>CP125974.1:423507270-425907270 GCA_030063025.1 Avena longiglumis | reverse complement strand
TTGGTGGGATAAATTCCAGATCACCACTCCCATAGAAGATGTGACATGGGCTATCTTTGAGGATGGCTTTCCCACTGCTCATATCTCATCTGGAGTGATGAGTCTGAAGAAGAAAGAATTCCATAATCTCAAGCAGCGCCACCGCAGTGTGGCAGAATATATTGAGGAGTTCAACAATCTGGCGCGTTATGCATCGGATGAAGTTGACACTGATGCTAAGAGGAAAGAAAAGTTCCTTGAAGGGCTGAATGATGAACTGAACTTGCAGCTATCAGTGGCCTATGTTCCCACATACCAGTCTCTTTGTGATAAGGTTGCTATTTTGGAGAGCAAAATGAAGCAAGTTGAAAGCAGGAAGAGAAAGCACTCAGACAAGCACAGCTCGGGATCGTCTCACAAACGTTCCCATTATGATGATAGTGGAAGCTCAGGATCCCACAAGCATGGGAAATTCAACAAGCACCACAACCATAACCGTCATGACAACAAGCATCACCGTAGTCATGACAATGACAAGTACAAGAACCACAAAGGTGGATATAAGAGCCACCACAGTGGTAGTGGAAGTGGCAGTGGAAGCCAGCCTGTCAAGAAGGACATTAGTCAGGTTGAGTGCTTCAAGTGCAAGAAGATGGGGCATTATGCAAATGAATGCCCAGAAAAGAAAGTTGAAGGACCCAACAAGCCCAACCCTTTTCAGAAGGGACAAGTGAACCACATCAATGTGGAGGAAATCTATGAGGAGCGATCTTTATTCTTTGGTAAGTTCAAACTCAATTCTGTTCCAGCATTTGTTCTCTTTGATACCGGTGCATCTCATTCATTCATATCAAGAGCATTTGTTGAAAGAAATGAACTACCAGTAGAGACTATTGGGTGTCCTATAAAAGTAAGTTCTCCTGGCGGAGAAATGATAGTGAATTCAGGATGCCATGATCTAGTCATAGAGTTTGGGAAGTATAAGTTTCCCGTTAACTTGATAATTCTAAACTCCCAAGGATTAGATGTCATTTTGGGAATGGACTGGATGACTAAGCACAAGGGAGTGATAGATTGTGCCAACCATACTGTCTCACTCACAACTCCAGAAAATAAAAGGATCAGATTCAAGACCAACTTTGAAGCAAAAAGGAGTATGCTAAATTCTCTTAAGGGGGTTAGCATAGACAGTGTGCCAATTGTGAGTGAATATCTGGATGTGTTTCTGGAAGAATTGCCGGGAATGCCACCAGATAGAGATGTGGAGTTCCTTATTGATTTGCTACCAGGATCTGGACCAATAGCAAAGAGACCATACAAGATGTCAGTTGATGAACTGAAAGAGCTCAAGAAAAAACTTGGAGAATAGTTGCAGAAAGGATTTATTCAACCAAGTTCTTCATCTTGGGGAGCACCAGTTTTGTTTGTGGAGAAGAAAGATGGAAGTCAAAGGTTATGCATAGATTACCGTTCACTCGATGAGGTAACTATCAAGAACAAATACCCTTTACCTAGAATCAATGACTTGTTTGATCAGCTAGAAGGAGCTTGTGTGTTCTCAAAGATTGATCTCCGGTCAGGTTATTTTCAACTCAAGATAAGAGAGCAAGACTTACCTAATACAGCTTTCACCGCAAGGTATGGATTGTATGAGTATACCGTGGTGCCATTTGGTTTGACCAATGCTCCTGCATACTTTATGAATATGATGAACAAGGTGTTCATGGAATTCCTTGATAAGTTTGTTGTCATTTTCATCGATGACATTTTAGTCTACTCCAAGAGCAAAGAAGAGCATGAAGGACATTTGCGTTTGATACTTGAGAAGCTTAGAGAGCATAAATTGTATGCCAAATTCAGCAAGTGTGAATTCTGGCTAAATGAAGTTGGATTTCTTGGACACGTTGTGTCAGGAGATGGTGTAGCAGTTGATCCTGCTAAAGTTTCACCAGAATCGAATGGGAATCTCCTAAGTCAGTGAAAGAAGTTTGTAGTTTCCTTGGCTTAGCAGGTTACTACAGAAGGTTCATTGAGAATTTCTCCAAGGTTGCTAAGCCTATGAAAGAATTGCTAAAGAAAGACAAGAAATTTGCTTGGTCTGAAGGTTGTGAACTCAGCTTTCAGGAATTGAAGAAGAGACTTGTGACAGCACCAGTCTTGTGTTTGCCAGACTTGGAAAAAGATTTCCAAGTATATTGTGATGCATCTCATCATGGTTTGGGTGCAGTACTTATGCAAGAAGGAAAAGTTGTGGCTTATGCCTCGAGACAACTCAAAACTCATGAAGTGAACTATCCTACTCATGATTTGGAGTTAGCCTCTGTTGTCCATGCACTCAAAACATGGAGACACTATATTTTGGGGAAGCGATGTGAAGTGTTCACAGATCACAAGAGTTTGAAGTACATCTTCACCCAGAAAGAAATTAATATGAGACAAAGAAGATGGCTAGAACTCATCAAAGACTATGACTTAAGTTTGCAATACCATCCCGGTAAAGAAAATGTTGTAGAGGATGCTTTAAGACGTAAGGTTTTTGTGAATGGCCTTACCAAGGGAGAACTGCCCGATGATTTGTGTGCCCAATTTAGAGATCTCATATTGGAGATTGTGCCTGAAGGACATCTCATGTCTTTGGATGTTTAACCCACTTTGTTGGACAAGATCAAGGAAGCCCAGAAGATTGATAAGGAAATTGAAGAGATTAAGGAAAAGATTGGTAAAGGAAAATCCAAAGGATTCCATGAAGACGAACAGGGTACTTTATGGCATGGGAAACGTATCTGTGTTCCACAAGATCCGGAGCTTCGGAAACTGATATTACAAGAATCACACAACTCACCGTATTCCATTCATCCGGGTAACACCAAAATGTACATGGACATGAAGGAAAGATTTTGGTGGAATAATCTCAAGAAGGACATCGCCGAACATATTGCTTTGTGTGATGTGTGTAGTAGAGTGAAGGCGGAACATCAGAAACCAGCAGGTTTACTTCAACCACTACCTATTCCTGATTGGAAGTGGGACAAGATTGGTATGGATTTCATTACCGGATTACCAAGGACCAGGTCAGTATATGATTCTATTTGGGTAGTAGTGGATCGCCTAACTAAAGTGGCTCATTTCATACCCGTGAATACAACCTATACAAGTGCTAAGTTGGCCAAGATCTATATGAGTAGAATTGTGTGTCTACATGGAGTACCCAAAAGTATTGTGTCTGATAGGGGAACTCAATTCACTTCCCATTTTTGGAGACAGCTACATGAGTCATTGGGAACGAGGTTGGAATTCGACGCTTTTCATCCTCAAACTGATGGACAAACAGAAAGGACTAATCAGATTCTTGAAGACATGTTGAGGGCTTGTGCCCTAGACTATGGAGCCAGTTGGGATGAAAGTCTGCCTTACGCAGAATTTTCTTATAACAACAGCTATCAAGCTAGCATTGAGATGGCACCATTTGAGTTTCTCTACGGGAGAAAGTGTACCACCCCATTGTTATGGAATGGTGTGGGAGAAAGAAGTTTGTTCGGACCAGAACTCATCAAAGAAGCCGAAGAGAAGGTCAAGTTGGTTAAGGACAGATTGAAGATAGCACAGTCCCGACAGAAAAGCTACGCAGATCCTAAGCGTAGAGAAGTCACCTATGAAGTGGGTGATAGAGCTTATCTTAGAGTGTCACCACTTCGTGGAGTGAAGAGGTTTGGAGTCAAAGGAAAGTTGGCCTCAAGATATGTTGGACCATTCAAGATTCTTAGTCATAAAGGAGAAGTTGCTTATGAAATTGAATTGCCCGAATCTCTGTCAACTGTCCATAATGTGTTTCATGTGAGTCAGCTAAAGAAATGTCATCCAGAAATGGAAGAAACTTCTTTGAAGGACACTATACCTTTGGAGGAAGTACAATTGGAAAGTGATCTCACTTATGAGGAGAATCCTATCAAGATTCTTGAGAATGCAGAAAGAGTCACACGGACTAAGACTATCAAGTTTTGCAAAGTGCAGTGGAACCATCATTCCGAAGAGGAAGCAACATGGGAAAGAGAAGATGATCTTCGGAAAGACCACCCTCACCTATTTGCTAGCCAATCCGAACCTCGAGGGCGAGATTCACCTTAAGGGGGTTAGATTTGTAACATCCCTAAAATCATGTTTCAAACTCATGCATATCATCCATACATCCATGATCATATGAATTTCATTTAAAACAAATCATTTCAAAACAGAAGCATATAAGCTTATAATTTCATGTAAGTTGCTCTAGCCTTAGTGCTACCTTACAATGAGAAGAGTACTTGTTTTGTTCAGTAAGGTTTGAATTCAAGGCACCATAAAAAGTTTGAATAAAGTTTCAAAAACAAAACAAGTAAATAAAACCAATATTATGCCTATTGTATATATCACATAAAGGCTTGGTTTTATTTTTATTTTCATTTGATCAAAGTGTTTTGAATAAACAGTAGTGTTTGACACACATTTAAGTGCAAGGTTTGCAGTATAAAAACCTAGAGAAGATTTGAATTCAAACTCATTTGATTTGAAGTTGAAAATCATTTCAGAAAATCAAAACCGAAAAAGAAAAGGAGTAAATAAATAGAAAAAGGCCAGCGCCACTTATCTGGCCCAACTACGAATCCAGCCCAGCAAGCCCACTCGGGTTCCCCTCTCTCTCTCTCTCACTCGCGGACGAACCCAGGTCACCGCACGACCCCACCCTCTCTCAGATCACTGTGGTGGTGGACCTCGCCAGCTCATCCTCATCTTCCCCAAATCGCGCCCACGACCACGTCGCCGGCCGTTTCCTCCGCCCTTCACTGCCGCGTTGATTCCTCGCTTAAATTCCCTTGATTCCGCGCGCGATCCTCGCCCCCGCTCTGGCTATAATACCACCTCCCCTCGCCATTCCCCAACAAAGCTGCTGTAAACGCCCCCAGGCTGCCCACAATCATCCTCGCACCACCGCAGACAGAGCTCACTCCGGTGACCTATTCCGGTGAGCCCCGTGCGCCCCTCTCCCTCTGGTTCATACGAGCCGCTTCAAAACTTATTTGCGCACCTTCTGACCCCACTGGTTCGTCCTGTACTGCCCCAGGTCGTCGACTTTGTCAAACGCAGCAAGCCCCCGACGACATCCTTAACTCCGGCGATCAAATTCAGTGAGCCCTTTGTACCCCTTCGCCTCTGTGTCACACGAGCACGTTCGCCGTAGTTTTGTGCGTCTCCTGATGCAGTTTGTTCGCGCTAGGGTGACCAGGAGCGTCGCCAACGTCGTCGTCCACGCAAGCCCGACACCGCCAGCAACTCCGACGAGCTCCCTTGGCCACTACAGAGCGCCCCTTGCCAAGCCGTCGCCAGGTTGAGCATCAGTGCATCGCCACGATCCTGGTAAGCATCTCCGACGACCCCAGAGCCACCTGTAGCGTCGCGCCGCCGTAGGCAGAGCTCGCCACCGCCAGTAGCCACCGCCAGCGCCGCCCAGCTATGGTCGTTTGATCCAGGACCGTTGGATCTAGATCCAGCGCGTGAAATTAGATCACTTATCGAATCGTTACGAGTAGATCTGGGCCATGCAAATTAAGTAGATCTAACGGCTCACAGACGCGATCCTGAGCGAAATGGTACGGGCCAATCAGATTAAGACGCGTGGCAGCAGTTTAGGTTTAAAAACAGATTTTGAATCTATTAGATGTTTGAATTTGTTTTGTCCATAACTTTTGATTCCCACGTTAGAATTTGACAAATTTTATATCATTGGAATCAGGAGAACAAGCCCTTTCTAAATATGCAATGTGTTTAATGTTTTGCTTCTTTTAAAATGGTTTTATTTGCAGAAACATGTGTAGGGATAATTTGAGTATGTGAATTGTTTGGAAAATGTTTTAAGGTTTAAATAAATGTTGTTTGGCATGTTTTTAACTTGTTTATGAACCAGTACTGTACACTTGCTTTGTTGAGTTTTAAAAATCATCACATATCATATTGCATGCATTCATATATTTTTGTTTGTATATGTTTTGTATGTGATTTGTGGCTATGATTCTTTGTGTAGATTTTGGTGCCAATAGTGATTGTGATTGTGAGGAGTGTAGCTACTCTCCAAACTACCAAGGCAAGTGGTGCTTCATGAACATTTTTATTCCTATGTTTTCTACTAAGCATTAGAAATATTTTGTTAGACTTGCATGTTATATTTTACTTATATGCCATGTTGGGAAATCCTAGTAGTTGTAGAATTGCTAGGAAATTTCTAAGTTAAGATGATTATCTATGCCATGCTTAGCCTAGCTAGTAGCAACCAAGGGTGGTGAAATATACATGCTATGATAAAATGTTTCTAAGTCTTTGGACTTGTGTTTTGCCTAATAAAACAACTAAGTTAATGAAACACCTGGGTGGAATGGAAGGAATGGTTTATGTTGAGTGGTTACACAAGGCCCATTTCTATGGTTTACCTTGTGTATCTCACTTGTGGAAAGCCACCCAGGAACAAAGAGATTTGAGAGGCCAAATGTTAAGAAGCTTCTAGTGCAGCCACTTGGCAATATGGGCTCTGCCTGGATCACATAGGTTGCTAGAACTTAGCCATTTGGACAGTTGGTGGTAGTGGGATGATAGGTTGGACGCGTCCATTTGGTCTAAGGGAAGGCTTCTGAAAGGTCCTGTCTTGGTGAAAATCAAGTCTTGTGGGGAAAGTGCACAACCTCTACAGATGGAAGAATCTAAGTACTTAGCCATGTCCCTGGAAAAGGACAACTTGAGCATCAAGACATGGAAGCTATCAAGAATCTCCTCATCCCAATTTCTAAGTAAAAACTTGTGGGTGAACAAGGGTGAAGGACCTCAATGTCTATTGGTGGCTCCTTGGGAAAAGTTTTGACAAAGAAAAACTTAGTGATTTCAACTAATAGGAAAAACCTATTTTGAGCAAAGCAAGCCAAGCTACACTTAGCCAAATTGCATATAGTATCTAGTCCACCTAAATTATACTAAGGTATCACTTGCCAATACTATTCCAATGTATTGACCCACATGGTGTAACTTGTGATGTTGCAGGTTACTCTGATGAGGATTAGGAGTCATGAGTCTACACTCAACATGTTTGCCTGTGGCACATGAAGATGAAGACTTTTATTTATTTACTTATTCAAACTCTTGTACTAGGCCTGCGGTCTTGGAGTTGTAAAGACTATGTTTGTCTCTGGAATGACTGTAATAATGACCTGTGTTTCTGTGTACTTCATCTTAAACTGTGGATGCTAGCATTGATCCAGGGACTAGCATTGCAATCACAGGGATCCTTTTTCCTTTATAAAGGAGGGATCTTACAGCTATTGTGAAAGATCTTGTCACTAGAAATATAGAGGATGAGCATATTGTGTTTTGTGAAGACGCTACTAATATTGTTTCTCATCCTAAGAAAGTTAGAAAACCTAGTGTCCATGTGCTTTCTGTTAGAATTGGTAGTCATAGCTATTATGGTTTATGTGATATTGGTGCTAGTTCTAGTGTTATTCCTTATGAGCTTTACAGGGAAATTATGCATGAGATTGGTCCTTATGAGCTTGAGGACATTGATGTGGTTATTCACCTTGCTAATAGAGAGCAAGTTTGCCCCATTGGCATTGTAAGAGATGCGGAGGTCCTTTGTGGTAAGATTAAATATCCTGCTAATTTTCTAGTACTTGGTAAAGAAGCTAGTAAAACCTATCCTATCATCTTTGGTAGACCCTTCCTGAATACTTGTGGGGCTATCATAGATTGTAGGAAGGAAAAAGTTTTGACTAAGTTTGCTGGAGAGTCTTATGATTTTAATTTTTCCAAATTTTCCAAAACTCCTTATGAAAATGAACTTCCCGATGAGGATTTTAGGGTTGAGCAACTTTCTGCTATTTCTCTTGCTCCTAACAATGCCTTGCAGCAGTTTATGGAAGATCATGAAAGTGATGTCTTCATGAAGGAAAGAAATGAGATTGACGAGGTTTTCCTTCATCAGCCTAAGTTACTTAAGCATAATCTACCTATGGAAGATTTGGGTACCACACTACCACCTAAAGGGGATACTTTTTTTGAATTAAAACCTTTACCTGATCATCTTAAATATGCTTATCTTGATGATAAGAAAGTATATCCTGTTATTATTAGTTCTAAACTTTCAGGAAAGGAAGAAGAGAGGTTATTGGAGATATTGAAGAAACACTGAGGAGCTATGGGCTATACTCTTGATGATTTAAAGGGGATTTCTCCTACTATATGTCAGCATGCTATTAATATAGAACCTGATGCAAAATCAGTTGTTGAGAACCAATGTCGTCTAAATCCTAAGATGAAGGATGTGGTAAGAAATGAGGTATTAAAACTCCTTGATGCTGGTATTATTTATCCTATTGCTGATAGTAAATGGGTTAGCCATGTTCATTGTGTTCCCAAGAAAGGGGGAATAACTGTTGTGCCTAATGAGGATAATGAGCTTATACCCCAAAGAGTAGTGGTTGGGTATAGAATGTGCATTGATTTTAGAAAGATTAAAGTTACTAAGAAAGATAATTATCCTTTGCCCTTTATTGATCAAATGCTTGAGAGGTTGTCCAAAAAGACTCACTTTTGCTTTCTTGATGGTTATTCTGGGTTTTCTCAAATTGCTGTAAAAGCACAGGACCAAGAGAAAACTAGTTTCACTTGTCCTTATGGTACTTATGCTTATAGGTGCATGCCTTTTGGTTTATGTAATGCTCCTGCTACCTTTCAGAGATGCATGTCTTCTATCTTTCATGGTTTTTGTGAAGAAATTGTGGAGGTTTTCATGGATGTTTTTTCCGTCTATGGAACTTATTTTGATAACTGTTTGCACAACCTTGATAAATTTTTGCAGAGATGTGAAGAAACCAACCTTGTTCTTAATTGGGAGAAATGTCATTTCATGGTTAATGAAGGGATTGTTCTTGGAGACAAGATCTCTGAAAGAGGCATTGAAGTTGACAGAGCCAAAATTGAAGCAATTGAGAAGATGCCTTGTCCTAGAGATATCAAAGGTATTCGTAGTATCCTTGGTCATGTTGGTTTCTATAGGAGGTTTATTAAAGATTTCTCCAAAATTTCAAAGCCCCTTACTAATATTCTTCAAAAAGATGTACCTTTTGTTTTTTATGACGATTGTAAGGAAGCTTTTGAAACTTTGAAGAAAGCTTTGACAACTGCTCCTATTGTCCAACCACCTGATTGGAGTTTACCTTTTGAAATTATGTGTGATGCTAGTGACTTTGATGTGGGTGTTGTCCTTGGAAAACGTGTTGACAAGAAGTTGAATGTTATTCATTATGCTAGCAAGACTCTGGATGTTGCTCAAAAGAATGATGCTACTACTGAAAAAGAGTTCTTAGCTGTAATATTTTCTTGTGATAATTTTAGACCTTATATTGTTGATTCTAAGGTCACTATTCATACTGATCATGCTGCTATTAAGTACCTTATGACAAAGAAGGACGCTAAGCCTAGGCTTATAAGGTGGGTGTTGCATTTTCAAGTGTTTGATATGCATATTGTGGATAGGAAAGGTGCTAATAATCCTGTTTACGATAATTTATCTTGTTTGGAAAACATTTCTTTTGACCCTTTGCCTGTTAATGATAGTTTTCCAAATGAGCAGTTAGATGCAATAAGGGTAAGTCCGCATGAGAGTCCTTGGTATGCTGATTATGCTAACTTTATTGTTTCCAAGTATTTGCCTCCAACCTTTACAGCTCAACAAAGAAGGAAATTCTTTTATGATCTAAGGCATTACTTTTGGGATGACCCACACTTATATAAAGGAGTATATGGCATTATGCGAAGATGTGTTCCAGAATATGAACAACAAGAGATATTGAGAAAATGTCATGGCAGTGCTTATGAAGGACATTATGCTGGGGATAGGACTGCACAAAAGGTTTTACAATCTGGATTTTATTGGCCTACCCTTTTTAAAGATGCAAGAAAGTTTGTCTTATTGTGTGATGAATGTCAACGAGTAGGTAACATTTCTAGACACAATGAAATGCCTATGAATTATTCTCTTGTTATTGAACCTTTTGATTGTTGGGGATTTGACTTTATGGGTCATTTTCCTCCGTCAAAAGGGTATACTCATATTCTTGTTGTTGTTGACTATGTTACAAAGTGGGTAGAAGCCATACCTACAAATAGTGCTGATGGTAAGACCTCTTTAAAAATGCTTAAGGATGTTATTTTTCCTAGGTTCGGTGTGCCTAGATATCTCATGACTGATGGAGGCTCTCATTTTATTCATGGGGTTTTTAGAAAACTCACACTAAGTATGATGTAAACCATAGAATTGCTTCAGCCTATCACCCTCAAACCAGTGGGCAAGTAGAACTTCCAATAAGGAAATTAAATCTATTTTGTAGAAGACTGTCAATAGATCTAGAAAAAATTGTCCTAAAAAGTTGAATGACGCTCTATGGGCTTATAGAACTTCTTATAAAAATCCTATGGGGATGTCTCCTTACAAAATGGTCTATGGGAAAACTTGTCACTTGCCTTTAGAATTAGAACACAAAGCTTATTGGGCAGTGAAAGAGTTGAATAGAGATTTTAGACTTGCAGGTGAGAAAAGACTGCTCGACTTGAGTAACCTAGATGAGTGGAGAGGTGAAGCTTATGAAAATGCTAGGCTTTTTAATGAAAAAGTAAAAAGATGGAACGATAGGAGAATTCTCAAAAGGGAGTTCCATGTTGGTGAGAAAGTTCTTTTGTATAGGTCTCGTCTTAGATTTTTTGCAGGGAAACTACTCTCAAAATGGGAAGGACCTTTTGTTATCAAGGAAGTATACCGTTTAGGTGCCATCAAAATATCTTCTTTGAAGGATGACATGACACAGGTGGTGAATGGTCAAAGACTAAAACATTATATTTCTGGAGATTCTTATAATGAAGATGTGGATGTTATTCAAATGATGACTCCAGAAGAATTTATTAGAAGCCAAACACCAGAAACTGCAGAGTTCGTCCTTGAATAGGTAAAAGTGGTGAAAACAGAAGGTTCGTGAAACCCCAATCTTTTTATATTTTTGATGTTTTTAATACATAAGGGAAGTTACGAGATGGAACAGAATAAGAAACAGAGTCCGGGGTGGACAAACCCACCATAGGTGCGGGCCCCTGCCTAGCCGCGTCTAGAGGGGGTTTGACTCCCCCCGAGCTCCGACTCCGCCTCTCTTTCATATCAGAACCTTCCTTAGCCTTGGAGCTTCGTAATATATAACCCCCCAGGTTCCCCAAGGTTCTTGCATCGTGTTCTCGTCGTGTTTTCGTTTCGATCTGTTTCTGTCATGAAAATTCTCATATTTGGAGCCTCAATGTCTTCTTCTGGATCACCCACGGAGGATTCCTCTGCGGACGTCCTCAACCCGTACATGTATGAGTTGAGGATTCATCCCAAAGAGTTGATTCTCAAAGAGGGGAATGTCCAGATGAAAGAAGTTCAAGGCCCTAAAGGAGAAGGCAGTCTGGAAGACAGGATGGAAGCATTGGAGCAGAAGTTTTCAGGTACAAGAAGATGGCAGAACGCGAAGTGGATGTTATTCACAAGATAAGTTCATAACTCATACCAAGCACGAGGGAGAAGTTGCTGAGCTCCGAGAAGAGATCTTCTCACTCCGTCAGACCACCAACCAATTGCAAGCACAACTCTATGACATATAGAACCAAAACTGTGAGTATGAGTCTAGATTTGATCGCATAAGCTCTGCTGCTAGTTTCAGGATTGCGGAGACAAGGACATCCTTTATGGATGGGGAACCATTGCCTCTGAAGTACGACAAGGGAAGACCACCACCACCGAAGGAGTAATTCATCATCAGGTTTGGCACCCCCTTGGCTTGTTCCAAGCTTGGGGGAGTGTCGCGGTATCACCAGCATTATCTTTTACCTTTTTAGTGGATTCATATCTATGCTAGAGAGGTTATCTTATAGTTTGGTTTGCATGTGTAAGTATCTCTCCTTTAGTTCTATGTATCCCTTGGTGTGAGTGCCTTTATTGAATATTAATGAGAAGTCTCATATTTTACTTTTTTGCAGTTCATATTTTAGTTTGCAATCTCTATTATTTGATGGATCTTGTTGATCAGTATTGGCATCATTTTGGGATCATCAAGTGGATCTAAATTGGTTTTGGAAGCCAAGTTCTGGTCATTACCATTACTTTGAAAGAGAAAAAGCTTACAGGTATTTTGTATCATTTGTTTTCTTTCTTGTTGGCTCATAAGCTTAGTATTCTTTATTTAAGATATTTTGTGTCTGCAAGGAAGATTGCATGTTTGGATTTATTACTCGTATGTTTGCTTGTTTTTTTCAACTCTCTTGCTTGCTACCCAGCCTTGCTAGCCAAAAACCTGTTTTGAGAAGGCAAACTTCTCATGTTTCAAAAATCCCTTTGAACCAAAACCTATGCCATTTGTGTCCACCATATCTACCTAGTAGATTTTGCTATTCTAAGCAAATTCTCAAGTTTCATCTACCTTTCGAATTAAAAAGTACTTTGTTATGTGAAAACTAGTTAGTAAAGCTCTCACGAACTTGATGGCACACCTTCTTTTCTTGCCCCTAATAGACTTGACCCATTGTGCCATCAAAGTTGTATATGCTTGCATCTATACGTTGGAATTAGCAGAACCGTGCTGTCACGGGGAACGTTTTCAACATTGCACTTGTACTCTATATACAGTTGATATCGTGCTCTTTTGTCTATGGATATCAATAGTGTGAAATAAAGAGGGAACTTGTAAGTCCATGGAGTCTGTATTTTGTTTTAGAGAAACGCCTGGGCCGCTAGCCTAAGCCATGCCTAATCATGGTGGAAACTTGCAGCATCACCATAGTGAGCTATCTATGAAGCATCCTCAATAAAAAGCTATGCACCTGGTAAATAAAAAGATCACTGAGATGCTCATTGTCTTCTTGCCTTGTCATTTTGGTTATGGGAAAGCTCCTGTACCATGTGCAAGGGGTACCCCGTTGGCGGTTCTCTATGATACACTGTACTTACAATGACAAGAACTTACCTGTAACCGAAGTTGAGTAGCATGAGGAGTGGCCCTCATATTCAACGGACATGAGATTGCCAACTTATATTTCGTCAATCATATACTCCATCTTTGTGCACTTTAACCTTAATCATCTCAAGATGCCTATGATAGGGGCAATGAGGGCTCAAAGCTAGTAAGTACCATAATCTTTTGGAAGCTCTTTATGACTTGTAATCTCTGCTTCCCTCTATAAAGGGACCTTTCTCCCACTTCCAAGTTGAGTCAGTAAACCTACTTCCTCTCTATCTCCAGCAAACATTTGAGTTGTTGTGTGGCAAGCATTCATATGGTGATTTATTCAATCATGTTCTTTATCTTCCTTGTTTACACAAAACTCTTATCTATTGAGTATTACTTTGAAAGCCTTCATTGAAAAACCTTTTTGAGCAAAGAGTGCTCCTGTTTTTAAACTTCTGCAAAAAGATTTT
The DNA here is from genome assembly GCA_030063025.1 of Avena longiglumis. Taxonomy (NCBI): domain Eukaryota; kingdom Viridiplantae; phylum Streptophyta; class Magnoliopsida; order Poales; family Poaceae; genus Avena; species Avena longiglumis. The sequence continues at coordinate 425,893,778 of CP125974.1, read as the reverse complement.
TGTGAAACTGTTTGCCAGGTGTTCTCTGACCAAGAACAAAATTTTGCCAATGCCAATTATGATTTATCTTTATGCATCTCTATTGTGACTGATGTACTTGGTTGCAAGATACTTTATATAATGGTGAGTTGCTCTCTTCTATGAGTTGTGCAATTGTAAGTGTGATGCTTCTTGTTCGTATTCTTTTATCGACACTTCACTCCATAAACCTGTGGACATGTTTACTGGGCTCAGTTTTCGCTTGGGGACTAGAGAAAGTTTAAGCTTGGGACAGTTGATACGCCCAATTTGCATCACCATTCTATATCATAATTTACCTCTATTTATTGATATATGTCTTATTATGAGGTATTACTTATGGCTTTTCATCTGTTTATGCATGTTGGATGATTCTTGGAGGATGGACTGCCGGAGTCTGGATTCTGATGGAAAAGGTGTTTCGGTGCAATTTCGCGAAGATAAAAAAAAATACCAGAAAAATATGGGAAAATATTATTTTTCTAGAAGAATGAGGAATCCAGAAGGAGGAGCGAAGAGGGGCCGTAGGGGGCCCATACCCACCTATCACGGTGGGCATAAAACCCGTTACCCGAACCCCGAACCCGAAAAACCCGGACCTGAACCCGTATTACCCGATATCCGAAAAATCGGGTGGCAGTTGATGAAACCCGAATTAATTCAGGAAATTCCGGGTAACATCCTACGGTACCCGATAGACCCGAACTACCCGAGATAGAAAACTTGTCCCGTGTTTTTGAGTAGTCATGACAGAAGTCCAACTAAAAATTCCCACATCCACAACCTAACTTTCCAATAGCCCAAGGTTTCGTGAACCTTATCCCCAACTCCAAATCAAGCGGCCATCATCTCCCGACTTCCAAGCCGCCGCCACAGGTGCAGACGAGCGCAGCCGCGCATGCTCCCCACCCTCCTATCATCTTCTCTTCATGAGACCGGTTCTCCATCGTCTCCAGCTGCTCCTCCGGTCCACGGCTGCTATTCCTCTCCCCCACCCACACACCTACAAGCCACCCCCACACCTACAAGCTCCACCTGATGCAGCTCCTCCATGCCGACGCTCGCGCCTCTTCCTCTCACTGGCGTCTATCGCCGCGTCGCTGGCTGCATCTCCTCAATGTCGTCTGCTCGCCACGCAGGTAGGCTCTCGCACGAGGAGCACTAGGGGGTTGGCTGATTGTCCGATTGGGACGCCGACGCTAGTGGTCGTATATGATTGGTTGGGTAAATCGGGAAAACCCGAATCCGAACCCGATTTTCTGGATACCCGAAGTGCCGGGTTTTCAGTTTTTTAGACTAATCTCGGGTCTCAGTTTTCAAAACCCGAATTTGAGAAAACCCGAATAACCCGACCCGAATTATCGGGTATACCCGAATGCCCACCGTGACCCCCCTAGGCACGGGTCCCCCTGGGTCGCGCCTAGGGCAGGTGTGGCCCACCTGCCCGGCTGCCGACTCCGCCCCTTCGCCTATATCTTCCCTACAAAACCCTAAGGCCAGGGGAGCGACCACAGATAGATTTCCGCCGCCTCTGGGGGCGGAAAACTATTGGAGATATGCCCTAGAGGCAATAATAAATATAGTTATTATTATATCTTTGTGTTTATGATAAATGTTTACATTTATGTTATAACAGTATTAACCGGAAACATTAATACTTGTGTGATTTGTAAACTAAATTAGAGTCCCTAGTAAAGCCTCTTTACAATACTAGCTTGTTGGTTAATAGATGATTGTGGTTTCCCAATCATGAACATTTAGATGTTGTTAACAACAAGATCATATCATTAGGAGAATGGTATGATGGAATACTCCTATAGATAAGCATAGCATAAAGATCAAGTCATTTTAATAGTTCAATTGCTATAAGCTTTGTGATACATAGTAACCTAATTCCTTCGACCATGAGATCATGCTAATCACCATCACCGGAAGGATGCTTTGATGACATCAAACACCACACCGTAACTGGGTGGCTATAAAGATGGCATTGAGTGCTCGGAAAGTATGGGTTGAGGCACATGGATCAAGAGTGGGATTTGTCCATCCATATGACGGATAGATATACTCTGGGCCCTCTCGGTGGAATGTCATCCAATTAGCTTGCAAGCATTGACTGGCTCACAAGGGATCACATACCACGGGAACGATAAAAGAGTACTTATCGGTAACGAGGTTGAACTAGGTATGAAGAGATAACGACGATCAAAACCACGGATAAGTAAACTATCGTGAGACAAAGGGAAATTGGTATCGTATGTAAGTGGTTCATTCGATCGCAAAGTAATCGTAGAAATATGTGGGAGCCATATGAATTTCCAGATTCCTCTATTGGTTATTGATCGGAGAATTGTCTCGGTCATGTCCGCATAATTCATGAACCGTAGGGAGACACACTTAAGGATTCTATGTTGTTGTGTAGTTATGGAATGATGAGTAAGAGACCGAATGTTGTTCAGAGTCTCGGATGGGACCCGGGATATCACGAGGAGATCCGGAATGGTCCGGAGAATAAGATTCATATAAGGAAAGTCCTGTTTCGGAGTTCAGGAATGATTCCGGTGTTTTCACTAGGAATGTTCTAGAAGGGTCTGGAAGGTCCGGCACTCCGGAGGGGAAGGGTACATGGATGTGTCATGACATTGTGGAATGGTTGCATCATGTACTAGGTCACTTGGTTGGGCAATATGGAGATAGAAATAAAATCCAAGTTTGAAAGTCAAATGCCAATTTGAAAAGTCAAATCTGAAGTTTGCTTGGTGGAGGGAGAGTAGGAAACCTACTTGGGGAGGAAGTCCCCTCCCTCCACCCGCCGGCCAAGGAGGAGGAGTTGGAGGAGGACTCCCTCCTCCCAACTGGCCCCCTCCCACCTATATAAGGAGGGATAGGGCTGTCCCCTACCCTCTGTCAACACCCGGATTTTTAATCCCAGATGCCTGTTATGCCATACATCGCAATTTCCATTTTTGCGAGACATAACAGAATTGGATACCACAGTACATCATCCGTTACAAACCATACATAAGGTCTTACACAAATAGAGATCTCATGATCCAGTTCTTGATACAATTCAAGTAGCGGAAATACGTAATAATAACGGTAACGTAGGTGAAGCTCCATCTTCGTGGTCACAGGCAATGCTGACGATGGGATATGATCCTAGTTGTCGTAACCTTCCTGGGGTCCATCCTCCAGGTACTCCTCTTCATAGTCTGGCCACGGGAATAGCCAGGGACAAAGCCATGAGTACTCTTTAAGTACTCGCAAACTAAAACTAACAAGTAAAGGGGTTTTTTTGTAATAGGACACTAGGCTCTAGGATTGTTTTGCAAAAGCCAGATTTACCTCTACTAAGTTCAGAAGCAAGAAAGCTAGTTGAAGTTTATAACACCTAAGTGGGAACTTGTATCTCATATCACAACCCTGTTGTGGTCAAGTCAAAGCCTCAAGTCATTTCACAAGTCATTTGGAAAACATCTGACGGGGGAACAGTATGGCCACTCCAACTGTCCATAACCGCAGACGTGGCTATTCGAATAGTTTAACACTCTGTAGAGATTGTACACTTTCACCACAACATTCGATACATCCGTCAGGAACAAATCCTGAATTCACCATACTCAGTATGCGGATAATCAATCCTAACCTTTCAATTACACGCCCTAGTATAAGCACCTCTCCTGTGAGTTTGGCCTCCCAACCATGACCAACTGTCATCTTGGGTACTGCACAGGTGGACAATCTTCACAAGGTAGCCTCAGCTCAGACCTTGGCCGTGAGGGAACCAATACTAAGGTATATAAGTTTCTAGTCAAGCCCTACCCAATCTTCAGGTATTGTGGTTGTACGGTAAAATTGGAATGGTATCACATCCAGACAACCATCAATTTTATAAAGGGCTAAGGCTCATGCCTCAACATTTTCATCACCAAAATCATCTGGTGTTCGGAAACACATGTCAAAACATCTCAGTAGAATGACTCATCATTCTAAGGTTTTCATAACCATTTTCACCAAGTATTCCCATCTAAAGTTGATCAAGTTTTATGCTTAGCACTAGCATCTACAGGTGGGGGTGAGTACTAATAAGGGGTAGCAAACTAGTGGAGTTTCAACTAAGTTCCATCTTATGACTTAGGATGACATCAAGATTTTCTAGCTTAGGCCAAATTTTATGCTCTTTATGCAACCTTCAATTATCTTTCTAGTATCTACAAGTTACTTCAGTAAACTCTAAGTAAAAGCTTTGATAAAGAACTTAAAGTACAAAGCTTGTAAGTAAAAACTAGGATTGGTTTATCAAGTGGTTATGATCATATATGCTTAAGGCATATAGTTAGCATGGTAACCAGCAAGTATTGGCTTGCATCAATATCAGTATAAGCTTGCTAAATTGCAAGTGTTAGCTTGCCTTGTGCAGAGCAGTGGTTGAAGTTCTCCTCGGCTTCTTTTTCGTAGTATCCTCCTTCCTTCTCGTATCCTTGGTCGGTACTAGCGTCTATAAATAAATACGATGTACACAATCACCAAACAATACTTAACTAATTGCAATCATCACACAAAAGGGTCCTATAGATGATCTAGCATCATCACTAATATTACAAGATTAAAGCTTGGTTTAATTCCTTTTATTTTTAGAAAAGTAATTTCTACTCATTGAAAAACTACTTAAGATTTAATATTCTCCAAACCAAACATGGGATCATGTTGACACATGTCATCACCACATATTTTAGTCCATGGGAATGTGATTTAAAGTGGTGTCACAATTTAATAAGGTTTTACACTTTTATTTTAATTAAATAAAGTGACTAGAAATGCCTATGTGGCATTCTTTTATTACCTGGTCATTATTTCTGTAAGTAAACCAATATATTTTTATATATTCTGAAAGGTATGGTTAAATTTGATTTTTGAGAGTTGGAATCAACTCAAAAGCTTTTATGGTTTAAATTTGAAAAAAAGTTTGAATGCAGAAAAGCTTCTGCCTTGTTATTTTTACCAAGGATGATCTACAGATCCAAATGACTTGAATACAACGGGCTTGGATTCAGCATTCCCAGACCTTTCTAAGAAAATTGGTTTCATTCAATTTGGTTCACTGAATCGCTCTAGGTTGATTTTTGAATCTAGGTGCAGAAGTGTGTTTGAAAAAAATGGAAAAGGTTAAATTCAAATGACTGGGCTGCGCGGGAATCGATAGTGGGCCGGCCTGCTAAGCACAGCGCTTACACGGGCTGGTTAAGTTGCTGTCCCCACGAGTCAGCGAGACGAGGGGGTGCGAAGCGGTACGGGGCAATGTGAGACGTGGGATCTTGTTCTAATCTAACGGCTGAGGGTCGTCGTCCACGTCGGGCAACGCCGGCGAGACTGAAACTTAACACGGCAGGTGGGGGTCATCGGGGGCTCACCGGGGCTCAGGCGAGGGTCGGCGAGGCGGGCGAACGACGAAGTCGACGACGACGAACCTCCTGGTACCGGCAGCTTCTCCTGGGGCGGCTCCAATCGCTGGCCCCCTTCTTCTCCAGCAGCGGCAGGCTCCGGTGAAATTCCAGTGAAGCGCTGCTCGCCTTGCTTCTGGACTGAGGCAGGGTGGTTCTGGGTGAAAGGGGAGTGAGGTGGTGTGCTCAATTCGGCTGGGGGTGACCTCTATTTATAGTCGCGACAACGAGACCGAACGGGATGGGCAGGCGACGGTGGCGACATGGATACGGGCTGCTAGAGGCATGGCCGGCGATGGCGATCGCTTGGTGATCTCCTGGCGATGCTCTACAGCTTTAATGCGCGTGTAGGGGCGGTGGAAAATGGTCTGGAACATGCGATGCTCTGCGCGGCCGAGGCGGCGTCTTCGACGGCGAACGGTGGCTGTGAGGCATGGCACGGCGAACGGGGATGTCTGGCGGTCTCCTGGATCGGTGGTGATCGTGTATGCACGCGGCAAGGGCGGCGCGCGGTCTGTGGGCGTGTGTCGAGGGCGGCGCTCTAGCGCATGCTCGTCATGGTTGCTGGCGAGCTGGGCACGGTCTGTGCGTGTGGTCCAGTGGTTGGCAACGCTCGCGGCTGGGACAGGGAGTGGCGGTGGACGGTGGGCTGCCTCCTAGACAAGGTTGGCATGGCTAAATCTCCTCCTAGCTTGCTGTCCACACTGGGGTGACATGGTGAGCTTCAGCTGTTCACCATTGATGGCATTGCCAAGCTTATAGTGAGGCTAGTGCTTGGTTTAGCTTGCTAGATGATCTACTGAGGTTGCTATGAGCTAGAGAGGGAACAAGTTAGGCTCCAATCACTGCTCACAATAGTGTTTAGGATTTGTATGATTTGTATCTGCAAGGTGTTTGATGAAATGACCGCAAGAATTCAAGTTTTGAATTTTGAAAAGATTTTTGGTGGGTGTGTTAGGTTGGTGCTGGCGAGTCTACAGATACTTGGGTTTTGAAAGTTGAGCTTGTTTGAGTGGTTTTTGAAAAAAGTGGGATCTTCCCATATGATAAAGATTCAATTTTGAACTCTCCTTTAAACTATGCATTAGAATGTTTCTGGATGATCACAAAGTGGGCCTTGATTCTTTATTAGGAGTACTATCAAGGGGTGCAAAGATCCAAACAAGTTTTTGTTAAGTTCTGAAAGTTTGGGACAACCAAAGTAGGCATGGGAGTTACATTGGTCAAAATGACCATTCACTCATTTTGGTTTGTTTTGATTTATTTGTCTTTGGGAAAAGTTTAGATGATGTTTATTTCACCTAAGAATCATTTTACAAGCAAAGAAACACATAAACAAGGCAATTCAAAAGAATTCAAAATAGGATGCATACACACATGCATGCTTTCTCATTTTATTTTAGAAAAGTTTTTGTTAACCCTAAATTTGATGATTAGAGTTTGATTATCCAAGTTTTGTATTTTTGGGATGTTACACCCTCATACCTCAAACCCTAGCTCCTGCGCGCCACCACCTCCAAGTGTTGTCGCCGCCTAGGGTTCCTCCCAAGTCGGCGACTTGGGGCTTCCCCAAGCCCTAGCCACCGGCCACACCCTCCCCTTGGTGCCCTCTAAACCCTAGATCACCAAGGCCTCTCTCATACTCCACCATACTCACTCCGGCTTAAGGTGAAGCCCTGCGAGATCTCCCCTCTACTTCCGACACCACGCCGTCGTGCTGCTGGAATCGCGAGGAGAGTGCTACAACCTCCGCTGTCTGCTGGAACAAGGGAGAGGAAGGTCTTCATCGAGTACCGAACGTGTGACCGACTCGAAGCGCTGCGAGCAGCCTTGGGAAGGATCGTCTATGCGATCTTGAGATCGGCAAGAGTACGACTACATCACCCACGATAATCCGCTCTCGTTAACCGCTTTGGAATCTTCGAGGGTGAGTTATTCTATCAACTAGTTTCTACAATCTATTAGATAGATCTTGGCTTGTTTGTGTGCATGCGATAGAATTTTTTTGTTTTCCATGCTACGAACCCCTACAGTGGTATCAGAGCCGTGTCTATATGTAGATCTGTTGCACGAGTAGAACATAATGGTCATTGTGGGCGGTGGTGATTTTATTATCAATTGCTTTTTGTGTACTTTGCATCTTGCGGTATGATGGTATGAAGCGGCCCGGGCTAACCTTACATGGCATCGTTCGTGAGACTTGCTCCACGCTCAACATGCAACTTGTATTGCATAAGTGGCTTTGCGGGTGTCTGTCTCTCCCATCATAGTATATATTCAATTTAGAACGGGCACTTGATAGTTCAAGCATCAATGTTATGGTTCTTGTTTGTAAGTTAGAACGACACTTATTGAAAGCCCCAAACCACGTAAAATATGCAAAGAAAATTAGAGGCGTCTAACTTTGTTTTGCAGGGGTGTGCCGTGATGTGATATGGCCATGATTGTGATTATATTTGATGTATGCAATGTTCCTTATTGTAAGTTGGCAACCGGCAGGAGCCATATGGTTGTCTCTAAATTCCGTTAAGACCTGCGTGTCTATTCAAAGTAGTTGTAATAGTTGAAGCTGGTGGACGACAACCATGAAACAGCGCCATTGACCTTGACGCCATACCGGTGATGATGGAGATCATGATTGTGCTTGAAGATGGAGATCGAAGCACAAGAAGAAAGGCCATATCATATCACATATTATGAATTGCATGTGATGTTAATCTTTTTATGCATCTTGTATTGCTTAGTTCACGACGGTAGCATTATAAGATGATCCCTCATGCACACAAATTTCAAGTTTTAAAGTGTTCATCCTTAGTAAGCACCGTTGCTAAAGCTCGTTGTTTTGAAACACCACGTGATGATCGGGTGCGCTAGATTCTGCGAGTGTATACAACATGAGCAAGCCAGATTTGCTCATGCGGAAGCTAAGGTTTGATCTTGACGAGCCTAGCATGTACAGACATGGTCTCGGAACACGGATCACCGAAAGGTAAAGCATGAGTCATATAGTAGATATGATGAACATTTTAATTGTTCGCCATTGAAGCTACATCAACTCTCGTGATGATCGGTTTTGATGTGGTGGATTTGGTTCGTGTGATCACTAAAACAATGTGAGGGATATTGTTTTGAGTGGGAGTTTACCTAGATTAATTTAACTATTAATTAGAACTCAATTTGTCATAAACTTAGTCTAAACTATTGCAAATATGTTGTAGATCAATGGTGGCCCCTACCATCAATTTTAATGCGTTCCTAGAGAAAGAAAAGTTGAAAAACAATGGAAGCAACTTCGTGGATTGGTTCCGCAATTTTAGGATTGTCCTCAATGCTGGTAATTTGAACTATGTGCTCGATGCACCCTGGGTGACCCGCCTGCAGCTACTGCTACTGATGAAGTAAAGAATGTTTACCTCACTCGGAAGAATCAGTACTCCACAGTTCAGTGTGCTATCTTGTATGGTTTGGAATCAGAGCTTCAGAAAAGGTTTGAGAACCATGACCCACATGATATTTTCCGTGAACTCAAAATGATATTTGAGGCTCACGCGGCAATTGAGAGTTATGAGTCTTCTAAAAAGTTCTTTAACTACAAGATGGAAGAGGGCAGCTCTATCAGTGAGCATGTGCTTAAGATGTCTGGGCACGCAAACAAACTCCAAAGTTTGGGTATAGTGATTCCTAATTCTTTGGGGATTCACCGTGTCCTCCAATCACTACCACCAAGTTACAAGACTTTGTGATGAACTACAATATGCAAAACATGGACAAGATGTTGCCAGAACTCTTCTCCGTGTTGAAATCTGCAGAAGTGGAGATCAAGAAAGAGAACCAAGTGTTGTTGGTCAATAAGACCACCAAATTCAAGAAGCAAGGCAAGTCTAAGCAAAAGGGAAACTTCAAGAAGGGCGGTAAGAAATTTGCCGCACCGGCGAAGAAGACCAAGGCTAGGCCTAAGCCTGATACTGAGTGCTTTTACTGCAAGGGAGAAGGTCACTGGAAGCGGAATTGCCCAAAGTACTTGGCGGATTTGAAGAACGGCAACATCAAGAAGAAAGGTATTGTTGGAATTATGCCCTAGAGGCAATAATAAAGATGTTATTATTATAATTCTTGTTCATGATAAAGTTTATGTTCCATGCTAGAATTGTATTAAGCGGAAACTTTAATACTTGTGTGGTTTGTAAACAACACCGTGTCCCTAGTACGCCTCTATGGACTAGCTCATTGATCAATGATGGTTAAGGTTTCCTAACCATAGACATGAGTTGTCAATTGATAATGAGATCATATCATTGGGAGAATGATATGGTGGATAGACCCAAACAAAGCAGAGCAATTAGATCGTGTCATCGTGTTCGTCTTTGCGAAGCTTTTCCTATGTCAAATATTGTATTCCTTAGACCATGAGATAATGCAACTCCCTGGTATCGGAAGAAAGCTTTGAGGTCATCAAACGTCATCCTAGGAGAGGGTAATCATAAAGGTGTCTCTCAGGTGCTCGGAAAGTATCTGTTGGGTTGTATGTATCGAGATGGAATTTGTCCCTCCCCAGTCGGAGAGATATACTTCGGGCCCACTCGTAATCGATATCAACACCGCTTGCAAGCATGTGGTTAAGGAGTTAATCACAAAGTGATATCGGATTACGGGCAGTAAAGTACTAACGTGAACGAGATTGAACTAGGTATGATGCAAGACGATCGAATCTCGGGCAAGTAAAATATCGCGAGACGAAGGAATATATATATGGGATTGATTGAATCACGGCATCGTGGTTCATCCGATATTATCATCGATGAATGTGTGGGAGTCAATATGGGTGCCTGACCCTGCTGTTGATTATTGATAGAAGATCATGTGCATATTCTCGAACCCGCAGGTCACACACTTAACGTATCTCGGCTAGGATAGATTGGATAATTGGTTTATGAATTTTTGTTCGAGTCTCGGATGGGATCCGGGATATCACGAGAGGTTCGAATGGTCCGGAGAATAAGATTCATATAAAGTGCAGTTTTGGAGTTGAATTGTTCGGGTTAATCGGTATTATCTGGAAGCTTCTAGAACCTTCGGAAGGGACCAACGTGGCCCCACCTTCCGGGAGGGCATGGGCCTATGAGGGAGTGTCCTGGCGCATTGGGCCAAGGCACAATAGGCCCATAGGGCCGATTCTAGAGAGATTTGACTCGTTTAAATCTCGGGATAGAATTTCTAGATAAGGGAGAGTTTAAATCGTTTAAACTAGAGATAGGATTTCTAGATAAGGAGAGTTTAAATTGTTTAAACTAGAGATAGGCTTGGAGGAGGGGCAGGGCTGGCCCCCTCTATATATAGAGGGGTGCGCCTCCCCCACACCTTCCTCCAAGCCCTAGCAGCCTTGCTACCTTCCTCTCTCCCTCCCATTTATAGGCGAAGCCTGCAGTGAAATTCTCCACCATATACACCACGCCGTGCTGTAGATCCAATCTATCTCTCCACCATACTGCTGATCCGAGGAAGGAGGAGACGTCGAGGTGCTGCGTGTGCATCTCACGGAGGCACCGCCACTTGTGGTGCTAGATCGGATCGGATCGCGAGGAGGAGAAGCGAGTGCGACTACATCACCCACGTTCGACGTAACGTTCACTGCTTGAATCTTCAAGGGTATGAAGATCTAATCCAATCTCTCTCGTTGTTTGCATCTCCTAGATTAGATCTTGGCTTTCCCTCTGTTCGCTCCGTAGAAAATTTTGATTTACTATGCCGCGAAACCCTTCAGTGGTATCAGAGCTAGATCTATGCGTAGGTGTGTTTCACGAGTAGAACGCAACATGGTTGTTGCGGGCATTGATGTTTTCTGTTGCAAGCCTCTTGTTTGTGTTCTTCTTATGACGCGGGATAGTGAGATTGAAGCGGTTCAGGCCAACCTTACGCGACGTCGTTCGCGAGACCGGCTCCGCACTTGACGTGTGGCTTGTTCCACACATGCAGCTGGTGGATGTCAGTTTCTCTCACTATAGTTGTCATGGGATTAACACCGGAGTTTGACAACCATAATATCACCGTTGTGGCTTTTCGTAGGTAAGAATCGTTCTTAGCATCTACTCCCATAAAGCCACGTAAAACATGCAACAACAAAGTAGAGGCGTCTAACTTGTTTTTGCAGGGAGTGTTTTCTGTGATATGGTATGGCCCAAGATGTGATGTGTATATTGTATGCGATGATCATGTTTTGTAATGTTTCACGACTTGCATGTCGATGAGTACACAACCGGCAGGAGCCATATGGTTGTCTTTATAATTGTGTATGACCTGCGAGTCAACTTCTTATACGCCATGTAATAGCTTTACTTTATCGCTAAGTAGTTAGCAATAGTTGTAGTTGCTATTCGTGGTGGAGGCAATCATGGTGGAGTGATGGAGATCATCTTAGGAGCATACGAGATGGAGATCATTGCTTGAAGATAGGCTATACCATGTCACATAAAGTTATATGCATGTGATGTTTATCCTTTTGTGTATCTTATGATGCTTGGATCGCGACGGTAGCATTATAAGATGATTCCTCACTTAAAGATCAAGATAAAATTGTGTTCTCCCCAAGTATGCACCGTTGCGAAAGTTCGTCGTGTCCAAGCATCACGTGATGATCGGGTGCTATAGACTCTCGCTCACATACAACGGGTGCAAGCCAGTTTTGCACGCGAAATACTTGGGTCTAGCTTGACGAGCCTAGCATGTACGAGACATGGCCTCGGAACACAAGAACCGAAAGGTTAAGCATGAGTCATATGAATGATATGATCGACACTTCGTTGTCCACCATTGAAACCACATCTCTTCTCGTGATGATCGGATTAGGTGTGGTGAATTTGGATCGTGTTCACTAAACAACTTGAGGATGTTGAATTTGAATTTAGTGGGAGTTCATCTAGTAATTTGATTAAGTTGAACTATTTATCATGAACATAGTCTAAATTGTACTTGCAAATCTGTAGATCACATGGCCAAATCCAACTTCAACTTCAACGTTTTCTTTGAGAAAGAAAAGCTTAGGAACAATGGGTCTAACTTCACCAATTGGTTCCGCAATCTAAGAATCATTACGTCATGGACAAAGGACTATGTCCTTGGTAAAGCGTTAGGTGACCCTCCTGCTGCAATCGCTACCGATGAGAAAGCTGTCTATCGGCGCAAAGATGATTATGGTGTGATTAAGAGCACCATGTTGTTTGCTATGGAACCGAGCTTCAAAATCGTTTTGAAACCTATCCGCCCTTTGAGATTCTAGAGGAGCCGAAAACCATGTTTCGACTCAAGCCCGCTCGAGAGATATGAGATCTCGAGAAGTTCTTTAATCGCAAGATGGAGGAAGGAGTTAGTTAGTGAGCACGCCATAAAGATGTCGGGCTACACTCAACGCCTTGAGCAACCTGGAATGCACGATTCGGAGGAGCTCAAGATTGATGTGGTTCGCAATCACTCCTCCCGCTACAAAAGTTTTGTAGTGACTCATAATCGATTGGTTCCATCGATACGATCACCGAGCTCTTCGCAAAGTCAAGGCTGCGGAAGTGGACATCAAGAAGGATAATCATGTGTTGATGGTCAACAAGCCCTCCTTTAAGAAAGGTAAGGAGCAAAGAAGCCCTTCAAGAAGGGCGGCAAGCGCAATGCCCTCTGAGAAGAAGCTCGTCCGGTCCCAAGCCGACATCGAGTGCTTCTATTGCAAGGACAAGGGTCATCGAAGTTTAATCGTCCAAGTACTTAGCGGACAAGAAGGCTGGCACCATCAAAGGTATATTTGATATACATGTTATTGATGTTTTCCTTACTAGCCCTCGTTGTAGTGCTCGGGTATTTGATACCGGTTGCTAATATTTGTAACTCAAACAGAGCTACGGAATAGACGGGACTTGCGAGGATGAGGTGACGATGCGCTGGCAACGGATCAAGAGTTGATGTGATGGACGTCGACGCCTCTCCTTAGTTTTACATTCGGGATTAGTTTTAAACCTTAATAAATGTTATTATGTGCTGCGTTGAGCATGAACATCATTTCGGATCGTGTTTATTGCAAGACGGTTATTCATTTAAATCGGAGAATAATGGTTGTTCTATTTATATGAGTAACATCTTTTATGGTCATGCACCTCTTGTGAATGGTTTATTTCTTCTAAATCTCGAAAGGGATGAAACACACATCCATAACATTGAGGCTAAGAGATGCAAAGTAGATAGTGATAATACTACTTATTTGTGGCACCGCTGCTCAGGTCATATTGGAGTAAAGCATGAAGAAACTCCATTCGATGGACTTTTGGAGTCTCTTGATTTTGAATCATTTGACACATGCGAACCATGCCTCATGGGCAAGATGATCAAAACCCGTTCTCCCAGATGATGGAGCGAGCAACGGACTTGTTGGAAATCATACATACCGATGTATGACCGATGAGTGTTTCACGCCGTGGTGGATATCGCTATTTCCTCACTTTTACCGATGACTTAAGTAGATATGGGTATATCTATTTAATGAAACATAAATCTGAAATGTTTGAAAAGTTCAAAGAATTTCGAATGAAGTGGAGAACCATCGTAATGAAAGATTAAGTTTCTACGATCCGATCGTGGGGCGAATATTTGAGTTATGATTTTCTCGCGCATCTTAAAGCAAGCGGAATTGTTTCAACTCACGCCACCCTAACACCACAACGCAATGGTGTGTCTCGAGCGGAATCGAACCCTATTAGATATGGTCCGATCAATGATGTCTTATCGATTTGCCGTTATCATTTTGGGGTTATGCATTACAAACCGCTGCATTCACTTTAAATAGGGCTCCATCTAAATGTTGAGACGACACCGTATGAACTGTGGTTTGGTGCTAAACCTAAGTTGTCGTTTCTTAAAGTTTGGGGATGCGAAGCTTACGCCAAGAAGTTGATGCCGGACAAGCTCGAACCCAAAGCGAGAAATGCGTCTTCATAGGATACCCTAAGGAAACTATTGGGTATACCTTCTATCACGTAACAAGGCAAAGTGTTTGTCGAAGAACGGTTCCTTTCTTGAGAAGGAGTTTCTCTCGAAAGAAGTGAGTGGGAGGAAAGTAGAGCTAGACGAGGTTATTGAACCTTCTCTTGAATTGGAGAGTAGCGCAAGACCTGAAATTGTTCCAAAGGTCACCGCACCAACAATAGAGGAAGCTAATGACAAGGATCATGAAGCTTCGGACGATGTCACATCTTGAACGTCGCAGTCGACAAGGTCGCTGCCCTCCCGAGTGGTACGAAGCCTGTCTTGACTGTCTTGTTGGTAGAAGACGGTGAACCCACGAACTATGAGGAAGCGATGATGAGCCCAGACGAGAAATGGTGGAAGCCATGAAATAATTGGGATCCATGAGCGAAAACCAAGTATGGACTTTGGTGGATCCTCCTAGCGACCAGAAAGGCCGTTGAGTGCAAATGGATATTCAAGAAGAAAACGGACGCGGATGGTAATGTTACCTATAAAGCACGGCTTGTCGCAAAGGTTTTCGACAAGTTCAAGGTGTTGACTACGATGAGACTTTCTCTCCGTAGCGATGTTTAAGTCCATTCGGATTTTATTAGCAATTGCTGCGTTTCATGATTATGAAATATGGCGATGGATGTCAAGATCGCTTTCCTCAATGGCAACATTGATGAAGAGTTGTATATGATGCAACCCGAGGGTTTTGTCGATCCTAAGGATGCTAGTAAAGTATGCAAACTTCACTGCTCCATTTATGGATGAAGCAAGCATCTCGGAGTTGGAACCTTCGCTTTGATCAAGTGATCAAGAGCTTTGGATTTGTTCCAAATTGCTACGAAGCTTGCATCTACAAGAAAGTGAGTGGGAGCTCGGTGACGTTTACGGCATCGTATGTGGATGACATATTGATTATCGGAAATGACATCAACATGCTTAACGATGTGAAGAGTTATTTGAACAAGTGTTTTCAATGAAAGACCTAGGTGAAGCTTATATATTGGGCATCAAGATCTATAGAGATAGACAAAGACGCTCGATAGCTTTAAGCCGAGTACATACCTAGACAAAGTTACGAAAAGGTTCAGAATGGATAAGGCAAAGAAAGGTTCAAAGGCCTATGTTGTCGTAAGATATTGAGCAAGGCTCGGGTCCATACGGTAAATGATAGGGAAGCTATGAGCAAAGTGCCTTATGCCTCGCCATAGGTTCCATCATGTATGCCATGTGTACTAGACCGGATGTGTCCAATGCTCTTAGTTTGACGAGCAGATATCAAAGTGATCCAGAGTGGAACAACTGGACCGTGAAGAACATCCTAAAGTACCTAAATAGAACTAAAGAAATGTTCTTAGTCTATGGGGTGATGAAGCTTGTCGTAAAGGTTACGCCGATGCTAGTTTGACACCGACAAGGATGATTCTAAATCTGACGGATACGTTTATATTTTGAATGGAGGAGTTGTGAGTCGGAGAAGTCGCAACCAAAGCGTGATCGCGGATCTACTGAGAAGCGGAATACATGGCTGCCGAAGCGTCAAGTGAAGGAGTTTGGATCGAAACTTCATCATCGAGCTTGGCATGGTTCCAAGTGCATTGGACCCACTGGAGATATTGTGTGACAACACTGGCGCCATAGCACTCGCTAAGGAACCAAGATATCATCCAAAGACCAAGCATATCAACCGCAAGTTTCATATAATCCGAGATTATATAGCAGATGGAGATCTGAAGATTAGCAAAGTACATACGGATCTGAATGTCGTAGATCCACTGACTAAACCTCTTCCACGTGTAAAACATGATCAACACCTCAGTGCCATGGGTGTGAGATTGTTGCCAAATGTAAACTAGATTATTGACTCTAGTGCAAGTGGGAGACTGTTGGAATTATGCCCTAGAGGCAATAATAAAGATGTTATTATTATAATTCTTGTTCATGATAAAGTTTATGTTCCATGCTAGAATTGCATTAAGTGGAAACTTTAATACTTGTGTGGTTTGTAAACAACACCGTGTCCCTAGTACGCCTCTATGGACTAGCTCATTGATCAATGATGGTTAAGGTTTCCTAACCATAGACATGAGTTTTCAATTGATAATGAGGTCATATCATTGGGAGAATGATATGGTGGATAGACCCAAACAAAGCAGAGCAATTAGATCGTGTCATCGTGTTCGTCTTTGCGAAGCTTTTCCTATGTCAAATATTGTATTCCTTAGACCATGAGATAATGCAACTCCCTGGTATCGGAAGAAAGCTTTGAGGTCATCAAACGTCATCCTATGAGAGGGTGATCATAAAGGTGTCTCTCAGGTGATCGGAAAGTATCATTGGGTTGTATGTATCGAGATGGAATTTGTCCTCCCAAGTCGGAGAGATATACTGGCCCACTCGGTAATCGATATCAACACCGCTTGCAAGCATGTGGTTAAGGAGTTAATCACAAAGTGATATCGGATTACGGGCAGTAAAGTACTTGCCGTGAACGATTGAACTAGGTATGACGATGCACGATCGAATCTCGGGCAAGTAAAATATCGCGAGACGAAGGGAATATATATATGGGATTGATTGAATCCTGGCATCGTGGTTCATCCGATATTATCATCGATGAATGTGTGGGAGTCAATATGGGTGCCCAGACCCTGCTGTTGATTATTGATAGAAGATCATGTCTGCATATTCTCGAACCCGCAGGGTCACACACTTAACGTATCTCGACGCTAGGATAGATTGGATAGTTGGTTTATGAATTTTTGTTCGGAGTCTCGGATGGGATCCGGGATATCACGAGAGGTTCCGGAGAATAAGATTCATATAAGGCGGCAATTTTTGGAGTTCGGAATTGTTAGTTAATCGATATACCGAAGCTTCTAGAACCTTCCGAAGGGGACCAACGTGGCCCCACCTTCCGGAGGGGGCATGGGCCTATGAGGGAGTGTCCTGGCGCATTGGGCCGGGGCACAAGGCCCCATAGGGCCCAGCCGATTCTATCCCGAGATTTGACTCGTTTAAATCTCGGGATAGAATTTCTAGATAAGGGAGAGGTTAAATCGTTTAAACTAGAGATAGGAGTTCTAGATAAGGGAGAGTTTAAATTGTTTAAACTAGAGATAGGCTTGGAGGAGGGCAGGGCTGGCGCCCCCCTCTATATATAGAGGGGTGGTGCGCCCCCTCCCCCCCCCCCACACACACACACACCTTCCTCCAAGCCCTAGCAGCCTTGCTACCTTCCTCTCTCTCCCGATCGCTTGTAGGCGAAGCCTGCAGAAATTCTCCACCATATACACCACGCCGTCGTCTTGTAGATCCAATCTATCTCCACCATACTCGCTGGTCCGAGGAAGGAGGAGACGCCGACGCGCACGTGTGCATCTCACGGAGGCACCGCCACTTGTGGTGCTAGATCGGATCGGATCGCGAGGAGGAGAAGCGAGTACGACTACATCACCCACGTTCCGAACGTTCTGTCAGGCGAATCTTCAAGGGTATGAAGATCTAATCCAATCTCTCTCGTTGTTTGCATCTCCTAGATTAGATCTTGGCTTTCCCTCTGTTCGCTCCGTAGAAAATTTTGATTTACTATGTCGCGAAACCCTTCAGGTATATCCGATATACATGTTATTGATGTGTATCTCACTAGTACTCGTAGTAGTGCCTGGGTATTTGATACTGGTTCGGTTGCTCATATTTGTAACTTGAAACAGATGCTGCAGAATAAACGGAAGCTAGCGAAGAACGAGGTGACGATGCGCGTTGGAAATGGATCAAAGGTTGATGTGATCGCGGTCGGCACGCTACCTCTTCATCTACCATCGGGATTAGTTTTATACTTAAATAATTGTTATTTGGTGTCTGTGTTGAGCATGAACATTATATCTGGATCATGTTTATTGTGAGACGGTTACTTGTTTAAGTCCGAGAATAATGGTTGTTCGATTTATATGAGTAATATGTTTTATGCACATGAACCTTTGATAGATGGTCTATTCTTATTAAATCTCGATTGTGGAAATACACACATTAATAACATTGAAGCTAAACGTTTGAAATTGAGCGATAACACGACATATATGTGGCACCGTCGTCTTGGTCACATTGGAGTGAAGCGTATGAAAAAACTCCATTCCGATGGACTTCTTGAATCACTTGATTTTGAATCACTTAAAAGATGCGAAGCATGTCTGATGGGTAAAATGACTAAGTCTCCATTTTCTGGTATGATGGAGCGATCTACGGACTTATTGGAAATCATACATACCGATGTGTGTGGTCCAATGAGTGTAGCATCGCGCGGTGGTTATCGTTATGTTCTTACCTTCACGGATGACTTCAGTAGATATGGGTATATCTATTTCATGAAACATAAGTCCGAAACTTTCGAGAAGTTTAAGGAATTTCAAAGTGAGGTAGAGAATCAACGCAACAAGAAGATTAAATTTCTACGATCTGATCGTGAAGGTGAACATCTAAGTTACGAGTTTGGCGAGCATTTAAATAAATGCGGAATACTTTCACAATTGACACCGCCGGGAACAGCACAACGTAATGGTGTGTCCGAACATCGTAATCGAACTCTCTTAGATATGGTTCGTTCTATGGTGTCACTTACAGATTTACCGCTATCGTTTTGGGGTTATGCATTAGAAACAACCGCATTCACTTTAAATAGGACACCATCTAAATCCGTTGAAACGACACCATATGAATTATGGTTTGGGAAGAAACTTAAATTGTCGTTCCTTAAAGTTTGGGGTTGCGAAGCCTATGTAAAGAAGTTACAGCCGGACAAGCTTGAACCCAAAGCGGAAAAATGCGTCTCATAGGATACCCAAAGGAAACTATTGGGTATACCTTCTATCATAGATCCGAGGGCAAAATCTTCGTTGCCAAGAATGGATCCTTTCTAGAGAAGGAGTTTCTCTCGAAAGAAGTGACTGGAAGGAAAGTAGAACTCGACGAGGTTGTTGAACCTTCTCTCGAACTTGCGAGTAGCGCAGCACCGGAAGTAGTTCCTGTGGCGCCTACACCAATAAGAGAGAAAGCTAATGATGTTGATCATGAAACTTCGATTGAAGTTACTACGAAACCTCGTAGGTCAATGAGAACTCGTACCACTCCTGATTGGTATGATCCCGTTATGAGTGTCATGTTGGTGGATAACACCGATGACCCTGCGACATATGAGGAAGCGATGATGAGCCCATATTCCAATAAATGGCAAGAAGCCATGAAATCCGAGATTGGATCCATGTACGAAAACCAAGTATGGACTTTGGTGGACTTACCGGATGGCAGGAAGGTTGTCGAGAACAAATGGATTTTCAAGTAGAAAACAGATGCTGATGGTAATGTTACTGTCTATAAAGCTCGACTTGTCGCAAAAGGGTTTCGACAAATTCAAGAAGTTGACTACGATGAGACTTTCTCACCGGTAGCGAAGCTAAAGTCTATGAGGATTATGTTAGCAATCGCTGTATATTATGATTACTAGCACAAAGCCCGTGCGTTGCTATGGCGTGACACTAAATTAAATAAAATACTCCATTCGATCCATATTAGTTGACCTAACTTTGCATAGATTCATATGTATCTAGTTAAGTATCTAGTCTAGATTTATCCGTATCTAGATAAAATTGAGTCAACTAATATGGGTCAGAGGGAGTAACATTTTATATGTTTAATTTGTATGCAACTAAAACTGAATTTCATAAAATCCTTAATTTACCTATTTTGTATCATGCAATAATGGTTTATCACCGAACATCAACTTTAAAGCGTATGGCGAAAAATACATTACGATTTAAGTTGTGTAACAACGAAATCACACGATGTAAATTTGATAATATTAATCGCAATAAACCATCAACTACCAGAAGAAACACACTAAGGCCTATCTATGACCAATCCAAAGAAGAACAAAATCCTTGTCTGCTAAATGCATCGATAGCGTTAATTCTTATGGAGGCCATCGACTTGATATATATAGTTTATATTTTGCATCGAAGCAGGGCCGTCTTCAAAAATTTCGGGCCCCGATGCCAGATGTATATGGAACCCTAATTTTCTTTAACAAAATATATGTAATCAATATAGTTAAAAGCATTGAGTTATAGATTTATCGTGTATTATTTTGTACAATATTTGTAGATATATGAAATTTATTTTCTCCAAGACATAGCGGTATGAATCCATTGATAGATTTATCTGAAATTAGAATGTCACGAGCATGAAAAACATGAGGCCAAATGGGGCCGGCCACATCCAAGGTCAGGGTTTAGGACCAAGGGTTGAATGAACTCAATTCATCAATCGATTCCTCTTTTGGGGCTTTATTGGCAAAAAACCAAAAATCAGTGTATGTATTTCATATATATTACTGTAATACTTTCTGATGTTGAGAGTAACACAGCAAACCCATCCAAAAGGCAAACCCATACCTACATGTTCAAGATTTCTAACACAGCACAAAGAGCAAACTCACCCAAACCAACGACAACCAAAGGGGCAGATAAACTGAGAAGACCATAAAAAACGAGAACACACCATGAGATTTTTTTTGAACCGGGAGCGGTCCTGAAGGAGCTAGATAGCTGCACTACGTGGTGACCTCCACTACATGTCAGGCTCACCTACCGCTGTGTTTCTCATGGTCGTACCTAGATCCCATCTCTCTGCCATGGGCGAACTGGAACCACTGCCCTCAGCACAATCGATCGACCGATCAATACGTGGATAAGTCGTCGATCAATCTGATCTGGAGTCTGGACTACCGTCAAACTCACAAACGCCTTCATTTCGGGAGATTAGGCCAGATTAGCGGCCGGGCTTGGGATTTGGGGGCCCCAATTTTTTGGAGGTCGCTATCACACATGCTCATAGACGGGCCTGCATCGAGGCAGTTCAAGGGGGCTGTCCTGGGAATGGTCACGACAGATGCTGCAATCGGCAGCGAGTAGTAGAACGAGGGGCAAGGGCGGCCAGCCATCTGCGGTGCGAGATGAGGGCAAAGACACAGGGTTTTACCCAGGTTCGGCCCCCCGGAGGGTAAAGACCTACTCCTGCTAGATTGTATTATGGAGGTGTTACAATGGGCGAGCTCGGCGGCTAGGCGGCGACTCGCTTGGGTGTATGAGGGCGTGTCTCTACTCACCCCATAGGGAGGTTTATATAGGCTCACCTCCCTAGGGTTTACATATCTCAACCGATTGATTCTGACTTGATGTCGTTTAACCTAGTCCGGGCCTATCTACCGCTGGGCCTTGACTTCCAACGCTTGGTACCTTGCTGGGCCTTGATCCACTCGCCGTTCTGCAGGCCCACTCGCCAGCCCTCGGGCCAGTCGGAAACGTCCTGCTGAGTATACCCCAGTAGGCGTATCCCCATCAGTAGTCCCCGAGGCCGTCGTCGATTAGGTGTAAGTGGCTGCTGGCAGTCGGAGTATACAACCCCGAAGTAGGCATCCAGTCGAATCGTCGGCAGGCTCCTGTATGAAGAAGAAAATCCGGTGAACCGAGTCGCGTCTTGGGCGAGCCGAGCTGACGGAACGCGGCCGCGGCGAGTGACCTAGCGAGCCGAGTGGCTGGAGTTGGACCGTCAGGCGTGGTCAAACTAGCCGTTAGGGCAACTCAACAGTAACTTTCGGCGTAATCATCGCGCGGTAATGGCCCCCTGATTTGGCGGGTAACTCCCGCTATATAAGAGGAATGGCAGGCAATCGTAGAGCCAACTGCCCACCACTTCTTCCGAGTGCGCGCATTCTCTTTCCTTTGCTCCTTGGTCCAATCGACCCGAAATCCTCCGATCTCCAACCAACCTCTCGGCTATGGCCCTTCTCACCGAACCATGGGGCAGGTCCAAGTGCACGAGGGCGCAGCTGGCCTCTTTCGAGGAGGCCGGAATCCTGCGAGCCGGCTGTTGGCGTATCCCTTGGCCGAGAAACGACCCCAAACCCGCGAGAGGGAATTCGTGCATTTCACCAGTCATCTCAAGCGGGGCTAGGGTTTCCACGTCTTTGTTCTTCCGGCGTTTTGCCTACTACGGATCTAGCCTTCAGATCTGGTCCCCACGGCAAAGCTCGCCATCTTCGTGGCGTTCTGCGAGTGCTACTTGCCCCGGCCCTACTTTCCCTTGTGGCAAGATCATTCCACAGACGGATCACCGCGAGGCAAGCCCAATGCTAGCCAGGCGGCTGACGTTCAGCTCAAGTCCAAAGCTTCTTTCTTTGACCTGATGCTACCCGCCAAAGCGGCGGCGGAAGAAGTCATGGTTCTCGTGACCGAGGCGACCGGAGGGCCAGGCGGCGATCCCGGTACTCGGCCAATCGTTCGAGCGCCATCTCCGGGTCGGCAAGCTCCCCGACGACCAGCGAATGGTCGTCGACGAGATGCTCCAGGCCATCCGTGGTCTGAAGAAGAAGGGGCTTCAGACGATAAACTTGTACAATTGTTGGCTTGGGCGACGGCTCGTTCCGCCGCCACGCGACCACTACATGTATCAATTACGGGCGGAGACTCGTGAAAGCCAGCCTCGGCAGTGGAGGCTGGAGGACTATCTCCGGCGTTGAAGAAGATCACCCGGTGTGCGTGGATGCACAAGCCGGGTCGCCCACACCGCGAAGCGTCCGGCTCAACGGTAATTTCTTTACCTTGTTCGCGATCATGCGATCATGAGTAATCGACTGCATTTCGTATTCATCGCAGCTGTTCCAAGTGGTGGAAGGTGGCTCCCACCTTCGATGATGAGAGCCCGGGCCATCCGCCCAGATACTGCGAATCGCCCGGCGAACGAGGACGGAGACGAGTCCGAAGAGGAATCGCCCGCTGGTCCGAAGACCCGCGGCAACGCGTCGATCGAAATCGAAGCGGCGGAGCCTCGGCGTCATGATGGCGATGAGCTCCGAAACCACCTCGCGCCAATACTCCTTCGAAGAAGAAGAAGGAGAAGGAAACGAGGGCCCCGAAGAGGAAAATGAAGCCGCCGAGGATGGCCACCGCGCACTTTCGGAGCAGCTCCGATGCTCACAGCTCGGCCGGTGGCGGCGACCCAGCGACAACCGCGCTAGGCCGCCAACTATGGAAGTGCCGCTGGCCTCGATGCCCCGCCGTTCGCGCCAGTCTACGGGCTAGGAAGGCTCATTGCGGCGACTTACCTCGCAAGGAGGTTCCGATTGTGGCGGCCGCCCCAAGGAGGCTCCATTGTAGAGGCTCAATTCGCGAAGCCCGCCGAGGTATCCCAGGCGCCGCCAGCGGCCTCAACGACGAAGAAGCCGTCCGTGTCTTGGGCACGCGACGTCCTGGAACTAGGGCTCAGTCGCCAACTGGGCCCCGAACTGGAAAAACCGGCCGGCCTTCGCACAGGGCTACGTTTCATCCCAGTTGCCAAGTGAGTGCATTCGGCCTTCCCTATTTTCCGTAGCTATTTCGATTGTCTTTATTGATTCAACTGATGTGCAGGACCGGAGTGAAAAGGATGGGCCACCCGACCGTGGCCCAGGTACCCTCCACCGCTAGCGAGGAGGATCCTTCCCGTAAGAGGAAAGCGGACGAGGTCGTTGCCTCAGCGGATGGCAGTAAGAAGGCCAAGGGCGACGACATCGTCACTGTCTCTGACGACACGGCGGTCGCGCCGGCCGGCCCTGCGGTGGAGGCAGCCGCGTCTACGAAGGAGGGTGTTTCCTTGCCTGGAACGGCGGAGGCGACTTCCTTTGGAGTGGGTGCCTCTATCGCTACCTTCCCTCGCTTCGTGACCAAGGCGGCCGCGGCTAGCGGGGCTGCGCCCCCGAGCCTCGCTCCAGGGACCGCCGATGCTGAAGTCGACCAGCGTCGTGGGCACACGCCAGCGTTACTCGCGTCCGTGGACGCGATGCAACTTCATGGCATGCTTGGCGCAGCCATCCAGGTATATCCAGTCCCCGAGGATCAGGTCGGTGCTTTGCAGCGGCTTGATTCTTATTATTTTCTCGTCTTTTATTTTCGTATCCAGTCCCCGAGTGCGCACGCGCTAAATTTTAGCGGGGTGGGCACTTGGGAATTTCTTGATCGCCAGTCCCCGAGTGCGCACTCGCTAAATTTCAGCGGGTGGGCACTTAGGAGGTTCGTTTCGACTTTTTGATGATATGCAGTGCGCAGCTCGAGTCGGCGGACCGATTGGTCAGCAGCGTCTTGAAGGGACCACCATCCAGGAGGCGAACAAAGAGCTCCAGGCTGTTGCTGCAAAGGCAGAGGAAGCTCGCCAGGAGCTTGTCCCTGCTGGTGAGTTGGAGGCGGCGAGATCTGCTCTGGGCGCTGCTGAGCGGCGGGTCGCCGACCTCGAGCGCGAGCTGCGGGAGGCGAGGGAAGAAGCGAGCTCGGCGGACGGGCGAGCTAAGGCCGCCATTGCAGCCGCGGAGGAGGATCGCAAGTTGTCGGAAGTCCTTATTGCTGGGCTTCAGGACGACCACACGTCGCTTCAGTGCTTCATCACGGGACTCGCCCGCCCGTTGCTTGGTGAGTGCATCTTCCCTTTCCGTTAGTTGGGGTTTTTGTGGTGTCCGTCGCACTCATCATTGTCTCCTTCTCGCAGGTCGCGTTATTGGTAGCCAAGAAGAAGCGAGCTCGCTCGACGCGAGGCAGTGCGTAAGCATGCTCGTCGACTCGGCCGCTTATCGGCGGCGCATCGCGCCTACCTTCAAGAAATGTCCCCCACGGAGGTTATTCCCAGCGACCTCGTTGAGGTGTGGGAATATTTGGAGAAGGTGCCCGCAGTCGTTGAATTCATGACGCGGTCGGCGCTTCGGCGTGGAGCGTCGACAGCACTGAGCCTTGGACTCGCCCACTTCCCCGAGGATTTCGACCTCGACGATGTGACGACTGGGTATCCCTCGTCGACTGGCGCGGTGGACCTGTCCGAGGTTCTCAAGTGCGAGGCGTGCGCCCGCGTTTCGGGCGTGTCTGGGCGATGGGCGACCTCCTTCCCTACCAGGAAACGGTCGTCGCGCCGAACGACCCCGAGCCGCCGCATCGTGACTTCAAGGTCGAGCAGCCTTTTCGCGCGGAGATGGCGGGTGAACTGACGACGTATCCATCAAACCCGTACACCGCGTTCATCCGTAGTCGCCGGGATTCTGGCGAGTCGTCATCGAAGCCTGCAGATTAGGGTAGTTTGCCTTGAAGTGTTAGCAGCAGTTCTGCCACGCGGGCATATTTTGTAATCTAAGACAATGCAATATGCGATTGAATTGGACGTCGTGTTTATTTTGCTATTTGTTTGTGTGCTTTGGATTGATTTTGGACGAGTCCCCGAGCGCGTCCGCCCTTTTGTGGGGTTCACCTCGTATATGATGTTTGTTGTTATCATGTGTTTTGTTGATTTAGTCGACTCGCCCGAGCTCGGAGAGCCGATCAAGGCGACTCCTTGAGTGCTCAGACTTTACCGTTTTCCGTCTGTGCGAATGGGGTCGGGTGGCCGAGTCCCGGCGTGGTACTTGGTAGTTCTAGGCGCGACTCGAGGGTGGTTGAGGACTTGGCGTTGGTGTGAGCGTCACTCTCCTGGCCGTGGGGACGATCGCGTGGCGAGTCTGGGCATGCTCTCTCTTGGCGTTTTCCACGACCGATCGCGACGAACGGTATTCAGTCCCGATCGTGGTATTTAGCCGCTCGAGTCGCTATGCCGAGGATGCGGAGGACCAAGGTCGTGAAGCGAGGCGATTGTCTTGGTCCGTAAAACCAATCGAGCTAGGCGACTCAATGGGGCTCGGATTGGCGTTTTAAGTGGCATAAGACTGAAATGATTCAGTGCTCTTACGCCGCACTACTTAGCCGTGCCGATCGCTGTACCAAAGGTTGACTTCTGCATTTTAGCGTACCGCTGTTATTACGAGTGCGAGTGGCACAAGTCATGGAGAGTAGACGCAATTTGTGGTAACCGTTTCTTTTATTTCATAGCGACTGGAGAGTACATGTGTGGGGTTCTAGGAGTAGAACTTCCGGAGGAGGTTTACGTTCCATGGTCGCTTGACGTCGAGCTCGCCGTCCCCGCGAACGTCGATGAGGTAGTAGGCGTCGTTGCCGAGTACGCGCCCGATAGCGAACGGGCCTTCCCACGGAGGGGAGAGCTTGTGCATGCCCTTCTTGTCCTGGATGAGGCGTAACACCAGGTCGCCTTCCTGGAAGGTGCGGGTTTTCACCCGTCGGCTGTGGTAGCGGCGGAGTCCTTGCTGGTAAATGGCGGTGCGCGATCGAGCGAGGTCGCGTGCTTCGTCGAGCTGGTCGAGCCCATCTTGGCGGGCCAGCTCGTTTGCGGCCTCCGTATAGTGGGCGACCCGCGAAGTCGTGTTCGAGGTCGGTGGGCATGGCGCCGTAGACCATGAAGAAGTGAATCCGTCGATCCATTACCGAGGTGCGGATTCCCCGGATGACGGAGGGCATCTCTTCGACCGGCATCCGGTGCGCTCGAGTGGTACTTGAGTCGCGGCTTCAGCCGTGGAGGATGCTTTGCAGCTCGTTCCGCTGGCCGTTGGATTCGGGTGGGCGGCGGCGAGATCGAGCGGATGTGGTGCTCTTCGCAAAATTCGGACATTGCTCCCTTGGCGAAGTTTGTGCCGTTGTCCGTTATGATCTTGTTGGGAACCCGTGGCGATATATGAGCTCGTAGGAATTTAGTGGCGGTCTTCCGTCGCATTTCGGGCTTGGCCTCCACCCACTTGGTGAATTTGTCGACGCGACTAGCGGTGGGTGTAGCGGAGGGCTTTCTTGAAGGGCCTACCATGTCCATGCCCCATACGGCGAATGGCCAAGTGATGGGGATCGTTTTGGCGAGCTCGATGCAGCGTCTGGTTGGCGTGCCGGCACCGGCGCATCGCTGGACGATGTCGACAGCGTCGGCGTGTGCGGTGGGCCAGTAGAAGCCGTGTCGCATAGCCTTGGCGACCAGGGAGCGAGCGGCGGCGTGGTGGCCGCAGTCACCTGAGTGAATGTCGTGGAGGATTTTGCGTCCTTCAGTCGGTTGGACGCAACGTTGGAACACGCCGGTGACGCTGCGCTTGTGTAGCTCGCCGTCGATGATGGTGTAAGACTTGCATCGGCGAGCGATCATTCGAGCGCTTGGCTCGTCTGTGGCAGTGCGGTTTCGGTAGGTGATGTAGGGCTTGGTCGATCGTCTGCTCGGTGATGAGTGCGACCAAGGCTGCCTCGGTTGAGTGGGACTCGATGTCGATCTCCCTCGGGAGAGGCGATGGTTTGAGATTGTGTCGAGGAACACGGCGGGTGGTGCGGTCGAGCCGACCCGATGCGGAGAGGCGTCGGCCTCCTCGTTTTTCGCTGTCGATCCACTCGATGAGTAGCCGTGAAGTGGCCGCCAACTTGTCCACCTCTTGGCGGTATGCCGCCATGGTAGAGATGGCGTTGCGGTGCGGCGACCTGCCCCCGAGACAGTCGGAATCTCCGTAGCATCGAAGGCGATTGACGTTCATCTCCTTGGCGGCTCGCATGCCGTGGAGTAGGGCCTCGTATTCAGCCATGTTGTTGGTGCAGGGCGTGAATTCGAGGCGGAGGATGTAGCGGAGCTTGTCGCCCTTTGGTGAAGTCAACACTATCCCTGCTCCTGCACCGTCCGCGTTCTTGGAGCCGTCGAAGTGCAGGCTCCAGTAATGGAGGTATGGCAGCTTCTCTGGCTGCTGGGCCTCCTCCCAGTCGGCGATGAAGTCTGCCAGTGCATGTGACTTAATCGCTCTTCGTGGCTCGTATTTGATGTTGTGGGTGCCGATCTCGACGGCCCACTTGGCGACCCGTCCGGTCGCCTCGCGGTTGCGGATGATGTCTTGCAGTGGCGCTGAGGAGACGACCGTGACCGGGTGCTCCTGGAAGTAGTGCGGCAGGCGCCGCTGAGCCCTGAAGACCGCGTATACTAGCTTTTGGTACTATGGGTACCGCTGGCGTGACTCGGTGAGGACCTCGCTGATGTAGTACACCGGCCGCTGAACCGGGCGCTCCTTTCCTACCTCTGGTCGTTCGACGACCATCACAAAGATGACAGCGCTTTCGACGCCGCGACGTAAACCAGCATAGGCTCTTTGTCGGTGGGCGGTAGTGGTGCGGCAGTAGCACCTTTTGAGGTCGCGAGCGCGTCGCCCTCCTTGTCCCATGGAAGGTGGGGTTCTTGCGCATCGGTATAGGGGCATCGCCTTTTCGCCTAGGCGGGGATGAAGCGGCCGAGCCGCTACCCGCCCGCCAGCTTACGGGCGTCACGCAGCACTCGGGTTTGCCGAGCAGCGATCGTGTCGATCTTTGTTGGGTTCGCCTCGATCCCTCGTTTGGAGCAGACGTACCTAGTAATGGCTCGTCTGGTACACCAAAGGTGCACTTGCACGGGTTGAGCTTTATCTTATACCTTCAGATTGGCGAAGGTTTCCGCCAGTCGGTAGGTCGCCTTGGCGGCGGATTTCACGACCACGTCGTCGATGTGACGCGTGGATGTTGCGGCCAATTTGGCTCGCGAGGCATTCTTGCATGCACCGCTGGTAGGTTGCCCCGGCGTTCTTGAGGCCGAAGGTCATGGCGGTGTAGCAGAAGGCTCCGAATGGCGTGATGAACGTCGTCTTCTCCTCGTCTTCGACAGCCATTTTGATCTGGTTGTACCCGGAGTAGGCGTCGAGGAAACATAGCGACTCCGAACCCGCGGTTGAATTGATTATCTGATCGATCCGCGGGAGGACGAAACTCCTTTGGGCAAGGTATTTCAGTTTGTGTAGTCGATACACATTCTCCAGTCCCGTTTTCTTCTCGACCAGGACTGGGTTTACCACTTGAGTATTTGATTGGCGGATGAAGCCGTAGTAGCTGCACTTCCTCGGCGATTGCTCGTGGCGTTCTTCATTGAAGGGCGTGACCGCTTGACAGTCGCACTTTGGTCGGTGTTTAGTTTATGCTCAGCGAGCTCCCTAGGGACACCGGGCATGTCGGAGGGTTTCCATGCGAAGATGTCCCTATTCTCACGAAGGAACTTCGATGGCGCGCCTTCCTATGCTGGGCTCATGCTGTCCGATCGTCACCGTCGGCCGAGTCGCTGGGACCAGCTCGACGGTCGGGTGTCTCGTGGCCTCAAAGGTTGAGGTGTTTGTGCCCTCGAGTTGGGCTTCTTGAGTATTGTGGGATCGTCATGTTGACCCTTTCGCGTGATTTGGCGAGCTCGTCGGCGTGATTAGTCTCCGCGATGACGGCGTCGGCGTTCGGCTCCTTTGGCCTCGCATTCGGCCATGTCGTCGCTGTTGATGGTGATGACGCCGCACGGCCGGGGAGCTTCATCGCGTTATGCAGCGTAGTGGCGCTGCCATGAATTTAGCGAACGCTGGCGCCCAGACGATGGTAAGGGCTGTCGAAGGGTACCAGCTCGAAGACGATCCGCTCGGTGCGGAAGTTTGCCGGACTACCGAAAGTGACTGGCAACGTGACTTTGCCGATCGGATACGCCTTCCGACCGGGGACGATGCCGTGGAACATGGTGTGGGTTGTCTCGATCATCGACTGCGGGAGACGCCGCTTTGAAGGTGTCGAGGTAGAGGATGTTGATGGAGCCGCCGTCCGCCCATCGGTGTCTTGGGGAGCCGATAGTCGCCAACCTTGGGCTTGACCACCGGGCGACTCGCCCCGGTACTCGATGCGTGGCGAGTGGTCTTGTCGGCTCGGTGATGGGCTGTTCCGACCAGTTCGAGGCGGGAACGTCTTGGGCCACCGCATTGACGGCGGCGGCGATGACCTTATTCTCGCGCTTTGTGTTGAAGCCTATGAAGGTGTGGGCGAGCGGCTACTTTGCGAATTTTCCGCCATTTGGCGGTCGTTGTCGGTGTCCTCCCGCGTGCCGTGCCTTCTCGATTTCCACGAGGGTGTGGCGGTCGGCGGTGGTGTGCGTTCGGGCTTCCCTTCCTGTGGAACGCACATGGTTGGTTAAGGAGGGCGCAGGATCGAACCTTGGCTTGTTCTTGTAATTGCCGCCATCGGCGTTGCCCTCCGTCGCGGTAGCTCTTGGGCTCGTTGCGTGCAGCGTTAGCGGCGAAGTCGACTTCGCCCGTCTGCGCTTGCCGATGAGCGAGTGCTGCTGTAGCGTAGGTCGGTTCGGTGTCCGCTGTCGTTGCCGCCCGTGCGGCGTTGCCCTCCTGACTCGTCGTCGGTTTCCTGGTTTGGATCCTCCTCGGCGTACCGATTGGCGATCTCGAGGAGGTCGGGGATGTTGTCGAGTGTGCGGGAGTGTCGCTTAAGCTTGGCGACTAGAGGCTCGTAGCGGCACGAGGTATTGAAGCAATGGATCGCGGTGTCCGGGTGGATGCCGACCGCGTTGTACCAGAGCTCTTGCCACCGTTGGACCCAGTTGCGGGTCGACTCACGGGGTCCCTGGACGCATCGTTCCAGGTCCTCAATGGTGGTGGCGCGGGTGTAGGAGCACTCGAAGTGCCTGACGAAGGCGTCGCGCATTTCCTCCCAGGAGTCGATACTATCCTGGGGGAGAGTGTTGATCCACTGCCTGCACGTCCCTTCCATCATCAGTGGGAGGTAACGGGCGGCGAGTAGGTCAATGTGACCCGCGATCCCCATTGCCATGAGGTATGTGTCGAGCCAGACTGCGGGGTCGTACGAGGAGTCGTATTTTTCTATCTCCTTTGGTGCCTTGAAGTTTGGCGGGTACTTCTCGCCTCGGATCATTGGTCCGAAGCACTTAGGCCCAAGTCGACTGAGCGACCCCATAGGCTCGCCATCGCGGCGATTAGTTAGGGTGTGCCGCAAGTCGTCGGGCTGGCGTGCGCGCCAGTTTTGGTTGTTGATGATGTGAGTGCGGGCGTCGATGGGTTGTCCGTTAGCGGCGATGAAGTTGGTCGCCGGCCTGGGATCGTTGGTGGAGAGTGCCGCGTTGGTCGGTGTTGGAGCTGCGGTGGCTCGGTGGCGGGCAATTGAGGTGTTTGCCGCTGGCGGCCGCTTGAGGTTGCTCGCTTCCCGAGGAACGAGTATACTCGACCTTGCGGTCGGCGCCCGCTTTTTTGCTCCACGGCCTTCGCAAGCGGGCCTTGACGTCTTTGGATCCGTAGGCGCCGTCGCGATGGCGTGATGCTATCGGCTGCTGCTCGGCCCGCCACGAGGTTGTCCATCGGGGTGGAGAACGATGGGAGGCCGTTCGCGTCGCTCCGTGAGGAGACAACTATCCGGTTGGTCCACAGGAGTGCGGTTGGGTGGTGGTGGGGCACCCATCGCCGTTGATCTGGCGGGGGCGGCGCTTCCTCTGGTGGCGCGTTCTCGCGTGATCGCGGCGCGGGCTATAGGGCGGGTCGTTTTCGTCGTCGAAGTTCAGCACGCCCTTGAACGGTGGGGTTCAAGCGTGACCTGATCCGGCTGCTGGTGGTAGCGTGGCGGCTCTGCGCCGTCACACTGCCGAGGCGAAATTTTTCGCTCGCTTTGCTCTTTACGCCTCCGATTTCAAGCGGAGTTCCTCGACCTCCGTTGCCGTGGCGTTAGGAGGGATTGGGGTGGAGAAAGGATCCTCCGGTGGATCGGTGCCGGTGGCCATGTAAGCCGCGGCGTGGCGATTGGCACCATCGCGGAGGTCGGCGGAGTTCTCCGACCCGGAGTCGAATTCGAAGATCCCGAGGATGGAGGGGTCCTCGAAGTCTCCCGCGTTGGAGACCTGGGCGATGGAGCCCGCGGATGAGGCCGCGGTGATGGATCCGGCGAGTGACGCCGGGGTCGCCGAGTCGGCGTCATCGGTGAGGGCCGCATCTTCTGCGGCCGCTGAGTTCCCGGCCACGTTGCTGTGGGCCGAGTTGTACTCGGAGGCGAGGCGGTGGATCGTGCGAACCTGGCTCTCGGAGAGCCGATCGCGTGGCGGCGACTCGCGGATGCGAGCCGAGTCCTCCGAGACGATGACGTCGCTGAGGCCGACGAAGAGGCTGATCGTGCCGATTGGCAGGATTACGCTGTGTGTGACGGGTCGCGCCGCCGGGACGTAGCTACTTGGCAAGATCTGGAGCATCTCGCCGATCGCTATCATGCGGCCGGTGGCGACCGTCTCGTTGATGGGCAGATTGGATCTCGCTGCAGAACACCGGCCAGACCGGCCAGGCCCCACGGTGGGCGCCACTGTCGTGGGAATGGTCACGGCAGATGCTGCAATCGGCAGCGAGTAGTAGAACGAGGGGCAAGGGCGGCCAGCCATCTGCGGTGCGAGATGAGGGCAAAGACACAGGGTTTTACCCAGGTTCGGCCCCCCGGAGGGTAAAGACCTACTCCTGCTAGATTGTATTATGGAGGTGTTACAATGGGCGAGCTCGGCGGCTAGGCGGCGACTCGCTTGGGTGTATGAGGGAACGTGTCTCTACTCACCCCATAGGGAGGTTTATATAGGCTCACCTCCCCTAGGGTTTACATATCTCAACCGATTGATTCTGACTTGATGTCGTTTAACCTATTCCGACTGGGCCTATCTACTCGCCTGGGCCTTCAACTTCCAGTCGCTTGGTACCTTGCTGGGCCTTGATCCACTTGCCGTTCTGCAGGCCCACTCGCCAGCCCTCGGGCCAGTCGGAAACGTCCTGCTGAGTATACCCCAGCAGGCGTATCCCCATCAGGGGCATCTCGTGCAATGCTGTGTCGGCCAATTCGCGATGCTCAGGGCGCCCGGGGCTTCAGGGTCAAGGCGGTGGCAATGGATTGTTCCAGAGTAGAGAGTAGGTGCTCGGGCGGCACCGTGTCGAAGTCATAGATAGGCAGAGCAAGTATGGCGACGCGGGCAGGTCAGGACAGGAGGGGATCGGTGGAGGATTTTCCGTCGGCGTCGAAGGTCGGGTCTTGTATCGGCTTTGATTGCAGTAGCAGCTTGGGGCCACCGTGGTCTGCACCTCGGTCAAGCCTCGATGACCCTCCGCCGCCTGTGTGCATCCCCGATGCTCATGCGTGCGATGCCTCCCCACCCACTGACGAGACACCCCGACCGCTTGCTTCCATCTGGCGGTCTTGCTCGCGACCTCCATGTACTATTCTGGTGCACGTGTTCATGGCCAGGACACAGCGGGGTGGCGCAGTAGCGGAGACGAAGGAAGGGAAAAGACGTGGTGTCGGCTGAACTTTTCATTAAGCTGCATATTCTCTAGATCGAGGTGGTCTCCCTCGCACAAGCAACTCTCTTCCACGAAGCACCTCCAACCGAGCCATGCGCAGGGGATTGGAGGGATCCGGTGAGCTCGAGGCAGGGGACTGGAGACTGGATGACGCCGTCGATTAGCTCGATGCAGGGGATTAGTGGGCGGCGCCGTCGTTCTCAAGGCAGGGTTTGAACACCAACTTGGCTGCCGCGTTCAGGTGCGGGCCGTTAGACGCCACGCCGGACGCTGGACGAGGGCAGGGGCGTGGGGCAGGTGGGGGCACGGTGGTGTGACCTCCCGGTCGACGGGGGAAGCCACGCCGACGGCTAGGAACCTGGCTGAGCAAGGGGATCGCGCGGTGGTGTTGCTTGCGGGGAACGGGTGTGTCGCGGGGATAAGGGTGTTTCGCTTCTTTTTTCCGTTGGGTACTTTCACTTTGCGGTGGCAGGAGTGTAATTACCTTCAAACAGACAAGGGCAAAACCGTAAAATCAGGGCAGACGGATTTTTGGTGTTCACGAACGGTCCCCGTCTTTTTAACAGTACTAGGAAACGTGCCCATGCGTTGCAACGGGATTGAAAAAAAATCAAACTTTTGGATTAAAATTAAACATTAGTGTGACAAAAAAATTCCCACGAAAGTTGATCGCCCTGCATATCCTCGCCCTAATTCGCCCTTTCATCTTAATCTTTATTTACTTATTTAATTGATTGATCCATTCTAAAGTGTGACATTGCCATTGCCGCAAGATCACTTCCATCTCACCACATACCAGATCCAAGCAACCCGGATCACTTGATACCATGTCAAATGGGAAACATGAGATTATCGCCAAAACCACATAGAACCAGGTTTATAATTTCGAAGGAAGCTTGCATGCCCCTCTTTCTACCTTTCAAAGATCATCGCGAACTATAAAAAATGATATAGTTTGAACAGAGACACCATGCTTTATAAAGTCATCGGCAAGGCACCTTCACAAAATTGTACAGAAAGGAAAATGAAAGCAAATTATCATTATATTTAATAATAAATGCAGAAGTACACAACTTGGCAAGCAAATGGTTGAGTAAATTTAGCTTGTATGCTAACTTCTCAGCATTAATCAAAGCGGTCACTACTGTTTCTTGCTGCTGCATGTGCAAATCCACTATACGTGACATATTTATTATGAACACATGCATGTATGACATATATATGCAAGTTATGCTAACATTCGTCTTGAACACGTGCATGCATGACATATACTCCTGGAGCATAGAGCATAGTTCGGCTGGTAGTTCTTTGTCTCCCTGCGTGTCGGTTATTTGTGTCTCTGTTCAGTTATAGAGGGCTCCAGCTGCTGAGCTACCGCAGTGCTCGGTATTCATAGGAGCAACGACTCCAGTAAGACATTGAAATACATACTCAAAGAATTCTAGCAACGAATTGTCAAATAGAGTTGGATCATACCCTGCGACGTATGTCAAGTGTGTAGTAACACAATATCATGTCAAGATTTTGCTAACGAGAGAAAGTAAAGAAGACAATGATTGTAATTGAACCTGTCAATCCAAGTCTTTCAACTATTTACTTCTAAGCATACCAAGATTAACACAAAACACTATTTTTCGAATAATAACACTAAAAATACATGTTTGAGTTACTACCACTTCCTCATATGATGCTCAAAAATAATGCTCTCCCACGAAGTCTCGATAATTGGATTTTGTAATGTAGCCATCACAAGTAGTGATCCACTGCAAGAACAGGACTGAGTACAAGTTTGCAATATAACATGAATAATCAATGGTACTTTCAGTAGTACATGAATGGATTGCACTGCCACATGTAACAAATTCCGGCAAGTAGATGGTTCTTTCACTAAATGCAACACTTGGCGTAGTAAGAGAAGCCACATAGAATGAATTAATGCAATCAGAAATCACCTTGTAAACTGAGATCTTCCTGGCTTTAATGCCAAACTGAATACATGACAATAAGGACACTTTGTTTTTAAATATATGAATCTGCCATTGAAGAACAAACATGCATACTAACCTATGAATTACCGGCCTGTTGCCTGTCAAAACTCACCGGCGGGCAGTGACTAGCAACACGAAGAGCCGGGAGGCTCCCAGAGCGGCTGGTGGGCCCTAGTACCTCGGTCAACGGCCCGCAAATCTTCCAGCACGCACGCGTCCTGTCTTGGTTCGAGATGCCACCGACCTATACCTGGCCAGGAAGGTGATGGATTGTTCCGATTGGTTTCTGACGGTAATCAAGTATCGTAAAATTCGAGCCGTGATCGGCTCCCGGTTTCCACAAATCGGCTTTCAGAGCCGATTACTATGGTTTTGTATTGGATCTATGATAACATGGGGTTTTGCTTAATTACTACAAGTTAAATCGATCTGCGATAGTTTAGTGTTTTCACCACGCAACCGAACGTCCCACGCGTAGTTGAGCCTAATAGATCTGAAAAATAGTAGAAAACCAATCCTAGAGAAGGCCTAAAACCAACACAACGTCAATTCCCGGAACGTCCCCTCTAAGACCAATAAACCATATTTTACGTATTACCGGATCGTTCAACCCGTTTGTGAGGCCTAATCACGTGGATATTAAACTAAACCTTGATGAACAAGGCACAACTATAACAGATCGAATCGACTAAATAGAAATCAAGCAAGATGCCACCCTCACACCCGGGAGAAGGTGCAAAGATGGCGAGATAGCTAGAGGTAGCACAAGCAAGCAATCATAGTAAGAGTATCGATGCTAGCTCTGACAATCTGTGGTAAAGGTGTTACTCGCCATCAACAAGGCTTCAGTACGAGTAACACCGGATAACGCATAAGTAAATACTGCCTAGATCGCAAGGTGCGATCTAGGCAGCATGGCACTTACCCGAGAAAAACCCTAGAAACAAGGGGTGGCGATCTTGAGATTGTTGTTGGTTGTGAACGTGATTGTCCTTGTCTTTCAATAACCCTAGGTACATATTTATAGTCCGGAGACTCTCTACTTTTGGAATAACTTTACAACTCTATCTTTACCTAAACATAAACGGAACCTAAACAAACACGAATCCTACTATGATACAGGATACACGGGCAATTCAGCCCAAATCTACGCACTAGGCCGATCCAACAACACGTTGAATAAATGTATCTTCCAAGCCCATCTTGATCACGGCCCATCTCCGTCTTTGGCCAAAATACGGTGATAACACATGCCCCCCTGGTTTTGGCAATGATAATTCCAAAACCACTCTGTGCGTTTTTTTTTCCTCTTCTTCTCCTTTTTTTCCCTTTTTTTTTCGGGCTGCGCGTTGACAGAACGCATGGCAGAACAGCACCGTCACGCTACCCCTTCATCATGATGCCCTGTCTTCTCAACTCCTGCGCAGCGCGTGATTTGACCATTTTGGCAAAGGTAATCGGGAAACCGCCATGGCATTGAACCGTCATCCATTATTCCCTTATTTAAATCAGCACGAGCAGTTCGCGTCCTCATCTTCCTCCGTAGCCAAAAACCCTCTTTCTCCATCGGAAAACCCTCTTTCTTGCCATGGCCTCCCTGCTTCCTCCGATGCATCCTCCCATGCCTCCAACTCGATTAGCGGCGAGAACCAACTCGAGCACCCGCGACATACGATGCATAAGACTTTCCCACGATGGTGGGGCGAAAGGGCTGAGATTTCGCCGTCTGGTCGAAGGACGATGCGTCCATCGACGGCGAAGAGCCTCTGATTCCTCGTAGATGGGGAACCGGAGGCGAGCAACGACGATAACTGGTCGTGGGACGGCGTCGACTCTTCCGTGAGGAGGAATCGGAGGAGGACACCTCCTCCGATGGGTATCCGCCGGCAAGCGCTTCCGCTATGGGTCCGGCGAGGATCTGAAGATGACGACGATTTAAGAGGTCCCTGCTGGCTTCTTCAGCGGCGGCGAGGACGCCGAGCAGCGCCGAAGACGATGAAAGGGCGGCGGCGGCGGCGGCGGCGACCTCGGCTTAGATTAGGAATTAGTAGTAATGGCGTAGCAATAGCAGGCCCCTTTATGTCGATCCTTCTGTAAGCAATGATCCTTTGAATGAATGAAACTTTGTTCCCAAAATATTGCTCCTTTTCCTGCTTCAATTTCGCCGATAATCCGAAACAAGTCGATGTTCCAGAAGCCGATGACACTGTATCGGCTTTCACCATGCTGCATGCATACAGTCAAACAAGTTAAATTGCACAAAGCCGATGACCACCCATCGGCTCCTCCTGCGACCTTCCTCAACACGGTGGATTAAAACACAAACGACCCAAATCTCCAATGGCCCACCGAAAAACGTGCCCCGCACAGACTACTAGTGACAAGCAAAGATGAAGATGACAAGGCTCAGACCGTCGAGGTGGCCCTTTCTGTAACATGTGTGATCCTCTAGCATCGATGACCATGCATCGGCTATATATAAAATTTATATATTTTTTACTCGCCGATTTCAAAGATCGGCCCCATATCTTACCGTCCATTACTTCGTAATTTTACCTAGCCGATTTCATGTAACGGCTCCTCCAGTTTTATTGTCCAACATCCCACATGCTTGGGAAATATTTCTTGAGATGTTGTCCATTGACTGCTACTGGGAACTTTACTCCATCCAACTGTTCAAGCATGTAAGCGTTCCCTTTTAAAACTTGGTCGACCTTATACCCGTGGTGCCAATTTGGAGACCATTTACCATATCTGCGTCCTTAGTACCCAAGGGCAACATGACTTCCC
The DNA here is from genome assembly GCA_030063025.1 of Avena longiglumis. Classification (NCBI taxonomy): domain Eukaryota; kingdom Viridiplantae; phylum Streptophyta; class Magnoliopsida; order Poales; family Poaceae; genus Avena; species Avena longiglumis. The sequence goes on along the minus strand of CP125974.1, from coordinate 425,855,469 downwards.
ATACCAAATCTCCAACGTGGAACTCCTTTGTCTTCACCTTCTTGTTGTAGGCACGAGCTACCTTAGCCTTGTTCTCTTTTATTTTCTCCAGTGACCACAGCCTAAGCTCGATTACATCTTCAATGTCACCACTCATCAAAGTTGCATACTCTTGTTGTTAGATCGTTACGAAAAGTGACGTCTCGATCCAGCCGTAATTTCCCAAGGCAATACGGCTTCTTGTCCATAGACCAGATGGTACGGAGAGGGTTTTATCGCTCCATGACATGACATGCGATAAGCCCATAAAGCCTCTGATAAAACTTCATGCCAACGCCTCGGATGCTCATCGATTTTCCTCTTGATCAGTTTGATAAGACTCTGGTTGGACGCCTCAGCTTGTCCATTTGCTTGAGCATAGTACGGAGATGATCGAATCAGCTTAATCCCTGTATCCTCACAGAACTCTCTGAACTCGTGAGAAGTGAAAACCGAACCTCCATCGGTTGTGATAGTCTGAGGAATCCCAAACCTATGAATGACATGCTCTTTCACAAAATTGACAACATCTTTTGAGCTTACTGACTTCATAGGGACGGCCTCCACCCACTTGGTAAAATAATCTGTGATGGCCAAGATCCACATGTGGCCTTTGCTTGACGGAGGATTGATCTTGCCGATCATGTCCATGCCCCAACCTCGGAATGGCCAAGGCTTGATGATTGGATTCATCGACGCGGTACCATCCGGATTTTTCCAAATATCGACATGCTTGACACCCTTTGTAGTACTTAAACAGTCCTCGAGCATGGTGGGCCAATAAAACCACGATCTCTGATCAACCACTTCATCTTGTGAGCCGTGATGAGTCCCACAGCGCCTTCATGTACCTCGTGTAGGAGCCGATTAGCCTTACTGTTCCCAAACATTTGAGCAATAATCCTTCCAGGTCCTGTAAAACATTTCGTCCCCAATTAGCACATACTTCATGGCTCAGACCTTATCCTTTTAGGCCCCCGAGCCGAATCCTTCAAGTAATTGAAGATATCGGCTCTCCGTCGTCGGCTTCCAAGAGTCAGACTGAATATCGGCTCCTCCATCGCCTCTTTATAGCCTCAAGCCATCTGCAAGATCATTTGCCTCTATGTTCTGCGACAGCGGGATCCAAATGAAGTTCATGTATCGGAATTGTGCCATCAACTCACGGCGATTACAACCATAATGGGAAGAGGGACTCGCTCTCGCACTTGTACTCCTCCGTGAGTTGGGAAAGTACCAACTTTGAGTCACCAAAATTTCCACCGCCTCGGCTCCGGCCGAGGAGTAACTCCATCCTGCGTATTGCCTCGTGCACTCGGCTACATTGTTGGTGCAAAGGGTAGACAACCTGATGGAGAAGGAAAATGTTGCCCCAGGCGACACGAGCAAAATGCCGATGCCGCCATCGTCACAAATCGATCCGTCGAAAAACATAGCCCATGCTTTTATGGATAGTGTTGCTATGTTAGTGTTGATCCTCTCGCAATAAGATCAGCCGCCGTTTGTCCCTTAACAGCTTTTGCGGGTTGATACCGGATGTCAAACTCGATAATGCAAACATCCATTTGCCCAATCGGCCTTTTAACATAGGAGCCGATAGCATGTGCTTTATGACGTCCGACTTGCATATGATGATGACCTCTCACGATAGCAAAATGTGGCGCTTTTGGTACATGTAAAGAACAAACAGAGGCACAACTTGTCGATATCTGGATACCTTGTCTGCGTCGAGCATCCTCCGCTTATGTAGAATACGACTCGCTCTAGCCCATCATGCACTTGTACCACCACCGAGGCGATGGACGTGTCACCATCGACAAGTAAATGTAGAATGGTTTGTCGGCTGGGTGGAACTAACATCGGCGGCTTTGTCGATATTCTTTGATCTCGTCGAAGGCCCGTTGTTGTTCTGCCCCCCAGCGGAATTCCTCGTCAGCTTTAATTTTTACGAGCCCCATGAACGGCTCTATCCTTCCTGACAGGTTAGAGATGAATCGTCTGACGAAGTTGATCTTGCCGATGAGAGACTGCAGCTCTTTCTTTGTAGTGGGTGGCTTCATTGTTCGCACTGCCTCCTTACTCTTCAGGCCGATCTCAATCCCGCGTTCATGGACCAAGAAACCCAGGAACTGACCGGCCGTCACTCCGAAAGCACACTTCTTTGGATTCATCCGCAGGCCGAACTTTCTTGTTCGGTCCAGGACGCGTTGTAGATCGCCCAAGTGCCCTTGCGCCGAAGATTGACCACCACGTCAATAATGTAGATTTCCACCAACGCCGATCGGTCGTGGAAAATATAATTCATGGCCCTACGGTATGTGGCGCCGCATTCTTGATCCAAACGTCATGACCACATACCGAAGAGACCCACGAACCTGGTACTCAATGCGGTTTTGTATGTCTTCTGGAGCCATAAAAATTTGGTTGTAACCAGCATTGCCATCCATGAAACTTAAGATCTTGTGACCAGCCGTTGCGTTTATTAACGTCTCTGCTACCGGCATCGGATACTCATCCTTCGGGGTCGCCCTGTTGAGATCCCGAAAATCTATGGCGACCCGCCACTGGCCATCCTTCTTCTCCACAGGCACTATACTAGAAATCCATTCAGCATACCTGCATGGCTGATTAACTTGCCAACATTTTCTCGACCTCCTTCTTGACTTCTACGAATTTCGCCTTCATTTGCCGTGCTCGCCGCTGAAATGGCGGAATCCTTTTCGATGGGGAGATGCTCAATGATGCTCCTGTCTAACCCAGGCATTTCTGTGTAGTCCCAGGCGAAGCAGTCTGGGTATTGTTTCAACAGGGCGATCATTGGGCCTCGCAGATCTGGATCTAATTTCTTGCTGATAAATGTTGGTCGTGGCTTATCCCCAGGACCAATGTCAATCTCTTCTAGCTCATCAGCGGATGTAAACCCATACCCTAGCTTGCCGTCACCTGTCAGGTCGATGCTAAACACAGGGCAAGCAGTAGGTGAGGACAACAAAAATAATTTGGGCCGATTGCCTGAATCGGCCCCCTTCTTGATTGTGCTCGTCAAGGGCGGTTTACACCTCACGGTTTTACAATGGCAGGGCGTCTCCCTGCTACGACTACATGATCTGCTTGTCGTATGGTCGTTGCTTTTTATTTTTTGTGGCCGATCGTGATGATCGGCCGTACCACGTATGATCGTGGACCTTTCTATTCTGTCAGGCCAGTGGATAAGACCAGCCTCACCCCGTTTTTTGAAGCTTCAATGCGCTCACAACCGTCCAAACTGATTCCAGAGATCGGCTCTTGGTCTTCGCTTCCCGGATGTTCGTGCAGAATGGAAACCTCGATAGAATCGCTCGCATGGACGACCTCCACTTCATCTCCGTCCCATCAGACGTGCATGGTGCATCGTGGATGGAATGCAGCAAGCGTGGATCCAATCCTTCCTAGCAAGACGGCGAGGTACTTTTGCTGTTCACGACGAAAAATGACGTGGGTATAGTTTTCCGCCCACCGTCGGATCCATGTTAAGAACACCTTGCGTTTCAAGACCGCCGCTGAAGTCGCTTAACGTGACGTTGGTTTTGATCAGTCCGCCGTGGAGCGCCCCAAACGTCGTAGCATGGAGTATGGCATGATGTTAATCGCCGCCCGTGTCCACCAACATCTTGCCGACGGGTTGTCCATTGATGTAGCCCCGCAGTCTGGCTTTCGATGTTTGTAACCCTTCTCGTGGCTTCAAAGATAATCGCGGCGTGGCGCAGCCGTAAGCATCGGTAGCATATTGGTTCGTGGCGCGCAGAACTCTGCCGGAGTACGAACACCATAAAGCGAGCCGATGCACGTGCATCGGCTTTATTGGTTTGGGGCGCCACTCTTTCCTTGTCGGGCCCTCCGCTTCCGTAATCTGCCTTACCTTGACGGCCGATCCGCGTGCCTTCTTTAGCGCGTGGAGATCTGCGCTTCATCTTCTTCTAAGTTACGCAGTTGCACTGCGCTCGAGTGTGTCCGAGTCCATCGGGCACCACCTTGGACGGTGAAACCTGTCTTCTTCTTCGCCCCTGGTCCTCTCAAGGCCCTTCGCTCTAGTGGACTCCTTAGACGGCTACGAGGTGGGAGAGGTCCGAGACGTTCGAACACCGACATCGCCTCGTGCCCTTCTTTTGGTCCACATTCAGGCGCTTGTCGGTAGGCAATCGGCTCCCTCCCACTTCCCAGCAATGCTTGAAGAAGGGGCAATCCCAATGTTTGTCTGCGCCTTCCTTCTCTTTGGGTGGTCTCTTGGCGAGGTGCCCATGTCTTTCATCGTCTCTGTCGTGCTGGCGACGTTGGTCAGACTGGCGCTCATATTTGTTAAGGAGGTGCGTGGAATGTGGCTTCGATATCGCACTCTCCTCACTTGTTCCTCTGCGGTACCGCCCGCCATCGTGGCTGGGCCGGTCGCGTGGACCAGCCTGCTCTCTGTCTTTGCTCCGAGAGTGATCACCTCCTTCCTTGTATGTGTCATGGTGGTACCCAGACCCAGCCATGTTGACATCAAACGAAAAGTCCAGTTGACGTCTCGCGGAGCGACTGAGCTCTATCATGTTGACACCGGGGAACGGGTTCGTGTCCACCTTCATGGCGGCCGAGGATCAGGCGGCCTTGTTCTATTGCCATTTGGATCTGGTGCCGCAGCTCTTTGCAATCATTGGTGGTGTGGGTGAACGAATGATGCCACTTGCGATGGTCTCCGTTCATCTCTGGCGGTGGGGATCTTGTGGCCTTGAGTAACCTCAATCGCTTTCTCTTCAAAGAATCGAATATCTGCTCGGCTTTGCTCACGTCAAGTCAAACCCTTTCAAAGGCCCGCTGCTTCACCCATTTGCAGGACAGTGGTTCGCCCGAGCCCACTCGGCCACGGCCACCTCCCGGTCTTGTGTAGGATCATCTTCTTCCAGAATTACTACGTGCTTACGGGCTTGAACTGTCTTGGTATAACTCGTGGTGGCGTTGTTCATACATCGCCGGTTCCGGGCCATGTGTGCTGAGTTGTACTCACCGAAAGCCAGATCCTTGACGGGTGCAGAGCCCCACCACAGCCAGGTCGATTGCTTCCTTCTCGGTTAAACGAGCGAATAACATCTGTTCTTGATGGTTACGTTACCGGATGTATTCGCTCTGATTTCTCCCGTCAGTACTTGCGCCAGTGCGCAATGCCAGCCTCGATCGCCTCGAATGGTACCGGATGTGGAACTGTTCTTCTAGTTGCTTCCAGTGAATTGAATCAGTGGCGCGAGGTGTACCACCCAAAAGCTGGTCTGTTAGAGATTGTGCAAAAATCTCACGCGCATTTGATCCGATGCGAAATCATACCTAGCTGCGCTGTATCGCTTACGTGCTCGATCGAGCTTGACCCTCCGACCCGAATCTTGAGAACTGGGGAGCTTATATTTGGGCGGTAGTGGAATCAGTCAAACTGCTGGGGTACGGCTTTGAGTAGCCGATCGTGCGCTTTTCGCACGGTCAACCGATCTCTCAAGATGGTAGTGATTTGGTCCATCGTTTGAGCTGCAGGGCTGGATTCTCATGGCTAGTTCGATGGCATACTTGGCTAGCCACGCTGTTTGTCGGCGTCCATCCGGACACCGTTGCCCTGTGAACGCCGCTCACGAAGATCCTGCAGCAGAACCCGCCGCGGAGACTCTGCGGTTGCGATCTGGTGGCGCTAAGTTGTTGCGATCCGCACGTAGGGCACATATGTACCCATGCGGAATCTCCTTGGGTGGCTCGAACAGGAATTGGCAATCACCGGATCGCCCACCTTGTAGACAATGTATGCCGCTGATCTGGCGGCTCGGAGCCGCGAGCGTGACCGGCGATTCTTGATGCAGTGTGGAGCGGTCTTTCTCTGGGTGGGTTCCTAAAGTGGGCCCCGACGGAGAGTACGATGTTTCATGATCTCCTGGACCACGCGAATCGCAATCCGCCGAAAGCGTTCACCGTGCTCTCGTGAGTAGAGAATGAGCCACCATATAGTTGACTTCTGTCGCAGAGCCTCGAGCGTTCCTCCGAAGGAGCAGACAGATCTACATCGAGAGCACCCTCGGGAGAATCCTTCCACTTGATGCCCCGTCACGGGTCCTCTCGAAGAGCCGATGAGGTCGGCTTCGAAGAGCTCTTTGAGCTCGTCATACTTCGCTTTGTGCTCAGCAGGAAGCTCGTCGTACGTGACCGGCCTGTTCTCCATCGCAGCGTCGGACATTGATGTAGACGTTGTTGAAGGTCCCACCGGGCGTGTAATGTGTTGCTGTCAAAACTCACCGGCGATGACTAGCAACACGAAGAGCCGGAGGCTCCTGAGCGCCGGTGGGCCCTAGTCCCTCGGTCAACGGCCCGAATCTTCCAAGACGCACGCAGCGTCTGCCTTGGTTCGAGATGCACTGACCTATACCTGGCCGGAAGGTGATGGATTGTTCGATTGGTTTCTGCACGGTAATCAAGTATCGTAAAATTCGAGCCGTGATCGGCTCCAGTTTCCAGAATCGGCTTTCAGAGCCGATTACCCCATGGTTTTGTATTGGATCTATGATAACATGGGGTTTTGCTTAATTACAAGTTAAATCGATCTGCGATAGTTTAGTGTTTTCACCACGCAACCGAACGCCACGCGTAGTTGAGCCTAATAGATACGAAAATAGTAGAAAACCAATCCTAGAGAAGGCCTAAAAACCAACACAACGTCAATTCCCGGAACGTCCCCTCTAAGACCAATAAACCATATTTTACGTATTACCGGATCGTTCAACCCGTTTGTGAGGCCTAATCACGTGGATATTAAACTAAACCTTGATGAACAAGGCACAACTATAACAGATCGAATCGACTAAATAGAAATCACAAGATGCCACCTCACACCCGGGAGAAGGTGCAAAGATGGCGAGATAGCTAGAGGTAGCACAAGCAAGCAATCATAGTAAGAGTATCGATGCTAGCTCGACAATGGTATAAAGGTGTTACTCGCCATCAACAAGGCTTCAAGACGTAACACCGGATAACGATAGTAATATCGCCTAGATCGCAAGGTGCGATCTAGGCAAGATGGCACTTACCCGAGAAAAACCCTAGAAACAAGGGGTGGCGATGCGCCGAGATTGTTGTTGGTTGTGAACGTGATTGTCCTTGTCTTTCAATAACCCTAGGTACATATTTATAGTCCGGAGACTCTCTACTTTTGGAATAACTTTACAACTCTATCTTTACCTAAACATAAACGGAACCTAAACAAACACGAATCCTACTATGATACAAGATACACGGGCAATTCAGCCCAAATCTACGCACTAGGCCGATCCAACAACACGTTGAATAAATGTATCTTCCAAGCCCATCTTGATCACGGCCCATCTCCGTCTTTGGCCAAAATACGGTGATAACACGGCCTACATCAGTACCACATGATGCAGTTGCTGTTGTTGCCACACACCGCCAAGTTCTCTTGATGTTTTGCCCCTTCACGTAGAGACCATTAAACTAATTGATCACTACTATGAACACAGGAAGAGTAAGAATCAAAAGATGGCTAGCTTAGCACGTACATAGATCAAACCAGGGTCAGTAAATTTACCTTTCCCAAAAAAGTATCTCGCAGCGCATGACCTCACGTAGTTGGGCTATCTGCACGCTTGCCATCGGCTCCTAGGGCCTGGGCTTCTTATAACTTCACGTAGTTGGGCTATCTGCACGCTTGCTTCTTTTGCAATCCATTTGGAGTTCTTCTCTGTTAGGAAGTTGGAGTTCTTATCCGTGTGAACCATCGTTGGGGCATTTCAACAAATAGCTAGCGGGCTACATCCTGACAAGTACAACATGGATGGGGATGGCCTTGCCGCTGTCGCACTCCTGGACATAGGCTTGTTGATCTGCTTGGCCAACTCCCCATGTCTCCAATCATATCCATTGCAAGCATAGCTATCCATTTTTATTGTTCAACTTCTTTTTTGTGAGAAGATCCTTAAGCCGTCACCATGATGAGCGACACCATGAAAACCATAGTCTCCAAGATCAACACACATATTAGCTAAATGAATGAAGCTACTTCCCTAGAATAAATTGTCAAGTATATAGTTATCATGGTGCATACATCCATATATTCATATACTAAATCCCTTAAATCCTAAGGATTTAGTCCTCCAACATTCCTACAAAGAGGCCCGTCATGGCCACCTCATATGGTATAACATATCAGAAATCATGTAGTGTTTTAAGACCTTGTTTGAGCCTTAAGTAAAGAACATCATAACTCTTTTGCATGTAAAAATGTATTTAATTGATTGTATCAGTGCTACAGTATAGTATATTATGTTTCATTCGCTTGAGGCCTGGCCATAGAGATACTTCCCAGTAGGGGTAATAGTGTACCTCTCGCTTGCCCACAATTAATTTTTTTACACCATTTATTTGTTATGAAATCAGGGATAGGGTGCTACAAGATGTGTTGTTATTACCTGTTTTAGAAGACTATCAGTAATGGTATGGAAAGTCGCTCCTCTAGTGTTTTCCAGATAAATAAGATTTAATTTTCTAAAGTGAGAAGGTTAATTTGGCTCAAAGAAAATGCTCAATAAACTACATATCAAATCTGCCTCAAGTTTCCATTTGTATTAAAGCTCTGAATTATGTTCCAGAGGAGAGAAATCTCTAATATTATTGGTGAAAGATGTAATAACCTAATACCTTTGCACAGAATGATTTTTCTACATACGTCATAAAAACTTATGAAGCGGAGTCGCCGTCGGCACCAGTTGACGAATGCAACACCAAATCCCATTTGATCCTGTCAAGGTAGTTGTGCATCACTTAGAGACTACTTCCCGTCTACAGATATCAAACACACATAAACTTTAAATGTGCAAACACAGTCCGCAACCTTTTCACTGATAAGATTCTCCTGTTTTTCTGAATGTTCCAGTTCAGTCTGGTCATGAACTCAAATGTTTTCTCTACTAAACTCTTACATGTTTTTGTAGCATGCTTACAGCTACAAAAATAAAAAATTAAGTGTGGTTACCAAGTCATCGATAAAAGAGGAAAACAGTATCAAGGTTACCAATGAAGTGAAGTGGAGCTTGCTGGCATATGCCTTCACGGCCAATGCCAGCGACTGGATCTTCCCTCTAGATAAAACCACAAAGTATTTCACTTTAGGAACTTTTTCAACACCAATCCCTCCCAGAAACACAAGAGCGAAATGGTGAGATTGATTAAGCTGTAACCATACATAGCAGTGGATCTGAGATATAACATGGAATGTTGGGGTCAACGATGACTTAGCTTACTTCTTCATGGACCCATGCATCATGCGTTGCTGAGAGCAAAGCGCCCTGAATGTCATGCCAACATCACAATAATCAGTTAGTGGATTGTTATGTCTGGGACCAAGCTCAAATCAAATCCTACCACCTGAGAAGCTGAACCATCCATCAAATGGCCCTTCTCTAAACATCAAATCCTTGATGTTGGCCAGGCACTCGCCGAGGTTGCTGCACCTGAGAAAATCCTGTGTCCCGAGATCGATCTGGAGCTTAAGGATGTACTGTCAGGTTGTAGGGTCAACTGCATATTTATAGTCGAAGTGGCAGCAAAGAACTACAGTACGATGGAGCGGAATCTGGACTGACCTTATCGACGAACTAATAACACTCATAGTAGGGTGGGTCAAAGATGTCATGCACCGCGGATTCGCCCGCGGAGGGGAAGGGCAAGTCGGGGAAGGCGAGGTCCAGGCGGGACGTGATGTTGACGGGACTCCTGTCCTCCACCTGCCTCCGCTGGTGTGGAACCCGTGCAGGCACAGGAACCGCGGTGTCGACGGCTGCCTCGTCGCCCCGATGCCGTCCCCTTAGCCGCCAAGCGCTAGAAGCCGCCGAGGCGCTGGCAGCTGGTGACACGCGGATCATTGAAATTTGAGTCGTAGGAAGCCCGGGAACCCAACTCCACAACCGCATATCAGAAATCTGAGCTAGGTTAGTCGACGAATTCACTCATCTCTGGATCATTGAAAATCTAGAGGGAACGAACCACCATCAATTTAGAGCCAAACACTCAAGTCAGCAGAGGAAAGGGGACAAAAAATTAACTAACCATGGGAGCCAAATCTAGGCATGGATTGGGCGCTGGGAGTGACACGACCATCCTTCTATGATGCTTCGGTGACGCTGTTGTCATCATCGACCCGGGATATTGTGTGAGAGGGCTCAGTAGTGGGCATGGGCGACACGAGAGAGAAGGCCATAATTCCGTCTTCGTCCCTGATCCAGAAATTATGCAGCTCCATCAACATGGAGGAGTTTTCCTCGGTGATGCGCCAACCATAGCGGGTGTGCCATGGGCTGGTACTGAGGGGCGCAAGCACGGGGTAATTGCACGATGGATTGATTCCGGATCTTTTGCTGGAGATTTAATCGGAGAAACGGTTATTTGGCCCGAGAGTTAATGGAGGGAACTGGGAGTGCGACGGGGTGTGACAAGCGCGACGAAACGGGAGACGGAGTGCGGGGCGGGCAGAAAACGGAACCATGACTTTCTTTTTAGATAGTAGAGATAGATGAGATATGGCAGATGGATGTCAAAACAGCTTTCCTCAATGGAGACATTGATGAAGAGTTGTATATAATGCAACCCAAAGGTTTTGTCGATCCTAAAGATGCTAACAAGGTATGCAAACTTTAACAGTCCATATATGAATTGAAGCAAGCATCCTGAAGTTGGAATCAACATTTTGATAAATTAATCAAAAGCTTTGGTTTTATACAAACTTATGGAGAAGCTTGTATTTACAAGAAAGTGAGTGGGAGCTTTGTAGCATTCTTAATACTATATGTAGATGGCATATTGTTGATTGGAAATGATGTAGACCTTCTTAATAGTGTCAAGGATTATTTGAATAATAGTTTTTCAATGAAAGATCTTGGCGAAGCAGCTTACATATTAGGCATAAAGATTTGTAAAGATAGATCGAGACGCCTAATATCATTGTCACAAAGTACATATTTGGACAAAGTTCTAAAGAGGTTTGGAATGGAAGATAGCAAGAAAGGGTTCTTGCCCATGTTGCCCAATACGACCTTGAGTAAAACTCAAAGTCTAGCAACGACAGAAGATAGAGAAAGGATGAGTAAGACTCCCTATGCCTCAGCCATAGGATCTCTAATGTATGCCATGCTATATACTAGACCCGACATTGCATATGCTGTTAGTTTGACTAGCAGATATCAAAGTGATCCAGGAGTGGATCATTGGACAGCGGTCAAAAACATCCTTAAGTATTTGAGAAGAACTAAGGATATGGTTCTTTCTTATGGAGGTGATGAACAACTCGTTGTTAATGGTTACACCGATGCTAGTTGGAACACCGATCCGGATGATTATAAATCTCAATCTGGATACGTATTTACTTTGAATGGTGCAGCAGTTAGCTGGAGGAGTGCAAAGCAAAGCATTGTGGCGAGATCTTCAACTGAATCGAAATACATAGCTGCTTCAGAGGCTTCACAAGAAGCGATATGGATGAAGGAGTTCATTACAGAGCTCGGTGTGGTTCCAAGTGCGCTAGACCCAATGTCTATCTACTGTGATAACATGGGCGCCATAGCCAATGCGCAAGAACCAAGGTCACACAATAAGCTAAAGCACATAAAGCTACGTTTTCACGCTATTCGAGAACATGTCCAAGATGGTGACATAAAGATTTGCAAAGTACACACATATATGAATGTGGCGGATCCGTTGATTAAACCTCTCCCGAGGGTAAAACATGACAAACACCAAACTGCCATGGGTGTTCGGTATATTACCATGTAATCTAGATTAGTTGACTCTAGTGCAAGTGGGAGACTGTTGGAGATATGCCCTAGAGGCAATAATAAATATAGTTATTATTATATCTTCGTGTTTATGATAAATGTTTACATTCATGCTATAACAGTATTAACCGGAAACATTAATACTTGTGTGATTTGTAAACTAAATTAGAGTCCCTAGTAAAGCCTCTTTACAATACTAGCTTGTTGGTTAATAGATGATCATGGTTTCCCAATCATGAACATTGAGATGTTGTTAACAACAAGATCATATCATTAGAAGAATGGTATGATGGACATACTCCTATAGATAAGCATAGCATAAAGATCAAGTCATTTTAATAGTTCAATTGCTATAAGCTTTGTGATACATAGTAACCTAATTCCTTGGGACCATGAGATCATGCTAATCACCATCACCGGAAGGATGCTTTGATGACATCAAACACCACACCATAACTGGGTGGCTATAAAGGTGGCATTGAGTGTTCAGAAAGTATGGGTTGAGGCATATGGATCAAGAGTGGGATTTGTCCATCCATATGACAGATAGATATACTCTGGGATCTCTCGGTGGAATGTCATCCAATTAGCTTGCAAGCATGTGACTGGCTCACAAGGGATCACATATCACGGGAACGAGAAAAGAGTACTTATCGGTAACGAGGTTGAACTAGGTATGCAGAGATACCGACGATCAAAACCTCGGATAAGTAAACTATCGTGAGACAAAGGGAAATTGGTATCGTATGTAAGTGGTTCATTCGATCGCAAAGTAATCGTAGAAATATGTGGGAGCCATATGAATTTCCAGATTCCTCTATTGGTTATTGATCGGAGAAGTGTCTCGGTCATGTCCGCATAATTCATGTTGTTGTGTAGTTATGGAATGATGAGTAAGAGACCGAATGTTGTTCGGAGTCTCGGATGGGATCCGGGATATCACGAGGAGATCCAGAATGGTCCGCAAAATAAGATTCATATAAGGAAAGTCCTGTTTCGGAGTTCGGGAATGATTCCGGTGTTTTCACCAGGAATGTTCTAGAAGGGTCTGGAAGGTCCGGCACTCCGGAGGGGAAGGGTACATGGATGTGTCATGACATTGTGTAATGGTTGCATCATGGAGAGGGAAATCAAATCCAAGTTTGAAAGTCAAACGCCAATTTGAGAAGTCAAATCTGAAGTTTGCTTGGTGGAGGGAGAGTAGGAAACCTACTTGGGGAGGAAGTCCCCTCCCTCCACCCGCCGGCCAAGGAGGAGGAGTTGGAGGAGGACTCCCTCCTCCCAACCGTCCACCTCCCACCTATATAAGGAGGGGTAGGGTTGGCCCTACCCTCACACCTCAAACCCTAGCTCATGCGCGCCACCACCTCCAAGTGCTGCCGCCGCCTAGGGTTCCTCCCAAGTCGGCGACTTGGGGTTTCCCCAAGACCTAGCGGCCGGCCACACCCTCCCCTTGGTGCACTATAAACCCTAGATCACCAAGGCCTCTCTCATACTCCACCATACTCACTCCGGATTAAGGCGAAGCCCTGCGACATCTCCCCTCTACTTCCAACACCACGTCGTCGTGCTGCCGGAATCGCGAGGAGAGTGCTACAACCTTCGCTGCCTGCTAGAACAAGGGAGAGGAAGGTCTTCATCAAGTACCGAACGTGTGACCGACTGCGGAAGCGCTGCCGGAACGCAGCGCCGGAAGGATCGTTTACGCGATCTTGAGATCGGCAAGAGTACAACTACATCACCCACGAGAATCTGCTCTCGTTAACCGCTTTGGAATCTTTGAGGATGAGTTCTTCTATCGACTCGTTGCTACAATCTAGTAGATAGATCTTGGCTTGTTTGTGTGCATGCGATAGATTTTTTTTGTTTTCCATGATATGAACCCCTACAAAAACACCGAGAGAGAAAGATCTCTCCGACAGACAGATTTTCGCCGGGGGAATTCCTTCCCGAAGAGGGGAGACCGTCGCCATCAACACCATTATCAAGTTAGGCTTCATCAGGATCATCATCAACATCATCCACAACATCATCTCCAGCAGCACCATCATCACCACTCCGTCCCGATGTAACAATTGTGTTGGATATTGCTTTAGTTCTTAGGGGAAACTTTCCCGGTGTTGATTACTATTGTAGTTGATGCTTGTGAGTGGAAGCATTGGATTATTGTTTATGTTCAAATTGTTATTCAATACCATATCATCTTTGATCTTGATCCATATGATGTCTTGTGAGTAGTTCGTTGTGTTCTTGAGGACATGGGAGAAGTCATGTTGTTAGTAGTGAATTTGTGTTGAGTTATTATTCAATGGTTTAGTATTTAAGTTGTGGTGCTATTCTTCTAGTGGTGTCATGTGAACGTCGACTACATGATACTTCACCATTTATGGGACTAGGGAATGCGTTGTGTATTTGGCTACTAATTGTGGGGTTGCCGGAGTGACAGAAACCTGAACCCCCGTTAGGACACCTTTGCATAAGGGAGTGTAGGATCTCAGAGTTTAAGGTTCTGGTTAGATTTATATCTTAATTACTTTCCTGTAGTTACGGATGTTTGCAGGGGGTTTAATCACAAGTATGTATTAGTCCAAGTAAGGTCGGTACATTAGCATAGGTTCACCCACACAACACTTACAAACACCAAAGAAGAGTACTCCGCTATTTGAAGCGAAAGCACTTGACAGAATTCCCATGTGTCCTCGAGAACGTTTGGTCCTTATAAGTATTTCCACCGGCTTGTCCTTTGCTAAGAAAGGATTGGGACACTTGCTCCGTTTGTTCGTTGTCTTTATTATTTGCTCCTTGTTTTGTTGCATTATCAGAAAACCACTAAAAATCTGTTTGCTAAGTATTCACAGGGATTTCCTGCTCCATACCACTGTTCAGCACCTTCTGCTCCTCGTTGGGATCGACACTCCTATTTATCAAAAGTACTATGATACACCCCGTATACTTGTGGGTCATTAGGTTATAGTTTTTTGTGTGTACATTTTACCTTTTTTTCATCTTGCGCAGTTGAAACCAGAATTCCCAGAAACTGAAAGGCCAGCATTATCAGTTCAAATAGAGTCCAGCAAACAGTCAGAAGACGAGGGTGATCAAGAACCTAACATCAGTGGCGCTTTCAACACACAATGCAGGCAAGAACAGAGAGATTATGAAGAGGGTCGGACCATTCTATTCTCAGACACACAAAAAACTAACAAGTTCATCGAAATACATGCACCACCAGACAGGACACAAGAAGTAAGTTTTTATGCTGATTCACTATCACTACTCTTACTTTTTTGTATATGCAGATTCTACCCTTTTTTGTTGTTTTAAGCATGCTCGTTCAAAAATAGCACAGTTATACCATGCTTTTTGCCATGTAGGAAACATCAAGGTACAAGGACTCTATCATGTTTGCCTGCCATAGTTTTGAAGCAAGTTTGCAAATGTTAATGAAGAATCTAGTACCTAAACCCGTCAAACAGCAACCTACCACAACCAAGAGCAATTATGTCAGTTCCAACAAGCAGTTGAGAAAAGCTTCCGACAAGGAGGGATGTAACAAAACCCCTATGTGTGCTAGCGACAAGGATGAGGACAAACAACAGGAATCAGAAGTTGTGGATCAGGGCCAAAACTTTGATGATGGAGGAGACAGTTTGATAGAAACAAATACGGTCAAGAAAACTTGTGACCAACAGGCAATGGTGGATTCAGAGACTCAAACTGCTAACCCAATTGTCACAGATACGCAAACAACACACACAAGTACGGATGGTCATGGACAAGGAGTTGCACCATAGGAAAGATTCAAGGATTTGAACAAAGAACAAATATCCACCAAAGGTGCTGCGACAACTATGTGTGATGAAGATGATGCAAGCCAGTATGACAAGGAGAGGGATGTCACCGATTCAGTCGAAAAAGAACAAGATGGATCAGAGGAGAGCAGTAGGAAAGAAGGAGATGTAACAATCTCACATGTTGTACCAGGGCTCCCAGAGGATGTTGCTGATCCTAGTGTTCCAAAATTACAGAACACCAAACCTGATACCGTGAGATCCCTATTGGCATATTTCGCAGAGCGAAGAAGCAAACATGATGATCTCATGGAGGGAGAACTACTGTAAATGACCGAGAAGAAAAGAACATCTTCACCAGGAATTAAGGATGCAGATTATATCACACCAGATTCAAGCACAAAGTTTTTGTACACACATGATAGTTCGATCAGGAATGAAGATCGATTTGAATACAGTTTTGACAACATGGAATATGGGTTAGCACAGTTTATGGAATTCCTGCGCGGTTCACCCGCCATTCCTAAGTTCAAGCATCCTGTATACGAGCCCCATGAGTTCCTTGACATGGAATGGTCAAAGCCAAGAAGCACAGATCAGGTTACGCAATATGTACTCAAATCATTGCCCCGATATAACTTGGAGGAAGCAGGTTAGGGACTTGAAACTTTTAAGTGATGCAGGACCAAGGCCAGAGTCATCAAAGCTAATGGATGATATGGTACCCAAAGTGCAATTGAATAAACGGAAGAGAGTAAGTTTCGCTGATCAGAACCCGGAAAGAACAAAACCACCAATATTCGTTTACACATCACCAAGAAGGTCACCAGGCAGGTATAGAACGAGGTATGTAGTTCGAGGAGAAGCATCATCTAACCAGAAATATGGAACCACAAATATTGGGAATCCAGCAACAATTACTATTGCACAAAAACATGCTTCTCCTCGATAGTCTACATGCAAAGAACAAAGCCCATCTGGTAGGACCACCAGCATCATTACAAGGTCAGAGACAGTACGTGTTGTCGGAGGAAATGCAAAAGACGATCTAGTTGATAGCAAGTTAACATCTACTCTGAGTTTTGCACCACAAACTATAACAACCAGCATACCAAGCTCAACATTCGTTGATTCAATGAATAGAAAACTAGACTTTGACAGTACTGAGTCAGAAATGAGGAAGAGGGAAGCAATAATGTTAGCACCAGATGCGCCTTCCTTTGATCTATGTACACCACCAGAAGATGAGTCAACCAAAGAAGAAACAACAATTGTGGTGCAGGCTGGATGTAGCAAGACACAAGAAGAATCATCTAGCTTCGTAATCATACCAGTTGGACATGAATACCAAAAGAGAGTATCCAAAGCTGGGAAGTTCGAGAAATCACCGTTTGTGAACTATGAAACGCAGAAGAACTACAACGTAACCAAACCAGTGGAGACTCTGTACAAGTCCACCAACACGGTTTTAGGAGTGGGTCCAAAACGAATGATGAAATTGTAGTCGATGTAGGTAGATACTACATAGCTGTTAGTAATCTAGCTGATTCAGTGAAACCTGGGAAGAAACTGATGAACATGGTGGCTGATATTGGTATTCACATAATAAAAGAAGAGAACACAAACACAATGAAGTACATCATGCCGCTACGCGTAGCTGTAAGCTCAATGTTTCACTCCTTTCTTTTTTAAATGCATCATACTGGGTCCATTTTTTTTCTTCTTGTTCCAAGGAGTTG
Organism: Avena longiglumis; assembly: GCA_030063025.1. NCBI lineage: Eukaryota > Viridiplantae > Streptophyta > Magnoliopsida > Poales > Poaceae > Avena > Avena longiglumis. The sequence continues at coordinate 425,838,096 of CP125974.1, read as the reverse complement.
GAACTAACAACCTTTTTTGTTGTAATGTAACAACCACATCTTCATGTTGTCCAGGAGTACCTAATCGACTCCCGCTTTGATCTTAAAGATGTTACAAGATGCTTCGAGATAACCCCTACTAACAAACTGGATGAAAAAAAAGTTGTAAGAATCTCATACTTACCCGTGTTTTTATTAAATGTTCCCAAAACTTGGATTTCATAACTAATATTTCTAACAAGAATAAAATTTAGTTCTTTTTATTATAGGTTTGCTTCCCAACTTTGTAGAAGTTGACAAACATTCCTACTGATCAATCAGGACACTACTGGTTGGTTGTTTTAAACATCAAAGCACAAAGGTTTAAAATCATTGACTCTCTAAGTACAAATGACGAAGCATTACTGATGCACAGTTGCCATGTACTAGTGGTTGGTATCAAGATAATGTGGGAAAGGTACTTTAAAGATTCAAAAGTGCAGATTGCAAATTGGCCCATTGAAATTATGGAAAGCCCGAAGCAAACTAACACGTAAGTTATCAACACACTGCCATAGTTACTTTTTTGGATGTTTTCTTACTTTTGAATGGTAATTTGTAGTAGGGTTGGATGTTTGTTGTTACTTCATCTTTCTTTTCTATAAGATGTTGTCTTTCTAAAAAAATAAAGAAACCTCTGCAAATTTCTACATCCTACCTAAAGAAACCTTTTATATCAGGTATGACTGCGGGTTTTTCACTCTAAAAAACCTGGAAGAAAAGCATGGAATAATGTAACACCCTCAGAATCGGACCTATGCAAGTTTGAACAAAATTCGCCAAACCCGCATAGAAACGATTCAAAGGTGCCCACCAGGCACTTTCGTGCGGGTGGAAAACGAAGTAATAACATTACACAACAGTCCTCGATGGGACCCACAGAACAGATATATAACAGCGACTCAAAGAGTCAAGAATACAGATATAATATACAAGATCCAAATCACCTTGAAAAGCAAGAGAGCGTCCGACTACGGACAAGAAGCAAATGGGGCTAAGAGCCACGAAGAATAACCAATGGCGTCCATAACCCTGCGCCAAGCCGGAAGGGTAACCCCGCTAACGTCGATCTCAAACCTGCTCAACAAAGGGTGCCGACAAAGGGCAAAGCAGAAAACAAAGAAGGAGCGTCAAGATCTTGAGGCGATGCACGGCGAGGCTAGAATTCGGCGGTCCTCGCCTACATAGGTATGGTGGATCAAGCGGCGGCAAGATGCACTAAACAACCTATAGAGACTCAAACAAGCGGTTATTAGAGAGGGGTGAGAATGACCTATCCGGATCCAACCTGAAGCTAACGCCAAACAAACCCATCCTGGTGTTTCCCCCTCGACACCGATCGAGGAAGTCAACCGAGGAACTCACACAGTTGGCAGTTTTACTTATTCAGTTATAGTTGTGGCACTTTACTAGTCAGGTTTAAATAATCATCCTGATAAAATAAGCAGTGGGTCGTTTTAGTTAATCATTCCGTGATAGTGGCACAATTACTAATCAGGTACAGATAGCATGAGATAACCCAAAACCCAGCAGTGGTTGTTACTTTTATTCAGCCAATTCGTTGTAGTTGCAATACTTACTAGTCATATACAATTGTCGCAAGCGACAACCAAACAAGCAATTGTGGGCAGTATTAATTAGCCATTCCGTTATAGTGGAGCTGATTACTAGTCATTATAAGTCAAATTTATAGCATTAAACTTTAGTTATGCTTGTCTATGATCGAGATACTGTGCTCCAAGTCGTCCATATCCGCGGACACGGCTTTCAGAAAGTTTTTACCCGGCCGGGGTGCACCAATAGCAACACACGCTCGATCAACCTCGGAAAAACCAAAACAAAACCCAACGAGGCTTTCACGGTGAACAATCACAGATTCGAAATATTTCAGGGGCCACCCTTGAAGTATACCATAGCAGTAAGCAAGCTTCGAGACGGACTCAAGGTTTGCGACAATGGTGTAACGACAATGAGGTCCCCAATCGGGAATGTCGATACCTGCAAAACATTACGCTTACCTAAACAGCATATCTGAGTAGCATGGCATAAGTACAGGATAGTAAATAAAACCTCAAACTAGTTGTGGCCCCAAGAAATAAGACGGAATCAAGCTCCGCCTGTGGGGTCCCATATACCTCCGGATGTGGATAGCGCAAAATCAAGGAACAGGTATCAAGTACTCGGGGTCTTACGGGACACAAGTGGGCGTTCGGAAACCAAATATTATCTATCACCCACCGATGCCTCTGCTTATTCAATTTTAGTTGTTAAACAGAAATTAAAGTGACAATAAGTAAAACTAGCATCATCTCCAACATCAACATGCGGCAATACATCAGCAACTGTGGCATATGACGACACATATCAGCACTTGAGCAAGCAACTACGACGCGCAAGTCCAACTATCTACCAAACAACAGGCAATAGGATGTGTCCAAGGCAATATAAGGCTGCAGGGGATATTGCGGGTACGGAAACTAGAGCATCGCAACACAGATAGCAATAGATCAACAAGAGGGAGTAAAGACTATAAAAGTAAGATAGGTAGAAAGGGAGATGCTGCTTTGAAAACATTGTCGAAAGGTTCATCCAAGATCGGTGAAGCTCACATCAACTCAACGGCCTTATCCATGAAGAAGCAAAACACTAGAATAAACACCGGATGCGATATTTAATACTTGGCGGAAGGTCGGCATGATGCATGTATGATGCATGGCATGGCAAGAGGCGATGCAATTAGGTCAAGATTAAGCGGGCGGGTCCCGACAAATGATTATATGGTTCAAGTTATTTAGACCCCCGCAAGTTAAATGTTGTTTAACAAGGCGAGAATATATCACGGTTCGCTCCACAAGTTTTAAATGAGGCCAATATAAGGCTAGATTTGCCCGCATATGGGCCCCATATTTAATTAAGAGGTGAATCGGCATAAGGCCCCCAAACCACATGAATGCACACGAGATGACAATTAAATATGCAACCAGTTGTTATGTTATAAAAATAGGGTTCGAGGAAAAGGGGTCACACATTAGAGGGGGTTCGACGATCTTGTTAGGGTTCCGGGGTTCGGGGTCGGTCTCAGGGTTCGACGGTCGTTCGTGGATCGTTCTCGATCCGCAGGCAGATCTTGACGATCGGGTCTCGATGTCCGGGACAGAACTTGTGTCGCCGCCGGGCGTCGGGTTCTTCTGGCGGGCGTTCTTGTCGCGTTCGCGTCTTGTCATGGCGACGGTCTGGCGTCCTTGATGGCGAACTCGGGTTCCGGCGGAGTACTTGTCGCCGGTGGCGTCGGGTCAAGAACTTGACACCTGTGGTTCGATCTTGGCGTCCGAGGTTCCTCCGAGTCAGTGGGGCGTCCGAGAAGGAGACCTTGGCGGGTGGTTCCGTGTAGGAGAACTTGAGGACGTTGGCGAGCTTGTCGTTTCGAGGGGGATCTTCGGGTCAACGGCTCCAATTGTTGTCGATGTTCTTGGTTGGGTGCCGGTGTGTCTTCAGGTACTGCGGGTCATGTACATCCTTGGTCGCGACACGATTACACATGCGAAAGGCTTGGGCACGAACGACATCGTCGATCTTGCAAACAACCACAGTGAGAGGCCTATGAGACATGGTCAAGGATGGACCTAGAGACGCCCGGGAGGCGGGGCAGCGCGCGCCACGACACCGAGGAACAGCAACGCGGACGGAAGGTGGTGGGGTCGGCTTCTTGAGGAGGGGCGGTGGCTTCTTGCGCGGCCGGATAGCCGCAGCAACAGGAGGAACGGATGGCTTCGAGACGGGCGGGGCGGCGGCAGCGGCGGGCAGCAGGTCGGGGCAGAAGCTCGTGGCCCGGCGAAGTCGGGGCAGCGGAGGTGGCGCTGGTCGGGTCCGCGGGCGGGCGGGTGGTGAGCTCGGCCGGCGGACGCCGAGCTTCAGCGACGCGGGCGGTGATGGCGAGCACGGCTGGCACGGAGGCGTGGCCGGACGCGAGGCGGTGGAGGAGCACCTGGGCCGTGCGGGGCTCGGCGGGCGGCTGACTCGGTGCTGAGGACACGAAGCGGCGAGGCTCGGCTGGCTGGCGGGAGGCGGCGGGCGGGCGGCGAGGTGGCGTCGGAGGCCGAGGCGGGTCAGGCGACGCGACGGAGGGCGGCGCCAGCGGCGCCTGACGGGCAGCGAAGGCGGCCGGAGGAAGCGTGCGGGCTGTCGGGCGGCGGGCGTCTTGGCGCGCCAGTGGAGCGGGCGGCGCAGGCGCGCGGAGGGGGGTGTCGCCGGCGAGCGGCCCGAGCGGAGCGGAGGAAGGACGGTGCGGGGGTCGCGTTGGGGAAGGAAGGAGGAAGGAGGGAGATGGGCCAGCGGCGGTGGGGCAGGGTGGGGTCCACGCGGGGACAGGGGCCAGGCGCGGCTGTGGCGTTGCGTGCGTGCTGCGTTTTCGTGTGCGTGGCGTGTGAGCTGGGAGAGATGGGCGCGTGGGCCAGGAGAGGTGAGGGGTGGACCGGGTCCAAGACTGAGTGGAGAGAGGAGGGGTCCAGGTGGAGCCATGGGATTGGTCAAAGGGGAGGGAGAGGGTGAGGTGGAGAGATTTAATTGGGTGGAGTGATGTGGAGGTTGGATTGGGGTAGTTTTCTGGGTGAGTTTAGGAATAGAGGGGCAGGCTAGATGGACCGATTAGAAAAATATGGGGTGGTCGTTCGGGCTAAAACGGCCCGTTCGACTGCCCCTACTAAACAAATTAAATCTTTTATTTAATTCCATTGGGCCATTCGCAACCCGAATGCAACAAAACAAAATACTCCGGAGCCCCGGGGTTTTGGCGTTTGAATAAAGATGGACGTTTAGAAAACAAAGACGGGTTTGCGAAAATAGTTTTGGCAATCAATGCATGATGATGACGATGCAATGCACAAATTCAACGCGATTTTCTAGTAGTGGTTTTGCGGGATGCCACAATTCGACACCACTAACAATGGATCTCGCCCTCGAGATCCGCCTCATGGTACCGGAAGGAAGGTCGACGGTCTGCGTCTTCTTGCTTCGTGTAGATCCTCGCGACACCACTAACGAAGGTTCCTTCTTCATCTGGGAATCGGCGGCACCACCAACAAAGGGTCGTTGTTCGTGATCGACGAGAGAACACTCCGGAAACAAAAGGTCGAAGGTAGAGGTATCACAAGTAAGCCACCCCTAACTTCCGGAAACGGAGTAAAATCGCTAGATCCACTGATTCGATGTACAAGAGCGAATGATAAGAGTAGTCGGATGGTGATCAGTCCATCGCGCACCCAAACCATTACTCCGCACAAGAATAAGCGGATTATGCAACCAACTCTCGGAGTCAGACTGAAGATCTCGACAAGCGAGGTTCGGAACAAAGGGGTGATGCAGACTCTGCATCGGATCCGGCGTAGAGGATGTCGTCGCGTCGGAAAACACCGGAAAACACGAGAAGGAACAAGAGAAGTCCACCAGACGGAAGATTCCTCGGATAGCAGGAAAACCAGATGTAGCGACACAGTTAACAAAGGAAGAAGAGAAACCCTAAAGGTACGACGGAAACCCAACCACGAGAAATCCTGGACTCGAAGAAAAGATAAGAGGTGGATGCAAAACACGTATAGGTAAGAGGAGATTAGCAGAGGGGTAAGGAGTAAAATCAGACCTAATCAGAACTATCCAATCCGATTTTGCAAAATAGTTTTGACTCTACTTGGCCGTTAGCTAGGTTATCCTACTTGTGGACTTGTGAATCGCAAGCCGAGCTCGATACCACTCTGTAACACCCTCAGAATCGGACCTATGCAAGTTTGAACAAAATTCGCCAAACCCGCATAGAGAAACGATTCAAAGGTGCTCACCAGCACTTTCGTGCGGGTGGAAAGCAGTAATAACATTACACAACAGTCCTCGATGGGACCCACGCAATGAGATATATATGACTCAAAGAGTCAAGAATACGATATAATATACAAGATCCAAATCACCTTGAAAACAGAGAGCGTCCGACTACGGACAAGAAGCAAATGGGGCTAAGAGCCTGAAGAATAACCAATGGCGTCCATAACCTGCCTGTGCCAAGCGGAAGGGTAACCACCGCTAACCGTCGATCTCAAACCTGCTCAACAAAGGGTGCCGACAAAGGGCAAAGCAGAAAACAAAGAAGGAGCGCCAAGATCGAGGCCAAGACACGGCGAGGCTAGAATGGCGGTCCTCGCCTACATAGGTATGGTGGATCAAGCGGCGGCGGCAGATGCACTAAACAACCTATAGAGACTCAAACAACCGACGGTTATTAGAGAGGTGAGAATGACCTATCCGGATCCAACACCGAAGCTAACGCCAAACAAACCCATCTGGTGTTTCCCTCGACACCGATCGAGGAAGTCAACCGAGGAACTCACACGGTTGGCGCTTTACTTATTCGATTATAGTTGTGGCACTTTACTAGTCGAGTTTAAATAATCATCCCGATAAAATAAGCGTGGTCGCTTTAGTTAATCATTCCGTGATAGTGGCACAATTACTAATCGTGCAGATAGCATGAGATAACCCAAAACCCAAAGTGGTTGTTACTTTTATTCAGCCAATTCGTTGTAGTTGCAATACTTACTAGTCATATACAATTGTCGCAAGCGACAACCAAACAAGCAATTGTGGGCAGTATTAATTAGCCATTCCGTTATAGTGGAGCTGATTACTAGTCATTATAAGTCAAATTTATAGCATTAAACTTTAGTTATGCTTGTCTATGATCGAGATACTGTGCTCCAAGTCGTCCATATCCGCGGACACGGCTTTCAGAAAGTTTTTACCCGGCCGGGGTGCACCAATAGCAACACACGCTCGATCAACCTCGGAAAAACCAAAACAAAACCCAACGAGGCTTTCACGACTGAACAATCACAGGATTCAGAAATATTTCAGGGGGCCACCCCTTGAAGTATACCCGCAACGAAGTAAGCAAGCTTCGAGACGGACTCAAGGTTTGCGACAATGGTCAGAACGACAAAGGTCCCCAATCGGGGCTGTCGATCACGAAAACATTACGCTTACCTAAACAAAGATATGAAGTATAGCATGGCATAAGTACAGGATAGTAAATAAAACCTCAAACTAGTTGTGGCCCCAAGAAATAAGACGGAATCAAGCTCTGGCCCAGGGGGGTCCCATATACCTCCCGGATGTGGATAGCGCGCAAAATCAAGGAACAGGTATCAAGTACTCGGGGTCTTACGGGACACAAGTGGGCGTTCGGAAACCAAATATTATCTATCACCCACCGATGCCTCTGCTTATTCAATTTTAGTTGTTAAACAGAAATTAAAGTGACAATAAGTAAAACTAGCATCATCTCCAACATCAACATGCGGCAATACATCAGCAACTGTGGCATATGACGACACATATCAGCACTTGAGCAAGCAACTACGACGCGCAAGTCCAACTATCTACCAAACAACAGGCAATAGGATGTGTCCAAGGCAATATAAGGCTGCAGGGGATATTGCGGGTACGGAAACTAGAGCATCGCAACACAGATAGCAATAGATCAACAAGAGGGAGTAAAGACTATAAAAGTAAGATAGGTAGAAAGGGGGAGATGCTCGCCTGAAAACATTGTCGAAAGGTTCATCCGAAGATCGGGGCGAAGCTCACATCAACTCAACGGCCTTATCCGCGAAGAAGCAAAACACTAGAATAAACACCGGATGCGATATTTAATACTTGGCAGAAGGTCGGCATGATGCATGTATGATGCATGGCATGGCAAGAGGCGATGCAATTAGGTCAAGATTAAGCGGAACCGGGGTCCCGACAAATGATTATATGGTTCAAGTTATTTAGACCCCCCAGCAAGTTAAATGTTGTTTAACAAGGCAGAATATATCACCGGTTCGCTCCACAAGTTTTAAATGAGGCCAATATAAGGCTAGATTTGCCCGCATATGGGCCCCATATTTAATTAAGAGGTGAATCGGCATAAGGCCCCCAAACCACATGAATGCACACGAGATGACAATTAAATATGCAACCAGTTGTTATGTTATAAAAATAGGGTTCGAGGAAAAGGGGTCACACATTAGAGGGGGTTCGACGATCTTGTTAGGGTTCCGGGGTTCGGGGTCGGTCTCAGGGTTCGACGGGGTCGTTCCGGCGGGATCGTTCTCGGTCACGGGGCAGATCTTGACGCATCGGGGTCTCGATGTCCGGGACAGAACTTGTGTCAGCGTCGGGGCGCGTCGGGTTCTTCTGGGCGGGGCGTTCTTGTCGCGTTCGCGGTCTTCGGGTCATGGCGACGGTCCTGGCGTCCTTGATGGCGAACTCGGGGTTCCGGGCGGAGTACTTGTCGCTTCGGTGGCCGTCGGGTCGAAGAACTTGACACTCCAGGGTTCGATCTTGGCGTCCGAGGTTCCTCCGAGTCAGTGGGGCGTCCGAGAAGGAGACCTTGGCGGGTGGTTCCGTGTAGGAGAACTTGAGGGCGTTGGCGAGCTTGTCGTTTCGAGGGGGATCTTCGGGTCAACGGCTCCAATTGTTGTCGATGTTCTTGGTTGGGTGCCGGTGTGTCTTCAGGTACTGCGGGTCATGTACATCCTTGGTCGCGACACGATTACACATGCGAAAGGCTTCGGGCACGAACGACATCGGGTCGATCTTGCAAACAACCACACAGGAGAGGCCACAACAGACATGGTCAAGGATGGACCTAGAGACGCCGGGAGGCGGATTAGGCGCGCTGGCCACGAGGAACGACAGCGGGACGGAAGGTGGTGGGGTCGGCTTGTCGAGGAGGCCGGGGCGGTGGCTTCTTGAAGCCGGATAGGCAATGCCGAACAGGAGGAACGGCGGATGGCTTCCAGACGAGCGGGGCGAGGCGGCAGCGGAGCAGGTCGGGCAGAAGCTCGTCGTGGCGCGAAGTCCGGCCAGGCGGAGGTGGCGCTGGTCGGGTCCGCTGAGGGCGAGGTGGCAGGCTCGGCGCCGGCGACGTCGAGCTTCAGCGACGCGGCAAGTGGCGGCGGCGGCACGGAGGAGCCGTGGCCGGGGCCGCGGGAGCGGGTGGAGCACCGCGAGGCGGTGCGAAGGGGCAGCGGGCGGCGGCTTCAGTGCGGAGGACACGAAGCGGGCGGAGGCTCGCTGGCTGCCAGGCGGCCGTGGCGGGCGGCGGGAGCGGCGGAGGCGAGGCGGGTCGAGGCGACGCGACGGAGGCGCCGCTGGCAGCTGAGGGCGAGGCGGCCGGAGGAAGCGCCGGAGGCTGTCAGCATGGCGAGGCGTCTTGGCGCGCAGTGGAGCGGGCAGGCGGAGGGCGCGCAGCGGAGGGTGTCGTGGCGGCGGCCGAGCGGAGCGGAAGGAAGTGCGGGTCGCGTTGGAAGGAAGGAGGAAGGAGGAGATGGGCCAGCGGTGGGGGCGGTGGGGTCCACGCGGGACAGGGGCAGGCGGGCTGGCGTTGCGTCGTCTGCGCGTGCGTGGCGTGTGAGCTGGGAGAGAGATGGGCGTGGGCGAGAGGTGAGGGGTGGACCGGGTCCAAGACGAGTGGAGAGAGGAGGGTCGGTGGAGCCATGGGATTGGTCAAAGGGAGGGAGGGTGAGGTGGAGATTTAATTGGGTGGAGTGATGTGGAGGTTGGATTGGGGTAGTTTTCGGGTGAGTTTAGGAATAGAGGCGAGCTAGATGGACCGATTAGAAAATATGGGGTGGTCGTTCGCTAAACGCCTGCTCGACCCTACTAAACAAATTAAATCTTTTATTTAATTCCATTGGGCCATTCGCAACCCGAATGCAACAAAACAAAATACTCCGGAGCCCCGGGGTTTTGGCGTTTGAATAAAGATGGACGTTTAGAAAACAAAGACGGGTTTGCGAAAATAGTTTTGGCAATCAATGCATGATGATGACGATGCAATGCACAAATTCAACGCGATTTTCTAGTAGTGGTTTTGCGGGATGCCACAAATAAAGGTGCCAACTTACACACGGAAGTATATGCCAAACATAAGGAAGATATTCACTGACAAATAGCTTCGCTTTGGGAAGAACAAAGCAACTTGGCAGTGTTACATCTAGTTCAACAGTAAGTTTTCCTCTTTTATGTACACACAGAAGCACAATTTTGCATTTTTTTATTACAATCCATGGCCCTTTTTCATTTTGATGTTATGTATTTTCTTCAAGCACTTGTAAACTTACATTTGCATAACATGCTTACTCTAGTCATGGTATATTATCGTAATATCAAAGAAAAAAGAACATCCATAAAATTTATAAATACATTAGGAAGCCAATCTCAATTCAACACAAGTTCTTGCAATCAGAAAGCCAATTTCCCATTACTAATAAAACACTAAAGAAGCCGGTTATTTTTCCCATAGCTACTTGAAAAGCGAAAATGTCGGATGCTTTCCTGGATTAGCTAGCCTCAATGGACAGTTCTGGCTATCATGATCTATCTCTTTGCAAAGAGTGCATTTAGTCGGACGAGGCTTCTGAAGATGTAACCCACTTTTCTTCCTCTTCTGAGCTGGTCTTCCCTCAATGGCCGTGATAAGAGGGTCTTGCGCTCTTTTGTTGGCAGCAAGGATGGGATCTTCTTCCATAGGTGCTCCATCTGCCATGTCAGTGGTATCATGAACGACTGGAGCTTTCCCCTTCTTCCTTTTCAACGCATTTGCAGCAGCCTTTTTGAGATCAGCCATTTATTTCTCCATTGCTTTCATTTGTTTCTCAGCAATCTCTTTTGTTTTGTCTAAGGACGCCAAATCAACAACAAGATTAGCAAAATCATTGCATAGGTTCCCATAATGCAACATACTCATATATTTTCTTGATAGTTTCTTCACCGGATGAACAACTTCTCTTGGCTCAATGCTTGGAACAACTATATCCGGAGGAGGTTTGGACCACCTAGAAAGGATGTAGTGGTCTGGTATTCTATGCACCACACCCAAATGAGACATAACCTTCATTACATGGCAGCATAGAATACCATCCCTCTTGATCTTACAACATTGGCAGTTGTATATTTCATTCTCTAAATCAACATTAACCATGTAACTTATTCTGCCATAACCATAGACAGCCCCCTGAATTGGAACAATTTCAAAGACGCCACCTCCACGATCAAGAGAATTGTAGGAAGTTATCTTACGCAACTCAACCTGAAAACGGTTGTATATCGGGAGAGTGTATGTATCTAAAATCTGCTGCTCCATAGGGAAATCTGACCAAAGTCTAACAGTTTTATCCTCGCCAACAAACTCATGCGAATCTTTAGCTACATCAATATGCTCCTGCAAATTCATGTACTATTTGAAGAAGCGAAAAAAGGCTATCATGGGGACTAACATACTTCTTAAGTACCGCGTTGAACCCTTCACTTCTTGATGTAGTCTGCAGGAAGGGGAAAAAGCGGTGCTGGAAGTAAACTGGAACAACGTTTTGCCTTAGATCATAGATATCAAGGAAATGAGCATTCTCAACAATATCATGCTTGATTAACATCTCGGACCACTTGGTATCAAACTCCTCTATAGTCAAACTGTAATCAATGACTTCATTGAAATCCTTCCTCAATTCTTCTCTGTCTGCTATGAAAGGACCGAGCCGCTCTTGCACTTTCTGCATTATATGCCATATGCAATTCCTATGCACAGTGTGCACCAAAAAAAGGATTGCACTCCTCATAGCACCATCTTGGTTAGTTATGATGTTATCCGGATGCAACCCATCCATTGCATCTAGAAACATCCCAAACAGCCATACAAAATCTGTTATTCTCTCATTCCGGACAAAACCACACCCATGCTGAATGGATTGCCCATATTTGTTGATACCTATGATCGGCGCACACAACATCTTATACCTGTTTGTCATGTATGTTGTGTCAAAGGAAATGCAATTGTTGTACAGCTTGTAAACATCTCGCGCAACACCATCTACCCAGAAGATTCTCTCAACTCGAGACAACTCGTCAAGGTAGAACTTGTAGTAAAAACACGGATCCTGTTTTTCAACTCTTCAAAATATTCCAACAACTCAGGTATATCTTGAAATCTGTCTTTTTCGCCACCTTTTGCCATGTAGTTACTCACAGTCTTGCTGTCATATGGTACATTTTGCTTGTTTCCATAAAGCTCAGCCATAATCTGCATAATTCTGCTAGAACTAAGGTTCACCTCATGCAACAAGTCTATAAATTTTCTCTCCTCTTTTGGTATTTTCTTATGTAATCTCAAATATTTCTTCAAAGCGAACTTCTGGATAACATCATGAGTATGCTCCTCAACAAACTATGTCACTTGCCATCTAGCACCAGTGCGCTTCACCCTCATCTTTGCCTTGCAATCACATAACTTGGTGATAGTACATTTCCTTTGCTTCAATGACACTTCTTCTACCTTTGGATTTTCCCCGATTTGTTGCACACAAAAACACTCTTATCCTTCTCACCATCTTTTGCAGATTTCCTTGATGACTCTATCTTCACTGAGAATCCGACATGTTTAGCGTATCTGTTGTAATGAACCAATGCTTCATCAAGCGACGTAAACAACATCCCGATGAATGGAGTTTTTGGAACAAACCCCTCTGGAGTAGACTGAACCTCATCCTCACCGCCAGTGTCCTCACTAGAAAGCGTCACCCCTGTTTGTGCACGAGAAGTAACATCAGGCCCTGGTTGCACATCTGTATCAGTAGGACCAACTGATGTTCCAGCACCATCACCCCGAACATCACGGGCAGCCGATGTTCCAGCCCCGTCAGCCTGAACATCAGGTTCTTCGTCTGAATGTAATGGTTGATTCAGATCAATCCCTCCAAACCACCACTGGAAACCTCTTGGCATTTTATTCACTCCTGAAATTACAGAACACAAATGTTTTTTATCAGGGAAGTACATTTTCTTCTTACAAAACACACTAAAATTATAGGACACAAAGTTACTTTTTACAATTCAGAACGCAAAGCTATTTCATTTTTTACTAACTTTATCTACCTGTAACTGCAGATTCATGTTACATCGCAAAAAAGCGGGAGGTTTTTATGGCAAAAAGGTGGAACTTTTTTATGCATGAGTGTATGTTCTATCCTACCAAGAAGGAAGAATAACAATGCACCCAAGGATATGAAAACCATATCTCCATGTTGTCCAGAAGTACCTAAAACAAGTTTCCAGCTTTTTTTAGGATGTTCCCAGCTATCCCTTCTTTTTTGTGTTCCAGGATGTTCACTGCTTGCTTAACTATTATTTTCTCCTATCTACTTTTGCACTGAATGTTACAACTACTGCTTTCTTAACTGAATGGATGTTACAACTACTGCTAGGTTGTTAACCATGCTAGGATGTTACCATGGATCACTGCTTTCTTGCTATCTACTTTATTGCACTGACACGAAGTTATAGATTGCTAGGATGTTATCATATATGGGCTATATGGCAGGATGTTAGCCATGCTAGATGTTTCTTCCCTGAGTTCTTTATGATAGGATGTTATCTTTTTTCTATAAAAGGTTCCAGGAATCACAGTTTGTACTGAAAAAAGAAAGAGGGGGGAGAGGGATTGGGGTAGTAGTGGAGGAGAACACGGATCATGTAACTTATAGGGGATCAGACCTTCTTTTCCCTGGATGTTACTTCGGCAGGTACCTGGACCCTGGATCCAGGTGTAAGCGGGAAGATGAGGATCTAGGTGTAAGCTGGGGAAGAAGAAGATTTAAGGTGTAAGTTTATACCTGGCGAAGTTGAAGGAGGGGGGTGGGGTGGGGGTGGAGAGGATGTTTCTTTTCTAGCTTTCATGGAGCTGGGAACGAGATCCAGATGTAAGCTAGGAAGGGAATCAAATCGATTCGAGGGAGGGGGAGACGGAGGAGAGTATAGCTGGCAGCCCCAATTCCACGCACGCGATGGGCTTGCGAGGTTCCCGCTGATTGTTTTCGAAAAAACTCAACGGTAGACGACAAAAAAATCAGAAAGGACCACCTGATCGGAACTGACCTTAGTATAAGTCAGATATAGGTCGACCTCGGTGTTCCTAAATTGAAAGAACGCTAAACAAAAAGATACACGACCTCAATTTAAAGGCGTAAACAAGTACGTAGCCCCGAAGGCGGAACCGAGCGAACAGTTCCCTCTGCCAGCTCAGACGCCCTGGCCAGTTTTATCCAAACACACCGGCGCCATTTCCTCCTCCGCGCTCGCAGGCCACTGGTCCCTGCCTCGCCTCCCCATGATTCGTCTATCGGCCAATCTCTCTCCCTTTTACCCCTCTCCCCTCTCCCCGTCAGCCTCCCTCTCCCGCTCGCGCCGCGTCCTCCGCCTCCGCGTCCTCGCGGTCGCCGCCTCCGCCTCAGCCTCGCCCTCCGCCCGCAGCCTCCGCCTTCTCGAATGGGGCAAGGTCTGCCGCGCAGTCGCCTCATTTGCCGGCACCGCGCACGGACGCGAAGCCACCGAGGTAACTTAGTATAAACCCCTGGAGTTACGACCTCCCCTCTGTCGCCTGATCGCGCACGGCGCACGACGGGCTTCTCCTCTGACGCGGGACGTGGTTGTGCAGAAGCAGCTCTGGGGTGTGGAGGACGTGAGCTATGAGCGGAGTCGGAGGCTGCTTCGGGAAACCGAGGCGGCCGTGCGGCTTCTTGGCAGCTCTGGCGGGTCGCTGGATTTCTCCGGGTTGGATACCGTCGCGGTGAGAACATTAACTGTTTTCTTCTGACTTAAATACAAAGTTGCGTTAGGGGCTGAACAAATAAAGCTTTGCTCTGCCATTCTGGCATATACTATTTAAGTTCTATAGAGACGGTGTGTTTGCATGTGATTTACTATTTGTTTCATCCGACTTAGGTTCTATCAATAGCTTCAAATGTATGAGCTCCTGTAACTGTGGTGCCTACATAAAGTAAAACTATAGTGCCCAATCACGAACATGAGCAAAATAGTGACCAACGCACACATGTTCCATTATCTGTTTGTTAATCTTAATGTTTTATCAGGATATTTATATAGCATTATTTCCCCGTCTCATTTGTCTATATCACGAATGTCTGGTCATGCCAGTATCACGAATACACTCTTCTGTTTAACTGAAGGTAGAGTCTGCAATAAATCGTGTCTCTGGTGGTTCTGTGATTAAAGGCCAGGAAGCAATCGCAGTGGTTAGCCTGATGCTGTTTGTTGAATCCTTGCAAGTAACTATTAAAGCTGCTATGAAGCAAGACGAAGACACACGTAATCTATTAATGCCCCTTACAGAAACAGTAAGCTCCTATCTTATTCTCATTTTTGCTATCTTGCATCTTTTGTCATATATCAGCACAAATATTAAATGTCTCCCAGTCCAGTGTGCTGAATGTTCTTCAACTTACCTGCAGATTCTAGATGCTGTTGTCAGTAAGTCACTAGTGAAATCTATACAGGATATCATAGATGATGACGGCTCCGTGAAAGACACTGCAGTTTGGTCCCTGCATCCTGATTGTACTCTTGTATTGCATTGTATTGATTTGATACTAGTTTTATTTACTTGCAAAAAATACTATTCCCTCTGCCCTGAATTACTTGTTGCAGATTTATGTAGATATGCATTTATCTAGACATGTTTTAGTATATAGACACATGCGAATCTAGACAAATCTGCGACATCTAATTCAGGACAGAGGGAGTAGTTTTTATAAGCATTTCAATTTGAAGTCAATATCTTCATTAAGTATTTAGGAAAAACTATCCACTTCTTATGAACAACAGCTCAAATTCGTTTGATTGAGTGGTTGATTCACGACGGAGGGTTGGACATGCAAACAACATACCATGAAGTTCTATGTGCCCAAGAAATCTGGCACCCTAAGTTTCCAGCACTAATTCAAAGGGAATCTGAACACACGATTCCTTCATAGCATCAAAATATAGTATAACTGTAGAAGTCGATTTCAGAACTACCTTTTATAGCAGTACTTAATCCTCATCTGTCAAGTTAATATCTTCTTGTCTGATGCAATTTATTTTCCATTTTCTCCTGACCATCAATATAATTAAACATTTTGAAATGTTGTTGCAATTCCTGATTGTAGTTAGATATTCCATTTGAAATATGTCCTGTTAACTGAAATAAATTATTTATTTTACAGAGTCCTGAACTAAGACGGTATCGAGATCAAGTTCAAGTCCTAGAGAGCAGGGTAGGTGGTTTTAGAGATTCTTTTGCTTACTATAAATCTATATTCATGCCTACTCATTTTCTTACTATATATAGCTGAGAATTTAGTCATTTAGAAGATAAAAGAAACGTGAAACAGGCGCCTCCTCCTCTCGCCCCTGCGAGGCGATGGGAGGGGGAAACCCTAGCCGCCAGCCGCCGCCCCTTCCCACCTCTATCCCTCCTCCCCCGCTGACCCAGGGTGCAGCCGGGCAAAGCCTGGCCGCCGCCGGTGGTGGGGGAGGCCTCCTCGTCCCCTTTTTCTAGGATACACCCTGGGAGGTGTACCAAACACATAGAAGAAGCTGCCGATGGCAGTTACAACACCGCTAGGCGGCCAGAGGTGCTACCAACAGGGGTGGTAGCTCCCCAACAACTAAGCCTACTCTCCTTCTATCGACAGGGTCACCGGCTCCAGGAAGCCAAAAACATCAGACCGGAAAAGCCTAGCTAAGCGCCACTGTCCGAAATCATCTCGGATCCTCGTCCCCTCGCATGAGGAAATCAGCACGGGCCGTCTTCTCCGGCTTGGGCGTGGTGCTTCCGCTGGGCACCTCGGTGTGTTGGCTCTCCGGCGTGGTGCCGCCACTGGTCTCTGGCCGTGGCGGCGTGTTGGAGCAGCGGCAGCGTGGCGCACGGCGTGGAGGTCCTTCTCCGGGTAGATCGGCGGCAGGACAGCATGTAAACGGCCCCCTCTCTTGCGGTGGCCCTTGGCTACGGTGCGGGTGAGGCGAGGCGGTTGGCCAGTGAGAGCCGGGCTCCGATGTCGGTTGGAGCCGACGATGGCGGCGTCCTCGGATGCTGTTTCCTTGTTGAAGGTGTCGTTGTTGCGAATCCCGCTTCCTGTCCAAGGCTCTAGGGGAAACCATGGATCTGGGATTTTTCCGGATCAGACGGTGGCGGCACGTCGGTGTCGTTCACCCTCTTGAGGGCATCGTTTTGGAGCCCGAGATGACTGGAGGGGATCAACTGGTTGAGCGGTGTTCCATCTACCACATCGATGGCGGCGGGTCTCGGCGGCGTGGTGCAGCGGGGTCTCGGCGGCGGGCGTGATGATGGCCCTAGTGCAGGGCGGGGGTCGCTGCCTGGCACCGTGGTGGTGTCGTCAGCAAGTTCGACAAAGTTTATGGAGATCTTAACCATGAAGATTGCTCGGCGGTTCGATGGTGGTGAAGTCTTCTATGGCGTGTACATGAGGTGCTCGCTAAGAGTCTGCTAAACCGGATGACCGCTCTCGTTTCGCCTAGAGGGTGTCTCGGGGTATGCGATATTCCCGGTTCCTAGCTGATGGATGGTTTTTCGTTGTTTTCCGGGCACAAGGCCCCGTTGACATGATTTTCACCCATTGTCGGGTCTGTAGGTGTTGTGTGGTGGCTTCGGGTTTTGTGATGTATGATCTTTGTTCGTTCTTTGTTGAACGTTTTATTAATAAAGTAATAAAAGCTGTATGCATCTCTTCGATGCAGAGGCCGGAGGTCACACCCTCCATTTCGAAAAAATAGTGAGGGCAGCTATATGGGTGTGCAGCAAACAAGCTGCAGTCGGTTTTGGTTCCTGTACTGTTGCAGTGTGTTTTGAATTCATACATTCACATAAGCACCGCACATATGCAAGCCGGTACTCACGGCTGGCACAACACGCACACACACGAGCGTAAGCAAGCAACTGCACGTTGCACAAACATTATGCTTATGTTTTTGACTTAGAGAACAAAACTTATGGATCTCAGTTCCTCTTAACCTTCAAACTGCATCTGTCTGATGGTGATGTTGTTGATGGATAATTGTTATATGCTGACATGCTGTTACTTTTTCAGTTATGTCAGCTTATGGATAAGTTGATACGGAATGCTGACAATGAAGCTTCCTTGTCGGTATTGTTTCATTCAACTCACTCATTGGCAGAGAAACTTCATGCGCAATGAATTACAAACTGGTACTTTTCTCTAGGAAGTAAGCATTGTAAATGGAAGATGCTGCATTAAAGTAACTGGAAATAAGTCTTCGAATTTTGACGGATTACTACTCTCCAGGTGTGCTTTGCAAAAGATTATTTATATTTTATTATTGGTGTAGCTTGTAAGATAAATCTGTTAACAATCTTATATATCTACTTGCTTTTTGCTGACAAATATCCATAAGACAGTGTTTTCGAACTTAGCAGTCTTGGATACTAAAGTTATGCTTGAAAGATATGATATCGCCTTTATTTCAGCTGACACATACTCATGCTTTTGTTGGTACTAACATCACGTAGAAGGGAAGTCTGTTAGGAGAACCAAAATCTTGATGCTCTCATAATTTTAACTCAAGTTTTGAGTTGACCAATGTGTAAAGTAATTTGCATATATATGGAATTTGATTTGGTTGTTTCACAGTGGATATTGATCAAGATTCATATGTATGTAGTGGTTCGGATGCTGGAAGTATGATAGAACCAATTGTTGCTGTTCCG
Organism: Avena longiglumis; assembly: GCA_030063025.1. NCBI lineage: Eukaryota > Viridiplantae > Streptophyta > Magnoliopsida > Poales > Poaceae > Avena > Avena longiglumis. The sequence continues at coordinate 425,819,471 of CP125974.1, read as the reverse complement.
CTAAATGATGAGCTGCAGGGCGCAAGAGCGCTAGTGGCTAGAGCTGAACTTGATGCTTTATCAAAACTGACTGACAAGGTTTGAAAGGTTGATAGATTTGGTTTTGATGTTTGCTGTATTCTTATCCTTACACTCATTTTCCAATTGCAGATTCTTCTCGAGATTGATAATATTCTGATTCTGATGCAGGAAACAATTACACTCGATAAGGTGCTGTTGTTTTTCATTATGTATTTCTCATGGAAAGTAGTTCTCACTGATATTTATTTTGGACAGAGTCTGTATTAGTACTGCAGGGTTAGTACTCTCAAGAGTTCTGACTAGGATTTGTATAAGCATAAAACACATACAATGGATTCTTAACTTAATTGTCAGATAACATAATAAATATCACTTGTCCTGATGTTTTATACTTCCCTCTGTTATATTGATTGTGTGTTGTCGTTTATATCGTGGAACTAACATGTACCACAACACTTGCCATTGTGGGAAGTATATTTATTTAATGGTGCTTCCGTTGAGTGTAGTGCACACGGTTTACAAAGGTCAGATTATAGGTTTTGTTTCTGTCTTTCCATGACAGTGAAAATATCATCATCAAACACATCCTCCATCTTGTTACATCGCTGTTCATAGCAGATGTAACAAGGAGATAGATAGCATCCCGTAGGAGTTTAGTCAGGTCACGAGTGCTGGCCAGGAATCAGAGTTGCTTAGCAGGCTGGCCAGGAGTTAAGTCGAGGGAGAATTGGGAGAAAAGCTTTAGTTTGCGCCATATATAAAAGCAAGCAAGAAATAACACTTTCCAATCTCTAATCATAACCCTGGTAGAGTTGTCTGGCCATCACCGCCTTCCCAGTGGGATTGCGGTGATCTTTCACTGCAGTAACTCATGCCAATAACCTATGCAGTAGCTAAACATTCAACAGTAAGTGAAGCCACGAGACATCTAAACAGTTCTGATACTTATACATTGGTCATGGCGATATCTGGCCATTTGCCATCATTCCCATCCCCAAAATATCTACCGCATAACAATCATATGATGCAGCAGTTTTGTAAGTATGCAGTAACTTTTTATGCATGCACAGTTGCTTGCTTACCCAGATCGTTTTACTTAATATGTGTGTGCACTTGCTTTACAGATCACAGCTCGTGCAAAATACAGTATAGCATATGATGGTACACTTCCTGACCTGTATTTGCCAAACTTTGAGCATGGGGCTGTCAATACTTCTAAAATCGGGCCTGCCAGTATGACTTCCTCAGCTCAACTCCCTAAGAGGCCATGGAAACTGTTTATTCCAAATGCATACCACCCACTATTACTCCAGCAGCACCAGGAAAATCTGCGTCGTACCAAAAAGGACGTTGCAAGTGCTACATCGGTTAGTTTCCCAGGCCTATCTTATTCTACTACGTTTACACAATGTGTATTTTTTTGATAGTGAGAGTACATTTTGTTCATACTTCTAATATACTGTATGTAGACTCTAAAATGTAATATCTTGATGTTATACGTTTTTTGTCAACCTGTGGTTATCCAGTTCCCATTTTTCTTCCATGTTATAGGAGATTCGGAGGCGGAGGATATACGGACAAGATATTGCGGAGGAAGATCAGCTGGCGTCAGACCTTGATTCCATGAAAATTAGGGTCAGTCGTCGTTCGAGGAAACAATGTGTATTGTTAGTTCATTGGATAATTTATGTTTCAGTTTGCAGGTTTCCGAGCTGGAGAGGAACCATCCGATCCCAGTAGATTTTATGATTGCTGAAGAAACTACCGTTTTGGTCATAACTGGCCCAAATACAGGGGGCAAAACAATCAGTTTGAAGACGGTTGGACTGGCATCGTTAATGGCTAAGATAGGTAATTGGAACAATGAAGTTCAAATCCTTTCACTCTATGATTGTGATTATAAGCTACGCCCATAAGATTTCTTAGAGTATGCTATTACTGATTTTTCTGTATCCTTATAATCACACACTTCCCGACAGGACTTCTTGGCAGAAAATTGAAGATATTTTTTTTCCAAAAGAGAAAATCGAAGATATATTACATGCTTTTAACTTACTACTATTGCACACTCTTAATGAGTAAACAACCGGAATATCTGACATAAGTTTGCCCATTCTGCTGCAGGTCTATACATTTTAGCTTCTGAACCGGTGAAAATTCCATGGTTTGATGCTGTTTATGCTGACATTGGAGATGAGCAATCTTTGACCCAATCACTCTCAACATTTTCTGGGCATTTGAAGCAGATTGGGGTATGTCTTAGTTTTATCACAATTAATGTCCTGTTAGTTCTGAATCCTAACTCACTTGGTCCGTATTTGCACTAAATCTTTATCAGTTCAGACCTGAACCTTCATTTTGCTAGGCCATTCGTGCTCAGTCAACTTCACAATCCTTGGTCCTTTTGGATGAGGTGAGTATTTTATCCTATTCCTTGATGACCATTAGATTAATTTTGGTCAGTGCATATTCATTATTAGTTTAATAATATGATTGGAAACATGGGCTATGTATAATGTGGTTCCTAACATGTCTTTGGTGCCGATGCCTGATTCTTGTCTGTTTTCCCAACGCACAAACTGTCATATACTCGGCAAACAGTTTTAAAAATTAATGTATGTTCCTCTGCCCAGAAAATATCAAACACATGTCACATTTTTGTTTTGTTAAGGTATTCAGTATACATTATTTCTAGTTCAGTAGAAGTACGCAACACACCATATGCCGAACTCATTTACCGAAATACGATGGATGACAAAGGACTATCTCATTATCTACAGCTGAGCCTTTTCTCTGTAAAATGGGTTTGTGATTCCTTTTTTTCGTGTTTAGGTTGGTGCTGGGACAAATCCACTTGAAGGGGCTGCTTTGGGGATGTCTCTCTTGGAGTCTTTTGCTGAAGCTGGTTCCTTTCTAACTCTAGCTACAACTCATCATGGAGAACTTAAAACGCTAAAATACAGGTTCCGAACATTTCAAGATGAATTTTTTCTGGGATTATGGTCTTAACTTTTAACTAAAGAGTATTTTTCCTTACATCAGTTTAGTTTCATCGTTTCTTCTTGTTGAAATTACATTGTCGGATACCTTGTCATCAACCGTAAGTGTTATTTTACTAAAATTCAATAAAAGCAAGCCAACTCAACATGATTTGCAAAACTGGAAGGATAACAACTGTAAAACCCCACCAGGTAGTACAATGCAGGTTATTTCTGATGATTAAGGTATCCTGTTGAACTTATTTTCTTGTATCTAAATAGAGTGCAGTCCTCACTGTAGTAACTGTACTCAGGCATTTCACATTTACTTAATATTTTTTTGTTTTTGTTGAGTGGTACTATTAAAAATGTTTTTTTCAGTTAAAAATTGTTTTTCTTGAAGCAGCACTATTTTCTCCGATTTACACCATGAAGCAAATTTACTTGCATTCACGGAAGTTATGTCCACTAGTTTGTAAACATGCGGTGATGTGGCTTATTATTATGTGCCCCAAAGTACAGAATAGTTCTTATCCAACAAAAAACTGCATCGTTATTCATAATTTTAATGCTTTCAGCAATGATTCATTTGAGAATGCATGCGTGGAATTTGATGAAGAGAATCTAAAGCCTACATTCAGGATACTCTGGGGAATACCAGGTTAACTGCTTTATATTCCACATTCCTTTTTCAATCATCGATGGTCATACTTGTTTGAGTGCTCAGTAGTCACTACCCTTATGCTTTCTACTTTAAAAAACCACACATTCTTAAACAAGATGACCGTTGAACAACCCCACCTGCTAGTTGGTTGTTGCCTTGTTGGATACTTGGATTGTTGAATGAAGTATGCTATGCCAAACTCATGACATTTATTCTTCAACTTCTCATGGACCATAGTGGGGCCTCCATATGCTTGTTCTCCTCGGAAAGCCAACCTAGATGAATAACCTCATATTAAGGACCTTATTTCATTCTAGTTTTTTTGGGTGCTCATGTATGTATGCAAAATTTCCCATACATATAGGGAAAATTGGCTACATGACACCGTTATTTTCCGGCGTTTGCCAAAACACACCACTCATGGATAGCTTTCCTTTTATTTTTGGAATTCTTTTGTACTCATGTTTCATTACATATATAGGGCGTTCAAATGCAATCAACATTGCCGAAAGACTAGGTCTGCCCTTGGATATAATAGGAAGTGCTCGGCAGTTACTTGGAACAGCTGGTGCAGAGATAAATGCAGTAAGTTTCACAAGATCATGTCAATCCTTTATTTCTGAGATTATTAATGGGCCTTTGTATTTATCGAGTTACACGCACTGGACAGTTAACCCAAAATCTTAAGCTAATGCAGAAAGGTGTGCAATGCACTTATACTTCAACACCACCAGTCATATGTAACTCCCATTGGCCTAAATGTGGACCGAAAGGGGGTTATGATTTTTTTTATTTAAATTACACCAGCTGGGTCTTGAACCCAAGATCTCTTGGCTCTGATACCATATTGAGTTGCATGCACTAGCTAGTTCACTTCACCCAAAAGGTTAAGCCAATAGAGAAAGGTGTGCAATGCATTTACTTCAACAGTACTGTGAAGTGATAATTTTGTTTTATAAGAGTTGCTCAGATGCTATCATATTTCTTCACAATGCATTACCAAGAGAAACGAGATCTTCCCTGGCATTGCAAATACTGTGTATTCCCTGGAACAAGTCAATCTTAAGTGTTTATCATGCAGTTGATTATGGACATGGAAAAATTCAAGCAAGAATATCACGAACAGCTTCAGCAGGCACAACATTATCTTATGTGAGAACTTCCCTGCTTGGTTATATGTACTATTTGAGTATGCTGCAATCTTTCAATAAAACACATCCTTGTTTGCATATCATATATACATTCATTGGTTCATACCTCATACCATCTTTTAATCTTTTAATGAGGATAAGTTAACTGGTTTCGAGGTATGGTGCAGTGACTGCGCTCACTGTACACATTGATCTATCTTTCTTCTAAGTGAATTTGTAGTTCCAGTACATAGACCTTCAGATATTTTCTCATGTATTGGTTTGCTTATTAGATGATTATAATGCACAAACTCACTGAAAAGCTGCTTATCGTGTATGTCCATTGATGTTGTATCAGGCAGTCCAAGGAGCTTCATAATAACTTGGAAGTGGCACAGAAAAACATTGTAGATCACACAACTGCTCAGAGAAAAAGAAAGTCAAGGGTAGTTTCAGAGTATGCTGTTATGGCTCGTTCAATCATTCATAAGAAGTTTCAGCTGTTCAGAGAATCTGCAATAGCTCAGAGAGTGCTAGAAGAAGAGAAGGCTGCGGAGAAGGCCAAACTTGAGCGTGTGAAGGCCCCAGAGCCGTCAAGCACTTCTGCCCTTAAAAAGGCACAGAATACAAATAGCAGCATGGCCGCTGAAGCTAATGATAATATAATAGGTTTGAAATTCATTTTTTTTGTATTGTTATTAATCTCCCACTTCGACATGGTATGAAGACAAGTTAATTAGCTGATATTTCCTTCTGAATTAGATGAAGATGGTGGGATTCCAGAAGTTGGAGATTTAGTTTACGTTCCTAAACTCAAGAATCAAGCTACTATAGTCAAAATAGATGCGTCCAGAAATGAAGTGCAAGTCCAAGCTGGCATGATGAAGCTCAAACTAAAGTTGAAAGACGTCAAGATCCAGAAGCAGAGGACATCCAGATAAAATGGTTGTACTACCCTGCAATAGCAGAGATAAGTATGTAAATGGTGTTCTATTCAATATATAGGGTTGTACATTTTGACTATATAATCATGCAATTGTAGCTCTCCAGTCTGCATGTAAATGTTGTTCTATTCAATACATAGTGTCTTCCATTTAGGAAACTCCAAACAGGCCGAGTTCCAAGGAATCCTTTATTTTTAAAAATTCAAAAAAAATCATATTCACAAGCTGCAAAAAATTCCCGAGACAGTCTAGATGTAGCCAATGATGTACACTACAAGTGTGCAAAATCTCAAGGCGAAATACTATTATATTCTGGGCTACAGAAATGATAAAAGTGAATCCGGTGATAGTGAACAATGCATATTTTCAAAACTCCAAATGGTCTTTGTTGTGTATCCCGGTATATAAAGAATTCTGCATTGAGATTTTGCGCGCTTGTACAGTACATCATTGACTATGTCCAAACTTCTTTTCAGTATATTGTGAAACTTGTAAATATGATTTTTGCAATTTTTGAAACTTCACAGTTGCACTAGGTGGGTGAAGGGTGTACAGCCATACGCCCATACAGATATTGGGAGAGATGGCCTTCATGAGCTCATCATGGTTCAGTCACTTATAAGAACTGCTTATACTGAATGATTTGTTTTGGGCAAACTAGGTTATGGCTCAATATATAAAAAAGGATCGTCCAGAGTACAATTGATCTGCGTTCTGATACACGCAAGGTAGTTCGAGGATCGTTCTAGGCAACTTCCTACCCGCGTGGGAGTTTTGTTCTATCCAGTAGCCAGTACCCATATATCTATAAGGGAGATCAAATATCTATAAGGGGCAAGTCAAAGTTCAAAATAACAGTGAAACATATTTTATCCAATGCATGATTTTTTTTTTCTCTTCTCTCATGCATGTATAGCTATTGGTGCATGTAGTAATCAAGAGGGTGAGTTAATGCTTTTATTAATACTATCAAAATGATCCATAGGCCTTATAATCCCTAACAGAGGGAGTAATAAATAGATAAATAAATAAACAGTACTTCCTCTATTTTTTAATATAGTATACCTCCATTTTAAAAAAAAATGTCGTATAATCTTTTTCAAGTCTGAAGTATTACCAAACTTATAGAATAAACTATCAACAGTTACAAGACAAAATAGAGATAATATGAAACTATATTGCAAGATTTATCTAATGATATGCTCCCTCCATTCAGAAAAAATAACTTGAGTTTGTTTAGATTCGTACGTATTTACACACTAAAATATATGTATATACTCTCCCCGTTCACAATTAGATCGCATTCTGGGTTTAGTCAAAGTCAGCCTTTTTGGAGTTTGACCCAATATTTAGCAAAAAATAGTATCTACCATGTAAAAACTATAGTGTTAGAATCTTTGTAAGTAATATTTTTATAATATATGCATTTGAAATAATGAATGTTGATATATTTTTCTGTATTCTTGGTCAAAGTTGACAAAGTTTGACTCTAAAAAATCCTAGAACGCGAAGTAATAAAAAATGGAGGGAGTATATATACATGTTAATTTAGGCAAATCCAAGTCACTTATTTTTACCGAGGGAGTAGATTATTGTATTATAGATGTTGATAATTTTTTTATAAACTTGATTAAACTTTATATTGTTTCACTTTCGAAAAAAATTATAGGCCTTCTTTTTTTGGAATATAGGTAGTAAACTAGTAATATGTTTAGGTAGCTTAAATTGAACTGATAAAACTTCTTATATTTAGCAGCATGCGGGTCTTACAAACCTAGACAAAGGGAATATTTTTTACAAAAACGCAAAATTGATAGAAAATGAGTTTGAATTACAAGTCTAAGAAAAGTATGAACACATATTTACAAGCCTAAGAAAAAGCCGGCACACTCAACACTCAAAACAAGACTATGACTACGGCTGAAATCTATCGAGCACTTTTACAAGATGCCGCCGAGTGAACTCCTCTGATAAACAGAACCATTGCCGATGAAAGTCACACTGCTTGTGCATTGTCGATATTTCCAAGAAACTACCAGTCGCAACCAAGACACGTTCCGGCTCAATTCCGCAAGCCAACAAAGGCTCGGCTGGGAGCATTGCTGCTCCGGCCTCAGTCCAAATCCAGGGTACATCGTTGGCGCAATGCCCACTTCCTAGCAACCTCGACAGACGCAAGTGTGCAGTATCCACGAGCGCGCCATCAAGCACAGAGACCAACCCACTACCACTCATCCTGAGGCTTGCTCGCGCCGCCCGAGGATTCGCGCCGCCCGAGGAAGATCCTCTTCGTGCAAGCCTCGATACCACTGAAGAGGTCAGCACACCATCACAACAAGACGCCTCCTATGTGGCCAACACCGGGATTCATGGCGAAGAATTATAACCCGATCTAGGTTCATGTCCCCAGGACGACGCCTCCATGGAGGGTACGACGTCAAGGACATCGTTGTCGCCCGATCTGGCAAGCCAAATCCGAGGTTTCCACCCGGAACATGAGACCCTAGGAGAGGGAGGTGCCAAAACTCCTTGATGATGCCTAAGCGGAAACGACACCCTTAGGCGTCGTCATCACCGGCCCCGAAAGGCAAGGCTTCGCCCGAAGCACGGTACCTCATCCCCGTAACCGAACACTTCTCGTTCCTCTCCTCGAGTTCCCTTGCCGGATCTACCCACTCCGCTAGCAGCACGTCTTGCGCGCCAGATAGGGGAGGGCCATGCCTACCAGGGGTAAGCCGCCTGAGCAGGGCACCACCGAGCCACAAGTAGAATGGATGCCCTCATGGGAGGAGTCGCCAGAAGGATTGCGCGTAGCCACCTCAAAGGTGCATCGCTGGCCATCCAGCACCACCCACCCCGCCACCAGCACCGCACGTGCGCCTCAAGCCGCCATGCCAAGATGTCATTGGGATCAACTCAACCCGGCAATAGCAGCAGGAACATGCTGCGGTCGGAGCCGAGAAGGACGGGCTAGGGGAGGGGTGGCCCCACCCAGGTGCATGGGCCAGACAGGCCAGGGCCGCCCGGCCTAGTTTAGGCCCAAAGAGCCCAGATCTGGGCAGCCTAGCCCACACCGCCATGGCGCCATCCTGCGCCAACTACATCCGGCAGCGCCGTTGCCGTTGCCAGCGTCATCACCGGAGAACCCACATTCGCGTGGTGGAGCAACGCCTACTCCTTGCACACGCGTCGCAGTGCTGCTGCGTCCTCGCCGCCATAGGAGGAAGGCAGGCCTGCGCCCAGGTTCCTACCATCGCTTGGCAAACGTCGGGGCTCTGTGTCGCGAGCTTGCACCTCCAACCTTCCCGGCATGGACCTCCGTCGTCGCTGCTCGCCGCCGGGCGTTGTTCCCTCGTGGCCCCAAGCCTTGGCCGCAAGGTGCAAATCCCCGCCGCCCCCTTCACCGGTGAGGTGCGCGGCTTTTCCGGCAGCCGCCTCCGGGGACAGCCAGGGGAGATGGGGAGGTGGGGTTGGGCGGTGGTGGCAGGCTAGGGTTTGGCTCCCTCGTCGCCCTGGAGGAGGCGACCCACGTAACAGGTTCTTCACTGTTCTCCAAGCGTCTTATCAAGATGCATGAGAACGAGGGTCTATCATGGTCTATCATGCCAATTATTGATTCTCGATGGGTCAGCTGCAGCCAGGCAGGGGACCGAGGGAATATGAAATTCACTTCAAATTAGAATAAAGAGGTTAGAGTATCCCATTTTGAACGGGTCAGCTGCAGCCACACCATGTTGGGTTCTGTATTTAGGCAAACCACCATCCCATGTCGAAATCTGGACTAGTAATGATCAACGTATGGCTTTACACACTTAAAAAAAGGTGCCGACAACAGCAAAACCGGACAACTACCACGTTACCGGTGAAGACAGATAACAGTGAAGCACATGCCTGGCTACTGGATAGAACAACATCCTGCCTTGCCTTATCCGGATCCATAACCTCAGCAGAGGAGATAAACAAAAAGGGAGACCAGACAGAGGATGATTTTTGAACTTATGCCCCTTATAAAAAAAATCATGCATTGGATAAAAATCATGAGAGGAGATGTCCAATATTTGATCTCATCTATCTTTTGAACTTTGACTTGCCCCTTATAGATGCAACATGATTCTATTGTCCCTTATGCCTTTTCTGTTTACGGTTCTTTGTCATGTGCCACGGCGCCAAATTTCCTAGTAAATAAAATAGCTCAGTCAGTCCACTGCACAGGCAATTCTTCCATGTTCGTGGAACCACAAAGTCACTCTTTCCTACGGAGTAATTAAAAAAATGGAACCACAAAGTGATTCTTTTGCTTGATTGCTTAACTACTGTACAGTACTTATACCTTGATTAAAAACAGTAGTCTAGTACTACAATCGCTTTTTAGAAAGATCTTGTTCACATATGAACTGATCGCTAGGACCCGCTAATGGAGCTGACCCGAGCCGCGGAACTCTCAGCCGAGCCGAGCAACCGAGCTTAGCGGCTTGGTCGTTCAAGTGGGCCACCTCTACACGTGGGCCCGGCCACGAGTGATCCATCACGTGACTGATTTAAGAGGTACCAAGCGACGCCATTATTCCCCGCGGTTTCCTTACTTCTGCAATTGGCAGGACGCATCGGTGGGACCACAACACCAGGGGCCACTCATCTGTTCTTATGGACCCATTCAGCGGGTAGGATGTAAACGGAGTGTAGCACGAATATGTATGGATTCGGTAGGTAGGACATACTGACGGTAGGAGTGAGCACCCGCTGTAGAGTAGTACAGTAATTTTTAGTTGATGGAATAATTCGACAGAAGTAGAGCCCACCAGGGAGCACGCGCTACACACCGGGACTGGACTGGGGGCAGGGAGAGAGTAGAGCCTTTCCCAACTCCCAAGTCCACGCTTCACGTTCTGTGTTCTTTGCGCGTGCTGTCGTTATCCGTGGTTACGGCAGGGCGGCTGGATTAGGATCGGACGGCCTAAGGAGTAAGGAAGCATCATTCATGACGTTGCTACGACCTCCAGACCTGGCTCTTGGTTCCAAATGACAGAGGATTAAAACACGTAGTATTTTTTTTTCTAATCCAGACCAGATGAGTTCATTGTGTGAATACTTACCAAAGCTCCCGATATTATATTTTCATACTCCCTCCGGTAGGGAGACTTGCCCCTTATAGATATATGTATCTCTCTGTCCTAAAAGGTATGTTTTAGATTTGTAAAATTTGGATGTATCCACACACTAAAATTTGTCTAATTTCTTTCAAATTTACTCCCTCCATCTCAAAATAGATATCGCAGATTTGTTAAATTTTAAATAAATCTAGACACTATTTAATATATAAATTTATTTAAATTTAACAAATCTGTGACATCTATTTTAAAATAAAGGAATAGATAAATTCACGATATCCTTTCAAGAGAGGAAGTAGTACATGTAGACCACGCACACAGTCCAGCTTGTTTTTCTTAGTTTGCTATACTCAGGTCTTGGTCTATTCTTTTTAGTCGTTTGGTTGAGTCTTCTAGAACAAACTGATCGGACCCAAGTGGATACGTTAGGTGAGCTAAAACCTGATTGGGGATGTGGCCACGCTCTTTGGTGCATGTAGAAGACACTAAGGTGCAAGCAGATGCATGCATCAACTAACAGTGTTAAAAGGAAGAAAATTCTGGATTTAATTATTTTTGCCTTTTTTACATACATTCTTGCAATCATTGGAATATGAGTAGTTGTCACATCTCAAGATTTTAGAAATTGGGACTAGAAAAAATATTGCATTGCATGTCATTCATGATCATTGCATTGCATTTTAGCATCTTGAAATTTCTTAAATCAAAATAAAAAAATCAAAACCCTAAAGAATAAATGCCACTATGTTTCTAAAGGGAATTATTTTGGCTTTATAAAATTCACTATTGCTAAGATAGCAATCATTGCTAAATATTAGCCTAGAGTAATCCACTCGAATTTAGAAAATATTAAAAACAAGTTTGAGTTCATTTGGAATTCAAATGAGAAATATATGAGGGAAACAAATAAATGAAAAAAATAAAAAGAACAAAACAAATAATAAACTAAACCTACCCTCGCCTAGCCCACCTAACCCCGCCACACTGGCCACCGCCTTCTCCTCACAGAATCGCTGCACTGGCGGCTCAGAGCACCCCCAGGCGCTCCAGCCCACCAAGTGGGGGCCCATGCCGTCTCTCACCCTTGGCCGGAGTCCGCCTCCGCCACGAACAGCACCGCCGCCTTTTCCGCACCGACCCACCTCTCCTCATGCCCCTTGCCAAAGGCACAAGACCTATAAAAGGCGCCGCACCCCGACGCCAAACCTCACCCTCGAAAACCGCCAAAAAACCCTAGCTCGAGCTCGGAATCGAGCTTGATTTTTCTGCCGCTGCCGCTCGCCATTATCGCTGCCTCGGTACCTCACGACCCCGGTCGCAACTCGCCTTTATACTCCCTCCTTCGCCTTCGCCTCGACCCACCGACTCACCCCGCACTCTTTTTCCCTCCCGCTCGTAGCCGGTCGCCGTCAATTCCTAGCCGGAGCTCATGAAAGCCGCGGAGGTGCATCCGCCGTTCGCCGAAGCTCGGGGAAGAGAAGGTCACCGCTGAGGACACGATCGTGATAACGAGGAGGAGACGAACCCCATAGTCAAGAAGACCGCCGCCGTTGACCACCGGAGCACCGCTGTCGATCGCCCATGCACCGTCACCGCCATTAGCGCCGCCGCCCACGGTGAGTCTCGGAATCTTTCGTTCCTGGCCGTCCGATCAAAAATCAGCACTCCAGATTAGATCCTCGGCCGAACCGGTACCTACCACTTAGATCGTGCCACGTGGCCAGCCACTTATCCCTATCAGCGCTGACTCGGCGTTGACGCAATAAAGCCGATTTTTAAATAAATAAAATTATAGGAAATAGATCTATCTTCTAAAATTCATAGGAATTTCATATTTAGTCCAAAAATTAATTATAATATATCAAATTGAAGCTATGTTAGTGTAATTTAATAATATCTGGTTAGATCTAATACTTGCAGTACTTATTTACCATAATGATTTAATTAGTTTTAATGGTCTTTTAGAGTATTAAATCCATAGTAAATTATATGTAACTCCCAAAAATATGAATAATATGTCCCTGGATTCAAAATCTTGTGTAGATTAAATATATATTTTTAGATTTAAATCTTGACTGTACGAACTATTTAAATGAATTAAACTCTATTAATACTATTAAAATCATAAGAAAAGATCTACAACTCAGATTAGGGTGAATCCAATTCCTACTGGTTCATATTAATGCCCTCTATCCACTACACTCCAGATACAATTTTAATTCGACAACGAGGACATAAGTTACAACAGATCTGTTAAGACATCAATAATGGCAAGAAATTATTAATAACAAGTACTCCATTGCATTAATTGGTCTCTTGCATACATCATATACTTCAGTATTGTTTAGAGAACTAAATACGACCATTGTGACTTATTAAATTGTTATACATGCATTTGTGCATTGTTTATGATTGTATGGTTGTTTATGTTGTATGCAATTGTTTGATCGATAGATTGCAAGGAGTGCAATATGTGTGATTGCAACGAGTGCTTGAACGACTTCAGCTGCAACCAAGGCAAGTAGATGCTATTTTGTTCATGTTATTATCCTACTATTTTCTATGCATGTGTAGTGTATTTTGTAGATACATGTGTAGGAAAGTACTATTGCTATGCTATGTCCTATATACCTTGGTAGGAATTCCTTGTAGTTGAACCACTGTATGCCTAGATGTGCTTAGCCATGCTGTGATAGATGAGGGGTGGGTTATATCATATGATAGCTGTTGTTGTTAGTGTTGTTTTGAGAAAACTAAAACAACTTAATTAATAAACCCCTGGGTGTGATGGGATTGACATTTTTTGGTGGTATCATTACGGAAAGGCAACCAGGTATCTAGAGAAAATGATTGGGTTCCTTATTTTGTAGCTTACTTGTACAACCATGTGCTAGTAAGAAATGGGTGGCTGGTTGGACTTAGTAGGTTGTGGTAACTCAAGCCCACGTAGCCAGAGATGTAGAATTTTGGTAGGTTGGTACGGTGCCTGTCGGTTTTGGGGAGCTACTTCCCGAATGGTATCATCTTGGAATTCTCCATATCATCATACAATATGAGAGTGGTGGTATGAATTGGGCTGGCCAAGTCACATGGGTAGAGTATACTAACCCTTACAGGGTGTATAATCTAATAAATTATCTATTTCCCTGGTTATGGACATCTGAGTTGCTTGATATTGAGTTCATGACATGTTTCTTGTTCATTCTAATTTCCTAAAGTACTTAATATTGTTGAGTTAACTTAATTGGGATTTTCAAAGAAAATCTAAAATTGCTTACGAAAATAGGATAAAGGTGTTTATGCTCGCAAAATAGCCAATCTTCCACCTTGCCCAATAAGCATGTAGTTTCTAGGTGTATTGTATTCCTACTTAGATCTACTTGCCATATATTCCAAGTATTGACCCTTCGGGGCTTCTACGTTTTATGTTGCAGGATATACTGATTCTGAGTGATCGACTAGGTTGCGATACTCTACTCAATATTTGTTCGCTTGTGAGTAATTGAATATGGAGCCTATTATATACTTATGCTTCCGTTTTATATTGAACTATTTGAGCTAGCCTACGTGCTAAGAATTATTGTAATAATTTAATACTCTGGATCATTTCGTTATTTATGATGCATGGATATTTGATTTTTTTATTCATCTTTAAGTTCTATGTAAGCCAATGAACCGATCCAGAGATTGGCGTGTTGCATAGAGCTACGGTCTTTTCAGGCTGTAGTGTTACATATGGTATCAGAGCCCGTGCGTTGACTGTAGGATCGTGACCTAGAACTTGATTAGAATTATTAGACACTTCTATTCTTTCTCATGTTATTCTTTCTAGTACTTCTCAACAATGCTAATCTTGCTCTTTCCCTTACATGTCTAGATGGGAGAGTTCACTCATGTGGAGTATGCTGGAGAGAAGTCCGACATGATCTTTGGAAATCAATTGGGGAGTCTTGCACTCACATTACGCTCGCCTTTGACCATGTTCAAGGGAAGAAGGGTGAACCCCCAATATTGCAGGGACGAACGCATGGAGATCCACACCATCATCGCCCGGGATCCATCAGTGGAGGACTCCGAAGAACTATGTTATGGAGGAATCTACCACACCTGGGAAGGAGGGTTGGATATCTGCATGCATGAGGACTTTTCTCGTATGTGCAATATTCACCAACAAAAGTTGAACGAGCATTCAGTCTTCCTCGAGTTCGGGAAGCGCAATGGAGATGGAGACGCCATGGTGACACTTGTAGACAGGAATGAGATGGGATCCTTTCCAAAGCAAATGGAGGACTTGGAGATACAAGCCGCCCGGATGGAGGAGTCACTACAAAGCATGATGGAGAAGTACTACCAAGCCCAGTCCGTCATTGGAATGAAGGAAGACATCATTAAGAACAAGGATGCCATCGTCGCTGGCCTCCGAGATCAACTCAACCATTCCAACAATGATGATGGATGCAATGACGAAGGTGGTGATGAAACTGGAGCCAATGCGGTAGAAGAAGAACCCATGGAGATAGAGTTTTAATCCCCAAGTGATGAGGATTCAGAAGAGGAATATACCCCAACTTCCTGCGGGAAGAAGAAGCACAAGTACACCAAGGCCCCATAGCTCTCCGTCGCTTCAGGAAGAGGGATTTATGCACCAAATAGCCTTTGTTAGGATTTCGTTAGACTTAGAAACTGATCATATAAAAGCTTGTGTAATAGTTGAGTAATTACTTTAGGTTCCATATTTTGATACCATAAAGTTCCAGGAGTTTTCAAGAGATGTGATAATGAACTAATAGAAGTTACGTATCAAAATTCGTGGTATTTTTTCGTTGCAGTTTTATGCTTGATAGATTTTACTACGCGATTTTTCATTTTTTAATTGGTAACTTGGATTAAGCTAATATTTTAGGATCTGGTCCAAAACTTGCTAATCTATCGGCACAAAAATCACTAAGATTCCTGAATAGTTTAAGGTTCCCAAAAAAATTCGTGAACACAATAGTAGCTGCAGGACGGATTCTGCTCTTTACTTCTATAATTGTAGGATCACCCCCAAACACATTCTAGATAGTATGATACCAAAAGAAAGTTTCTAGAACATGAAAACAAAAACTTTTTTGGTATTGAGTGTTGTTTGTGTTGATTGTTTGCTTGTGTGTCAATTGTTTGCTTCATGTAGATATGGGTAGCAATACTTCCCTAGTCTTTCTATCTATAACTCATCTATGCTATCCCAACAGATGCCGCCCCGCTGTCAACCCACTGAGATGGAGCAGCTGATAGCAGCGCATGCACAACTAGCATGGGTGATGACCCAATTCATGGCTGTCCAGAACAAGAACAAGAACAACAAGAACAAGAACAACAAGAACAAGAACAACAAAAGTAGCAACAACAACAATAACAACAATAAACAACAACAACAAGCCCCAATGGGAACAACACTCTCCAATAGGAACAACAACAACGGGAACAAAGAACCCAAGGTGATGCTCTCACCAGGTTTCTGAGGTTAAGGCCAGCTAAGTTCTCTACTGCACCTGAACCCATGATCGCTCTTGACTAGCTGCGTTCCATGAACAAAGATCTGGTGACTATTGGATGTACTAATGCTAAAAAGGTGAGGTTTGCTGCTCACTTACTAGAGGGAGCAACTGCTTCTTGGTGGGATACCTTTCAGATCACACACCCTTTGGATAGTGTTACCTGGGCCATGTTTGAGTAAGGTTTCAAGACCAACCATGTCTCTTCAGGGGTCTTGAGTATGAAAAGGAAGGAGTTCCGCAACCTATGTTAAACCAACCGCACGGTGGTAGAATATATAGAGGAATTCAATAATCTGTCACGCTATGCACCCGAGGATGTGGACACTAATGCTAAGAGGAGAGAGAGGTTTCTGGATGGTCTTAATGATGAGCTCTCACTGCAACTGTTTGTGGCCTACCGCCCCACTTTCCAAGAGCTGATGGTTAAGGCCAGAATTCTAGAGGGGAAGCACAAGCAAGTGGAAAGACGCAAGAGGAAGTACAACGATCACAATTAAGGATCACACCATAAGCGTACCCACCATGATGGTAGTGGGAAGTCGGGACATCACAAGCATGGAGGAAATGGGAACAACCATAACGGAGGCAATGGCCATCACCGCAATGGAACAGATCTCAACAATGTTGAATGCTTCAAGTGTAAGAAGATGGGATATTATGCTAATAATTGTCCGAAAATAAATGATGGAACCAAGACAAATTCAATTGAGAAGGAGAATGTGAACCATGTGCATGCAAATGAAGTATCCGACAAGCCAGGCTTTGTAACTAGTAAGTCCCTAGTTAATTTGTGCATCGCACTCGTAATTTTTCAATGCTAGTGCATCACATTCATATACACTAAGGCATTCATGGATAGGCAACGTTTTATATGGAGTTACTTAGAGGAATTTTTAAAGTGAACTCACTAGGGAAGAACTGGTAACTAGCGTCATGCCACCATTAAACCCCAAAGTTTGGATGCACACAGTTTTCCCCACTAGCTCATCTGTATTGGATACATTGGTTTAAATGAAATTATAGCATGGATTGGATGGTTCAGGATCAAGGTCTGATAGATGGATATTATGCACACACCTAGAAGAAAGAAGAATAAGATATATCTCAACTATCTATTGGAAATGCCAAGTTCAATTTTCTTAAGGGGTTAGCCTCGAGCACACCACACACACCTTGCTAGCCATTCCGAATCTCGGGATGAGATTCATATTAAAGGGCTTAGTCTATCACATCCTAAGATTTTAGAAATTGGGACTAGAAAAGAATTGTGCATTGCATTCCATTCATGATCATTGCTATGCATTTTAGCATCTTGAAATTTCTTAAATAAAAATAAAAAAATCAAAACCCTAAAGAATAAATGCCACTATGTTCCTAACGGGAATTATTTTGGCTTTATAAAATCCACTATTTCTAAGATAGCAATCATTGCTAAATATTATCCTAGAGTAATCCACTCGAATTTAGAAAAAATTATAAACAAGTTTGAGTTCATTTGGAATTCAAATGAGAAAGATATGAGGGAAACAAATAAATGGAAAAAAGAAAAAGAACAAAAAAATAAACTAAACCTACCCTGGCCCAGTCCACCTAACCCTGCTGCTACCCGCCGCTCACCTGCCCCCCCCCCCCCCGCGTAGCACGCAACCGCAATGTAGCTGGGACGGCCCGTAACAGCAGCCACCTCGCACGCGTGCGCCAGGCATCGATAGGTGGGGACCATGCCATCTCCCACCCCTGGCCGGATTCCGCCTCCGCCATGAACAGCGCCTCCGCCGCCTTTTCCGCACCGACCCACCTCTCCTTGTGCCCCTTTCCCTAGGCACAAGGCCTATAAAAGTCACCGCACCCCGATGCCAAACCTCACCCTCGAAAACCTCCAAAAAACCCTAGCTCGAGCTCGGAATCGAGCTCGATTTTTCTGCCACCGCCGCTCGGCATTATCGCCGCCTCGGTACCTCATGACCCCGGCCACAACTCGCCTTTCTAATCCGTCCTTCGCCATCACCTCGACCCGCCGACTCATCCTGCACTCTTTTCGCCATCCTACTTGCAGCCGATCGCCGACAATTCCTTGCCGGAGCTCGCAGAAGTCGCGGAGGTGCAGCCGCCGTTCTCCGAACCTCGGGGAAGAGAAGGCCGCCGTCGAGGACACGATCGTGATCACGAGGAGGAGACGGACCCCGTAGTCAAGACCGCCGCCGCCGTTGACCACAGGAGCACCACCGTCGATCGCCCCTGCACCGTCACCGCCATTAGCATCGCCGCCCATGGTGAGTCTCAGAATCTTTCGTTCTTGGCCGTCCGATCAAAATTCAGCGCTCTAGATTAGATCCCCGACCAAACTGGTACCACCCACTTAGATCACGCCACGTGGCCAGCCACTTATCCCAGTTAGCGCTGACTTGGCGCTGACACAATAAAGACGATTTTAAATAAATAAAATTGCAGGAAATAGATCTATCTTCTGAAATTCATAGGAAATTCATAATTAGTAAAAAATTAAGTATAATATATCAAATTGAAGCTATTTTAGTGTAATTTAATAATATCTGGTTAGATCTAATACTTGCAGTACTTATTTACCATAATGATTTAATTAGTTTTAATGGTCTTTCAGAGTATTAAATTCATAGTAAATTATCTGTAACTCCCAAAATATGAATAATATGTCCCTGGATTCAAAATCTTATGTAGATTAAATATATGTTTTTAGATTTAAATCTTGACTGTACGACTATTTAAATGAATTAAACTCTATTGAATACTATTAAAATCATAAGAAAAGATCTACAACTCTGATTAGGGTGAATCCAAATTCCTATTGGTTCATATTAATGCCCTCTATCCACTACACTTGAGATCCAATTTTAATTTGACAATGAGGACATGAGTTACAACAGATCTGTTAAGACATCAATAATGGCAAGCAATTATTAATAACAAGTACTCCATTGCATTAATTGGTATCTTGCATACATCATATACGTAAGTATTATTTAGAGAACTAAATATCAAACATTGTGACTTATTAAATTGTCATGCATGCATTTGTATTTTGTTTATGATTGTATGGTTGTTTATGTTGTATGCAATTGTTTGATCAATAGATTGCGAGGAGTGCAACGTGTGTGATTGCAACGGGTGCTTGAACGACTTCAGGTGCAACCAAGGCAAGTAGATGCTAGTTTGTTCATGTTATTGTCCTACTATTTTCTATACATGTGTAGTGTATTTTGTAGATGCATGTGTAGGAAAGTACTATCGCTATGCTATGTCCTATATACCCTGGTAGGAATTCCTTGTAGTTGAACCACCGTATGCCTAGATGTGCTTAGCCATGCTGTGATAGACGAGGGATGGGTTACATCATATGATAGCTGTTGCTGTTAGTGTTGTTTTGAGAAAACTAAAACAACTTAATTATTGAACCCCTGGGTGTGAGGGATTGACATATTTTGGTGGTATCATTGCGAAAAGGCATCCATGTATCTAGAGTAAATGATTGGGTTCCTCACTTTGTAGCTTACGTTTATAACCATGTGCCAGTAAGAAATTGGTGGATAGTTGGACTTAGTAGGTTGTGGTAACTCGAGCCCACGTAGCCAGAGATGTATAATTTTGGTAGGTTGGTACGGTGTGTGTCGGGTTTGGGGAGATACTTCCCTAACGGTCTCATCTTGGACTTCTCCCTATCATCATACAATATGTGAGTGGTGGTACGAGCTGGGCTGACCAATTCATATGGGTAGAGTGTACTAACCCTTGCAGGGTGTATAATCTAATCGATTAGCCGTGTCCCTAATTATAGACATCTGAGTTACTTATTCCTCACTAGTATGCACCCGATACCCACTTCTTGGTCAGTCACCTATCCTCAAATTTCTTTAGTCCAAGCATGCTTAACCTCAGAGTCCTTTTCAGATGAGCTTCCAAAAAAGAAGTTGCAACTTGTTGGTATGAGTATCCTATCAATCCTATTAAGCCATGCGCCAGGGTCTGAAAAAAACCTAGATGGCACCATGGGCTGAAGGGGACCATGGGCCTATAAGGCATGGAGAGCGCGCACGGGGGAGGGGTCCGAGTCAGACCCCAACCCCTCCTAGGCCCGTGGTGGGAGAGAGGGAGGGGATGATTTGGGTTTGACTCCAACTCCCATCCCTTTTGGTGTTTGAGAGAGAGTGTAGAGGTCCCATCCTTTAATAAGGTAGATATCCCTGTGTTTACAATGCTAGTCCCTGGATCAATATCTAGCATCCACAGTTAAGATGTAATATCAAGAAACAAAGGTCATAATACAATTTTATAACCAGGAATAAAATAATTCATTACATCTTACATAGCTCATTTGGCTATCTCATTACAATGCAGCAGAAATAACTATAGCATGGGGTCCTTCATCTTCAAAGTGCCACAAGCAATCATATTGGTTGTAGACTTGTAATCCTAATCAGCACACTTCACTAACATCAAACAATCCTGCAACATAATAAGTTACAGCCACAAGGGTCAATACATTTGAATTGTATTGGCAAGTGATACTATGGTAGTATAGTGGAGTCTATCATCTATATGCATTTGGCTAGGTGGAGCTTAGGCTTGCTTTGCTCAAATAGATTTTCCTTATCATTTGAAAACACTAAGTTTTTGCTTGACAAATCACCCAAGGCATCTCCCAATAGAAATTGGTGATCCTTCAACCCTTGTTCAACCACAAAGTTTTAACTTGGAAATTAGGATGAGGATATTATTGATAGCTTCCATGTCTTTATGCTCAAATTGTCCATTGCCGGGGACATGGCTAAGTGCTTAGATTTTACACTCTGCAGAGGTGGTGCACTTTCCCCACAAGACTTGGTTTCACCAAGACAAGATCTTCAGAAGCCTTCCCTTAGACCAGAATGGACGCGTTCCAACCTATCATCCCCTACCACCAACTGTCCATTTGGCTAAGTTATTGCAACCTATATGATCCAGGCAGAGCCCATAATGCCAAGTGGCTGCACTTGAAGCTTCTCAACATTGGACATCTCAAATCTCTTTGTTCCTGGGTGGCCATCCACAAGTGAGATACACAAGGTAAACCATAGAAATGGGCCTTGTGTAACCACTCAACACAAACCATTCCTTCCATTCCATCCAGGTGATTCATTCACTTAGTTGTTTTATTAAACAAAACACAAGTCCTTGACTTAGAAATATTCCATAGCATGAATATAATCCACCCTTGTTTTCTACTAGCTAAGCTAAGCATGATAGTAGTAGGAATCTTAACTTAGGAATTTTTTACTAAGGTTCCATCTACTAGGATTTCCCATGGCATAGTTTATACTTAGCAAAAATTCCATGCAAGCCCTACTTAGAAATATCCCTAATGCATAGTGAAAATAATGGGACAAAAGTATGAAGCATCACTTGCCTTTTTGGTAGAGAATATAAGTTCAGTCCTTGACCTTGCAATATTCACACTCTTCAAATCACTACAATTCAATCGAGCAAGGCACAAATTCAATCTACCATTCAAGCAAACATCACATAAAATAATAGAAACAAAGCAATGCATGCAAGCATGACAAAGATTGTTTTATTTGGAAAAGTGGTTTCTAATAGGTTATAAACATTCTAAAATACCTATTGGTCATTTTATATAAGTGGCAAAACCATTTGCAAAAGATTTTACCTATAAACCATTTTTTAAACCAAATCCATATTTTATGTGGTTGAAAATGCTTTTAGCAAGTAATAATCTATAGGGTTCATCAAAATATAATTTTAAATCATAAACTTTGTGTTTGGGGTCAGAGAGTTTAAATCAGAATATTTCCCAAATATTTTTTCCAAAAATTATTTTAACATATAAACAATATTTTTATTTGACTAGAAATGTTCTAAAACAAAGATTTATTCTTTTGCTTCACAAAATATGTTTTTGAAACCACATGTTGTTTTATATGGTCAGTAGGTTCAAAACAATCCATTTGCCAAAGATTTTATCACACAAATAATTTTAGAATGAATTTTATATTCAAATTATACCTATACAAGTTTCTGTAAAAACAACCATTTTACTAGAATAAATTCATTAAACAAATTGCATGGTTGGAAATTAATTGCTCTCCTGATTCCATTGATATAAAATTTGCAAAATTTGGACGTGTGGATCAAAAGTTATGGAATTTACAATTTTGAACAACTAATAGAACAAATTCTCTTTTTAAAACAAATCACGGGCCACGCATCTGCTTCTGATTGGACAAAAACGGTTCGCACGGATCGATCGGTGTGGAGCGTTGGATTAAAGTGGATCGTGCGGCACAGAGTACTACTTACTCCTTCGGGTTAAGGTTCTATCGTGTCCTTTGGATCTGCATCTAACGGCTCTAATCATCTGGTCATGGATTGGCGGCGCTGGCAACGGCGAGCGGCGGCGGCGCATTCAGGCGGTGGTGTTCCGGCTAATACAGGAAGCAAGGAAAGGAGCGGAGAAGCTCATCGAGTTTGCCGCGGCGTGGAGATGCTCGAGGTGGTCCGTGTTGGCGAAGGGGCGCTCGGGGTCGACGGGAATTCTTTGCCGGAGTAGCTCCTGGTGACTGGTGCTCTCGGTTGAAGACGGAGGCGATGCTATGGGCCACGCTAAGAAGAAAAAATGGTTGCGTTAGGTGCGCACGATGCTGGGGATCACACACGTATCAATCAGAGGGAGAGGGGAAGCTGGGGCTTATGGGGGGTGGTCGCCGGAGTAGACGTGGTCGTCGGTGGCGCTCTGATGTTGAAGCTGTCGACGTTAGGGGGCACGCGCGGGCGAGCTGGTGTTACTGCGGGATGCTCAGGAGGGTGGGGAGAAAGCTCGAGTGGTCGAGGGGGCAAGAGACGAGGGTGTATGGCCGGAATCCGAGAAATGGTTCGCCGGATCCAGAGAGTTTAGAGACGAACTCAAGGCGGCTTGGGGGAGGAGAGGATATGGTGTACAGGGGGGAAAGGTAGAGGGGAGCGTGGCGAGTTAACGAGGGTAATCGCGGGGTGTAATATCTGCATCATTAAGACAAATTCAAGCGAGGAAATAAACGGCAGAAACAGCGAGGTTTGGGGGAGAAACAGCCTAGCGGGTGGAAACGACGAACTGGTAAGTGGGGCCGTGTTGTCAGCGTGAGAGACGGGTCTGGGTCCAACGGCCAGTGAGGGCGTGGGTTGAATTCCTGGTGTGAAACGTTTTCTGCGGAGTGAGGGAAATGGGCTAACTGGGCTTAGTTTGCTGGGCTGGGTTCTTTCCCTTTTTTTGATCTGTTTGCTTTTTCTTTTTCTTTTTCTTGTTTTTCTTTTTCTGCTTTGATTTTGTTTAAATGTTTTCAAACCTTGTTCAAAAGTTCAGTATAATTCCATACTGTTTAAACATGTAATTTAAATACTATTTTAGGAATAATTCTTTTTTATGTTTTATTCTTTATTAAAATAAGCCTAAGCCGTTATTCAAATGAGATTAAATATATTTTGAAACCCTTATTTAATAATTCAATTTTTCATAAAACCTTATCAGTAGGTTTATTTGTTTAATGGGGTGTTTAAATAATTTACCTTGAATTATTTAAAGTATTTTAATATGATTATTAATCATTAATTTGAGTACTTGTTTTTATTCCAATGAAACTCAAATATGGTTTTAGTTCCATAATTTTTATTTAGAAGATTTATTTGATCCCATTTAAGTTGATTAAATAACTATTATTCCACTTGAGTAAATTCCAAATTCTATTTCCCATGATTTATTTAATCATTCTTATTAGGGAATTTGTCTTAATCCAATGGAATAGAATTTGGTTAAGGCCATATTATTTTATTTCAATATTATTTATCCATTTATTGCATTTGAACTTGGATTATGTTTATTCCATTTGTTTATGGCCTTGACCAAGTTTTAATTTGGCCTTTAAATAAACCCCATTTAATATTTCTTTCTTTACCTTATAAAATCCATATCTTCTTATGTATAAGTCCAATCTTGGTGATTCCAATTTGTGTAATTTTATTTAGTATTTGTTTATCCTTTTAATTGTCTTTAGGATTATTTACTCACCATTTGGTATGGATTTTTAGATAGGTGCTTTATTAGCTTTGGAAATTCAATTTCCTTATCTTATTAAATTCATAGGATTTTATCTATGGCTCCAAATTGATTGAAATCAATTTCTATGGTTTTGTAATATTTCTATTTGTCATTCTTGATCATTTAAAAATGTTTGTTGAATTTTTTTATTTGGATCAAATCCATGGTCTTAGAGATAACTTGGAAATGATTTTATTCCATTAGGGTTTTAGGGTTTTGGTTTATTTCCAAATGTTTAAATTTCCAGATGCAATTATGAGGAATGCATTCCACTTGATTTGAATTTAGTAGGATTCAAACATTACTCAAGTTTGTTCAAGGTGGGATTTTAAGTTTCCATTTAGAAACAAAAGTTTCTTTTCAACCTAAATTTCAATAATTATTTATTTTGTTTATTTATTTTTCACATTACAAAATTTGGAAAATTTTGGGATGTGACAGAGAGAGAGAGTGAGAGAGAGAGAGAGTGTGTGTGAGAGAGAGAGAATGAGAGTCCTACCGGGACTCTGAAACCTACTTCTATTCTCGTTGGGCTGTCTTAAACCTATTTAAAGAGGGGTAGGGAAGGGAAAGATACACAACTTTTGAAGGAGACACGCCCTAGCCCCAACACCACCACCAGCCGCCGCCGCTGTCGTCGGACACCGCTACTGGGCTTCCGCCTCCTGTAGGTTTCCTCCTCCTTCTTCTTCTCCTTGTGTCATCATCGTCACGTGGAAATCTTCATCGCCATCGCGGTAGCGCTTCTGAGTTCTACCACCGGTTAGATCTAATCTTGCTAGGACTGCGGAAGCGGTGCAGAATCTTCATTGACACATTCCCGCTTAATACGGTGCGCTCAATTGCATTTTGACATGGTGTTGCTCATCCCATATGTGTGGATACCATGGAGGTGCTACGCATGTGGCGCTAGATCGTTGGAACCGTCTGTGGGATAATACATCTCCTCACGACTTTGTCACATCCCAAAATTTTCCAAATTTTGAAATGTGAAAAATAAATAAACAAAATAAAACTTTGTTGAAAATTCAGGGTGAGAAGAAACTTTTTGAATCCAATTGGAAACTTCAAACCTTTTTTTTGATCAAATAAATCCTAAAGGGAATTAAAAAAATAAACAATTAATAAAGAAAGTTTTGATAGTTAGAATACTATTTTAGATCTTTTAATAAAAAGATTTGTCTTTCAAAAGAAAAAGGTAGAATTATAAATAAAGATTATTTCTTAAAGCCAAATTAAAATCTTGCCCAAGCTTTTGAAATAAAACATTCCTATTTGATAAAAAGAGTAAAGGTTTAATAAAATAAAATAATGAGGATTTAATATCCAATTTTATTTAAGTAAAGGCTTTTCCATTTTAAATAAACACTAAAACTTATAAATTTATTTTAAATAAGTTTTCCAAGTGTTTTATATTTTCAAATAAACCTACTAAAATGATTTTGGTATTATTTAGATTTCAAATGGAGATTTTAATAAATCAAATCCTATTTGAATTAATAACTAAGGACTATTTTATTTAATTATTAAATAGATCCTAAAAGAATAAAAGTATTATTTTATTTTGGACTTTGGTTTGTGTTGTTGAACATAACTAAAAATTATACAAACTTTGGCAAAGGTTTGAATTCATTTGATGTTTGAATTGTTTTTTTGATAATCAAAAAAGAAAATCAAATGGAAAAGGAAAAAGATTCTGTACAAAAAAATGAAAACAAACAGCAGCCCAACCTAACAGGCCCAGCAAGCCCAGCTCGCAGCCCATCTTTCCCCCTCTCTGCGAATTGTTTTCCACTGAAAAATCAAACCGCAGAGCCACTGACGCAGAGGACCCACTCCCACTCTCTCTCTTTCGCTGACAGCACGACCCCACGCCACCTCAGCATCGTCTCCCTCGCGACCGTTCTTCCTCGCCATTGCTGCCTTTGAATGCGGCGATGAATGCGAGTTACTGCCGGCGTTATTCTCGCCGACCACGCTGCATAAACCGCCCACGCCTCTACCTTTCCCCAAACAACGCCTCCTCTCGCCTAGGCTGCCCGATTTTGAGCTCAACCACCGTCTCCAACAAGCTACGCGAGCAATTCCGCCACATTCCGCCACCTCTCGCCTCCCATCGCACACGAAGTTTGTTCTCCACCTCAGCGCATCTGCCAAGGTTTCTCGAACTCGCCCGTGAGTGCCCCACAGCCTCGGCTTCGACATCATCTGAGCGCCACCGCCGTCTGCTGACGCTCCGGCGAAGTATCCCCGTAAGTAGCCGTCCTCCCCTCTCCTTCCCGATGACACTCCTGCACTCGTCACACTCTCCCGCGTCTAACCACGCCTTTGTTTTGCCTTGGGGTGAACTGCAGCGTCGCCCTCAACGACCTCCAGAACCGCCTGACGCCGCCACCCACTCCGACGAGCAATCATCGCCGTCCCTGAGCACCCCTTGCCAAGCCAGCGCCACCTTGAGCTTCACGTCGACCTCGCGAGCACGGTGAGCACCTCCGCTTCTTCCCTTGTTTCCTGTACCGCCGGCACCGCCGCATCCCGAGCGTGCGCCGCTAGTCGCCGCCGCCAGCGCTGCCGGATCGTGGTCGAGCTGCTGTGAACCGTTAGATGCAAAGTGTCTAGCTGCGATTAGAACTAGACGAAGGGGTACCCGAAGCGGTACCGGCCAATAAGATTGCGCCGCGTGGCACTGGTTTGATTTAAAACAAAATTCTGAATCTGATTTGTATGCAAACTTGTAAAATTCATAACTTTAAATCTACACGTCCAAATTTTGCAAATTTTATATCAATGGAATCAGAAGAACTTGTACTTTGCAACCATGCACTTTGTTTAATGTTTTGCTTCTGGAAAATTGGTTGAAATTGCAGAAACTTGTGTAGGCTTATTTCGAATATAAAAATTGTTCTAGATAAAATTTTAATGTGAAATCTTTGCAAAATGGTTTGTTGGGAACCTACTGACCCTAGGAACCAACTAATGGATTTAAAAATGAATTTTGTGAAGTTTAGGAATAAATACTTGAATTAGCTCATTTCTAGTCAAATAAAAATATTGATTTTGATATGGAAATGATTTTTGAGTAAAACCTTTGGGAAATATTTTGTTTCAAACCTTCTGACCCTAAACACCAAGTTTTGTGAATTAACAACTTATTTGATGAACAATATAAAATTATTGCTTTGCTAAAAGCATTTTTCAACCACATAAAATAATGAAATGACTTAAAAATGGTTTATAGATAAAACCTTTTGCAAATGGTTTTACCACTTTAGTAAATGACCACTTTGAACCTTATAATGTTTAGAGCCTAGTAGAAACCACCTTTGCAAATAAAACTATCTTTTGCATGCTTGCATGCATGACTTTGTTTCTATTATTTTATGTGTGATGAATTGTTTGGATATTGGTTGGAATGCTAGTTAAATCTATGTTTGCTTGATTGATTTGTAGTGAAGTTAGAAGAGTGTGATATTAGCAAGATCAAGAAGTGAACCAACATTCTCTACCAAAAAGGCAAGTGACACTATCATCCAAGTCCTATTATTTTCATCATACTTAGTGGATTTTTGAAACATGCATGATAATGATTTCTATATTTTATTCTATACTAAATCCTAATAGGATACCCTTATATATTCCTTAGTGGAAACATTGTAGTTGTAGTATGCTTAGCCCAGCTATATATTGGGATGGGATACATGTTATGAATTATATGAAGAGTTGAAAAGTTATAAGTTTTATATAATAAAACAAGTACTCAATGAACCACCTGGGTGGACAAGGATATTCAAGGTTGGACAAGGTGGCAACAAAAGGAACCATGTTTATATGGCAATCTCTTTTTGTTGTGCACTAGAAGAAAACCACCCAGGGACTTAGAGATTGAACATGTTTCTCGTACAGTGGCTTTCGTGTACAGCCACATGCTAAATGGGCTCTGGCTTAGTAAACTACATAGTGGACGACCCATGCATTGGCATCTTCAGGTTAACTAGATTTGTGCTAGGGAACTTGAAACCCTACATTGGTGCCTGGAAGACAAGCTAGCATTGTGTATTGGGAGGACTCCTATGGAAAGACTTTGTCACATTCTCAATCTGCTAGTACTCCATATTGGTGAGTACTTATCCAGCGGCCACTGGTGGCATCAAGATGAGATTTTTTCATGTGGGTAAAGTGTACAACTTCTGCAGAAGAACAAAATTCTAAGTACTTAGTCGTGTCCCCGGTTATGGACAATACTGAGCAACTAAGTCCTGAAGCTATGGAAGATCTCGACATTCCAATTTCTCAAAGTAAAACTTGATGGTGACAACAAGGGATTTTGAAGCACTTGGAGTTTTCCAAGAAGTTCAGAAAGATTTGACAAAAGATCAAAACTATTTTGAAAAGATAGGATAAAACTATATTGCTTTCTGGTAATGAGCCTAAACCCCACTTAGCCAAATATGCATGTAATGATAGGATCCACTAAATTTTACATAGTAGTGAAACTTGCCAATACAATTCAAATGTATTGACCCTTGTGGCTGCAACTTATTATGTTGCAGGTTTGTTTGATGTTAGTGAAGCTTGTTGAATAGGATTACAAGTCTACAACCAACATGACTGCCTGTGGCACTTTGAAGATGAAGGACCCATGCTTATAGATATTCTGCTGCAATGTAATGTGATAGCCAAATGAGCTATGTAAGATGTAATGAAATTATTTTATTCTTGGTTATAAAGTTGTATTATGACCTTTGTTTCTTGATATTACATCTTAACTGTGGATGCTAGCTATTGATCTAGGGACTAGCATTGTAAACACAGGGATCTCTATCTTATTAAAGGTTGGGAACCTTACAGATGGTATCAGAGCACTGTGTTGCCTGTAGGATTGTAACCCTAGGATTGGACAAAACCCCTTAGAAAAATAGGAGTTATATTTGTTCCAAAAACTTATTTACAAACAATCTTGTAAACTCTTTCCTCAACCATTTTGGTTTTGATTCTACATCTCTTCTATTTCAAACTTGATGGACAAGCCTACCCCATGGCCAAAGACTTCACCATGAGCAAAGGACTTCATCAACTCTAATGACTTCAACATCTTCAACATTTTCACCAAGGACCTGAACCTTGGATATTCACTAAGGACTACAAGTGAAAACCAAGAAACACTAGATTGCCTACCAAAAGACATTGATATCAAGTTAGAGTATGGATCATATTGACCTATGAGGTATGATTATACTAAGTTATTATTTTCAAGAAAACTTGTTGTTTCTTTCAACTCATGAGTTAAGCTCATAAGTTGTTAAGTGGATAGTTGCTTGTTGATTGTTGGATGGTTTGATTGTTTGATTGAACTTGGTTGTTTTTGAGTTGTGTGTTAAAACTTCTTAAAAACCTATCCACCAATATTTATCCCTATCAAACCCACAGATGCCTCCTCGTCGTGCCAACCCCAACCAAAATAACAACCTTCCCCCGAGATGCAGCAGATGTTGGCAGTTCAGACACAGTTGATGCAGCAGATGACCACATTCATACAGAATCAGAACAACAACAACAACAACAATCAGAATAATCCTCCTGCACTTGACATGCTCACCAAGTTTCTGAAACTTAGGCCTGCAAGGTTCTCTGGAACAACTGATCCAATGGAAGCCAATGACTGGTTACGTTCAGTAGACAAATACTTAGTGACTGTTGGCTGCACCGATGAAGAAAAAGTTAGGTTTGCAGCATTTCTGCTTGAAGGACCAGCAGCCACATGGTGGGACAAATTTCAGATCACCACTCCCCTTGAAGATGTAACTTGGGATATTTTTGAGGATGGATTCAGAACAACTCACATCTCACCTGGAGTAATGTACTTGAAGAAAAAGGAATTTCACAATCTGAAACAACGTCACCTCGGTGTGGCTGAGTATATTGAAGAATTCAAAAATCTGGCACGCTATGCACCAGATGAAGTTGATACAGATGCTAAGAGAAAAGAAAAAATTTCTTGAAGGACTTAATGATGAGTTGAACATGCAGCTAGCTGTTGCCTATGTCCCAACTTATCAATCACTTTGTGACAAAGCCACCATTTTGGAAAACAAGATGAATCAAGTTGAGAACAGAAAGAGGAAGCATAAACTCCAGAATCACTCAGGATCATCAAAAAAGAAGCATTCATACAAAAAGAGCAATGAAGATTCTGAACCACATCAGCATCACCACAACAACAATGGAAGTGAAAATAATGGAAATGATACTGATAATGGAGATGACCTTGGTCAGAACCAACATGACACTTTCAGGAAGAAAGACATTAGCCAGTTACAATGCTATAATTGCAAGGAGCTTGGACACTATGCATCAGACTGTCCTGAGAAGAAAAAGAAAAAGGATGCTAAAAGAGCCAATGGAAATGACTCCAATGTGACCCAGAAAGGACATGTGAACCACATTGACATGAATGGAAACTTTGAAGAGATAGAAGAAGTGGATGTCAGGAACTAGTTAACTCAGTTGAGTCAAATAAGGATTCCTTGTCTGGATATCAAGTGTTGAACCCATAGTCAAGTGAACCATCAATGTAACCCTATGATACTTTATTTTTAAGGGTGGTAGTACCCTAGTTGCCTTGAAGCCAACTTGTAACCCTAGCCTTCCCAAATCTCGGGACGAGATTTATTTTAAGGGTGGTAGCCTGTCACATCCCAAAATTTTCCAAATTTTGAAATGCGAAAAATAAATAAACAAAATAAAACTTTGTTGACAATTCAGGGTGAGAAGAAACTTTTTGAATCCAATTGGAAACTTCAAACCTTTTTTTTGATCAAATAAATCCTAAAGGGAATTAAAAAGATAAAAAATTAATAAAGAAAGTTTTGATAGGTAGAATTACTATTTTAGATCTTTTAATAAAAAGATTTGTTTTTCAAAAGCAAAAGGTAGAATTATAAATAAAGATTATTTCTTAAAGCCAAATTAAAATCTTGCCCAAGCTTTTGAAATAAAACATTCCTATTGGATAAAAAGAGTAAAGGTTTAATTAAATAAAATAATGAGGATTTAATATCCAATTTTATTTAAGTAAAGGCTTTTCCATTTTAAATAAACACTAAAACTTATAAATTTATTTTAAATAAGTTTTCCAAGTGTTTTATATTTTCAAATATACCTACTGAAATGATTTTGGTATTATTTAGATTTCAAATGGAGATTTTAATAAATAAAATCCTATTTGAATTAATAACTAAGGACTATTTTATTTAATTATTAAATAGATCCTAAAAGAATAAAAGTATTATTTTATTTTGGACTTTGGTTTGTGTTGTTGAACAGAACTAAAAATTATACAAACTTTGGCAAAGGTTTGAATTCATTTGATGTTTGAATTGTTTGTTTGATAATCAAAACAGAAAATCAAATGGAAAAGGAAAAAGATTCTGTACAAAAAAATGAAAACAAACATCAGCCCAACCCAACAGGCCCAGCAAGCCCAGCTCGCAGCCCATCTTTCCCCCTCTCTGCGAATCGTTTTCCACTAAAAAATCAAACCGCAGAGCCACTGACGCAGAGGACCCACTCCCACTCTCTCTCTTTCGCTGACAGCACGACCCCACGCCACCTCAGCATCGTCTCCCTCGCGACCGTTCTTCCTCGCCGTTGCTGCCTTTGAATGCGGCGATGAATGCGAGTTACTGCCGGCGTTATTCTTGCCCCTGACCACGCGTACAAAACAGCCCACGCCTCCTCTAGCTTTCCCCCCAAACATCGCCTCCCCTCTGCCC
This sequence comes from Avena longiglumis, assembly GCA_030063025.1. Classification (NCBI taxonomy): domain Eukaryota; kingdom Viridiplantae; phylum Streptophyta; class Magnoliopsida; order Poales; family Poaceae; genus Avena; species Avena longiglumis. The sequence continues at coordinate 425,787,213 of CP125974.1, read as the reverse complement.
CTAGGCTGCTCCGATTTTGAGCTCAACCACCGCCGTCTCCGACGAGCTACGCGAGCAATTCCGGCCACATTCCGCCACCTCTCGCCTCCCACTGCACACGAGTTTGTTCTCCACCCCCAGGCGCATCTGCCAGTGCCTCGAACTCGCCCGCGAGTGCCCCACAGCCTCGGCTTCGACATCATCTGAGCGCCACCGCCGTCTGCTGACGCTCCGGCGAAGTATCCCCGCAAGTAGCCGTCCTCCTCTCTCCTTCCCGATGATACTCCTGCACTCGCCACACTCGCCCGTGTGTAACCACGCCTTTGTTTTGCCTTGGGGTGAACTGCAGCGTCGCCCTCGACGACCTCCAGAACCGCCTGACGCCGCCACCCACTCCGACGAGCAATCGTCGCCGTCCCTGAGCACCCCTCACCAAGCCAGTGCCACCTTGAGCTTCACCTCGACCTCGCGAGCACGGTGAGAACCTCCGCTTCTTCCCTTGCTTCCTGTACCGCCGGCACCGCCGCATCCCGAGCGTGCGCCGCCAGTCGCCGCCGCCAGATCGTGGTCGAGCTGCTGTGAACCGTTAGATGCAAAGTGTCTGGCTGCGATTAGAACTAGACGAAGGGGTACGCGCCCATCTGATCCATTCGTTTTAACTTAGATCCAACGATCAACGGAGGCCGATCCACCCGAAGCGGTACCGGCCAATAAGATTGCGCCGCGTGGCACTGGTTTGATTTAAAACAAAATTCTGAATCTGATTTGTATGCAAACTTGTAAAATTCATAACTTTAAATCTACACGTCCAAATTTTGCAAATTTTATATCAATGGAATCAGCAGAACTTGTACTTTGCAACCATGAACTTTTTTTAATGTTTTGCTTCTGGAAAATTGGTTGAAATTGAAGAAACTTGTGTAGGCTTATTTCGAATATAAAAATTGTTCTAGATAAAATTTTAATGTGAAATCTTTGCAAAATGGTTTGTTGGGAACCTACTGACCCTATGAACCAACTAATGGATTTAAAAATGAATTTTATGAAGTTTAGGAATAAATACTTGAATTAGCTCATTTCTAGTCAAATAAAAATATTGATTTTGATATGGAAATGATTTTTGAGTAAAACCTTTGGGAAATATTTTGATTCAAACCTTCTGACCCTAAACACCAAGTTTTGTGAATTAACAACTTATTTGATGAACAATATAAAATTATTGCTTTGCTAAAAGCATTTTTCAACCACATAAAATAATGAAATGACTTAAAAATGGTTTATAGATAAAACCTTTTGCAAATGGTTTTACCACTTTAGTAAATGACCACTTTGAACCTTATAATGTTTAGAGCCTAGTAGAAACCACCTTTGCAAATAAAACTATCTTTTGCATGCTTGCATGCATGACTTTGTTTCTATTATTTTATGTGTGATGAATTGTTTGAATATTGGTTGGAATGCTAGTTGAATCTATGTTTGCTTGATTGATTTGTAGTGAAGTTAGAAGAGTGTGATATTAGCAAGATCAAGAAGTGAACCAACATTCTCTGCCAAAAAGGAAAGTGACACTATCATCCAAGTCCTATTATTTTCATCATACTTAGTGGATTTTTGAAACATGCATGATAATGATTTCTATATTTTATGCTATGCTAAATCCTAATAGGATACCCTTATATATTCCTTAGTGAAAACATTGTAGTTGTAGTATGCTTAGCCCAGCTATATATTGGTATGGGATACATGTTATGAATTATATGAAGAGTTGAAAAGTTATAAGTTTTATATAATAAAACAAGTACTCAATGAACCACCTGAGTGGACAAGGATATTCAAGGTTGGACAAGGTGGCAACAAAAGGAACCATGTTTATATGGCAATCTCTTTTTGTTGTGCACTAGAAGAAAACCACCCAGGGACTTAGAGATTGAACATGTTTCTCGTACAGTGGCTTCCGTGTACAGCCACATGCTAAATGGGCTCTGTCTTAGTCAACTACATAGTGGAAGACCCATGCATTGGCATCTTCAGGTTAACTAGATTTGTGCTAGGGAACTTGAAACCCTACATTGGTGCCTGGAAGACAAGCTAGCATTGTGTATTGGGAGGACTCCTATGGAAAGAATTTGTCACATTCTCAATGCCAAGACTCCATCTTGGTGAGTACTTATCCAGCCACTTGGTGGCATCAAGATGAGATTGTGTCATGTGGGTAAAGTGTACAACTTCTGCAGAAGATCAAAATTCTAAGTACTTAGCCGTGTCCCCGGTTATGGACAATACTGAGCAACTAAGGCCTGAAGCTATGGAAGATCTCGACATTCCAATTTCTCAAAGTAAAACTTGATGGTGACAACAAGGGATTTTGAAGCACTTGGAGTTTTCCAAGAAGTTCAGAAAGATTTGACAAAATATCAAAACTATTTTGAAAAGATAGGATAAAACTATATTGCTTTCTGCAAATGAGCCTAAACCCCACTTAGCCAAATATGCATGTAATGATAGGATCCACTAAATTTTACATAGTAGTGAAACTTGCCAATACAATAAAATGTATTGACCCTTGTGGCTGCAACTTATTATGTTGCAGGTTTGTTTGATGTTAGTGAAGCTTGTTGAATAGGATTACAAGTCTACAACCAACATGACTGCCTGTGGCACTTTGAAGATGAAGGACCCATGCTTATAGATATTCTGCTGCAATGTAATGTGATAGCCAAATGAGCTATGTAAGATGTAATGAAATTATTTTATTCCTGGTTATAAAGTTGTATTATGACCTTTGTTTCTTGATATTACATCTTAACTGTGGATGCTAGCTATTGATCTAGGGACTAGCATTGTAAACACAGGGATCTCTACCTTATTAAAGGTTGGGAACCTTACAGACTAGATAGGTCTTGTTGAGGGAGCGACGCACATCATCATCAACCTCGTCATCGACAAACTTCCACTAGTTTGATCTTCAAGAGGGTATGTTTCATTACCTCTCTCCTCGTATTGGATCTTGGTTATGTGCTAGAATTTTTTTTCTGCATAGCGCATTCCCCAATAGGTAGAGGTGAAACCTTTGCCACATCATAATTATTTTTATTATACTTAATTGAAAGGGCATTAATCTCTCTATGTGTTTTGGTGTAGATGATAACTATATGTATGGACTGAGTGTGTGCATTAAGTGTGTAGGTTCGCTTTTATATGAGATCGAGGACTAAGTTTCCTCTCGGGAAGAAGGTTTAAGATGGAGTTCCTAGTGCTTTTAGTTTAGCTTTGCATGTGTGTTAGGGAACCCATACTATCAAGAGGGGGTCCATCTTGGAAGGTACCGAGGGATCAGTCACTTGCACATATCGAGGGAACTCGTACTATCAGTGGTCCCTTCCTGACGGCTTCGTTGATGGTGGCCATCTACAAATAGAGATGAGAAAGAAGATTAGGAGAAGTTTTAAGAGATGAAAAGAGACAAGTGTGGAAATTTACACAGAATTTTGCATTTTCCTAGTGGTTTCCTTAGTCTAATCAATCTTAGGGTCATAATCCTATAGGCAACGCAGTGCTCTGATACCATCTATAAGATCTCACCAAATAAGGTAGAGATCCCTGTGATTGCAATGCTAGTCCCTGGATCAAAATGATAGCATCCACATTTTAAGATGAAGTACACAGATACAAAGGTCATTATTACATCGTAATATCCAGAGATACAATAGTTCTTACAACTCATTAGCCCAAGGCTAATACATAGAGTTCTCAACATAAAGTAAATAAATAAAGTCTTCATCTTCATGTGCCATAGGCAAACATGTTGAGTGTAGACTCATAACCCTACTCATCCTCAGAGAAACCTGCAACATAATAAGTTATAGCCACAAGGGGTCAATACATTTGGAATTGTATTGGCAAGTGATAACATTGTTATATAGTAGAGACTGTCATCTACATGAATTTGGCTAAGTGTGGTTTCATGCTGTCTTTGCATAAATTAGTTTTGTCCTACTAGTTGAAAACACTAAGTTTTTCTTTACAAAAACTCTAAGGCACCACCAATGACATTGGTGAACCTCTACCCTTGTTTACCCACCATTTTTAACTTACAGAAATTGGGATGAGGTGATCCTTGATCATTTCAATGCCTTCGATGCTTGAATTGTCCAATACCGGGGACACAGCTAAGTACTTAGGTTTTACCCTCTCGAGAGGTGGTGCACTTTCCCCACAAGACTCGAAATGCATCGAGACGAGACCCTTCATAAGCATTCCCCCAGACCACCATGGATGCGTTCCATCCTATGAACCCTACCACCAACTGTCCATCTGGCTGAGTTCTTGCAACCTATTTGGTCAAGGCAGAGCCCAAATGCCATGTGGTTGCACTAGAAGATTCTCAACACTAAACATCTCAAATCTATTTATTCCTGGGTGGCAATCCACAAGTGTGATACACAAGGTAAACCATAGACATGGGCCTTGTGTAACCACTCAACACAAACCATTCTTCCCATTCCACCCAGGTGTTTCATTAACAAGTTGTTTTCTTAGTCAAAAACATATAAGCATACTATTTCCATAAGATCATAGCATGAATTTTTCACCCTTGAATTCTAATGTCTAGGCTAAGAATACTAGCATAACATGTCTCTTAACTTAGGAAAATTTCTACCAAGAATCATCTATAGGATCCACCATAGCATAACATATACTTTGAAAACTATCATGCAAATCCTACTAAAAATATCACTAATGCATTAGGAAAAATAATAGGACAAAAATATGAAGTATCACTTGCCTTTGTAGTTTGGGGAATAGGTACAATGCTCACAATCACACTCTCCACAATCCACAAAATCATGCCACAATATTCACAATCAATATACAAACAAAAATATTTATGAATGCATGCAAAATGCAAAAGGATGATTTTTCACACTTTTAAAAACAAAATTTCTAGTACTGAAGACAAAGCACATAATCTAAAGTCTAAATAAAACAAAAACCACCTAAAAACAATATTCTAAATAATTTATATATCCAAAATAAGCATACAAATGTCTCTGCATAAAATCCTAATTTTCTAGAAGCAAATGACCAAATCAAGGCCATAGATGCAAATGGATCATTTTTCTAAATCCATAGGTATAAAATTTGTAATTTTTGGATAAACATAACAAAAGTTATTGAAAGTTTGAATATCTAATAGATGAAAATCCAGATTTTAAATCTAAAACCTAGCCACGCGGCGGCGTCTGATTGGCGTGTACCGGTTCGGGCGGATCGCGCTTGGGAGCCTTAGGATCTACGTGACGATGCATGGCCCAGATCTAAACTTAACACTTTGCCTAGTGATCTAATCGTGGCCACCAGATTCAGATCCAACGGATCAGACTTGCCTGACCATAACCTAGCAGCGACAATGGCTCTATCGACGGCGACACTAATGGCGGTGACATGCCGGCGAGGTTAGAGGGCAAGGGGGTGTGTGCTGGCGCTTACCACGGTCGCGAGGAGGCGGAGAAGCTCAACATGGATGCGGATTGCACGGGGGTGCACGAACACAACAGCAAATCCTCGTCGGAGTTTGTCCTGGCGTCGGGTGCTCACTGTCAGAGACGAAGACGACGACCTAGGGTGCAATAGGGCAAACAGCTGGCATTAGAAAGAATGCAAGTACACGGCAAACTCAGTCGTGTGAAGCAAAGGTCAAGGGGAGAACGAATTTTACCGAGATTGCTCGCCGGAGTTGAACTGTGCCTCGGTTGCTTGCATACGTCGATGGGGACGATGACCTGGGGCACGATTGGACAAGCCAAGGGCATTAGTAGATTCGCAAGAGCAAGGGGAACATGTTCATGTGAACAATAGATAGAGGGGTGCACTATGCTTACCAGAATAGTTCGCCGGAGTTCTACGACACTGCGATGGTGCAAGGTGAAATTGGAGGAGCCTGGCGGCGCTCTGTGGTTGCAGTGTTGGGGGAAATGACACAGAGAGGGTGAGGATTAAGTAGCTGGAGCAGGGGCGAGAATTACTCGGCGAATCAATGGGATTTACTCGCGAATTCATCGGTAGTGAAGGGGAGGAAACGACTATGGTGAGCTGGTTTCGCACGGTGTTTGGGGACGACAGGGTTGGCGTGGCAACGGGGCCACTGGCCAGTGAGAGGGGTGTGCGCGAGTGGGTGAGAATCAAAGAGAGGGGGAGGGTGATTCCCAGGTGGGCTATGGGCTGTATCTGGGCCTAGGCCAGAAGGGTGGCCGACTTTTTTTTCTCTCTTTTGGTCTTTTATTTTTCTATTTTGATTTTGCAAATTAGATTTGAATGGCCATTTCAAATCCAAAATAATTCAAACTTTCACCAATATTTTGTGTGGTGATCCTAGTGTCCAAAAGTGTGTCAAACACATTTAATCACTCCAAAACATTTTGGGTCAAGAAAATAAAATAAAACCATGCCCCATACATATAATATAAAAGGGGTTTAAATATGGTTTTATTTAGGGTTTAAGCTTTGAATTTTTTTATGTAAAGTAGATATGCCATGATTATATGAATGCAACAACATGGTTTTAAATTTGATGAAATTTGGGATGTTACAAATCTAACCCCCTTAAGATCAATCTTGCCCTCGAGATTCAGATTGGCTAGCAAATAAGTGAGAGTGATCTTTCCGAAGTTCATCTTCTCTTTCCAAACTTGCTTCATCCTCGGTATGATGATTCCACTGTACTTTGCAGAATTTGATTGTCTTAGTACGAGTAGCTCTTTTTGCTGTCTCGAGAATCTTGATAGGTTTCTCCTCATAAGTGAGATCACTCTCCAACTATACCTCTTCCAATGGTATAGTGTCCTTCAATGAAGTTTCTTCCATTTCTGGATGACACTTTTTCAACCGGCTCACATGAAATACATTGTGAACTACTGATAGTGACTCTGGTAGTTCTAACTCATAAGCCACTTCTCCTTTGCGGCTCAAAATCTTGAATGGTCCAACATATCGAGGTGCCAATTTTCCTTTGAATCCAAATCTATTCACACCACGAAGTGGTGAGACTCTAAGATAGGCTCTATCATCTACATCATAGATGACTTACCTACGTTTTGGGTCTGCATAGCTCTTTTGTCGGATTGGGCTATCTTCAATCTGTCCTTTACCATTCTGACTTTCTCTTCGTCTTCCTTGATCAGTTCAGGTTCGAATAAATTCCTTTCTCCTACTCCGCTCCATAATAATGGCGTAGTACATTTCCTTCCATAGAGAAATTCAAATGGTGCCATCTCAATACTGGCTTGATAGCTGTTATTGTAAGATAATTCTGCGTAAGGCAGACTTTCATCCCAACTAGCACCATAGTCTAGTGCACATGCCCTCAACATATCCTCCAAATCTGATTGGTCCTTTCTGTCTGTCCATCAATCTGAGGGTGAAAAACTATGCTGAACTCTAATCTTGTTCCCAATGATTCATGTAGTTGTCGCAAAAAATGTGAAGTGAACTGAGTTCCTCTATCAGACACAATACTCTTAGGTACTCCATGCAGACATACAATTCTATTCATATAGATTTTGGCTAACTTGGCACTTGTATAGGTAGTCTTCACGGGTATGAAATGAGCCACTTTAGTTAGGCGATCCACAACAACCCATATAGAATCATATCCAGATCTGGTCCTTGGCAGTCCGGTGATAGAATCCATACCAATCTTATCCCACTTCCAATCACGTATAGGTAGTGGTTGCAATAACCCTGCCGGTTTTTGATGTTCCGCCTTCACTCGGATACACACATCACACAAGGCAATATGTTTCGCGATATCCTTCTTGAGATTATTCCACCAAAATCTTTCTTTCACATCCATGTACATCTTGGTGTTTCCCAGATGAATAGAATATGGCGAATTGTGTGCTTCTTGCAGAATCAATTTCCGAAGTTTGGAATCTTGTGGAATGCAGATACGCTTTCCATACCATAAGGTTCCTTGTTCATCTTCATGGAATCCTTTATCCTTTCCTTTGCTAATTTTACCTTTAATCTCTTCTTATTCCTTGTCCAACTTTTGGGCTTCTTTGATCTTATCCAACAGTGTTGGTTGAACTTCCAAAGACATGAGATAACCTTCAGGCACTATCTCCAATCTTATCTCTTTGAATTGGGCACACAAATATTCAGGCAATTCTCCTTTGGTAAGGCCATTCACATAGACCTTGCGGCTTAATGCATCAGCTACGTCATTCGCTTTACCGAGATGGTATTGGAAACTCAAGTTGTAATCCTTGATGAGTTCTAGCCATCTTCTTTGTCTCATATTGAGTTCCTTCTGGGTGAAAATATATTTCACACTCTTGTGATCCGTGAACACTTCATAACTCTTTCCCAAAAGATAATGTCTCCATGTTTTAAGTGCATGAACAACAGAGTCCAACTCTAAGTCATGTGTAGGATAATTTACTTCATGAGTTTTGAGTTGTCTTGAGGCGTAATCCACAACTTTCCCTTCTTGCATCAATACTCCACCTAGTCCTTGGTGAGATGCATCACAATAAACCTGAAAGTTTTTCTCTAAATCTGACAGACATAAAACTGGTGCTGACACTAGTCTCTTCTTCAATTCTTGGAAACTGGTTTCACACCCTTCAGTACAATCAAACTTCTTCTCTTTCTTAAGCAGCTCTGTCATTGGCTTAGGTACTTTCGAGAAATTCTCAATGAACCTTATATAGTACCCTGCCAAGCCTAGGAAACTACAGACTTCTTTAACCGACTTGGGAGATTGCCACTCAGTTACAGCTGGCAATTTTGCGGGATCGACAACTATACCATCCCCAGACACAACATATCCGAGAAAACCAACTTCATTCAGCCAAAACTCACATTTGCTGAACATGGCATATAACTTATGCTCTTGATATGTCGGAGACGTATCTATAATTTTTGATGCTCCATGCTTGTTTAGTATCTACTTTGCTTTGCTTTGTCTAGACTTTGAGGTGCTTTTTACATGTTATTCATGATCTTTGTTTGTAGCCTTTCATGTTGCATGCATAGTTACTTTGTCCTATGTTAGAACTCCATCTTTCATGCACATGTTTAGAGTTCTTTGATCCCAGCTTTCAATGCTTGCAAATGGTTAGATCTTTATTGTGAGGGTGCATATCACCTAAAAAATTATTCTTTTATCACTTACCCACTCGAGGACGAGCAGGAGTTAAGCTTAGGGATGCTTGATACGTCGGAAACGTATCTATAATTTTTGATGCTCCATGCTTGTTTAGTATCTACTTTGCTTTTCCTACACTTTGAGGTGCTTTTTACATGTTTTCTGGTACTAACCTATTAACAAGTTGCCACAGTGCTAGTTGCCTGTTTTCTGCTATTTTTGGATCCAGAAAAGCTAGTTAGGAAATATTCTCGTAATCGGATGGGACAAACATCAAAGTAAATAAATTTCCGTGGGGAACAAGAAGTCTAGAGGGGATACGGAGAAGCGGTCCAGGGCGCCCAGACCCCCCTAGGCGCGGGTGGGCCCTGCCCCGTGCCTAGGCAGGGTGTAGGGCCCCTGGACACCGCCTCGGCCTCCCCTTTCGCCTATAAGAAGCCCCCGATGCAGAAACCCTAAGCACCCAATCAAATCTCCATGAAACCGTCTGTATCCGCCGCCACCATCGTCCCTAGATCGGGGGAGGGGGATCTAAAGTTATTCCCGGTACCCTGCCGGAGGGGAGATCATCCCGGAGGCCTTCTCTCCGGTATGATGCGTGAGTAGTTCCACCTTGGACTATGGGTCCATGTAGTAGCTAGATGGTTGTATCTCCTCCTTGTGCTTTCATGTATAGATCTTGTGAGCTCCGTTCATGATCAAGATCTAATCTATTTGTAATCATGCATGTTGTGTTTATGGGGATCCGATGGATATTGAGATTATTATGTTGGTTTGATTAATGGTTTTGTCTTTATGATTCTATCATGTATGTGTTGTTTGTGATCTTGCATGCTCTCCGTTGTTAGTAGCTATCTTGGCCAAGTAGTTGCTAGTGACTCCAAGAGGGGGTATTTATGCTCGATAGTAGGTTCATGCCTCTAGTTTCCAAGGGAAGTGACAGAAATCTCTTCGGTTGTAGATGTGTTGTTTCTACTAGGGAGAAAACAACGGTCTCTTGTTCATGGAACATATGGACTGTTTAGCTTACACACTTTGCTTAAAGCAGTTGTCTGTTGCTTGCAACTTAATACTGGAGGGGGTTCAGATGATAACCTGAAGGTGGACTTCTAGTCATAGATGCAGTTGGATGGCGGTCTATGTATCTTGTTGTATTGCCCAATCGAATCTCATAGGATCTATCTGACTAGTAATTGCATTGTTATGCCTTGCTCGCCTCGCCAATTGCCCTGCTGTAATTTGTTTACCCTTCATGCCATGTTGTTTATCTAAGGAGAGCACCTCTAGTGAAATATGGACCCCGGTCCAATCTTTACCATTGATACATCTTCCACTGCTACTTGTTTATTTGCTGCAAACCACCATTACCTCCCACCCCATACGTTTAATCCTTTGTTACAGCAAACCGGTGAGCTTGACAACCTCACTGATTCGTTGGGACAAAGTCTTGAGTTTGTGTTGTGCAAGTCTCCACGTTGTTTGCAACACCTGTGTGATGTTTCCTTCCTCCTTCTGGTTCGATAATATCAGTCTCAACTAAGGGAAAGCTTGCTGCTGTGCTCTTCACACCCTGCGCTTTGGGTTACCACGAAGTGCCATGTCGAGCACCATCAACTCTTTGAGCTTCTCAAGAATCAGACGCAAATGCTCTTCATGTTCTTCGTTTCTCTTGGAATTAATCAACATGTCATCGATGAATACTACAACAAACTTGTCAAGAAACTCCATGAACACCTTGTTCATCATGTTCATGAAATAAGCTGGTGCATTTGTTAGTCCAAATGGCATCGCCGTATACTCATACAATCCATACCTACTGGTAAAAGCAGTCTTAGGTATGTCTTGTTCTCTAATCTTTAGATGAAATTAGCCTGATTGGAGATCAATTTTTGAGAACACACGAGCTCCTTCTAGCTGACTAAAAAGATCATTAATTCTGGGCAAAGGATACTTGTTCTTTATAGTCACCTCATTGAGTGAATGATAATCTATGTATAGCCTCTGACTTCTGTCTTTCTTCTCAACAAACAGAACTGGTGCACCCCAAGATGAAGAACTTGGTTGGATAAATCCTTTCTTCAACTATTCTCCGAGCTGTTTCTTGAGTTCCTTCAACTCATCCACATACATCTTGTAAGGTCTCTTGGCTATGGGTCCAGATCCGGGCAGTAAGTCAATCAGAAACTCTACATCCCTATCTGGTGGCATTCCTGGTAATTCTTCTGGAAATACATCCGGATACCCCTTCACTACTGGCACACTGTCTAGGTTAACCCCCTTAAGAGAATTTATCTTACTCCCTTTTGGTTCAAAGTTAGACTTGAACCTAATCCGTTTCTTATCAGGGGTTGTGAGTGTAACAGTACGATTGGCACAATCTATTACTCCCTCATACTTAGCCATCCAATCCATACCCAAAATTACATCCAATCCTTGGGATTCTAAATTATTAGACTAACTGGAAACTTGTTCTTTCCAAATTCTAAGACTAGATCATGTCATCCAATATTTACTATCATCTCTCCTCCTGGGAGCTTACTTTAATAGGACACCCAATAGTTTCAGTTGGAAGTCCATTTTGGTCTACAAATGCTCTTTAAATGAATGAATGCGATGCGCCGGTATCAAAAAAGGATAAGTGCTAGAAAGGAATTAATCTTGAACTTACCAACCACAACATCAACCTCATCATGGATTTCTTCCACATTGATGTGGTTCACATGACCCTTCTAGAATGGGTTTGGCTTGTTGGCTCCACCAGTCTCCTTTTCTGGGCATTCATTTGCATAGTGCCCAGTTTTATTGCACTTCAAGCATTCAACCTGACTGACGTCCCTCTTAGCTGGCTGACTTCCATTGCCATTACCACCATGGTGACTCTTGTACCCACTCTTGTGGTTCTTATATCCACCATTGTCATGACCACAGTGATTCTTGTTATCATGGTGGTGGCTATTGTTGCGATGGTTGTTATGACTCCCATGCTTGTCGGATCCAGAACTTCCACCTCCTTCACCATAGGAACTCTTGTGTGACGATCCTGAGCTATGCTTATCAAAGTGACGCTTCCTCTTTCTGTTCTCCACCTGCTTCATCTTACTTTCCAAGATGGTAACTTTATCACACAGAGACTAATAAGTTGGGACATATGCAATAAATAGTTGCATGCACATCTCATCATTCAGCCCCTCAAGGAACTTCTCCTTCCTCTTGGCATCCGTGTCAACATCATCTGGTGCATAGCGTGCCAGATTGTTGAACTCCTCAATATATTCCCCAACACTGCGGTGGCGTTGCTTAAGGTTGTGAAATTCCTTCTTCTTCTTATTCTTCTTCTTCTTCTTCTTCTTCTTCTTCTTCAATCCTATCACTCCTAAAGAGATATGAGCAGTGCGGAATCCATCCTCAAATATTGCCCAAGTCACTTCTTCAATAGGAGTAGTTATTTGGAAGTTGTCCCACCAAGTAGCTGCTGGTCCTTCTAACAGGTGTGCTGCAAATATGACTTTATCCTCATTAGTGCAACCAACTGTGACCAAGTCCTTGTTCATAGAACATAGCCAATCATTTGCTACCATAGGAGCAGTGGTTCCAGAGAACTTAGCAGGCCTCAATCTTAAAAACCTTGTGAGCATATCAAAAGCTGGTGTGTTGTTGTTGTTGTTGTTGTTGTTGTTGTTGTTGTTGTTGTTGTTGTTGTTGTTGTTGTTGTTGTTGTTGTTGTTGTTGTTGTTGTTGTTGTTGTTGTTGTTGTTGTTGTTGTTGTTGTTGTTGTTGTTTTTGTTGTTGTTGTTGTTGTTGTTGTTGTTGTTGTTGTTGTTGTTGTTGTTGTTGTTGTTGTTGTTGTTGTTGTTGTTGTTGTTGTTGTTGTTGTTGTTGTTGTTGTTGTTGTTGTTGTTGTTGTTGTTGTTGTTGTTGTTGTTATTGTTGTTGTTGTTGTTGTTGTTGTTGTTGTTGTTGTTGTTGTTGTTGTTGTTGTTGTTGTTGTTGTTGTTGTTGTTGTTGTTGTTGTTGTTGTTGTTGTTGTTGTTGTTGTTGTTGTTGTTGTTGTTGTTGTTGTTGTTGTTGTTGTTGTTGTTGTTGTTATTGTTGTTGCCGCCGCTTCTTCTTTGCTTCTTCTTCATTCTTCTCATTCTTGTTGTTGGTGTTGTTTTTGTTGTTTTGGTTCTAGTTCTAATTTTTCATAAACTGGGTCATCATTTGCATCAACTGAGTCTAGGCTGTCATCAGCTATTGCATCTCATTGCCATTGTCGTTGTTATTGTTGGGATTGGCAGGACGAGGAGGCATCTGTGGTTTCAATAAGGATAAATACCCCATAGATACTAACATGCACATCACAACACATAACAACAATCACAAAATAAGCAAGCACATGATAAACTTTATGATTCAAAACGAACAAAAGTTTGCAAAGTAAACACACCAGCATAGTCATCCACATGTTGGATGATCAATGCGACTCGATAAATAAAATGATGATAGATAGATTAATAGCCAAGTAGTCAACACTACTCCTCCATGTCGACTTCCTCCTCCACTAGAGTAAGTCCTGTTGTGTCGATTCCGGCCTTGTACTCCTCCACGCTAGTGGTCAAAGCATCGACCTTCGCCTGAAGTTCTCTCTTCTGCGAACGCAGCCTCTCTATCACCTCCTGCTGTGTCTCTAGCTCAAGATCCTTGAGCTCCATCTCAGCCTTCATCTCATTGATCTTCTTGTTCCTATCTTGCACTCTCTTCTCTTGGTTCTTGAACCTGTTGTCTTACTTCTCTAACCTAGTATCCATCTCCTTGATGCTCTCCTCCTTCTCTTTGAAGGCCTTGTCCTTCTCCCTCAACTGGACGTGTAGCTCGTCATTGCTAAGCATGACGTTGGTCCTATCAGTATCGAGGTGCCTAAGAAGGCTCTCTAGGTCCTGAAGATAGAGGCACACTGGCTCAATAGACTCCCTAGTGGCCTTGTCATACACTATAGCCTCTCCCTCCTCATCACGTCTCCCAAATGGGTGGAAGTAGAGGCACCTGATCTCGGCGGAGTGGTGTCCACAGAGGCGTCCAAAGCAACTCCTGCATGGCGACGTCGAGGCCCTTCTCTTTGTCGTCATGGAGTATCTTGAAGGCGATGTCCTTGGTGGAAGGCTCTGACTGGCGTCCTGGCTATGAGACTCTAAATCCCCAAAGATCCTTCCTCTCGAACTTCCTGAGCTGGAGTCCCTTAATGTTAGGGAGGGGTAGACTGAGAACACTAGTGAGATCCATGATACGAGAACCAAAACAAGTTCGCTTGAACTCCTCAGCGGTGCTGAAAACAAAGCTAGGCATCTATTGCATATGATAGAGACAAATATTAGATACAACACAAGTAAATAAAAGAACACAAAGTAGTGAAACAAAAAACCAAAAACAAATACATAAATTATTTCAAACACACAAGTCATGGCATACAATACTCAATCACAAGCACCAAGATTCACACACCACTTAGACTAAATTTTTCCATACCACATAGATTGGTATGATCAAATTATTAACGTGAGAAAAACGACAAGTGTGGTGGTCCAACTATTGGAGTACGTCACAATTCTCACTCTCTAGTCAAGGTAGCTATCTGAGCATCCTTGGTTGCAATTTGCTTTTCTTGATCACATGACTCAAATGCTAAGTCTATAACATCTTCCCTTAGACGTTTTATGGTGGCCTCTAAGTCTTGGGTATGATTCTTCTCCTCTCTAAGGTCATTCTGAGTGTTGAGCATTCTACACTTGAGTCTTTCTCCAAGCTCCTTGATGGCATTCCAAGCTGCATTCCTTGCAGAGTCAAAGAATGACATGTGCATTTCAGAGTTGGTGACCATGCAGAATCCCGACTCATTGTGGTTATCCTCCTTGTTTTTATCCAAGTGGAGTTGTACCCACCAAAATTCTTCTCCTTCATCCATCATTGGGAATCCCTTGTACACAGCTTCACCATGTCTTCCCATGGTGACCATAAGGTTCTTGAGTGCCTTGGGAAACTCCGTCTCACATTCTAAAGTCATGGTCATCAGTGGTCCCTTCCTGACGGCTTTGTTGATGGCGGCCATCTACAAATAGAGATGAGAAAGAAGATTAGGAGAAGTTTTACGAGATGAAAAGAGACAAGTGTGGAAATTTACATAGAAGTTTGCATTTTCCTAATGGTTTCCTTAGTCTAATCAATCTTAGGGTCATAATCCTATAGGCAACACAATGCTCTGTTATCATTTGTAAGATCTCACCAAATAAGGTAGAGATCCCTGTGATTGCAATGCTAGTCCCTAGATCGAAATGCTAGCATCCAAAGTTTAAGATGAAGTACACAGATACAAAGGTCAGTATTACATCATAATATCAAGAGATACAATAGTTACTACAACTCATTAGCCCAAGGCTAACACATAGAGTTCTCAACATAAAGTAAATAAATAAGTCTTCATATTCATGTGCCACAGGCAAACATGTTGAGTGTAGACTCATAACCCTACTCATCCTCAGAGTAACCTGCAACATAATAAGTTACAGCCACAAGGGGTCAATACATTTGGAATTATATTGGAAAGTGATAACATTGTTATATAGTAGAGACTATCATCTACATGAATTTGGCTAAGTGTGGTTTCAAGATGGCTTTGCATAAAGTAGTTTTGTCCTATTAGTTGAAAACACTAAGTTTTTCTATACAAAAACTCTAAGGCACCACCAATATACATTGGTGAACCTCTACCCTTGTTTATCCACCATTTTTAACTTAGAGAAATTGGGATGAGGAGATCCTTGATCATTTCAATGCCTTCGATGCTTGAATTGTCCATTACCGGGGACACGGCTAAGTACTTAGGTATTACCCTCTCGAGAGGTGGTGCACTTTCCCCACAAGACTCGACATGCATCGAGACGAGACCCTTCATAAGCATTCCCTCAGACTACCATGGAGGCGTTCCATCCTATCAATCCTACCACCAACTGTCCATCTGGCCGAGTTCTTGCAACCTATTTGGTCAAGGCGGACCCCATATGCCATGTGGTTGCACTAGAAGCTTCTCAACACTAAACATCTCAAATATCTTTGTTTCTGGGTGGCAATCCAGAAGTGTGATACACAAGGTAAACCATAGACATGTGCCTTGTGTAACCACTCAACACAAACCATTCTTCCCATTCCACCCAGGTGTTTCATTAACAAGTTGTTTTCTTAGTCAAAAACATATAGGCATAATATTTCCATAAGATCATAGCATGAATTTTTCACCCTTGAATTCTAATGGCTAGGCTTAGCATACTAGCATAACATGTCTCTTAACTTAGGAAAATTTCTACCAAGACTCATCTATAGGATCCACCATAGCATAGCATATACTTTGAAAACTATCATGCAAATCCTACTAAAAATATCACTAATGCATTAGGAAAAATAATAGGACAAAAATATGAAGTATCACTTGCCTTGGTAGTTTGGGGAGTAGGTACAATCCTCACAATCACACTCTCCATAATCCAAAAAATCTACACACAAAATCATGCCACAATATTCACAATCAATATACAAACAAAAATATTTATGAATGCATGCAAAATGCAAAGGATGATTTTTCACACTTTAAAAAACAAACTTTTCAGTACTGAAGATAAAGCACATAATCTAAATTCTAAATAACCAAAATAAACATACAAATGTCTCTGCATAAAATCCTAATTTTCTAGAAGGAAATAACCAAATCAAGGCCATAGATGTAAATGGCTAATTTTTCTGAATCCACAGGTATAAAATTTGTAATTTTTGGATAAACAGAACAAAAGTTATTGAAATTACAAGTTTGAATATCTATTAGATGAAAATCCAGATTTTAAATCTAAAACCTAGCCACGCGGAGGCATCTGATTGGCGCGTACCAGTTCAGGCGGATCATGCTTGGGAGACGTAGGATCTAAGTGATGATGTGCGACCCAGATCTAAACTTAACGCTTCGCCTAGTGATCTAATCACGGCCACCAGATTCAGATCCAACGGATTAGACTTGCCTGACAATAACCTAGCGGCGGCAATGGCTCTGGCGGCAGCGATGCTACTGGCGGTGACACGCCGGCGAGGTCAGAGGGCAAGGGGGTGTGTGATGGCGCTTACCACAGTCACGAGGATGCGGATAAGCTACACATGGACGCGGCTTGGACGGGGGCGCACTGAAACAACATCAAATCCTCGTCGGAGTTCGTCCTAGCGTCGGGTGCTCACTGTCGGAGACGAAGACGACGACCTAGGGTGCAATAGGTCAAACAGATGGCATTAGAAAGCATGCAAGGACACGGAAAACTCTGTCGTGTGAAGCAGAGGTCAAGGGGAGCACGAATTTACAAATAATAGATCCACAAGTATAGGGGATCGCAATAGTCTTCGCGGGTAGTATTAGCCAATTTATTGATTCAACACAAGGGGAGCCAAAGAATACTTGCAAGACTTAACAAATGAGTTGTCATTTTAGCTTCACCTGTAAATAGTTCTTGCTCATAGAAGTTTATCAGTAGCAACAGCAAAGCAACAACAATAGCAACATCAACAGTGTGAAACATGAACAATATTAACAGTAACAGTAGGATTCGAGTGCGGTAGGCATAGGGATGGATGAACGGGCGTTGCATGGACGAGTCTAAACATGTAACTTCAAGATCTAGGGCATTGCAGATAAATAATAACAAGCATCCAATTACTAAACAATCCTAGGCATGTGCTCCAAATATAGTCATACATGCTCGCAATGAGAACTTGCACAACATCTTCTGTCCAGCCAGCCCGTGGCAGCGGGGCCTTTAGGGAACTACTTGCAATTAAGGTGCTCCTTTTGATAGAGCACCGAAGCAAAGCATTAAAACTTCGTGAACACATGTGCTCCTCACACCATAGCCATCCCCTCCGGTTGTCCCAATTATTGTCACTTTGGGGCCTTTCGATCCGGACAATGATATGTGTACACAACTTGCAGATAAGATCACAAACAATGCTATCATAATGATTCAATAATAAGTTCAGATCTGAGATCATGGCACTCGGGCCCTAGTGACAAGCATTAAGCACAACAAGCTGCAACAAAGTCAAATAGCACTAATAGAGATACTAGGCACTATGCCTAACAGATCTTATTCAATTACATGATAAAACTCATCCAATCCCTACCATCCCCAAGCCTACAGCGGGGGATTACTCACTCATGAATGCGGGAAACATTGGTGGTTGATGGAGATGCGTTGGTGATGACGATGGCGAAGATCCTCTCCACATTCCCCGTCCCGGCAGGGTGCCATAACGGAGTTTCTGGATCCGAATCTTGGTTTCTGGTGGCGGCGGCAGAGCGGAACTCTTTCTAGAAAACTATCGAACCCCCCATGGTTTTTAGGTCGAAAGGCAACTTATAGGTGCAAAGGGAGGCTGAGGAGGTGCATGGGGTGGCCACACCCCTCCCAGGCGCGGGGTCAGGTGGGCCCGCACCTGGGGTGGGTCTGGGCCCCACAGGCCTCCCATCCGTCTCTTCTTCTGGCTCCGTCGATCTTCTGGTGAAATATAATTTTTGGCATATTTTCCGGGATTTTTCCTGATAGTTCATTTTCTGCACAAAAACAAGACACCAAGGTAATTCTACTGAAAACAGCATCAGTCCATGTTAGTTGCATTCAAATCACACAAGTTTGGAGGAGAAACAATAGCAAAGTATTCTAGAAAGTAGATACGTTTTGGACGTATCAAAGATTCAACCCACCAAATTGAAGCATGTTATATAGTTCAAATACCTGGTTCAACCACCAAAGCTAGACAGGCCGTGCTTATCCGAATCCATGGCATAGATTTTTATGCTAATCTAATAGTACTCGGAACTAAAGGTTTGGAAGTAGTACTAGGAATGGATTGGATGTCCAAACATAAAGGATTAATCGACTATGCCAAGAAAGCCATAACCATGACCAGTACAGCTGGAATATCAGCCGAGCATGTATTTGAAACCTTGCCCCGTCAATTAAAATGCAGCAAGAGTATAGCCCAACCAACCATTGACCAAGTTAGGATAGTTTGTGAATACCCTGATGTATTTCCAGATGTTTTGCCCGGTATGGCCCCAGATCGGGATATCGAGTTTATAATTGAACTGATCCCTGGAACCGTACCCATAGCCCAGAGACCCTATAACCCGTCTGAATTAGTGGAGCTAAAGAAGCAACTGGATGCCATGCTGGAAATAGGACTGATTCAACCAAGTGCATCGCCATGGAGATCACCTGTGTTGTTTGTGGACAAGAAGGATGGAGGTAACCGTTTGTGTAAGGATTATTGGAAGTTGAATGATGCCACAATCAAGAACAAGTACCCACTGCCAAAGATAGAAGACCTGTTTGACTAGTTGACTGGTGCCAAAGTGTTTTCTAAGATTGATCTTAGAACTGGTTATCATCAACTCAAGATTCACGCAGAGGACAGTCCAAAGACTTCCTTTACCACCAGATATGGACTATATGAGTATACGGTCATGTCTTTTGGATTAACCAATGCCCCCGCTTATTTCATGAACCTCATGAATAAGATTTTTATGGACTTCCTGGATAAGTTTGTCGTTGTTTTCATCGATGACATTCTGATATATTCGAAATCAGAAGAAGAACATGAGCTACACGTAAGGACCATCCTTGGAACCCTTAGGGAGCATCAGTTGTATGCCAAGTTTAGCAAATGTGAATTCTGGTTACAGGAGGTAGGATTCCTCGGACATATCGTATCAGCCGGAGGAATTGCCGTTGACCCTGCAAAGGTGAAGGATGTTGAAGATTGGCAAGCCCCGACCACCCAAACCCAAGTTCGTGCATTTCTCGGATTAGCGGGATACTACCGCAAGTTCATAGAAGGATGCTCGAGTATTGCCAGACCCATGACCCAATTGTTGAAGAAAGATAAGAAGTTTGAATGGACGGACAAATGTGAAGCGAGTTTTCAAGAACTCAAGAGGAGATTGATTTCCGCCCCAATCTTGATCATGCCGGATATCACGAAGCCCTTTGATGTGTATTGTGATGCATCCAAGATTGGTCTCGGATGTGTGTTGATGCAAGAAGGAAAAGTAATATATTATCTATCCCGACAACTGAAGCAGCATGAACAGAACTATCCTACCCATGACCTTGAACTAACAGCCATAGTTCTAGTCCTGAAGACATGGAGGCATTACCTCATGGGAAACCATTGTGATATTTATTCAGATCACAAGAGCCTGAGGTATATATTCACTCAGAAGGAGCTGAATATGAGACAGAGAAGATGGATCGATCTAATCAAGGACTATGATCTGGGCATCCACTATCACCCCGCTAAAGTCAATGTGGTAGCAGATGCCCTTAGTAGATTGGCGTGCCGCTTGAACTCCATGATCCTGAAGGAGCAACCAAGTCTGCACAAGGAGGTGGAATATTTCAAAATGGAATTAGTAAGTGAAGGAATTTTGTCTAGCATAGAACTTCAACCCACTTTGATCAGTCAGATCAATGAGGCGTAGAAAGTAAATGCTAGTATCTACGCAATCAAACGTCACATCGGTACATGCAAAGTAGCCGGATTCACTGAGGATGAAGAAGGAGTTCTGTGGTACAAAGGACGTCTCTATGTACCAGCAGACTTATAATTGAAGCAGGATATTTTGAAAGAGGCCCATGATACCCTTTATTCTATCCACCCCGGAGGAACGAAGATGTATCATGATTTGAAGGAGCAATTTTGGTGGCATAAGATGAAGAGAGAAATCGTAAGCTACATCGCCAAGTGTGATATTTGCCAGAGAGTCAAGGCGGGACATCAAAGACCCGCAGGACTGTTTCAACCATTACAGATTCCAGAATGGAAGCAGGATTCTATTGGAATGGACTTTATCACCGGATTGCCTACTTCTAGTAGGGGAAATGACTCTATTTTGGTCATAGTTGATAGATTGTCCAAAGTCGCCCATTTCTTACCTGTCAAGACCACCTACTAGAGTTCAAAGCTAGCTAAGTTATACATTGCTAGAATTGTCAGTTCGCCTGGAGTACCCAAGAACATCGTGTTGGATCGAGGAACTCAGTTTACCTCGAGATTCTGGAAGAAAGTTCAAGAAGGACTAGGAACCCGACTGGATTTCAGCACAGCGTATCACCCTTAGACCGATGGACAAACGGAGCGAGTAAATCAAATACTCGAAGATATGTTGAGAGCCTGTGTGCTAGAGTATGGATCTAAATTGGAAGACTGTCTACCGTTCGCACAATTTTCTTACAACAACAGTTACCAAGCTAGCTTGCAAAAGGCCCCATTTGAATTCATGTACGGAAGAAAGTGTCGTACCCCTTTGAATTGGTCGGAAGTAGGAGAGATTCAGATTTTCGGACCCAACATCCTACGAGAAGCAAAAGAGAAGGTTCACAAGATCCGTGAGCACCTCAAGACCGCCCAGTCAAGACAGAAGAGTTATGCCGACAAGAGATGTCGAGACCTCGCTTTCAATATCGGAGATTTTGTGTATCTCAAAGTGTCGCCTTTGAAGGGAATGCAGCGTTTCCAACTCAGGGGAAAGTTAGCCCCCAGATATATCGAACCTTTCAAAATTCTGAATCGTCGAGGAGAAGTATCGTATCAACTTTAACTGCCAGAGGAGATGTCAGCAGTGCATAATGTGTTACATATATTGTTACTTCGCAAATGCCTTGAAGTCTCGAAGAAGACTAAAGTTTTCAAGAACATTGATCACCGGATCATAGAGATCAATGATGACCTGACGTACCCTGAAATGCCCATCCGTATTTTGGAAGAAGCTTTTAGGACCACCAGGACCCGAAACATCAAGTTTCTCAAGATTCAGTGGAGTAACCACTGAAGAAGAAGCTACCTGGGAGCGAGAAGATCACATCAAGACGGAGTTTCCCGAGCTTTTTAAATCCTAGTTTTCTTCTTTCTTATTTCTCAAATCTTGGGACGAGATTTTGTTTAAGGAGGGAAGGTTTGTAACATCCCAAAAATATTGAGCAATGATTATCCAATTCCAATCACCAAAATTAGGGTTAACAAAATCTTTTGTTAATTCAAATCAATATGAATGCATGTGTGTATGTGATGATTGGATGAATGCATGAATGGACTTGTGTGATTGATCTAAATAGCAAGGAAAGGTTTAAAGATGAATACAACATCATCTAAAGCAATTCCAAGCAAAAAGAAATCAGGAGAAAATAAAAAACAAACCAAATAATGCAAATGGTCATTTTTGCCAATCTTGCTCACTAGACCACTTTGGGTGTTTCTAGTCCAAGATTTCAAACAAAAACTTTTCCATTTCTTTTCACCCCGTGCTATACCAAGTAAAAGTGAATCAAATCCCACCTTTCAAACTTACAGAAACTTTTGGCAACTTGATTCAATTGACATTTCAAAATTGAATCTTTAACATATGGGAAGATCACCCATTTCTCAAAAACCAACCAAACCAATTCTACTTGACATTTCCAACTAACTAGAGACTCCCTAGTATGTAACCAACACACCCATAAAGTTTGAATCAAGAATTCAAATTTGAATCTCTTTCGGCCATTTTATCAAACACCTTGCAAACACCAAACAAACAAACATCAAACACTATTAGGAGCAGTGATTTTGGCCTAACTTGTTCCCTCTCTGGTTCACAGCAAGCTATTAGTAGATCATATAGCCCAATTAACAAGCTCTAGCACCACTGTGAGCTTGCCATTGCCATCAATGGTGAGCATGCCGAGCTCAACTTGCCATCCCTCAGTCGATAGCAAGCTAGGAGAAGCACCAAGCCTAGAAAATATGTCTGGGACACTCTCCACCATCCACCGCCACCCCCTATCCAAGCCTCGAGAACTTCCAGCCCCTGGACTACACAGCCTGAGTGCGCCTAGCTTCTCTGCGAGCATGCCGAGAGCGCGCCAGAGCATCACTCGCGACACACGCCCACAGATAGCGCGCCGCCCTTGCCGCGTGCAAGCAGGATCGCCATCGCCCCAGCAACACCCCAGACACGCCCATTCGTCGCCGCACGACCAGGAGAACCCGTGCGCCATTATAACCACCGTCGGACCCGTCTAGAGAGACGCGACGTTCCGACCGTTTTGCACCGCCCCACGCCGCGTGACCATGGCATTGAGCTTCGCCAGGGAGCACAGCACCGCCCCTATCGTCGCCCAAGCCTTTAGCTCACTGTGCCGACGACCACGACGAGCTCAGCCCGCGCCCGTCGGTCCCTTTCTGGTACTATAAATAGAGGCCACCCCGCTCGATTTCTTCACACCATCTCACTCCCCTCTCTCTTAGAAGCACCCCACCTCACTCCCGGAGCAAGGCGAGCAGCGCATCGCTGGAATTTGGCCGGAGTTTGCCGTAGAGGAGGAAGAAAGGAGCAGTTGATTGGATCCGCCCCAGGAGGAGCTGCCGGTACCAGGAGGATCGCCATCGTCGACTTCGTCGCTCGCCCCCATCGCCGACCCTCGCCTGAGCCCCGGTGAGCCTCCCACGACCCCCACTGGCCGCGCTAGGGTTCTGTCTCGCCGGCGTTTCCCGACATGGACGATGAACCGCAACCATTCGATTAGAGTTTGATCGCACGGCCTAGATCCCCCCATACCGCTTCGCAGCCCCTGTCTCGCTGACTGGTGGGGTCGTTCACTTAAACCCACCCGCGCGTGCGCTGTGCCCCATGGGCCGGCCCAGTTAGCATCCCGCGCGACCCAATAATTCAAATTTAGGTTTATTCTTTTAGTTTCAAACTCAGTTCTGTACCTAGATTCAAAAATCAACCCAGCTCGATTCATTGAACCAAATTGCATGAAACCAATTTTATTAGGAAGGTACTGGAATTCTTAATCCAAGCCCATTGGATTCAAACCAATTGGATTTGTAGATCACCCCTGGTAAAAATAACAAGGCATAAGCTTTTCTGCATTCAAACATTTTTCAAATTTAAACATGAAAGCTTTTGAGTTGATTCCAACACTCAAAAATCACATTTAACAAGACCTTTCAGAATATATAAAAATATCTAGGTTTACTTGCAGAAATGTTGGTCAAGCAATAAAAGAATGCCTCATAGGCCATTCTAGTCACTTTATTTAATTAAAATAAAAAGGTTAAACCTTATTAAATTATGACACCACTTTAAATCACATTCCCATGTACTAAAATATGTGGTGATGACATGTGTCAACATGATCCCATGTTTTAGTTGGAGAATATTAAATCTTAAGTAGTTTTTCAATGAGTAGAAATTACTTTTCCAAAATAAAATAAATAAGACAAATACCTTAATGATTGTAATGTTTGTGATGATGCTAGATCATCTAGGGAAAACCTTGGTGTGATAAATAGAAGTAGTTAAGTATTGTTTGGTGATTGTGTACCTCGTATTTATTTATAGACGCTAGTACCGACCAAGGATACGAGGAGGAAGGAGGATACTACGAGGAAGAAGCCGAGGAGAACTTCAACCACTGCTCTGCACAAGGCAAACTATTGACTTTTCAAGTTAACCCTTGCATGACAACATTGCAAACTATATACCTTAAGCATATGTGATTATACCCCTTGATAATACCAAATCCTAGTTTTACTTGCAAGCTTAGTATTTTATTTCTTTATCAAAGATTTCTATTAGAGTTACTTAGTGATTTGTAAAGTTTGGAGAGTTTGTTTAAAGGTAGCATAAAGAGCATAAAACTTGACCTAAGTTAGATAAATCTTGATGTCATCCCGAGGTATGAGATTGAACTTAGATCATCCATACTTGTTTACCACCCCTCATTAGTTTTTACACGCACTTGTAGATGCTAGTGCTAAGCATAAAACTTGATCACTTTAGATGGGAATACTTGGTGAAAATGGTTATGAAAACCTTAGAATGATGAGTCATTCTACTGAAATGTTTTGACATGTGTTCTTGAACACCAGATGATTTTGATGATGAAAATGTTAAGGCATGAGCCTTATCCCTTTATATAACTGACGGTTGTCTGGATGCGATACCATTCATATAAGGAAAGTCCTGTTTCGGAGTTGGGGAATGATTCCGGTGTTTTCATCGGGAATGTTCTAGAAGGTTCCGGAAGGTCTGGCACTCCGGAGGGGAAGGGTACATGAATGTGTCACGACAATGTGGAATGGTTGCATCATGTACTAGGTATCATGGCTGGGCAAAATAAAGGAAGAAATCAAATCCTAGTTTGAAAAGTCAAACACCAATTTGAAAAGTCAAACGACAAGTTTGCTTGGTGGTGGGAGAGTAGGAAACCTACTTGGGGAGGAGTTCCTCTCCCTCCACCCGCCGGCCAAGGAGGACGACTTGGGGGAGGACTCCCTCCTCCCAAGCCGCGCTCTCCCACCTATAAAAGGAGGGGCAGGGCTTCCCCTCTTCCCTACACCCAACACCACCCAAACCCTAACCCTAGCCGCCGGCCTCTTGCAAGTCGCCGCCGCCCCTAGGGTTTCTCCTAGCCGCCGACTTGGGGCTTTCCCAAGCCCTAGCCGCCGGCCAAGCTCCGCCCCTTGGTGCCCTCTAAACCCCAGATCGCCAAGGACTCTCTCATAGTCCACCATACTTGCTCCGGCTTAAGGCGAAGCCTTGCAAGATCTCCCCTCTACTTCCGGTACCACGCCGTCGTGCTGCCGGAATCGCGAGGAGAGTGCTACAACCTCCGCTGCCTGCTGGAACAAGGGAGAGGAAGGTCTTCATCGAGTATCGAATGTGTGACCGACTGCGGAAGCGCTTCCTGAACGCAGCGCCGAAAGGATCATCTACGCGATCTTGAGATCGGCAAGAGTACGACTACATCACCCACGAGAATCTGCTCTCGTTAACCGCTTTGGAATCTTCGAGGGTGAGTTCCTCTATCGACTCGTTGCTACAATCTAGTAGATAGATCTTGGCTTGTTTGTTTGCATGCGGTAGAATTTTTTTGTTTTCCATGCTACGAACCCCAACAGTGGTATTAGAGCCGTGGCTATATGTAGATATGTTGCACGAGTAGAACACAACGGTCATTATGGGAAGTGGTGCTTTTATTATCAATTGCTTCTTGTGAACTTTGCATCTTGCGGTATGATGGGATGAAGCGGCCCGGGATAACCTTACATGACATCATTCATGAGACTTGCTCCACGCTCAACATGCAACTTGTATTGCATAAGTGGCTTTGCGGGTGTCCGTCTCTCCCATTATAGTATAGATCCAATTTACGACGGGCACTTGATAGTTCAAACATCAACGTTGTGGTTCTTGTTCGTAAGTTAGATCGACACTTATTGAAAGCCCTAAACCACGTAAAATATGCAAAGAAAATTAGAGGCGTCTAACTTTGTTTTGCAGGGGTGTGCTGTGATGTGACATGGCCATGATTGTGATTATATTTGATGTATGAAATGTTCCTTATTGTAAGTTGGCAACCGGCAGGAGTCATATGGTTGTCTTTAAATTCTGTTAAGTCCCGCGTGTCTATTCAAAGTAGTTGTAATAGTTGGAGCTGGTGGACGACAACCATGAAACGGCGCCATTGACCCTGACGCTATGTGTAGAGGGAGTGCCCCAACCTTTAAATAATATAAGGTGGAGTCCCCTGTGTTTACAATGCTAGTCCCTGGATCAATAGCTAGCATCCACAGTTAAGATGTAATATCAAGAAACAAAGGTCATAATATAACTTTATAACTAGGAATAAAGTAATTTTATTACATCTTACATAGCTCTTTTGGCTATTACATTACATTGCAGCGGAATAACTATAGTATGGGGTCCTTCATCTTCAAAGTGCCACAGGCAGATGTTGGTTGTAGACTTTGTAATCCTAATCAATCAATCTTCACTAAAATCAATCAAACCTGCAACATTACAAGTTACAGCCACAAGGGTCAATACATTTGAATTGTATTGGCAAGTTTCACTACTATGTGGAATATAAGTGGATCCTATCATTACATGCATATTTGGCTAAGTAGAGTTTTGGGCTTATTTGCATAAAGCAATAATTTATCCTATCTTTTCAAAATGGTTTTGGTCCTTTGTCAAATCTCCTTTTCAAAACCCCTTGAACTCCTTGGTAAATTCCCAAGTGTTCAAGTCCTTGTCAAAATCCCTTGAGATCCTTGGTAACCCCAAGTGCATCAAGTTTTATCAAAATCTCTTGAGCTCCTTGGTAACCCCAAGTGCATCAAGTTTTATAAAAATCTCTTGAGCTCCTTGGTACCCCCAAGTGCATCAAGTCTTTAAAAGTTTTCTTTTAGAAATTAGAATGTCGAGATTTCCCATAGCTTCAAACTTTAGTTGCTCAGTATTGTCCATAACCGGGGACACGACTAAGTACTTAGATTTTATTATCTTCTGCAGAAGTAGTACACTTTTACCCACATGTCACAATCCCATCTTGTTGCCACCAGTGGCCACTGGATTAGTGCTCACCAAGATGGAGTACCGGCAGATTGAGAATGTGACGAAGTCTTTCCAGAGGGTCCTCCCATACACCATTGCTAGCTTGTCTTCAGTACCCATGTAGGATTCCAGGTCCTCATGTCCAGTAACTTGAAGACAATGCATGGGTCTTCCCAATGTTGTTGACTAAGCCAGAGCCATAAATAGCATGTGGTTGCACACGAAATCCAAAATTGGAGAAAACATGTTCAATCTCTAAGTTTCCTGGGTGGTTTTCTTTTGTAGCACAACACAAAGAGATTGCCATAGACATGGGTCCTTTTGTTGCCATCTTCTCCAAAACTCAAAGTATCCTTGGCCACCCAGGTGGTTCATTGAGTCCTTGTTTTATTATACAAAATCACAAGTCCTTTCCTCAACTTCATAAAATCTCAACATGTATCTCTTTTCAAAATATAGCATGGCTAAGCATGTAACAACTACATTGTTTTCACAAAGGAATGTATAGGGAATCCTATTAGGATTTAGCATAGCATAAGTATAAAAATTCTTTTCATGCATGTTTTCAAAATCCACTAAGTATAATGAAAATAGTAGGACTTTAGATGATAGTGTAACTTTCCTTTCTTTTGGTAGGGAATGTTGGTTCACTCCTTGATCTTGCTAGTCTCACACTTTTATAACTTCACTACAATCCATCAAGCAAACACAATATCAACAAGTATCCCAAACCAATAATCAATCAAACAATTCACTCACATAAAACAATGGGATCTAAGCCATGCATGTAAGCATGCAAGAGGTGGTTCTATTTGCAAAGATGGTCTCTACTAGGCTTCTAAACTTTGTAAGGTTCGAAGTGCTCATTTTCCAAAGTGGCAAAGTCATTTGCAAAAGGGTTTTGTCCATAAACCATTTTATATCCAATCATTATTTTATGTGGTGGAAAATATTTTTATCAAAGCAACAACTTTAAGTTGTTCACCAAATAAGTTGTTGTTTCTAAAAACTTGGTGTTTAGGGTCAGTAGGTTTGATCCAAATCATTTTCCCAAAGTTTTTACTCTAAAGACATTTTCATAACTAAAACCAATATTTTGATTTGGCTAGAAATGGGCTAAACCAATTAATATATCCTAAACTTCACCAAATCCATTTTCAAAACCATGGGTTGGTTCCTAGGGTCAGTAAGTTTACCACAAACCAATTTTCAAAGGTTTTAACCCTAAAAACATTTTTGAAAATTTTTTCTAATCTAAACAAGCATTCAAATGATTCTGCAAAAACAAACAATCTAACAAATACTATTTATTAAAAAAATTCCATGGTTGCCTAGGGCTTGTTCCCCTGATTCCAACGATATAAAGTTTGCAATTTTTCGACGTGTGGATCAAAAGTTATAGGGTTTTCAAATTGCATATCAAATCTGTTTTCAAATTCTGTTTTAAACCAAAACTGGCCACGCGTCACTTTCTTATTGGACGGTACCGGTTCGTTTGGATCAGCAACGTGGACCGCAGGATTAAAAGGGGCCTGTGTGGCTTAGATCGTCGCATACCCTTTCGTTTAAGTGAACCTAACTCAACCGCATGATTCGCATCTAACGGCTCTAAGCATCTAGACCAAGGACGGGCGGCGCTCGGCGCATGTGGCGGCGGCAGTCGACGACTCATGAGTCGATGCTACAGGAAGCGAGGGAGAAAAAGAATATGCTCACCGTGTTCGCAGACGCCTGGGGAAGCTCAACGTGGCAGTATCTCGTCGAGGGGCGCACGGGAACGAGGTGGATTGCTCGCCGGAGTTCCTGCTGGCGTCTGTTGCGCGTGGTCGTGGTCGAGGCTGTAGAGCATGCCGAAGCAAGGTAGAGGGTGCGTTAGACGCGCAAAGACATTGCGGTGATGCGAGCGTGAAGGAGGAGGCGCATGGTGGTCTAGCTTACTAGGGGGAAGTCGTCGGAGAAGAACCAGACGCGGCGGCGCTCGGAGCTTGTCGAAGACGGCTTTTTGGGGCGCCCACAGTTGAACGAAAGGCACAGACGGATGCGCCAGGAGGTGGGGAGTATGTGTGCATGGTCGATGAGGAAAGGGGCGGCGCTGGGTCGCCGGAATTTGCACCGGAGCGTCGTCGAAACAGAGGGAGTGCCAGCTCAATTCGTGGCAGCCTGGGGGCAGGGGAGTTCTGGCGTGTGAGGGAGATCAGAGAGGGGAGAGGGACGCTTAAATGCGCGCGGTCACGGGGATGATTCAACGCGTAGTGAAGAGGAATCAAGCGCGCATTTATTTGATAGAAACAACGACGAGGTTTGGGGAAGAAGAGGTCGCGGCGGGTGAGGAGGATGAAAAGGAAGGTGGGGTCGGCTGGTCAGTGAGAAAGGGAGTGAGGGGAGGGTCCACCAGTCATTCACTGCACGGGACGTCTGGTGAGTGAGAAAACGTTTCGGCAGAGGGGGAAATAGGTGGGCTTGCTGGGCTTAATGGGCTGGCCGACTGGGCTGCTGTCCACTTCTATTTTTTCCTATTCTGAAACCTTTTTCTTTTTCTATTTCTTTTTCTGTTTTAAAATTCAAACAACAAATCAAGCAATCAAAACAATTCCAACAATCACCATACTTTTCATTTGAATTTTGGTTCTGTTTAACACATAAACCAAAGTCCAAAATAAAATAATATTTTTATTTTAGAGTCCATTTATAATTAAATAAAATGGAACTTAGTTCATAAATCAAATAGGTTTTAATTTATCTTAAAACTCCATTTGAAATCTAAGTATTTTCAAAACCAAATCAGTAGGTTTTATTTGAGAATATAAAATACTTGGAAAACTTATTTGAAATAAATAAATAAGTTTTGATGGTTAATTTAAAATAGTAAAACCTTTATTTACAAAACTTGGATATTAAATCCTTATTAATTTATTTTAAATAAACCTTTACTATTTTTATCAAAGCAAAACCTTTGGTTTCAAAATCTTGGCCAAGGTTTAATTTGGCTCTATAAAATAATCTTTATTTATAAAACTTCTATTTCATTTGAAAACCAAAACTTTTATTAAAAGATCCAAAATAGTAATTTTTAAATATTTTTATTTTCCTTTATTAAATGTTTATCTTTTTAAATCCCTTTTAGGATTTATTTGATCCAAATTGGTTTGAAGGTTTCCTATTGGATTCAAAAAGTTTCTTCTCACCCTGAAAATCAACAAAGTTTTATTTTATTCATTTATCTTTCACATTACAAGATTTGGAAAATCTTGGGATGTGACAGGCTACCACCCTTAAAATAAATCTCATCCCGAGATTAGGGAAAGCTAGGGTTACAAGTAGGCTCAAAACAACTAGGGTACTACCACCCTTAAAATTTTTTCAAACAAAAAATAAAAGTTGGCTTGCTTGAGATCTTGGGGAAACTTCTCTGGGAACTTCTGCTTAATGTCCATTGTTTCCATACTTGACTCATGGGCCAAGGTTGAGTTTCTCCATAGGCTTGTTTAACTTGTTCTTCATCTTTTCTGGACAGTTGCTGGCATAATGTCCTGGGTTCTTGCAATTGAAACAATTGATATCTTTGAGTTCTTTACGTAGCTCTTGTGGACAAGTTGCCACATAATGGCCTAGTTCTTTGCAGTTGTTGCACACCACTTGGCTAATTTCCTTATTCTTCTGGTTCTCTGGGCATTCACTGGAATAGTGTCCCATTTCTTTACATTTATGACATTGCACATGACTTTTGTCCTTCTTTTGCTTTTTGGGTTTCTCCAAAGCTAGGAGTGCATCCAGTTCATGTTGTTCATATGTTATCTGGTAGGTAGGAATGTCTACATGCTTCTTGGACCTTTTATTGCCCTTTAGGAATTTCACATTCCTCTTATTTGATCCCTTGAATTGGGTTGTTTTGCTTGGAGGTATAAGTGGTCCTTTTCCTTTGTCATCAACCTTCTTGGCTGACTTGGATCCTTCTGCATGGTCTGCAATCATTTGTTGCACTCCACCTTGTTTCCTTTGTTCAACAATGGAATAGATGGGGCATTGGATAGGAACATGGTTGTTTCCTTCACATAGATAGCAAGTAGCTTGAGAGGTGGGACATTGTCCAACAGGATGTTTCTCTTCATAGTTGGGGCATTGATCTCCATGCTCCTTGGAAGTATGATCCTTGTCTCCACAAATAATGCAAGCTGGGGCTCCATCTAGAATAACATTTCCGTCATCCTTGTTGTCACTAACTCTTTTGGAATAGCTTTCTTCCATCTTGATCATTTGATCAGTCACCCTAAGCATCAATTGGCCTTGAGTTTCCAAAAATCCTTGTAGGGTTGGATCTTCTCCACTGGTGTTGGCTATGAATTGAGCTGTCACTTGGTTCAACTGGTGTTGGGTTGCTATGAGCTCTTTCATGCTGTCCTCTTGATTGGTGTTGGTGTCATCAACCTTGATGTTGGAGTCTCCTGGAGTAGTCATCTGTTTGGGTGGAATGGGAATTAGAATAGGCAAGATATTTCTAAGGAATCAATTCTATTCACACACATCACAATTCACTCAAGCAATGTGCAAGCATTCACAAACAGCTTTTCACTCAAACAACAAAGTTCAAGCACTTACTTAGGCAACAAAATATTTTTGTTACACCACATAAGTTGGTGGTTTTGACTTAACTAAAATATGGTGGTCCATCTATATGGTTCACTTGTGATCCTTCCATCCTTCTTGGTTGATTCTTCTAGCATGAGATCATGGTTTCCTTGAGAAAAACTCTTGGTTACAATACTTCAAATGATGTAGGCTCCTTCTAACTTTTGGATTACCTTAGTCTCCAAATCTTGAGCAAGAGTTCCTTGTCTCACTTGTAGTCCTTAGTGGTATCCAAGTTGGAAGTCCTTGTGGAATATGCTGAAGATGTTGAAGTCATTAGAGTTGAAGATGTTGAAGAAGTCCTTTGCACATTGTTATCGCCATATTTTGGCCAAAGGAGGAGTTGGGCCGCAATCAAAATGGGCTTAGAAGATACGTATATGCAACGTGTTGTTGAATCGGCCTCGTGCGTTGATTTGGGCTAAATTGCCCGTGTATCTTATATTGTAATAGATTCCGTTTCGATTTAGGTAAGAGATAGAGTTGTAGAGTTATTCCAAAGATAGAAAGTCTCCGGACTATAAATATGTACCTAAGGTTATTGAGAAAAGGAGGACAATCACGTTCACAACAAACACAATCTCGGCCCATCGCCACCCCTTGTTTCTAGGGTTTTTCTCGGGTAAGTGCCATGCTTCCTAGATCGCATCTTGCGATCTAGGCAGTATCTACTTATGCGTTGTTTGGTGTTACTCGTACTGAAGCCTTGTTGATGGCGAGTAACACTTTTATCATAGATTCGTTTGGGTTAGCATCGATTTTTTCGCTATGATTGTTTAGTCATGCTACCTCTAGT
Organism: Avena longiglumis; assembly: GCA_030063025.1. Lineage (NCBI taxonomy): Eukaryota > Viridiplantae > Streptophyta > Magnoliopsida > Poales > Poaceae > Avena > Avena longiglumis. The sequence continues at coordinate 425,754,216 of CP125974.1, read as the reverse complement.
TATCTCGCGCTTTGCACCTTTTCCCGGTGTAAGGGTGGCGCCTTATGATCTTTATTTAAGTCGATTTGATCTGTTATAGTTGTGCCTTGTTCTCCAAGGTTTAGTTTGATATCTACATGATCAGGCCTTGCAAACGGGTTGAACGATCCAGTAATATGTAAGATATGGTTTGCCGATCCGAGAGGAGTTGTTCCGGGAATTGACTTTACGTTGGTTTTTAGGCCTTCTCTAGGATTAGTTTTCTATCATCTTTTGTATCTACCAGGCTCAATTACGTGTAGGACGTTCCAATTATGTAGTGAAAACGTTAAAATATCGTAGATCGATTTAACTTGTATTGATGAAGCAAAACCCCATGTTATCGTAGATCTAATGCAGAACCATGGGATAATCGGCTCTAGGAGCCGATTCGCAGGGAAACCTGGGAGCCGGTCACGGCTCGAATTTTACGTATACTTGTTTACCATGCAAGAAACCAATCGAAGAAATCCTTCACCTTCCTGACCAGGTATAGGTCAGGTGGCACGCCCTCGAACCAAGCCAGGACGTGTGCCGGAGTTTTGCGGGCCGTTGCCCGAGGGACCAGGGCCCGCCAGCAGTCCTGGGAGCCTCCCGGCTCTTCGTGTTGCCCGTCCCTGCTGCCGGTGGGTTTTGGTAGGCAACACATTCTGGCACGCCCGGTGGGACATTCAACAACGTCTACATCAACATCCGACGCTGCGATGGAGAACAGACCGGTCACGTACGACGATCTGCCTGAGGAGCACAAGGCAAAGTATGATGACATCAAAACTCTCTTCGAAGCCGATCTCATCGGCTCTTTTGAGAGGAATCGTAAACATGGCATCAGGTGGAAAGGGTTCTCACCCGAAGGTGCTCTTGATGAGGTGGATCTGTCCGTTCCTTCAGAGGAGCGCACCAGAGCTCTGCGACAGGAAGTCAACTACATGGTGGCTCATTCTCTTCACCGCCATTCCGAGCCTCGTGAACGCCGAGCGGATTGCAGTTCGCATAGTTCAGGAGATCATGAAACATCAGTACTCTCCGCCGGGCCTACTGGGACTCACTAGGAGAAAGACCGCCTGTGCCAGGCCACCGCTGCCATTCACGATTGCAGCTCCGAGCCACCAGGCAGCGGCGTACGTCGTCTACAAGGTCGGAGGCGACCCAGGCGATTGCCAGTTCCTGTTTGAGCCACCTAAAGAAATCCCACATGGATATGTGTGCACCTACGTGCCGGACTGCAATAACCTGACACGCACCAACCAGATTGCGACCGCAGGGATTTCTGCGGCAGGAGTTCCTGGAGCAGGGGTTTCAGGAGTAGGCGTTTCTGGAGCAGCGATGTCTGGGATGGACGCCGACAAACAGGCGTGGCTAGCCAAGTATGCCACTGGAACGAGTCATGAGAATCTAGCCCCTGCAGCCCAAACAGTGGAGCAAATCCGTACCATCTTGAGAGACCAGTTCGGCTTCGTGCCGAAGAGAAGGACAATCGGCTATTCAAAGCCGTACCCCAACGAGTTTGACCTGATTCCGCTGCCACCCAAGTATCGGCTCCCTGAGTTCTCAAGGTTTAGCGGGTCAGAAGGGTCGAGCTCGATCGAGCACGTGAGCCGATACCGCATGCTTAGGCATGATTTCAGCATCGGATCGATTCGCGTAAGGTTCTTTGCGCAATCTCGATAGGACCAGCTTTGGGTGGTACACCTCGCCACTGATTCGATCCAGACTGAAGCAACCGGAAGAGTAGTTCCACATTCGGTATCATTCGAGGCTACCGAGGCTGGCATTGCGGACACGCAGTGCGACAAAAGCGGGAGAAATCGTGAGTACATCCAGCTTCAGATCGTCAAGAACCGATGTTACTAAGCTCGTTTAACTGAAAAAGAAGCAGTCGAGCTGGCAGCGTTGGGTCTCTCAGCACCTATCAAGGATCTGGCTTTCCAAGTAGAGTACAACTCATCGGCACATGGCCTGAAGGCGACGATGTATGAACAGAGCCACCCTGAGTTGTACCAAGACAAGTTCAAACGTCCGATAGGCCTGGTCGATACAGAAGAAGAAGATCCTACGCAAGACCAGGAGGTGGCCGTGGCTGAATGGGCTCGGGGGGAAGATCCTGTATCCTGCAAATGGGTGAAACAGCAAGGGCCTGCAAAAGGGTTCGACTTTGATGTGAGCAAAGCTGAGCAGATATTCGATTTACTGCTGAAAGAAAAGCAGCTGAAGTTACCCAAAGGCCACAAAATCCCTACGGCTCAAGAGATGAACGGAAGACCATACTGCAAATGGCATCACTCATTCACCCACACCACCAATGACTGCAAAGAGCTACGTCACCAGATCCAAACGACGATAGAGCAGGGCCGTCTGATCCTGGGGCAATTCGCCATGAAAGTAGACACCAACCCGTTTCCCGGCGTCAACATGGTAGAACACAGCCACTCCACGAGGCGCCAGTTGGATTTCTCGTTCGATGTCAACATGGCAGGGCCTGTGTACCGCCATGGCACGTACAAGGAGGAAGGCGGTCGCTCTCGGGGCAGAGAAAGAGAGGAAGCTGGTCCACGTGACCGGCCCAACTACAATGACATGCGGTATTTAACTGAGGAACAGGTGAGGAGCGTGCGATATCAGAAGCCACATTCCACGCATCTCCTTAACAAGTATGAGCGTCAGTATGACCGACGTCGCCGGCGCGATGGAAACGATGAAGGATATGAGCACCTCGCTAGGGGACCGTCAAAAGAAAAAGAAGGCGCAGACAAACATTGGGATTGTCCGTTCTTCAAGTATTGCTGGGATGCGGGAATGAGCCGATTGCCTACAATCGATAACTGCCCGGAATGTGGACAGCAGAAGGAGGACACGGGGCCAGTGTCAGTGTTCAAGCGTCTAGGGCCTCTCCCACCTCAGAGCCGATACAGGGAGTCCGCTCGAGCAAAATATCTCGAGGAGCCAATGGATGACAAAGGAAAAGACAGATACCACCGTCCAAGGTGGTGTCCCGACGGACTCAGACACACCCAAAAGCGTAGAGTGCAGCGGCTGCGTAACTTGGAGGAAGCGGAAGCGCAGTATCTCCACGCTTTAAAGAAAGCACGGACCGATCTGGCCGTTAAGATTCGGCAGACCTTGGAAACGGAAGATCGCCCGAAAAAGAAAGAGTGGCGCCCCAAACCGGTAAAAGCCGATGCAAAGACATCGGCTGGCACAAACATGGTATTCATACTTCCGTCAGAGTTCTGCGCGCCAAGAACCAACGAGCTACCAGTGGCACAGTTTGACTGCGGCCCACGGCCGGTTATCTTTGAGAAGCCACGTGAGAAGGGCTACAAACATTTGAAAGCCCTGTACCTACGAGGTTACATCAATGGGCAGCCTGTCAGCAAGATGTTGGTGGACACCGGAGCGGCAGTCAATATAATGCCATACTCCATGCTACGACATTTGGGACGTTCCACTGCAGATCTGATCAAAACCAACATCACGTTAAGCGACTTCAACGGCCAAACTTCAGAAACGCAAGGCGTACTGAACGTGGATCTGACCATGAGCAGAAAAACCATCCCTACGTCATTCTTCGTCGTGGACAGCAAAAGCACCTACGCTGTCTTGCTAGGGAGAGATTGGATTCATGCTAACTGCTGCATTCCATCCACGATGCACCAGTGCCTAATATAGTGGGATGGAGACGAGGTGGAGGTCATTCATGCAGATGATTCTATCGAGATCTCCATAGCTGGCATGAACATTTGGGAGGCAGAAGACCAAGAGCCGATCTCTGGAATCAGTCTAGACGGCTGTGAGCGCATTGAAGCTACAAAAAACGGGATGAGGCTGGTCTTATCCACTGGCCTGACAGAGTAGCAAAGTCCACGATCGTACGTGGTACGGCCGATCCCTGCGATCGGCCACAAAAAACAAAAAGCAGCAATCTTACGACAAGCAGATCATGTAGTCGTAGCAGGGAGATTCCCTGCCATTGTGAAACACAAATAAGGTGTAAACCGCCCGTGACTAATGCAATCAAAAAGGGGGGCGATTCAGGCAATCGGCCCAAATTATTTTTGTTATCCTCACCTACTGTTTGCCCTGTGTTTAGCATCGATTTAACAGGTGACGGAAAGCTAGGGTATGGGTTTACATCCGCTGATGAACTAGAGGAAATCGACATCGATCCTGGGGATAAGCCACGACCAACATTTATCAGCAAGAAGTTAGATCCGAGTCTCCGGGGTCCGATGATAGCTCTGTTGAAAGAATATCCAGACTGCTTCACCTGGGACTATACAGAGATGCCTGGATTAGACAGGAGCATCATTGAGCATCGACTCCCGCTTAAAAAGGATTTCGGCCATTCCAGCGAGCAGCACGATGATGAAGGCGAAATTTTGGCGAAGTCAAGAAAGAGGTCGAGAAAATGTTGATGACCAAGTTAATCAGGCCATGCGGTATGCTGAGTGGATTTCTAGTATCGCACTCAGAGAAAAAGGACGACGCTGGCGTGTTGCCATAGATTTTCGGGATCTCAATAGAGCTACTCAAAGGATGAGTATCCGATGCGGTGGCGTAAACGTTAATCAACGCAGCTGGTCATAAGATCTTGAGCTTCATGGATGGCAATGCCGGTTACAACCAAATTTTTATGGCTCCGTAAGACATACACAAGATCGCGCTCGAGTCCTGTGTTCGTGGGGTTGTTTGAATATGTAGTCATGACATTTGGACTGAAGAATGCCGGCGCCACATACCAAAGAGCCATGAATTACATTTTCCATGATCTGATCGGCAAGCTGGTGGAAATTTACATCGATGACGTGGTGGTCAAGTCTGCTTCAGTACAAGGACACTTGGGTGATCTGCAACGCGTCCTGGACCGAACAAGAAAATTCGGGCTACGGATGAATCCAAAAAAGTGTGCCTTTGGGGTGACGGCCGGTCAGTTCTTGGGGTTCTTGGTCCATGAACGCGGAATTGAGATCGGCCTGAAAAGTCAGGAGGCAGTGCAAACAATGAAGCCACCTACCACGAAGAAAGAACTACAGTCTCTCATCGGCAAGATCAACTTCGTCAGAAGATTCATCTCCAATCTGTCAGGAAGAATAGAGCCGTTCATGGGACTGGTAAAGATTAAATCTGACGAGGAGTTCACCGGGGCGTAACAACGAGCCTTCGACGAGATCAAAGAATATCCGACGCCGCCAGTTGTTGGTTCCGCCTCACCGGATAGGCCATTCTACATTTACTTATCGAGTCGACACGCCCATCGCCTCGTGGTGGTGCAAGTTTATGATGGGCTGGAGCGAGTTGTATTTTACATCGCGTAAGGATGCCGGATGCAGACAAGGTATCCCGAGATCGACAAGTTGTGCCTCGCCGCTTTTTCACCGCACTAAGTGCGCCACATTTTGCTATCAGCGAAGATTGTCATCATATGCAAATCAGATGTCATAAACCACGTGCTGTCGGCTCCTATGTTGAAAGGCCGACTGGGCAAATGGATGTTTGCATTATCGGAGTTTGACATCCGGTATCAACCCGCGAAAGCAGTTAAGGGACAAGCATTGGCCGACCTTATCGCTGAAAGGATCAACACTAATATAGCAGCACTGTCTATACGAGCATGGGCTATGTTTTTCGATGGATCGGTTTGTGACGATGGGTGCGGCATCGGCATACTCGTGGTCGCCCGGGCAACATTTTCCTTCTCCATCAGGTTATCTGCCCCTCGCACCAACAACGTCGCTGAGTATGAGGCGATACGCAAGGGAATGGAGTTGCTCATCGAAGCTGGAGCTGAAGCAGTGGAAATTTTTGGAGACTCCAAATTGGTGATTTCCCAGCTCACGGAGGAATACAAGTGTGAGAGCGAGTCTCTCTTCCCATTATGGTTGCAATGCCGTGAGCTCATGGCACAGTTCCGATACATAAATTTTAACTGGATCCCGTGATCGCAGAATACAGAGGCAAATGATCTCGCACAAATGGCTTCAGGCTACAAGGACGAAAGGTATGAACCGATGTTCAAGTTCGCCTGGAGACGGACGACTGGAGAGCCGATATCTTCAATTACTTGAAAGATTCGGCTCGGGGGGCACCTAAACGGATAAGGTACAAGGCCATGAAGTACGTGCTTATCGGATACGACATGTTCTACAGGACCCTGGAAGGGTTGTTGCTCAAATGTCTAGGGCCAACCGAGGCCAATCGGCTCCTGCACGAGGTACACGAAGGCGCCTATGGAACTCACCAATCGGCTCACAAGATGAAATGGTTGATCAGGCGATCAGGGTTTTATTGGCCCACCATGCTTGAGGACTGTTTCAAGTACTACAAAGGATGTCAAGCATGTCAGAAATTTGGGAAATTCAAATGATACCCGCGTCAGCAATGAACCCCATCATCAAACCTTGGCCGTTCCGAGGTTGGGGCATGGATATGATTGGCAAGATCAATCCTCCATCAAGCAAAGGCCACATGTGGATTTTGGCCATTACTGATTATTTCACTAAATGGGTGGAGGCTGTCCCGATGAAGTCAGTAAACTCTAAGGATGTTATCAATTTTGTGAAAGAACATGTCATCCATAGATTCGGGATCCCCCAAACGATCACGACCGATGGAAGTTCGGTCTTCACTTCTTACGAGTTTAGAGAGTTCTGTGAGGACACGGGAATTAAGCTGATCCGATCATCTCCGTACTATTCTCAAGCAAATGGGCAAGCTGAAGCGTCCAACCAGAGCCTTATCAAGCTGATCAAGAGGAAGATCGATGAGCACCCTAGGCGTTGGCACGAGGTTTTGTCAGAGGCGTTATGGGCTTATCGCATGTCATGTCATGGAGCGATAAAAACCTCGCCATACCATCTAGTCTATGGACAAGAAGTCAGATGTTCGGGAAATTACGGCTGGATCGAGGCGTGTTACCTTCCAGAACGATCTAACGACTGAAGAATATGCGGCCCTGATAAGTGACAGTGTTGAGGATTTAACTGAGCTTAGACTGTGGTCGCTTGAGAAAATCAAAGAGAACAAGGCCAAGGTAGCTCGTGCATATAACAAGAAGGTGAGACCGAAGGAGTTCCACGTTGGCGATCTGGTATGGGAAGCTGTATTACCATTGGGAACTAAGGATGCAGCATATGGTAAATGGTCTCCAAATTGGCACGGGCCATACAGGGTCGATCAAGTTTTAAGGGGAAACGCGTACATGCTTGAGGAACTGGATGGCGTAAAATTCCCAGTGGCTGTCAACGGGCAACACCTCAAGAAATATTTCCCAAGCATGTGGGATGATGGACAGTGAGATGTGGGGGCCGATACATGAAATCGGCCAATAAACAAAATATACAGCCGATGCACAGTCATCGACTCTAGAGGTTCAAACTGTTACAACCAGATGCCAGTTTACATATAAACGAAGCATCAAGAAATGCCTCAAGGCGTGGAGGGCGCAAGACGGACACGGTCCACCTCGGCGATCTCGGCCATCATCTTCGCCCTGCCCGTCACCACCGCTTGTTCGTGGCACGATTTCGCCAGATCGGTCTTCGCTGAGCTTTGAGGCTTTCGCTTGCCTTGGGATCGGGCGATGGATTCTTCCTTGTCGCGAATGAGCTGTTTAGTCGCCCGGACCTTCTCTTCAAGATCTTCCAGCTCCCTTTTCAAGGATGCGAGCTCGGCGGTGCTGACAGAGGTGTCAGTTTTGGCATCAAGAGACGCCTTTTTCTCGTTGAGCTGCTGACATCTGTCTGCGATATTGGCCTTCAGTGGAAGTTGGGCGCGGCGCAGACTGATCCTCTCACGAGCTAACTTCACCCTTGACCCGTAGAAAGACAGAGTTACGACGGGCCAAAGCTTCACCTGCAATGCTACTGGGAGTTGGTCTTTGATCTCAGCAAGAACGCTCTTCACCTCCACAGAACCCTCGATCAACTCTTCGATCGGGGAGGACAGCAGGGCTTTAAGACGCTGGAATTGAGGTGGAACAGCCCTGGCTCGTGGTTCATCATCGGCAACAGAGGGAGTTGGTTCGATGGATTCAGGGTCGAACGTCAGCAAGCCTGAAATATCACAACTCTGGCAGCCCGAAAAAAGCGTCAGTACGCGTCCAACGTGTAAGAATGAGCCGAAAGAAGCCAACATACCTCTCCTAAGATAGAGGGGGCAGCAGATGAGGAGACGATCGGTTTGTGTGTGGTTGCTGGGGGTTTGGCGAAAGTGGTAGCCGTTTCATCTGCACCTTCGGGGATTGCTGAATCCGGCTAAAGGCATCAAGACCGCCCAGCTTTCCCACTAGAAACGTCAGTCGTCTGCATTGAAGGTGTTTAGCCGATGTAAATGATGATGAATCGGCAGATAAAAAGGAGTAAGTGGTAAGAGCATGAAGGGTGATGAAACCTCCTGGCTCGACGAAGAAGCTTGCGATCCTTTACGAGCTCTCTTGGGACCCACAGCTGGCCCCGCCTCGACTGGTGCTCGGGGGGCAGTAGGTTCAGGAACCGACCTTTTCCTGGAAGCCGATGGTGGTGAATCTGGCTGGCTCGGTGTGATGGTCCTCTCAGAATCTGTGGGGCCTAGTTCTCCTCGATTGGTCTGAGTGTCCTCGCTGGAGGTGTCTTCAACGGAAGCCTGTAAAAAAGGAGAACCAGTAAGCACGAACATGTCTGCAAGAATGGAAGAATGAGAAGGATCGACCAAGACATGGATCAGCCTACATGCGAGCTTTCTGGAGAAGGGCTCCGGCGCCTCGAGGTCTTCCTGGCAGCTACCTTCCTCACCATCGTTCTTGTCTTAGTTGGAACTCGAGGGGCAGCTGATTTAGGAGTTGCTTGGTTCTTGGGAGCCGATTGTGGTGTGATCGGCTGGCTCTGCATTATGACCTTTTTCAGAGGCGGCGAGTTTTTGCAGAAAAGAACCACAGGAGCCGGCGGAAAGAACTCGAAGGGGGAGCCATCACTGTGCGTAGGTTCAGGGCCATCTTGTTGCTGCAAAGAGAAAGCGTGGGTTAGTAGAAGAATCATTTGTGAGCTGCATCAAGAAAATTTACAAGTAGTGGTACCTGTTCCACGGGGATGTCATAGTCAGCATCGATCTGCTTCAGCAACGGTCCCAGAGCTCTCCTGAAGGCATGAGTCTTCCACATCGACCACCAGTCTTCAAAGCCATCAGTTTATGAGGCGAAGGTGAGGTCATTTGGAATAGGGATGGTCAGAGCATCAAAGAAGGAGTAACACCTTTGACTGGTGAGAGGATCAGGCAGGTCGGCTCTGCTCTCCGTAAGATGGTGGAGAAAGAGATGGGGAGGTACTTGTCCAAGGCCAAATTGCCGTGCCACTACGACCGGCTGGTAGAATTCATACCCAGGCTTGATTATTCTGTTGGATGTACTCATGCCAACTGGAAGGAAACAGGGGCGGATCGCGATGGAAAAGAGCTGCCGAGTGCTAGTGTCATCGGCAAAATTGTCTAGCCTGAAGGAGAGTGGATTTTCAAAATGTTCCGATTCTTCCGTATAAGGAAAGAAGATAGGATTATCCAGGCCTTGAAAGAAAATGCTGAACCATTTAGATGCTTCCTGAGGGGATAGTTTACTACCTGGCAGTCTATACAAAGCTTGGCCATAGCTGGTGCATCGGATCTGCTTCCCTTTGACATCTGGAAAGGTGCAACTCGCCAAAAGGGGGAAGTTTGGGACGTGGTTTTGAAAATACAGCTGAGCCCATAGCTGAATGAACCACCAAGGACCACCTGTTTTGACTGCTATGCCAGAGAACAGCTTGACAGACATCAACTGGAGATATCGATAGACCTCTCCAAGGAACAGTTTGCCGATGCCAAGTTGAGTGCCTTTGGCCAGTGGGCTAAGGAGAGGTAATTCTTGGTTGGAGCAAGGAAGGGCCATGAATATGAAATGTTCTAGCCGGAAGTTGAGAAAGGTCGTGTTCTTTCTCCGTGATGTGACCCTTTGTTTTCATATGGCGTTGGAGGTAGGCACCCCAGTTTGTGCAATCTGTTTTAGAAGACAGCTTAGGGGACTTTGGTCGGTTTAAAAGCGAGGGCTGGGTGATGTAACATCCGCATCAGTAATCATCACCACGCCTAATGAGTTGGTGACATAGGGCCATGACCGAACATGAAGCATTGAGCGTCGCACTGTAAGTAGCCGATGATTTTTAGAAGGTTCTCATGTTTCTCAAGAGGAGACAGTGACAAATGCAAAGCATCGGCTATTCCCGTGGTTTCCCATTGGGATTGGTAAGCTCTAGCTACCCTGCTGAACCAAGAGACCCAATGCTCAGGAGGATTAGGCCAGGCTCGCAAGCAGTCGGCCCAAGAGTTTAAATCTAGGTCTTGGCTTACGAAGGGGATTCGGTTTGCTTCAAGAAATCGATGAAGGTGACTAGATTCATGCGAGGCCAAGACAGAGAGAATTTGGGAGAGAAGGATGCGGCAGCAGAATGTCTGAAACCTAGAAAATTTAATGGGGGAATAAGGCATTAATTCAGTTGTTCGCCATTAATTCTAGCATCGCGTTCAGACTGCGAGGAGTAGGCGTACCTTCAGACCGGAGACCTCTGGGTTGGTGTTGGACGATTCCGCCATCTAGTTTGCCGGCGGAGATGGATCTGTGCAGTTGGGGATCGAGGGTTCTTGTCGACTGTGAGCTCGATCTGGTCGGTGGGCAATTGGAGATCTGGGTCGCCCCTTTTTGAAGAAGGTCGCAGTTTACCGTTTGAAACTAGAAAGTGGCCGCTCAGATTTGTCTAAGTATGCGACCAAGTTTTGACCTTGTCAACGTTTTTGGGAAAGCCGATGTGTTGTCATCGGCTCTTTGAGATTTGACTTGTTTGACTGTATGAGCGTAGTGTGGTGAAAGCCGATGCGTTGCTATCGGCTTCTGGAACATCGACCTACTTGACTATCGGCAAAATTGAGTTGGAAAAGCAATCTTCGAGTTGACAAAAGCCATCTTTGTTCATTCAAAAGACGATTGCTTACAAAAGGAGCTGATTGCTTACAAAAGGAAATCTACTACTACTGCTACTATTAGTTCCTAATCTAGAGGCCGAGGTCGTCGCCGCTGTCTTCGCCGTCGCCTTGTTCGCTATCATTAGCTCTGCTGCCGGCGTCGTCTTCGCTGCTGCTGATGAAGATGCCAGCAGGGGCCTCCTGGTCCTCGTCGTCGTCTTCGGTGTCCTCGCTGGACCCGGCGCGGAAGCGCTTCACCGGCGTATACTCATCGGAGGAGGTGTCCTCCTCCGATTCCTCCTCCTTGTTGGAGGATTCGACGCCGCCCTGTGACCAGGCGCCGCCGCTCTCGCCTCCTTCCGCTGACGAGGAACTGCAGGCCCTCCTCGCCGTCAGTCAGGGACGCATCGTCCTCCGACCAGGTGGCGAAATCCCAATCCCTCTAGTCCCACCATTGTGGGGCGAGAGCGTTGTACGCCGCCGTCGGCGGGTGCTCTGGCGTCGGCTCCCGGTAGCTCATCGTGTTGGAGGCTTGGGAGGACAGGCCAGATGAAGAAGAGGAGGCCATGGCGGAGGAAGAGGGGTTTTTCGGCGGAGGAAGAGGGTTTTTTGGCTACTGAAGGAAGATGGGGACTGTAAACTGCTTAGATGAATTTAAATAAGGGGAATAGTGGAAGCGGTTCAATGCTATAGCGGTTTCCCAGAATGTGCTGCCGAAATTGTCAAATCATGCACTGCGGAGAAGTGGAGAAGACAGGGCATCATGATGAGGGGGTGGCGTGACGATTCTGTTCTGCAACGCATTCTGGCAACGCGTAACCCGATACAGAAAAAAAAAGAGGAGAAGGAAAAAAACAGAGTGGTTTTGGAATTATCATTGCCAAAACCAGGGGGGCATGTGTTATCGCCATATTTTGGCCAAAGGAGGAGTTGGGCCGCAATCAAAATGGTCTTAGAAGATACGTATATGCAACGTGTTGTTGAATCGGCCTCGTGCGTTGATTTGGGCTAAATTGCCCGTGTATCTTATATTGTAATAGATTCTGTTTCGATTTAGGTAAGAGATAGAGTTGTAGAGTTATTCCAAAGATAGAAAGTCTCCGGACTATAAATATGTACCTAAGGTTATTGAGAAAAGGAGGACAATCACGTTCACAACAAACACAATCTCGGCGCATCGCCACCCCTTGTTTCTAGGGTTTTTCTCGTAGTGTTATGCTGCCTAGATCGCATCTTGCGATCTAGGCAAGATTCACTTATGCGTTGTTTGGTGTTACTCGTACTGAAGCCTTGTTGATGGCGAGTAACACTTTTATCATAGATTCGTTTGGGTTAGCATCAGTACTTTTCGCTATGATTGTTTAGTCATGCTACCTCTAGTTATCTCGCCGCCTTTGCACCTTTTCCCGGTGTAAGGGTGGCTTGCTTGATCTTTATTTAAGTCGATTTGATCTGTTATAGTTGTGCCTTGTTCTCCAAGGTTTAGTTTGATATCTACATGATCAGGCCTTGCAAACGGGTTGAACGATCCAGTAATATGTAAGATATGGTTTGCCGATCCGAGAGGAGTTGTTCCGGGAATTGACTTTACGTTGGTTTTTAGGCCTTCTCTAGGATTAGTTTTCTATCATCTTTTGTATCTACCAGGCTCAATTACGTGTAGGACGTTCCAATTATGTAGTGAAAACGTTAAACTATCGTAGATCGATTTAACTTGTATTGATGAAGCAAAACCCCATGTTATCGTAGATCTAATGCAGAAGCATGGGATAATCGGCTCTAGGAGCCGATTCGCAGGGAAACCTAGGAGCCGGTCACGGCTCGATTTTTACGTATACTTGTTTACCATGCAGGAAACCAATCGAAGCAATCCTTCACCTTCCTGACCAGGTATAGGTCGGGTGGCACGCCCTCGAACCAAGCCAGGACGTGTGCTGGAGTTTTGCGGGCCGTTGCCCGAGGGACCAGGGCCCACCAGCAGTCCTGGGAGCCTCCCGGCTCTTCGTGTTGCCTGTCGCTGCTCGCCGGTGGGTTTTGGTAGGCAACACACTTGGTGTAGTCTTTGGCCATGGGTAGGTTTTTCCATCAAGTTGAAATAGAAGAGATGTAGAGTTGAAACCAAAATGGTTGAGGAAAGAGTTTACAAGGTTGTTTGTAAATAAGTTTTGGAACAAATACAACTCCTATTTTTCTAAGGGGTTTTGTCCAATCCTAGGGTTACAATCCTACAGGCAACACAATGCTCTGATACCATCTGTAGAGGGAGTGCCCCAACCTTTAAATAATATAAGGTGGAGTCCCCTGTGTTTACAATGCTAGTCCCTGGATCAATAGCTAGCATCCACAGTTAAGATGTAATATCAAGAAACAAAGGTCATAATATAACTTTATAATTAGGAATAAATTAATTTTATTACATCTTACATAGCTCTTTTCGCTATTACATTACATTGCAGCGGAATAACTATAGTATGGGGTCCTTCATCTTCAAAGTGCCACAGGCAGATGTTGGTTGTAGACTTTGTAATCCTAATCAATCAATCTTCACTAAAATCAATCAAACCTGCAAAATTACAAGTTACAGCCACAAGGGTCAATACATTTGAATTGTATTGGCAAGTTTCACTACTATGTGGAATATAAGTGGATCCTATCATTACATGCATATTTGGCTAATTAGAGTTTTGGGCTTATTTGCATAAAGCAATAATTTATCCTATCTTTTCAAAATGGTTTTGGTCCTTTGTCAAATCTCCTTTTCAAAACCCCTTGAACTCCTTGGTAAATTCCCAAGTGTTCAAGTCCTTGTCAAAATCCCTTGAGCTCCTTGGTAACCCCAAGTGCATCAAGTTTTATCAAAATCTCTTGAGCTCCTTGGTAACCCCAAGTGCATCAAGTTTTATCAAAATCTCTTGAGCTCCTTGGTACCCCCAAGTGCATCAAGTCTTTAAAAGTTTTCTTTTAGAAATTAGAATGTCGAGATTTCCCATAGCTTCAAACTTTAGTTGCTCAGTATTGTCCATAACCGGGGACACGGCTAAGTACTTAGATTTTATTATCTTCTGCAGAAGTAGTACACTTTACCCACATGTCACAACCCCATCTTGTTGCCACCAGTGGCCACTGGATTAGTGCTCACCAAGATGGAGTACCGGCAGATTGAGAATGTGACGAAGTCTTTCCAGAGGGTCCTCCCATACACCATTGCTAGCTTGTCTTCAGTACCCATGTAGGATTCCAGGTCCTCATGTCCAGTAACTTGAAGACAATGCATGGGTCTTCCCAATGTAGTTGACTAAGCCAGAGCCATAAATAGCATGTGGTTGCACACGAAAGCCACAATTGGAGAAAACATGTTCAATCTCTAAGTTTCCTGGGTGGTTTTCTTTTGGAGCACAACACAAAGATATTGCCATAGACATGGGTCCTTTTGTTGCCACCTTCTCGAAAACTCAAAGTATCCTTGGCCACCCAGGTGGTTCATTGAGTCCTTGTTTTATTATATAAAATCACAAGTCCTTTCCTCAACTTCATAAAATCTCAACATGTATCTCTTTTCAAAATATAGCATGGCTAAGCATGTAACAACTACATTGTTTTCACAAAGGAATGTATAGGGAATCCTATTAGGATTTAGCATAGCATAAGTATAAAAATTCTTTTCATGCATGTTTTCAAAATCCACTAAGTATAATGAAAATAGTAGGACTTTAGATGATAGTGTAACTTTCCTTTCTTTTGGTAGGGAATGTTGGTTCACTCCTTGATCTTGCTAGTCTCACACTTTTCTAACTTCACTACAATCCATCAAGAAAACACAATATCAACAAGTATCCCAAACCAATAATCAATCAAACAATTCACTCACATAAAACAATGGGATCTAAGCCATGCATGTAAGCATGCAAGAGGTGGTTCTATTTGCAAAGATGGGCTCTACTAGGCTTCTAAACTTTGTAAGGTTCGAAGTGCTCATTTTCCAAAGTGGCAAAGTCATTTGCAAAAGGGTTTTGTCCATAAACCATTTTTAAATCCAATCATTATTTTATGTGGTGGAAAATATTTTTATCAAAGCAACAACTTTAAGTTGTTCACCAAATAAGTTGTTGTTTCTAAAAACTTGGTGTTTAGGGTCAGTAGGTTTGATCCAAATCATTTTCCCAAAGTTTTTACTCTAAAGACATTTTCATAACTAAAACCAATATTTTCATTTGGCTAGAAATGGGCTAAACCAATTAATCTATCCTAAACTTCACCAAATCCATTTTCAAAACCATGGGTTGGTTCCTAGGGTCAGTAAGTTTACCAAAAACCAATTTTCAAAGGTTTTAACCCTAAAAACATTTTTGAACAATTTTTCTAATCTAAACAAGCATTCAAATGATTCTGCAAAAACAAACAATCTAACAGATACTATTTACTAAAAAAACTTCCATGGTTTGCTAGGGCTTGTTCCACTGATTCCAACGATATAAAGTTTGCAATTTTTGGACGTGTGGATCAAAAGTTATAGGGTTTTCAAATTGCATATCAAATCTGTTTTCAAATTCTGTTTTAAACAAAAACTGGCCACGCGTCACTTTCTTATTGGACGGTACCGGTTCGTTTGGATCAGCAACGTGGACCGCAGGATTAAAAGGGGCCTGTGCGGCTTAGATCATCGCATACCCTTTCGTTTAAGTGAACCTAACTCAACCGCATGATTCGCATCTAACGGCTCTAAGCATCTAGACCAAGGACGGGCGGCGCTCGACGGCTGCGCGCGGCGGCGACGGTCAGACGACGGCGGAGTCGATGCTACAGGAAGCGAGGGAGAAAAAGAATATTCTCACCGTGTTCGCAGACGCCTGGGGAAGCTCAACGTGGCAGTATCTCGTCGAGGGGCGCACGGGAACGAGGTGGATTGCTCGCCGGATTTCTTGCTGGTGTCGGTTGCGCGTGGTCGTGGTCGAGGGCGAGGCTGCAGAGCATACCGAAGCAAGGTAGAGGGTGCGTTAGACGCGCAAATACATTGCGGTGATGCGAGCGTGAAGGAGGAGGCGCGGGGTGGTCTAGCTTACTAGGGGGAAGTCGTCGGAGAAGAACCAGACGCGGCGGCGCTCGGAGCTTGTCGAAGACGGCTTTATGGGGCGCCCACAGTTAAACGAAAGGCACAGACGGATGCGCCAGGAGGTGGGGAGTATGTGTGCATGGTCGATGAGGCAAGGGGCGGCGCTGGGTCACCGGAATTTGCACCGGAGCATCGTCGAAACAGAGAGAGTGCCAGCTCAATTCGTGGCAGCCTGGGGGCAGGGGAGGTCTGGCGTGTGAGGGAGATCAGAGAGGGGAGAGGGGCGCTTAAATGCGCGCGATCACGGGGCTGATTCAACGTGTGGTTAAGAGGAATCAAGCGCGCAGTTATTTGACAAAAACGGCGACGAGGTTTGGGGAAGAAGAGGTCGCGACGGGTGAGGAGGATGAACATGAAGGTGGGGTCGGCTGGTCAGTGAGAAAGGGAGTGAGGGGAGGGTCCACCAGTCATTCACTGCACGGGTCGTCTAGTGAGTGAGAAAACGTTTCGGCAGAGGGGGAAATAGGTGGGCTTGCTGGGCTTAATGGGCGGGCCGACTGGGCTGCTGTCCACTTCTATTTTTTCCTATTCTGAAACCTTTTTCTTTTTCTATTTCTTTTTCTGTTTTAAAATTCAAACAACAAATCAAGCAATCAAAACAATTCAAACAATCACCATACTTTTCATTTGAATTTTGGTTCAGTTTAACACATAAACCAAAGTCCAAAATAAAATAATATTTTTATTTTAGAGTCCATTTATAATTAAATAAAATGGACCTTAGTTTATAAATCAAATAGGTTTTAATTTATTTTAAAACTCCATTTGAAATCTAAATATTTTCAAAACCAAATCAGTAGGTTTTATTTGAGAATATAAAATACTTGGAAAACTTATTTGAAATAAATAAATAAGTTTTGATGGTTAATTTAAAATAGTAAAACCTTTATTTATAAAACTTGGATATTAAATCCTTATTAATTTATTTTAAATAAACCTTTACTATTTTTATCAAAGCAAAACCTTTGGTTTCAAAATCTTGGCCAAGGTTTAATTTGGCTCTATAAAATAATCTTTATTTATAAAACTTCTATTTCATTTGAAAACCAAAACTTTTATTAAAAGATCCAAAATAGTAATTTTTAAATATTTTTATTTTCCTTTATTAAATGTTTATCTTTTTAAATCCCTTTTAGGATTTATTTGATCCAAATTGGTTTGAAGGTTTCCAATTGGATTCAAAAAGTTTCTTCTCACCCTGAAAATCAACAAAGTTTTATTTTATTCATTTATTTTTCACATTACAAGATTTGGAAAATCTTGGGATGTGACAGGCTACCACCCTTAAAATAAATCTCGTCCCGAGATTTGGGAAAGCTAGGGTTACAAGTAGGCTCAAAACAACTAGGGTACTACCACCCTTAAAAATTTTTCAAACAAAAAATAAAAGTTGGCTTGCTTGAGATCTTGGGGAAACTTCTCTGGGAACTTCTGCTTAATGTCCATTGTTTCCATACTTGACTCATGGGCCAAGGTTGAGTTTCTCCATAGGCTTGTTTAACTTGTTCTTCATCTTTTCTGGACAGTTGCTGGCATAATGTCCTGGGTTCTTGCAATTGAAACAATTGATATCTTTGAGTTCTTTACGTAGCTCTTGTGGACAAGTTGCCACATAATGGCCTAGTTCTTTGCAGTTGTTGCACACCACTTGGCTAATTTCCTTATTCTTCTGGTTCTCTGGGCATTCACTGGAATAGTGTCCCATTTCTTTACATTTATGACATTGCACATGACTTTTGTCCTTCTTTTGCTTTTTGGGTTTCTCCAAAGCTAGGAGTGCATCCAGTTCATGTTGTTCATATGTTATCTGGTAGGTAGGAATGTCTACATGCTTCTTGGACCTTTTATTGCCCTTTAGGAATTTCACATTCCTCTTATTTGATCCCTTTAATTGGGTTGTTTTGCTTGGAGGTATAAGTGGTCCTTTTCCTTTGTCATCAACCTTCTTGGCTGACTTGGATCCTTCTGCATGGTCTGCAATCATTTGTTGCACTCCACCTTGTTTCTTTTGTTCAACAATGGAATAGATGGGGCATTGGATAGGAACATGGTTGTTTCCTTCACATAGATAGCAAGTAGCTTGAGAGGTGGGACATTGTCCAACAGGATGTTTCAATTCATAGTTGGGGCATTGATCTCCATGCTCCTTGGAAGTATGATCCTTGTCTCCACAAATAATGCAAGCTGGGGCTCCATCTAGAATAACATTTCTGTCATCCTTGTTGTCACTAACTCTTTTGGAATAGCTTTCTTCCATCTTGATCATTTGATTAGTCACCCTAAGCATCAATTGGCCTTGAGTTTCCAAAAATCCTTGTAGGATTGGATCTTCTCCACTGGTGTTGGCTATGAATTGAGCTGTCACTTGGTTCAACTAAAGTTGGGTTGCTATGAGCTCTTTCATGCTGTCCTCTTGATTGGTGTTGGTGTCATCAACCTTGATGTTGGAGTCTCCTGGAGTAGTCATCTGTTTGGGTGGAATGGGAATTAGAATAGGCAAGATATTTCTAAGGAATCAATTCTATTCACACACATCACAATTCACTCAAGCAATGTGCAAGCATTCACAAACAGCTTTTCACTCAAACAACAAAGTTCAAGCACTTACTTAGGCAACAAAATATTTTTGTTACACCACATAAGTTGGTGGTTTTGACTTAACTAAAATATGGTGGTCCATCTATATGGTTCACTTGTGATCCTTCCATCCTTCTTGGTTGATTCTTCTAGCATGAGATCATGGTTTCCTTGAGAAAAACTCTTGGTTACAATACTTCAAATGATGTAGGCTCCTTCTAACTTTTGCATTACCTTAGTCTCCAAATCTTGAGCAAGAGTTCCTTGTCTCACTTGTCGTCCTTAGTGGTATCCAAGTTGGATGTCCTTGTGGAATATGCGGAAGATGTTGAAGTCATTAGAGTTGAAGATGTTGAAGAAGTCCTTTGCACATGGTGTAGTCTTTGGCCATGGGTAGGTTTTTCCATCAAGTTGAAATAGAAGAGATGTTGAGTTGAAACCAAAATGGTTGAGGAAAGAGTTTACAAGGTTGTTTGTAAATAAGTTTTGGAACAAATACAACTCCTATTTTTCTAAGGGGTTTTGTCCAATCCTAGGGTTACAATCCTACAGGCAACACAATGCTCTGATACCATCTGTAGAGGGAGTGCCCCAACCTTTAAATAATATAAGGTGGAGTCCCCTGTGTTTACAATGCTAGTCCCTGGATCTATAGCTAGCATCCACAGTTAAGATGTAATATCAAGAAACAAAGGTCATAATATAACTTTATAACTAGGAATAAAGTAATTTTATTACATCTTACATAGCTCTTTTGGCTATTACATTACATTGCAACGGAATAACTATAGTATGGGGTCCTTCATCTTCAAAGTGCCACAGGCAGATGTTGGTTGTAGACTTTGTAATCCTAATCAATCAATCTTCACTAAAATCAATCAAAACTGCAACATTACAAGTTACAGCCACAAGGGTCAATACATTTGAATTGTATTGGCAAGTTTCACTACTATGTGGAATATAAGTGGATCCTATCATTACATGCATATTTGGCTAAGTAGAGTTTTGGGCTTATTTGCATAAAGCAATAATTTATCCTATCTTTTCAAAATGGTTTTGGTCCTTTGTCAAATCTCCTTTTCAAAACCCCTTGAACTCCTTGGTAAATTCCCAAGTGTTTAAGTCCTTGTCAAAATCCCTTGAGCTCCTTGGTAACCCCAAGTGCATCAAGTTTTATCAAAATCTCTTGAGATCCTTGGTAACCCCAAGTGCATCAAGTTTTATCAAAATCTCTTGAGCTCCTTGGTACCCCCAAGTGCATCAAGTCTTTAAAAGTTTTCTTTTAGAAATTAGAATGTCGAGATTTCCCATAGCTTCAAACTTTAGTTGCTCAGTATTGTCCATAATCGGGGACACGGCTAAGTACTTAGATTTTATTATCTTATACAGAAGTAGTACACTTTACCCACATGTCACAATCCCATCTTGTTGCCACCAGTGGCCACTGGATTAGTGCTCACCAAGATGGAGTACCGGCAGATTGAGAATGTGACGAAGTCTTTCCAGAGGGTCCTCCCATACACCATTGCTAGCTTGTCTTCAGTACCCATGTAGGATTCCAGGTCCTCATGTCCAGTAACTTGAAGACAATGCATGGGTTTTCCCAAAGTAGTTGACTAAGCCAGAGCCATAAATAGCATGTGGTTGCACAGGAAAGCCACAATTGGAGAAAACATGTTCAATCTCTAAGTTTCCTGGGTGGTTTTCTTTTGGAGCACAACACAAAGAGATTGCCATAGACATGGGTCCTTTTGTTGCCACCTTCTCCAAAACTCAAAGTATCCTTGGCCACCCAGGTGATTCATTGAGTCCTTGTTTTATTATATAAAATCACAAGTCCTTTCCTCAACTTCATAAAATCTCAACATGTATCTCTTTTCAAAATATAGCATGGCTAAGCATGTAACAACTACATTGTTTTCACAAAGGAATGTATAGGGAATCCTATTAGGATTTAGCATAGCATAAGTATAAAAATTCTTTTCATGCATGTTTTCAAAATCCACTAAGTATAATGAAAATAGTAGGACTTTAGATGATAGTGTAACTTGCCTTTATTTTGGTAGGGAATGTTGGTTCACTCCTTGATCTTGCTAGTCTCACACTTTTCTAACTTCACTACAATCCATCAAGCAAACACAATATGAACAAGTATCCCAAACCAATAATCAATCAAACAATTCACTCACATAAAACAATGAGATCTAAGCCATGCATGTAAGCATGAAAGAGGTGGTTCTATTTGCAAAGATGGTCTCTACTAGGCTTCTAAACTTTGTAAGGTTCGAAGTGGTCATTTTCCAAAGTGGTAAAGTCATTTGCAAAAGGGTTTTGTCCATAAACAATTTTTAAATCCAATCATTATTTTATGTGGTGGAAAATATTTTTATCAAAGCAACAACTTTAAGTTGTTCACCAAAGAAGTTGTTGTTTCTAAAAACTTGGTGTTTAGGGTCAGTAGGTTTGATCCAAATCATTTTCCCAAAGTTTTTACTCTAAAGACATTTTCATAACTAAAACCAATATTTTCATTTGGCTAGAAATGGGCTATACCAATTAATCGATCCTAAACTTCACCAAATCCATTTTCAAAACCATGGGTTGGTTCCTAGGGTCAGTAAGTTTACCACAAACCAATTTGCAAAGGTTTTAACCCTAAAAACATTTTTGAACAATTTTTCTAATCTAAACAAGCATTTAAATGATTCTGCAAAAACAAACAATCTAACAGATACTATTTACTAAACAAATTCCATGGTTGGCTAGGGCTTGTTCCACTGATTCCAACGATATTAAGTTTGCAATTTTTGGACGTGTGGATCAAAAGTTATAGGGTTTTCAAATTGCATATCAAATATGTTTTCAAATTCTGTTTTAAACCAAAACTGGCCACGCGTCACTTTCTTATTGGACGGTACCGGTTCGTTTGGATCAGCAACGTGGACCGCAGGATTAAAAGGGGCCTGTGCGGCTTAGATCGTCGCATACCCTTTCGTTTAAGTGAACCTAACTCAACCGCAGGATTCGCATATAACGGCTCTAAGCATCTAGACCAAGGACGGGCGGCGCTCGACGGCTGCGCGCGGCGACGACGGTCAGACGACGGCGGAGTCGATGCTACAGGAAGCGAGGGAGAAAAAGAATATGCTCACCGTGTTCGCATACGCCTGGGGAAGCTCAACGTGGCAGTATCTCGTCGAGGGACGCACGGGAACGAGGTGGATTACTCGCCGGAGTTCCTGCTGGCGTCGATTGCGCGTGGTCGTGGTCGAGGGCGAGGCTGCAGAGCATGCCGAAGCAAGGTAGGGGGTGCGTTAGACGCGCAAAGACATTGCGGTGATGCGAGCGTGAAGGAGGAGGCGCGGGGTGGTGTAGCTTACTATGGGGAAGTCGTCGGAGAAGAACCGGACGCGGCGGCGCTCGGAGCTTGTCGAAGACGGCTTTCTAGGGCGCCCGCAGTTGAACGAAAGGCACAGACGGATGCGCCAGGAGGTGGGGAGTATGTGTGCGTGGTCGATGAGGCAAGGGGCGGCGCTGGGTCGCCGGAATTTGCACCAGAGCGTCGTCGAAACAGAGGGAGTGCCACAATCGTGGTAGCTCAGGCAGGGAGGTCTGGCGTGTGAGGGAGATCAGAGAGGGGAGAGGGACGCTTAAATGCGCGCGGTCACGGGGCTGATTCAACGCGTAGTTAAGAGGAATCAAGCGCGCATTTATTTGATAGAAACGGCGACGAGGTTTGGGGAAGAAGAGGTCGCGGCGGGTGAGGAGGATGAAAAGGAAGGTGGGGTCGGCTGGTCAGTGAGAAAGGGAGTGAGGGGAGGGTCCACCAGTCATTCACTGCATGGGTCGTCTGGTGAGTGAGAAAACGTTTCAGCAGAGGGGGAAATAGGTGGGCTTGCTAGGCTTAATGGGCTAGCCGACTGGGCTGCTGTCCACTTCTATTTTTTCCTATTCTGAAACCTTTTTATTTTTCTATTTCTTTTTCTGTTTTAAAATTCAAACAACAAATCAAGAAATCAAAACAATTCAAACAATCACCATACTTTTCATTTGAATTTTGGTTTTGTTTAACACATAAACCAAAGTCCAAAATAAAATAATATTTTTATTTTAGAGTCCATTTATAATTAAATAAAATGGACCTTAGTTCATAAATCAAATAGGTTTTAATTTATTTTAAAACTCCATTTGAAATCTAAATATTTTCAAAACCAAATCAGTAGGTTTTATTTGAGAAAATAAAATACTTGGAAAACTTATTTGAAATAAATAAATAAGTTTTGATGGTTAATTTAAAATAGTAAAACCTTTATTTATAAAACTTGGATATTAAATCCTTATTAATTTATTTTAAATAAACCTTTACTATTTTTATCAAAGCAAAACCTTTGGTTTCAAGATCTTGGCCAAGGTTTAATTTGGCTCTATAAAATAATCTTTATTTATAAAACTTCTATTTCATTTGAAAACCAAAACTTTTATTAAAAGATCAAAAATAGTAATTTTTAAATATTTTTATTTTCCTTTATTAAATGTTTATCTTTTTAAATCCCTTTTAGGATTTATTTGATCCAAATTGGTTTGAAGGTTTCCAATTTGATTCAAAAATTTTCTTCTCACCCTGAAAATCAACAAAGTTTTATTTTATTCATTTATTTTTCACATTACAAGATTTGGAAAATCTTGGGATGTGACACTATGCCGGTGATGATGGAGATCATGTTCGTTCTTGAAGATGGAGATCGGAAGCACAAGAAGAATGGCCATATCATATCACATATTATGAATTGCATGTGATGTTAATCCTTTATGCATCTTGTATTGCTTTGTTAACGACGGTAGCATTATAAGATGATCCCTCTTGCACATAAATTTCAAGTTTTAAAGTGTTCATCCTTAGTAAGCACCGTTGCTAAAGCTTGTTGTTTAGAAGCACCACGTGATGATCGGGTGTGTTAGATTCTGCAAGTGTATACAACGTGAGCAAGCCAGATTTGCTCATGCGGAAGCTAAGGTTTGATCTTGACGAGCCTATCATGTACAGACATGGTCTCGGAACACGGATCACCGAAAGGTAAAGCATGAGTCATATAGTAGATATGATGAACATGTCGATTGTTCTCCATTGAAGCTACATCAACTCTCGTGATGATCGGTTTTGATGTGGTGGATTTGGTTCGTGTGAACACTAAAACAATGTGAGGGATATTGTTTTGAGTGGGAGTTCACCTAGATTAATTTAACTATTAATTAGAACTCAATTTGTCATAAACTTAGTCTAAACTATTGCAAATATGTTGTAGATCAATGGTGGCCCCTACCATCAATTTTAATGTGTTCCTAGAGAAAGAAAAGTTGAAAAACAATGGAAGCAACTTCGCGGATTGGTTCCGCAATTTGATGATTGTCCTCAATGCTGGTAATTTGACCTATGTGCTGGATGCACATTTGGGTGACCACTGCGGTGATGCTACCGATGAAGTAAAGAATGTTTACCTCACTCGGAAGAATCGACTCCGATTCGATGTGCTATATTGTATGGTTTGGAATCGGAGCTTCAGAAAAGGTTTGAGAACCATGACCCACATGATATTGTCCAGGAACTCAAAATGATATTTGAGGCTCATGCGGCAGTTGAGAGTTATGAGGCTTCTGAAAAGTTCTTTAACTGCAAGATGGAAGAGGGCAGCTCAAAGTGAGCATGTGCTTAAGATGTCTGGGCACGCAAACAAACTCCAAAGTTTGGGTATAGTGATTCCTAATGCTTTGGGGATTTAGCGTGTCCTCCAATCACTACCACCAAGTTACAAGAACTTTGTGATGAACTACAATATGCAAAACATGAACAAGACGTTGCCAGAACTCTTCTCCATGTTGAAATCTGCAGAAGTGGAGATCAAGAAAGAGCATCAAGTGTTGTTGGTCAATAAGACCACCAAATTCAAGAAAGGAAAGTCTAAGAAAAAGGGAAACTTCAAGAAGGGTGGTAAGAAATTTGCCGCAATGACAAAGAAGACCAAGGCTGGAACTAAGCCTGATACTGAGTGCTTTTACTGCAAGGGAGAGGGTCACTGGAAGCGGAATTGCCCAAAGTACTTGGCGGATTTGAAGAACGTCAACATCAAGAAGAAAGGTATATCTGATATACATGTTATTGATGTGTATCTCACTAGTACTCATAGTAGTGCCTGGGTATTTTATATTGGTTCAGTTGCTCATATTTGTAACTCGAAACAGGTGCTGCAGAATAAACGGAAGCTAGCGAAGAACGAGGTGACAATGCGCGTTGGATATGGATCAAAGGTTGATGTGATCGCGGTAGGCACGCTACCTCTTCATCTACCATCGGGATTAGTTTTATACTTAAATAATTTTTATTTGGTGCCTGCGTTGAGCATGAACATTATATCTGGATCATGTTTGTTGCAAGACGGTTACTTGTTTAAGTCCGAGAATAATGGTTGTTCGATTTATATGAGTAATATATTTTATGCACATGCACCTTTGATAGATGGTCTATTCTTATTGAATCTCGATAGTGGAAATACACATATTAATAACATTGAAGCTAAACGTTTGAAATTAAGCGGTAAATCGACCTATATGTGGCACTGTCGTCTTGGTCATATTAGAGTGAAGCGTATGAAGAAACTCCATTCCGATGGTCTTCTTGAATCACTTGAAAGATGCGAAGCATGTCTAATGGATAAAATGACTAAGACTCCATTTTCTGGTATGATGGAGCGAGCTACGGACTTATTGGAAATCATACATACCGATGTCTGTGGTCCAATGAGTGTAGCATCGCGCGGTGGTTATCGTTATGTTCTTACCTTCACGGATGACTTGAGTAGATATGGGTATATCTATTTCATGAAACATAAGTCCGAAAATTTCGAGAAGTTTAAGGAATTTCAATGTGGGGTGGAGAATCAACGTAACAAGAAGATTAAATTTCTACGTTCTGATCGTGGAGGTGAATATCTAAGTTACGAGTTTGGCGAGCATTTAAAGAAATGCGGAATACTTTCATAATTGACACCGCCGGGAACACCATAGCGTAATGGTGTGTCCGAACGTCGTAATCGAACTCTCTTAGATATGGTTCGTTCTATCATGTCACTTACATATTTACCGCTATCATTTTGGGGTTATGCATTAGAAACAGCCGCATTCACTTTAAATAGGGCACCATCTAAATCCTTTGAAACGACACCGTATGAATTATGGTTTGGGAAGAAACCTAGATTGTCGTTCCTTAAAGTTTAGGGTTGCGAATCCTATGTTAAGAAGTTACAACCGGACAGGCTTGAACCCAAAGCGAAAAAATGTGTCTTCATAGGATACCCGAAGGAAACTATTGGGTATACCTTCTATCATAGATCCGAGGGAAAAATCTTCGTTGCCAAAAATGGATCCTTTCTAGAGAAAGAATTTCTCTCGAAAGAAGTGACTGGAAGGAAAGTAGAACTCGACGAGGTTGTTGAACCTTCTCTCGAACTTGCAAGTAGCGCAGCACCGAAAGAAGTTCCTGTGGTGCCTACACCAATAAGAGAGGAAGCTAATGATGATGATGATGAAACTTCGGTTGAAGTTGCTACAGAACCTCGCAGGTCAACGATAACTCGTACCACTCCTGATTGGTATGATCCCGTTATGAGTGTCATGTTGGTGGACAACACCGATTACCCTGAGACGTATGAGGAAGCGATGATGAGCCCAGATTCCAATAAATGGCAAGATGCCATGAAATCCGAAATTGGATCCATGTACGAAAACCAAGTATGGACATTGGTGGACTTACCGGATGGCCGGAAGGCTATCGAGAACAAATGGATTTTCAAGAACAAAACAGATGCTGATGGTAATGTTACTGTCTATAAAGCTCGACTTGTCGCAAAAGGGTTTCGACAAATTCAAGGAGTTGACTACGATGAGACTTTCTCACCAGTAGCGAAGCTAAAGTCTGTGAGGATTATGTTAGCAATCACTGCATATTACGATTATGAGATATGGCAGATGGATGTCAAAACGGCATTCCTCACGGAGACATCGATGAAGAGTTGTATATAATGCACCCAAAGGTTTTGTCGATCCTAAAGATGCTAACAAGGTATGCAAACTTCAACGGTCCATATATGGGTTGAAGCAAGCATCCCGAAGTTGGAATCAACGTTTTGATAAGGTAATCAAAATTTTTGGTTTTATACAAACTTATGGAGAAGCTTGTATTTACAAGAAAGTGAGTGGGAGCTCTGTAGCATTCTTAATACTATATGTAGATGACATATTGTTGATGGGGAATGATGTAGACCTTCTTAATAGTGTCAAAGAATATTTGAATAATAGTTTTTCAATGAAAGATCTTGGCAAAGCAGCTTACATATTAGGCATAAATATTTATAGAGATAGATCAAGACGCCTAATATCATTGTCACAAAGTACATATTTGGACAAAGTTCTAAAGAGGTTTGGAATGGAAGATAGCAAGAAAGGGTCCTTGCCCATGTTGCCCAATACGACCTTGAGTAAAACTCAAAGTCCATCAACGACAGAAGATAGAGAAAGGATGAGTAAGACTCCCTATGCCTCAGCCATAGGATCTCTAATGTATGCCATGCTATGTACTAGACCCTACATTTCATATGCTGTTAGTTTAACTAGCATATATCAAAGTGATCCAGGAGTGGATCATTGGACAGCGGTCAAAAACATCCTTAAGTACTTGAGAAGAACTAAGGATATGGTTCTTTCTTATGGAGGTGATGAACAGCTCGTTGTTAATGGTTACACCGATGCTAGTTGGAACACCGATACGGATGATTCTAAATCTCAATTTGGATACACATTTACTTTGAATGGTGCAGCAGTTAGCTGGAGGAGTGCAAAGCAAAGCGTTGTGGCGAGATCTTCAACTGAATCGGAATACATAGCTGCTTCGGAGGCTTCACAAGAAGCGATATGGATGAAGGAGTTCATTACAGAGCTCAGTGTGGTTCCAAGTGCGCTGGACCCAATGTCTATCTACTGTGATGACATGGGCGCCATAGCCAATGCGCAAGAACCAAGGTCACACAAGAAGCTGAAGCACATCAAGCTACGTTTTCACGCTATTCGAGAACATGTCCAAGATGGTGACATAAAGATTTGCAAAGTACACACAAATCTAAATGTGGCGGATCCGTTGACTAAACCTCTTCCGAGGGCATTATATGACCAACACCAAACTGCCATGGGTGTTCGGTATATTACCATGTAATCTAGATTAGTTGACTCTAGTGCAAGTGGGAGACTGTTGGAGATATGCCCTAGAGGCAATAATAAATGTAGTTATTATTATATCTTTGTGTTTATGATAAATTTTTTTACATTCATGCTATAATAGTATTAACCAGGAAACATTAATACTTGTGTGATTTGTAAACTAAATTAGAGTCCCTAGTAAATCCTCTTCATAATACTAGCTTGTTGGTTAATAGATGATTGTGGTTTCCCTATCATGAACATTGAGATGTTATTAACAACAAGATCATATCATTAGGAGAATGGTATGATGGACATACTCCTATAGATAAGCGTAGCATAAAGATCAAGTCATTTTAATAGTTCAATTGCTATAAGATTTCTGATACATAGTAACTTAATTCCTTTGACCATGAGATCATGCTTATCACCATCACCGGAAGGATGCTTTGATGACATCAAACACCACACCGTAACTGGGTGGCTATAAAGGTGTCATTGAGTGTTCGGAAAGTATTGGTTGAGACACATGGATCAAGAGTGGGATTTGTCCATCCATATGACGGATAGATATACTCTGGGCCCTCTCGGTGGAATGTCATCCAATTAGCTTGCAAGCATGTGACTGGCTCACAAGGTATCACATACCACGGGAACGAGAAAAGAGTACTTATCGGTAACGAGGTTGAACTAGGTATGCAGAGATACCGATGATCAAAACCTCGGATAAGTAAACTATCGTGAGACAAAGGGAAATTGGTATAGTATGTAAGTGGTTCATTCGATCGCAAAGTAATCGTAGAAACATGTGGGAGCCATATGAATTTCCAGATTCCTCTATTGGTTATTGTTCGGAGAAGTGTCTCGATCATGTCCGCATAATTCACGAACCGTAGGGAGACACACTTAAGGATTCGATATTGTTGAGTAGTTATGGAATGATGAGTAAGAGACCGAATGTTGTTCGGAGTCTTGGATGGGATCCGGGATATCACAAAGAGATCCGGAATGGTCCGGAGAATAAGATTCATATAAGGAAAGTCATGTTTCGGAGTTGGGGAATGATTCCAGTGTTTTCATCGGGAATGTTCTAGAAGGTTCCGAAAGGTCCGGAACTCCGGAGGGGAAGGGTACATGAATGTGTCACGACAATGTGGAATGGTTGCATCATGTACTAGGTATCATGGCTGGGCAAAATAAAGGAAGAAATCAAATCCTAGTTTGAAAAGTCAAACGCCAATTTGAAAAGTCAAACGACAAGTTTGCTTGGTTGAGGGAGAGTAGGAAACCTACTTGGGGAGGAGTTCCTCTCCCTCCACCTGCCGGCCAAGGAGGACGACTTGGGGGAGGACTCCCTCCTCCCTCTTCCCTACACCCAACACCACCCAAACCCTAACCCTAGCCGCCGGCCTCCTGCAAGTCGCCGTCGCCCCTAGGGTTTCTCCTAGCCGCCGACTTGGGGCTTTCCCAAGCCCTAGCCGACGGCCAAGCTCCGCCCCTTGGTTCCCTCTAAACCCTAGATCACCAAGGCCTCTCTCATAGTCCACCATACTCGCTCCGGCTTAAGGCGAAGCCCTGCGAGATTCCCCTCTACTTCCGGTACCACGCCGCCGTGCTGCCCAAATCGCGAGGAGAGTGCTACAACCTCCGCTGCCTGCTGGAGCAAGGGAGAGGAAGGTCTTAATCGAGTACCGAACGTGTGAACGACTGCGGAAGCGCTGCCGGAACGCAGCGACAGAAGGATTGTCTACGCGATCTTGAGATCGGCAAAAGTACGACTACATCACCCACGAGAATCTGTTCTCGTTAACCGCTTTGGAATCTTCAAGGGTGAGTTCCTCTATCGACTCGTTGCTACAATCTAGTAGATCGATCTTGGCTTGTTTGTTTGCATGTGGTAGAATTTTTTTGTTTTCCATGCTACGAACCCCAACATCTATCATATATGAATAGTACTTGTATAAATACAAAACGAGTACGAAAATAGGATATAGACAAGATATAGATGGGATGGATGGAGATGGTGGTGAGGCAGCGGTTGATGATGAATATCGATGCCTTAGCCTCCCGGATCTACGCAGGGTGAAGATGGATCCCCGGTGGATGAGTTCCCCCTCCAGATGCCTTCCAGAGGTGAGGTTTCGGCGATTTCTGGTAGTTTTGTATGTCGTCTCCCCGATATAGTTGCATGGGGTGAAACTATTTGAGGAGGTGTAGGCGGCGCTAACTCTACGGTGGGAACTATACGGCCGGAAAATTTATTCCCGCTATATAGTTGGTCATTAAACCTTATGTATACTTTGTTCGCTTCGGGTTTTCTTCTAGTGTTATTGATATTTCCCAAATAAGTGATTTACCTTGTTTTTGACTCCTTTTCACTCTAGTACAACTGCTCCAAGAGTTGTGTCTACTGTGTCCATCGTCTGTCCTGATCCTGATGAAAATAGACATAAAAGATGTGCGTGAGCGTCGTAAAATACCAAGTTTCTACTACTATATTGCAAAATAATAATATAAATATAATGCAAATATGCACTCATCAACTTCCCCAATCTTAGAGTCTTGATCATCCCGAGCAAGTTTAGATTTAATGGATGTGATCCTCGTATTCATGAAGCCGAGTCGATAAAATAAGTGAGGCAGTTGCAGCATGTGTTTATCGTATATGATACATAGGAACAAGTTCATGAATAGTATCTTACTTGAACCATCCGAATAATATTAGTAGGCTTCCACACCTTAGCATTTAATAGTTCACAAAATATTACTTTCAACATGATGAAAAGTATTTGGTTCGACTGAATGAGTTAGCGAGGTAGTCCTAAGTGTTTTAGGATTAACACATTCACTTGGGATTCAAAATCTCAAACGTTCCTTTGTCTCACCATCAGACAATGGTGAATGCCTATTTGCTCCTTGTCATGGTATTGCCGACGAGTACGCCATGGAGGGGTCCTCACAGTGCGTGTTTAGAGACGTGGGGTAAGGCGGACGGTTGACGGGTACGAGGTAACACAGCTTACCCAGGTTCAGATCCCACAATGGTGGCGGAATCCTACTCCTGCTATAAATAACTATAATGGAAATACGCCGAGTTACAGAGATTAGGTTCGCTGTGCGAGGTGACTAGAAAGTCTAGGTTATCGTTTCCCTAAAGGCTCCCATAGGCCCGACTTATATAGTCGTCAGATCCTAGGGTTACAGGGAAAATTCCTAGCCGGACAGGTTACAGAGTTCTACACCGTCTATTACTAGTCTTGTGTATCTTGTACTCCAAGGCTCCGGGTACGCTGGTGACTCCACCGTAGACTTCCTTTATCTGGCATGGGCCTCCCTTCTGGATCAACCTAACGGGGCCGCCCAGCAGGCCACAGGCCATGCTACCGACTATGGGCCACCCGGGTTAGTCGGATAAGAGACATGCTATGAGGATACCCATATAGCATATCCCCAACAGTAGCCCGGAGAACTCCGAGATCTTCCGCCGTCTTGCCTCTTCCCGTGGAATGCTCCGTCTTGCAAATCGTCAAGCAACATCTTGTAGTCCTCCCAAAGAACCCTGTGAAGGTTTTCTCCGTCTTCTATAAGTAAGTCGGACAAACGCTGAATCTTCCATCGTACGCTCCCGTTGTCGGATTAAATCCGTCCATGCCGGAATCTTTGATGGGACGGCTCATCTACCATGTCAGTTATGACGACGTAGGATGTAGGTCAGCGACGCCTCGTAACTTACACATGCAGAGAACGTACGAGCGATACGAACCATTGGCGGCGACGGTTGGAGACGTGGCGAAATTACCGTGCATGTTCACAAACACGTCGTCTACGCGGCAACCGTCCGATTAGCTGTACGAATCTTGACGTAGAGTAAGATAAATAGCGACCGTGGGACACTTGCCGCCTTTTCACCCCATTCTCTCGCGTCATCGTCTTCTTCCTCCAGCCGCGCGCCTCCTCGAGCTCTTCGCGAAAACCTCGAGAAACCCTAACCTCTTGCCTGCACCAGTCGCGTTCTTTCCTTCCTCCATGGCTAGCAGCAGCTCATCCCCGTCAATGGCGGCGTCGAGCGAAGCCGCGGCAAAGACGGCGAGCTCCATCGTCGTGCCCCCAGAGGGCCTGGTCATCCCCGCCTCGGCGGTGATAGAAACCACCGGCGGCGACCATAACCTGGCGGCGCTGGAGCCCCTGGAAGAGGAGCCAGACTCGCATAAAGGCGATTGGTGCGGCTCGGACATCACCGGCCGCGACATCCAAGAGATGGTCGCTGAGGGTTACCTCCCTGCGATGGAGGGGCTCGCCTGGCGGCGGGCTGGCGGTGACCTCTCCCAAGCCGGAGAGAAAGTATACCTCAAGGCGCAATTGGTACGCGGCGTTTCTCTGCCCATCTCCCACTTCTTCCTGTCCGTCTTGAATCACTTCAAGGTCCAACCCCACAACCTCTCCCCCAATAGCATCTTAGTGCTTAACAACTTCGCAGCACTTTGTGAGGGTTACCTGGGGATTAGGCCTAGATTAGATTTGTTTGTCTA
Source organism: Avena longiglumis (assembly GCA_030063025.1). Classification (NCBI taxonomy): domain Eukaryota; kingdom Viridiplantae; phylum Streptophyta; class Magnoliopsida; order Poales; family Poaceae; genus Avena; species Avena longiglumis. The sequence continues at coordinate 425,721,780 of CP125974.1, read as the reverse complement.
CTTATTCACCATCAAACGTGAAGCCTGACACTGTAGGGAGGAGCTTAGAAACTGCGGCACCATAAGCTTCAAGATCCGTCCCGGCCGGCGGTTCCCCGACATCGTCGGCCACGAGTCATGCAAAAATTGGCAGCGGACGTACTTCTACGGCCCCGACATTCCTTTGGCGGGCCGAGAAGTAACGTACCTGGACTTTGTGGATGGAGCCGCCGCCGAAGTCTCCACATGGCGGTCCCATGCCTCCCTTCCCTCCGACCTCAACGCTTCTCGCGCAATAAGGCGGATAGAGTGGTTTGTAGAGACGGGTCTAACCGGCTTGGATCTAGCCATGTGCTGGTTCATCAGGCGGATCCAACCTCTGCAGCACCGTACGAAGCTTATGCACGAGTACACCGGCGACCGAAGGGATACCCTCCGTATCTCCGAGGACAACTTCTCGAGCGACTCCGTCAAGTTCCGCCTTAAGGACATCGTCAAGGTGAAGGACAAGAAGCGTGGCTTCACCCTCACCTACGACATGTTCGTAGAAGGAAAGTGCCCAAAGGTAGGTATTTATTTTCCGTGTATGACATTACTCCAATTTTTCCGTCTTGCTAATATCATCTTGTCTAACACGATGATTTCTCACTTAACAGCTTAGCGATCTAGAGGGGGGCAACCTGGCCACCCAAATCTACGATCCCAAGATGAAGGAAGTCACGGTCGTGTCCGACGATGATGCCCCGTTGGCGCGAAAGCGGAAGAGCTCCACCTCTGACGCTGCCGACGGAGGCAAGAAGAAGAAGACGGAGGGTAGAGCCTCCAAAAAGAGTACTGCCGCCCTGGAGGAAGAAAAGAAGAAAGCCACTGGGATGTTTGCCAAAGCGCCTCCCCTAGTGTAAGCTTCTTATTCTCCGACATTGTCTTGTTTACCTGTCTTATTCCTGTACTTATGCATTTTGCACGTTTTAGGAAGAAAGCCACAACCAGCCTCAACAAGTCCTCCAAGACTCTTGGGGCTTCTAGAAATATCAAAGATATGCTGCATCGCAACTCTTCCCCCGCCATTGCCCCTGCTACTCCTGCCTTCAAGCCCTCCTCCGCTCTGACAAGCTCCCAAGCCCAGGAGGCACCAGGCCCTTCCGCTATGGAAGTGGATTCTGGCGCCTCTACCGAACTCGCAGTTGTCGGCGAGCAGGCGACGCAGGAGAGCGCTGCTCTTCAATTGGCTGAAGCTCCGGCGAAGGATGCCATCGGTAGCGGCAAGGTAGTGGTGGGTTCTGGTACTTCTGCTGAAGGCGGTGCCTCTACTACCCAGAAACCCTTTGAATTGCCGAAGATTGTTTACCTGGTGCTTACGCCGGGTAGCACAACTATGGTTCCTGGAGGAGTGCCGTCATCTCCGACGTGTGGTCTTGAGGAGCTACTCCGTCAAGCAGACATCTTGCAAAGTAACAGTGTTTCCTTTGGCAAGCTGCTGGCCGAGAGTGCTACAAACCTCAAGATCATTGCACTTGTAAGTTTTACTTTACCTTTTGCATTTCATATGAGTATCCCACTGTAGCCCCCGAGGATGTAGACGGAAATCCATTGGTTTTTCATCTATTTGCTCTAAGAGTGACTAAGTTAGAAAAAACTTGCACTGTAGCCCCCAAGCATTTAGATGGAAGAAATTATTCCGACTAGATACTTTAAGAGTAGCATACATAGTGTTCATAATTTTAAGTGCTGTAGCCCCCAAGCCTCTAGTTGTAACTGAATTAGTTCCGACTAGATACTTAAAGAAAAGCTAAGCATTTTCCGAGTTAAAACTTTATACTATAGGCCCCCAAGCTTCTAGTTGAGAACTGAATTAGCTTCGACTAGATACTTTAAAGAAAAGCTAAGCATATTGCTAAGTTATAAACTCTCGCTGTAGCCCCGGAGCATCTAAGTGGAAAATTTCCGACTAGAGGCTCTGAGCGGACTAAACAACGGCTTGACTTTGTGTTTGTTTCCACAGAATGAGAATGCTCGGAGGGGCATGGCCAACGATAAGTACCAGAAGATGCGCGCGGACCTTGAAGCTGAAAAGGGTAAAACCGCCATCTTGAAGGAACAAATCATAAAAACAAGAGTCTGTTTTCTTTTTTGCGCATTTCCGTCTTACTTTTGTGCCTTCCTTCTTCGGGTACTCACTGTGTACTTTGTTTTCTCCGACTTGCAGAGCATGTAGCCAAGGCCAAGGATATTGTCGAGCAGTCCAAGCACATTCAGCAGCTGGACAACGAGAACAAGATCCTTAAGAAGGAGAGGGAAGAAATGCTGAAGATGCACGAGGATTCCATGAAAGCCCTGCAGGACTCTGCCTCCGATGAGATCAATCGCTTGAAGGAGGAGATTGCGATCCTAAAGGATCAGAAGCAAGCTGCCGATGAGCAAAACCTTCGCCATAGCGAGGCGTTTAAGCTCCTACAACAAGAGAAGGAATCCTTGGAGGACGTCGTCTGGCAGGCTAAGGCCAACATCTTCAGTAAGTGTCCTCCGCCTTGTAGATCTGTAGTCTGGATACTTAGAATTTTTGAACTCATGCAATCATTGTCGGAATTTTTAGCGCCCATGGGATTAACCCGCTCGCCTCCTTCGGACAAGGAATGCATGATTCTTGCCGGCAACTTCATCAATACCGCTATCACCCAAGCCAAGGAGATTGCCAAGCCCCTCCAAATTTATATCAAGGCCTCCGACTCCGTGGTGAAGTACTCGGAGATTCTGCGCCGAGCCCCGAGCATGTCGCGAGCTGGAAAGCTTCATGTGCACGGGCTGGCGCTAGGATGGCGTTGTACATGGTGAAGGCACATTATGAAGGTGTCGACATCGACACGGTGACATTTGGTATCCCCGACGTGGATGATGATGGCAAGGAGATCGATCACGAAGCCATCCTGTCATCACTCGTGGGCTATGACACCAGGGTTGCCGAGTTGGTGGACGTCGATGTCTTCGTGCCCAGGAACTTTCTTGACAACGCTAACCCTGAATCCTCTGAGTCTCCTCATAGTGACGACGTTGAGGGTGAATCTCCGGCTGGTGATGATGCGACCTCCAAGTCCCCTGCACCCAAGGAGTGAAAAACACTTTGTAATTCTTGTTTCACCTCTGGAGTGTGTATTGAAAAAACTTGGTGATGTAATCTTAAGGCGAAAAACAGTGGTTGTCATATCCTGCTACTTAAGAATTAATTCCCAGTATGTATATTTTTTTAAGCAAGTGCTGGCTTATTCATTACTCTGGTTCTTATGCTTGACTTTTCGTGAATCGGAAGACTCGTTGTCGGAACCTGCGCTTAGGTGATGATGCCCAATGGCACCATCAATAACCTTAGCACAAAATCGCCGACAATAAGTGACGAAAGTCACTACTTCAGAATCCACATAAAAACAACAAAGAACGTGTAGACAAGAAAACTTAAGCTAACGCCCGTAGGCGGAATTTTCACAAGTGCAATCGCAAAGCTTGTGCATAAAGGTTTATATGATCCAAAAAATGAACACTAAAGGAGGTAAAAGACTCAACAATATGAGTGAACCAGAGAGCTTTATTTCATTTGATCATATAAGAGGTACACGATTAGATAAAAAATGCTAAGTGTAGAAGGGACGTAGCTATGCTATGTTCCATGGCCGATCAAGCTCCGGGTAGTCATCATCTGGGTCACGTCGCTTACGCTTATGATCCTCGTTGGGTCTATCCTTGAGCTCACGATTGTCGACAAGGTAGTAAGACCCATTGAGCAGCGCCTTGCTTATGATGAACGGTCCTTCCCATGGCGGGGATAATTTGTGTGACTTCTTCTGCTTAAGTCGGAGCACCAAATCCCCCTCTTTAAACGAGAGATGCCGAACGCGGCGACTATGGTAGCTGCGTAGCTTCTGCTGGTAGATGGCGGATCTTTGGGATGCCAAAACGCGCTCCTCCTCGAGAAGGTCCACATCTAGGCATCTGGATTCTTCAGCGTCATCTTCGTCGTAAGCGGCAACTCTTGGTGCATCGTGGAGGATGTCGGAAGGTAGGATGGCTTCTGCTCCATATACCATGAAATAGGGGGTGTAGCCGGTGGATCTGTTGGGTTTAGTTCATAAAATCCACAGCACAGATGGCAATTCTTCCGCCCAGGCTCCAGCTGCTCTATGTAGCGGTGCCTCAAGACGTGGCTTGATTCCCTGCAGAATTAATCCATTGGCTCGCTCAACTTGACCATTGGATTGTGGGTGTGCCACAGACGCAAGGTCAAGTCGGATGCCTTTGTCCCAGCAGTAGGCCTCCACTTCTCCGAGTGACAAGTTGCTTCCATTGTCGGTGATGATGCTATGTGGGAGACCAAATCTCACCACTAGATCCCGGACAAACCTGAGGGAAGTTGCCCCATCAAGCTTTCTAATGGGTTTAGCTTCTATCCATTTGGTGAATTTGTCAACTGCTACAAGCAGATGCGTAAACCCACACGCTGCCATTTGTAACGGCCCCACCATGTCTAGCCCCCAGACTGCAAACGGCCAAGTTATTAGTATTGTTCGCAATTCTTCACCAGGAACATGTGGTTGTCGGCCATAATACTGGCATCCTGTGCATGTTTCAACCAGCTTGTCGGCGTCCGCCTTCGCGGTCAGCCAGTAGAATCCTTGCTGGAAGGCTTTCGCAACCAACGATTGAGGAGCGACGTGATGCCCGCAATCTCTGAGATGGATTTCGCGTAGGATTTCCATACCTTCTAGCTGGGAAACACACTTTAGGTACACACCAGTAGTGCTCCTTTTGTAGAGTTGCCCATTTATTATGGTATAACCCTTTGCTCGTCGTACTATCTGCCATCTTTCGACCTCGTCGTCAGGCAAAGTTTCGTGTTCGAGATATTCCATGAACGGTTTTGTCCAAGACGGAGGGATCTTTGTCACCATGTTGAAGAAAGAATCAGCTCTATCCGGGTTGTCGATGTAGGCTCCCTTCACGGATGGTGTGCGTAGATGCTCTAGGAAAACTCCTGGCAGAATTTGCTTGCGCCCTGATCCAAGTTTAGACAATAGATCAGCCGCCTTGTTTTGCTCCCTAGGCACATACTTGACTTCGTAGTCCAAGTAGCTCTTGGCTATCTCGTCCACTTCATCGCGATATGCCACCATCATAGCGTTCCGCGCATTCCAGGTGCCAGCCACCTGCTGGGCAACCAAGTCGGAATCTCCACAAAAAACTATGCGCTTGATGCCAATATCCTTGGCTACACACAATCCATGAATGAGTGCTTCATACTCCGCCATGTTGTTTGTAGCCTCGAAGTGGATCTGCAAAAAGTAGTGTAGCTTGTCTCCTTTTGGTGAATGTAGCAATACACCAGCCCCCGAGCCGTTGAGCAGCTTTGATCCGTCAAAGTGCATCACCCAGTACTCTGGTTCCAGCAACGGAGTGGCATCCGGCATCTCCGTACAATCTGCAATAAAATCCGCCAAGGCTTGTGACTTGATAGCGTCGCGTCTTTTGTAGGTGATCTCGAAGGCGACAAGTTCAATGCCCCACTTCGCGACCCTTCCTGTAGCGTCGCTGTTGTTGATAATGTCAGACAGTGGAGTCTTGCTCACTACTGTGATTGGGTGCTCCTGAAAGTAATGCCTCAGCTTCCGTGAAGCAAGGAATACTCTATAAGCTATCTTTTGGTAGTGCGGGTAACGCTGCTTGGACTCTGTCAAGACCTCGCTTATGTAGTAAACTGGTCGTTCAACTCCATGGTCATGGCCTGGTTCCTTCCGCTCTACCACGACGACGATGCTGATAACCCGGTTGGTTGCCGCCATGTAAATTAACAGGGGCTCACCAGGCGCGGGTGCTGCAAGGATGGGCGCTGAGGAAAGAATCTCCTTGAGCTGCTTCAATGCTGCATCTGCCTCGTCCGTCCATGTGAATTTGTCCGCCTTCTTCAGCAACTTGTACAGTGGCAGAGCCTTCTCTCCAAGTCGGCTGATGAACCGACTAACTGCTGCAACACAACCTGTTAGTCGATGGATGTCCTTTAGGCATGTCGGACAATTTATGTTTAAGATGGCCTTGATTTTCTCCAGGTTGACCTCGATTCCGCGCTGGGAAACGATGAAGCCCAACAGTTTGCCGGCTAGAACCCCGAAGACGCACTTCTTAGGGTTGAGCATCATGTTGTATTTCCGGATATTATCAAAGGTTTCTTTTAAGTCGGAGATTAAGTCATTTGACTTTTTAGACATCACCACGATATCGTCCACATAGGCGTGAACATTCCGACCAATTTGGTCATGAAGGCAACGTTCCATTGTCCGCTGGTAGGTAGCACCTGTGTTTTCAACCCAAAGGGCATCGTGACATAGCAAAACGTGCCATATGGGGTAGTGAACGAAGTGGCCAATTGGTCCGACTTCCTCATCTTGATCTGGTGGTATCCTGAGTATGCATCAAGAAAACACAAAAGTTCCGAGCCAGCCGTCGAGTCAATGACTTGGTCAATGCGAGGCAAAGCAAACAGATCTTTGGGACATGCTTTGTTCAAGCCGGTGTAATCAACGCACATTCTTAATTCATTGGTTCCCTTTTTGGGGACAAGTACAGGATTGGCCACCCATCGGGTGTGAAGGACTTCTCGGATAAACTCAGCCTTAAGTAACCTAGCTATCTCTTTGCCAATGGCGCGTCTCTTCTCATCTCCGAAGCGTCGTAGAGGTTGTTTCACTGGTTTACATTTTGGATCTATGTTTAAGCTGTGCTTGGCAAGTTCCCTAGGTACACCTTTCATGTCGGCAGGTTGCCACGCAAAGATGTCTCTATTCTCACGGAGGAACGCGACGAGCGCGCTTTCCTATTTGGGATCCAGGTTCATCCCAATGGCGACGGTCTTGGAGGCATTGCCTACCACAAGTTCCACCGGCTTGGTCTCGATGGCGGCCTTGAACGCAGGAGCGGAGTCGGAGATCTGCTTCTTCGACGCGGGCGTCTCTGAGTCATTGACCTTGCTCTGTATCTCCTTGAATTCTTCGCTGTAGAGGACAGCTTCTGCAACAGCTGCTTCATTGATCTCGTAGTCCCTTGCCTGGTAAAGCTTCCGGATACGGTGATGACACCGTTTGGTCCGGGTATCTTGAGTTTGTTGTAGACGAAGCATGGCTTGGCCATGAACGTGTGGAATATGTCGCGGCCGAATATGACGTGGTACACGCTCTTGAAGGGGACCACCTCAAAGGTCATGCGCTCTTGGCGGTAATTATTAACGTCGCCAAAGGCTACCTGAAGTGTAATGCACCCAAGGGACCGAGCCTCTCGTCCAGGAACTACGCCATGGAACACGGTGTTGGTCCGCCTTAGGTTTGCCTCTGTCAAGTTCATCTTCTGCAGTGTATCCAGGTACATGATGTTGATGTTGCTTCCACTATCCACCATGCACTTGGTGAACTCCACGCCGTCAATCAATGGGTTGATTACCATGGCGTATTGGTTCTCCGTGGTCACAAGGTCTGGGTGGTCCGTCCTGTCCCAAGTGATTGGAATCTTCGACCCAGGTATTGGGGGACTGGGGGGAGAGTGGCCATCAGGATCCTTAGAGAGGTCTTCTGTTGTCGGACGGTGGGGGTGCCAAGGAAAGTGTGGTAGACTGGGGCCTTCTTTGCGAAGGGGTTCTTGCCCTTGTCGTCGCTCTTGGCGGAGTGCTTGGGGTCAACGTCCTCGTCCATGTCACTTGAATCCTTGGACTCCTCCTCCCTCTTCTTCCCCTTGCCCTTGCCTCGCAGTCTGTTCTTCCGGCTTCGCTTATAGCCGGACTCCGGGTCTTCCTTGAGGTCGTTGACGAACTTGCAGTGTCGATTGGTATGGGTGGCCTTGCCGTTGGCGTCGAGGTGTACGAGGCACGGCATATCACGGTACTCTTCGTAGGTTTAGGGAACTCGGAGCGGCGCCGAGTTGGTTTCACTTCCTCGTTGCTGCCCACGTCCTGCTCCCCTTCCTCGGCCACGTTCTCCTTCTCCTCGTCCTCCAAAAGTCATGGCGACCATGTCGGTAGATTGCTTTTCTTCTGGAGAGGTTTTCCGCTTTTTATTGCTGTTCCTCCGAGCTTGGGTTGGAACGGCCGTTGTCGGCAAAGAGCCACGAGCATCGTCGTCGGCAGCTACGAACTCACTACCTCACTGAATCATCTGATTCAAGTCAAGCTGATGATTGTCCTGCAAGCGCTTTAGATTATGTCGGAGTAACGTGCCCCTTTCCAATCCATCGATGAAGGCGGCCATGGCGGTCTGGGCGTGCACTCCTGCACAGGAATCCTTCATGTCCAGCCAGCGGGAGAGGCAGGCGCGAGATGTCTCGTCTTTCTCTTGCACGCATCGCTGTAGATCGCCCATGGTGCAGGGACGGTTGTATGTACCCTCAAAGTTTTTGGTGAACGCTTCTTGCATGTCCAACTAGTTGTAGATAGATTTCTCCGGCAAGTCGTCTATCCATTGATGGGCTGTACCCGCCAACATTAACGGGAGGTACTTGACGGCGACGTTGGGGTTGCCTCCAGCAATCTCCACCGCGTTGCCCTAGTCCTGCAACCATGTGGCGGGCTTGGCGGTGCCGTCATAGGGCTTGATGGTCTTGTCAATCCGGAAACCTTTGGGGTAAGTTGCGGACCGTATTGTAGGTCCAAAGCAACGTGGTCCTAGGTATGGTCCTTTCCGGGCCTCGTGGATCTTATCGATCCGTGAACGTGCATCGTATGGCTCCGGGTTCTTCTTCTTGTTGTCAACAGGGGATGGGCTGCGTGAACGACGCGGGCCTCTTCCGTCATCGTGACTGCTTGGCGGTGATAGAGGCGGAGGTGGTGGTGGGTTAGCCTTCTTGCTGTTACCCTCCTGCGACGCCCCACGCCTGTCACAGTTGCTTGCCGGACGCGGAGGGTCATGGTGTGACCTGCTCTTATGTCCTTGGTGGCGCTCTCCATCATGAAGGGTCTGTGCCGCGTTGTCACGGATGACGATGCCGCACTGCTTTGGAGGGGGCATATCCGTACGATGGTGAGTCTTGTAATCTTCCTGACGTCGGGGGGATCGGGGCGGTGGCGATGGGCGGCGAGGTTGGGCGCATCCCTCCGTCTTCGTTCTGATGAACCCGTCCGCGATCCGACGTCCTGAGGAGATCTGTCCCTTGGCGTTTTGTACTGGCTAGATCGGTAGAGAGCTGGGTCAGACTCAAGCCTCTGAGAGGTGGCCTTTTCCTGCTGCTTTACCGCCTTGGCCACTAGGTCATAGACCTACTCGACTGCCTCAAGCGATCTATCCTGCTCCATAAGGGTCTTGGCGACAGCGAGATTAAGGAGTGGGGTGGGCATCACCTGCTTGACTTCACTATCAATGTATGGCTTGGCCTGTGCCGGCTTCGAGGGAGCCCATCCTAGGTTGCATCGTACACCAGGATCGTTGATGACGCGAGTTGGAGCTTTCTTAGCCTTCTGCTGCTGCAGCAGAGTCTTGTACTCGGCCTCCATTGCTCTTGCTTTCTCTATGGACTTCTGCGCGTTGACCAGATCTCGATCTAGTTTAGCGCCTTGCTCCGCGATGGCTTGCGCCTCCTCCAGCAGCTGCTGGCGCTTCTCGTCAAGCTGAGTCACGTTCCGGATATGATCAACAGTTAGTGGCTCGACGAGGAGATTGACGTACATCACTCTATCAGCTGGAGTAACATGGGCTGCTGCCGACGTGGATGCTGGAGGCAGCAAGTTCGCGGTGTCGTTGTTGCTCGGACCGGTGCCGAGTTCCTGCGGCAGTTGCACTGGGTTAGGCGGAGGGGGCATGACCTTTGCGTGATCAATGTCGTCAGCAATTATTGGCCCCTTCCCCTTATCCAGTGCTGTAGGCGGAGCTTGCCCGGGATGGTCTTCGTCCATCGCTGTCCCAATGGTGACGAACACCCCTCGAGACATGACGGTGTTATTAGCTTGCTCGTCGCGCGAGTACTCCTCCTCCATCTCCTGCATGGCGGAGTCTAGCTCTTCTGGACTGAAGTCTATTTCCTCTGAATCTGCACTGAAATCAGCATAGATCGCGTCAATGACAGAGTCGGAGGGTGCAAGGACTTCCTCGATGACGGGCGGTGGAGGTGCCACGGCCTCGACGATGACTGGAAGCGGTGGTTCTGCTGCGACGATGGCGGCCGGAGGCGGTGGTGGTGGCTGAATCGGAGGGCCGTGAGCGCCAAGCGCTCGAGCTGCCGCTTGACCTCCGTAGTTGTTGACGGTGTTCACCATGCCTTGAAGGTGAGGTCCCGGCGCTGTTGCCGTCTTAGAGAATGTCGAGAAGCGTGCCATGGTCCGATCCTTCCACAAAGTGATAGATGGCATCATCATTAGTAATTGGCCGATTGCTCGTATACGGAGCCACCTGGCGAGGTAGTCGCGGGGGTTTTCGCCCTCTCTCTGAACGCAGCGCGCCAGATCGAAGATGGTAACCACGCCGACGAACTTGGATCTCTGCTGTCCGGACGCACGGACAAAGCCGGTGGATTTGCAGTGATCTTCCACCATTATATCCTGCACAGGGGCGGTTTGGGTGGGTCTTGAATTTTTCCGATCTTTGCCGGCAAACTCCGAGGAGAGATCCGACATCGATCCTTCCGCGAACGTATCCTGCCTGTAGGCGGTCCATGCGGGTCTTGAATTTTTCTGATCTTTGCCGGCAAACTACGAGGAGAGATCCGACATCGGTCCTTCTGCAAAGTATCCTGCCCATAGGCGGTCCGTGCGGTTCTTGATGCTCCTCCGACTCCCAGGGAACTAGTGCCCAAGTCGGTTTCGCCAATGAAGAGGTGGATGTCTCCGATAGGAATGATCGAACACCGTGTAGGGTTCGTCTTTGCCGGGATCCAGAACTCATCGGGGGGGGGGGGGGCGATCGGAACGTTGCCGGAGAAGAGAACGCGACCGATGGCTACGGTTTCGCCGATTCCCGCGAAGATCTTGGTCCTCGCCCGTTGAAGATCCTGAAGCGCCTCTTGCCCCACGGTGGGCACCAACTGTCGTGGTATTGCCGACGAGTACGCCATGGAGGGGTCCTCACAGTGCGTGTTTAGAGACACGGGGTAAGGCGGACGGTTGACGAGTACGAGGTAACATAGCTTACCCAGGTTCAGATCCCACAACGGTGGCGGAATCCTACTCCTGCTATAAATCACTATAATGGCAATACGCCGAGTTACAGAGATTAGGTTCGCTGTGCGAGGTGACTAGAAAGTCTAGGTTATCGTTGCCCTAAAGGATCCCATAAGCCCGACTTATATAGTCGTCAGATCCTAGGGTTACAGGGAAAAGTCCTAGCCGGACAGGTTACAGAGTTCTACACCGTCTATTACTAGTCTTGTGTATCTTGTACTCCAAGGCTCCGGGTACGCTGGTGACTCTACCGTAGCCTTCCTTTATCCGGCATGGGCCTCCCTTCTGGATCCACCTAACTGGGCTGCCCAGCAGGCCACATGCCATGCTACCGACTATGGGCCACCCGGGTTAGTCGGATAAGAGACATGCTATGAGGATACCCATATAGCATATCCCCAACACTCCTTGCACATTCACTCTTTTTCTTTTCTCTTTCCTTCTTTATTTTTATATATATGCTGACACTTTTGTTTAAGTGCTGTGCAAAGGAGCTAGTCATACATTCCACTTCATGTAGGAATTCAAAGTTTAACGATCTCAATTACCAAATTCCAATTGTATATGAATTATTTTTGTGGCTTGAAGACTCTACCTCGAATTTTTCTCACTCTAATTTGATAGCACTTTTTAATTTTCCTTCGTTCAAGGTTTCTTTCTCAACTTGACTGATTATATATATATTTTATTTCAAACCATGAACTTACAACATATTGACTAAATTATCTTGTATGTTCCATTAGTACCAATGGTGTGGAAGACTCCTATTGCTATCATCAAGTGCAAGTAAAATTATACTCAAGCCATTCATATATCTAATAAGACAAGCACAAAATCAATAATGCTCCATATATAATAATAAACTCAGAATTTCATAAAAGGGATCGACTATTCCTGAAGCGAATTCTAATGATGCAAATTTTATTTATAAACTTGAAATAATGCAAAACTAAAATAATAATGTAAAACTTATAAGATAGATTACGAGGTCTTAAAGATCTCCCCAAGCTTGAAATCAAGCCAGGCGGGATCAAATAATCTCTCGCGACTTTTTAATACCGTGATTATTGTAGATCACTGTGGTGCCATGGCATGTAGCACCGTGGTGCATAACTTCTTGTTGGTATCCTCCAGGGTAGTGATGCGGCTGTAGCACCTGCGCAAATAAGATTGCAAAGTGTTCACCTTATCCGCGAGTTTAGTCACCAATGGGAGAAGATCATCCTTCTTCTTTATCTCCTTGAGACGGTGATGGACTTCAATGCGATCGAGTAGCACCTGCTTCTGATATATGTCCAGTGCTCGCACGCGGTCCCTGGTCCTGGGGACAACTTTTTCTTCCTCATCCATAATTTATGGATTAGGGAAGTAGAAACCGTTCTTCCACTCTTCTTGAGGCTTCACCCTCATACGAGCGCCAATGGTAGGCCTCGAGTGTGGCAGCGCCGCTTCCTTGATAGCACATGCACCAATATTAGGTAATTACTTATGCTTGTGCCGCCTGGGGTCCGTGGTGATGAACTTGACTGTCTCCGCACGCCCTTTTCCATGCTGCTTGTGACCTTATCTCTTATTAAGGTCTCTTCATCGTCGCCTAGTTGATCTCCAAGGGATCATAGACATCACGACTAATGTAGATGTCGCTCCAATCTTCATCGGCATCGCTGTTGTAGAAGCTTGGCTGGACGTACTCCTTGTACCCCAGGATAAACCTCTCCACCTCCTTGTTACCGTCCTCCATGGACGGGATGCGAGAGCGGTCCTTGGAAGGAGCAATGAGACCCAGAGGTTTCCACGGCCTAGGACGGGGTTGAGCATGGCTAGATTGGTTCCTGGTGATTATGATTAGAGAGATACACAAGGGAATCATATAAGAGGGGTCAGAAGTCGATAAATCTCGCGAGAAACATCAAATTCACGCCCAAGAAAAGAATCTTAACGGAATAGGGAAAGAAATCATGGATTGGGAGAAGTCCTGCCGCGTAACGACCAACTATACGGGCGCGACTCGTATAGCTCCATCCGTATAGTTCGTTCTGGGAAGATATTTCCAAATATCTTGAGTCCATGTCGATTTAGTTATCGACTTGGAACCGACAAAACCATTTTTTATAAAAACAGAAAAAGCATCGAACCATCCAGAAGGTTTAACGACCAACTATACGGCGGGAGGATTTTTCTTCGGCCGTATAGTTTTCAGAGGCCGAAAATTTATTTTGCGAAGTGGGTACAATACCTTTAACGACCAACTATACGGTGGGAGATTTTTCTCTGGCTGTACAGTTGCGCCCGTATAGTTACTTAAACCCCTCAAAAACTTCAGAAAAACAAGAGGAAATCAAAGGCAAAAAATTTATAAGTAAAAAGTGTGAAAGCAAATCACTTATTAGAGTAAGAAAACTTACCTTGCACTTACCGTTAATTTATTCGGGGATGACAATCTCCTCCAACAACAAAGACTTATTCTCTTTTGGAGGAATTGACCTTAGTTCGTCTAATAATTCCTGTAAACGAAAATCACCAGGACTAAAGTTTGTCTCAATAAGATTGGTGCCTTGCTGGGCAAATATGGACACTGCATCCAACATCTTTATTTCTTGCCTCGGCATAATCTGCAACTCAAATTCATGAAGTAAAAGGATCCAATGGATCGGTCTTGGCCTATGATCTTTTCTCTCAAGTAGTTCCTTTAAGCCATCACGATCCGTATGAACTCTTACTTTTGCATCAACTATATAAGAACAAAATTTATCGCAAGAGAAAAGTATAGAAAAAAGTTCTCTTTCTTATTTAGGATAATTCTTTTGAGCACTATTAATAGTTCTACTAGCATGATGTATAATACTAAATCTGCGACCTATATGTTATCCCAGAGTTACTCCTAGACCATCATCACTAGATTCACATATTAAATCAAAAGTCATATCCCAGATAGGTGGTTTGATGGTAGGAGCATGGGATAAAGCATATTTAAGTTTATCAAAGGATACAAGGCATTTATCATCAAAATTAAATCTCACTCCCTTTTGCAACAAGTTAGTCAAAGGTTTAGAGATTCTAGAGAAATTTCTAATGAACCTTCTATAAAAGCCCACATGACCAAGAAAACTTCTTAACCTTTTATATCCCTTGGTTGTGGCATTCTCTCTATTGCTTAAACCTTAGCTCTGTCTACTTCAATACCCTTACCTAATACCTTATGTCCAAGGACTATGCCTTATTTGACCATGAAATGGCACTTCTCCCAGTTTAGAACAAGATTGGTTTCTTCGAAACGCTGCAAAAATCTTTCGAGATTGTCCAAGCAACTAGTAAACGAAGTTCCATCAACAAAAAAAGTCATCCATAAATACTTCCATTATCAATTCTACGAAATTCGCAAAAATAACAGTCATGCATCTTTGAGAAGTAGCTGGAGCATTACATAAATGCATGCGTTGGTAAGCATGTAAACCATAAGGACTAAAGAAAGTGGTTTTACGTTGGTCATCAGGATGAAAAACTATTTGGAGAAAACCAGAGTATCCATCCAAGTAGCAAAAATGAGTGTGGTTTGCTAACCTTTCTAAAGTTTGATCTATGAATAGTAAAGGATAGTGATCTTTCCTAGTTTCTTGATTTAATTTTCTGAAATCAATTCACATCCTATGTCCAACAATAGTTCTAATAGGTATCAATTCATTGTTTTCATTAGGACCAACAGTAAAACCGCCTTCTTAGGAACATAATGAACATGACTTACACATTCACTTTCTTTTACAGGATAGATTATACCTGCATCCAGTAGGCGTACTATTTATTTTCTTACCACTTCCTTCTATTAAATTCTTACCACTTCCTTCTATTAAATTCTTTTACAGGATAGATTATACCTGCATCCAGTAGGCTTCAGTCTCCTATTAAATTCTGCAACTGGTTTAGCACCTTCCTCCATAAATAGTCGATGGACGGTTATCATGGGACTAATGCCCTTCAAATCATCCATTGAATACCCAAAGGCCTTGTGTACTTTCATGAGTTCTTCTTCTTCATCCCCTGAAAGTTTAGCACTGACAATAACAGGAAATTTATTTGTATTTTCCAAAAATCTATATTTAATATTATCTGGTAAAGTATTCACTTATGGGGGTGGTAATTCCTCATCCCCTCTCTTTTTTGGCTCTTCAAAAGCCTCATCAGTTGGAGGTCCTAAAATGGGAAGTGAAACCGAATTTGCTTTCTATTTCTTGTAGGGACCTGTCCTCCATAATTTGAGTCTTCATTTGTTCCTTCTTCTCGATTACTAAAGAAGAGAGCTGCCATCTCCTCAATAGTTTTTTCTTTCTCTTATTCTTGTATTTGTAGAGGTCTGTCTTTACATTTGGAAAAGTGGAATTCTTTTTCCGCTTCCCCAAGCTTAAGACACACAATCTCCTTTTTGAAATCAACTTGGGCACCTATATCCCTCAAAAAGTTTCTTCCCGATATAATTGGGCAAAGAGTGTTAGATGGAATATCAACAACTACAAAATCGATAGGAAATTTTTTATTGCCAATTGTGACAGTTGCATCGTCAACCACTCCCATTGGAATTCTAACATTTTTATTAGCTAACATGATTCTCATATCATTATTTTCTATTGTAGAAGGTACTATCTCTTCTTTTATTTATAAATAAAAATCATAAGATATAACATTAACCGCGGTTCCAAGATCACATAAACCATAATGCGAGGTATCTTTAAATATGCAAGGAAGAATAGGCTTACCTACATCTTTTACCTTAGTTTTACCTTCAACCAATACGGAAGTCTCTTCATCAAGTTAAACTATGTTGCAATGTGCATACATAGCCATAATTGCTTCCTTGGTTACCTCTTCATCTTTTGTTTCATCCAGATGTTCTTCAACTTCTGGCACGCTTTCCTCTTCCTTCTTCTCCTGTACTACTTTAACCTGTTCATATTCGAAAATATGCTTTCGTGTAGTGTTAGGGAAAGGTATTTCATATGTTGGTTCTAGGGAGGCTACTGTTGCTATAACTTCTCTTTATTTTCAGGTTTGGATGGTGGATCATACTTTATCAAACCCTCTTTTGGAGCTTTGATGTGTTCTGTAAAATCTTTAACAAATTGCAACACAAGATCTGAATCTAAATAAAGTTCTTTAGATAATTCATTGACATGGCCCTTTTTATTATAGTCATGAATACACTCATAATCTATTTCTATGCCTCCTTCGCTTCCTACACCAAAATTCCATGAAACTCTATGATCGCGAAATCTATTAAGTAAAGCCCAAGCTTTAGTTATGGGAAGATTCATAAAATCTCCTCTCGCGCAAGAGTCTAGTTCAATTTTATTTGGTTCAATTAAACCACCATAAAAGATATGCAATAAATACCATTCAGGCAAATCATGATGAGGACATTGATTAAGTAAATATTCAAATCTTATATAAGATCTTACTAGTCCTTCATTAGGAAGATTGCTCCAAGTCATTATAAGATGCCTGATTCTAGAAGATTTTGATAATGGATAATACTTTGCTAGAAACTCACAAGCTAAGTTATCCCAAGTAGTAGTCGCTTCTAGGGGGTAAAGATCTATACCATGAGAGAGCTGTGCTAGTCAAAGTCTAAATAAAAAGTTTAACCCTTACCTCATTAGCAGTATAACCTGGTAGTTGGAAAGTGCCACATATATCTTTGAAGCATGCAATATGCTCATATGGATCAGGATCTTCATCTCCTGTAAATTGTTTCTTATGTAGAATACAAAGTAGTAGAAGATTTATTTCAAACCCCCTTGTCTTCTCACTGGAGTTGTCTCTTTTATAAATATCATAGGGCTTTCCAAAGTGGCTGAGTGAGTTAGCACTAGTCAAATTTCAAACTCCATCATGTTGGTGGAAACCTGTAACTCAAAACAAAACTTAGCAAGGCTAAAATAAATAAGCAAAAACTAAAAGACCTACAACGCTTAGCTCCCCGACAACGGCGCGAGAAATTAGATTGATGACTGCAAGTGCACAAATCGTTTTTAGCTAGTTTCGAAATAAAGATAGCGATCCCACAGGGAACAGGAGTCTGAAGTCTAAGAATTCTTGAATTAAATATTAAAATAGAAATGCTAAAATAAAGTTCTAAGTAACAAGATAAAATGTGAGTATTGTGTAAAAAGGTACTTTGGGGTTTTTGGTATAAGAGAACAATAAGTAAAGTAAAACAAACTGAATACAGAAAGTAAGTATCACGTGTGTAAAATAGATGTGAAACTGAAACGGGGAAACGCGTTCTCAGGGATTATTGGATAGACCACTAGCATTATAAAGGGCTAAGGTAAAGATTATTATCATGAACATTCTCAACTATGTATGTGTGGGAGGAACTCCGTATTTGGACAAATAGGCATCAATCGCTGCTCACATCATCCTCATAACCACAGCTGACAGCAATCAACGTCAATTGAATTCCTACACTATTAAGGGACTTGATACCTGTAGAGTTCCCAACCTTTAATAAGGTAGAGATCCCTGTGTTTACAATGTTAGTCCCTGGATCAATAGCTAGCATCCACAGTTAAGATGTAATATCAAGAAACAAGGGTCATAATACAACTTTATAACCAGGAATAACATAATTTTATTACATCTTACATAGCTCATTTGGCTATTACATTACATTGCAGCAGAATATCTATAAGCATGGGGTCCTTCATCTTCAAAGTGCCACAGGCAGACATGTTGGTTGTAGAATTGTAATCCTAATCATTAAACTTCACTAATATCAAACAAACCTGCAACATAACAAGTTACAGCCACAAGGGTCAATACATTTGAATTGTATTGGCAAGTGATACTATGCTAGTATAGTGGAGTCTATCATCTACATGCATTTGGCTAAGTGGAGCTTAGGCTTGCTTTGCTCAAAATAGATTTTCCATGTCATTTGAAATCACTAAGTTTTTGCTTGACAAAATAATCTTTCCCAAGGCATCTCCCAATCAAAGATTGAAGATCCTTTAACCCTTGTTCAACCACCATTTTTTAACTTAGAAATTTGGATGATGAGATTCTTGATAGCTTCCATGTCTTGATGCTCAAATTGTCCTTTGCCAGGGACATGGCTAAGTACTTAGATTTTACACTCTGCAGAGGTGGTGCACTTTCCCCACAAGACTTGGTTTCACCAAGACAAGATCTTTCAGAAGCCTTTCCTTAGACCAAATGGACGCGTTCCAACCTATCATCCCACTACCACCAACTGTCCAAATGGCTAAGTTCTAGCAACCTATGTGATCCAGGCAGAGCCCATAATGCCAAGTGGTTGCACTTGAAGCTTCTCAACATTTGACATCTCAAATCTCTTTGTTCCTGGGTGGAAATCCACAAGTGTGATACACAAGGTAAACCATAGCCATGGGCCTTGTGTAACCACTCAACCAAAAACCACCAAGCAATTACCATTCCACCCAGGTGATTCATTAACTTAGTTGTTTTATTAAACAAAAACACAAGTCCTCAGACTTAGAAATTTTTCCATAGTATGAATGTATATTCCACCCTTGTTTTCTATTAGCTAAGCTAAGCTTGATAGTAGTAGGAATCTTATCTTAGGAAATTTTCTACTAAGGTTTCATCTACTAGGATTTCTCATAGCATGGTTTATACGTAGCAAAAATTCCATGCAAGTTTTACTTAGAAAAATCACTAAGCATAGTGAAAGTAATGGGACAAAAGTATGAAGCATCACTTGCCTTTTTGGTAGAGTATAGGTTCACTCCTTGATCTTTGCAATGTTCACACACTTCAAGTCACTACAAATCAATCAAGCAAACAATATTTCAATCTACCATTCAAGCAATTCATCACATGAAATGATAAAGTCAAAGTAATGCATGCAAGCATGCCAAGCTTTGTTTTGTTTGAAAAGTGGTTCCTAATGGGTCATAAACATTTGAAAACACCTAATGGTCATTTTAGAAAGTGGCAAAGTCATTTGCAATAGATTTCACTTCATAAACCATTTTCAAAACAAGGTATCATTTTATGTGGTGTAGAAATGTTTTTACTAAGGCATTAATCTATAAGGTTCACAAAATATGTTTTCACACCATAAAACTTTGTGTTTAGGGTCAGAGAGTTTAAAACAAAACATTTCCCAAAGGTTTTCCTTCAAAATCATTTTTAATAAATAAACCATATTTTTATTTGACTAGAATTGGTTTTAAATCAAAGAATCATTCTTTTTCTTCACCAAATACATTTTTGAAACCATAATTTGTTTCCTAGGGTTAGTAGGTTCAAAACAAACCATTTTCCAAAGATTTTATCCTCAAATTCATTTTGGAATAATTTTTATATCCTAAACGAGCATACAAAAGTTTCTGCAAAAACAAACGATTTAACAGAAACTTTTTACTAAACAAAGTGCATGGTTGGCTAGGGCTTGTTTTTATGAATCCATTGATATAAAATTTGCAAAATTTGGACGTGTGGTTTGAAAGTTATACAATTTACAAAATTGGAAAACTAATAGATCAAATTCTGTTTAAATCAAACAAACTGGGACACGCGTCCTATTCCTATTCGCCCATACCGTTTAGTCTGGATCACGCACTGTAGGCCGTTGGATCTAACTGATATCGCACGGCGCAGGTTCATCCTTACCCCTTCGGTTAGTCAACCTATCCAAGCCATCGGATGCAGATCTAACGGTCCTTATTGCTTTGACCAATAAGCGGTACCGGCCCATGCGGCCATGATCGAGCGGTGGCAGCGGCAGCGTGAAGTGAGGAAGGAAGGGAATATGCTCACCGTGTTCGCCGAAGCCTAGGGAAGCTCAAGGTGGTACTGGCTGGCGAAGGGGCGCACAGAGGTGATCGGAATCGCTCGCCGGAGTGGAGCTGCGCCTCAGGTTCGTTCGGTCGTGGTCGAGGGCGAGCACCTGGGATGCAAGCAAGCGAAGAAAAGTATCAGGAGGATGCGCACGGTCTCTGTGGTTGCAGGGGTAATCACCAGAACACAAGGGGAGCTCGGTGTTGGCGTCAGTAACTCGCCGGAGGAAATGGCAGGCGGTGGCGCTACTGTTCGTTGTTGTTGCCGATGTTCTGGGGAGCGCAGGGACGAGTTGGAGCTACGGGGAGGTGCGCCTGGGTCTGGGGAGTGTGTGAGTTTGGTCAAGGAGGCAAGGGGCGGTGTCTACTGGCCGGAATTGCTCGGTGAGGCTCGCCGGAGCAGCGGCGGTGCAATTTCGATTCAGGGCAGCCTGGTGGCTCTCGTGCAGCGGTGTTTGAGGGGAAAGGAGGAGGAGACAGAGGCGTAGACGTTGGAGAGATTTATGCCTCCATTGACGCGAACTGATCGCTGCAATTCAAGACAGAAATGGTGAGGAGTAATCGGCGCGGGTTTGAAGACGATGAACAGGAGGGGTGGGGTCGGTTGGTCAGCGAGAGAGAGGAGAGGGGAGTTGGGTCCACCGGTCGGCGTCTCTGCGGGTCTGTAAGAAGGTGCGAAACATTTTTTTTCGGGAGATAGAGAGAGGAGCTGGGCTGCTGGGCTTAATGGGCCAGGTTGGGTTGGGCCGTCCTTGCTCTATTTTTTTCTGTTCTGAATCTTTTTCTTTTTCCATTTCTTTTTCTGTTTTTGAAATTCAATCAACCAATTCAAACATTCAAATCAATCGAATTTCTACCACACTTTGTATTGAGTTTTAGTTCTGTTTAACAACACAAAACTAAAGTCCAAAATAAAATAATAATTTTATTCTTTTTAGGATATATTTAATAATTAAATAAAATAGACCTTAATTATTAATTCAAATAGGTTTTGATTTATTTAATAAAATCTCCATTTGAAATCTAAATATTATCAAAACCAAATCAGTAGGTTTTATTTGAAAATATAAAATACTTGGAAAACTTGTTTAAAATAAATTAATAAGTTTTATTAAAATGGAAAAGCCTTTACTTTAACAAAATTGGGTATTAATAAACTCTTATTATTTTATTTAACTAAACTTTTACTCTTTTAATCAAAACAAAACATTTTATTTCAAAAAGCTTGGCCAAGGTTTAATTTGGCTCTATAAAATAATCCTTATTTATAAATCTACCTTTTCTTTTGAAAACCAAATATTTTATTAAAAGATCCAAAAGTAGTAATTCCAAATATTTTTAACTTTATTGTTTATTTGAATTTTTTTAAAATCCCTTTAGGATTTTATTTGATCCAAATAGGTTTGAAGGTTTCCAATTGGAATCAAAAAGTTTCTTCTCACCCTGAAAATCAACAAAGTTTTACTTTATTCATTTATTTTTCACATAACAAGATTTGGAAAATCTTGGGATGTGTCAGGCTACCACCCTTGAAATAAATCTCGTCCCGAGATTTGGGAAGGCTAGGGTTACAAATTGGCTCAAAGCATCTAGGGTACTACCACCCTTAAAAAAATTTCCAACTAAATTACATATTGGCCTTCTTGGGATCCTGATGTAACTTTCCTGGACAGAAGTTTGCATAGTGGCCTAGTTCCTTGCATTTGAAACATGTGATAAGGTTGAGGTCTTGAGGTGGCTTCTCTGGACAATATGATTCATAATGTCCTAACTCTTTGTAGTGCTTGCACATCACTTGGCTAATATCCTTCCTCATCTTGGGTTTCACTAGCTTTTGTTTGTCTTCTTGGATCTTCTTCTTTTCTGGGCATTCACTGGCATAGTGTCCCATCTCTTTGCAATTGTAACATTGCAACTGGCTTTTGTCCTTCTTCTTCTTTTTGGGTCTCTCCAAAGCTAGGAGTTCTTCTAGTTCATGCTCTTCATATCTCACCTCAAAGGTGGGAAATCTTTCTCTCTTCTTGGGGCAGTTACTAGAGATATGACTTTCTTCTTCACAATTAGGGCATTGATCTTCATGCTCCTTGGATGTATGATCCTTGTCTCCATAAATATTGCATGCTTGGGTTCCTTCTAGAATAACATCTTTGTCATCTTTGTTGTCATTAGCTCTTTGGGAAAAGTTTTCTCCCATGTTGATCATTTGAGTAACCAATCCTTGCAACAATTGGGATTGAAGTTTCAAAATCCTTTGTATGGCTGGGTCTAGTCCATTGTTGTCGGCTAAAAGCTGAGTTGTCTCTTGGCTCAACTGGTTTTGGGTTGCTATAAGTTCTCTCATGTTGTCCTCTTGGTTGTTGTTGGTGTCACCATCCTTGATGTTGGAGACTCTTGGAGAAGTCATCTGTTTGGGTTGAATTGGGATTAGAATAGGCAAAAATATTTCTAAGGGAATAATTCTAATCACACACATCACAATTCACTCAAGCAATCACAAACAACACTCCTTCCAAAACACAAGTTTCCAAGCATATTCTTAGGCAACCAAAAATATTTTTTGTTACACCACATAAGTTGGTGGGTTTGGCTTAAGCTAAATATGGTGGTCCATCTATATGGTTCACTTGTGATCTTTCCATATTTCTTGGTTTATTATTCTTGCTTGAGATCATGGTTTCCTTGGGAAAACTCTTGGTCACAAAACTTCAAAGGTGATCATGGTTCCTTCTAAATTGTATTTCCTTAGTCTCCAAATCTTGAGCAAGATTTCTTGTCTCACTTGTCCTTAGTGATACCAAGGTTGAAGTCCATGGTGAAAATGCTGGAGATGTTGAAGTCATTAGAGTTGAAGATGTTGAAGTCATTAGAGTTGAAGATGTTGAAGTCCTTTGCACATGGTGAAGTCTTTGGCCATGGGGTAGGTTTTATCCATCAAGTTTGAAATAGAAGAGATGTAGAATCAAAACCAAAATGGTTGAGGAAAGAGTTTACAAGATTTTTTTTGTAAATAAGTTTTGGAACAAATACAACTCCTATTTTCCTAAGGGTTTTTGTCCAATCCTAGGTTTACAAATCCTACAGGAAACACAATGCTCTGATACCATCTGTAGAGTTCCCAACCTTTAATAAGGTAGAGATCCCTGTGTTTACAATGCTAGTCCCTGGATCAATATCTAGCATCCACAGTTAAGATGTAATATCAAGAAACAAGGGTCATAATACAACTTTATAACCAGGAATAACATAATTTTATTACATCTTACATAGCTCATTTGGCTATTACATTACATTGCAGCAGAATATATATAAGCATGGGGTCCTTCATCTTCAAAGTGCCACAAGCATATTGGTTGTAGACTTGTAATCCTAATCATTAAACTTCACTAATATCAAACAAACCTGCAACATAACAAGTTACAGCCACAAGGGTCAATACATTTGAATTGTATTGGCAAGTGATACTATGGTAGTATAGTGGAGTCTATCATCTATATGCATTTGGCTAAGTGGAGCTTAGGCTTGCTTTGCTCAAAATAGATTTTCCATGTCATTTGAAATCACTAAGTTTTTGCTTGACAAAATAATCTTTCCCAAGGCATCTCCCAATCAAAGATTGAAGATCCTTTAACCCTTGTTCAACCACAATTTTTTAACTTAGAAATTTGGATGATGAGATTCTTGATAGCTTCCATGTCTTGATGCTCAAATTGTCCTTTACCAGGAACATGGCTAAGTACTTAGATTTTACACTCTGCAGAGGTGGTGCACTTTCCCCACAAGACTTGGTTTCACCAAGACAAGATCTTTCAGAAGCCTTTCCTTAGACCAAATGGACGCGTTCCAACCTATCATCCCACTACCACCAACTGTCCAAATGGCTAAGTTCTAGCAACCTATGTGATCCAGGCAGAGCCCATAATGCCAAGTGGTTGCACTTGAAGCTTCTCAACATTTGACATCTCAAATCTCTTTGTTCCTGGGTGGCAATCCACAAGTGTGATACACAAGGTAAACCTAGCCATGGGCCTTGTGTAACCACTCAACCAAAAACCACCAAGCAATTACCATTCCACCCAGGTGATTCATTAACTTAGTTGTTTTATTAAACAAAAACACAAGTCCTAAGACTTAGAAATTTTTCCATAGTATGAATGTATATTCCACCCTTGTTTTCTATTAGCTAAGCTAAGCTTGATAGTAGTAGGAATCTTAACTTAGGAAATTTTCTACTAAGGTTTCATCTACTAGGATTTCCCATAGCATGGTTTATACTTAGCAAAAATTCCATGCAAGTTTTACTTAGAAAAATCACTAATGCATAGTGAAAGTAATGGGACAAAAGTATGAAGCATCACTTGCCTTTTTGGTAGAGTATATGTTCACTCCTTGATCTTTGCAATGTTCACACACTTCAAGTCACTACAAATCAATCAAGCAAACAATATTTCAATCTACCATTCAAGCAATTCATCACATGAAATGATAAAGTCAAAGTAATGCATGCAAGCATGCCAAGCTTTGTTTTGTTTGAAAAGTGGTTCCTAATGGGTCATAAACATTTGAAAACACCTAATGGTCATTTTAGAAAGTGGCAAAGTCATTTGCAACAGATTTCACTTCATAAACCATTTTCAAAACAAGGTATCATTTTATGTGGTGTAGAAATGTTTTTACTAAGGCATTAATCTATAAGGTTCACAAAATATGTTTTCACACCATAAAACTTTGTGTTTAGGGTCAGTGAGTTTAAAACAAAACATTTCCCAAAGGTTTTCCTTCAAAATCATTTTTAATAAATAAACCATATTTTTATTTGACTAGAATTGGTTTTAAATCAAAGAATCATTCTTTTTTGTTCACCAAATACATTTTTGAAACCACAATTTGTTTCCTAGGGTCAGTAGGTTCAAAACAAACCATTTTCCAAAGATTTTATCCTCAAATTCATTTTGGAATAATTTTTATATCATAAACGAGCATACAAAAGTTTCTGCAAAAACAAAAGATTTAACAGAAACTTTTTACTAAACAAAGTGCATGGTTGTCTAGGGCTTGTTTTTATGAATCCATTGATATAAAATTTGCAAATTTTGGACATGTGGTTTGAAAGTTATACAATTTACAAAATTGGAAAACTAATAGATCAAATTCTGTTTAAATCAAACAAACTAGGACACGCGTCCTATTCCTATTCGCCCATACCGTTTCGTCTGGATCACGCACTGTAGGCCGTTGGATCTAACTGATATCGCACGGCGCAGGTTCATCCTTACCCCTTCGGTTAGTCAACCTATCCAAGCCATCAGATGCAGATTTAACGGTCCCTATTGCTTTGACCAATAAGCAGCGGCGCTGGTGGCGGCGACTGGCGGAGGCGCGGTCAGACGGTGGCGGAGCCGGCGATGCAGGAAGTGAGGAAGGAAGGGAATATGCTTACCGTGTTCGCCGATGCCTGGGGAAGCTCAAGGTGGTACTGACTGGCGAAGGGGCGCACGGAGGTGATCGGAATGGCTCGCCGGAGTGGAGCTGCGCCTCGGGTTTGTTCAGTCGTGGTCGAGGGCGAGCACCTGGGATGCAAGCAAGCGAAGAAAAGTATCAGGAGGATGCGCACGGTCTCTGTGGTTGCAGTGGTACTCACCAGAACACAAGGGGAGCTCGGTGTTGGCGTCAGTAACTCGTCGGAGGAAATGGCAAGCGGTGGCGCTACTGTTCGTTGTCGTTGCCGATGTTCTGGGGCGCGCGAGGACGAGTTGGAGCTACGGGGAGGTGCGCCTGGGTCTGGGGAGTGTGTGAGTTTGGTCGAGGAGGCCAGGGGCGGTGTCTACTGGCCGGAATTGCTCGTTGAGGCTCGCCGGAGCAGCGGCGGTGCAATTTCGATTCAGGGCAGCCTGGTGGCTCTCGTGCAGCGGTGTTTGAGGGGAAAGGAGGAGGAGACAGAGGCGATTAAAAGGGCATAGATGTTGGAGAGATTTATGCCTCCATTGACGCGAATTGATCGCTGCAATTCAAGACAGAAATGGCGAGGAGTAATCGGCGCGGGTTTGAAGACGATGAACAGGAGGGGTGGGGTCGGTTGGTCAGCGAGAGAGAGGAGAGGGGAGTTGGGTCCACCGGTCGGCGTCTCTGCGGGTCTGTAAGCATGTGCGAAATGTTTTTCTTCGGGAGAGAGAGGAGCTGGGCTGCTGGGCTTAGTGGGCCAGGTTGGGTTGGGCCGTCCTTGCTCTATTTTTTCTGTTCTGAATCTTTTTCTTTTTCCATTTCTTTTTCTGTTTTTGAAATTCAATCAACCAATTCAAACATTCAAATCGATCAAATTTCTACCACACTTTGTATTGAGTTTTAATTCTGTTTAACAACACAAAACTAAAGTCCAAAATAAAATAATAATTTTATTCTTTTTAGGATCTATTTAATAATTAAATAAAATAGACCTTAATTATTAATTCAAATAGGTTTTGATTTATTTAATAAAATCTCCATTTGAAATCTAAATATTATCAAAACCAAATCAGTAGGTTTTATTTGAAAATATAAAATACTTGGAAAACTTGTTTAAAATAAATTAATAAGTTTTATTAAAATGGAAAAGCCTTTACTTTAACAAAATTAGGTATTAATAAACTCTTATTATTTTATTTAACTAAACTTTTACACTTTTAATCAAAACAAAACATTTTATTTCAAAAAGCTTGGCCAAGGTTTAATTTAGCTCTATAAAATAATCCTTATTTATAAATCTACCTTTTCTTTTGAAAACCAAATCTTTTATTAAAAGATCCAAAAGTAGTAATTCCAAATATTTTTAACTTTATTGTTTATTTATCTTTTTTCTAAAATCCCTTTAGGATTTTATTTGATCCAAATAGGTTTGAAGGTTTCCAATTGGAATCAAAAAGTTTCTTCTCACCCTGAAAATCAACAAAGTTTTATTTTATTCATTTATTTTTCACATAACAAGATTTGGAAAATCTTGGGATGTGACAATCCCGTAGGACGTATCCCATGGCATGGATAGTGTTTCGTGAGTTTCCTTGGTTTCCAAGTTGATACGTAAGGAGTGCCAACAACTTTATAGTTATTGTAAGTGCTAACACACCTCTATCTACCAACAAGTAGTTCCCTCCATCAAGTCCCCACAAGAGTCAAATATTGAGAGGTTGACTTCTCCCAACATCAAGATGAAGACAATCCAACACATGGTCACAACGATGAATATCATAATAAACTTTATCTTATTTCAATATCATGTTAGGGTTTCTCCCTCTCCCCAAGAACTAATGATCTACTCAGACATGGAGGCAATCAACATCATGGCAAAAAATGGAATCTATCATAGATGAATAGTACTTGTATAAATCCACAACAAGTATAGAAATTACAACAAAATCTAGACAAGATGTAGATGGGATGGATGAAGATGGTGGTGATGCAGTGGTTGATGATGAAGATCGATGCCTTAGCCTCCCGGATCTGCGCAGGGCGAAGATGGTCCCCGGTGGATGAGTTCCCCCTCCATATGCCTTCTGGAGGTGAGATTTCTTCGATTTCTGGTAGTTCTGTATGTCGTCTCCCCGATCCAGTTGCACTGGGTGAAACTATTTGAGGAGGCGGAGGCGGCGCCAACTATACGGCCGGAAAATTTATTCCTGCCATATAGTTGGTTGTTAAACCTTCTGTATACTTTATTCGCTTAGGATTTTCTTCTAGTATTATTGATATTTCTCAAATAAGCGATTTGCGTTGTTTTTGACTCCTTTTCACACCAATAAAACTGCTCCAAGAATTCTGTCCACTATGTCCATCATCTGTCCTAGTCCTGATGAAAATAGACATAAAAGATGCGCGCGAGCGCATAAAATACCAAGATCCTACTACTACATTGCAAAATAATAATATATAACATGATGCAAATATGCACTCATAACACATCAACACAATCAAGAACCAAATGGGATCCAAGTTATGATAAGGATGAGCGACATGCTAGACGCAACAACCGTCATGCACACAACCACCATCGACACTGACAAGCTATGAATTACAATGATCCCAAGAAAAGGCATAGAAGGGAATTCTAGCATCATCAAGATCCTCCCCCACCACCTCGAGGCAATCAAGCTCCACCTACTCCACCTTATCGACCACCACACACGCTCCAAGTGAACAATTCTGCGCCAAGATGCCAAAACAACTACTGTGAGCGTCATGATGGCAAGTTTTGAATGCTCAAGTTCGTTATGCCCGTGTTTAAAGTAGAATAAGATGACGATGTATATATTGAATGAGAACTCAAAGTTCATAAGATCTTTTGAGTCCACAACTATTCCAAAGAGACGAATTTTGAAATGGTATCCCTCGAGTTTGAAGACTACGCAAATGTTTGATGGGAAGATTATCAAAGCCTTCGCAAGAAGCAAGATGATCCACCGGTTATCACTTGGACAGAAATGAAGGAAGTAATGCATGCAAGTTTCATCCCCGAGCACTATAGACAAGATCTTTGACAGGCTACAAAACTTGAAGCAAGGTACAAATATAATTGAAGAGTTCTACAAGGACATGGAGATGACTATGATGTGAGCCAATGTGAAAGAGCTCAAGGAGCAAACAATGGCATGGTTTCTCAATGGTTTGAACCTCCCAATACTCTGAAAATAGTCGATTTCCCACCTTGCAAAACTCTGGTGGAGCTTCTACACCAAGACAGTGATAGATCCAAATTTCATCACTTTTACTATTGATTTTCCTCTTGTTTATTGCCAGATTCCACTGAAGATTACACTTTCCACTAAATTTAATGTTGCAATTAGCGAATCCTTGTTTTCTTGTGATGGTTTTCAGGTAATAAACATTTATTGAAGATCTAATGGCATTTATGAGCTAATTACACCTAAAGAAGCAAATCCCCAAGTGGAGCCTCTTTCATTGGAGGCATACAGAACGCGTAACGACTAGTGGTACGGTCAGGACACGCCCGTACCGCCCTCCCGTACTACATGCCAACGGATCCGCTATATCAATACAAGCAACTTCCATAAAGGGGAGGAGATGAAAAAGAAAACACAACCACTGCAAAACTCATCAGAGAGAAGAGATCGGATCTGGAAGAGGAGAAGAACATCCCCTCATTCCTCAGAGATCTCCACCTCTTCAGCACACACTCCATCATCATCCCCATCATCATCTAGAGAGAGAGATTGGCAATTGTAAGATTAGGGTTTGATACTTTGATCTACCTTTGGTTTGTATTCGATTTGATCTTCAAGTATTATTGTGGTTTGCTACGATAACTTTGAGATGATTTCCATTTGCAATACAATTATGCCTTTGATTTGTCTCCCTCTCATGTATGAGTAAATATCCATAGGTGTCGGAGATGTAGGGAATTGGTGAGATGTGTCGTGCCTCCTTTATATCCATCCATTTGTGATTGTTGTAGTGATTATTAATTTGTGAGAATGATTATCTATGTTTGCCTAATGCTTGTTTTCTAATTTAAGGTCCCAGGTAAAATGATCTAAATATATCATAGGTATGTACTTGTATGCTAAAAAATCGACAACCCCCGAGTGACACAGACGATATCAATGAGGAGCTAGCATCACTCGGGGACAACAAGGAACCATCAAGATTAAAGCCTTGATCTGGTCGCAAGACCTTAATTGATGTGCTGACCATTGTTACGGTAACAGACAGACGGATCATTGGGACTAGGTAGAATTGTCCATGAGGACTTCTAGTCAGAATATGGGTTGCTTGCCTACTCACTTAAAAATAAGAAATATCACAACTACTTATTCCACTTTATCC
The DNA here is from genome assembly GCA_030063025.1 of Avena longiglumis. Lineage (NCBI taxonomy): Eukaryota > Viridiplantae > Streptophyta > Magnoliopsida > Poales > Poaceae > Avena > Avena longiglumis. The sequence goes on along the minus strand of CP125974.1, from coordinate 425,692,005 downwards.
ATTTGGCACTTTTACTATCACCATGAACAGTTTCTCTCCGCGCCTAACTTCTCATCTACAGGAACTCCAAACTCATTTAAAGTCTTTACTTTTATGCAATTTGTAGCACCCCGGATTTACGGCCCGAGAATGCCTATTATGCATGCAATTCACGTTCCCATGATTAGTGAGCCGTGAGCATAACCGACAAGTATCATTACAACATCCATAATGAACGAATACAAGTACTTACATTAAGTCCATTATGGCGATACAACATCAATAGCAGAAGTCTTCAAGCGCAGACCCCATGTCATGCCTTAACCTACATGTGACTGACTGGGAAGACGTCCTAGCTCGTATAGACGCCATCAATATCCATTGTTCCACTTGCTTCTGAAAAACTGGCCAGGTAAATAGCCAGGGACAATGCCGGTGAGTCTTTGAATGTACTCACAAACCACCGAGATAAGGTAACAAAGCTAATGCATATTGGGCTGTGGCGAGATAACTCTACACTACATTTGTTTCTGAAAATCCTAACATTGGCATCTCTATAGCTTTGTTGAAGAAGAGATTTTGGAAAACATGCCACCTTTTAGAAAATCAGGATATCTCCATATCCTTGATAAAAACGTTTTTAGAGTAAAACCCCTTTTTAAAACATCTTTGACCATCTCTGGTCAAAACAAAGCTCTTTCTCATACTTCCCTGTGACCAAGTCACATCCTTTTTATTCATCTCAAACATATCCCAAGGGTACTCCTAGCAATCACCTTTCCAACCGTCCTTTACCGAGGACACGGCTATTCGAATAGATTAGATTATGAAGAGTTTGTGAACTTTACCCACAAGAATCAATACATCCGTCAGGATACAACCACGGCCCGCTACACACGGTAGACGGGGATTCGGATAATCAAACCTAACCTTTCATTTGTCATCCCTAGCAATGTCACATTTTCCTTTTGGGTTTGTTCTCCCCGTCAACGAGTATGTGGCCCCTAGCCATAGTCCTCCCTTCTGCACTTCCGTATACCCAAACCCGCAGCTTGGCAATACACAATAAACTCGGTGACTCCACTTCCTTCTCCACTCCTAAAGCATACCGTCTGCAGGATACCCAATTTTTGCACCGGCACTCATACCGAGATAGGCTCACTCTTGCCGAAGCAAGCGATAGGCCCCAAATTCGAAGATTTGTTGTAGATCCTACCCGGGATTCCCAAGATTTCTCCCCTTCAGCAAATAGAAGCAGCCCAGGCTAAAGATAACAAACTACGAGCTAAGCGTCAACTCCTGGGGTAGTGTGGTTGCACGGGTAAATTGTTCCGATAAAGGCGTAGAACATCCCTTTTCTTTCTCTTGCTCAACTTTCTCTTTATCCTCCTCATATCTTATTTAGTAAAACCTCCACTCGGAAACGATGCCTCTTTCCAAGGGTTTTGTTTTGAAAACTTTGTAGTAGGGTAAAACCCAAAATAGTTTTATCATAAAAAACCCATAGTTTCCAAGAGGGAATATGCTAAGCATCTTAGCCTCGATCTAAAGGGTAGAGATGTGTGTCAATGAGGGTAAGTGTCCTAATGAAAAATCCATCATAACTTATAGGAGCCAAGTTACTCATGCCTTTTATTTGAAACAAACCATGCATTTAATCGTGAAGTTCATAAACGAGATATAAAACAATTGATAAAAGGAGTAGGTCAATATAGGAGTTCAGGAATGGAGGCTTGCCTGTGACCATCGAGATGCCCCTTGAGCAACAATAATAACAATAATAGAATAACCCGATGCTTCCTTCTTCTCGGCGTCTCACAATTCGCAACTATTGCCATTATCGAATATACATGCAAACAAACAATACCATATTCAATACAATGCATACAAACATCAAACCATACATCAAGCAAATGATAATCACATGAATACAAAAGTAGGGTGCTGGATGGTTAGTTTTATGAGATTTGTCGAAGGTTTGGAGTCATTGGAAGATGATCCTTTTGGATTTGTAGTCTCGAAACTACCAAAGAGAGGGGTTTTGGAACATGGATATGTTCTGTAGGATACCATTGTATAAAAATGATACCATCGGATAGATAAAATGAATCCAATAAAAGTGGTTTCACTATTTTATCAATTTCCATTGATTTATAGTGATTTTTTATAGTGAATAAAACTCTAGTTTAAGGCAATAATTCACCAGAATTGTTCTGGAGTTCCAAAAATTATTTCCTTATATGATTATGTGGAGTTTGATGGAATGATTCAAGAGGAGTTGGAATCATCTCAAAATATTTACCAAAATGCCCTCAGGAAATTCCCAAAGGCAGTTCTGGATGATATATGTCTTTTTCACCAGATTTAAATATAAGAGATTTTGATGTCATTCCAAATGCACATGATAGGTACCTGAAATACCTATCTGTAGAAATTGGAATCACGCCTTTTGGATTTCCATAACTACCGGGGTTAATTTATTAGTGAGTAAACCATGCATGGAAAGGTTTAATTCACCAGAATTCAAAGAAATCCCAATAAATACTGGGATCCTAGGGTTTGATAGGTATTAGTATGTAGATGTATAGAGAGTTGGATTTAGGTCAAAACCATTTTGGTTTTGCCTAGAGAATTTCTTAAAGTCAAAAAGTAGTTATTTTTGTTATTTTTACAAGGGGTATTTTAGGAAGTAAATGAGTATGCGGCCAGGGTGTCAAGGTATCTAGGATACCTTTCATTACTAAGTGAATTATTTTTTGCTACACATACATGCTAGTAGATTAATTCTAAGAAAATAAGGAATATTGTTTTAGTCAAGTGGTTTGTACTGCATGTTTGATAAAACCATATAGAACATATAATAATTTATATTTTGATGTTTTGGGTTCTTTTTCATTTTGTTTGGAATTTAAAGCAAACAACCAGATATAGAGTTACTGAAATGGTTAAAAAAAGGGGGAGCAGTGATGGGCTAGATCTGGGGCTAACTGGGCCTCCTTGCTAGATTCCAGCCTGCCTGGAATTGACCTCCGTGGGAAGGGGAGAGTCAAACGGGGCTGGAAGAGTCCCGCGTGGTAGGGAGGGGTGTGGGTGAAGGGGTACTAGTGGTCTAGGGACGTCCGATCTAGGGGACATCAACGGCCCCCGTCTCTTATTCTTCCTCCGACCAGGATAGACATAAGAGGAAACCCTAGCGGGCTCGGGGAGGAGCGGCGGTGCTTACCTGGGGGCTTGGAGGCGACGGGTTCAGATAGGAGAAGATCGACAGGCGACTCGTCCCAATTTGGTGAATGGCGGCGTCTCACGCGGGGAGCCAGTGGCGATGTTCGAGAGTTTGTCGGAGTGGCCCCTGGGATTCATGTATGTCGATGGTGAGTATGCAGGGAGGACACTGGGGTCTGGGGGAGTACCAAGAGGGGTTCCGGTGGTGCAGCAGGTGCTCGAGAAGGTCGGGGTCGGACACCGGGTCGGCCCTGCGTCGGATGGCGGTGGTCTCCGCTTCCCTGGAACAAACGAGAGCAAGGGGGAGGTAGGTTAGTTCTAGGGGAGATGTACATGGAGCTAGGAGGGAGATGAGATAGGTCGGGGGCGACCATATTTACTACTTCCTGAAAGAGGCCGGGAGGAAGATCTCCCTCTCTCCAGGGCAAGGCAGGTTCTAGGAGTCGCTCAGGGGCTCGAGGTAGGTGTGTGGGTGTGAGAGGAGAGAAATGGGGATTGAAAGAGGCAGTGGGGTGGCCTCTGTCCATTTATTTGGGGAGGGCATGGTGCATGATGGGCATAGTCTATGGAATGCTTTTGGTAGGGTGGTTTTCATCCATTGGGAAATAGGGGTGGTGGAGAGGAGAGTGTGGGACACTAGGGGCGAGCAGTGAGTGGTGGAGGGAGTGGGGTGGCTGCTGCCCCTTTTATTCTCAAGATATTTTGTCTCTCTTTTTCTCTCCACTCCAAGTGAGAAAGGGACAAGAGAGGAAGGGCTAGTACTATAGTGATATAGTACCATACGACCAGAGTAGGTGTGTGAGTGCTAGGGAAACTTTCTTGACTATATTGGAATAGGTTTAGTGGGGTGTAAAGAGGTGAGTTTGAAAGATTTCAAATATTGGCCAAATAGAGGCTTATGAAGCATCTTTGGATTTTTGGGTTAGGCATGATGAGACAAGGGTACTAGTTGGATGATATGGTCAATACAACACTCCTGGATTTATTTGAGATTTTTAAAAGGAATTAAAGTCAACTAAAACCATTTATTCAAAAAGTGCAGATACCATATCACACATTGGGGAATTTTCTTGGAATTTATTTAGATAGGAAAGTATTATTAAGCAATTGTTTCTTGTTTCTGCCATTTAAGAAAAGGGGAAAAAGGAAATAATAAAGAATCTCAGAAATATTTAGGATCTCCTTTGATATTTTTACATTGGACAAGGTAGGTTTTTGATGTGAAATGGTCCTAGATACCATATCACACATTGGGGAATTTTCTTGGAATTTATTTAGATAGGAAAGTATTATTAAGCAATTGTTTCTTGTTTCTGCCATTTAAGAAAAGGGGCAAAAGGAAATAATAAAGAATCTCAGAAATATTTATTTTTGAGTTTGAAAGATAGGGTATGAGCTAGAGAGCTCAAATGTGCATTGAGTTGGCAAAGTGGTTTAGTGAAAAACAAACTAGCCTTTATAGGAGAGATTTTGAGAATTTTGCAAGATAATGGATTTAATGGTTTTGGGTTCCAAATAATTATGGAAGTTATTTGAAAAATTATCATATCCAAGGTAGATGATGTAAAATTGATGTATCCATCATGTCCAACCTTGGGTTTTGAAGAATTTTGGTGAAAAATGATGGACACTAGATTTGGGAGAATCTAGGTTTTTGATAATTTTATACCACCAAAACAGGGTTGGATTTGGGAGCTCAGAGCTCACCTGGGTACAAGGTATAGATGGATAGATAAACAAAGTTCTATAGATGATCATGGAAGTAAGATTTGGGCTTGGTTCTCTTTGAGGTGGTTTAGGAGTGATGGCAAACTTTGTTGAAAATAAGGCTGCCATAACAGATACATCATGATGCCTCATAAACCATGTGGGTTTAAGAAACACGAAGATCCAATGGAAAAAAGGGAAGTATGGATTCATATACCATGGTTATTATATCATAACCATGCAAATAGTTGGTCATGGGGAGGTAGCATATAGATGTGAGCTTCTGCCAAAGTAGGAAAGATGATAAGATTTGCAGAAAATATTATTATATTGACTACAAAACCATCATGGATGGGTGGTAACCAAAATGGATTATCCAAGGGAGAAAGTGCGCTTTGGTAGTACTAATGGTTTACTACAAGATGGTTCAAGTACATTCTCAAGAATGCACACAGGTTGGAAAATGTAGAGCTCCAAAGATTGAATCTAGATAAGAATTCCAGACTTAGCCATTTGGCCAGATTTAGGGTTTTAGACTAGATTAGAAGAGGGACACAGATTGAGAGAGTGGCAATGGTTTATCCTTCCCATCAAGTGGTTGATGTTGAGGTATAGATTTAATAGAGGGGATCCAGGCTTGGATTGGGTCTTCACTAAGTAAGATACTATCAAAAGGGATTATCCCTGGATTGATCTGATTAGGAGATGAGATGGCCACTTTAGTGGCTTAGGGTAGATCCAGATTTGGATGCTTGGTTTGATATTGGGGATCACAAACATAGATTGGGTCCTAAGATATGAGCTACTAGATGAGCTCACTCTAGTTCCGAAGCAAACAAGGCAATCAGCTGATCAAGGCAATTCATCTTATCAACTTATCCAACTACCACTAAGGTTACCATCCAGCCTAGCTTGAGGTAAGGTGTATATCTTATATTATACCAATAGTTGCATAAGCATAAGAAAACAAGTAGACAAGTATTGCAACACTTAATAATAAAAAGTTTTTGTTCCCCCTGATTTTTGCCTTTTGCACAATAATTCTGGGTTGCTGAAATTGGGATCTTATAGACCTTCCCTCCTTAAAATAATCTCGTCCCGGGATTGGGGAGGAGTAGGGTTGGGTGATAACATCCTCTTAACAATTTCAGCGGAGGAAATTATAAGATGTTAACAGGTTTTGCAACAAAGTAGGCGTGGTTAGCTACGGGTTGGAGCTAAGTGGCTTCTGATTGAGCGGTTTAGATTTAAATAGATGGAAAAGACGCAGTCTTTTCCCCTTAGGACACTTATAGGGAGGATTAGAAGCGATAGGGTCCTTCCTTCTTGAGGAGAGATGGCGAGTTGAGCCTGCTTCATACCTTTATTGCTAAAATCAGATTCTCTGCCTTCTTGGTCTTGAAACACCGGAAGTGCTGGCTGGATGGTCGACTCTGCGATGGATAACTTTCCCGAAGTATCTTCTGATGTTGGAGTGGTGTCGATTAGTGTCCTTTAGGCAGGGTCCACGATTTTGATTTAGAGGGTGATTATAACCTAGCAACGACTAGGGTTCGACTCCAGGGTTCTATCGGATTTTGAGTAGGAAAGACGCGGACTTCCCCCTTAGATCAACACTAAGGGTGCCTGATGGAGTCACAGACCTTCTTTATTGGAGTCGTATGATGATGTTGGGGGAGGGAGTTGCACTATTTATCCGGAGGTGGTTATCTTCTATCGACCTTGTATAAGCCGCTTTGTCAGAGACGTCGATGCCACTTCATGAAGTAGTAGTTGTAGCGGGAAAGGCGTTTAACTAGCTTCCTAGCAGTTAGTTCTGGGCTAGTTAGGTGTACGATACGTTGGAAAATGCCATTTGCGATTGCCGGGCTGAGAGGCGATCTTATAGGATGAGGTCATTATGGGTTGAGTCTGATGCAACGTCAGGGGTAAAACACGCAAAGAACGGCATCATGCTTGCATATCATCCAACATGGTTCATCCAGAATTCAGCAGATTTGCGCCGACCAACAGCGAAGGTACTTGACGCCTTACTGAACAAGTTTCGAGATGATCCATCACTTGCTAGAGGTTGGAAGAGTGAGTTGGTAGGGTACGAAGGACTATGTCGAGAGTGCACCTTGAATCTTGTAGCCATACTAGGTCTGGGCACTCACTTTGGATACTTCAGTTCCTCGGGGTCTGAGGAATATTCAAAACTCCGGCCGTCAGGAGTGAGGATCGTGCCTTCTCCGATGGATGCTTTGATGGTAGATCTTCCGGGGTTGGTGACCGAAAGATGGGTTGATACTCGTAGAAATACAGTTCTTCATTCTCCATCTCGGGGTTTGCAGATTTGGAATTCTTTTCGGTGGGTCGTTAGCAACAATAGCAGATAAGGGGAGGGGGGCTTCATGATGTCTTCAGGGAGTCTCGAATCCTTGGTTTGCTTTCTTTGGGGAATAATATTGGTGGTGCCGAGTAGTCTTGTTGTCTTCATTCTGAGCTTCGCGGTTACTGGGAGGATCTAGCAGACTTCTAAAGATTGTTGATGAGGTCTATTTTTTGTTCCTCTGATGACTCTCGAGATGGTGCTTGGGGCAGGTTCTTGTATTGGAGATCTTCCTGTATTATCTTGTCATAAGCGGTCTTCTGGATTTGAGTGGCAAGACACAGTCTTTCCAACTTAGAGATTTACTTATGGTCGTCGAGGCTGGCGTAGATCCTTCGTCTTGGAGCATTGGCGTGAAACTTGAATTGAGGCCTTCGAGTGACGCCTTATTGTGACTACCTTGCTATGGTGGTTACCTATCAAAGCCGTAAGGGTTAGCTCGGGTAGTTGTAGAGGTTAGCGACACTTCTTCTGGGTCTTTAGTCTGGATGGAGGCATTTTAGCTTCAGAGGGGTGGTCTTAACTCGAACTCTCTGTGTTGCCTTGAAACGATGATGGAGTAGACTCGTTGTATTCATGCATCCTTATCTTCAGGAGTCTCGGGTCATTGGGGTTATGGAGAGGACTTCCCGTTGATTCGATGGAGGGTTTAATAGGGTCGTTGCTCTTTGGGGGCGATTAGATCTAAAGCATGAAAAGGAGCTGTCGGAGATTTCTTTATGTGGCCATCCTGCCGAGGAGAGGTTTCCTGCTATGGGGTTGCAAGGGTTAGAGCCGGGATACACCAACAAGGTGGTGATACAATAGGATCGAGTGATCCGAGGCAGACAAACAACACATTCCACACATCATACAAACATATGACAAGCAAGTAAGGCATACTCCAGGTACCAAGGAATGACTACGCGCCATAGGGGAATCCTATTTTAGGGATGCTAATCCTAAGTACGGACATTATGGGGTTCTTTACTTCAGTCTTGCCATTTGTTGTTGTTGGTGCCGTACTTGATTGATTTGGAGGCGATGAAGGAATCTGTTGGTAGGGCGATCTTGTAGTGTCTTTCGTCGTTGGTAGATCCGTTGGTTTGCTTGTCTCAGTGTCTCTTCATCTCGAGATCTTCGTCTCATAGTTTCCAAGTCGGACTTTTTTTTTGAAAACGGAACTTTTGAAGTAGCTGAGATATAGAGTAAACTAGTTTCAAACAGTTTAAGTCAGCGAGGATAAGATAAGAAATCTTTCAAAAAACTTTTGAGAAAGTAGTTTTCGAAATTTGGTGTTTTCAAAAATAGTGGTTGTACTGTCTAACGTTCATGCTAACTAAGGCCTCCTACAGTCAGGATGGCTCTGATACCAAGTATGTAGCACCTAGGATTTATGGTCCGAGAATGCCCATTATGCAGGCAATTCACGTTCCCATGATCAGTGAGCCGTGATCATAACCGAAAAGTATCATTACAACATCCATAATGAATGAATACAAGTACTTACATTAAGGCCATTATGGTGATACAACATCAAGAGTGGAAGTCTTCAAGCGCAGATCCCATGTCATGCATTAACCTATAGGCGACTGACTGGGAAGACGGCCTAGCTCGTATAGACGTTAGCAATCTCCATCGTTCCTCTTGATTCTCAAAAACTGGCTAGGTAAATAGCAACGGACAATACCGGTGAGTACTTTGAATGTACTCGCAAACCACCGAGATAAGGTAACAAAGATAATGCATATTGGGTTGTGGCGAGATAGCTCTACACTACAGTTGTTTCTAAAAAAGCCTAACATTCTTGAAGAACCAATTTTTGGACCGGCACTCCTGCCGAGACAGGCTCACTCTTGCCGAAGCAAGCTACATGCCCCAAATCCGAAGATTTGTTGTAGAGCCTACCCGGGATTCCAGGGATTTCTAACCTTAAGCAAGTAGAAGCAGCCCCGGCTAAAGACAACAAACTACAAGCTAAGCCCCAACTCCTGGTGTAGTGTGGTTGCATGGGTAAATTGTTCTGATAAAGGCATAGAACATCCCTTTTCTTTCTCTTCCTCAAATTTCTCTTTATCCTCCTCATATCTTCTTTAATAAAACCTCCACTCAGAAACGACGCCTCTTTCCAAGGGTTTTGTTTTGAAAACTTTGTAGTAGGGTAAAACCCAAAATAGTTTTATCATAAAAACACGTAGTTTCCAATAGGGAAGATGCTAAGCATCTTAGCCTCGATCTAAAGGGTAGAGATGGGTGTCAACGAGGGTAAGTGTCTTAATGGACAATCCATCATAACTTAGAGGAGCCAAGTTACTCACGCCTTTTATTTGAAACAAACCATGCATTTAATCATGAAGTTCATAAACGAGATATAAAACAATTGATAAAAGGAGTAGGTCAATATAGGAGTTTAGGAATGGAGGCTTGCCTGTGACCAGCGAGATGCCCCTTGACGGTGTTAGAAAACCAGAGCAGCAATAATAACAATAATAGAATAACCCGATGCTTCCTTCTTATCGGCGTATCGAGTATACATGCAAACAAAAAATACCACATTCAATACAATGCTTGCAAACATCAAACCATACAGCAAGCAAAAGATAATCACATGATATACAACAGTAGGGTGCTGGATGGTTAGTTTTATGAGATTTGTAGAAGGTTTGGAGCCATTGGAAGATGATCCTTTTGGATTTGTAGTCTCGGAACTACCAAAGAGAGGGGTTTTTGACCATGGATATGTTCTGTAGGATACCATTCTATAAAAATGATACCATCAGATAGATATTGATAAAATGAATCCAATAAAAGTGGTTTCTGGCCATTTATTTAGGGAGTGCATGGTGCATGATGGTCATAGTCTATGGAATGCGTTGGGTAGGGTGGTGTTCATCCATTGGGCAACAGGGGTGGTGGAGAGGGGAGTGTGGGACACTAGGGGTGAGCAGTGAGTGGTGGAGGGTTGGGGTGGCTGCTTCCCATTTTATTCTCAAGTGAGAAAGGGGACAAGAGAGGGAGGGGTAGTACTGTAGTGATATAGTACCATACGACCAGAGTAGGTGTGTGAGTGCTAGGGAAATTTTCTTGACCATATTGGAATAAATTTAGTGGGGTGTAAAGTGGTGAGTTTGAAAGATTTCAAATATTGGCCAAATAGAGGCTTATGAAGCATCTTTGGATTTTTTTTGGTTAGGCATGATGACACAAGGGTACTGGTTGGATGATATGGTCAATACTGCTCTCCTGGATTTATTTGAGATTTTTCAAAGGATTTGAAGTCAACTAAAAACCATTTATTCAAAAAGTGCAGAATTGGTTTCTAGGAGCTCCTTTGATATTTTTACATCGAACAAGGTAGGTTTTGATGTCATATGGTCCTAGATACCATATCACACATTGGTAATTTTCTTGGAATTTATTTAGATAGAAAACTATTTTTCAGCAATTATTTCTTGTTTCTGCCATTTAAGAAAAGGGGCAAAACGAAATAATAAAGAATCTCAAAAATATTTATTTTGAGTTTGAAAGATAGGTTATGAGGTAGAGAACTCAAATGTGTATTGAGTTGGCAACGTGGTTTGGAGAAAATCAAACTTGCCTATATATGATAGATTTTGAGAATTTTGCAAGATAATGAATTTAAATGGTTTTGGGTTCCAAATAATTATGGAAATTATTTGGAAAATCATCATATCCAAGGAATATGATGTAAGTTTTGAGAATTTTATACCACCAAAACAGGGTTGGATTTGGGAGCTCAAAGCTCATCTGGGTACAAGGTATAGATGGCTAGATAAACAAAGTTATATAGATGATCATGGAAGCAAGATTTGGTCTTAGTTCTATTTGAGGTGGTTTAGGAGTGATGGCAAACTTTGTTGAAAATAAGGCTGCCATAACAGATACATCATGATGCCTCATAAACCATGTGGGTTTAAGAAACACGAAGATCCAATGGAAAAAAGGGAAGTATGGATTCATAGACCATGGTTATTATATCATAACCATGCAAATAGTTGGTCATGGGGAGGTAGCATTTAGATGTGAGCTTCTGTCAAAGTAGGAAAGATGATAAGATTTGTAGAAAAGATTATTATCTTGACTGTAAAACCATCATGGATGGGTGGGAACCAAAATGGATTAGCCAAGGGACAAAGTGGGCTTTGGTATTACTAATGGTTACTACTAAATGGTTCAAGTACATTCTCAAGAATGCACATAGGTTGGAAAAGGTAGAGCTCCAATGATTGAATCTAGATAATAATTATAGACTTAGCCATTTGGCCTGATTTAGGGTTTTATACTAGATTAGAAGAGGGACACAAATTGAGAGAGTGGCAATGGTTTATCCTTCCCATCAAGTGGTTTATGTTGAGGTATAGATTGAATATAGGGTATCCATGCTTGGATTGGGTCTTCACTGAGTAAGATACTATCAAAAGGGATTATCCCTGGATTGATCTGATTAGGAGATGAGATGGCCACTTTAGTGGCTTAGGGTAGATCCAGATTTGGATGCTTGGTTTGAGATTGGGGATCACAAACATAGATTGGGTCCTAATGGATGAGCTACTATATGAGCTCACTCTAAGCAAGCAAGGCACTCAGCAGATCAAGGCAATTCATCTTATCAACTTATCCAACTACCACTAAGGTTACCATGTAGCCTAGCTTGAGGTAAGGAGTATATCTTCTATTATACCAACAATTGCATAAGCACAAGCAAACAAGTAGACAAGTATTGCAACACTTAATAATAAAAAAAATCCCCTTGATTTTTGCCTTTTGGACAACAATTCAGGGTTGCTGAAATTGGGATGTTACACAATTTACTCCTTATTTACTTCCTACGCACGTTTCCTCTATCTTTTACTCACAACCCTCCACCATTAGCAATTGCATTCAATTCACTCAATACTTGTGACACCTTGAGTGTGATATAAAAGCCGCCTAAAAGCATTTGCCGAAGCTCCTTGTTGGGATCGATATAAAAACTGGAATAATACTTCCGTGAAAACATTCTCTCACGAACCTGTTGAAAGAGCATATGGGCCCCATGTGTGGTTTTGGTAATTAATGATAATATCTATGGACTAATGCTTGTATCAATTTGCACTTACAGGAATTCTCCATTGGCATTGCTTGGAGCATGTGTTGGATTCAATGTAGAAGAAAGTGAAGATCAAGTGTTGATCAAGGAATGATCAGGAGATTGGTCATGGCAGAGTTGAGCCTATGGAAATTGTGTCTTGAAGAATAAGATGGAGTGATATCTCTGGTGTACCTTCAAGGCACCAAAATTATGAAGAAAAGAATATATGAAGTGGATATTTGAGCCTATGTCAAGTGTGTCTTGAAGAATAAGATGGAGTAATATCTCTGGTGTACCTTCAAGGCACCAACATCATGAAGAAAAGAATAAATGAAGTGCAAGTTCAAGATGAGCCATCTCGAAGTTATCATATGCTTGGGGCTTGCCATCATTATGGTGATCATGGATATGTGAAGATATGCCTAAAAGAGAGGCTCTCCCATAGTGAGTATGGGGGAGCAATTTGGAAGACTTCACCAAGATAGCGCGATCAAGAAAGGTGTTCCATATTGAGGTGGACAAGATCGTTATTGTCAAGATAAAGTGGAATATGCTCAAGGCAAAGATATGTTCTTGATAGGGTTTCTTTCTTACCGGTCTCATGGTGTTTGTTGGGGAAACTAGTTTATAGGATAGGTGACCATACTATAAAGAGGGGCTCTCAAGTGAGTAACTTGATCATATCCCTCGGTGAGAGCTCAAACCTTTGCATACTTGGCATCATATTTATTGTTTCTTATTTGCTTCTTATCCATGAGAGTATGTATAGATTGTGTTAATATCCATGACAAGCTCTAGTTCACTAGGATTTCATATGCATTCTCTAGTGAGTTTTCGATATTGGAGGTTTTACCGGTTCATCTTTTTGAGAGAGGTCAAACCTTTCGTAATTTGGTTCTATCCTTTATTTATGTACTATGATGTTTTTCTGTATGATCTTGTAGATATTATAATCCTCTTTAAAACGAGCCCAATATCATCAAAATCGGAGTCCGTATGGAAAAGTTATGGTTGTTTTCGTATTGGTCTTTCTACCAGTTTTTGTAAGACCGGAGACTCCGGACTAAATCTCCGGTCTATCTCCAGACCGCGTACTAAATGGCATCCAGTTTGTACCTGGTTGGCCTAGGTACACCAAAGACTCTGGTCCCAGTCCAGAGACTCCTGACCGAGCGATTCCTGGGCCTAACGCTTGGATTTCTAGGGACCTATTTAAGGAGCCCTTCTTCCCCAATGCTTCCCTAGCTCTCTTGCAATCCCCTCACCATTGCTGACCTCTTAAATCTTGTTTCCCCTCAATCCCTCCTATGATTCTTGCATATTCTTGAGGGATTTTAAAGAGGAGATCTAGATCTACAACTCCACCAATCAATCTGTCCTATAAGTGAGGGGAACATATTGGGATCTAGATCTTGGAGTCTTTTGTGGATTTCCTACATTGTTCTTCCTCTCTTATTCCCCCATAAGCTTTTGTACCTTTGGTACAATTTGGGAGAGAAGTAATTGAGCACTTATTGTGTTCTTTCCATTGCATTTGGTTCATCGGTTGGAGTTCTTGGTGAGGATTCGATTGGGTGAAATTTGAGAAGTTTTTTACTCTTGGGTTCTTGGAACCCTAGATGGTTTAGTTGTTTTGTAGGTTTGTGTATTACTTGGGGCCTCCAATTAAGTGGTGAAGCTTTCCTAAAGCTTGTTTGTTGGGAGCCTCCAATTAAGTTGTGGAGAAGTGCCACAACCTTGTGAGAGGTTTCGGATTGCCACCGACATGTGCACCAATAGTGGAAGTCTGGATCAATCCCGTTGGGGTGAGATTCACAGGAGAACAATGGAGGCCTTTTGTGGCATTGGTGGTTTGAAACCACCCCCTCTCCAAATGAGATGTACTCCATTATTGGGAGGAACTCGGTAAAACATCATCGTCTCTGTAACATCCCAAAAATCATGATTCATAAAGTTTGCATATCATTCGTGCATTCATAAGCATTTAGGATCATTTTAAAACAAGATTTCAAAAATAGAAGCAAATTGTCGTCTATTATTTTATGTAAGAAAGACAATGGCTTTATTTCTAATCTTTAATATGAGTATACTTGTTTAAACCAGAAAAAGGATTGAACATGGGTTTGAATGTTATTTCCAAAGCTTGGTCAAAATGTCAATACAAAAATATTAATTCAAAACCATTCATATGCCTATTTAGAAATAAATAATTAAGACATGGTTTTATTTTAAATTTCAAAGGGCTAAAGTAATTTTGAATGAACAACAATGTTTTATACTCAAATATGTGCATGTTTAACTTTATAAAAATCCAGAGAAAGTTTGAATTCAAACTCATTTGAAATCATTTGAAAAGGATTCCTGGAAAATTAATTAGAAAAAGAAAAAGAGAAAGGAATAAAGAAAAGGCCGGCGCCACCATTCAGGCCCAGCAGCAGAACCAGCCCATTATCCAGCCCACCCGGGACCCCCTCTCCTCTCTGTTTCTCACCCCGCCCGCGCTCACCCCCTTGCTGACAATTGGGTCCCGCAGCCACGTCACCCCTTCGTCCCCAAATCCGGCGACGACCAGCTCGCCGCTGTAGTTTCTTCCCCAATCAAACCCGATGAAATCGTGCTTGATTGCCATTGATTCGTCGAGTAATTTCCTCCCCTACTCTGGCTATTTAAACCTCTCCCTCTCCGCGTCATTTTCCCCCACCCAGCACCACCAGAGCGCCGCCAGGCTACCCGTATTTAGCTTCACACCGCCGCTGTTCCGACGAGCTCCGGCGAGCTATTGTGGTGAGCTCTGAGCACCCCCTATCTCTAGTTCACGCGACTGTGTTCGCCAGCTCTTGCACACATGTTAATGCTTGCCTCTTGTTCCCTTGTGGCCTAGGTCGTTGCCTTCGTCTTCAACTGAGAGCACCCGACGACGAGACGAACTCCGGCGAGCGATTCTGTTCGTGTCTGTGCGGCCCCGCCCCAACCGTGACCATGTTGAGCATCTCCACGTCTTCGCGACATTGGTAAGCACCAGTGCACCTCCCCTGCACCTCTGACCTGGTCGGCGTGTCACCGCCAGAGGCGTCGCTGCCGCCAGCGCCATTCGCGCCGCTGGATCTTGGTCAATTAGATCTGATCCATTGGATCTAGATCCAAAGGCCTCGATTAGATCTTTAGGTGAAGCGGTACGATTAGATCTGGGCCTTGCACAGTCACTTATATCCAACGGCCCTCGTCGATCGATCCATGCGAAGCGGTATCAGCCAATAGAAACAGTCCATGTGGCCTAGCCTGTCTGTTTAAAATTCCAGAAATGATTTTTGAATGTTTAAAATTGTAAAATTCATAACTTTTGTTCTGCTTATCCAAAAAATGCAAATAAGATACCATTGGAATCACAAGAATAAATCCTACACATATATGGGATTAGTTTTGTATTTTGTTTCTGTTAAAATAGAATTTTATGCAGAGACATTTGTAGGCTTATTTTGTGTATAAAAATTCACTAGAAAATGTTTTAAAGATCAAATAAAGCTTATTTGATGAATAAATGTTTAGTTTTTTGATTAGTACTGTTTTACTTGACTTGTTTGGTTTGGAAAAAATCATCACATGGAATTTTCATGCATTCATATATTTTTGTTTGATTATTTGAAATGTGAATTTGGTGCTATCATTTTATGTGTAGATTTTGGTGCTAGTGGTGATTGTGACTGTGAGGATTGTTGTTACTTCCCCAACTACCAAGGAAAGTGGTGCTTCATACTTTTGTCCCAATATTTTAACTATGCATTAGAAATATTTTGTATAGGGCTTGCATGATAATTTTGCTAAGTATCTATATGCTATGCTTGGGAAATCCTAGTAGTTGTAGAACTGTTAGAATTTTCTCTAAGTTAAGATACTTTCTATTGCCATGCTTAGACTAGCAAGTAGCAACCAAGGGTGGAATATATACATGCTATGGAAAAATATTGCTAAGTCTTTGACTTATGTTTTTGCTTAATAAAACAACTAAGTGAATGAAACACCTGGGTGGAATGGTAATTGCTTGGTGGATTTTGTTGAGTGGTTACCAGGGCCCATTTTCCAATGGTTTACCCTATGTATATCACTTGTGGAATGCCACCCAGGAACAAAGGGATTTGAGATGCCATATGTTACGAAGCTTCTAGTGCAGCCACATGGTATTATGGGCTCTGCCTGGATCATATAGGTTGCAATAACTTAGCCAAATGGACAGTTGGTGGTAGTGGGTGATAGGTTTGGAACGCGTCCATTTTGGTCTAAGGGAAGGCTTCTGAAAGGTCCTATCTTGGTGAAAATCAAGTCTTGTGGGGAAAGTGCACCACCTCTGCAGAAGGAAGAATCTAAGTACTTAGCCATGTCCCCGGAAATGGACAATTTTGAGCATCAAGACATGGAAGATATCAAGAATCTCCTCATCCCAATTTTCTAAGTTAAAAAAACTTGTGGTTGAACAAGGGTGAAGGTTCACCAATGTCTATTGGTGGTTCCTTGGGAGTTTTTGCCAAACAAAAACTTAGTGTTTTCAACTGATAGGTAAAACCTATTTTGAGCAAAGCAAGCCTAATCTACACTTAGCCAAATTCATGTAGAAGCTAGATACTATTTATTCTACTAAGGTATCACTTGCCAATACTATTCCAATGTATTGACCCACTGTGGCTGTAACTTGTGATGTTGCAGGTTACAATGATGAGGATTAGGGTTATGAGTCTACACTCAACATGCTTGCCTGTGGCACATGAAGATGAAGACTTTTATTTATATTGTTAAGTTAAACTCTTGTACTAGCCTATGGCTATGGAGTTGTAAAAGACTATGTTATCTCTGGAATGACGATGTAATAATGACCTTTGTTTCTGTGTACTTCATCTTAAACTTTGGATGCTAGCAATTTATCCAGGGACTAGCATTGCAATCACAGGGACCTTTACCTTTATAAAGGTGGGGTCTTACAGATGGTATCAGAGCACTGTGTTGCCTGTAGGATTATGACCCTAGGATTGGACTAGAAACCACTAAGGAAAAATTTTCAACACTTTGAAAAATTTCCACACTTGTGTTTTTCTTCTCGTAAACTTTTCTAATATTCTTTCTCATCTCTATTTGTAGATGAACTCCATCAACGAAGCCGTGAGTAAGGGACCACTCATGACCATGACCTTAGAGTGTGATACTAAATTTCTCAAGGCACTCAAGAACCTTATGGTTACCATGAGGATACATGGTGCAGCTGTGTACAATGGATTCCCTGTGATGGATGAAGGAGAAGAATATTGGTGGGTGCAACTTCACTTGTACAAAAACAAGGAAGACAACCACAAGGAGTCAGGATTCTGCGTGGTCACCAAATCTGAAATGCACACGACATTCTTTGACTCTGCAAGAAATGCAGCTTGGAATGCCATCAAGGAGCTTGGTGATAGACTCAAGTGCAGAATGCTCAATACCCAAAATGACCTTAGAGAAGAAAATAAGCATACCCAAGAATTAGATACTACCAACCAACAACTAAGGGGAGACATCATAGACTTGATATGGGAGTCTTGTGAACAAGATAGACAAATGGATACTAAGGATGCCCTGATAGCTATTTTGTCTAGTGAGTGAGAGTTGTAACGTACTTGTTAGTTGGACCACCACACTTATCGTTTGTACTTCCAAAAATTTGTCTAAGTTATGTTGAACCTTTGATGTTTGTAATGGATTTGTGTATGCCATGACTTGTGTGTTTGTTGCAAAAAGATGTGCTTGAGTTATTTTGTCTTGTGATTTTTCTCTATTTGTGTTGATTCTAACTTTCTCTATCTTATAAAAATAGATGCCTAACATTGTTATCAGCACGGCCGAGGAGTTCAAGGGAACTCGTTTTGGTACTCGTCTCATTGAGCTCACTAGTGTGCTCAACCTCCCACTTCCTAGCATCATGACGCTTCCACTCACCAAGTTTGAGAGGAAGGACGTATGGGGCTTCAGAGTCACACAGCCGGGACGCCAGGCAGAGCCAGCCATGGAGGCCATCACTTTCAAGCTGATGCATGACGACAAAGAGAAAGGCTTAGATGTAGTCATTCAGGAGTTACTGGGGCGCCTGGTAGGGAGACACTCCACTCAGCTTAGAGGTCTTTACTTTCACCCCTTCGGGAGACGCAAAGAGGAGGGTGAGGCTATAGAGTACGAGGATGCTGCTAGAGAGACGACGGAGCCGATTCGTCTGTACCTTCAGGACCTAGAGGGTCTTATTAGACACTTATATACTGATAGGACCAACGTCATGCTTAGCAATGACGAGCTCCGTGTTTAGCTTCGAGAGAAGGACAAGCTCTTTGCGGAGCAAGACGATATTGTCAAGGAAATGGAGGACAAGTTTGAAAGCCAGGACAAGAAGTTCAAGAGCCAGGAGAAAAGAGTCCAAGACAGGAACAAGAAGATCCGGGAGATGAAGGAAGAGCTAGAGTCCAAGGACTTCGAGCTTGAGCATCAGCAGGGAGTGATCGAGAGGCTTCACTCACAGAAGAGGGCTCTTAGGGCCAAGATTTAGGCCTTGACTGCTAGTGTTGATGAGTACAAGACTGCCATGGAGAATGCAGGTCTTACCCTCATTGACGTGGATATTGATGCGGAGGATTAGTGTAGACTACTCGACTATCTTTCATCTACCGTACTTTGATTATTGAGTCGCAATGACCATCCAACATGTGGATGGCTTGCTATGGTGTGTTTGCTTTTTCCAAAACTTGTTGTTTATGTCGTTCAAACTCTATGTTATTTTGATGTTTGGTTATTGTGATTGTCTATGTGATGTATTGTGCATGTTAAGCATCTATGGGTATCTCATTCTTATCCTTATTAAAACCACAGATGCCTCCTCGACGTGCCAACCTCAACCAAAACAACAACAACAACAATATCATTCCCTAGATGCAGCAGTTGATGACAGCACAAGCACAACTGATGCAGATGATGACCACCTTCGTGCAGAACCAGAACCATAATAACAACAACAACAACAACCAGAATAATCCGCCAGGATTTGACATGCTCACCAGATTTCTAAGACTGAGGCCTGCAAAGTTCTCGGGAACCACTGATCCAATGGTAGCCAATGACTGGTTACGATCAGTGAACAAGGACTTAGTGACTGTCGGCTGCACCGACGAAGAGAAGGTTAGGTTTGCAGCACATCTGCTGGAAGGGCCAGCAGCAACCTGGTGGGACAACTTTCAGATCACCACTCCCATTGAGGATGTGACTTGGGCTATCATTGAGGATGGATTCCGTACAGCTCACATCTCATCCGGAGTGATGAATTTGAAGAAGAAGGAGTCCCACAATCTGAAGCAGCGTCACTACAGCGTGGCTGAATACATTGAGGAATTCAACAATCTAGCGCGTTATGCACCGGATGAAGTTGATACAGATGCTAAGAGGAAGGAGCAATTCCTCGAAGGACTGAATGATGAGTTGAACCTGCAGCTGTCTGTTTCCTATGTCCCAACCTACCAATCACTTTGTGAAAAGGCTACCATCTTGGAGAACAAGATGAAACAGGTTTAGAGCAGGAAGAGGAAGCACAACTTTGATAAGCATAGCTCGGGATTGTCTCACAAGTGTTCCCATCATGATGACAGTGGGAGTTCTGGATCCCACAAACATGAAAAGTATAACAACCAGCACAACCACAACCACCATCATGACAACAAGCATCACCGCAGTCATGATAATGACAAGTACAAGAACCACAAGAGTGGACACAAAAACCACCACAGTGGAAATGGAAGTGGAAGTCAGCCTGCAAAGAGAGATATCAGTTAGGTTGAATGCTTCAAGTGTAATAAGATGGGGCACTATGCTAATGAGTGCCCAGAAAAGAAAGTCGAAGGTGCCAACAAGCCCAATCCCTTCCAAAAGGGACAAGTGAACCACATCAATGTGGAAGAAATATATGAGGAACCTGATGTTGTGGCTGGTAAGTTCAAATTCAATTCTGTTCCAGCACTTGTTCTTTTTGATACTGGCGCATTGCATTCATTCATATCAAGAGCTTTTGTTGATAGAAATGGACTTCCAGTTGAAACTATTGGGTGTCCTATAAAAGTAAGTTCTCCTGGTGGAGAAATGATAGTGAACTCAGAATGTCATGACCTAGTGATAGAATTTGGGAAGTATAAGTTTCCCATTAATTTGATAATCCTAAATTCCCAAGGATTGGATGTCATTTTGGGAATGGATTAGATGACTAAGTACAAGGGAGTGCTAGATTGTGCCAATCATACTGTCACAATCACAACCCCGGATAATAAAAGGATTAGATTCAAGACTAACTTTGAATCGGAAGGGAGTAAGCTAAATTATCTTAAGGGGGTTAGCATAGACAGTGTGCTAATTGTGAGAGAATATCCGGATGTGTTTTCGGAGGAATTGCCGGGAATGCCACCAAATAGAGATGTTGAGTTTCTAATTGACTTGCTAACAGGATTAGGACCAATAGCAAAGAGACCTTACAAGATGTCAATTGATGAGTTGAAGGAACTCAAGAAACAACTTGGAGAGCAGTTGCAGAAAGGACTTATTCAACCAAGTTCTTCATCTTGGGGAGCACCAGTCTTGTTTGTTGAAAAGAAAGATAGAAGTCAAAGTTATGCATAGATTATCGTTCACTCAATGAGGTGACTATCAAGAACAAGTATCCTTTGCCCAGAATCAATGACTTGTTTGATCAGTTAGAAGGAGCTCGAGTGTTCTCAAAGATTGATCTCCGATCAGGCTATTTTCAGCTAAAGATAAGAGAACAAGACATACCTAAGACTTCTTTCACCACTAGGTATGGATTGTATGAGTACACCGTGATGCCATTTGGTTTGACCAATGCACCAGCCTACTTCATGAATATGATGAACAAGGTGTTCATGGAGTTTCTTGACAAGTTTGTTGTTATTTTCATCGATGACATTTTGATCTACTCCAAGAGCAATGAAGAGCATGAAGGACATTTGCGGTTGATACTTGAGAAGCTTAGAGAGCATAAACTATATGCCAAATTCAGCAAGTGTGAATTCTGGTTGAATGAGGTTGGATTTCTTGGACACATTGTGTCAGGATATGGTGTAGTAGTTGATCCCGCAAAAGTGTCAACTGTAACTGAGTGGGAATCTCCTAAGTCAGTAAAAGAAGTTCGTAGTTTCCTTGGCTTGGCAGGATACTATAGAAGGTTCATTGAGAATTTCTCAAAGGTAGCCAAGCCGATGACGGAGTTACTTAAGAAGGACAAGAAATTTGATTGGACTGAAGGATGTCAACTCATTTTCCAAGAGTTGAAGAAGAGACTAGTGACAGCCCAGTCTTATGTCTTCCAGACTTAGAGAAAGATTTTCAAGTGTATTGTGATGCATCTCACCAAGTATTAGGTGCAGTTTTGATGCAAGAAGGGAAAGTTGTGGCTTATGCCTTGAGACAACTCAAAACCCATGAAGTGAATTATCCTACTCATGATTTGCAGTTAGCCTCTATTGTCCATGCACTCAAAACATGGAGACATTATCTTTTGGGAAAGCGATGTGAAGTGTTCACGGATCACAAAAGTTTGAAGTATATCTTCACTCAGAAAGAAATCAATATGAGACAATGAAGATGGCTAGAACTCATCAAGGATTATGACTTGAGTTTATAATACCACCCCGGTAAAGCAAATGTTGTAGCGGATGCGTTAAGACGTAAGGTTTATGTGAATGGACTTACTAAGGGAGAATTGCCAGATGATCTGTGTGCCCAATTCAAAGATCTCAGATTGGAGATAGTGCCTGAGGGACATCTCATGTCATTGGATGTTTAACCCACCTTATTGGACAATATCAAGGAAGCCCAAAAGATGGACAAGGAAATTGAAGAGATTAAGGAAAATATTGGTAAGGGAAAAGCCAAAGGATTCCATGAAGACGAACATGGTACTTTATGGTATGGAAAACGTATCTGCATTCCGCAAGATCCGGAGCTTCGGAAACTGATTTTATAGGAAGCACACAACTCACCATATTCCATAAATCCGGGTAACACCAAAATGTACATGGATGTGAAGGAAAGATTTTGGTGGAATAATCTCAAGAAGGACATTGCCGAACATATTGCTTTGTGTGATGTATGTAGTAGAGTGAAAGCGGAACATCAGAAACCAGCAGGATTGTTACAACCACTACCTATTCTTGATTGGAAGTGGGACAAGATTGGCATGGATTTCATCACTGGACTGCCAAGGACTAGATCAAGATATGATTCTATTTGGGTCATAGTAGATCGTCTAACTAAAGTGGCTCATTTTATACCCGTGAAGACAACCTATACAAGTGCTAAGTTAGCCAAGATCTATATGAATAGGATTGTGTGTCTGCATGGAGTTACTAAGAGTATTGTGTCTGATAGGGGAACTCAATTCACTTCCCATTTTTGGAGGCAACTGCATGAGTCATTGGGAACGAGATTGGAATTTAGTACTGCTTTTCATCCCCAGACAGATGGACAGACAGAAAGGACTAACCAGATTCTAGAGGATATGTTGAGGGCATGTGCCCTAGATTATGGAGCTAGTTGGGATGAAAGTCTGCCTTACGCATAATTCTCTTACAACAACAGCTATCAAGCCAGTATTGAGATGGCACCGTTTGAATTTCTCTATGGGAGAAAGTGTACTACACTATTGCTATGGAATGGTGTTGGAGAGAGAAACTTGTTCGGGCCAGAATTAATCAAGGAAGCTAAAGAGAAAGTCAAGGTGGTAAAGGACAGATTGAAGATAGCACAGTCCCGACAAAAGAGCTACGCATATCCCAAGCATAGGGAAGTCACCTATGAAGTGGGTGATAGAGATTATCTTAGAGTATCACCCCTTCGTGGAGTGAAGATGTTTGGAGTCAAAGGAAAATTGGCCCCAAGATATGTTGGACCATTCAAGATTCTGAGCCGTAAAGGATAAGTAGCATATGAGATTGAATTGCCTGAATCATTGTCTGCCGTTCACAATTTGTTTCATGTGAGTCAGCTAAAGAAATGCCATCCGGAGATGGAAGAAAATTCTTTGAAGGATACTATACCTTTGGAGGAGGTCCAATTGGAAAGTGATCTCACTTATGAGGAAAAACCTATCAAGATTCTTGAGTCTACAGAAAGAGTTACTCGGACAAAGACTATCAAATTCTGCAAAGATCAGTGGAACCATCATTCTGAGCAAGAAGCAACATGGGAAAGAGAAGATGATCTTCGGAAAGACCACCCTCACCTATTTGCTAGCCAATCCGAATCTCGAGGGCGAGATTCACCGTAAGGGGGTTAGATTTGTAACATCCCAAAAATCATGATTTATAAATTTTGCATATCATTCATGCATTCATAAGCATTTAGGATCATTTTCAAATAAGATTTCAAAAACAGAAGCAAATTGTTGTCTATTATTTTATGTAAGAAAGACAATGGCTTTATTTCTACTCTTTAATATGAGAATACTTGTTTAAACCAAAAAAAGTATTGAACATGGGTTTGAATGTTATTTCCAAAGCTTGGCCAAAATGTCAAAACAAAAATATGAATTCAAAACCATTCATATGCCTATTTAGAAATAAATAATTAAGGCTTGGTTTTATTTTAAATTTCAAAGGGCTAAAGTAATTTTGAGTGAACAACAATGTTTTATACTCAAATATGTGCATGTTTCACTTTACAAAAATCCAGAGAAAGTTTGAATTCAAACTCATTTAAAATCATTTGAAAAGGATTCCTGGAAAATCAATTAGAAAAAGAAAAAGAGAAAGGAATAAAGAAAAGGCCGGCGCCACCAATCAGGCCCAGCAGCAGAACTAGCCCATTAGCCAGCCCACCCGGAACCCCCTCTCCTCTCTGTTTCTCACCCCGCCCATGCACACCCCCTCGTTAACAATTGGGTCCCGCAGCCACGTCACCCCTTCGTCCCCAAATACGGCGACGACCAGCTCGCCGCTGCAGTTTCTTCCCCATTCAAACCCGATGAAATCGCGCTTGATTGCCATTGATTCACCGAGTAATTTCCTCCCCCACTCTGGCTATTTAAATCTCTCCCTCTCCGCGTCATTTTTCCCCACCCAGCACCACCAGAGTGCCGCCAGGCTACCCGTATTTAGCTTCACACCGCCGTTGTTCCGACGAGCTCCAGCGAGCTATTGTGGTGAGCTCCGAGCACCCCCTATCTCTAGTTCACGCGACTGTGTTCGCCAGGTTCTTGGGCACATGTTAATGCTTGCCGCTTGTTCCCTTGTGGCCTAGGTCGTCGCCTTCGTCTTTAACCGAGAGCACCCGATGACGAGACGAACTCCGGCAAGCGATTATGTTCGTGTCCGTGCGGCCCCGCCTCAACCGCGACCACATTGAGCATCTCCATGTCTTCGCGACCTCGGTAAGCACCAGTGCACCTCCCTTGCACCTCTGACCTCGCTGGAATGTCACCGCCAGAGGCGTCGCTGTCGCCAGCGCCATTCGCGCCGCTGGATCTTGGTCAATGAGATCTGATCCATTGGATCTAGATCCAAAGGCCTCGATTAGATCTTTAGGTGAAGCGGTACGATTAGATCTGGGTCATGCACAGTCACTTAAATCCAACAGCCCTCGTCGATCAATCCGTGCGAAGCGGTATCAGCCAATAGAAACAGTCCACGTGGCCTAGCGTGTCTGTTTAAAATTTCAGAAATGATTTTTGAATGTTTAAATTTGTAAAATTCATAACGTTTGTTTATCTTATCCAAAAAATGCAAATAATATACCATTGGAATCACAAAAATAAATCCTACACATCTATGGGATTAGTTTTGTATTTTGTTTCTGTTAAAATATAATTTTGTGCAGAGACATTTGTAGGCTTATTTTGTGTATAAAAATTAATTGGAAAATGTTTTAAAGATCAAGTAAAGTTTATTTGATGAATAAATGTTTAGTTTATTGATCAGTACTGTTTTAATTTACTTGGTTGGTTTGGAAAAAAATCATCACATGGCATTTGCATGCATTCATATATTTTTGTTTGATTATTTGAAATGTGAATTTGGTGCTATCATTTTATGTGTAGATTTTGGTGCTAGTGGTGATTTTTACTGTGAGGATTGTTGTTACTTCCCCAACTACCAAGGCAAGTGGTGCTTCATACTTTTTTCCCAATATTTTGACTATGCATTAGAAATATTTTGTATAGGGCTTCCATGTTAATTTTGCTAAGTATCTATATGCTATGCTTGGGAAATCCTAGTAGTTGTAGAATTATTAGAATTTTCTCTAAGTTAAGATACTTGCTATTGCCATGCTTAGCCTATCTAGTAGCAACCAAGGGTGGAATATATACATGCTATGGAAAAATATTGCTAAGTCTTTGACTTATGTTTTTGCTTAATAAAACAACTAAGTGAATGAAACACCTAGGTGGAATGGTAATTGCTTGGTGGATTTTGTTTAGTGGTTA
This sequence comes from Avena longiglumis, assembly GCA_030063025.1. Lineage (NCBI taxonomy): Eukaryota > Viridiplantae > Streptophyta > Magnoliopsida > Poales > Poaceae > Avena > Avena longiglumis. Next base: position 425,666,172 of record CP125974.1, on the reverse strand, counting down.
CGAGGGCCCATTTTCCAATGGTTTACCCTGTGTATCTAACTTGTGGAATGCCACCCAGGAACAAAGGGATTTGAGATGCCATATGTTACGAAGCTTCTAGTGCAGCCACATGGCATTATGGGCTCTTCCTGGATCATATAGGTTGCAATAACTTAGCCAAATGGACAGTTGGGGGTAGTGGGTGATAGGATTGGAACGCGTCCATTTTGGTCTAAGGGAAGGCTTCTAAAAGGTCCTATCTTGGTGAAAATCAAGTCTTGTGGGGAAAGTGCACCACCTCTGCAGAAGGAAGAATCTAAGTACTTAGCCGTGTCCCCGGAAATGGACAATTTTGAGCATCAAGACATGGAAGCTATCAAGAATCTCCTCATCCCAATTTTCTAAGTTAAAAAAACTTATGGTTGAACAAGGGTGAAGGTTCACCAATGTCTATTGGTGGTTCCTTGGGAGTTTTTGACAAACAAAAACTTAGTGTTTTCAACTGATAGGTAAAACCTATTTTGATCAAAGCAAGACTAATCTACACTTAGCCAAATTCATGTAGAAGCTAGATACTATTTATTCTACTAAGGTATCACTTGCCAATACTATTCCAATGTATTGACACACTGTGGCTGTAACTTGTGATGTTGCAGGTTACAATGATGAGGATTAGGGTTATGAGTCTACACTCAACATGCTTGCCTGTGGCACATGAAGATGAAGACTTTTATTTATATTGTTAAGTTAAACTCTTGTACTAGCCTATGGCTATGGAGTTGTAAAAGACTATGTTATCTCTGGAATGACGATGTAATAATGACCTTTGTTTCTGTGTACTTCATCTTAAACTGTGGATGCTAGCAATTGATCCAGGGACTAGCATTGCAATCACAGGGACCTTTACCTTTATAAAGGTGGGGTCTGATAGATGGTATCAGAGCACTGTGTTGCCTGTAGGATTATGACCCTAGGATTGGACTAGAAACCACTAAGGAAAAAATTTCAACACTTTGAAAAATTTCCACACTTGTCTTTTTCTTCTCGTAAACTTTTCTAATCTTCTTTCTCATCTCTATTTGTAGATGAACTCCATCAACGAAGCCGTGAGGAAGGGACCACTCATGACCATGACCTTAGAGTGTGAGACTAAATTTCTCAAGGCACTCAAGAACCTTATGGTTACCATGGGGATACATGGTGCAGCTGTGTACAAGGGATTCCCTGTGATGGATGAAGGAGAAGAATATTGGTGGGTGCAACTTCACTTGTACAAAAACAAGGAAGAGAACCACGAGGAGTCAGGATTCTGCATGGTCACCAACTCTGAAATGCACACGACATTCTTTGACTCTGCAAGAAATGCAGCTTGGAATGCCATCAAGGAGCTTGGTGATAGACTTAAGTGCAGAATGCTCAATACCCAAAATGACCTTAGAGAAGAAAATAAGCATACCCAAGAATTAGATACTACCAACCAACAACTAAGGGGAGACATCATAGACTTGATATGGGAGTCTTGTGAACAAGATAGACAAATGGATACTAAGGATGCCCTGATAGCTATTTTGTCTAGTGAGTGAGAGTTGTAACGTACTTGTTAGTTGGACCACCACACTTATCGTTTGTACTTCCAAAAATTTGTCTAAGTTATGTTGAACCTTTGATGTTTGTAATGGATTTGTGTATGCCATGACTTGTGTGTTTGTTGAAAAAAGATGTGCTTGAGTTATTTTGTCTTGTGATTTTTCTCTATTTGTGTTGATTCTAACTTTCTCTATCTTATAAAAATAGATTCCTAACATTGTTATCAGCACGGCCGAGGAGTTCAAGGGAACTCGTTTTGGTACTCGTCTCATTGAGCTCACTAGTGTGCTCAACCTCCCACTTCCTAGCATCATGACGCTTCCACTCACCAAGTTTGAGAGGAAGGACGTATGGGGCTTCAGAGTCACACAGCCGGGACGCCAGGCAGAGCCAGCCACGGAGGCCATCACTTTCAAGCTGATGCATGACGACAAAGAGAAAGGCTTAGATGTAGTCATTCAGGAGTTACTAGGGCGCCTGGTAGGGAGACACTCCACTCAGCTTAGAGGTCTTTACTTTCACCCCTTCGGGAGACGCAATGAGGAGGGTGAGGCTATAGAGTACGAGGTTGCTGCTAGAGACGATGGAGCCGATTCGTCTGTACCTTCAGGACCTAGAGGGTCTTATTAGACACTTAGATAATGATAGGACCAATGCCATGCTTAGCAATGACGAGCTCCAGGTTCAGCTTCGAGAGAAGGACAAGCTCTTCGCGGAGCAAGACGAGATTGTCAAGGAAATGGAGGCCAAGTTTGAAAGCCAGGACAAGAAGTTCAAGAGCCAGGAGACAAGAGTCCAAGACAGGAACAAGAAGATCTGGGAGATGAAGGAAGAGCTAGAGGCCAAGGACTTTGAGCTTGAGCATCTACCCTTGTTGACATGGAGATTGATGCATAGGAGTATTGTAGACTACTCGACTATCTTTCATCTACCGTACTTTAATTATTGAGTCGCAATGACCATCCAACATGTGGATGGCTTGCTATGGTGTGTTTACTTTTTCCAAAACTTGTTGTTTATGTCGTTCAAACTCTATGTTATTTTGATGTTTGGTTATTGTGATTGTCTATGTGATGTATTGTGCATGTTAAGCATCTATGGGTATATCATTCTTATCCTTATTAAAACCACAGATGCCTCCTCGACGTGCCAACCCAACCAAAACAACAACAATGTCACTCCCGAGATGCAGCAGTTGATGACAACACAAGCACAACTGATGCAGATGATGACCACCTTCGTGCAGAACTAGAACCAGAATAACAACAACAACAACAATAACAACAATAACAACAACAACCAGAATAATCCGCCAGGATTTGACATGCTCACCAGATTTCTAAGACTGAGGCCTGCAAAGTTCTCGGGAACCACTGATCCAATGGTATCCAATGACTGGTTACGGTCAGTGAACAAGTACTTAGTGACTGTCGGCTGCACCGACAAAGAGAAGGTTAGGTTTGCAGCACATCTGCTGGAAGGGCCAGCAACAACCTGGTGGGACAACTTTCAGATCACCACTCCCATTGAGGATGTGACTTGGGCTATCTTTGAGGATGGATTCCGTACAACTCATATGTCATCCGTAGTGATGAATTTGAAGAAGGAGTTCCACAATCTGATGCAGCGTCACTACAGCGTGGCTGAATACATTGAGGAATTCAACAATCTGGCGTGTTATGCACCGGATGAAGTTGATACAAATGCTAAGAGGAAGGAGAAATTCCTCGAAGGACTAAAAGATGAGTTGAACCTGCAGCTATCTGTTGCCTATGTCCCAACCTAGCAATCACTTTCTGACAAGGCTACCATCTTGGAGAACAAGATGAAACGGGTTGAGAGCAGGAAGAGGAAGCACAGCTTTGATAAGCACAGCTCGGGATCGTCTCACAAGCGTTCCCATCATGATGACAGTGGGAGTTCTGGATCCCACAAACATGGAAAGTACAACAACAACCACAGCCACAACTGCCATCATGATAACAAGCATCACCGCTGTCATGATAATGACAAGTACAAGAACCACAAGAGTGGACACAAAAATCACCACAGTGGAAGTGGAAGTCAGCCTGCAAAGAGAGATATCAGTCAGGTTGAATGCTTCAAGTGTAAGAAGATGGGGAACTATGCTAATGAGTGCCCGTAAAAGAAAGTCGAAGGTGCCAACAAGCCCAATCCCTTCCAAAAGGGACAAGTGAACCACATCAATGTGGAAGAAATATATGAGGAACCTGATGCTGTGGCTGGTAAGTTCAAACTCAATTCTGTTCCAGCACTTGTTCTATTTGATACTGGCGCATCGCATTCATTCATATCAAGAGCATTTTTTGATAGAAATGGACTTCCAGTTGAGCTATATAGTTAATTCTTTGAGCTATATGTCTCGATGAGAAAAACTTATATCTCAATGCTCAAGATTCTAATATGCTTGTTAATGCTTTGAGCTATATAGTTACATCTTCAATCATTCCTTTTTGGAGTGCTCATGAGTTATGGACAAAACTTCAAGATAAATATGTTGTGTCCTATATTTTTGAGGATGATTGTGTTGCTTCCACTTCCGGTCAAGATGAGTTCTCATCTTCTACCACTTCACCAACATGTGAATTTTCAATAGGTAATGATATGGTGAGTGGTGATAGAAATTGCAATATGGATAGTGTGCTTACTATTTGTAACCCCTCGTCTCTATCTAGTTGCAATGATCTATATTTGGACTTTAACACTTCTAGCACTACAAACTCCTTACATGCTTATGTTGATAGTCCTTGCATATCATGTAGAAATGGGTTGAATAAATCTTATCATGATATGCTTGTGTTGTCTTGTTGTCGTGATAAAAATGCTTCTATTTCCTCTACTGCTTGTATTGCTATCCATGTAGAGGAAACCGAAGATTATATGGGCCAAGACAAGGTTTTGAATGGAGCTACAAATGCAATCTCATCTTCACCTTCTTTTGGTACCCACCTATGCCTTATGGCTAGGTATTCAAAGGTAACTCCTACTTCAGAACCCAATATATCATGTGATGATGAGGATGTGGAGAATGGGGAAGAAGAGCTTGATGTTGATGATTTATATGAAAAGGGTGAGATTGTTTATCGTGCTCTTGTTAAGAATAATATTGCTTGCTCTAACTTTTATGAAATCTTGTACTTTGGTATTAAGAGCAAAGAACATATTGATAAGTTAGAAGCACAAATTGAGGAGCATGAGAACACCGTTGATAAAATGAGTAGCCTTGAGCATGAGTATGCTAATAAAATTGCAAATCTAAATGAAGCTCTTGAATAGGAACCAACCATTAAGGAGTCTCTTGAGAAGACTTTTTCTCTTGAGCTGTCTAGAGTGAAGGAATCTCATGATAGAGATCTTGAGGTGGCAAGTGATCTCAAAAGTAAAAATAATGATCTTCAAGTTGATTATGCTAAACTCCTTGAGGATTTTTTGCACCTGAAAATGGCTCTAGGGTCATCAAGGGCGAACTCATCAAACTCACCAAGTCACATGAGCAACTTAAAGCCTCTTACGCAAAAGAGCTTTCTAAGTTTCCCTCACCTCTTGCAATTATGATGCTTGTGCTACTAACTCTATTCCTTGTGAAGCATCTATTTTTTAAGGAGAATGTTGAGTTAAAGGCTCAACTTTCTTTGCTTACTAGCAACTATGGGGAGTTGGAAGAAAATCATGTTAAGATTTCTAGCTCGCATGAGGATCTTCTAATCTCCCATGGTAGGCTAAAGTTGGCTCATGAGGCTAATGTGTCAAAGGTAACATCTAACGAGCCTCATGTGGACATTAGCACTATTTATACTCCAAATGTCATATATCCATGTGCTAGTCCTTGTAATTTATCCACTCATGCCATTGCTATATCTTATGATCAATTAAATTTCGTTCCTTGTTGCTCTAACAATGTAGCATCCACTTCCTCTAGTATTATTATTGTTCACACTAACCATGTAGAGTGTTGGGTTCCGCTGCATAGAAAACAATACGCCACGATCCATCTATCTAGATACAATCAACTAGTGGATATACATACAGAATACATACCCTTGAAGACCGGCAAAGCTTTACGAGTATGGACTCGTTGGTGATGTAGTCGATCTCTTGCCGATCTCAAGATCGTGTAGAAGTCCGGCAGCACTTCAACTCAGCGGAGCATCCGTGATCGCACACACGTCTAGAACCCCAACCACCTCCACGATCTTGCTCCAGCAATGCAGTTGAAGTAGCACATCCTCGCTCCAGAAAAAGCCATCGGGAACATGTATCTCGCTAGTCCGAGACCATGGGGTAATAGTACTAAAGGGGAGAGAGATCCTTCACGAGGAGGTGTGAGTGAGAGGGACAAAGTACTTTTATAGGAGGAGGGGGCACCCCAAGGGCCATGGCCGGCGTCCAAGGTGGCTTCCCCCACCCCTTCCTCCATTCATGTGAGTGGAGCCCCACTCACAAAATGACTCTCCATTTCCTCCACACAAAATCCTACTCAAATATCATTAAATTTCCACCAAATTTAATAGAATATATCATTAAATAAAAATCCTTTTATTTATTTATTCAGAATTTTTTCAATTACATTAATTAACAAACATTCACAGATAACCCCTTACTACATTTCAATTTCACATGGAGAACCAGTTTCAGCAATTTCACCCGAAACAATTCCGGTGTCCATTGGAATAATTCCAGCGCTTCGATATTCTTTTTCTAGCATATCATTTGCTCTAGATGGTGCCGGTATTCCATAAGTGTGTCACCCTATGGTTCGCGAATAATGTAGACATGCTCGATACCCCTCTCCGATTAATAATCAACAGCGGGACCTGGAGATATGTATTGACTCCCACACATTCAACGATGAATTCTAGTGATCGTGTGAACGTTTTACACTTGTAACTAAATCCTTTTGTCTCACGCTATTTTACATGTCCGAGATTAAACCATTGGTATCCCCATACCTAGTTTTATCTCGTTACCGACATGTACTCTTTTCTTGTTCTCGTGATATAACATTCTAGTGACCCACATCACTTGCTTGCAAGCTATATCAATGTGATATCACCGAGAGGGCCCATAGTATATCTCTCCATCACTTGGATGGAAAAATCCCACTCTTGATCCATGAGCCTCTACATAACATTATTGTATTGTCTAAACCCACCTTTATAGTCACTTTGTTACGGTGTGACATTTGATGTTATCAAGACACTCTTCATATGTTAGTGATTGACATGATCTCATGGTCTAAGGACTAAAGTTACTTGTAATGATGTTATAGTAATTTAAACATAATGACTTTGATCGTATTACTATACTTTGTATGAATGTTCATCACATCATTCCACTAATGTTGTGACCTCGTTATTAACAACATCCAATATCCATGATCAGGAAACCTTGATCATCTTATTAATCAATGAGCTAGTTTATATGAGAGGCATAACTAGGAACTCTTTATTTGTTTATTAAACACACGTGTATTAACGTTTCCAAGTAATACAATTATAGCATAAGAAATAAACATTTATCAAAAACAAGGAATAAGATAATAACCACCCTATTATTGCCTCTCGGGCATATTCCCTTCAGTCTCCCACTTGCACTAGAGTCAATAATAATCTAGTTTGAAAAACTTGCACATCCAACACCTATGGCTTTCAGATGTTGTATATATGCATTTTCTGGTGGTAAACATGATCTCTGGATCTGACACTTTCAGGTCCGTGTGTATTTGCATGTCTTTGCGTCTCCACGCATCACTCATTCTCCAATGAGATGGCTCTATATAAATTTGGTATTTTGGTGATACCTTTAGTTCCATGGGGTTAAATCATGTCGATAATATTGTCGTACAATATATCTTTGTAGTTTTAGCCCTTTGTGAACCACACCTTAGTTTGATAAAAAACTACTTGACACAAATGCCCTCCTTTGCTGCTACAATAGGAGTCATATACTTAGCCTTTTGTTGTAGTATCCGTCACAATGTATTAACATTGGAATTCATCCAAATCCATCATGGAATCTCCTTTCCATTACATGGTGCCACCCATAGTTTAAATTGATATATACTTAATCTTGTAAAAAAACTAGTATCAATGTAACACTTTACAATGAACTATTTGTAACTGTTTGTCACCTCTACATAAATATATTCTTAGTTCTTCTAGAAGATCATAAGAATATCCTTACTATCATCCAATGATCATCTTATGAGTCATTGTGGTATATTCTCATAACATTTAAAGCATAGGACATATCTGGATGTGTACATATCATGGTATGATTGATCAAAATATTCTTGTGATTTCACTCACCAAGTGTCAAAGCACTTGATCTTGTTTCACTTACCAAGTGTCAATACACTTGAATCTTGATTCAATACTTTTCCATGCGACAAGAACCTTTCTCGTCGTTTCCATATTGAACTCGTTCAATATCTCATTTATGTACATATGGCATAACCATATTAGTGTCCCAATCTATCCATATAGACATTGATGCCTAAGATTCGGGTTTTGCATAAGTCTTTCATCGAAATGTAACCCGTGTCAATAAAATATACATCATTTCCAATCAACAAAATGTCCTACACATAATGTATTAGAAATATTTCTCAATGCTCCCACTTAATTTCTTGAAAATGCAAGCATATTCATTGTCTCCAATGAATTTAAACCTTTTAACAGTTTCATCACGGTGAAGATTCCAACTCCATGATGCTTACTTCAATAATTGAAGTTTGCATGCCCTTTTAGCATCCTTTGAATTAACAAAACCCTTTGGATCTTGTCATGTACACGTCCTAGGTAACCATTCTACTAGAATAACTATGTTTTATTTGTTCTACTACCATATACCAAAATTATATGTAGTGGTTGCTACATTAATCCGTCGAGACAAAATATCGCTATGGAAGATAAATCTTGTCATAGTCAACTCCTTGAACATTGTCATAAAATCTTTTATGACATGTCTACTATTTCATAGATGTGAAATATCCATGTCTGTTTCTTTATAGATCCAAATACAACCGATAGATTTTACACCTTTCCGGAGGGTCTTCCAAGTTCAAAAACTTGATTTCTCATCTATGGAACTATCATGGATTTTATGGCTTCAAGCCATTTGATGGAGTCAGGGCCCATCATCGCTTCTTTGCATGTAGTCGGTTCATCATTGTCAAACAATAATGATTTACTCTCAAATCTTAGTATTTGATTGTTTACGCGACCTACTCGGTTCAATAGGAACTTAGACCTCTGTGACCATAACCTTTGAGGCACGTAAGCCATGAGCATTATGACTGCCTCTGGAACATTTTCCGATGCTGCGCAATTCAACACATATAGCTAAGGTTCAATAACCTTATCAAAGTTCTATTTTCCTCCCACTTAACTTTTTACTAAAAATTCCTTCTCAAGAAACTTGATGTTCTAAGCGACAAACACTTTTGTCTTCGGTGTTATAGAGGAATACCCAACAGTTATTCGAAATAACCTACAAATACATGCTCATCCGACTTTGGTTGTAAACATTTTACTTATGCCTGGCATACCAAAATTTAGGAAAGGACAACTTGGGTTTTATCCCAGACCATAACTTATATGGTGTCATTTAAACGGATCACGATGGAGCTATTTTCAGCGTAAAAGCTGTAGTCAATAAAGCTTTAATATTTAAAATATAATGGAAATTTTATAAATGGAACCTTTGATCTTACCATGTCAAACAAGGTTTCATTACATATATAGAACACTCCATATTCCTATGGTATTTAGGGAAATGCAAATCTTTAGGTCTTTTTCTATACTTTTAACTAAAATATCTTCCTTTATGATCAAATCATAAATTCTTTACTTTCTTGTTACAATGATTTTCCACTTCATCTTGAAAGTCTTTGAAAAATTTCAAATATTTCACACTTCTTCCTTATTAAGTAAATATACACATACATTCACTCAAATTTTAGGAGCAAGCATATGAGGTTGAAATCCATCGCTCACGACTACACATAATGGATTACATACATCAATATGTATAAATTCCAATAAGTTAGTCAGTCGTTCTTCTTTGGCCTTTAAATGAAATTTCAATTATCTCTAGGAAATTCTCACAAGTGGCATTTGATCAAAATCAAAAGACTCTAAAATTCCATCAACATGGAGTTTCGTCATGTTTTTCTTTCCAATATAATTTAAACGGCAATGTCACTTCGTAAGTGATCTTCCAATTGTTTGTCTTGCGATATTTTTAGCATTAGTTTTTATGGACGTGATTTCTCCAACTAGACTTGTAAATCATCCATCGTATATGGAATACGGTAATTATTTGAACAATCTTTTGTTCTCATAATACCTAAAAAAAACAAATCTTAAGGCAAGCTTTCATGTTAACGAGAAACACAACAACACTTTGTTAGTTTTAGATGAACATCATCACATATTCTCTTGATGGTTATTTAGTGTCGTGGTATTACTGATGAGTACGCCATGGAGGGGTCCTCACAGTGCGCGTTTAGAGATGTGGGGTAAGGCGGAAGGTTGGCGGGTACGAGGTAACACAGCTTACCCAGGTTCAGATCCCATGACGGTGGCGAAATCCTACTCCTGCTATAAATCACTATAATGGCAATACCCCGGGTTACAGGGATTGGTTCGCTGTGCGCGATATGAGTTGAGTTATTAGGTTATGCCCTAAAGGCTCCCATAGGCCCGACTTATATAGTCGCCAGGTCCTAGGGTTACAGGCAAAGTTCTAGCCGGACAGGTTACAAAGTCCTACATGGTATACAACTAGTCTAATCTTTCTTGCACTCCAAGGCTATGGATACGTCTGTGACTCCTACGTAGCCTTCCTTTATTCGGCATGTGCCTCCCTTCTGGATCCATCTAACTGGGCCGCCCACCAGGCCATGGTCCATGCTACCAACTGTGGGCCACCCGGGTTATCCGGATAAGACACATGCTATGAGGATACCCATATAGCATATCCCCAACATTTAGGCCATTATAGTTCATGAATTGTGTTGTCATGTATGATATTTTACACCAACCAATTCGGTATCCAATACCGAAGAACCACATTAATTAACAAGCAAAGAATACAACCATAACATGTATATCATCTATATACCTAGCTGGACAATTCCAGTCTTTTCTTTTTCTGCCAAATATTTCTAAGATTCTCTTCCAGCACTCCCTTTCCCTTTTAAAAGAATCTATCAACATCAACGGTGGCGCCATACACATGACACATATTACAAAGCGCGTATAGTGAAATTCTAATACCTTTGGACTTGCACTTTAAAGCAGATCACCATCATCAAATTTTTGGCGTTCTTTCAAAATTCATTCTTTAGTAATCTTTTAGTGTAGTAAACATTTTACCTAGATATACTATTCATCCTTATCATGACAACTTTCATGATCAAGCTATTATAGCTTATAAAAGAGAATCGCGAGTATAATGTTACTTTCCAAAACCCTTTTGGAGGATTAGGACGTCTAGCGTCTCCAACCATCGCAAATTATCATCCAATATGAGAACATATATTTTGCTAAATTATACTCTATCATATTGCAATAGGACTTTTAAACTTTAGATTGACACTCAAAACAATACGATACCAGTTCGTAATGTAAATATCAGGAATTCTATAGTTCTATTATCTCAATTATAACTACGCTCAAGGTAGTAAACGGATGCAAATGCCTAAACTTATGAAAAATCACTTTTATTTAATATATGATAAATTGAGTTCAACTAATCCAAATTAGAAATAAACTCCCACTCAAAACCAACATCCCTCTCGTTGTTTTGGTGATTACATGAACCAAATCCACTACACCAAGTCCGATCATCACTTGAGTCGGTGTAGTTTCAAAGGCGAGCATATATATGGTCTATACATGCTAGGCTCGCCAAGTAAGAACCTTAGTATTTGCGTGTGTAAAACTGTCTTACACCCGTTGTATCTGAATGTTGAGTATATCACACCCGATCATCACGTGGTGTCCCAAAAAAAACTTTTCAACGGTTCATACTAAGGAGGAACACATTTGTATCTTATTATTTAAATAAGGGATCATCTTATAATGCTACTAAAGAGCCAAACAAGCAATAGAAGATGCAAACAAACATCATATGCTAAAAGTGATATGATATGTTTCTTGCACTTGATCATTATATTGTGCATTGTGGTATGATCTTTATCATTCCTATATGTGTGAGGCCAAGGTCTATGGAACTTACACTTTGACATATTATAATTTCCAATAGTATCAATCCATAATACAAATTATAATTCTACCATATCATAGTACTTGCCCGGCAAAACCAAAAAACTAGACGCCTCTAATTTATCTTTTGCATGTTTTATGTGGCTGAGGGATTTCAGAGATAGAACTGTTCTTACCTACGAACATGAAACCACAAAAATGATAATAAAATTATTGGAAACTCTTTGTAAATCAGATATTGACTATAGTAGGAGAGACAGACACCCGTAAGCCACATATGCAAAACTAGTTGCATGTCAAGCGTCGAATAGGTCTCATGTGCGAGGACATGTAAAGTTTATCTGGGCCGCTTCATCCCACTATGCCACCAATATACAAAATACACATAAGAAGCAATAACGTGACCATAAACGCCCACATAACCATAAGTGTACTACCCGTGCAAAGCATCTACACATAGATCCGGCTCTGATACCACTGTTGGGTTCGCATAATAGAAAACAAAAATTTTCCTATGATGGGAACTGTTTATGCCATGATTCATCTATCTAGATACAATCAACGGGTGGATATACATATAGAATACATACCCTTGAAGACCGAAAAAGCTTTACTGGTATGGACTCGTTGGTGATGTAGTCGATCTCTTGCCGATCTCAAGATCGTGTAGAAGTCCGCAGCACCAAAACTCAGCGGAGCATCCGTGATCGCACACACGTCCGGAACCCCGACCACCTCTATGACATCGCTCCAGCAATGCAGCAGAAGTAGCAAATCTTCGCTCCAGAAAAAGCCATCGGGAACATGTATCTCGCTAGTCCGAGACCATGGGGAATAATACTAGAGGGGAGAGAGATCCTTCACGAGGAGGTGTGAGTGAGAGGGAGGGAGAGGGTGTCCTTTTATTGGAGGAGGGGCACCCCAAGGGCCATGGCCAGAGGCCAAGGTGGCTGCCCCCACCCCTTCATCCATTCATGTGAGTGGAGCTCCCACTCACAAAATGTATTAATTGTATTAATTGGAATCGATGCCTTTGGGCATCCGCGACTGATGAGGACTCCACGCTCAAGGCCATGTGGCGTAAGGCAGAGAGGAACTTAGATTCGCTAGGTATAATGAGTTCTTCGAAATCCTTTTTATCTTTTTCTACTCCTGTTATTTATTCTAAACTAGCCAATGTTGGCATTAGTTTGGGTAGCTCTGTACAGGAAGTATCTTTTTTCTAATGTTTTGTGACACATGGAGGTTGACCGGCTAACAGTTACTCCTAAGGTCAGTGTATTTCCTGATGCTTCACTAACCGAGGAGGAGGTGGAGGAGTTGCATGCCATAGTAGATGGTCAAATCCTTTCTCACTTAGTCGGTGAAGTGTCGGAGGTGGACTTTGATGAGACTGGGCTTGCCTCTAGGTATGATCTGAAAGCTTCTGGTCGAAAATCAAAGAGCCAGTGGTTCCGAAAGAGATCTCGTGTATCCAAATCTCCTATAGTTTCTTAATGAATGGAATGTTTTCAAATAGCAGAGGTCTTCGGGACTTGGCTAAACATATATTCTTTACTAATTGTGTGAGAGATCATAATTTGGATTTTTTTGGTATTTCCGAGACTGGTAGACAGGTTTTTTCACAAGCTCTACTCAATCGCCTTTCTGGTGGAGTGGACTTTACGTGGATATCACGTCCGCCACGTGGTCGATCTGGGGGGATCCTGTTAGGCGTTCGAGATGAGACCATGGAAGTTTTAGCTAGTTCGGTGGGATATTTTTTTATAAAACTCGATATCCGTAACAAGGCTGACAATTTCACATGGTCTTTAGTCACCGTATATGGGGCCGCCCAGGATGTTTATAAGGCTGAATTTTTACATGAGCTTGTGAATTTGGCAAAGGACAATCCATATCCTATTCTTATAGGAGGGGATTTTAATTTGCTCAGATTTCCTCATGAGAAAAGTTGGGGCCGGTTCGATGAACATTGGACTTTTCTGTTCAATGCTGTTATAGACACTTCTGACTTGAGAGAGGTTACAATGTTAGGAATGCAATTTACGAGGGCTAATAGTATTTTGGAGCCAACATACGAAAACTAGATAGAGTGCTTATGGATACTGACTGGGAACAAAATTTCCCTATGGTAATTGTTCGCGCTCTAGAGCTTATTGAGGCTTTGTCGGATCATGATCCTTTACTTTTATCTTTTGGATCACCGCCATGGAAGTCTATGAATGAGTTTAAATTTGAACTTGGTTGGATGATCCGTGATGGTTTTTACGAGATGGTTAAGGCTATTTGGGAGAAACCGGTCGGTGGCCAAACACCTATCCTACGATGGAATAACAAAATGCGTACTTTATGCAAGTTCCTTCGGGGCTGGGCCAGGCACACAGTGGATATCCTTAAAAATGAAAAATTACGCCTAACATCTATAATTGATGACTTAGAGGCTTTCGCGGAGGTAAGGCCATTAATTTCACAAGAAAATTGAGTTTAAAAGCCAATCAAATGTGGAGATAGCTTGACTTCTGCACGAGGAGGAACTCAAATGGTACCAATGCTCTAAAGCAAAATTCATTCTAGAAGGAGATGCGAATACTAGGTACTTCCATGCAGTTGCCAATGGCAAGCATAAGAAGAAACTTATTGACTCTCTGATTCAGGATGAAGGTATGATTGAGGGGCAGGAGCATCTGAACCATATATCACTACCTATTATAAATCCTTGTTTGGAGCCCAGCGGAAAATTCTTTCTCTATGGATGAGTCCCAAACGTCCGATATCCCCTAGGTTTCTGATGAAGAAACTAGCTTTCTAACTGTCTCATATACCGAGGAAGAGGTCAAGAAATCGATTTTTCAAATGGAACATAACAAAGCACCAGGACCTGATGGCTTCCCAGCGGAATTTTACCAAAAAATCTGGGACGTTATCAAGAAGGACTTGATGAATTTGTTTGGGTTTTTACAAGTCGGACAATTGGATCTCTTTAGACTTAAATTTGGAAATATAATTTTACTGCCTAAAGTTAACAATGCAGAACATATACAACAGTATTGTCCAATCTGCTTGCTTAACGTTAGCTTTAATTTTTTTCCTAAAGTTGCCACGATTAGACTAAACTCGGTTGCTGACAATGTTGTTAGCCCGTCTCAAACCGCGTTCATGCAAGGAAGAAATATCCTAGATGGTGTTGTAATTCTGCATGAAACAATCCATGAACTACACTCAAAAAAATTAAATGGTGTACTATTCAAGATTGACTTTGAGAAGGCATACGACAAAGTTAAGTGGTCTTTCCTCCAGCAAACACTCCGCATGAAAGGTTTTTCTGAGGAGTGGCGCACTCTTATTCAGTCGTTTGTGTCTGGGGGTAGTGTTTCCATTAAAGTAAATGAAGATACTGACAAATAATTCCAGACCAAGAAAGGACTGAGACAAGGGGATCCATTATCGCCTTTAATATTTAATATAGTGGTTGATATGTTGGCTATCCTTATTGAGAGATCAAAGGTTGATGGTCAAATTGAAGGAGTAGTTCCACATCTTATTGATGGTGTACTTTCTATTCTTCAATACGCCGATGGCACAATTCTTTTTATGGAACATGATCTGGAGAAGGCTAAGAATCTGAAATTAATATTAACAGCATTCGAGCAGCTGTCTGGGCTTAAAATAAACTTCCATAAGAGTGATTTGTATTGTTTTGGCGAGGCCCAAAACAAGGCCCACCTATATGCTGAACTTTTCGGCTGTGGTCAGGGTTAGTTTCCAATCAATTATTTGAGAATACCGATTCATTATTGGCGTCTCACAATTGCTGAATAGAAACTTGTTGAGGAAAGGCTACAAAAACGTCTTAATAGTTGGAAAGGTAAATTGTTATCCCTTGGTGGAAGACTAGTACTCATAAATTCAGTACTTACTAATATGGTACTGTATATGATCTCGTTTTTCCAATTACCAAAAGGGGTCTTGAACAAAGTGGATTATTCCGTTCAAGATTCTTTTGGCAAGGGGATAGTGAGAAAAAGAAATATCGACTAGCCAGATGGAATGTGGTTTTCCGCCCGAAGGAGTTTGGTGGACTGGGCATACACAATTTGCAAGTCAAAAACACCGCGCTTCTGGGAAAATGGCTTTTTAAACTACTTACAGAAGATGGTGTTTGGCAAACCATGTTATGGATGAAATATGTGGGGTCCAAAGCTGTTTCTCAAGTGGTTTGGAAACCCAGAGATTCACATTTTTGGGCGGGTCTTATGGTCACCAAGAAACATTTATTTCATTTAGGTGCTTTTGAGATTAAGGATGGATCACAGATTAGGTTTTGGGAAGATAAGTGGCTTGGCCAAACTAATCTTCACGAATAATATCCAGCTCTATATTCGATTGTTAGACACAAAGGGGATACAATTTTCACAGTGATGGAAGACTATCCTCCTAATGTGTCTTTCAGAAGAAGTCTCATCGGACCTAGACTGTTATCTTGGAATAATCTATTATTACGATTATCCATGATACAATTGTTGGACGGTGTTGACGTGTTCAAATGGAAATTACAAGAAAGTGGTAAATTTTATGTTGGCTCACTATATAAAGCTTTGGTCCAACCTGATATCCCGGTCGATGATAATAGTAAAATTTGGAAAATGAAAATACCCCTTAAGACGAAGATATTTGCATGATATCTACGGAAAGGGGTAATTTTAACAAAAGATAATCTTGCAAATAGGAATTGGCATGGAAGTACACAATGTGTTTTTTGTCATCAAGATGAGACAAGTTGCCATTTATTCTTCCGTTGCAACTTTGCTAGCTCTATATGGTCATTCATCCAAATAGCTTCTGGTTTATCTCCTCCATGTTCTGTAACCAATGTTTTTTGTAATTGGTTGCATGGAATTGTTGATAAGTATAGAACTTTGTTTAGGGTGGGAGCTCTTGCCATTATATGGTCGCTATGGCTTTGTAGAAATGACAAGATTTTTAATAACATTGTGTCTTCTCCTCTTCAGGTTATTTATCGAGCCACGACTATCCTCCGATCATGGAATATTCTCCAACGCATGGAGTTTTGCAAATTATTTATGGAGGGATGTACGTGATTGGAGGACACGGCGAGGGATATTTTCTCCCGACATGGATGGCCGCGTGATCTGAGGATTGATCTATCTTAGATTCTAGACTTTTATTTCGATAGTGCCTTTTTGTAATTCTTGTCTACTTTTTGCCTTAGTTCTGTCGTTCATGTGGCTGTGTGCATCTTGGTTATGGATAGGCCGGGTGTAAGCATTAAACAGTTTTGTTAATAAATGCGCCCATTTTAAAAAAAAAATGTATTAACGTTTCCAATTAATACAATTATAGCATGAGAAATACACATTTATCAAAAACAAGGAATAAGATAATAACCACCGTATTATTGCCTCTCGGGCATATTCCCTTCATAGAGGAAATTAAAGAGCTCAGGGCTCAAGTCACTTCTTTGAAGAATGACTTGAAAAAGGGTCATAAAGGGAAGACCACACTCAACAATATCTTGAGTGTGCAAAAATCCCCCAATTACAAGAGTGGCTTGGATTTAACTCCAATATCAAGAACAAGTCCACTATCAAGTTTAAGCACAAGGGCAACAAGAATAATGGCCAAGATCAAGTCAAGAATCCGGCCAACATTATTTGCTTCAAGTGCAAGGAAGAAGGGAAGCATGTCAAGCATTTCCCATTGAAGAAGAAGTCCCTAGGCAAGAAGCTACAAGGTAAGAGGCCTCAAGCTCTACCTCTTGTTAGAGATGGGCCTCCTCCCAAGAAGACTCAAGCTCTTCCTCAAGTTTTTGTTTCATCCAAAAAGAAAGATGGCAAGAGAAGAACTTGCTATATTTGCCACAAGAAATGGCACATTTCTTCCTCATGTACCATGACTAACTCCTTATCCCATCCTATCTTGATTGATGATGCTTATTCACTTCGTAAGGATGTGGTTGGCAATATGTTTTCGAAGTTTGTTGGTGCCCAATATGATGTCAAGAAAATAACCATTTGGGTTTCCAAGCCTATTGTGACTAACTTCTTAGGAACCAACTTGGTTGGGGACCAACAAGTCAAAACTTGATCAATATGTGTGTTTTGGAGAGCACTGGGGTCTTGGATACATCGTGAAGAATTGAGGGATCTTGACCTATTATATTTGTGAAGTCAATTCAGGTGGATTATATTGCCTCTATCATATTTCCAATGTTCCTCCGTGCGGTAACATGTGCTTAACTCATTACATTGAAAGTTACTTGCCCCCTTGTGCATGTGTGTTAGTTTTGTTCCTTGCATACTATTGTACATATTGTGCCTTCCACGTAATTATCTTGAGTTATCAAGTATATTTGTGTATGTTGGGTGGCACACCATGTATGTGTGTTTCTTGAGTTGGATCCCTTCTTGATTATATTTGATATCCTATTTGGCTCTTGTCAGATATTAATGGACTATTCCATTTTGGGGGAGTGTTATGCTTGGTCATTCCACAATCCTAAAAATGTGTGTACATGAGGAATACCACCTAGTATT
Organism: Avena longiglumis; assembly: GCA_030063025.1. Lineage (NCBI taxonomy): Eukaryota > Viridiplantae > Streptophyta > Magnoliopsida > Poales > Poaceae > Avena > Avena longiglumis. The sequence continues at coordinate 425,647,799 of CP125974.1, read as the reverse complement.
GATACTGCAATATTATCTAGTATCTATGTGGTATGTTTCCCATGAGAAATTTAAATTCTATAATGTCCATTAATTATCTATATTTGGATCTTTTTGCCTCATATTGAGATTTATAGTTTATCACATTATGGGGGATTCATATGCTTAGTGCATATTATAAGCCTAGAAAATGTGAAAATTTGAGGTAATGTTACTTAGAATTGATATTAATAATTATCTAGATCCTATGTGACAAATTTTATCATACAAGATCCAATTCTTTGAATGTTTGATTGCTCATCTTTTGGATCTTGTTTGTGAGAGTGTTTCTTGGTATGTGTTTCCTCTTATTTTCATCTCTATATCCTCAAGGAAAACATTAGCTTAAAGTTACTCTCATCACTACTGATTGTGTGACTATTGGAAGCTACCAAGAATCTCTTTCAGAGCATCAAGCTTAATTCTTATACTGTTATATGCTTCTTGTGTGAATATGATCTTGGATATCCGTGTGAACTACCTCGGGAAGATTATTCTCAATACTTCTTGTCCTTGGACAATGAGTACTAGATTTATGGTAGAATTTATTAATCATATCCACTTTGGCCTTTGATTAATTTTGTACTATCTCTTGCAAAGAAAATGTTTCGTGTTGTCTCCCAAGCTTTCCTTGCCTCTTGTGGATCTTCTTATTTTATTGGTATCATCTTGTGTTTTATTTAATGTAGGTACTAGTGATGATCCCATTTGTGTGCATTTTGCATTAAAAAGGAAAATCCTACATAATTCACTATCCTTGGGGGAGCTCTCATGTATTATATAGAATACTCATATTTATGTTTCTTATTTTGTTCCATAGTAGGTCTTATGTTCTTGGAAGTTTGATATTTTTGTTTTGGTATTTTGTGCCATAATGAAAAGTGTGGAGAGTTTGGTTTATTTGTTGGAACCTTGCTCTTTTTGGTAGTTTCTCTTGTCGCATTACTTGATTCATGTGTTGACCTTTTAGAATGAGATAAACCCTTGAGCATTTGTGTTCATGTCTATCTTTTGCTCTTTGGACTTTGTCTAGTTCATTTGTTGAACTTGTGATCTTTCATGTGTTGAATTGGTTCGTTGATACAATTTGGACACCTTTTGTTGTGTCACAATCTTGTGTGGGACATCTCGGTCTAATTGGTGTTTTTGTTTAAATTGTATCTCCTTTTTGGTTCTTGAAAACCTTGTGCATGCATATTTACTAAATGTTTATGTTATGGCATCCATGCTTTCTTTGATCTAGAATATAGGGGAAACTCCACCAAATCCCATAGTCTAAGTTGTGCATGAAATTCAATTTCATATCAACATGCACATATTTATGTGGAGTCTCTCCTATGTATTATAGTTGTCTAATTACTTTGGATCCAATAAGTTTGGGGACCATATTGTACTTGAGTTTTATTTTAGGTACATTTAGATGCATTGGATGCTTATCTATTTCATAAGGAAGAAGTGATGACTCAATGCAAATTATATACAAGCTAGGATGTTCAACAAACTCCTATATACTTTATCAAACCAATGATATCTCGGTAACAAGTATCTCTCATGCATACATATCATCTTGCAACCCATTGTAGGTTGCATCTTGGCATGAATTTCAAGTGTTTTCAATTGTTTTTGTTCTTTCTTTGGCCTTAAAAAACTCTTTATTGCATATGTGAGTAAGTTCATATGAGTGCATATAATTGGGACTATACAAAATCATGCTCATTATTCACCAACCCCAAATATTTCAATATAGCAATTATATTGCCTATCGTTCCCTCAAAGTACTCTCATGTGCAAAATTGATCATCTGTAAAGTTGACTCTTTCTTTGTGATACTTGTTTCCTTTCTCAATACATCCCAGCTATCTATTCTTCCCTTAGTGATGTGTTTGATATGTTTGTGGGTAAAGTTCATCAATATACAATAGGACAAAATTGAGCCTTTTGGCCATGCTATCAAGCAAAGATCTTTGTGTTGTATTTTCATGACTTCTTTTTGGATATCTTCCCATATTTATCTTAGTATCTATTTTGTGTGTACATGTTTCTTTGTGGATCAATATCTCTGTAATATTGTCTACTTAGAAACTTATACACATGAGACATGTTACTCCTCTATTTTGATATCTTTTTTGTTTTGTGTATGTTGTATGGTCATACTAAGCAATATCATTCAATAAATACTATGTTGATACGCAATGATCATTCTTTTACTAGTCTTATAATATGCTTTGTCATGCCTCTCACACATCCTTGTGGTCGAGCCTGCTATTATGTTGTCTCTTACTTGTCGCTCAGCCATTTGTTTCTTGCAAATTTTATGCCTTGGTATATGCTCGTTTGCACATAGTTGTGTTGTAAGTAATAGAGGAGCTGATGATTCCATGTTATGCACATTGTATTCACATGTCAACCCGGATTTTTAATTCCAGATGCATGTTACGCCATACATCGCAATCCCAGGATTGGTACCATAGTTCATCATCCATTACAAACCATAATAAAGGTCTTACATTTGTGACATTGCACATGGCTTTTGTCCTTCTTTTGCTTCTTGGGTTTCTCCAAAGCTAAGAGTGCATCCAGTTCATGTTGTTCATATGTTATCTGGTAGGTAGGAATGTCTACATGCTTCTTGGACATTTTATTGCCCTTTAGGAATTTCACATTCCTCTTATTTGATCCCTTGAATTGGGTTGTTTTGCTTGGAGGTATAAGTTGTCCTTTTCCTTTGTCATCAACCTTCTTGGTAGATTTGGATCCTTCTTGATGGTTTGCAATCATTTGTTGCACTCCACCTTGTTTCCTTTGTTCCACAATGGAATAGATGAGGCATTGGATAGGAACATGGTTGTTTCCTTCACATAGGTAGCAAGTAGCTTGAGAAGTGGGACATTGTCCAACAGGATGTTTCTCTTCACGGTTAGGGCATTGATCTCCATGCTCCTTGGAAGTATGATCCTTGTCTCCACAAATAATGCAAGCTGGGGCTCCATCTAGAATAACATTTCTGTCATCCTTGTTGTCACTAACTCTTTTGGAATAACTTTCTTCCATTTTGATCATTTGATCAGTCACTTTGAGCATCAATTGGCCTTGAGTTTCCAAAAATCCTTGCAGGGTTGGATCTTCTCCACTAGTGTTGGCTATGAATTGAGCTGTCACTTGGTTCAACTGGTTCTGGGTTGCTATGAGCTCTTTCATGCTGTCCTCTTGGTTGGTGTTGGTGTCATCAACCTTGATGTTGGAGTCTTTTGGAGTAGTCATCTGTTTGGGTTGGATGAGGATTAGAATAGGCAAAATATTTCTAAGGAATCAATTCTAATCACACACATCGCAATTCACACAAGCAATGTGCATGCATTCACAAACCAACATTTCACTCATACACAAGGTTCAAGCACATACTTAGGCAACAAAATATTTTTGTTACACCACATAAGTTGGTGTGTTTGACTTAACCAAAATATGGTGGTCCATCTATATGGTTCACTTGTGATCTTTCCATCCTTCATGATTCTTCTTGTATGAGATCATGGTTTCTTGAGAACACTCTTGGTTACAAATCTTCAAGTGAAATGAACTCCTTCTAGTTTTGCATTTCCTCAGTCTCCACATCTTGAGCAAGATTTCATTGTCTCACTTGTAGTCCTAAGTGGTATCCAAGTTGGAAGTCCTTGGTGATTATGCTGAAGATGTTGAAGTCATTAGAGTTGAAGAAGTTGAAGTCATTAGAGTTGAAGAATTCCTTTGCACATGGTGTAGTCTTTGGTCATGGGGTAGGTTTTTCCATCAAGTTGAAGTAGAAGAGATGTAGAGTTGAAACCAAAATGGTTGAGGAAAGAGTTTACAAGTGTTTTTGCAAATAAGTTTTTGGAACAAACACAACTCCTATTTTTCTAAGGGTTTTTTTCCAATCCTAGGTTTACAAATCCTACAGGCAACACAATGCTCTGATACCATCTGTAGAGGGAGTGCCCCAACCTTTAAATAATATAAGGTGGAGTCCCCTGTGTTTATAATGCTAGTCCCTGGATCAATAGCTAGCATCCACAATTAAGATGTAATATCAAGAAACAAAGGTCATAATATAACTTTATAACCAGGAATAAAGTAATTTTATTACATCTTACATAGCTCTTTTGGCTATTACATTACATTGCAGCGGAATAATTATAGTATGGGGTCCTTCATCTTCAAAGTGCCACATGCAGATGTTGGTTGTAGACTTTGTAATCCTAATCAATCAATCTTCACTAAAATCAATCAAACCTGCAACATTACAAGTTACATCCACAAGGGTCAATACATTTGAATTGTATTGGCAAGTTTCACTACTATGTGGAATATAAGTGGATCCTATCATTACATGCATATTTGGCTAAGTAGAGTTTTGGGCTTATTTGCATAAAGCAATAATTTATCCTATCTTTTCAAAATGGTTTTGGTCCTTTGTCAAATCTCCTTTTCAAAACCCCTTGAACTCCTTGGTAAATTCCCAAGTGTTCAAGTCCTTGTCAAAAATCCCTTGAGCTCCTTGGTAACCCCAAGTGCATCAAGTTTTATCAAAATCTCTTGAGCTCCTTGGTAACCCCAAGTGCATCAAGTTTTATCAAAATCTCTTGAGCTCCTTGGTACCCCCAAGTGCATCAAGTCTTTAAAAGTTTTCTTTTAGAAATTAGAATGTCGAGATTTCCCATAGCTTCAAACTTTAGTTGCTCAGTATTGTCCATAACCGGGGACACGGCTAAGTACTTAGATTTTATTATCTTCTGCAGAAGTAGTACACTTTACCCACATGTCACAATCCCATCTTGTTGCCACCAGTGGCCACTGGATTAGTGCTCACCAAGATGGAGTACCGGCAGATTGAGAATGTGACGAAGTCTTTCCAGAGGGTCCTCCCATACACCATTGCTAGCTTGTCTTCAGTACCCATGTAGGATTCCAGGTCCTCATGTCCAGTAACTTGAAGACAATGCATGGGTCTTCCCAATGTAGTTGACTAAGCCAGAGCCATAAATAGCATGTGGTTGCACACGAAAGCCACAATTGGAGAAAACATGTTCAATCTCTAAGTTTCCTGGGTGGTTTTCTTTTGGAGCACAACACAAAGATATTGCCATAGACATGGATCCTTTTGTTGCCACCTTCTCCAAAACTCAAAGTATCCTTGGCCACCCAGGTGGTTCATTGAGTCCTTGTTTTATTATATAAAATCACAAGTCCTTTCCTCAACTTCATAAAATTTCAACATGTATCTCTTTTCAAAATATAGCATGGCTAAGCATGTAACAACTACATTGTTTTCACAAAGGAATGGATAGGGAATCCTATTAGGATTTAGCATAGCATAAGTATAAAAATTCTTTTCATGCATGTTTTCAAAATCCACTAAGTATAATGAAAATAGTAAGACTTTAGATGATAGTGTAACTTGCCTTTCTTTTGGTAGGGAATGTTGGTTCACTCCTTTATCTTTCTAGTCTCACACTTTTCTAACTTCACTACAATCCATCAAGCAAACACAATATCAACAAGTATCCCAAACCAATAATCAATCAAACAATTCACTCACATAAAACAATGGGATCTAAGCCATGCATGTAAGCATGCAAGAGGTGGTTCTATTTGCAAAGATGGTATCTACTAGGCTTCTAAACTTTGTAAGATTCGAAGTGGTCATTTTCCAAAGTGGCAAAGTCATTTGCAAAAGGGTTTTGTCCATAAACCATTTTTAAATCCAATCATTATTTTATGTGGTGGAAAATATTTTTATCAAAGCAACAACTTTAAGTTGTTCACCAAATAAGTTGTTGTTTCTAAAAACTTGGTGTTTAGGGTCAGTAGGTTTGATCCAAATCATTTTCCCAAAGTTTTTACTCTAAAGACATTTTCATAACTAAAACCAATATTTTCATTTGGCTAGAAATGGGCTAAACCAATTAATCTATCCTAAACTTCACCAAATCCATTTTCAAAACCATGGGTTGGTTCCTAGGGTCAGTAAGTTTACCACAAACCAATTTGCAAAGGTTTTAACCCTAAAAACATTTTTGAACATTTTTTCTAATCTAAACAAGCATTCAAATAATTCTGCAAAAACAAACAATCTAACAGATACTATTTATTAAACACATTCCATGGTGGGCTAGGGCTTGTTCCACTGATTCCAACGATATAAAGTTTGTAATTTTTGGACGTGTGGATCAAAAGTTACAAGGTTTTCAACTTGCAACTCAAATCTGTTTTTAAATAAAGTCTGGCCACGCGTCATGTTTCTATTGGGCGGTACCGCTTCGCGCGGATTGCGCGCTGTGGGGCGTTGGATCTATTTTAAACGAACGGACCAGATGGGGCGCGTACCGGTTCGCCTAGTTCTAATTGCAGCCACCAGATTTTAATCCAACGGCCATAGATGCTTGGCCAAAGGCTGGCGGCGCTGCGTGGTGGCAGACGGTGGCGACGGTCAGGTGAGGAGCTAGCGGCGGTTCTAGGAAGCAAAGAACGAAGTGGGGATGCTCACCGTGATCGCGAGGACGTGGTGATGCTCGTGGTGTGGTCGGTTAGTCGAGGGTAGCTCAGGGACTGCAGCAATTCCTCGCCGGAGTAGAGGACGGCGTCGGGTGGTTCTGTTTGCGGTCGGAGGCGACGCTGTCGATCACAAGAAGTCAACCAGAGGGCGTGGTTAGGTGCGCAAGACCAAGGCGAAGATGCTTGCATGACCGAGAAGCCGCGGGGTTCTCAGTTCTTACCAGGGAAGTTCGCCGGAGAAGAAAACAGATGCGGCGGCGCTCAGAGCTTGTCGAAGACGGCTTTCTGGGGCGCCCCGCGGTTGAACGGAGGGTACAGGGAGGAGCGTCTGGGAGTGGTGAGTGTGCTCGTGTGCTCGGGGAGGTAGGAGGTGGCGAGGTTTGGCCGGAATTGGTCGGAGACGGTGGTCGGAGCAGTGAGAGGGCGAGCTCGATTCAAGGAAGCCTGGGGGCGGAGAGAGGGAGGCGCGTGAGGGGAAATGGAGAGGGGGAGTGGGCGCTTTAACGTGCGTGGTCGCAGCGAGTAATGGTGGACGCATTAAGGTGAATTGAAGCCGCGACATCAACGGCAGGAAACGGCCGGCGTCGTCTCCGCGAGGAAGAAGGTGAGCTGGAAAAGTGGGGTCGGTTGGCCAGTGAGAAAAGGAGTGAGGGGGAGGTCCACCGGTCAGCTTCTGTGCGGGTCAGTAAGTTTGTTCCAAACGTTTCCTTCGGGAGGGAGAGAAGCTGGGCTGGTTGGGCCTTGTGGCTGCTGGGTTGGGTCGACTGGGCTGGCTCCTTCTCATATTTTTTTTGTACAGCAAGCTTTTCTTTTTCTATTTCCTATTTCTGTTTTGAAATTCAAACAACAATCAAACAATCAAAACAATTCAAACAATCACCACACTTTGCAACTTTGAATTTGGTTATGTTCAGCAACAAAAACCAATTCCCAAAATAAAATAATATTTTTATTTTAGAGTCCATTTATAATTAAATAAAATGGACCTTGGTTATTAAATCAAAATAGGTTTTGTTTTATTTAAAATTATTTATTTGAAATCTAAATAAAACCAAAACACTTCAGTAGGTTTTATTTGAGAAAATAAAATACTTAGAATACTTATTTAAAATAAATAAATAAGTTTTAGTGTTTATTAAAAAAAGTGAGGGGGAGGTCCACCGGTCAGCTTCTGTGCGGGTCAGTAAGTTGGTGCCAAACGTTTCCTTCGGGAGGGAGAGAAGCTGGGCTGGTTGGGCCTTGTGGCTGCTGGGTTGGGTCGACTGGGCTGGCTCCTTCTCATATTTTTTTTGTACAGCAAGCTTTTCTTTTTCTATTTCCTATTTCTGTTTTGAAATTCAAACAACAATCAAACAATCAAAACAATTCAAACAATCACCACACTTTGCAACTTTGAATTTGGTTCTGTTCAGCAACAAAAACCAATTCCCAAAATAAAATAATATTTTTATTTTAGAGTCCATTTATAATTAAATAAAATGGACCTTGGTTATTAAATCAAAATAGGTTTTGTTTTATTTAAAATTCTTTATTTGAAATCTAAATAAAACCAAAACACTTCAGTAGGTTTTATTTGAGAAAATAAAATACTTAGAAAACTTATTTAAAATAAATAAATAAGTTTTAGTGTTTATTAAAAAAATAGGAAAAGCCTTTACTTAAATAAAATTGGATATTAAACCCTTATTATCTTATTTAAATAAACCTTTACTATTTTTTTTATCAAACAAAATGTTTTATTTCAAAAGCTTGGCCAAGGTTTAATTTGGCTCTATAAAATAATCTTTATTTATAAAACTTCTATTTCATTTGAAAACCAAAACTTTTATTAAAAGATCCAAAATAGTAATTTTAAATATTTTTAATTTTTATTTTTAAATATCTTTTTAAGTTCCTTTAGGATTCTATTTGATCCAAGTAGGTTTTGAAAGTTCCCAATTGGAAACAAAAATTTTCTTCTTACCCTGAAAATCAGCAAAGTTTTATTTTATTAATTTATTTTTCACATTACAAGATTTGGAAAATCTTGGGATGTGACAGGCTACCACCCTTAAAATAAATCTCGTCCCGAGATTTGGGAAGGCTAGGGTTACAAGTAGGCTTAAAACATCTAGGGTACTACCACCCTTAAAAATTTTCAAACAAAAATTACAAGTTGGCTTGCTTGAGATCTTGGGGAAACTTCTCTGGGAACTTCTGCTTAATGTCCATTGTTTCCATACTTGACTCATGGGCCAAGGTTGAGTTTCTCCATAGGCTTGTTTAACTTGTTCTTCATCTCTTCTGGACAGTAGCTGGCATAATGTCCTGGGTTCTTGCAATTGAAACAGTTGATGTCTTTGAGTTCCTTACGTGGCTCTTGTGGACAAGTTGCTACATAGTGGCCTAGCTCTTTGCAGTTGTTGCACACCACTTGGCCAATTTCCTTATTCTTCTGGTTCTTTGGGCATTCACTGGAATAGTGTCCCATTTCCTTACATTTGTGACATTGCACATGGCTTTTGTCCTTCTTTTGCTTCTTGGGTTTCTCCAAAGCTAAGAGTGCATCCAGTTCATGTTGTTCATATGTTATCTGGTAGGTAGGAATGTCTACATGCTTCTTGGACCTTTTATTGCCCTTTAGGAATTTCACATTCCTCTTATTTGATCCCTTGAATTGGGTTGTTTTGCTTGGAGGTATAAGTTGTCCTTTTCCTTCGTCATCAACCTTCTTGGTAGACTTGGATCCTTCTTGATGGTTTGCAATCATTTGTTGCACTCCACCTTGTTTCCTTTGTTCCACAATGGAATAGATGGGGCATTGGATAGGAACATGGTTTTTTCCTTCACATAGGTAGCAAGTAGCTTGAGAAGTGGGACATTGTCCAACAGGATGTTTCTCTTCACAGTTAGGGCATTGATCTCCATGCTCCTTGGAAGTATGATCCTTGTCTCCACAAATAATGCAAGCTGGGGCTCCATCTAGAATAACATTTCTATCATCCTTGTTGTCACTAACTCTTTTGGAATAACTTTCTTCCATTTTGATCATTTGATCAGTCACTTTGAGCATCAATTGGCCTTGAGTTTCCAAAAATCCTTGCAGGGTTGGATCTTCTCCACTAGTGTTGGCTATGAATTGAGCTGTCACTTGGTTCAACTGGTTCTGGGTTGCTATGATCTCTTTCATGCTGTCCTCTTGGTTGGTGTTGGTGTCATCAACCTTGATGTTGGAGTCTTTTGGAGTAGTCATCTGTTTGGGTTGGATGAGGATTAGAATAGGCAAAATATTTCTAAGGAATCAATTCTAATCACACACATCGCAATTCACACAAGCAATGTGCATGCATTCACAAACCAACATTTCACTCATACACAAGGTTCAAGCACATACTTAGGCAACAAAATATTTTTGTTACACCACATAAGTTGGTGTGTTTGACTTAACCAAAATATGGTGGTCCATCTATATGGTTCACTTGTGATCTTTCCATCCTTCATGATTCTTCTTGTATGAGATCATGGTTTCTTGAGAACACTCTTGGTTACAAAGCTTCAAGTGAAATGAACTCCTTCTAGTTTTGCATTTCCTCAGTCTCCACATCTTGAGCATCATTTCATTGTCTCACTTGTAGTCCTAAGTGGTATCCAAGTTGGAAGTCCTTGGTGATTATGCTGAAGATGTTGAAGTCATTAGATTTGAAGAAGTTGAATTCATTAGAGTTGAAGAAGTTGAAGTCATTAGAGTTGAAGAATTCCTTTGCACATGGTGTAGTCTTTGGTCATGGGGTAGGTTTTTCCATCAAGTTGAAGTAGAAGAGATGTAGAGTTGAAACCAAAATGGTTGAGGAAAGAGTTTACAAGTGTTTTTGTAAATAAGTTTTTGGAACAAACACAACTCCTATTTTTCTAAGGGTTTTTTTCCAATCCTAGGTTTACAAATCTTACAGGCAACACAATGCTCTGATACCATCTGTAGAGGGAGTGCCCCAACCTTTAAATAATATAAGGTGGAGTCCCCTGTGTTTACAATGCTAGTCCCTGGATCAATAGCTAGCATCCACAGTTAAGATGTAATATCAAGAAACAAAGGTCATAATATAACTTTATAACTAGGAATAAAGTAATTTTATTACATCTTACATAGCTCTTTTGGCTATTACATTACATTGCAGCGGAATAACTATAGTATGAGGTCCTTCATCTTCAAAGTGCCACATGCAGATGTTGGTTATAGACTTTGTAATCCTAATCAATCAATCTTCACTAAAATCAATCAAACCTGCAACATTACAAGTTACAGCCACAAGGGTCAATACATTTGAATTGTATAGGCAAGTTTCACTACTATGTGGAATATAAGTGGATCCTATCATTACATGCATATTTGGCTAAGTAGAGTTTTGGGCTTATTTGCATAAAGCAATAATTTATCCTATCTTTTCAAAATGGTTTTGGTCCTTTGTCAAATCTCCTTTTCAAAACCCCTTGAACTCCTTGGTAAATTCCCAAGTGTTCAAGTCCTTGTCAAAAATCCCATGAGCTCCTTGGTAACCCCAAGTGCATCAAGTTTTATCAAAATCTCTTGAGCTCCTTGGTAACCCCAAGTGCATCAAGTTTTATCAAAATCTCTTGAGCTCCTTGGTACCCCCAAGTGCATCAAGTCTTTAAAAGTTTTCTTTTAGAAATTAGAATGTCGAGATTTCCCATAGCTTCAAAATTTAGTTGCTCAGTATTATCCATAACCGGGGACACGGCTAAGTACTTAGATTTTATTATCTTCTGCAGAAGTAGTACACTTTACCCACATGTCACAATCCCATCTTGTTGCCACCAGTGGCCACTGGATTAGTGCTCACCAATATGGAGTACCGGCAGATTGAGAATGTGACGAAGTCTTTCCAGAGGGTCCTCCCATACACCATTGCTAGCTTGTCTTCAGTACCCATGTAGGATTCCAGGTCCTCATGTCCAGTAACTTGAAGACAATGCATGGGTCTTATCAATGTAGTTGACTAAGCCAGAGCCATAAATAGCATGTGGTTGCACACGAAAGCCACAATTGGAGAAAACATGTTCAATCTCTTAGTTTCCTGGGTGGTTTTCTTTTGGAGCACAACACAAAGAGATTGCCATAGACATGGATCCTTTTGTTGCCACCTTCTCCAAAACTCAAAGTATCCTTGGCCACCCAGGTGGTTCATTGAGTCCTTGTTTTATTATATAAAATCACAAGTCCTTTCCTCAACTTCATAAAATTTCAACATGTATCTCTTTTCAAAATATAGCATGGCTAAGCATGTAACAACTACATTGTTTTCACAAAGGAATGTATAGGGAATCCTATTAGGATTTAGCATAGCATAAGTATAAAAATTCTTTTCATGCATGTTTTCAAATCCACTAAGTATAATGAAAATAGTAGGACTTTAGATGATAGTGTAACTTGCCTTTCTTTTGGTAGGGAATGTTGGTTCACTCCTTGATCTTGCTAGTCTCACACTTTTATAACTTCACTACAATCCATCAAGCAAACACAATATCAACAAGTATCCCAAACCAATAATCAATCAAACAATTCACTCACATAAAACAATGGGATCTAAGCCATGCATGTAAGCATGCAAGAGGTGGTTCTATTTGCAAAGATGGTCTCTACTAGGCTTCTAAACTTTGTAAGGTTCGAAGTGGTCATTTTCCAAAGTGGCAAAGTCATTTGCAAAAGGGTTTTGTCCATAAACCATTTTTAAATCCAATCATTATTTTATGTGGTGGAAAATATTTTTATCAAAGCAAAAACTTTAAGTTGTTCACCAAATAAGTTGTTGTTTCTAAAAACTTGGTGTTTAGGGTCAGTAGGTTTGATCCAAATCATTTTCCCAAAGTTTTTACTCTAAAGACATTTTCATAACTAAAACCAATATTTTCATTTGGCTAGAAATGGGCTAAACCAATTAATCTATCCTAAACTTCACCAAATCCATTTTCAAAACCATGGGTTGGTTCCTAGGGTCAGTAAGTTTACCACAAACCAATTTGCAAAGGTTTTAACCCTAAAAACATTTTTGAACAATTTTTCTAATCTAAATAAGCATTCAAATGATTCTGCAAAAACAAACAATCTAACAGATACTATTTACTAAACAAATTCCATGGTTGTCTAGGGCTTGTTCCACTGATTCCAACGATATAAAGTTTGTAATTTTTGTATGTGTGGATCAAAAGTTACAAGGTTTTCAATTTGCAACTCAAATCTGTTTTCAAATCTGTTTTTAAATAAAGTCTGGCCACGCGTCATGTTTCTATTGGGCGGTACCGCTTCGCGCGGATTGCGCGCTATGGGGCGTTGGATCTATTTTAAACGAATGGACCAGATGGGGCGAGTACCGGTTTGCCTAGTTCTAATTGTAGCCACCAGATTTTAATCCAAAGGCCACAGATGCTTAGCCAAAGGCTGGCGGCGCTGCGTGGCGGCAGACGGCGACGACAGTCAGGTGAGGAGCTAGCGGCGGTTCTAGGAAGCAAAGAACGAAGTGGGGATGCTCACCGTGATCGCGAGGACGTGGTGATGCTCGTGGCGGGTCGGTTAGTCGAAGGGCGCTCAGGGACTGCAGAAATTCCTCGCCGGAGTAGAGGACGGCGTCGGGTGGTTCTGTTTGCGGTCGGAGGCGACGCTGTCGATCACAAGAAGTCAACCAGAGGGCATGGTTAGGTGCGCAAGACCAAGGAGAAGATGCTTGCATGACCGAGAAGGCGCGGGGTGGTCAGTTCTTACCAGGGAAGTTCGCCGGAGAAGAAAACAGACGCGGCGGTGCTAAGAGCTTGTCGAAGACGGCTTTCTGGGGCGCCCGCGGTTGAACGAAGGGTACTGGGAGGAGCGTCTAGGAGTGGTGAGTGTGCTCGTGTGCTCGGGGAGGTAGGAGGTGGCGAGGTTTGGCCGGAATTGGTAAGAGACGATGGTCGGAGCAGTGAGAGGGCGATCTCGATTCAGGGCAGCCGGGGGGCAGAGAGAGGGAGGCGCGTGAGGGAAAATGGAGAGGGGGACTGGGCGCTTTAACGTGCGTGGTCGCAGCGAGTAATGGTGGCCGGATTAAGGTGAATTGAAGCCGCGACATCAACGGCAGGAAACGGCCGGCGTCGTCTGCACGAGGAAGAAGGTGAGCTGGAAAAGTGGAGTCGGTTGGTTAGTGAGAAAAGGAGTGAGGGGGAGGTCCACCGGTCAGCTTCTGTGCGGGTCAGTAAGTTGGTGCCAAACGTTTCCTTCGGGAGGGAGAGAAGCTGGGCTGGTTGGGCCTTGTGGCTGGTGGGTTGGGTCGACTGGGCTGGCTCCTTCTCATATTTTTTTTTGTACAGCAAGCTTTTCTTTTTCTATTTCCTATTTATGTTTTGAAATTCAAACAACAATCAAACAATCAAAACAATTCAAACAATCACCACACTTTGCAACTTTGAATTTGGTTCTGTTCAGCAACAAAAACCAATTCCCAAAATAAAATAATATTTTTATTTTAGAGTCCATTTATAATTAAATAAAATGGACCTTGGTTATTAAATCAAAATAGGTTTTGTTTTATTTAAAATTCTTTATTTGAAATCTAAATAAAACCAAAACACTTCAGTAGGTTTTATTTGAGAAAATAAAATACTTAGAAAACTTATTTAAAATAAATAAAGAAGTTTTAGTGTTTATTAAAAAAATAGGAAAAGCCTTTACTTAAATAAAATTGGATATTAAACCCTTATTATCTTATTTAAATAAACCTTTACTATTTTTTTTATCAAACAAAATGTTTTATTTCAAAAGCTTGGCCAAGGTTTAATTTGGCTCTATAAAATAATCTTTATTTATAAAACTTCTATTTCATTTGAAAACCCAAACTTTTATTAAAAGATCCAAAATAGTAATTTTAAATATTTTTAAGTTTTATTGTTTAAATATCTTTTTAAATTCCTTTAGGATTCTATTTGATCCAAATAGGTTTTGAAAGTTCCCAATTGGAAACAAAAAATTTCTTCTTACCCTGAAAATCAGCAAAGTTTTATTTTATTCATTTATTTTTCACATTACAAGATTTGGAAAATCTTGGGATGTGACAGCCGGCGAGACTGAACCCTAACGCGGCAGTGGGGGTCGTGTGAGGCTCACCTGGGCTCCAGCTAGGGTCAGCGTTGGGGGCGAACGACGTTGCCAATGACGGCGGTTCGAACGGTGGCTATGGCAGCTCCTGGGGCGGCTCCAATCAACGGATCCTCTTCTCCTCCTCCGCGACTGACTCCGGTGAAATTCCGGTGACCTGATGCTCGCCTTTCTCCGGGGAAAGGTGTGGGAGGTTCTATGAGAGGTGGGGAGTGAGATGGTGTGGAGAATTGGGGCTGGGGTGGCCGCCTTTTATAGTCGAGCGAGAGAGGCCGAGCGGCATGGGCAGAGCTCGTCGGGTCCAGCGTACAGCGAGCTAATTGCATGGCAGAAGGTGTAGGCCGATGCGTGGTCTTCTGGCGATGCTCAAGGTTGGTTGGGAATGGTCGACGCTCTGTTCGGCACCGACAGTGGTTTTGACGACGCACGGGTGCTATGGGTCACGCGGCGGCGAACGGGGATGTTTGGGAGGTTCCTAGGGTCGTGGTGATTGCAGGCACGGGCGACGAAGGCGAGGCGCGGCGTGTGCGAGCGAGTCGGGAGTGGTGCTCTGGCATGCTCTCGGCATGCCGCAAAGACAATGGGCGCGACGCGTTCTCTGTGGTCCAGGGCCTAGCTGCGTGCGAGCGCTGGACATGGGGTGGCAGTGGACGTTTGGCTGCCTCCTGGACATGGTGTCTAGGCGCGGCGATGGCTCCTGCTAGCTAGCAATGGTCGGTTGGCAAGGGGAAGCTCGGGTTGCTCAGCACTAGTGCAAATGTAGGGTTCTAGCTTGTTCAATGCATGTGTGCTCACTGGGGGTACAAAGGTCAGCAAAGGGAGACAATGGTTTGAATGATCACTGCTCAAAACAGTGAAAGTTTGGCCAATTTGATTTGTGTCTGCCAAGTGTTTGACAAAATGGCCAAAAGAAATTTATATTTGAATTTTTGGATGAAATTTGGTGAGTGTACTGGTGACATACTTGGTAGTATCTAGTTGTTTGGATTTGTCAAGGTGAACTAGTTTGGTTGGGTTTTGAGAAATGGTGATCTTACCATATGAAGTAGATTCAATTTTGAATATTACTTGGCATAGATTTGTAAATTGTTTCTGTTGGTTTGCAAGGTGGGCTTGGGTTCACTTTTACTTGGTCTAGCAAGGGGTGAAAAGAATTGGATTTGTTTCTGTTAGAAAACTTGGACTAGGAACACTCAAAGTGGTCTAGTGGTTAACTTTGGTCAAAATGACCATTAGCTCATATTGTTTATATTTGAATTTCTATTGATTTGATTCTTCATGGAAATGATTTAGATGATGTTGTTTTCATCATTAAACCAATCCTTGCCATTCATACCAATCAAACAAGTCATGGCAAGAATTCATGCATTCATCACATACACACATGCATTCATATTGATTTTAATAACAAAAGTTTTTGTTAACCCTAAACTTGGGTGATTGGAACTTGATAATATTGATTAATATTTTTGGTATGTTACCAAACTTCCCCCCATAAACAAAATCTCATCCCGAGATTTGAGAAAAAGAGAAAACTAGGATTTAAAGAGATCTGGAAACTCCGTCCTAATGTAATCTTCTCGTTCCCAAGTAGCTTCTTCTACAGTATGGTTACTCCACTGGATCTTGAGAAACTTGATGTCAACACCCAGATTTTTAATCCTAGATGCCTGTTATGCCATACATTGAAATCTCAGGATTGCCATTTTTGCGAGACATAACAGTTTGGATATCACAGTACATCATCCATTACAAACCATACATAAGGTCTTACAACAAATAAAGGATCTCATGATCCAGTCTTAATACAATCATAGCAGCAGAATAACATAATAATAACGGTAGCATAGGCGAGACTCCATCTTCATGGTCACAGGAAATGCTGACGCTGGGAGATGATCCTAGTTGTCGTAACCTTCCTACTGTTCGTCCTCCTGATAGTCCTCTTCATAGTCTGGCCACGGGAATAGCCAGGGACAAAGCCATGAGTACTCTTTAAGTACTCGCAAACTAAGACTAACAAGTGAACTGGTTTTGAGTAGGAAATACTAAGCTCTAGGTTGTTTTGCAAAAAGCCAGATTTATATCTACTGAGTTCAGAAGCAGAGAAAACTAGTTGAAAGTTTTATAACACCTAAGTGGGAACTTAAATTTCATATCACAACCCTGTTGTGGTCAAGTCAAAATCATGAATCATTTCACAAGTCATTTTGAAAACATCTGACGATGGAACAGTATGGCCACTCCAACTGTCCATAACCGCAAACGTGGCTATTCGAATAGTTTGACACTCTGTAGAGGTGGTACACTTTCACCACAACATTCGATACATCCGTCAGGAACAATCCTGAATTCACCATACTCAGTATGCGTATAATCAATCCTAACCTTTCAATTACATGCCCTAGTATAGGCACCTCTCCCGTGAGTTTGGCCTCCCAACCATAACCAACTGTCATCTTGGGAACTGCACAGGTGGACAATCTTCACAAGGTAGCCTTAGCTCGAACCTTGGCCGCAAGGGAACCCATACTAAGGTACATAAATATCCAGTCAAGCCCTACCCAAATTTCTGGTATTGTGGTTGTATGGTAAAATTGGAATGGTATCGCATCTAGACAACCATTAGTTTTATAAAGGGCTAAGGCTCATGCCTCAACATTTTCATCATCAAAATCATCTGGTGTTCAAGAACACATGTCAAAACATTTCAGTAGAATGACTCATCATTCTAAGGTTTTCATAACCATTTTCACAAAGTATTCCCATCTAAAGTGCTTAAGTTTTATGCTTAGCACTAGCATCTACAAGTGGGAGTAAACACTAATGAGGGGTGGTAAACAAGTGTATCTTATCTAAGTTCAATCTCATGCCTCAGGATGACATCAAGATTATCTATCTTAGGTCAAGTTTTATGATCTTTATGCTACCTTTAAAACCTGTTTCTACAATCTACAAGTCACTAAGTAAACTCAAATAAAAGCTTTCATAAAGAAATAAAATAACTAATCTTGCAAGTAAAACTGGGATTTGGTATCATCAAGTAGTATAACTAATGCATGCCTAATGCATTGCATAGGTTATCTAGCTTTCATAGTTGCAAGTGTTATCTTGCTTAGTCAGTAGCTTGCTAAGATATTAGTATAAGCTTGCCTTGTGTAGTGGAGTGGTTGAAGTTCTCCTCAGCTTCCTCTTCGTAGTATCCTCCTTCCTCCTCGTATCCTTGGTCGGTACTAGCGTCTATAAATAAATACAAGATACACAATCACCAAAAAATACTTAACTACTTTTATTTATCACAACAAGGTTTTCACTAGATGATCTAGCATCATCCCAAACATTAAAAACATCCAAGCACTTGTCTTATTTATTTTATTTTGGAAAAGTAATTTCTACTCATTGAAAAATTATTTAAGATTTAATATTCCCAACCAAAACTTGGGATCATGTTGACACATGTCATCACCACATATTTTAGTACATGGGAATGTGATTTAAAGTGGTGTCACAATTTAATAAGGCTTAACCTTTTTTATTTTAATTAAATAAAGTGACTAGAAATGCCTATGGGGATTCTTTTATTACTTGACCATTATTTCTTCAATTAAACCTAGATATTTTTATATATTCAGAAAGGTCTAGTTAAATGTGATTTTTGAGAGTTGGAATCAACTCAAAAGCTTTTGTGGTTGAATTTTGAAAAATGGTTGAATACAGAAAAGTTTCTGCCTTGTTATTTTTACTATATGTGATCTACAAATCTAAATGGTTTGAATCCAACGGGCTTGGATTAAAAATTATGGTACCTTTCTAACAAAATTGGTTTCATGCAATTTGGTTCAGTGAGTCGACTTGAGTTGATTTTTGAATCTAGGAACAGAACTATGTTTGAAACTAAATGGAAAAACCTAAATTTAAACTACTGGGTCACGCGGGAATGTAAATGGGCCAGCCCACGATGCACAGCGCACGCGCGGGTGGGGTTAAGTGAGTGTCCCCACCAGTCAGCGAGACAGGGGGTGTGAATCTAAACCACACGATCAACTTCTAATTGAATGGCTGCGACTTATCATCTCCGTCGGGCAACTCTGGCGAGACAAAACCCTAGCGCGTCCAGTGGGGGTCTACGGGGGCTCACCGGGGCTCAGGCGAGGGTCGGCGATGGGGGCGAAGGACGAAGTCAACGACGGCGATCCTCCTGGTACCGGCGGCTTCTCCTGGGGTGGCTCCAATCGCTGGCTCCTTGCTCCCTCCTCCACGACAGACTCCGGCCAAATTCTGGCGATGTGCCGCTCGCCTTGCTCCGGGGGTGAGGTGCGGTGGTTCTGAGATAGAGGGGAGGGTGTTGGTGTGATGAAATCGAGCGGGGGTGGCCTCTATTTATGCCAAGAGGGGACCGAAGGGTGCGGGTGGAGCTCGTCGTGGTCGTCGGCACAATGAGCTACTGGCATGGGCAACGGTAGGGGCGGTACTGTGCTCCCTGGCGATGCTCAATGGCATGGTCGCAAGGTGTGGGGCAGTGCAAGATGTTCGGAACGCTGCGGTGCTCTAGGCGGGTCCGACAGGAATTTTTATGGTGCACGGGCTCTCCTAGTCGCGCGGCGATGAACGGGCGTGTATTCGGGGTTGCTGGGGTGGTGGTGATCACGATTGCAAGCGGCGAGGACGGCACACGGTCTATGGGCGCGTTTCGAGGGCAGCGCTCTGGCATGCTCTCGGCATGGCACAGAGGCATAGGGCGCGGCGGTTCTAGAGTGGTCCAGTGGCTGGCAGGGCATTGGCGTTGGATAGGGGGTGGCGATGGATGGTGGTCAATATCCCAGACAAGGTGGCTAGGCTTGGTGCTACTCCTAGCTTGCTGTCGACAATGGGGTGGCAAGGTGCGGCTCGGCATGCTCACCATTGATGGCAGTGGCAAGCTCATAGTGAGCTAAAGCTGGTTAATTCAGCTAGATGATCTACTAATAGCATGCTGTGAGCTAGAGAGGGAACAAGGTTGGCCAAATCACTGCTCACTATAGTGTTTTGTGTTTTTTTTGTTTCCTGTCTGCAAGGTGTTTGATGAAATGGCCAAAAGAGATTTGAATTTGAATTTTTGGTTCAAACTTGGTGGGTGTAATATTTATATACTAGGTAGTCTCTGGTTAGTTGGAAAGGTCAAGGTGAATTGGTTTCGTTGGTTTTTGATAATTGGTGATCTTCACATATGATATGGATTCAATTTTGAATTGTTATTTGAATCAAGTTGCCAAATGTTTCTGTAAGTTTGAAAGGTGGGCTTTGTTTCACTTTTACTTGGTCTCGCAAGGGGTGAAAACAAATGGAAATGTTTCTGTTTGAAATCTTGGACTAGAAACACTCAAAGTGGTCTAGTGAGCAAGATTGGCAAAAATGACCATTTGCTTATTTGGTTTGTTCTTGAATTTATCTTAATTTGTTTCTGCTTGGATTTGATATTGATGATGTTGTTTTCATCTTTAAACCTTTCCTTGCTATTCACAACAATCACACAAGTCCATTCATGCATTCATACAATCATCACATACACACATGCATTCATATGATGTTAATTAACAAAAGTTTTTGTTAACCCTAATTTTGGTGATTGGAATTTGATAATCACTGTTCAATATTTTTGGAATGTTACACTTGATACTCCGGGTCCTTGTGGTTCTGAAGGCTTCTTCCAAAATACGAATGGGTACTTTAGGATATGTCAGGTCATCGTTGATCTCTATGGTTCTGTGATCAATATTCTTGAAAACTTCGGTCTTCTCCGGGACTTCTAGGCATTTGCGAAGTAACGAAATATGGAACACATTATGCACGGCTGACATCTCCTCCGACAGTTCCAGTTGATATGATACTTATCCTCGGCGATTCAAAATCTTGAAACGGCCGATATATCTGGGGCCTAACTTTCCTTTGAGTTGAAAATGTTGCATTCCTTTCAAAGGTGATACTTTCAGATATACAAAATCTTCGATATTGAAGGCTAGGTATCGATGTCTCTTGTCAGCATAGCTCTTCTGTCTGGATTGGGCGGTCTTGAGGTGCTCATGTATCTTGTGAACTTTCTCTTCGGCTTCTCGTAGTATGTCGGGTCCAAAAATCTGACTCTCTCCTACTTCCGACCAATTCAGCAGGGTACGACACTTTCTTCCATACATGAACTCAAATGGGGCCATTTGCAAACTGGATTGGTAACTATTGTTATATGAAAATTCTGTGAAGGGCAGACAGTCTTCCCATTTAGATCCATATTCTAGCACACAAGATCTCAACATATCTTCGAGTATTTGATTTACTCGCTCCATGTGTCCATCAGTCTGAGGGTAATAAGCTATGCTGAAATCCAGTATTGTTCCTAATCCTTCTTGGACTTTCTTCCAAAATCTTGAGGTAAACTGAGTTCCTCAATCTGACACGATGTTCTTGGGGACTCCATGTAAACTGACGATTCTAGCAATGTACAACTCTGCTAGCTTCGAACTCTGATAAGTGGTCTTGAATGGTAAGAAATGAGCGACTTTGGACAGTCTATCCACTATGACCCAGATAGAGTCATTTGCCCTACTAGATGTAGGAAAACCGGTGATAAAATCCAATCCTACAGAATCCCATTTCCATTTCGGAATCTGCAATGGTTTCAAAAGTCCTGCGGGTCTCTAATGTTCCGCCTTGACTCTCTGATAGATATCACACTTGGCTATGTAGCTTCCGATTTCTCTCTTCATCTTATGCCACCAAAATTGCTCCTTCAAATCCTGATACATCTTTGTTCCTCCGGGGTGGATAGAATAAAGAGTATCATGGGCTTCTTTGAAAATAGCTTGCTTCAACTCGGAATCTGCTAGTACACAGATATGTCCTTTGTACCACAAAACTCCTTCTTCATCTTCGGTGAATCCGCGTACCTTCCCTGTACCTATACGATGTTTGATTCCGTCGATACTAGCATTTCCTTTCTGTGCCTACTTGATCTGACTAATCAAAGTGGGTTGAATTTCTATGCTAGCCAAAAATCCTTCATTAACCATCTCCATTATGAAATCTTCCAAATTCTTGTGCAAATTTGGTTGCTCCTTCAGAATCATGGTGTTCAAGCGACAAACAATCTACTAAGAGCATCTTCTACCACATTGGCTTTGCCGGGGTGATAGTGAATGTCAAGGTCATAGTCCTTGATTAGCTCTGTCCATATCCTTTGCCTCATATTCATCTCCTTCTAGGTGAAAATATACTTCAGGATCTTGTGATCTGAATAAATTTCACAACGGTTACCCATGAGGTAATGCCACCATGTCTTCAAGGCTAAAACTACGGCTGCTAGTTCAAAGTCATGGGCAGGGTAATTCTGCTCATGTTGCTTCAGTTGTCGTGATAGATATGATATGACTTTGCCTTCTTGCATCAACACACATCCGAGACCGATCTTGGATGCATCACAAAACACATCAAAAGGCTTTGTGATAGCCGGCATAATCAAGATTGGGGCTGAGATCAATCTCTTCTTAAGCTCTTGAAAACTTGCTTCACATTTGTCCGTCCATTCAAAATTATTATCTTTCTTCAACAATTGGGTCATGGGTCTTGCCATGCTCGAGAATCCTTCAACGAACTTGCGGTAGTATCTCACTAATCCGAGAAATGCACAAACTTGGGTTTAAGGGGTTGGGTCTTGCCATTCTTCAACATCCTTAACCTCGGCAGGGTCGACAGCAATTCCTCCTGCCGACACGATATGTCCGAGGAATCCTACTTCTTGTAACCAAAACTCACATTTGCTAAACTTGACATACAATTTATGCTCCCTAAGGGTTTCAAGGATGGTCCTTAGGTGTAGCTCATGTTCTTCTTCTGATTTGGAATAGATCAGAATGTTATCGATGAAAACAACGACAAACTTATCCAGGAAGTTCATAAAAATATTATTCATGAGGTTCATGAAATAAGCGGGGGCATTGGTTAATCCAAAATACATGACATTGTACTCATACAGTCCATATCTGGTGGTAAAGGTAGTCTTTGGAATATCCTCTGCGGGAATCTTGAGTTGATGATAACTAGTTCTAAGATCAATCTTAGAAAACACTTTGGCACCGGTCTACTGATCAAACATATATTCTATCTTCGGCAGTGGTTACTTGTTCTTAATGGTGACATCATTCAGCTTCCGATAATCCGTGCACAAACGGCTACCTCCAACTTTCTTGTCCACAAACAAAACAGGTGATCTCCATGGCGACACACTAGGTTGAATCAGTCCTATCTCCAGCATAACATCTAGTTGCTTCTTCAGCTCCACTAATTCAGATGGGTTCATACTATAAGGTCTCTTGACTATGGATCCAGTTCCAGGGATTAGTGATGAGTGCAGCAGCACTTCACTGGGATACCCCAAGCGAAAGGTATGATGCAGTACAACATGCAAGTTTTCCCTCAGTAAGAAATCGAGGTTATCGAACCAGTAGGAGGAAGGAAACATCCCAAAGGTGTTGCAAGCAACGTGGAAACCTGCACAACACAAACTCAAGATTTTTTCCCAACTAACAGTGAGGTTGTTAATCTCACCGGCTGTTGTAACAAAGGATTAACTGTATGGTGTGGAAGGTGATGAAGGTTTGCATCAAGTGAACAGGTAACAGTGGAAGATGTATCAATGGTAAAGATTGGACCGGGGTCCATAGTTCACTAGAGGTGTTCTCCTTAGATAAACAAACATGGCATGAAGGGTAAACAAATTACAGCAGGGAAATTGACAGGACTAAGCAAGGCATAACAATGCAATACTAGACACAAAGATCCTATGAGATTCGATTGGGCAATACAACAATATTCATAGACCGCCATCCAACTGCATCTATGACTAGCCAAAAAGCAAATGGTACATGGGATACATACGCAAATGCTCTATATGGCAATGCAAACTTGCATGACTACTTTATACACCACTAATGGACTTTTGTGGAAGTATTTCGACAATATGAAACATTCAATCAATAAGACCTCCCATAAGGTGCCATCAGGCGTTCAACAGGCAGTCTCACGATCGGGCATGAGTGTCCTGAAGAAGAAATTGTATACTCCCTTTGGTCGGAAGGCGGCGGGGGCAGAACAAAGAATGAAATGAATGAATGAAAGCCATGACCATGCCTCCAGTAGGAAGATCGAGGAACCGCTCCTGGTTCATGGGATCCTAACTTAGATGGGGTATGAAAGAACCCCTATAAATAAACTATTCCAATGACTTTGTTCGCTTCCCCTGAGGCAACGGCTGTACTCGGCACACAGACCTGGCTTATGAGCAGGATTTCTCAGCAAAAGTAAGTATGCGGAGGAGATCCTGCAACGCGCCGGGATGGTCACCTGCAAACCTGGTGGCCACCGGTGGTAGCCCTTAGGAAGTTCTTAATAGCGCTAATTCACCTCTTATTTCTCTTACAAACCCGCCTCCGTAGGGGCTTCAAGCGAGCGCGTTTCGATGTCAACGAAGGTACGCCCAATTAGGGATGGAATTCTCTTAGAATTCAATCAAAAGAGCTAGGAGCAGTTGGAAAATAAACCACTTTCAACACCCGGGCGCTAAGAGACATAGGATCTTGTAGAATCCGCCAGGCTTAAATGGTGCAAGCAGATTCTCAATTTCAATGTCTCTAAATCCCATGCCTCCCAGCCAAAAAAAAACTCGAACATTTTACTCTTCATGTGTGTCTTCCCGTCAGCCAAGGAAAGGTAGTCTTATAGGCGAGCCTCAAGAGAGGTGACCTCCAGGAAAGCTTGCCAGTGGGCGACCATCTCTATTTAGTTGCGAACCCAGTTGTATGTTCCGATGCTGGATAGTCCACCTTCAGGTTATCATCTGAACCCCCTCCAGTATTAAGTTGCAAGCAACAGACAACTGCTTTAAGCAAAGTGTGTAAGGTAAACAATCCACTTGTTCCATGAACAAAAGACCGTTGTTTTCTCCCTCGTGGCAACAGCACATCTACTACCGTAGAGATTTATATCACTTACCTTGATAAGTAGAGGCATGAACCCACTATCGAGCATAAATACCCCCTCTTGGTGTCACTAGCAACTACTTGGCCAAGATAGCTACTAACAACGGAGAGCATGCAAGATCACAAACAACACCGACATGATAAAATCAAATAGACAAAACCATTAATCAATATGACATAGTAATCTCAATATCCATCGGATCCCCGCAAACACAACATGCATGCTTACAAATAGATTAGATCTTGATCATGAACGGAGCTCACAAGATCTATACATGAAAGCACAAAGGAGGAGATACAACCATCTAGCTACTACATGGACCCGTAGTCCAAGGTGGAACTACTCACGCTTCATACCGGAGGCTGGCATGATGAAGAAGGACTCCGGCATGATCTCCCCTCCGGCAGGGTGCCGGGAAGAGCTTCATATCCCCCGATCTAGGGACGATGGTGGCGGCGGCTACATACGGTTTCGTGTAATATTGATCCGGTGTTTAGGGTTTTGGCATCGGGGGGACTTTATAGGCAAAGAGGCGAGGCAGGGGGCCACCAGGGCGGATGCACCCCCCAGGCGTGCCTAGCCCTAGGCCGCGCCGCTAGGGGTGTGGCCCTCTGGTGAGCCTCCTCCGTCTCGTATTCTGTCTTCGTGTTGCCCATGGTAAAATATTGATTTTGGCTTTTGTCCCATCTAATTCCGAGAATATTGATTTTCTGCCTTTCTGGAACCAAAAACACAAGAAAACAGGCAACTGGCACTGTGGAAACTTGTTAATAGTTTAGTTCTATAAAACATATAAAAATACCTCAAAGTGTAGACAAAACAAAGCAAACTAGATACTAAACAAGCATGGAACATCAAAAATTATAGATACGTTTCGGACATATCAAGCATCCCCAAGCTGAACTCCTGCTCGTCCTCGAGTAGGTAAGTGATAAAAAGAATAATCTTTGAGGTGACATGCACCATCAAAACCAAGATCAAACCATTTGCAAGCATTGAAAGCTGGGATCAAAGAACTCTAAACATGAGCATGAAAGATGGACTTCTAACAATAAGACAAAGTAACTATGCATGCAATATGAAAGGCTACAAACAAAGATCATGAATAACATACATTGAAAAACGTTTGTTTGTTTCACATACAGAAAACATGGCATAGTGGCATTCAGCTTGTCCCTCATAGAGTAGCAAATAGATGCATAGGACACCTTCAAAGTTCATAAGAGTGACTAGATACAAATAGCACAAGCACAAGTAATATCACAATATGCATCAATCAATAAGTTTTGGGACACTTCACATAGAACTAAGAATGGCAACTATGCTCTCTTAATGGTACCTAAATGTAGAAGGTGGAGACTCAATATAATGGTGGAAGAAAGTCCCTTCATAAAGTGAAGCAGGGATTTCAAGTTTCAAAAAGAGCTTCCAAAAATTATTGTACTTGTTAGCTTTCAGCCCTCATTGCCCCTATCATAAGCATCTTGAAGTGGTTAAGGTTAAAGTGAACAAACTATGGAGTATATGCTTGACAAAGTATAAGTTGGCAATCTCATGTCCCTTGAATACAAGGGCCGCACCGCATGCTACTCAACTTTGATCACCTATAAGTTCTTGTCATAGTAAGTACAGGTGCATCATAGAGAACCGCCAACGGGGTACTCCTTGCACATGGTACAGGAGCTATCCCATAACCAAAATGACAAGGCAAGCAGACAATGAGCATCTCAGCGATCTTTTTATTTACTATTTGCATAGAATTTTTATTGAGGATGCTTCACAGATAGCTCATTATGGTGATGCTGCAAGTTTCCACCATGATTAGGCATGGCTTAGGCTAGCGGCCCAGGCATTTCTCTAACACAAAATACATAACTCCAAGGACTTACAAGATCCCTCTTTATTTCACACCGGCGACATCCATACACAAAAGAGCATGATATCAACTATGTACAAAGTACAAGTGCAATGTTGAAAACGTTCCCCATGACAGCATGGTTCTGCTAATTCCAACGTATAAGTGCAAGCATATACAACAAATATGACACAATGGTTCAAGTTTATTAGAGGAAAGTAATAAAAAGTGTGCCATCAAGTTTGTGAGATCTTTAATCACTAATTAGTTTTCACATAACAAAATACTTTTTAATTGGAAGATAGCTGAAAACAAGAATATACTTGGAATGGTGTAACACACCATGCATAGGAATTTATAGTGGAAACTTTGGAATAACTTGGTTTCTTGGGAGTTGGAAGCATGAGTAGGACTTACTCATACAAGTGGAGGCTAAAAAAACTGGGAGCAACCAAGAGAGCAATAATGGCCATAATCATGCAGAGCGATAAAAAATTACTAATGAAAGCTTAGAGTGGTACTACAAGTCAAGGACTAAATGATCATAGAGGCTATGGTGAATTGTTCATAGTCACAACATGGTGTGAGCATGTGCCAAGTCAACCCAAACAAAGCATCAAAGGAGAATACCACAATACTATGCTTTTGTATGCTAAAACAACGCATAATTCTTTCAAGGCACACTAAGAAATCCCAATAGTTTGGAACAACTCATGCTACAGAAGTAATCACTAAGCATAAGGTCAAAACAACACCTAGCATGACATGCTAAAGTCTAAGTCACAGTCAATGCAAGCTCCTCTTGCACTTTCAAGCAAGAACTTTGTACTCCTTTCCAACACCAATCAACTTATTTGAAACAACACGGCGAGAACGGGGGTCCAAACTACTTTATTCAAGCAAACTAAACAAGCTAAGCAAATCAAACAAAAACTAAGACACTCCAAGAACAACACAACAGTGCATGAAACAATAAAAACAAAGTGTCTAGAAAGACCTGAGCTTTTTATTGATGAAGAAGGGGATGCCTTGGGCATCCCCAAGCTTTGACGCTTGTACCTCTTGGATATTTCTTGGGGTGACACCGGGGTGGCATTCCCAAGCTTGAGATTTTGTCCATTCTTCATCTCATTACATCATTCTCTCTCTACAACTGAAATTTTTCCTTCATACAAAACTTCACACAATCTTCATTAGCAACATTAGTGTATTAATATAATAGACCCTTAGGCTTAGCTTTAGAACAACAAAACTTTCACTAAAAACAGGTGGTTGAACCAGGTATTTGAACTATCATAACATGCTTCAATTTTGTTGGTTGAATCTTACTAGTGCATGCAAATTCTTCTGTAACAAACGAGTGCGATGCTCTAGAATCAAACAACACTCTTGCAAGTACTGAGTTAACAGAAAACATACCCATCATGACATCTGGCGCTTCTTGGGCTTCTTCAGCTGTCACATCCCAAGATTTTCCAAATCTTGTAATGTGAAAAATAAATAAGCAAAATAAATTATTGTTGAAAATCAGGGAGAAAAGAAACTTTGTTTCTAAATGGAAACTTAAAAATCCCATCTTGAACAAACTTTAATTAAAGTTTGAATCCAACAAAATCCAAATCAAGAGAAATGCATTCATCATAAAATGCATCTGGAAATTTAAACACTTGGAAAATAAATCCAAACCCTAAACCCTAATGGAATAAAAATCATTTTCAAGTTATCTCCAAGCCTATGGATTTGATCCATATAAAAATTTTTCAACAAACATTTGTAAAAGATCAATAAAGACAAATAGAAATATTATAAGACCATACAAATTGGTTTCACTTAATTTGGAGCCATAGATAAAATCTTATGAATATAATAAGATAAGGAAATTAAATTTTCAAGGCTAATAAAGAACCTATCTATAAATACATACCAAATGGTGAGAAATTAATCCTAAATATATTTAAAAGGATAAATAAATATCAATAAGATTTCACAAATTGGAATCACCAAGTTTGGATCTCTAAATAAAAAGATATGGATTTTATAAGATAAGGAAAGAAATTATTCAATAAGGAATATTTAAAGAGCAAATTAAATCTTGGCCAAATCCATAAGCCAATAGAAATAATATAATCCAAATTCCAAATAAAATAAATGGATAAAGAATTTTCCAAAATAAAAATAAAGTGGCATTAACCAAATTTCATTTCCATTTGAATAAAGACAAAATCTTTATTAGAAATGATTAATTAAATCATGGGAAAAGATATTTGGAATTTACCCAAGTGAAATAAAAGTTGTCTCATTAACTTAAATAAAATAAATCTTCCAAATAAAATTTAGGGAATTAGAACTATATTTAATTCCATTGGAATTAAAACAAATACCGAATTCAAATGATTTATGAATCATATTAAATACTTTCCAAATAATTCAAGATGAATTATTTGACACCATATGTCACATCCCAAGATTTTCCAAATCTTGTTATGTGAAAATAAACGAATAAAATAAAACTTTGTTTGATTTTCAGAGCCAGAAGAAACTTTTTGAATTCAATTGGAACTTCAAACCCATTTGAATTAAATAAAATCCTAAAAGGATTTAAAAAGATAAACATTTTAAATAAAGGAAAATAAAATATTTTGGTATTACTATTCTGGACCTTTTAATAAGAGATTTGGTTTTCAAAAGAAAAGATGAGTTTATAAATAAAGAATATTTTATAAGCCAAATTAAAACCTTGGCCAAGCTTTTGAATTAAAACATTTTATTTTAAATAAAATTGGCAAGGATTTAATTAAATAAATTAATAAGGATTTAATATCCAAATTTATTTAAATAAAAGGTTTTACCAATTTAATTGTAACATCAAAACTTATTAAATTTATTTAAAATAAGTTTTCCCAAATATTTTATATTCTCTAATAAAACCTACTAAAAGTGTTTTGGCTTTAATTTAGATTTCAAAATAAATACCTCAATAAAACAAATCCTATTTGATTTAATGAAAGTCTATTATATTTAATTAATAATGGACTATAAAATAAAAGGTTATTTTGTTTTAAACAAATTTCCAAGTATTCTATATTTCCCAAATAAAACCTATTGATTTGGTTTTGAAAATATTTAGGATTCAAATAAAGATTTTATTAATAAAATCAAACTCTATTTGGATTTAATAACTAAGGCCCATTTTATTTAATTATTAATGGACCCTATATAACAAAATGTTAGTTTATTTTAAAACAAGCTTTCCATATATTCATTAATTTCAAATACAACCTACTGAATGGTTTTAAAATTATTTAGTTCTCAAGAGGAACTTTGAATTAAATCAAAACCTATGGAATTAATAATTGGAACATCCATTTAATTAAATAGTAATAGCCCCTATTATTAAAATTAATGATTTGAATTTGGATTTTGGTTCATGTTACTAAACAGAACTAATTTCAATATTACAAAGTTTGAGTGTTGTTTGAATTGATTTGAACCATGTTTGTTTGATAGAAATTTCAAAACAGAATTCAGAAATAGAAAAAGAAAAGGATGCAGAATAAAAAAATAGAAATGGACCTGACCCAACCCAGCAGCCCAAACAGGCCCAGAAACAGCCTAGCACTTCACCCCGAAAGAAAACGATTCGCACCAATTAATTAACCCCGGAGCAACTGACTAGTGGACCTCCCTCTCATTTCTTTTTCCACTGACCAGCGGACCCCACTCCTCCTGTTCTTCCTCCCCACCCGCACGACTCCTTCTTCCTCCCTCGACCACCGTTACCTGCTGTGATTCCGCGCGTTCAATTCGCCATAACGCCGCGCCTTTACCTCGCTTTAACCATGCTCGATAAAACGCCAGCGCCTTCTCCTCCATTTTCCCCATACCACTCCCTCTCTCTGCCCCCAGGCTGGACGAATTGCGCCGCACACCGCCCACTGTCCGATGATGTTTCGGTGACGATTCCGGCGAAACCAGACCTCCCCTTGCCTCGTTAACCATGCACACACACTCCCCATTCCCTGGCATTTCTTCCCGTGCCATTCATTCAACCGCGAGCGCCCCGAAGCGTCGGCTTTGACAAGCTCCGACAACGCCGCCGTCTGTTTCTTCTCCGACGACGAATCCCCGGTAAACCAGACCGCCCTTCTTATTCTCTTTCACGCTCACAGCACCCCCGTGATCTCCTGCGTCTAACCATAACCTCGGTTGTCCTTCTCGTGACTTGTAGCGACGTCTTCGACCATGACTGAGACAACCCGACGTCGTTCTATACTCCGGCGAGCAATCGCAGAAGTACCTGAGCACCCCCTGCCACGACAAGCACACGTCGAGCATCACCCCGTCCTCGCGACCTTGGTAAGCCTACTCTACCCCTCTCTCGCTTCCTAGAACCACCGCAGAGCCACCGCCTGGCCGTGCGCCGCCGCTAGCCACCGTCAGCGCCGCCCCCTTTTGGTCAAACTCGCCATCACCGTTGGATCTGGATCGGACGCACTAGATAGATCATTTAACGCCGAAGGGGTACTCTTCCAGAACCATACGATCTAACTTGATCCAACGCTCTACGGAACGCGATCCGGGCGAAGCGGTACCATCCAGTAGGATACTGCCGCCTGGCACTAGAATCTGTTTAAAAGAATGTTTGAATCAGATTTATTTGCAAACTTCAAACCTTTGTAACTTTCAAACCACACGTCCAAAAATTACAAATTTTATGTCGTTGGATTCAGGAGAACAAGACCTAGCCAACCATGCCCTTAGTTTAGAAAATAGTATATGTTTGTTTGCTTGTTTTTGCAGATTCATATGTGAGCTTATTTAGAGTAGGAAAATTGTTTAATATTGAATTTAGGAGTAAAACTTTTGCAAAATGGTTTTATGTGACCTTACTGACCCTAGGAACCAACCCTTGGTGTTAAAAAGGATTTTGGTAAAATTTAGGTTGAATTATTTGACTTAGCCAATTTCTAGCCAAATAGAACTATTGATTTTATTATGAAAATGTTTATGGAAAGGAAAACTTTGAGAAAATAGCTTGGACCAAACCTACTGACCCAAAAACACCAAGTTTTGCAATGGCAACTCATTGGGTGAAAAACATAAAGTTTTGCTTTGATAAGAAAATATTTTCACCACATAAAATAATGAATGGATTTTTAAAATGGGTTTTGAGATAAAATCTTTTTGCAAAAGACTTTGCCATTTTGGTAAATGTCCAATTTGTAATTTACAAAGTTTAGAAGCCTAATGGAAACCACCTTTGTAATTAGAACCATCTCTTACATGCTTACATGCATGACTTAGATTTTGGATTCCATAGTTTTGTGTGTATGAAATGATGTTTGATTGATTATTTGGAATGCTAGTTGATTGGTGTTTGCTTGATTGATTGTAGTGAAATTAGAAAAGTGAGAGACTAGCAAGATCAAGGAGTGAACCATCATTCCCTTCCAAAAAGGCAAGTGACACTATCATCAAAATTCCTACTATTTTCATTGTACTTAGTGGATTTTGAAACATGCATGAAAATACTTTTTATACTTAAGCTATGCTAATCCTATTAGGATTCCCTATACACTCCTTAGTGAAAATAATGTAGTTGTACATGCTTAGCCATGCTTTATTTTGAAAAGAGATACATGTTGAGATTTTACAAAGGTTGTGAAAAAGACTTGTGTTTTACATAATAAAACAAGGACTCAATGAACCACCTAGGTGGTGGACACTTTAAGTTTTGGAGAAGGTGGCAACAAAAGGGACCATGTCTATGGGAATCACTTTGTGTTGTGCTCCAAAAGAAAACCACCTAGGAAACTTAGAGATTGAACATGTTTCTCCAATTGTGGCTTTCGTGTGCAACCACATGCTATTATGGCTCGGGCTTAGTCGACTACATTGGGAAGGCCCATGCACTGTCTTCAGTAAACCGGACATGGGGATCTGGAATTCTTCATGGGTGCTGAAGGCAAGATAGCAATGGTGTATGGAAGGACCCTTTGGAAAGACTTCGTCACATTCTCAATCTGCAAGTACTCCATCTTGGTGAGCACTAATCCAGTAGGCCACTGGTGGCAAAAGGATGGGATTGTGACATGTGGGTAAAGTGTACTCCTTCTGCAGAAGTTAATAAAATCTAAGTACTTAGCCGTGTCCCCGGTTATGGACAATACTGAGCAACTAAAGTTTGAACCATGGGAGATCTCGACATTCCAACTTCTAATATAAAAACTTGATGCACTTGGGGGTACCAAGGAATTCAAAGAAATTTTGTTAAGCTTGATGCACTTGGGGTTACCAAGGTGCTCAAGAGCATGATGTACTTGGGGTTACCAAGGAACTCATGAGATTTTGATAAAACTTGTTGCACTTGGAGTTACCAAGTAGCTCAAGGATTTTGACAAGGACTTGAACACTTGAGTTTCTACCAAGGAGTTCAAGGAACTTGGAAAAGAGATTTGACAAAGGACCAAAACCATTTTGAAAAGATAGGATAAATATTGCTTTATGCAAATAAGCCTTAAACTCTACTTAGCCAAATATGCATGTATTGATAGGATCCACTCATATTATACACAGTAGTGAAACTTCCCAATACAATTCAAATGTATTGACCCTTGTGGCTGTAACTTATAATGTTGCAGGTTTGATTGATTTTAGTGAAGATTGTTTGATTAGGATTACAAAGTCTACAACCAACATCTGCCTGTGGCACTTTTGAAGATGAAGGACCCATGTCTATAGATATTCCGCTGCAATGTAATGTAATGGCCAAATGAGCTATGTATGATGTAATAAAATTTATGTTATTCCTGGTTATAAAGTTATGTTATGACCTTTGTATCTTGATATTACATCTTAACTGTGGATGCTAGCTATTGATCCAGGGACTAGCATTGTAAAACACAGGAGGAATCTACCTTATTAGGTTGAGACCTCTACAGATGTATCAGAGCATTGTGTTGCCTGTAGAATTTGTAAACCCTAGGATTGGACAAAAACCCTTAGAAAAATAGGAGTTATATTTTGATCCAAAACTTATTTACAAAAACACTTGTAAACTCTTTCCTCAACCATTTTGGTTTCAACCCTACATCTCTTCTATTTCAAACTTGATGGAAAAACCTACCTATGGCCAAAGACTACACCATATGCAAAGGACTTCTTCAACTTCTTCAACTCTAATGACTTCAACATCTTCAGCTCTAATGACTTCAACATCTTCAGCATATTCCCCAAGGACTTCCAACTTGGACACCACCAAGGACCACAAGTGAGGCAAGGAGATCTTACTCAAGATTTAGAGACTGAGGGAATGCAAAATAAGAAGAAACCATCAACAACTTTGAAGTTTTGTGACCAAGAGCTTTTCTCAAGGAAACCATGATCCCATACAAGAAGAATCATGAAGGAAGGAAAGATCACAAGTGAATCATATAGATGGACCACCATATTTTAGTTAAGTCAAAACACACCAACTTATGTGGTGTAACAAAAGTATTTTTGTTGCCTAAGTGTGTACTTGAACTTTGTTGTTTGAGTGAAAAGTTGTTTGTGATTGCATACACATTGCTTGTGTGAATTGTGATGTGTGTGATTAGAATTGATTCCTTAGAAATAACTTGCCTATTTCTAACCTCCCTCCAACCCAAACAGATGACTACTCCAAAGGACTCCAACATCAAAGTGGAAGACACCAACACCAACCAAGCTGACAGCATGAAAGAGCTCATAGCAACCCAACACCAGTTGAACCAACTGACAGCTCAGTTCATAGCCAACAATAGTGATAAAGATCCAGCATTGCTAAAGTTTTTGGAGGAACAATCCCAACTGATGCTTAAGGTGACCAATCAAATGATCAGCATGGAAGAAAACTACCCCAAAGGAGTTTATGATAACAAAGATGACAAGAATGTTATTCTAGATGGAGCCCCAGCTTGCATTATTTGTGGAGACAAGGGTCATACTACCAAGGAGCATGAAGGTCAATGCCCCAATTGTGAAGAAGAACATCCTGTTGGACAATGTCCTACCTCTCAAGCTACTTGCTACCTATGTGAAGGAAGTGATCATACTCCTAACCAATGTCCTATCTACTCCATGGTGGACCAAAGGAAACAAGAAGGATCCAAGTCTACCAAAGGAAAAGGACCACTTATACCTCCAAACAAGACAACCCAATTCAAAGGACTAAAGAAACTTAAGAAACAAAAGCAAGACATGAGCCTTGAGCAATGTCATAAATGTAAGGAAATGGGACACTACTCCAGTGGATGCCCAGAGAACAAGAAGAATAAAGAGATTAACCAAGTGTGGTGCAACAACTGCAAAGAGTTAGGCCACTATGTAGCAACTTGTCCACAAGAGCCACGTGAAGAACTCAAGGACATCCATTGTTTCAACTGCAAGAATCCAGGACATTATGCAAGCAACTGTCCAGAAAAGATGAAGAACAAGTTGAACAAGCCTATGGAGAAACTCAACCTTGGCCCATGAGTCAAGTATGGAAACAAAGGACTCAATGCCAATGTTTGCTTAGAGAAATTTTCCTAGGATCCCAAGAAGGACAATGTGTAATTTTTGTTTGAAAATTTTTAAGGGTGGTAGTACCCTAGTTGTTTTGAACTTGCTTATAACCCCAGCCTCCCCAAATCTCGGGACGAGATTTATTTTAAGGGTGGTAGCCTGTCACATCCCAAGATTTTCCAAATCTTGTTATGTGAAAATAAACGAATAAAATAAAACTTTGTTTGATTTTCAGAGCCAGAAGAAACTTTTTGAATTCAATTGGAACTTCAAACCCATTTGAATTAAATAAAATCCTAAAAGGATTTAAAAAGATAAACATTTTAAATAAAGGAAAATAAAATATTTTGCTATTACTATTCTGGACCTTTTAATAAGAGATTTGGTTTTCAAAAGAAAAGATGAGTTTATAAATAAAGAATATTTTATAAGCCAAATTAAAACCTTGGCCAAGCTTCTGAATTAAAACATTTTATTTTAAATAAAATTGGCAAGGATTTAATTAAATAAATTAATAAGGATTTAATATCCAACTTTATTTAAATAAAAGGTTTTACCAATTTAATTGAAACATCAAAACTTATTAAATTTATTTAAAATAAGTTTTCCCAAATATTTTATATTCTCTAATAAAACCTACTAAAAGTGTTTTGGCTTTAATTTAGATTTCAAAATAAATACCTCAATAAAACAAATCCTATTTGATTTAATGAAAGTCTATTATATTTAATTAATAATGGACTATAAAATAAAAGGTTATTTTGTTTTAAACAAATTTCCAAGTATTCTATATTTCCCAAATAAAACCTATTGATTTGGTTTTGAAAATATTTAGGATTCAAATAAAGATTTTATTAATAAAATCAAACTCTATTTGGATTTAATAACTAAGGCCCATTTTATTTAATTATTAATGGACCCTATTCTTGCCTGTCAAAACTCACCGGCGGGCAGCGACGAGCAACACGAGGAGCCGGGAGGCTCCCAGAACTGCTGGTGGGCCCTGGTCCCTCGGGCAACGACCCGCAAAACTCCGGCACGCACGCGTCCTGGCTTGGTTCGAGGGCGTGCCACCTGACCTATACCTGGTCAGGAAGGTGATGGATTGCTCCGATTGGTTTCCTGCATGGTAAACAAGTATACGTAAAATTCGAGCCGTGACCGGCTCCCAGGTTTCCCTGTAAATCGGCTCCCAGAGCCGATTATCCCATGGTTCTTCATTAGATCTATGATAACATGGGGTTTTGCTTGATCACTACAAGTTAAATCGATCTACGACAGTTTAGTGTTTTCACCACGTAACCGGAACGTCCTACACGTAATTGAGCCTGGTATATACGAAAGTTGAAGAATATCAACCCTAGAGGAGGCCTAATAACCAACGCAGAGTCAATTACCGGAACAATCTTCTCTAGAACGAATAAGCCACGTCCTTACGTACTACTGGATCGTTCAACCCGTTTGCAAGGCCTAATCACGTAGATATTAAACTAAACCTTGATGAACAAGGCACAACTATAACAGATCGAATCGGCTAAGTAGAGATCAAGCAAGATGCCACCTTCACACCCGGGAAAAGGTGCAAAGGCGGCGAGATAGCTATAGGTAGCATAACTAAACAATCATAGTAAAAAGTACCGATGCTAGCCCCAACGAATCTGTGATAAAAGTGTTACTCGCCATCAACAAGGCTTCAGTACGAGTAACACCGGATAACGCATAAGTAGATACTGCCTAGATCGCAAGACGCGATCTAGGCAGCATGGCACTTACCCGAGAAAAACCCTAGAAACAAGGGGTGGCGATGCGCCGAGATTGTGTTTGTTGTGAACGTGATCGTCCTCCTTTTCTTGATAACCTTAGGTACATATTTATAGTCCGGAGACTCTCTACTTTTGGAATAACTCTACAACTCTATCTTTACCTAAACGGAATCTAAACTAAACTAAACAAAACCTACTATGATACAAGATACACGGGCAATTCAGCCCAAATCTACGCACTAGGCCGATCCAACAACACGTTGAATATATGTATCTTCCAAGCCCATCTTGATCACGGCCCATCTCCCTTTTTGGCCAAAATATGGTGATAACACATGCCCCCTGGTTTTGGCAATGATAATTCCAAAACCACCCTGCGTTTTTTCTTCTCCTCTCCCTCTTTTTTTTTGTATCGGGTTGCGCGTGGACAGAATGCGTGGCAGAACAGAATCGTCACGCTACCCCTTCATCATGATGCCCTGTCTTCTCAACTCCTCCGCGGCATGATTTGATTTTGGCGTATAATCTGGGAAACCGCTATGGCATTGAACCGTCTCTCCACTATTCCCCTTTATTTAAATTCGCCTGAGCAGTACGCAGTCCCCATCTTCCTCCAGTAGCCAGAAAACCCTCTTTCTCCGCCGGAAAAAACCCTCTTTCTCCGCCATGGCCTCCTCTGCCTCCTCTGGTTTGTCCTCCCATGCCTCTAACTCAATGAGTGACCGCGAGCCGACACCGGAGCACCCGCCGATGGCGGCGTACAACACTCTCGCCCCACAATGGTGGGACGAGAGGGGTTGGGACTTCGTTGTTTGGTCGGAGGATGATGCATCCTTGACTGACGGCGAAGAAGACCTGCAGTTCCTCGCTGATGGGGATCGGAGAGATGACACCGACGATGCCATGTCACAGGGGCGTCGACTCCTCTGAAGAAGAGGAGGAAGAGGAGGACACCTCCTCCGAGGAGTACCAGCCGGTGAAGTACTTTCGCACCGGGTCCAGTGAGGACACCGACGACGACGAGGACGAGAAGGCCCCCGTCGGCTTCTTCAGCAGCAGCAGCGAAGACGACGCTGGTAGCAGTGCCGAAGATAGTGCACAAGACGGCGGCGACGACAGCGACGACGACCTCGGTCTAGATTAGGAACCATTAGCAGTAACAGTAGTAGCAATAAGCTTCCTTTTGTAATCAATCAGCCCGTTGTAAGCAACCAGCTTTTGAATGAAATGTTAAATCTGTTTTCTCGAAGATTGCTTTTGTCGCCCCAATTTTGCCGATAATCAACATAAGTCGATGCTCCAGAAACCGATAGCAACGTATCGGCTTTCACCTTGTTACGTTCACACAGTCAACCAAGCCACAGTTCAAAGAGCCGATGCATATCGGCTTTCCCAAAAAACGCCGACAAGGTTTAAACTTGGCCGCAAACTTAGGCAAACCTAAACGGCCACTTCTCAGCCTCAAACTGTAACCTGTGACCCTCTTTAAAAAGGGCGACCTAGATCTCCAATCGCCCACCAAACAGACCAAGCTCACCGCATCAAGAACCTTCAATCCTCGACTGCATAGATCCATCTCCGCCGGCAAACTAGATGGCGGAATCGTCCAACACTAATCCAGAGGTCTCCGGTCTGAAGGTACGCCTACTTCTCGCAGTCTGACCGCAATTAGAATTTAATGGAGAACGCCTGAATTAATGCCTTTATTCTGCTATTAAACTTTCTAGGTTTCAGATATCTTGCTGCCGCATCCTTCTCTCCCAAATTCCCTCTGTCTTGGCCCTCGTGCAGATTCTAGTCCCGCCCATCTGATTTCTTGCGAGGCACATAGAATCCCCTTCGTAAGCCAAGACCTAGATCTGAACTCTTGGGCCGACTGCTTGCGAGCCTGGCCTAATCCCCCTGAATACTGGGTTTCTTGGTTCAGCAGGGTAGCTAGAGCTTACCAATCCCAATGGGAAGCTACGGGAATAGCCGATGCCTTGCATCTATCACTGTCTCCACTTGAGAAACACGAGAATCTTCTCAAAACCATCGGCTATTTCTGGTCCGATGCTCTGAACTGCTTCATGTTCGTTCATGGCCCCATGTCACCAACTCTGTTGGATGTGGTGATGATCACTGGCCTGGATGTTACATCACCCAGCCCTTCTGCCTTTAAACTGACCAAAGTCCCTTACAAACTGTCTTCTAAGACAGACTGCACAAACTGGGGTGCATACCTCCAACGCCATATGAAAACAAAGGGCCCTGTCACAGAGAAGGAACACACAGCCTTCCTCAACTTTTGGTTAGAACATTTCATATTCTGTGGCCCTTCCCTTGCTCCAACCAAGAACTATCTCTCCCTAGCCCATGAACTGGCCAAAGGCACTCAACTTGGCATCGGCAAACTGTTCCTTGGAGAGGTCTATCGATACCTCCAGTTGATGTCTGTCAAGCTGTTCTCTGGTGTAGCAGTCAAAACAGGTGGTCCTTGGTGGTTTATTCAGCTCTGGGCTCAGCTATATTTTCAAAATCACATCCCAAACTTCCCCCTTCTGGCGAGCTGTACTTTCCCAGATGTAAAGGAAGGTGTCCGATGCACCACTATGGCCAGCTTTATATCGATCGCTGTGCAAGACCCCCAGGAGGCATCCAAATGGTTCAGCATTTTCTTCCAAGGCCTGGATAACCCTACCTTCTTCCCTTACATGGAGGAATCGGAACACTTTGAAAATCCACTCTCCTTCAGGCTGGACAACTTTGCCGATGACACCAGCACTCGGCAGCTCTTTTCCACCGTGATTCGTCCCTGTTTCCTTCCAGTTGGCATGAGTACGTCCAACAGGATAATTAAACCTGGATATGAATTTTACCAACCAGTCGTAGTGGCTCGCCAATTTGGTCTTGGACAAGTAGCTCCCCATTTCTTCCTCCATCATCTTACGGAGAGCAGAGCCGACCTGCCCGATCCTCTCACCAGCCAAAGGTGTTACACCTTCTTT
Source organism: Avena longiglumis (assembly GCA_030063025.1). Taxonomy (NCBI): domain Eukaryota; kingdom Viridiplantae; phylum Streptophyta; class Magnoliopsida; order Poales; family Poaceae; genus Avena; species Avena longiglumis. The sequence goes on along the minus strand of CP125974.1, from coordinate 425,608,001 downwards.
GATGCTCTGACCATCCCAATCCCCAACAACCTCACTTTTGTCTCATCCACCGACGGCTTTGACGACTGGTGGTCGATGTGGAAGACTCACGCCTTCAGGAAAGCTCTGGGACCGTTGCTGAAACAGCTCGACGCCGACTATGACATCCCCGTGGAACAGGTGCTACTACTTGCAACTTTCCTTGATGCAGCTTGCAATTGATCCTTTTATTAATCCATTCTTTCTCTTTGCAGCAACAAGACGGTCCTGAGCCCACGCATAGTGATGGCTCCCCCTTCGAGTTCTTTCCACCAGCTCCCGTGGTTCTTTTCTGCAAGAATTCGCCACCTCTGAAAAAGGTCATAATGCAGAAACAGCCGACGACGCCACAATCGGCTTCCAAGAAACCAGCAACTCCTAAGTCAGCTGCCCCTCGAGTTCCGACTAAAACCAGAACGATGGTGAGGAAGGTAGCTGCCAGAAAAACCTTGAGGCGCCGGAGCCCCTCTCCAGACAGCTCGCATGTAAGCTTAATTCAGGCCTTAGTCGATCCTCGTTATTTCTTTCATTCTTGCAGCCACGCTCGCGCTTACTGGCTCCCCTCTTTTGCAGGCTTCCATTGAAGACACCTCCATCGAGGATACCCAGACCAATCGAGGAGAGCTAGGTCCCACGGATTCTGAGAGGACCATCACACCGAACCAGCCGGACTCACCACCATCGGCTTCCAAGAAGAGGTTGGCTCCTGAAACTGCTGCCCCCCGAGCATCAGTCGAGGGGGGGCCATCTGCGGGTCCCAAAAGAGCTCGCAAAGGACTACAAACTTCTTCGTCGAGCCAGGAGGTTTCTAAAATCACCACCCCTCAATGCTCTTACTACTTGTCTGCCGATTTAAAATCATTCACATCGGCTAAAAAACACCCTTCATGCAGATGGCTGACGTTTCCAGTGGGAGGGCCGGGGCAGTGTCGACGCCGGATCTGGGAATCCCGGAAGGTGTAGACGAGACGGTTACCGCCCTGGCCAAATCTCCAACGACCACACACAAACCGATCGCCTCTTCGTCGGCTACCCCTTCAATCTTAGGAGAGGTACGTTTAGGTCCTTCCGGCTCATTCTTACACGTTTGGATGTATACTGACGCTTTCCCGGGCCGCCAGAGTTATGATATTTCAGGTTTGCTGACGTTTGACCCTGAATCCATTGAACCAACTTCCACCGTTGCTGCTGATGACCTACGAGCCCGGGTTGTTCCACCTCAATTCCATCGTCTCAAAACCTTGCTGTCCTCCCCAATCGAGGAGTTGATCGAGGGTTCTGAGGAAGTGAAGAGCGTTCTTGCCGAGGTTCAGGACCATCTTCCAAGATGGCGTTGGGCTGAAACTTTGGTCAGTTGCAAATCTGTCTTTCTTCGGGCCGCGGGTGAAGTTAGCTCGTGAAAGGATCACCCTGCGCCACGCCCAACTTCCATTGAAAGCCGATATTGCAGACAGATGTCAGCAGCTCAACGAGAAAAAGGCGTCTCTGGATGCTAAAACTGACACCTCCGCCAGTACCGCCGAGCTCGCGTCCCTGAAAAGGGAGCTGGAAGATCTTGAGGAGAAGGTCCGGGTAACTAAGCAGCTCATCCGTGACAAGGAAGAATCCATCGCCCGTTCCCAAGACGAGGCGGAAGGCCTCAGGGTTCAACTGAAAACCGATCTGGCAGACATACGTGCCCTGAACAAGCAGCTAGTGTCGGGTAAGGATGAAGATGACGAAGCCGAGATCGCCGAGGTGGACCGTGTCCGTGCCGACGCCCTCCGCGCCTTCGAAGAATTTCTTCAGTAGCTTGTATACGCGAACTGGCACCTGTTTGTAACGTGTGATTTTTGCTTTTATTCGGCCGATTTTCAACATCGGCCCCCACATTATTTTCAACATCGGCCCCCACATTTTTACTGTCCTTATCCGTTTAGGTGCCCCCCGAGCCGAATCCTTCAAGTAATTGAAGATATCGGCTCTCCAGTCATAACCAGTAACACATTTGATATGACCTCTGCTGATAGCAAGATGTGGCGCAGCTTGGTGCATGTAAAAAACAGGCAGAGGCACAACTTATCGATATCGGGATACCTTGTCTCCGCGTCCAGCATCCTTCTGCTTATGTAGAATACGACTCGCTCTATCCCATCATACACTTGTACCACCACCGAGGCGATGGACGTGTCAGCCACTGACAAGTAAATGTAGAACGTCGTCATCCGGTGGCGGAACTAACCGGAGGCTTTGTCAGATATTCTTTGATCTCGTCGAAGGCTCGTTGTTGTTCTGCCCCCCAGCGGAATTCCTCGTCAGTTTTAATTTTCACGAGTCCCATGAACGGCTCTATCCTTCCTGACAGATTAGAGATGAATCTTCTGACGAAGTTGATCTTGCCGATAAGAGACTGCAGTTCTTTCTTTGTAGTGGGCGGTTTCATTGTTCGCACTGCCTCCTGACTTTTCAGGCCGATCTCAATTCCGCGTTCATGGACCAAGAAACCCAAGAACTGACCGGCCGTCACTCCGAAGGCACACTTCTTTGGATTCATCCGTAGGCCGAATTTTCTTGTTCGGTCCAGGACACGTTGTAGATCGTCCAAGTGTCCTTGCACTGAAGCAGACTTGACCACCACGTCATCGATGTAGATTTCCACCAGCTTGCCGATCAGATCATGGAAAATATAATTCATAGCCCTCTGGTATGTGGCGCCAGCATTCTTTAGTCCAAACGTCATGAACACATACTCAAACAACCCCACCGAACCTGGGACTCTGAATGCAGTCTTGTGTATGTCTTCTGGAGCCATAAAAATTTGGTTGTAACCAGCATTGCCATCCATGAAGCTCAAGATCTTGTGACCGGCCGCTGCGTTGATTAACGTCTCTGCTACCGGCATCGGATACTCATCCTTTGGGGTAGCTCTGTTGAGATCCCGAAAATCTATGGCGACACGCCATCGGCCATCCTTTTTCTCTACAGGTACTATACTAGAAATCCACTCAGCATACCTGCATGGCCTGATTAACTTGGCTGTCAACATCTTCTCGACCTCTTTCTTTACTTCTTCCAGAATTTCGGCCTTCATTTGCCGTGCTCGCTGCTGAAATGGCGAAACTTTTTTAAGCGGAGCCGATGCTCAATGATGCTCTGTCTAACCTGTGCATCTCTGTGTAGTCCCAGTAAGGCGGCGGATATTGTTTCAACAGGGCTATCATCGGGCCCCGCAGATCCGGATCTAACTTCTTGCTGATAAATGTTGGTCGTGGCTTATCCCCAGGACCAATGTCGATCTCCTCTAGCTCATCAGCGGATGTAAACCCATACCCTAGCTTTCCGTCACCCGTCAAGTCGATGCTAAACACAGGGTAAGCAGTAGGTGAGGACAACAAAAATAATTTGGGCCGATTAGCTGAATCGGCCCCCTTTTTTATTGCACTGGTTAAGGATGGCTTACACCTTATGGTTTCACAATGGCAGGGTATCACCCTACTATGACTACGTGATCTGCTTGTCGTATGATTGCTGCTTTTTATTTTTTGTGGCCGATCGCTAGGATCGGCCGTACCACGTGTAATCGTGGACTTTTCTACTCTGCCAGGCCAGTGGATAAGACCAGCCTCACCCCGTTTTTTGTAGCTTCAATGCGCTCACAGCCGTCTAAACTGATTCCAGAGATCGGCTCTTGGTCTTCTGCTTCCCAGACGTTCATGCCAGCAATGGAAATCTCGATAGAATCGTCTGCATGGATGACCTCCACTTCGTCTCCGTCCCAATCAGACAGGGTAATCGATGCATCGTGGACGGAATGCAGCAATTAGCGTGGATCCAATCCTTCCTAGCAAGACAAGCGTAGGTACTTTTGCTGTTCACGACAAAAATGACGTGGGTATGGTTTCCTGCCCACCGCCGATCCACGCTCAAGACGCCTTATGCTTCAAGACCCGCTGAAGTCGCTTAACGTGACGTTGGTTTTGATCAGGTCTGCAGTGGAGCGTCCCAAACGTCGTAGCATGGAGTACGGCATAATATTGACTGCCGCTCCGGTGTCTACCAACATCTTGCTGACAGGTTGCCCATTGATGTAGCCTCGCAGGTACAGAGCTTTCAGATGTTTATAACCCTTCTCACGTGGTTTGTCAAAGATAACCGGCCGTGGACCGCAGTCAAACTGTGCTACTGGTAGCCCAATGGTTCGTGGCGCGCAGAATTCTGCCGGAAGTACGAACACCATGTTTGTGCCAGCCGATGTCTGTGCATCGGCTTTTATTGGTTTGGGGCGCCACTCCTTCCTTGTCGTGCGGCCCTCCGTCTCCAAAGTCTGCCTCACTTTGACGGCCAGATCAGGTCGTGCTTTCTTTAGAGCATGGAGATACTGCGCTTCAGCTTCCTCTAAGTTGCGCAGCTGTTGCACTCTACGCTTCTGGGTGTGTCTGAGTCCATCGGGGCACCACCTTGGACGGTGATACCTGTCTTCTTCTTTGTCATCCCTTGGTTTCTCGAGGCCCTTTGCTCGAGTGGACTCCCTGTGACGGCTCTGAGGTTGGAGAGGCCCTAGACGTTTGAACACTGACACTGGCCTCGTGCCCTCCTTCTGCGGCCCACATTCTGGGCAGTTGTCGACTGTAGGCAATCGGCTCATTCCCACGTCCCAGCAATACTTGAAGAAGGGACAATCCCAATGTTTGTCTGCGCCTTCCTTCTCTTTGGACGGTCCCCTAGCGAGGTGCTTATATCCTTCGTCGTTTCCATCGTGCTGGCGCCGTTGCTCATACTGACGCTCATACTTGTTGAGGAGATGCGTGGAATGTGGCTTCTGATACCGCACCCTCCTCACCTGTTCCTCTGTTAAGTACCGCCTGTCCTTGTAGCCGGGCCGGTTGCATGGACCAGCCTCCCTTCTTTCTTTGCCCCGAGAGTGACCACCTTCCTCCTTGTACGTGTCATGGTGGTACCCAGACCCAGCCATATTGACACCGAACGAAAAGTCCAGCTGACGCCTCGCGGAGCAACTGAGTTCTACCATGTTGACGCCGGGAAACGGGTTCGTGTCCACTTTCATGGCGAACTGCCCAAGGATTAGACGGCCTTGTTCTATCGCCATTTGGATTTGGCGACGCAGCTCTTTGCAATCATTGGTGGTGTGGGTGAACGAATGATGCCACTTGCAGTATGGTCTCCCGTTCATCTCCTGAGCCGTAGGGATTTTGTAGCCTTCGGGTAACCTCAGCTGTTTCTCCTTCAGCAGTAAATCGAATATCTGCTCGGCTTTGCTCACATCGAAGTCAAACCCTTTTACAGGCCCTTGCTGTTTCACCCACTTGCAGGACACAGGGTCTGCCCCCCGAGCCCACTCAGCCACGGCCACCTCCTGGTCTTGTGTAGGATCATCTTCTTACAGATCGACCAGGCCTATGGGACGCTTGAACTGTCTTGGTATAACTGTGGTGGCGTTGTTCATACATCGTCAGTTTCTGGGCCATGTGCGCCAATGAGTTGTACTCCACTTGGAAAGCCAGATCCTTGATGGGTGCTAAGAGACCCAACGCCGCCAGCTCGACCGCTTCTTTCTCAGTTAAACGAGCTGAGTAACATCGGTTCTTGACGGTCCCGGTTACCGGATGTATTCGGCTGTTTCTCCTCGCTTCGCACTCGCATCAGTCTGCAATGCCTGCTTCATTAGCCTCTGAATGGTACTGGATGTGGAACTGCTCTTCTAGTTGTTTCCAGGTGCGAATCGAATCAGGTGGCAGCGAGGTGTACCACCCAAAGGCTAGCCCCGTTAGAGATTGCGCAAAATATCTCACGCGCATCTGATCCGATGCCGAAATCATGCCTAGCTGTGCCAGGTATCGGCTTATGTGCTCGATTGAGCTTGACCCTTCTGCCCCGCTGAACCTGGAGAACTCAGGGAGCCAATACTTGGGTGGCAGCGGAATCAGGTCAAACTCGTTGGGGTACGGCTTTGAATAGCCGATTGTCCGTCTCTTCGCACGGTTTAACCGGTCTCTCAGATGGTACCGATTTGCTCCATCGTTTGAGCCAGGGCTAGATTCTCATGACTTGTTCCAGTGGCATACTTGGCTAGCCACGCCTGTTTGTCAGCGTCCATCCCAGACATCGTTGCTCCAGGAACGCCTGCTCCTGAAGATCCTGCCCCAGGAGCCCCTGCCGCAGACACTCCTGCGGTTGCAATCTGGCTGGTGCGTGCCAGGTTATTGCAGTCCGGCACGTAGGCGCATATATATCCGTGTGGGATCTCCTTGGGTGGCTCAAACAGGAATTGGCAATCGCCTGGATCGCCTCCAGCCTTGTAGACGACGTATGCCGCTGATCCTGGCGGTTCCGGAGCTGCGAGTGTGAATGGCAGTTGCGGCCTGGTCTGGAGCGGTCTTTCTCCTTGGTGGGTCCCTAAAGTGGGCCCCGACGGAGAGTACTGATGTTTCATGATCTCCTGAACTACGCGAACCGCGACCCGCTCGAAAGCGTTCACCAGGCTCTCAGAGTGGCGGTGCAGAGAATGAGCCACCATGTAGTTGACCTCCTGTCGTAGAGCCCTGGTGCGCTCCTCCGAGGGAACAGACAGATCGACCTCATCGAGAGCACCCTCGGGGGAGAACCCCCTCCACTTGATGCCCTGCTTACGGGTCCTCTCGAAAGAGCCGATGAGGTCGGCTTCGAAGAGTTTCTTGATCTCGTCATACTTCGCCTTGTGCTCTTCAGGAAGCTCTTAGACGCGGATCGGGTGCATTATCCATCGCAGCGTCGGACGTTGATGCAGATGTTGTTGAAGGTCCCACCGGGCGTGCCAGAATGTGTTGCCTGTCAAAACTCACCGGCGGGCAGCGACGAGCAACACGAAGAGCCGGGAGGCTCCAGTAACTGGTGGGCCTGGTCCTCGGCAACGGCCCGCAAAACTCCGCACGACGCTGCCCGGCTTGGTTCGAGATGCCACCTGACCTATACCTGGTCGGAAGGTGATGGATTGCTCGATTGGTTTCTGCATGGTAAACAAGTATACGTAAATTCGAGCCGTGACCGGCTCCTGTGTTTCCAGAATCGGCTCCCGAGCCGATTATCCCATGGTTCGCATTAGATCTATGATAACATGGGGTTTTGCTTGATCACAAGTTAAATCGATCTCTGACGGTTTAGTGTTTTCACCACGAACCGAACGTCCTACACGTAATTGAGCACGGTATATACGAAAGATGAAGAATATCAACCCTAGAGGAGGCCTAATAACCAACAGAGTCAATTACGGAACAATCTTCTAGAACGAATAAGCCACGCCCCACGTACTCTTGGATCGTTCAACCCGTTTGCAAGGCCTAATCACGTAGATATTAAACTAAACCTTGATGAACAAGGCACAACTATAACAGATCGAATCGGCTAAGTAGAGATCAAGATGCCACCTTCACACCCGGGAAAAGGTGCAAAGGCGGCGAGATAGCTATAGGTAGCATAACTAAACAATCATAGTAAAAAGTACCGATGCTAGCCCCAACGAATCTGTGATAAAAGTGTTACTCGCCATCAACAAGGCTTCAGTACGAGTAACACCGGATAACGCATAAGTAGATACTGCCTAGATCGCAAGACGCGATCTAGGCAGCATGGCACTTACCCGAGAAAAACCCTAGAAACAAGGGGTGGCGATGCGCCGAGATTGTGTTTGTTGTGAACGTGATCGTCCTCCTTTTCTTGATAACCTTAGGTACATATTTATAGTCCGGAGACTCTCTACTTTTGGAATAACTCTACAACTCTATCTTTACCTAAACTGAAACGGAATCTAAACTAAAACAAAACCTACTATGATACAAGATACACGGGCAATTCAGCCCAAATCTACGCACTAGGCCGATCCAACAACACGTTGAATATATGTATCTTCCAAGCCCATCTTGATCACGGCCCATCTCCCTTTTTGGCCAAAATATGGTGATAACACCTATATAACAAAATGTTAGTTTATTTTAAAACAAGCTTTCCATATATTCATTAATTTCAAATACAACCTACTGAATGGTTTTAAAATTATTTAGTTCTCAAGAGGAACTTTGAATTAAATCAAAACCTATGGAATTAATAATTGGAACATCCATTTAATTAAATAGTAATAGCCCCTATTATTAAAATTAATGATTTGAATTTGGATTTTGGTTCATGTTACTAAACAGAACTAATTTCAATATTACAAAGTTTGGGTGTTGTTTGAATTGATTTGAACCATGTTTGTTTGATAGAAATTTCAAAACAGAATTCAGAAATAGAAAAAGAAAAGGATGCAGAATAAAAAAAATAGAAATGGACCTGACCCAACCCAGCAGCCCAAACAGGCCCAGAAACAGCCTAGCACTTCACCCCGAAAGAAAACGATTCGCACCAATTAATTAACCCCCGGAGCAACTGACTAGTGGACCTCCCCCTCATTTCTTTTTCCACTGACCAGCGGACCCCACTCCTCCTGTTCTTCCTCCCCACCCGCACGACTCCTTCTTCCTCCCTCGACCACCGTTACCTGCTGTGATTCCGCGCGTTCAATTCGCCATAACGCTGCGCCTTTACCTCGCTTTAACCATGCTCGATAAAACGCCAGCACCTTCTCCTCCATTTTCCCCATACCACTCCCTCTCTCTGCCCCCAGGCTGGACGAATTGCGCCGCACACCGCCCACTGTCCGATGATGTTCCGGTGACGATTTCAGCGAAACCAGACCTCCCCTTGCCTCGTTAACCATGCACACACACTCCCCATTCCCTGGCGTTTCTGTCCATGCCATTCATTCAACCGCGGGCGCCCCGAAGCGTCGGCTTTGACAAGCTCCGACAGCGTCGTCGTCTGTTTCTTCTCCGACGACGACTCCCCGGTAAACCAGACCGCCCTTCTTCTTCTCGTTCACGCTCACAACACCCCTGTGATCTCCTGCGTCTAACCATAACCTCGGTTGTCCTTCTCGTGACTTGTAGCGACGTCTTCGACCACGACTGAGACCACCCGACGTCGTTCTATACTCCGGCGAGCAATCGCAGAAGTACCTAAGCACCCCCTGCCACGACAAGCACACGTCGAGCATCACCCCGTCCTCGCGACCTTGGTAAGCCTACTCTACCCCTCTCTCGCTTCCTAGAACCACCGCAGAGCCACCGCCTGGCCGTGCGCCGCCATACCGCCGCCCTTTTGGTCAAACTCGCCAGCACTGTTGGATCTGGATCGGACGCACTAGATAGATCATTTAACGCCGAAGGGGTACGCTTCCAGAACCATATGATCTAACTTGATCCAACGCTCTATAGAACGCGATCCGGGCGAAGCGGTACCGTCCAGTAGGATACTGCCGCGTGGCACTAGAATCTGTTTAAAAGAATGTTTGAATCAGATTTATTTGCAAACTTCAAACCTTTGTAACTTTCAAACCACACGTCCAAAAATTACAAATTTTATGTCGTTGGATTCAGGAGAACAAGACCTAGCCAACCATGCCCTTAGTTTAGAAAATAGTATATGTTTGTTTGCTTGTTTTTGCAGATTCATATGTGAGCTTATTTAGAGTAGGAAAATTGTTTAAAATTGAATTTAGGAGTAAAACTTTTGCAAAATGGTTTTATGTGACCTTACTGACCCTAGGAACCAACCCTTGGTGTTAAAAATGATTTTGGTAAAATTTAGGTTGAATTATTTGACTTAGCCAATTTCTAGCCAAATAGAACTATTGATTTTATTATGAAAATGTTTATGGAAAGGAAAACTTTGAGAAAATAGCTTGGACCAAACCTACTGACCCAAAAACACCAAGTTTTGCAATGGCAACTCATTGGGTGAAAAACATAAAGTTTTGCTTTGATAAGAAAATATTTTCACCACATAAAATGATGAATGGATTTTTAAAATGGGTTTTGAGATAAAATCTTTTTGCAAAAGACTTTTCCATTTTGGTAAATGACCAATTTGGAATTTACAAAGTTTAGAAGACTAATGGAAACCACCTTTGTAATTAGAACCATCTCTTACATGCTTACATGCATGACTTAGATTTTGGATTCCATAGTTTTGTGTGTATGAAATGATGTTTGATTGATTATTTGGAATGCTAGTTGATTGGTGTTTGCTTGATTGATTGTAGTGAAATTAGCAAAGTGAGAGACTAGCAAGATCAAGGAGTGAACCATCATTCCCTTCCAAAAAGGCAAGTGACACTATCATCAAAATTCCTACTATTTTCATTGTACTTAGTGGATTTTGAAACATGCATGAAAATACTTTTTATACTTAAGCTATGCTAATCCTATTAGGATTCCCTATACACTCCTTAGTGAAAATAATGTAGTTGTACATGCTTAGCCATGCTTTATTTTGAAAAGAGATACATGTTGAGATTTTACAAAGGTTGAGAAAAAGACTTGTGTTTTACATAATAAAACAAGGACTCAATGAACCACCTAGGTGGTGGACACTTTAAGTTTTGGAGAAGGTGGCAACAAAAGGGACCATGTCTATGGGAATCACTTTGTGTTGTGCTCCAAAAGAAAACCACCTAGGAAACTTAGAGATTGAACATGTTTCTCCAATTGTGGCTTTCGTGTGCAACCACATGCTATTATGGCTCTGGCTTAGTCGACTACATTGGGAAGGCCCATGCACTGTCTTGATTAACAGGACATGGGGATCTGAATGCTTCATGGGTCTCAAGGCAAGCTAGCAATGGTGTATGGAAGGACCCTTTGAAAGACTTCACACATTCTCAATCCGCCAGTACTCCATCTTGGTGAGCACTAATCCAGTAGGCCACTGGTGGCAAAAGGATGGGATTGTGACATGTGGGTAAAGTGTACTCCTTCTGCAGAAGTTAATAAAATCTAAGTACTTAGCCGTGTCCCCGGTTATGGACAATACTGAGCAACTAAAGTTTGAACCATGGGAGATCTCGACATTCCAACTTCTAATATAAAAACTTGATGCACTTGGGGGTACCAAGGAATTCAAAGAAATTTTGTTAAGCTTGATGCACTTGGGGTTACCAAGGTGCTCAAGAGCATGATGTACTTGGGGTTACCAAGGAACTCATGAGATTTTGATAAAACTTGTTGCACTTGGAGTTACCAAGTAGCTCAAGGGATTTTTGACAAGGACTTGAACACTTGAGTTTCTACCAAGGAGTTCAAGGAACTTGGAAAAGAGATTTGACAAAGGACCAAAACCATTTTGAAAAGATAGGATAAATATTGCTTTATGCAAATAAGCCTTAAACTCTACTTAGCCAAATATGCATGTATTGATAGGATCCACTCATATTATACACAGTAGTGAAACTTCCCAATACAATTCAAATGTATTGACCCTTGTGGCTGTAACTTATAATGTTGCAGGTTTGATTGATTTTAGTGAAGATTGTTTGATTAGGATTACAAAGTCTACAACCAACATCTGCCTGTGGCACTTTTGAAGATGAAGGACCCATGTCTATAGATATTCCACTGCAATGTAATGTAATGGCCAAATGAGCTATGTATGATGTAATAAAATTTATGTTATTCCTGGTTATAAATTTATGTTATGACCTTTGTATCTTGATATTACATCTTAACTGTGGATGCTAGCTATTGATCCAGGGACTAGCATTGTAAAACACAGGAGGAATCTACCTTATTAGGTTGAGACCTCTACACCATATTAAACAAATAAAAACCTACTGAAAAGATTTGGAAGGTTTAATAATTCAAATGGTGTTTTGAAAATATTATTAAATCTTATTTGATTTAAAACAAGGGCCTTTTTGAGTAATTAAAAGACCCCAAAAGGAATAAAATTTTTATTCCAAAATTGACTTCAGATTATATTACTAATGAGTATTTAAACCTACACAAATTTTGGTTGAGGTTTGAATTCAAATTGATGTTTGAAATTAATTAAACAAAATCAAAACAGAAAATCAAATGGGAAAAAGAAAAAAACCATCAGTATAAAAAAATGGAAACAAACCCAGCTAGCCCACTAAGGCCATCAGCAGCCCACCTTTGCTCCCCCGCAGCGATTCATTTTTCACTCAGAAGCAGACCCGCGCAGTCACTGACGTTCGGACCCCACCTCCCCTGTCTCTCCTTCGCTGACGAAACGACCCCACCGCCACGCAATCTTCTTCCTCGCCGCGACTCCTTCTTCCCCTCACCTCGCGACCGTTTTCTGCCACTGATTTATCGTGATCAATTCTCCTTAATTCCGCGTTTAAACCTCACCGCAACCATGCACGATTAAACGCCTGCCTCTCCTCCCCATTTCCCCTCACTCGTCTCCCCCTCTCTGCCCCCAGGCTGCGCCAATTCCTTGCGGCAAGCCACTATCTCCGACGACCTTTCAGCAACGATTCCGGCTAGTCTACGCCACCTCTTGCTCGCTACAGCAAACGAGCGTGCTCCCCATTGTTCACTGCATCTCCCAGTATCGCCCGTCTGACCGTGCGTGCCCTAGAACTTCGACATCGTCCACGTCTAAGCGCCGCCGTGGTCTTCCATATCTCCGATGAGCATTCAAGGTAAAATCCGACTGCGCCTCTCCTTCTCTTTCACACACGCGTGCTCACCGTGATCTTGCGCATCTGACTGCATCCTTTACTTTCCCTGGCATTCATCGTAGCATCACCTTCGTCTTCAACCGAGGGCAACCGTCGCCATAGAGAAGTCCGGCGAGGAATGGCCAGTGACCCCGTGCGCCCCTTGCACTCTCGCGAGCACCTTGAGCATCACCGCGACTCTGCAAAACTAGTGAGCTTCTCCCCACCCTCTCTAGCTTCCTACATCACCAGCAACGCCACCGCCAGGCCGCTCCGCCGCCAGTCGTCGCCACTAGTTGGCAAGCGTGTTGTGCGCCGTTGGATATTGATCCAAAGGACACGATAGAACCTTAGCCCGAAGGGGTAAGATCGATCCTGCGCCACACGATTCACTTTAAATCCTGCGTTCCATGTTGCTGATCCAGACGAACCGGTACCGACCAATAGCAACTCGACGCGTGGCCCTGTCCATTTGAAATAAAAACAGAAATATCTATTAGATGTTCCAATTTGAAAAAAATCATAACTTTCAAACCACACGTCCAAATTTTGCAAATTTTATATCAATGGAATCAGCAAGACAAGTACTTTCTGACCATGCACCTTGTTTAGTAAAATGCTTATGTTAAATTGATTGTTTTTGCAGAAACTTGTGTATGCATGTTTAGAGTATAAAAATTGTTCTAAAATGATTTTTGAGATAAAACCTTTGGAAAATGGATTGTTTTGAACCTACTGACCATAGGAATCACTTTGTGGTTTCAAAAACTTATTTGGTGAAGCAAAAGAATAAAACCTTGAATTAAAACATTTCTAGTCAAATAAAAATATTGTTTAGTTGTTAAAAATGATTTTGTAGGAAAACCTTTGGGAAATGTTTTGATTTAAACTCCCTGACCCCAAGCACCAAGTTTTATTATTTAAAAATGTATTTGATAAACCCTATAAAGATTGCTACTTTGATAAAGGCATTTTCAACCACATAAAATAATGATTTGGTTTGGTAATTGGTTTATGAGTAAAATCTTTTGCAAATGATTTTGCCACTTATATAAAATGACCATTAGGTGTTTTCAAATGTTTATGACCCATTAGAAACCACTTTTCCAAATAAAACAATCTTTAGCATGCTTGCATGCATTGTTTTGTTTCTATCATTTAATGTGATGTTTTGCTTGAATGGTAGATTGAAATATTACTTGCTTGATTGAATTGTAGTGGAACTTGAAGAGTGTGATTGTTGCAAGATCAAGGAGTGGACTTATATTCTCTACCAAAAAGGCAAGTGATGCTTCATACTTTTTGTCCCATTACTTTCACTATGCATTAGAGATATTTCTAAAGTAGGACTTGCATGGAATTTTGCTAAGTGTAAACTATGCCATGGGAAATCCTAGTAGATGAAACCGTAGTAGAATTTCCTAAGTTAATATCCCTACTACTATCATGCTTAGCTTAGCTAGTAGAAAACAAGGGTGGAATACATATTCATGCTATGGAATATTTCTAAGTCTGTGGACTTGTGTTTTGTTTAATAAAACAACTAAGTGAATGAATCACCTGGGTGGAATGGAAGGAATGGTTTGTGTTGAGTGGTTCACAAGGCCCATTTATATGGTTTACCTTGTGTATCTCACTTGTGGATGGCCACCCAGGAACAAAGAGATTTGAGATGTTAAATGTTGAGAAGCTTCAAGTGCAGCCACTTGGCATTATGGGCTCTGCCTGGATCATATAGGTTGCAATAACTTAGCCAAATGGACAGTTGGAGGTAGGGGAATGATAGGTTGGAACGCGTCCATTCTGGTCTAAGGGAAGGCTTCTGAAAGATCTTGTCTTGGTAAAACCAAGTCTTGTGGGGAAACTACACCACCTCTGCAGAGTGTAAAATCTAAGTACTTAGCCATGTCCCTGGCAAAGGACAATTTGAGCATAAAGACATGGAAGCTATCAAGAATCTCCTCATCCCAATTTCTAAGTTAAAATCTTGTGGTTGAACAAGGGTTGAAGGATCACCAATTTCCATTGGGAGATGCCTTGGGAATGTTTTTGTCAAGCAAAAACTTAGTGTTTTCAAATGATAAGGAAAATCTATTTTGAGCAATGCAAGCCTAAGCTCCACTTAGCCAAATGCATATAGATGATAGACTCCACTATACTACCATAGTATCACTTGCCAATACAATTCAAATGTATTGACCCTTGTGGCTGTAACTTATTATGTTGCAGGTTTGTTTGATGTTAGTGAAGTTTATTGATTAGGATTACAAGTCTACAACCAACATGTCTCCCTGTGGCACTTTGAAGATGAAGGACCCCATGCTATTGTTATATTCTGCCGCGTTGTAATGAGATAACCAAATGAGCTATGTAAGATGTAATAAATTATTTTATTCCTGGTTATAAAGTTGTATTATGACCTTTGTTTCTTGATATTACATCTTAAATGTGGATGCTAGCTATTGATCCAGGGGCTAGCATTGTAAACACAGGGATCTCTACCTTATTAAAGGTTGGGAACCTTACATCAGCATTCATGTGGAACAAATGGCTGTTGCGATTGAGCGAGTTCCCTGGGGAAAATATTCTTCCAGGCTGAACATGACGCTGCTGCTGAGCTGGGGCATTCACTTTGGGGGCTGCTACAAGCTTCTTGGAGCACTCATTGTAGTAGTGACACTTGGTTCCGCATTCATAACAAGTAACCTGAGACTTGTCTTTTCCTGCAATAGGCACGACATTGCTTCCAATCCTTGGGGCAGTATTGGTGTTGTTGGCGACATTGTTGCTATTGTTGTTGAATTTGGGAGGTGCACGGTTAAAGTTTTTGGAGTTTCTAGGGTTGTTGTTATGTTTTACTACGGGCCTTGGGTTTCCTCCTCCACGGTTGGGATAGTTCGGACGGGTCATTGGGGGTCTATTGTTTCTTGGGGCAAATCGTACAGATGGGTTGGGGCGATACTTTGGGGTATGGTGGGTTCCTAGTTGATGCATCATTCGACGCTTGCGATTCTCATTGGCTTTTTTATCTTGCCTTCCATCTTAATGGCAGAATCCACTAAGGATTTAATGTCAGCAAACAGAATATTGACTAACACTATCTGCATCTCATCATGCAGACCATTCAAGAATCTCTCCTTCTTCTTGGCTTCAGTGTCAATATCATCTGGTGCATACCTAGCTAATGACAGAAATATGTCACGATACTCAACTACCGTCATCCTCCCTTGCTTCAACTCTCTGAATTCATCTCTCATCCTCTTTATTAAACCCGGTGGCACATGTGTTCTGCTGAACTTGAGTTTGAATTCATCCCAAGTCATCATCTGTCCTCCATTCATGGTGCGAATTCTATTCCACCAAGCTCTTGCATCTCCTGCCAGATAATGGGTGGCAAACAGTACTTTCTCATTGGCCTCCACTCCTACAACTTCTAAGTTGTTCTGCATGGTCTGCAGCCAGTCATCAGCATCTAATGGCTCTTTAGACTTACTAAAAATGGGTGGATTGGTATTCTGAAAGTTCTTCAGCTTGGATCCATGGTTGTCCTGGTTTCCATGGCCATGATTGTTATTGGCCATTTGAGATATATGTTGAAGGGTGGCTAAGTTGGCTTGACGTTCAGCTCTTTCACCTTCACGGTCAGAAACCAAACTTTGCAAGATTTGCAGCATTGGGTCCGGGGATGAACTGCTTCCTCCACGAGGCATCTGAAGATTGAGATAGATCATGAGACAAGAGGGAAATTTCTAAGGTTTAGGGATCTGTTTTTAAACTTTGAGTTTGACTCGGGTTTTGCTAACTAGCAACTTGCTTTTCATTCATTCATAGAACACAATACAAACACACACCACAATATGGAAACAGATTGTTTTAAGAACCATTCTATGAAGCTACGAAATAATGGGATCAAATACAACTCACTTACGCTAGTGCTCAAGTACTACTACTCATCAGAATCAGTAGCTTCATCATCATATTCAATGAAGGCGGAATCATCATCATTAGTGTGGAAGTCCATGGCTCTGTCCTCTAGGAAGTCATCATCATCACTGAGGTAGGAGTAAGGGTATCCACGGATATCTTCCCCTACATTCTCCCTCTCCTCAAGCTGCATGTCCTGCTCATGGATGGTCTCCTCCAAACCCGTCACCTTGTGATGAAGGCGATCAATGATGCGCTCCTTCTTGTCAAGCTGACGACAATGTGACTGGCGATCATTCACAAGCATGGTGATGGTATGGTCCTTCTTGACTGCGATGGCATAGTTGTGGTTGGCGTAGGCATGGGCATTGTCCAACTCCTTTTGCCTGTCATACATCATGAAACTGAGATGGTCCACTTGATGCTTCAGCTCCGGGTGACTTGGTACCTCCAATGGCTGTCCCATAGCATCACGCCTTGGGTAATACTCAAAGAGGGTGCCCTTGATCTGATTAATGCTTTGCCCACACAGACAGGCAAGAGCTTCCTGCATAGCCCTGGCGAGTCCTTCTAGCCAGTTTCTCTCTCTTAAGGTGAATTGGATTCCCTCCGAGGTGGGTGCTTGCATCTTGCCTCTAAGACTTGCAACTATCAGCCATTGCAATTCTCCTCCTTGCTGATCATTGAGCTGTGCTCCGAAGAACTCGGGGTGCGGGTGCTCAAGAAGTTCCGAGAGTTGGACCAATTCGCGCTCAAATATGAGCTCTCATCCATTGCCCAACTAATAGAACTTGCTATACTTCACGTCCATATATAAGAATGTAGGATAACTAAGTTAGTAGAGTGATCAAGTGTGTAAAATTTTATGTAAGTTTGCAAGAATTTTTTAGGGACATGAATTTTTATGAAAGAATCTAAGTGATAAGAACGAGAATAGGTTTTCATAAATACTCACTTCTTTTGTTTTGAAACTAAGCTTTTGATTCAAGCGTCCATTCTAACTAGGGTCTCCTATGGTCAGGATGGCTCTGATACCAACTTGTAAACACCCGAATTTTTAATCCTAGATGCCTGTTATGCCATACATCGCAATCCTAGGATTACCATTTTTGCGAGACATAACTGATTGGTACCATAGTTCATCATCCATTACGAACCATAATAAAGGTCTTACAAATAAATGATCTCATGATCCAGTCTTAATACAATCAACACAGCGGAATAATAATAATAGTAGCATGGTCGAAGCTCCATCTTCAGAGTCACAGGCAATGCTGACAATGGGAGATGATTCTAGTTGTCATAGACTTCCCGCTGTCCATCATCCTGGTAGTCCTCCTCATAGTCTGACCATAGGAATAGCCAGGGACAAATCCATGAGTACTCTTTAAGTATTCTCAAACTATCACTAACAAGTAAAGTGGTTCAAGCAGGAATCCTAGGCTCTAGGTTGTTTTGCAAAAAGCCAGGTTTATCTCTAACTGAGTTTAGAAGTAAAGAAAACTAAATTAATGTTTTACAACACCTAAGTGGGAACTTAAGTTTCATATCACAACCCTGTTATGGTCAAGTCAAGTCATGATTCATTGCACAAGTCATTTTGAAAACATCTAACGACGGAATAGTATGGCCACTCCAACTGTCCATAACCGTGGACGCGAATATTCGAATAGTTTGACACTCTGCAGAGATTGTACACTTTCACCACAACATTCGATACATCCGACAGGAACAATCCTGGTTCACCATACTCAGTATGCGGATAATCAATCCTAACCTTTCAATTACACACCCTAGTATAGGCAACTCCCCTATGAGTTTGGCCTCCCAACCATGACCATCTGTCATCTTGGGAACTGCACATGTGGACAATCATAATGAGGTAGCCTCAGCTCAAACCTCTTCCGCAAGGGAACCCATGCTAAGTTATATAAACTTCCATTCAAGCCTTACCCAAATTCATGTATTGTGGTTGTACGGTAAAATTGGAATGGTATCGCATCTGAACTCAACCATCAATTTTATAAAGGGCTAAGGCTCATGCCTCAACATTTTCATCATCAAATTATCTGGTGTTCATAACACATGTCAAAACATTTCATTAGAATGACTCATCATTCTAAGGTTTTCATAACCATTTTCACCAAGTATTACCATCTAAAGTGATCAAGTTTTATGCTTAGCACTAGCCACTAAAGTTAGGGGTAATCACTAATGAGGGGTGCTAAAGAAGTGTGACTTATCCATATCTAGATCCCATGCCTCAGTATGACATCTAGTTCTATCTAACTTAGGCCATGTTTTATGCTCTTTATGCTACCTATAAAATCTTTCCAAAACTCACAAGTCACTAAGTAAAAGTAAACAAATAACTTTGATAAAGAAATAAAATAATAAAGCTTGCAACTAAAACTGGTATTTGGTATAATAAAAATTGCATAACCAAAGCATGCCTAATGCATTGCATAGGTTAATTGGTATTGCGGGGCTTGCAAGTATTATCTTGCTCGGTAAGATAACTTGCAAGTTTTAGCTTGCATAGTTCACTTGTAGTATTAAGCTTTCCTTGAGTAGTGTAGTGATTGAAGTTATTTTCTCCTTCCTCCTCGTAGTAGTCTCCTTCCTCTTCGTATCCTTGGTCGGTACTAGTGTCTATAAATAAATACGAGGTACACAATCACCAAACAATACTTAACTACTTCTATTTGGCACATAAAGGGTCACACTAGATGATCTAGCATCATCACAATCATCACATGAATTAAAGACTTAGTCTTATTTATTTTATTTTAGAAAAGTAATTTCTACTCATGGAAAACTACTTAAGATTTAATATTCTCCAATTAAAATATGGGATCATGTTGACACATGTCATCACCACATATTTTATTACTTGGGAATGTGATTTAAAGTGGTGTCACAATTTAATAAAGTTTAACATTATTATTTTAATTAATTAAAGTGACTAGAAATGCCTATGGAGCCTTCAGAAAGATCTTACTGCAAGTAAACCTAGATATTTTTACATATTCAGAAATATCTTGTCAAATGTGATTTTTTAGAGTTGAAATCAACTCAAAAGCACTTATGGTTGATTTTTGAAAAATGTTTGAATGCAGAAAAGTCTTTGCCTTGTTATTTTTACTACAGGTGATCTATAATTTTGAATGGTTTGAATCCAACGGGCTTGGATTATCAATTTAAATACCTTTCTAACAAAATTGGTTTCATGCAATTTGGTTCAGTGAATATCTTTGAATTGATTTTTGAATCAACAGACAAAACTAGAGTTTGAACTAAATTGAAAAGTTTCTATTTGAATAAACTAGGTCGCGCGGGAACTAACTGGGCCAGCCGAATCTGCATAGCGCGCAGCGGGCTACTGACAGGGGGCCCAGGCGTTAGTGGCTCTATCTACGCGAAGCGGTAAGTTTCTATCTGGGCCATGCGATTAGACTAGATCCTACGGTTGTGGTTCATCGTCTCCGTCGGGCAGCGCCTATGAGACTGAACCCTAACGCGGCGGTGGGGGTCATGTGAGTCTCACCTAGGCTCCAGCTAGGGTCAGCGTTGGGGCCGAACGACATTGTTGATGATGGCGGTTCGAACAGTGGTTGCGACAGCTCATGGGGCGGCTCCAATCAATGGATCCTCTTCTCCTCCTCCGCGGCAGACTCTGGTGAAATTCCGGTGACCTGGTGCTCGCCTTGCTCCGGGGAAAGGTGTGGGAGGTTCTGTGAGAGGTGGGGAGTGAGATGGTGTGGAGAATTGGGGCTGGGGTGGCCTCCTTTTATAGACGAGCGAGAGAGGCCGAGCATCATGGGCAGAGCTTGTCGGGGTCGGTGTACAACGAGCTAATGGCATGGCGGAAGGTGTAGGATGGTGCGTCGTCTCCTGGTGATGCTCAAGGACGTAATGGCGTGGCAAGGGGTGCTCGAGGTTGGTCGGGAACGGTCGACGCTCTACAAGGCATCGACGGTGGTTTTGACGATGCACGGGTGCTACGGGTCGCGCAGCGGCGAACGGAGATGTCTGGGAGGTTCCTGGGGTCGTGGTGATAGCAGGCACGGGCGACGAAGGTGAGGCACGGCATGTGCGAGCGTGTCGGGTGCGGCGCTCTAGAGTGCTCTCGGCATGGCGCAGAGACAATGGGCGCGGCGCGTTCTCTGTGGTCTAGGGCATGGCTGCGTGCGAGGGATGGACAAGGGGTGGCGGTGGATGTTGGGCTGCCTCCTGGACATGGTGGCTAGGCGCAGAGATGGCTCCTGCTAGCTAGCCATGGTTGGCTAGAAAGGGGAAGCTCGAGTTGCTCAGCACTGGTGCAAAGGTAGGGTTCTAGCCTGTTCAATGCAGGTGTGCTCACTGGAGGGACAAGGGTGAGCAAAGGGAGACAATGGTTTGAATGATCGCTGCTCAAAATAGAGAAAGTTTGGCCAATTTGATTTGTGTGTGCCAAGTGTTTGACAAAATGGCTGAAAGAAAATTATATTTGAATTTTTGGATGAAATTTGGTGAGTGTATTGGTCACATACTTGTTAGTATCTAGTTGTTTGGATTTGTCAAGGTGAACTGGTTTGGTTGGGTTTTGAGAAATGGTGATCTTACCATCTGAACTAGATTCAATTTTGAATTGTCCTTGGCATAGATTTGTAAATTGTTTCTATTGGTTTGCAAGGTGGGCTTGGGTTCACTTTTACTTGGTCTAGCAAGGGATGAAAAGAATTGGATTTGTTTCTATTAGAAAACTTGGACTAGAAACACTCAAAGTGTTCTAGTGGTTAACTTTGGTCAAAATGACCATTAGCCTCATATTGTTTATATTTTAATTTATATTGATTTGATTCTTCTTGGAAATGATTTAGATGATGTTGTTTTCATCTTTAAACCAATCCTTGCCATTCATAGCAATCAAACAAGTCATGGCAAGCATTCATGCATTCATCACATACACACATGTATTCATGTTGATTTTAATAACAAAAGCTTTTGTTAACCCTAAACTTGGGTGATTGGAACTTGATAATCTTGATTAATATTTTTGGGGTGTTACATCACATATAAAAACATAATTTGTGCACGTACCTTGGGGAGCTTCCTAATTTTATTTATAGTACCACTTTGTGCTTATCATATTTGTTCTCTCATTCCTTGTATTGTAAAATGAATTTGGATGAGTGAGTATTACATGATTATGCACTTTGTTCCCAAATTCAATTATCATAATTCGTGCATTATCTTCAGGGAGCTCCTCTAATTCATTTAATAATGCTCATTTGCCTTCTTTCTCATTTGTTGTGTCTTAAATGTTTATGGGGGAGTGAGGATTAAGTAGTTATGCATGTTGTATTCAAATACGACTATTCTAACGTGTGCACATATCTTGGGTATATTCTCTATTTTCATTTAAAACACTCTTTTGCTCGTATCATAATATATTTTTGTTTCCATTTGGTCTCATTTGTTGTTTTTAATTGGTTTGTCGGATCTTGTGATTGCTTGCATCATTTGTTGATGCTTCTTTCATTTTATTTCTTTGGCAATCTTCGGGTCCTCAATATATTTCTACTTCCTCCCAAGTATTCATCATTGGGTATGTGCGAATGCACACCTTTGGAGGAATTATCACTATATTTTCCTTCTAGAAATTGTCACCCATTTCGGCAATCAATGCCAATGGGGGAGAAGTTTTAGAGGGTTTAAGGAAAGTTATTTTATGCTTTGAGTTTGTTCCTAAGCATTTTCGTTTCATGCTCTTGAATCTTTGTTGTTTCCTAGCATGTGGAATATATAGAGGAAACTCCACCAATGATAATGATTGGCAATATATGGAATGAAATTCAAGTTCATCACACATGCATAGAATTGTGGGGGAGTTTGATCTATATATTGTGGTAGTACCAATATCACATACTTGTGTAGTATTTGATATTGGTGCTACCATTTTATTCGTTAAATTCCTTATATAAACCCTCTCAAAGGGATTGTCATCAATTACCAAAATGGGGGAGATTGAAAGAGCATGTGGGCCCCCATGTGTGGTTTTGGTAATTAATGACAACCTCTATGGACTAATGCTTATATCAAGTTGCACTTATAGTAATTGTCAATTGGCATCGCTTGGAGCATGTCTTGGCTTCAAGGTATAATAAAGTGAAGATCGGTTGTTGATCAAGGAATGATCAGGAGATTGGTCATGGGAGAGTTGAGCCTGTGGAAAGTGTGTCTTGAAGAATAAGATGGAGTGATATCTCTGGTGTACCTTCAAGGCACCAACATAATGAAGAAAACAAGAAATGAAAGTGGATAGTTGAGCCTATGGCAAGTGTGTCTTGAAGAATAAGATGGAGTGATATCTCTGGTGTACCTTCAAGGCACCAACATAATGTAGAAAAGAAGAAATGAAGTGCAAGTTCAAGATGATCCATCTTGAAGAGATCATATGTTTGGGGCTTGCCATCATTATGGTGATCATGGATATGTGAAGATATGCCTAAAAGATAGGCTCTCCCATATTGAGTATGGGGGAGCAATTTGCAAGACTTCACCAAGATAGCGCAATCAAGAAAGGTGTTCCATCTTGAGGTGGACAAGATCGTTATTGTCAAGATCAATTGGAATATGCTCAAGGCAAAGGTATGTTCTTGATAGGGTTTCTTTCTTACCGGTCTCATGGTGTTTGTTGGGGAGACTGGTTTATAGGATAGGTAACCATACTATCAAGAGGGGCTCTCGAGTGAGTAACTTGATCATATCCCTCGATGAGAGCTCAAAACCTTTGCATACTTGGCATCATATTTCTTGGTTCTTGTTTGGTCCTTATCCATGAGAGGATTTATAGCTTGTGTTAATCTCCATGACAAGCTCTAGTTCATCGAAAATGGATTTCATATGCATTCTCTATTGCATTTTCGATGTTGGAGGTTTTACCGGTTCGTCTTTTTGAGAGAGGTAAAACCTTTTGTCATTTGGTTCTATCCTCCCGTGCTGCACTATGATTTTTTCTGTATTATCTTGTAGATCTTATTGTCCTCTTTAAAATGAGCCCCAAATCATCAAAATCAGAGTCTGGATGCAAAAGTTATGGTTGTTTTCATATTGGTATTTCTACCAGTTTTTGTAAGACCGGAGACTCCATACTAAATCTTCAGTCTATCTCCGGACCTCGTACTGAATGGCATCTAGTTTGTCCCCGGTTGTACGGAGACTCTAGTCCCAGTACGGACACTTCGGACCAGGCGATTCCTGGGTCTAAAAGGTTGGATTTCTAGGGACCTATTTAAGGGGTGCCTTCTTCCCCAATGGTTTCCTAGCTCTCCTCTAAGTGAGGGGAACATAATGGGATCTAAATCTTGGAGTATTTTGTGGCTTTCCTCCATTGTTCTTCCTCTATTATTCCCCCATAAGATTTTGTAACTTTGGTGGAATTTGGGAGAGAAGGACTTGAGAACTTATTGTGTTCTTGCCATTGCATTTGGTGCATCGGTTGGAGGACGACTAGCGGAAGAACGCCCTCTAGGAAGCATGCATTTCAGCCGCTCAATAGCACGTGTGTTTTCGATCGCACGGCAGCCTGACACGTGGTATGTGGAAGTTCACTCGCGCTGGCTAGTTGCTCATGCAGCAAGCAACTCTGTTTAGCTGGCTAGATAGTGCAAGCTATCTGCTCCCTAACTGCTTGCTCGCGTGTTTTCTCAATCTGCTCCCTAACTCCAAACTACTCGTCGATGTCGATGCCGTGAAGAACTCGTCTTCTTATGGTAACACTTACTCTGTTGCAAAAGTATCAACGAAGAAAGGGTGAGTACAGGGTGTACTCCGCAAGACTTATGGATGGTGGAGTTATTTTGCATAAAGCCATCTTTGTTTTGTAAAACAAGAGGGAGAAGAATCTAGACTAAATAGAATATTTTAAAAGGGGATAAGAGAGCGACATCACTAGCTTTGATCATCTTTTGATATCCACCGAATCATCCTCAGCTGAACCTACCTAGGATCACCCCCTCGTACCCATGAGGAAGCATCCTTAAAACACACATTGATCAACTTGCCAAGTTTTACGATTAGGTTAAAGTTATCTATGATCTTAGAATCTGGTCTCCAAGTTCGTCCATAACCGCGGACATGGATTTTCGAAAATATTTAACCCTGCAGGGGTGTACAACTTTACCCACACGTACCAACCGATTCTTAATGCCAACGTTATTAGCCCTCATCCTTGGAAGGCCGGTAGAGAGTGGTTGACCATGACCTTTACCTTGCTTCGCCGAGACCATGAGTCACACACTAGGGAAATGCCACTATAATGGGTCGAGTCCCGAAGCCGGTCCCTAATGATGTGCGCAGGGTTCAAGATTACGGATGCCGGGCATCTCTTGTTCCTGGTCACGCTTACCTACCTGTTATGAATGCACCTCCTTCACCTCCATCCAAGAACAAGCAAGATGTGTATGTCGAATGGAAAGCCCGAACTATGTGACTCATGGAATCTACTAGGCAAGTTAGTTGGTCGAGGGGGTTTTCAGGCCCTCGTGTGACTCTACGCTTGTCTTGGACCATAGGCAAGAACTCAGGTCCTAGTAGTGGAAAGTATGGGAATGCAAAAACCACAACCCACTGTGGCCTCCCATACAAGCTTTAGCATGTTTAACTTTCATCTCTGAACATACCACGTCATCCTGTCATACTAAGTTCATTCGCAGCTCTGATGCGTCAACCGGATGGACCAGCGTTAACAGCTAAGCATGGCTAAGCACGACAGAGATAATAGCTCTAGCAACGCTTCACAAGCCAAAGCCTAGTTATGCTAGGAGCAGTGGTTCAGGGAATATAGGATTCAAAGGTAACATGCATCAGATAGGATTACTCCATCTATCGATAAAAGACTTGGAATCGTATGCACATGGCAAGAATGAAATACTTTAAAAGCATAGGATTCATATGTATGTGTGGGGCTTCGCTTGCCTTTGCTAGTTGATATCTAGAAAGCAGAGTTCCGGACAGCTGGTACTTGACTTGATTACAGTTGGTCAAGTATTGGTCTTCGAGCTTCGACGGTGTTGATCTTGGTCTTCGATCTTCATCTCGATATCATATTCTACCAGAGAAGAACTAAACACCGGAAAAAAGGAAAACAATCAACACATGGCATCGACCCAATGCTCAATCAAGTATGATGATATGACAAGTTAATTTGTACTGAAATGTCACCCTAATACATGGTCGACCATTAAATCGGGGTTTTGAGGGGTATAAACCCTAATTTGGGGAAACTCCGGAATCACCTATGAGGGTTACTATGTTCTTCTAATTATACTTTTCATGAAAGTTGTTGAACAATGCATGATTATAGCTTAGTTAGATAGTTCTCATTTTTCTGAACATTTTGATATATTATTCATATTTTTCTGACTTAAAATGAATTAGTTATGAATTTCTCCAATTTAATTCATTTTAAATCATTTTTGGAATATTCAAATTATTTTTCAAATTGGGCCCACATGTCATAAGTTTAACAATTTTCAGAAATTATTTTCCAAAAAGATTAAAACCCTGACAGACTGGGCCCACAGTGTATTTATTAATTCCATAAATGAAATTACAAAATATTAATAAAAGAAAAGGAGATTATGACCTCATGCTGACAACAGCAAATGAGGTGCTCTCAGATCGAGCAAGCCCCCATCGATCTGCTGCACGCAGGGCCTCGTTGTTGGGATTTCCGGAAAGAGGGGACTGAGCTGGGTCAGGTAGAGTGTCAACACCCGGATTTTTCAATCCTAGATGCCTGTTATGCCATACATCGCAATCCCAAGATTACCATTTTTGCGAGACATAACAGAATTGGATACCATAGTACTTCATCCATTACAACGATACATAAGTTCTTACACAAATAGGGATCTCATGATCCAGTCCTTAATACAACATCAAGCAGTGGAATACGGCATAATAACGGTAGCGTAGGCGAGGCTCCATCTTCGGGGTCACAGGCAATGCTGACGATGGGAGATGATCCTAGTTGTCGTAACCGTCCTGGGGTCCATCCTCCAGGTACTCCTCTTCATAGTCTGGCCATGGGAATAGCCAGGGACAAAGCCATGAGTACTCTTTAAGTACTCGCAAACTAATACTAACAAGAAAGAGGGGTTTTTGGATAATAGGACACTAGGCTCTAGGGTTGTTTTGCAAAAGCCAGATTTATACTACTAAGTTCCAAAGCTGGTCACAATTTTATAACTCCTAAGTGGGATCTTGTATTTCCAGTCACAACTCTATTGTGGTCAAGTCAAAGTCTCAGATCGTTCACAAGTCATTTTGAAAAGTCGGCGGGGACAATATGGCCACTCAGCTGTCCATAATCATGACGCTGCTATTCGAATAGTTTGACACTCTGCAGAGTACACTTTCACCACAACATTCGATACATCCATCGTGAATAAATCCTGAATTCACCATACTCGATGTCGGATAATCAATCCTAACCTTCCATTTACACTCCCTAGTATAAGCACCTTTCCTGTGAGTTTGGCCTCCCAACCATGACCACTGTCATCTTGGGTACTGCACAGGTGGACAATCTTCACAAGGTAGCCTCAGCTCAGACCTTGGCCGTGAGGGAACTAATACTAAGGTATATAAGTTTCAATCAAGCCCTACCCAATATTCGGGTATTGTGGTTGTACGATAAAATTGGAATGGTATCGCATCCAGACAACCATCAGTTTTATAAAGGGCTAAGGCTCATGCCTCAACATTTTCATCACCAAAATCATCAAGTGTTTGGAAACACATGTCCAAAACATTTCAATAGAATGATCCATCATTCCAAGGTTTTCATAACCATTTTTCCACCAAGTATTCCCATCTAAAGTTGATCAAGTTTTATGCTTAGCACTAGCATCTACAGGTGGGGTAGTACTAATAGAGGGGTGGTAACTAGTGGAGTTGCAACTAAGTCCAACCTTATATCATAAGCTGATATCAAGGTTTCTAGCTTAGGCCAAATTTTAATGTTCTTTATGCAACCTTCAACACAACTGTCTAGTCTCTACCAAACTTCTTGGGTAGCCTCTAAGTAAACTTTGATAAGGAAATAGAGTAAAAAGATTGCCATAAAACTAGGATTGGTTTAGCAAGTGGGTATGGTTACATACGCTTAGGGCATATAGTAATCATGTCACAAGCATGGGTTGTGGCAACAATAGGGTATCTTGCAAGTGTTAGCTTGCATCAATATCAGTATAAGCTTGCATAGTTACTAGCTTGCTCAATCAACTAGTAGTATTAGGCTTGCCTTGTGCGAAGCGATGGTTGAAGTTCTCTTGACTTCCTCTTCGTAGTATCCTCCTTCTTCTTCGTAGCCTTGGTTGGTACTAGCGTCTATGAATAAATACGAGGTACACAATCACCAAACAATACTTAACTACTTGCAATCATCACACACAAGGGTCCTATAGATGATCTAGCATCATCTCTAACATTACAAGGTTAAGGATTGGTTTAAGTCTTCTTATTTTAGAAAAAGTAATTTCTACTCATTGAAGAACTACTTAAGATTTAATATTCTCCAAACTAAACATGGGATCATGTTGACACATGTCATCACCACATGTTGTAGTCCATGGGAATGTGATTTAAAGTGGTGTCACAATTTAACAAGGTTTTACCCTTTTATTTTAATTAATTAAAGTGGCTAGAAATGCTTATGAAGCATTCCTTTATTCCTTGAACATTATTTCTGCAAGTAACCTATATATATTTTTATATATTCTGAAAGGTATGGTTGAAAGTGATTTTTGAGAGTTGGAATCAACTCAAAAGCTATTGTGGTTTAAATTTGAAAAATGTTTGAATGCAGAAAAGCTTCTGCCTTGTCATTTTTGCTAAGGGTGATCTACAAATCCAAATGACTTGAATCCAATGGGCTTGGATTAAGCATTCACAGACCTTTCCAACAAAATTGGTTTCATCTAATTTGGTGCACTAAATTGATCTGGGTTGATTTTTGAAGTTGGGTACTGAAGTGTGTTTGAATTTAAAAAGAAAAAGTTTAATTTGAAATGCTGGGCTGCGCGGGAAATTCTAACGGGCCGGCCTGCTAAGCGCTTGATGCTCCAGCTGCTTAAGTGGGTGTCCCCACTGTCGGTGACACGGGCTGGGAAGCGGTATGGGGCAACGTGGTTCGTTAGATCTGGTTCTAATCCAGCGGAGGGTCATCGTCGGCGAGACAGCTCGGCGAGAACGAAACCTAGCGCGCGTGAGGGGTCTGGGGCTCACCGGGTGCAGGCGAGGGTCGGCGGGCGAATGACGAAGTCAACGGCGAACCTCCGGTACCGTGGCTTCTCTGGGCGGCTCAATCGCTGGCTCCTTTCTTCTCCGGCGTGCAGCTCGGTGAAATTCGGCAGGTGGTGCTCGCCTTGCTCTGAGAATGGTGTGGCACGATCAGTGAGGAGAGGGGAGTGAGATGGTGTGAAGAAATCGTGCGGGGGTGGCCTCTATTTATAGTCGAGCGAGGGGACCGTCGGGGCGCAAGGTGAGCTCATCGGAGGCGATGTTACAGGCAGCTAATGGCATGGGCAAGGGTAGGGGACGGTGCTGCGTCTCCTGGCGATGCTCAACGGCATGGTCGCGAGTGATGGGTTGGTGTGGTTTGGTCTGGAACGGGCGGTGCTCTGCGCGGCAGAGGCGGCGTTTTCGACGGCGGGCGGTGGCTGTATGGCGCGGGGCGTTAAACGGGGATGTCTGGCGGTCTCCTGGGTCGGTGGTGATCGTGTGCGCGCGGTGAGGGCGGCGCGATGCGTGGTGGTGGTCGAGGTGGCGCTCGCGCACGCTCGGCATGGTCTGGCGTGTCTTCTGCGCGTGGTCTGGCAACGCCGCTGGCGCTGGGACAGCGATGGCGGTGGACGGTGGGCTGCCTCCCAGACATGCTGGCTAGGATTGCTGCTGCTCCTAGCTTGCTGTCCACTTTGGGGTGACATGGGGTTGCTCGGCTGTTCACCATTAATGGGAATGGCAATCTCACAGTGGTGCTAGTGTTGGGCTAATCTTTCTAGATGATCTCTTGAGGTGTGTGAGCTGACTAGGGAACAAGCTAGGCAAGAATCACGCACACTATAGTGTTTTGTGTTTTGTTTGATTTGTGTCTGCAACTTTGTTTGATGAAATGGCGCATGAAATCAAGTTTTGAATTTTGAAATGATTTTTGGTGGGTTTGCTAGATTGGTTCTGGTGAGTCTGCAGATGCTTGGGTTTTGAAAATTGAGCTTGTTTAAGTGGGTTTTGAAAAGTGGGATCTTCCCATATGAAGAAGATTCAATTTTGAGTTGTCATTTAAACTATGCATTTGAAAGTTTGGATGATCACAAGGTGGGCCTTGATACTTTGTTATGAGTACATTCAAGGGGTGCAAAGATCCGAAAAGTTTACATTAGGTTTTGAAAGTTTGAGACAGCCAAAGTAGGCATGGGAGTTAAATTGGTCAAAATGACCATTCACTTAATATATTGGTTTTGACTTATTTTTCTTTAGGAAAAGTGTGGGGAATGTTTTAGATGATGTTCTTTTCACCTAAGAAACATTTTACAAGCAATGGATCACACAAACAAAGTGGTTTTAAAGAATTTCAAAATTCATGCATACACATATACATGCTTTCATGAATTGATTTAGAAAAGTTTTTGTTAACCCTAAACTTTAGGATTAGTGTTTTGTTGATCTAAGTTTGATATTTTTGGGATGTTACAAACCTTCCCCCCTTAAACAAAATCTCGTCCGAGATTGGAAAAAGAAAAGATTACCTAGGATTTGAAGAGATCGGGAAACTCCGTCCTGATGTGATCTTCGCGTTCCCAGGTAGCTTCCTCTTCTGTGTGGTTGCTCCACTGAATCTTGAGAAACTTGATGCTCCGGGTTCTGGTCGTTCGAAAAGCTTCCTCCAATATACGGATGGGTACTTCGGGATAGGTCAGGTCATCATTGATCTCTATGGTCCTATGATCGATATTCTTGAACACTTCGGTCTTCTCGGGGACTTCGAGACATTTGCGAAGTAACGAGATATGGAACACATTGTGCACTGCTGACATCTCTTCTGGTAGCTCGAGTTGATACGATACTTCTCCTCGACGGTTCAAGATTTTGAAAGGTCCGATATATCTGGGGGCTAACTTCCCTTTAAGTTGGAAACGTTGCATTCCCTTCAATGGCGACACTTTCAGGTAAACAAAGTCTCCAATGTTAAAGGCGAGGTCTCGACGTCTCTTGTTGGCGTAACTCTTTTGTCGGGATTGGGCTGTCTTGAGGTGCTATCGAATCTTGTGAACCTTCTCTTCTGCTTCTCGTAGGATGTCGGGTCCGAAAATTTGACTCTCTCCTACTTCCGACCAGTTCAAAGGGGTGCGGCACTTCCTTCCGTACATGAATTCAAATGGGGCCATTTGCAAACTGGCTTGGTAACTATTGTTGTAGGAAAATTCTGCAAACGGTAGACAGTATTCCCACTTGGATCCATACTCTAGCACACATGCTCTAAGCATATCTTCGAGTATTTGGTTTACTCGCTCCGTTTGTCCATCGATGCGAGGGTGATACGTGATCTTTGAAATCTAGGCGGGTTCCTAAACCTTCCTGGACCTTCTTCCAGAATCTCGAGGTAAACTGAGTTCCTCGATCCGATACGATATTCTTGGGGACTCCGTGCAAACTAACGATCCTAGCGATATACAACTCTGCTAGCTTCAAACTCTGATAGGTGGTTTTAACGGGCAAGAAATGGGCGACTTTGGATAATCTGTCCACTATGACCCAAATAGAGTCATTTCCCCTACTAGAAGTAGGTAGTCCAGTGATAAAGTCCATTCCTACAGAATCCCATTTCCATTCCGGAATTTGCAAAGGTTGCAACAATCCAGCGGGTCTTTGATGTCCTGCCTTGACTCGCTGACATATATCACACTTGGCGATATAGCTTCCGATTTCTCTCTTCATCTTATGCCACCAAAATTGCTCTTTCAAATCTTGATACATCTTAGTTCCTCCTGGATGGATAGAATAATGAGTATCATGGGCCTCCTTCAAGATAACTTCTTTTAACTCAGAATCTCTTTGGTACACAAAGGCGTCCTTTGTACCACAAAACTCCTTCTTCGTCCTCGGTGAATCCGGGTACCTTGCTGTCTGCATCTGACGTTTAATTCGTCGATACTAGCATTTCCTTCTGCGCCTCTTTAACGGACCGATCAAAGTGGGCTGAAGTTCTATGCTAGCCAAAAATCCTTCACTTACTAATTCTAGTCGAAAATCTTCCATCTCCTTGTGCAAACTTGGTTGCTCCTTCAAAATCATGGAGTTCAAGCGGCACGGCAATCGCTAAGGGCATCGGCTACTACGTTGGCTTTTCGGGGTGATAATGAATGTCCGGTCGTAATCCTTGATTAGCTCAATCCATCTTCTACGCCTCATATTCAGCTCCTACGAGTGAATATATACTTTAGGCTCTTGTGATCCGAATAAATCTCTAGCGGTTTCCCATAAGGTAATGTCTCCATGTCTTGAGGCTAGAACTACATGCGAGTTCGAGGTCATGGGTTGGATAATTTTGTTCATGCTGCTTCAATTGTCGCGATAGATAGGATATAACTTGGCCTTCTTGCATTAGCACACATCCGAGACCAATCTTGGATGCGTCACAATACACATCGAATGGCTTCGTGATATCGGCATGATGATCAAGATTGGGGAAATCAATCTCCTTTGAGTTCTTGGAACTCGCCGCACTTGTCCGTCCATTCAAACTTCTTGTCCTTCTTCACAATTGGGTCATGGGTGGCGATACTAGAGAATCCTTCTCAATTTGCGGTAATATCCCGCCAATCCGAAAAAGCACGAACTTGGGTTTGAGTGGTTGGGGCTTGCCAATCTTCTACATCTTTCACTTTGGCGGGGTCAACGGCAATTCCTCCGGTGATACAATGTGACCGAGAATCCTACTTCTGTAACCAGAATTCACATTTGCTAAATTTTGCATACGGTGATGCTCTCTAAGGGTTCCAAGAATGGTCCTTAGGTGTAGCTCATGTTCTTCTTCCGATTTGGAATAAATCGAATGTCATCGATGAAAACAACGACAAACTTATCCAGGAAATCCATAAAATCTTATTCATGAGGTTCATGAAATAAGCGGGGCATTGGTTAATCCAAAAGACATGATCTGTATACTCATACAACCCATATCACGGTGGTAAAGGCGTCTTTGGAATATCCTCTGCGCAATTTTGAGTTGATGATAACCAGTTCTAAGATAAATCTTAGAAAACACCTGGGCACCGGTCAACTGATCAAACAAATCCTCTATCTTGGGCAAGGGATACTTGTTCTTGATGGCGACATCATTCAACTTTCGATAATCCGTACACAAACGGTTACCTCCATCCTTCTTGTCCACAAATAAGACAGGTGACCTCCATGGGCGCACTTGGTTGAATCAATCCGATTTCTAACATGGAATCGATTGCTTCTTCATTCTTCTAGTTACGACGGGTTCATACTATAGGGTCTGGGCTATAGGTCTGTTCCGGGATTAGTTCGATGATAAACTCGATATCCCTATCCGGGGCATACCGGGCAAAACATCTGGAAATACATCGGGGTATTCACAGACTATCCGAACTTGGTCGATGGTAGGTTGGGCTAGACTCTTGTTACACTTGAATTGGCGAGGTAAGATTTCCGATATATGCTCGACTAATATTCCGGCGGTACTAGTCATGGTAATGGCTTTCTTGGCACGATCAATCATTCCTTTATGTTTAGACATCCAATCCATTCCTAGTACTACTTCCAAACCTTTAGTTAAGTACTATTAGATTAGCATAAAAATCTATGCCATGGATTCGGATAGGGACGGCTTTGCAAATATGCCTAGCCTTGGTGGTTGATCCGAATTTGTACAATCATCACATGCTTGATTTGGTTGGTTGGATTTTACTAGTGCATGCAAATTCTTGGTGACAAATGAATGCGATGCACCAGAATCAAACAACACTCTTGCAAATCTTGAATTAACGAGAAAACATACCCAAGACGACGTCTGGCGCTTCGAGCTTCTTGACATGCATGAGAAAAAGGCGGCCATTACGGTTGAGTGAATTTCACAGGGCAAATCTTCTCCTTTGGACACGACCTTTCTTTTGGGCTGGGACATTGGTATTAGGGTCTGTAGCGTTCTTCTTGTTGGGGCACTCGTTGGAATAGTGGCCTTTATTTCCACAGTCATAACAGGTCACTTGGGACTTGTCCTTGGCTGCGACAGGCACAACATTGCTTCCAGTCCTCGGGGCAGTATTGGGGTTGGTGGTAGCATGGTTGGTGTTGAATTTGGGTGGGGCACGGGTGAAAGTGCTAGAATTGCCGGGGTTGTTGTGATTTCCTCCGGGTTTAGGGTTTCCACGGTTGGGATAGTTCGGACGGGTCATAGGGGGTCTGTTGGTTCTTGGGGCAAATCCTGGAGATGGGTTGGGGCGATACTTTGGGGTCTGATGGGTTCCTGGTTGATGCATCATGCGACGCTTGCGGTTCTCATTGTCCTGATTGATCTTTCCTTCCATCTGGATAGCGGAGTCGACAAGGGCTTCGATATCAGCAAAGGGAATATTGACTAATACTGTCTGCATCTCGTCATGCAGACCATTCAGGAATCTTTCTTTCTTCTTGGCTTCGGTGTCTATCTCATCTGGGGCGTACCTAGCTAATGACAAAAATTTGTCACGGTATTCCACTACTGTCATCCTTCCTTGCTTCAGTTCTCTGAACTCGTCTCTCATTCTCTTGATCAAACCTGGCGGCACATGGGTTCTGCTAAACTTGACCTTGAATTCCTCCCAGGTCATCATTTGGCCTCCGGTCATTGCACGAACACTGTTCCACCATGCCCTGGCATCTCCGGCTAGATAATGAGTGGCGAACAAGACTTTCTCGTTGGCTTCTACTCCGGCTACTTCTAAGTTATTCTCCATGGTTTGCAGCCAATCATCGGCGTCTAGGGGTTCTTCTGACTTGGTGAAAACGGGTGGGTTGGTATTCTGGAAGTTCTTGAGCTTAGATCCGTGGTTGTCCTGATTTCCATGACCTTGGTTGTTGTGGGCTAGCTGGGCTATCTGTTGCAGAGTAGCTAGGTTGGCTTGCCGTTCCGCTCGTTCAGCTTCGCGGTCAGAAGTCAACATTTGCAGGATCTGCAACATTGGGTCCGGGGTTGAACCACTTCCTCCACGTGGCATCTGAGGATTGATATAGATCATGAGAAAAGAGGGAAATTTCTAAGGTTTTGGGTCTTTGAAAAGTTTTTAGAGTTGACTCAAGTTTTCTAGCAACTTGCTTTTTCATTCATTCACTCATAGCACACAGTACAACACACATCACAACAAGCAAAACAGATGGTTTTAAGAACCATTCTGGGAACTACGATACAGTGGGACCGACTACTACTCGCTACGCTAGTGCTCAGTGCTACTACTGCTCGGAGTCTGTGGCTTCATCATGTTCCGCATCATCGATGAAGGCGAAATCATCCTCATCGGTGAAGAAGTCCATGGCCTGGTCCTCCAGAAAATCATCGTCATCGCTGAGATAGGAGTAAGGGTCTCCACGAAGATCTTCTCCGGCATTTTCCCTTTCCTCTAACTGCATGTCTCTCTCATGGATGGTCTCTTCCAGAGCTGAGATACGATGGCGAAGACGGGCAATAATGCGCTCCTTCTTGTCGGAATGGCGGCGAGACTTGCGATCCTTTGCTAGCATGGCGATGGTCTGATCCTTCGTCTTGATGATGGCAGACTTGTGGTTACAATAGTCACGGCAGTTGTCCAGTTCCTGCTGGCGATCATACATCATGAAGCTAAGGTGGTCCAATTGAGTCTTCAGCTCGGGGTGGTATGGGGCTTCCAGTGGTTGACCATTTGCATCACGTCTTGGGCAAAACTCAAAGCGAGTACCCTTGATCTTATTGATGCTCTGCCCACACAGACGGGAAAGAGCTTCCTGCATTGCTCGGGCAAGTCCATCGAGCCAGTTGTTTTCCCTCAAGGTAAACTGAATTCCCTCCGATGGGAGGTTCAATCTTTCCTCGGAGACTTGCAACTATTAGCCTGTAGATCTTCCCCCTTGATCATTGAGCTGAGCTCGAAGAACTCGGGATGCGGCGCTCAAAAGTTCCGAAGCTGATCCAGATCCCTCTCAAAGATAAGGTCTCCTCCATTTCGAGTTGGTAAAACTTCTGTACTTCACGTCCATCTATAAAAATAGAGGATGAGTAGTTTAGCAAAGTGATCAAGTGTGTCAAAATTTTATATATTTTGCAAGAGTTTTTGAGGTACATGAAGTTTATTAAAGAATTTAAGAGGTAAGAATGAGAATAAGTTTTTAAATAGTTTTGTTTTTGAGTGTTGAAACTAAGTTTTGGTTCAGCGTCCAATCTAACTAGGGTCTCCTATGGTCGGATGGCTCGATACCAACTTGTCAACACCGGATTTTCAATCCTAGATGCTGTTATGCCATACATCGCAATCCGGGATTACCATTTTGCGAGACATAACAATTGGATACCATAGTACTTCATCCATTACAACGATACATAAGTTCTTACACAAATAGGGATCTCATGATCCAGTCCTTAATACAACATCAAGCGTGAATACGGCATAATAACGGTAGCGTGGCGAGGCTCCATCTTGAGGTCACAGGCAATGCGGCGATGGGAGATGATCCTAGTTGTCGAATGATCCTGGGGTCCATCCTCCGGTAATCCTCTTCATAGTCTGGCCATGGGAATAGCCAGGGACAAAGCCATGAGTACTCTTTAAGTACTCGCAAACTAATACTAACAAGAAAGAGGGGTTTTTGGATAATAGGACACTAGGCTCTAGGGTTGTTTTGCAAAAGCCAGATTTATACTACTAAGTTCCAAAGCTGGTCACAATTTTATAACTCCTAAGTGGGATCT
This sequence comes from Avena longiglumis, assembly GCA_030063025.1. Lineage (NCBI taxonomy): Eukaryota > Viridiplantae > Streptophyta > Magnoliopsida > Poales > Poaceae > Avena > Avena longiglumis. Next base: position 425,571,531 of record CP125974.1, on the reverse strand, counting down.
TGTATTTCCAGTCACAACTCTATTGTGGTCAAGTCAAAGTCTCAGATCGTTCACAAGTCATTTTGAAAAGTCTGACGGGGGAACAGTATGGCCACTCCAACTGTCCATAACCGCGGACGCGGCTATTCGAATAGTTTGACACTCTGCAGAGATTGTACACTTTCACCACAACATTCGATACATCCGTCAGGAACAAATCCTGAATTCACCATACTCAGTATGCGGATAATCAATCCTAACCTTCCATTTACACTCCCTAGTATAAGCACCTCTCCTGTGAGTTTGGCCTCCCAACCATGACCACTGTCATCTTGGGTACTTTGCAGTGGACAATCTTCACAAGGTAGCCTCAGCTCAGACCTTGGCCGTGAGGGAACTAATACTAAGGTATATAAGTTTCCAGTCAAGCCCTACACAATATTCGGGTATTGTGGTTGTACGATAAAATTGGAATGGTATCGCATCCAGACAACCATCAATTTTATAAAGGTCTAAGGCTCATGCCTCAACATTTTCATCACCAAAATCATCAAGTGTTTGGAAACACATGTCCAAAACATTTCAATAGAATGATCCATCATTCCAAGGTTTTCATAACCATTTTTCCACCAAGTATTCCCATCTAAAGTTGATCAAGTTTTATGCTTAGCACTAGCATCTACAGGTGGGGTAGTACTAATAGAGGGGTGGTAACTAGTGGAGTTGCAACTAAGTCCAACCTTATATCATAAGCTGATATCAAGGTTTCTAGCTTAGGCCAAATTTTAATGTTCTTTATGCAACCTTCAGCACAACTGTCTAGTCTCTACCAAACTTCTTGGGTAGCCTCTAAGTAAACTTTGATAAGGAAATAGAGTAAAAAGCTTGCCATAAAACTAGGATTGGTTTAGCAAGTGGGTATGGTTACATACGCTTAGGGCATATAGTAATCATGTCACAAGCATGGGTTGTGGCAACAATAGGGTATCTTGCAAGTGTTAGCTTGCATCAATATCAGTATAAGCTTGCATAGTTACTAGCTTGCTCAATCAACTAGTAGTATTAGGCTTGCCTTGTGCAGAGCAGTGGTTGAAGTTCTCTTCGGCTTCCTCTTCGTAGTATCCTCCTTCTTCTTCGTAGCCTTGGTCGGTACTAAGCGTCTATGAATAAATACGAGGTACACAATCACCAAACAATACTTAACTACTTGCAATCATCACACACAAGGGTCCTATAGATGATCTAGCATCATCTCTAACATTACAAGGTTAAGGATTGGTTTAAGTCTTCTTATTTTAGAAAAAGTAATTTCTACTCATTGAAGAACTACTTAAGATTTAATATTCTCCAAACTAAACATGGGATCATGTTGACACATGTCATCACCACATGTTGTAGTCCATGGGAATGTGATTTAAAGTGGTGTCACAATTTAACAAGGTTTTACCCTTTTATTTTAATTAATTAAAGTGGCTAGAAATGCTTATGAAGCATTCCTTTATTCCTTGAACATTATTTCAGCAAGTAACCTATATATATTTTTATATATTCTGAAAGGTATGGTTGAAAGTGATTTTTGAGAGTTGGAATCAACTCAAAAGCTATTGTGGTTTAAATTTGAAAATGTTTGAATGCGAAAAGCTTCTGCCTTGTCATTTTGCTAAGGGTGATCTACAAATCCAAATGACTTGAATCCAACGGGCTTGGATTAAGCATTCTGAGACCTTTCCAACAAAATTGGTTTCATCTAATTTGGTGCACTAAATTGATCTGGGTTGATTTTTGAAGTTGGGTACTGAAGTGTGTTTGAATTTAAAAGAAAAGTTTAATTTGAAATCTTTGGGCTGCGGGAAATTCTAACGGGCGGCTGCTAAGCCTTGATGCTCCTGGCTGCTTAAGTGGGTGTCCCCACTTGTCGGTGACACGGGCTGGGCGAAGCGGTATGGGGCAACGTGGTTCGTTAGATCTGGTTCTAATCCAACGGTGAGGGTCATCGTCGGCGAGACAGCTCCGTGAACGAAACCTAAGCGCCAGTGAGGGGTGCTGGGGCTCACCGGAGTGCAGGCGAGGGTCGGCGAGGCGAGCAACGAAGTCGACGACGGCGAACCTCCGGTACCGGTGGCTTCTCTGGGCGGCTCAATCGCTGGCTCCTTTCTTCTCCGGCGCAGCGAGCTCCGGTGAAATTCGCAGGGTGGTGCTCGCCTTGCTCGAGAATGGTGTGTACGATCGGTGGAGAGGGAGTGAGATGGTGTGAAGAAATCGTGCGGGGTGGCCTCTATTTATAGTCGGCGAGGGACCGTCGGGCGCAAGGTGAGCTCGTCGAGGCGATGTTACAGCTAATGGCATGGGCAAGGTAGGGGCGGTGCTGCGTCTCTGGCGATGCTCAACGGCATGGTCGCGAGTGATGGGCGGTGTGGTTTGGTGCAGGCAGGCGGTGCTCTGCAGAGCCGGGCGTTGACGGCGCGGTGGGCTGTATGGCGCGGCGTTAACCGGGATGTCTGGCGGTCTCTGGTCGGGTGGTGATCGTGTGCGCGCGGTGAGGCGGCGCACGATCTGTTGGTGGTGGTCGGTGGCGCTGGCGCCGCCGCTCGGCATGGTCTGGCGTGTCTTGCGCGTGGTCGAGGCTTGGCAACGCCGCTGGGACAGGCGATGGCGGTGGGCGGTGGGCTGCCTCCCGGACATCTTGGCTAGGCTTCTGCTGCTCCTAGCTTTGTCCACTTTGGGGTGACATGGGGTTGCTCGGCTGTTCACCATTAATGGGAATGGCAAGCTCACAGTGCTAGTGTTGGGCTAATCTTTCTAGATGATCTCTTGAGGTGTGTGAGCTGACTAGGGAACAAGTTAGTCAAGAATCACTGCACACTATAGTGTTTTGTGTTTTGTTTGATTTGTGTCTGCAACTTTGTTTGATGAAATGGCCGCATGAAATCAAGTTTTGAATTTTGAAATGATTTTTGGTGGGTTTGCTAGATTGGTTCGGTGAGTCTGCAGATGCTTGGGTTTTGAAAATTGAGCTTGTTTAAGTGGGTTTTGAAAAGTGGGATCTTCCCATATGAAGAAGATTCAATTTTGAGTTGTCATTTAAACTATGCATTTGAAAGTTTCGGATGATCACAAGGTGGGCCTTGATACTTTGTTATGAGTACATTCAAGGGGTGCAAAGATCCAGAAAAGTTTCTGTTAGGTTTTGAAAGTTTGAGACAGCCAAAGTAGGCATGGGAGTTAAATTGGTCAAAATGACCATTCACTTAATATATTGGTTTTGACTTATTTTTCTTTAGGAAAAGTGTGGGGAATGTTTTAGATGATGTTCTTTTCACCTAAGAAACATTTTACAAGCAATGGATCACACAAACAAAGTGGTTTTAAAGAATTTCAAAATTCATGCATACACATATACATGCTTTCATGAATTGATTTAGAAAAGTTTTTGTTAACCCTAAACTTTAGGATTAGTGTTTTGTTGATCTAAGTTTGATATTTTTGGGATGTTACATAGAGGTAACGTCGCCCTCAAATGTTCGCCGGAATAGTGTTCCCAACAAGCATCTGCGGCGGCGCTCGGTGGCACACGGCGGGAGGATGAACCAGGAAGCAAGGGGAATAGAGGAGGGGTCTGGCGTGACCAGTGGCTCACCACGAGCGCGATGGAGGGGTCGGGGAGGCTCGGGGAGGCTGGACGGCACCGGAATCGATGATGAAGACGACGGCCGGAGTCGGGGAAGTCGCGGTCGGCCTGCTCGATTTCGGGCTCTCGTGGACGATTCCTTTGGCAGGGATGATCAGCACAGTGAGGCAAAGCCCAACGCAACATCGGCGGGGATCGGGGAGGCTCCTAGCAGTGGGGATGAATGTCGGTAGTAGGAGCTAGGGTTTCATGAGGTTGTAGAGAAGAGGAGATAAGACATAGCCAGAGAGTGGGGAAAGATGAGGATGAGGGCGTCATCACGGGATCTTATCCCTCTCTAGAGCGGCGGCGGTCATCGCGGAGCAGCCAGTCGCATCGGGAGGCGTTGGGCGCGCTAGTGAGCTGCTTCGGCAACGGGAGGAAGACGACGACGGGAAAGAGGGGTCGAATCGTTATGGGGCCGAGGCGGGCTGCGGTTGGGCCAGGCTGGGCCGGTTGCGGATTTGCGCGAGCGGCAGAGAAAGGAAGGAGAGGGGGAGAGAGCGACCTGGGCTGGGCCTGATTGCGGTTGGCTCTGTTTTTATTTTGTAAAAGCTTTTCTCTTTTTATGTTTTTGTTTTCTCCTATGTAGATTCAAATTTAATCTGTTTTGTATAATTTTCAAATTACAAGAACTTTTACAAATATTCAAAATATTTCAGAGACCCTTGTAATCAATTTGGGTTCCATAATTTTTGTAGTTTTTCAAAATTCAAATACATTTTGAATAGGTTTCAAAAAGGGAGGGGAGATAGGGTTTAGGGTTTTTGTGATTATTTTATTTCATGCATTTTAAAATGATGATGCTCGTGAATGCACATTCAAATCCTAATGTCTATTTAGTGAAACTAGGGTTATTACAATTCTATCCCCCTTAAAAGAATCTCGACCCGAGATTCCTAGATAGAAAGATAGAAGGAATAGGTTTATACTAATCTTCGACGATCTTCTCGAAGAGATTGATCCATGCCACCATGACGAATGGACGAAGCTCTTCATAATCTTCGAGGTGGCTTCTCACACTAAGGAAGAGAGGGAATGACATAGAACCACAACAGAGTATCTCATGGTTAACTCATGGATAGATGCTTGACGAACATCTCTAGATATAAGGACACGAAACACGCCAAGGTAAAGGAGGAAACAAGAGGAGATGCTTTCAAGGTGAAAGGTAATTAGTCTGCATAAGGACTGAGAGCATGGATCTTGCAGAATAGTTTTGACTTCAGATGGAAGGAAGACTTCCAACAGATGAAACATGACCACATACTTCGAGAGATAAACCTCTACTAAACAGCTTAATAGAGCTTTACAGGTGGAAGAGATAGATACCAACAAAACCAAGCTATTGAACTACTTTTGACACAGAAGGGTCATTCTTTCATTCAACAGAAGGCCAAGACAGAAATGTGTTTTGGTGGAGAGGACTCGTAAGAGTCACAAGGAACATGTAACAAGAGAAACTATTGATTACAAAAATCATGGTCGCTCTTCGAACATGTGTAGATAGAGAGAAAGGAACTCTTTATTCATCCAGGTCTATCAAAATCTTTGCCAAAGATCATGATATCACTTTACACCATGAAGATGAATAGTTAAGAAGATTCCTGATGACACGAGAAGAAATAAACTTCATTCTCGGACTCTAAGTACTTGGCATAACAAGACGCTTGCCATCATAAAAGGGTATGGAGGATTGACCGGAAGACATTTAGCAACACTACTTTAAATGTTCTCCTTGATGTTCGAGATACTGATATCAAACTTTTAACAAGCCTTCAATCATTCATCAAGTAAAGGTCATACTTCGGATCCAAATAAAACCATAAGCATAACTCCTGTAACAAATCATAGAAGAAGCCTTTGAAGAGTGGTTGTTATTGCTGATTCAAGGGATATGGCAATAGGTCTTCCGACTAATTGTGTCCACCATTACATCAATCTTTCCAGAGTTAAAATAGACCTACGTCATAACCTTGAGGAACACCAATCATTATTGCTGCTTGAGGTTTGTCTTTGATTAAGTGGAGAGATATTTTAGACTCAGCATATCCGAATAGAAAGTGTGCAACATTTACCGCTAAGGTAAAGTTACTAGATTCTCAAGACATGGACTTCAATGTCAAGCTCCAAAAGATGAGCTAGATTGCGAAACAAATGTATTAGCAAGTTGTCAAAGGACAATTGCACCTACTTGAGTTATTTGCAATGAATCACAATTGAATCCTTGTTGGGAAGCATTTGGAAGGATATCGAAGTTTTGTTGGACTTCTTATCTTCCGTGAACAAATCAATCGGTGGCTTAGTGTGCTTGGAGGATATTCTCGAGATGTGAAGGTATCAACCTACCATATCAAGAATTCTTTGCACATTCTTGACTAACTTGAAATGATTCCCCGAGAAACAAGGACAACGCTAGTTAGATCCATGACTACATCTTTCAACATTTGCACGTGAACCAGAGAAGGTTACTTATAACATCCTGAACACATACTTCGAGATAACACGAAGATGGTTCTCAAAAATTTCCAACATTAATGCCAACTGTTCCACATGAATCTTTTCTAACCTGGAGAAGGTAAGGATATCATTGATGGGCTCAATAACAAACTTATCTATACACTCTAAGAAGATGGACTCACATGTTGTATGAACAAGGCATAGACATTGGTCAGGCCAGAGGACATGAAGATGTATTTAAGTGAGACATCACAAGTGGATACACCATCAAGATTGTCCTTGGAACTGAGTTTGATTTGACGATTGCCCAGATCAAATCAAAGGAGGGAATATAACATATCCTCAAAGAACATACTATCCTACTTCAGCACGAACAAAACTAGACATCCCTTCAAGGAGGAACAGAGTTGGATAGAACTTTTGTCTTACAACTCTCCAAGTTGTTGTCTTAAGCTCAACCAACTAGCTCAGGGGTATCTAGTACGGATCCTTGCAGAAAGGAGCGGTTTAAAGAAACAGCTTACTCAAGAACCTGACAACATGGTCATGTGGCAACATGGCGATACTTCTAGTAAGACATCCAGAATATCACGAACCACCAATATGTCACTTAGTTCGAGAGGGAAACTTGCTTGGTAAGGCAAGAAGACATAGTCTCAGAGCTTCGGTATGAACCTAACTCTTTGACTGAGGAGAGTGCACCAGAATAAAAGACTTGATAGCACAATCAAACTTCGCTTAATGATAGGGTTAACCATCACGTTAAGAATGATACAAATGTCCTTTGAGTTCAAGGCAATAACAATTGCTAATAATCTTAGATGACCACATCAATACGCACATGCATCATTCCTGAGCGCAAAAACTCAGAGGAAGGGTGGGTAATATGTGTAAGAGTATCACTTCATTAAGAGGGCCATGAAACTCAGCACGACCTCTTGATATAAAGGAGTGTGATACTTCAAGGTAGAAAAGAACATAAACTAATCAATGCTTATTGATATACGGATTACAACACTTTGACCTGGTCTTAGAAATGACGAGGTACTGGAGTTTGTTTCTCCAGACAACCTAAAATGGTTTGTCATGATGAACCACAAGAGTATCTTGCATTGGAAGATACCAATGCATTTACTACTTGGCTACCAACTGGTGGACAAAGGTCGGAAAGTAACAAGGGTAAGAAACATGCTCAGGATAGAATCCCGAGATGTAGATGCATAAGTCAACAATCTTCCAAAAACCAATGCAAGAAGAGTTAAGGTGTGGCAGAGTCACGAGCATAGATGTGAGACTCTTGAGGAGTACCCTTGTTGTGATCTATTTGGTGTCATTGAAGAACATCTGCCATAGCAGGTGGTAGGGGAAGTCCTTTATCGTCACTATTCAATAGAAAAAATATCCACAAGCTTGATGGCTATACTAGAAGGTACTAGCCATCCTAGGGTACAACAGGGGTCAACAATGGATCTTGAGTTAAAGGTCAGCTTCATGTACAAGATTCCCAACACTAGAATCTAGCACAATCGGGGATCTTAGGTTCAAGTCCAAGGGTTAAAACCCGGAGAGAGGAGTAACTCTATCTTAGTAGCACAAAGGGTACCACAAGGTAGTAATCACGAGGTAGCTTGTAGAAGAGGACACAACTTCTGAAGTACCCAAACAAAGAACAAAGGAGGCACACGAGGCGAAAGGAAACCTCGAACCTAGACCAGATTGCTTTTGAACCATCAATATGATGTTGTGGGCTCATAAGACAGAGAGATCATGATAGAAAGAAATCTCTCAAAAGAAGCAAAACAAAGGGAAACAAGGAACACACACAACTGACTCTAGAGAACTTAACACTAGTTCAACTGGTTGAGAACCGACATGCCTGAAAAGGCGCCTAAGCTTTGAAAGACGAAACGAGATAGCAAAACTTTTCCAAATCAACACGAGTTAAGATGACCCAAAGCTAGAGCGAAAATGGATAAGTAGAAAAAGAAGCATACCAGAGTTTTCGCACATAATTTTCATCTTTGAAAATAGTTTTCACAAGAACTAGACTCAACTTCGACCAATAGAAAGGTTTCCTACAGTCGGTACTGCTCTGATACCAAAACCTGTGATGCCCCGGGATTAGGGCTAGACAAATCCCAGACCTCTGTCTGACATAAGCCTAACCTAAATCTTGAAAGCGTACAGAGAGAGAATTGATAACACAACAGTGACCCTACGACACAAAAATTTATTACAACAAGCTCATAACTGAGCAGAGAACCAAAATATTACAAGCAGAGGCCACTGACCACAAACATCAAACAAAGGAAGGCAAATTCAGATATTAAGTATAGAAAACTTAAAAAATGTCCTAAGAGGCCTGAAGCATAACGATAACGTCCAATCCATAGATCCCAGACTGCCGACTGGGAACTCCAAACTACTCGTCGATGTTGATGCCGTGAAGAACTCGTCTTCTTATGGTAACACTTACTCTGCTGCAAAAGTATCAACGAAGCAAGGGTGAGTATAGGGTGTACTCCTCAAGACTTATGGCTGGTGGAGTTATTTTGCATAAAGCCATCTTTGTTTTGTAAAACAAGAGGGAGAAGAATCTCGACTAAACAGAATATTTTAAAAGGAGATAAGAGAGAGATATCACTAGCTTTGATCATCTTTTGATATCCACTGAATCATCCTCAGCTGAACCTACCTAGGATCACCCCCTCGTACCCATGAGGAAGCATCCTTAAAACACACATTGATTAACTTGCCAAGTTTTACGATTAGGTTAAAGTTCTCTATGATCTTAGAATCTAGTCTCCAAGTTCGTCCATAACTGCGGACATGGCTTTTCAAAATGATTTAACCCTGCAGGGGTGTACAACTTTACCCACACGTACCAATCGATTCTTAATGCCAACGTTATTAGCACTCTTCCTTGGAAGGCCGACAGAGAGTGGTTGACCACGACATTTTACCTTGCTTCACTGAGACCATGAGTCACGCACTAGGGAGATGCCGCCGTAACGGGTCGAGTCCCGAAGCAGGTCCCTAATGATGTGCGCAGGGTTCAAGATTACGGATGCCAGGCATCTCTTGTTCCCGGCCACGCTTACCTACCTGTTATGAATGCACCTCCTTCACCTCCATCGAAGAACAACCAAGATGCATATGTCGAATGTAAAGCCCGAACTATGTGACTCATGGAATCTACTAGTCAAGTTAGTTGGTCGAGGGGGTTTCCAGGCCCCGTGTGGCTGTACGCTCGTCTTGGACCATAGGCAAGAACTCAGGTCCTAGTAGTGGCAAGTATGGGACTGCAAAAACCACAACCCATTGTGGCCTCCCATACAAGCCTTAGCATGTTTAACTTCATCTATGAACATACCACGTCATCCTGGCATACTAAGTTCATTCGCAGCTCTGATTCATCGACCGGATGGACCAGCGTTAACAACTAAGCATGGCTAAGCACGACAAAAATAATAGCTCTAGTAACGCTTCACAAGCCAAACCCTAGTTATGCTAGGAGTAGTAGATCAGGGAATATAGGCTTCAAAGGTAACATGCATCACATAGGATTACTCCATCTATTGATAAAAGACTTGGAATCGTATGCACATGGCAAGAATGAAATACTTTAAAAGCATAGGATTCATATGTATGTGTGGGGCTTCGCTTGCCTTTGCCAGTTGATATCCAGAAAGCAGAGTTCCGGACAGCTGGTACTTGACTTGATTACAGTTGGTCAAGTATTGGTCTTCGAGCTTCAACGGTGTTGATCTCGGTGTTCGATCTTGATCTCGATATCATATTCTACCGGAGAAGAACTAAACACCGGAAATAAAGGAAAACAATCAACACATGTCATCGATGCAATGCTCAAGCAAGTATGATGATATGACAAGTTAATTTGTACTAAAATGTAGCCCTAAGACATGCTCGACCATTTAATCGGGGTTCCGAGGGGTATAAACTCTAATTCAGGGAAACTTCGGAATCACCTATGAGGGTTACTATGTTCTTCTAATTATACTTGTCAATAAAGTTGTTGAACAATGCATGATTATAGCTTAGTTAGATAGTTCTCATTTTTCTGGACATTTTGATATATTATTCATATTTTTCTGAATTAAAATGAATTAGTTATGAATTTCTCTAATTTTAATTCATTTTAAATCATTTTTGGAATATTCAAATTATTTTTCAACTTGGGCCCACATGTCATAAGTTTAACAATTTTAGAAATTATTTTCCAAAAAGATTAAAACCCTGACAGACTAGCCCATATGGTATTTATTAATTCCATAAATGAATTTAAAAAATATTAAGAAAAGAAAAGGAGATTATGACATCATGCTGACGTCAGCATGACGTCAGCAATGGAGGTGCTCTCAGATCGAGCAAGCCCCCATCGATCTGCTGCACGCGGGGCCTCGTGGTTAGTATTTCCGGAAAGAGGGGGCTGAGCTGGGTCGGGTAGAGGTAACGCCGCCCTAAAATGGTTGCTAGAATAGTGTTCCCGACGAGCATCTGCGGTGGAGCTGGTGGCGCACGGCGGGAGGATGAACCAGGAAGCAAGGGAAGTAGAGGAGGGGGTCTGGCGTGACTAGCGGCTCACCACGAGCGCGATGGAGGAGTCGGGGAGGATCGGGGAGGCTAGACGGCGCCGGAATCGACGATGAACATGGTGGCCGGAGTCGGAGAAGGCGCGGTTGGCCTGCTCGATTTCAGGCTCCCATGGACGATTCCTTTGGCAGGGATGATTAGCACGGCGAGGCGAAGCCCAACGCAACATTGACGGGGCTCGGGCAGGCTCCTAGCGGTGGGGATGAACATCGGCAGTAGGAGCTAGGGTTTCAGGAGGTTGCAGAGAAGAGGAGATAAGACAGAGCTAGAGAGTGGGGAAAGATGAGAATGAGGGCGTCAGCACGGGATCTTATCCCTCTCCAGAGCGGCGGCGGTCATCGCGGAGCAGCCAGCGGCATTGGCCGGTCTCGGGCGCGCCAGCGAGCTGCTTCAGCAGTAGGAGGAAGACGATGATGGGAAAGAGGGGCCGAATCGGTAAGGGGCTGAGGCGGGCTACGGTTGGGCCAGGCTGGGCTGGTTGCGGACTCGCGCAAGCGGCAGAGAAAGGAAGGAGAGGGGGAGAGGGCGAGCTGGGCTAGGCCTGATTGCGGCTCGCTCTGTTTTTATTTTGTAAAAGCTTTTCTCTTTTTCTGTTTTTGTTTTCTCCTTTTAGATTCAAATTCAATCTATTTTGTATAATTTTCAAATTACCAGAACTTTTACAAATATTCAAAATATTTCAGAGACCCTTGTAATCAATTTGGGTTCCATAATTTTTGTAGTTTTCAAAATTTAAAACCATTTTGAATAGGTTTCAAAAAGGGAGGGGAGATAGGGTTTAGGGTTTTTGTGATTATTTTATTTCATGCATTTTAAAATGATTATGCTCATGGATGCACATTCAAACCCTAATGTCTATTTAGTGAAACTAGGGTTGTTACACCAGTACAACGGAGGCAGTACACCGCCTGAATGGGCAGTGCACTGCCAGAACACAGTGTAGTGCACTATGAACTAAGGTAGTGCAACATAGTACGACGAGGTAGTATGCCGCCTGCACGGGCAGTGCACTGCTAGGACACCGCGCAGTGTACTGCGGCCTAAGGCAGTGCAACATAGTACAACGGCGATACACCGCCGCAGGCGGTGCCTCGCTAGGACATCGCGGTGCGCTGCGACCTCAGCGCAAAGTAGTATAATGAGCGATACCGCACGCGGGTGGTGCCTCGCCAGACATCACGAAGTGCACTGCGAACGTAGGCAGTGCAACACAGTACAAGGAGGCATTACACCGCACGCAGGCGCAATCGCCAGACACCGCGCATTACCGCGACCTAAGGCGTGCCAGCGAGAACGAGGCGATACACCGCAGGCGGTGCACTGCCAAGACATTGCGTAGTGCACTGCAACCTTAGGCGGTGCAACACAGTACAACAAGGCAGTGCACCCGTGCACTGCCAGGACAGTGTACTTTGCATTGCAGACGAAGGCACTGTGCACTAGACCAAAAGGCAGTTCAACCTACGCATCAAAGGCAGTACAAGAAAAAATTTCATCGAAACATATCAACAATGGATCTAGTTTTAAAGATCTGGACGTGACTAGCAAGACTGTGAAAACAGATACCGATTTGGATGCTCCGTTTGAAAGATATCACATTTTTATGTTCAAATCTACAAAAAGAAAGGGAAAAATGACCATCCATCCTCTCCGCATCCACCACGTGTCGTATGGGAGAATACTGTGAACACCCGGATTTTTAAGTCTAGATGCCTGTTATGCCATATATCACAATCCTAGGATTACCATTTCTACGAGACATAACAGAATTGATAGCACAATACATCATCCATTACAAACCATAATAGTCTTACAAATAGTTGATCTCATGATCAAGTCTTGATACACATCAAAACGGCGGAAAATAACATAGTAGAGGCTCCATCTTCATTGTCACAGGCAATGCTGACGATGCGAGATGATCCTAGTTATCGTAGACATCCTGTTGTCCGTCCTCCGGATAGTCCTCTTCATAGTTTGGCCATGGGAATATGCATGGACAAATCCATGTGTACTTTTAAAGTACTCGCAAACTATCACTAAAGCAAGTAAGACAATTATAATAGGAATCCTAAGCTCTAGGTTTGTTTGCAATAAGCCAATTTTATTTCATAAGTCCTTAGTAGTAAAGTCCTATTTTAGTTATCTATATTACTCAAGAGGGAACCTAGTTTCAGGTCCACAACCCGGTGTGGTCAATTCCAAGTCATAATTCAAGTCACAAGTCATTTTTGAAAACATCTAACAACGGAACAGTATGGCCATCCAACTGTCCATGATCGCGGACGCGACTATTCGAATAGTTTAACACTCTGCAGAGGCGGTACACTTTCACCACAACATTTGATACATCCGTCAGGGATAACCTTGAATCATCATACTTGGTATGCAGATAATCAATCCTAACCTTTCAATTACACACCCTAGTATAGGCACCTCCCCTATCAGTTTGGCCTCCCAGCCATGGCCATCTGCCATCCCGGGAACTACATAGGTAGGCATTCATATTCACGAGGTAGCCTCATGTAGAGGTCCCAACATGATAAGGTATATATCCCTGTGTTTACAATGCTAGTCCCTGAATCAATAGCTAGCATCCAAAGTTTAAGATGTAATGTCAAGAAACAAAGGTCATATTGCAACTTGATAACCAGGAATAAAATAATTCATTACATCTTACATAGCTCATTTGGCTATCTCATTACAATGCAGCAGATATAACTATTTAGCATGGAGTCCTTCATCTTCAAAGTGCCATAGACAATCATGCTGGTTGTAGACTTGTAATCCTATTCAACACACTTCACTAACATCAAACAAACCTGCAACATAATAAGTTACAGCCACAAGGGTCAATACATTTGAATTGTATTGGCAAGTGATACTATGGTAGAATAGTGGTATCTATCATCTATATGCATTTGGCTAAGTGGAGCTTAGGCTTTCTTTGCTCAAAATAAGTTTTTTCCTTATCAGTTGAAAACACTAAGTTTTTTTTTGTCAAAATCACCCAAGGAATCTACCAATTGAAGATCCTTTAACCCTTGTTCAACCACAAGATTTTAACTTAGAAATTGGGTTGAGGAGATTCTTGATAGCTTCCATGTCTTGATGCTCAAATTGTCCATTGCCGGGGACACGGCTAAGTACTTAGATTTTACTCTCTCGAGAGGTGGTGCACTTTCCCCACAAGACTCGACATGCATCGAGACAAGATCTTTCAGAAGCCTTCCCTTAGACCAAAAATGGACGCGTTCCAAATGTATCACCACCTACCACCAACTGTCCATCTGGCTAAGTTATTGCAACCTATATGATCCAGGCAGAGCCCATATTGCCATGTGGCTGCACTTGAAGCTTCTCAACATTTGACATCTCAAATCTCTTTGTTCCTGGGTGGCTTTAGACAAGTGAGATACACAAGTATTCACCAGTTTACTGGCCCTATGTAACCACTCAACATAAATCCATTCACACCATTCCATCCAGGTGATTCATTCACATAGTTGTTTTATTAAACAAAACACAAGTCATAGACTTAGAAATATTTCATAGCATGAATATAATCCACCCTTGTTTTCTATTAGCTAGTCTAAGAATAATAGTAGCATGAATCTTAACTTAGGGAAAATTCTACTAAGTCATCATCTACTAGGATTTCCCATGGCATAGCTTACTTAGTAAAAATTTCATGCAAGTCCTACTCAAAATATCACTAATGCATAGTGAAAATAATGGGACGAAATGTATGAAGCACCACTTGCATTTTTAGTAGAGAATACTAGATTCACTCCTTGATCTTTCAAATGTCACACTCTTCAAAGTTCACTACAATTCAATCAAGGCACAAATTCAATCTAGCATTCAAACAATTTCATCACATAAAATAATGAAAACCAAACAATGCATGCAAGCATGCAAAAAGATTGTTTTATTTGGAAAAGTGGTTTCTAATAGGTTATAATCATTTTAAAAAACCTATTGGTCATTTATAATTGTGGCAAAATCATTTAAATTCAAGTTAGTGAAAATGGGCCACTTAAATCATTTTTTTCCTAGAAATGATTTGAATCAAAGTAATAATTTTTAGTGTTTTCCAAATATATTTTTAAACACAAATGTTAGTGTTTATGGTCAAATTGTTTAAAACGAATCCATTTCCAAAAGGTTTCACTGAAAAATCATTTTTAAATCAAGCACCATTCTTATTTAACTAGAAAAGCTTTTTATTCAAAGGAATAATTCCTTAGTGTCACAAAATATGTTTTTAAATCTAAAAGTTGGTTTATTATGATCAGTAGGTTCAAAAAAAACATTTGCAAAAGATTTTACTCAAAAATCATTTCTAGAATAATTTTATACTCTAAATAAGCCTAGAAATGTTTCTGCATAATCAACCAATTTTCTAGAAGCAAAGTGTCAAACTAAGGGCATGGTTGCAAATTATTATTTTTCCTGATTCCAATGATATAAAATTTGCAAAATTTG
The DNA here is from genome assembly GCA_030063025.1 of Avena longiglumis. NCBI lineage: Eukaryota > Viridiplantae > Streptophyta > Magnoliopsida > Poales > Poaceae > Avena > Avena longiglumis. The sequence goes on along the minus strand of CP125974.1, from coordinate 425,556,323 downwards.
GATGTGTGGATCTAAAGTTATGAATTTTTCAAATCTAAAGATCTAATAGATATGTTTCTGCTTTTAAAACAAAACACAGGCCACGTGTCTATTTCCTATTCGCTGGTACCGGTTCGCGTGGATGAAGCGATGTGGATCGTTGGATCTAAAGTAAATCGCACATATCAGATCATTTCATACCCCTTTGTTTAGTGATTCTATCATGTCCTCACGATCAACATCTAACGGCTCAGATCCACTAGTCACTAACTGGCGGCGCTAGCGACGGTGGACGGTGGCGGCGCGCTCGGGCAGGAGTGTTCCGATGAAAACTGGAAGCAAGGGAGAGGGGGAAGTTTCTCACTGGGTTTGCCGCGACGTGCTAAAGCTCGAGGTGTTCGTCGTAGTCCAAGGGGCGCACGGGAGAGAAGGGGATTGCTCGCCGGAGATGTTGCTGACGACGGTGTGCTCGGACTGTCGTCGTTGGCGACGTTACGGAACGCGCTAAGACAAAAAAAAAGGTTGTGTTAGATGAGCACGGGTTTGGTGATCATGCGTGTATCAACGAGAGGAAGAGGGGGGGTCAGAAAATACCAGGGGGCATCGTTGGAGTTGTTGCAGGAGGCGGTTGCGCTCTGTCGTCGAAGTTGCTGAGTCTCTGGGGCATGCGCAGCCAAGTGGAAGCTACTGGCGGATGCGCAAGATAATGGGGATCACGCTCGTGGAGGCTAGGGGCAGTAGGGAGGGTCGACGTCGCCAAAATCGGCCGAGGAACCCGTCAGAGACAGTGGGGGTTTCGAGTGAAATCGGAGCAGCCTGGTGGCTCCGGTGGGGTGATGACTGGGGGAAAGGGAGAGGAGACATGGGCGCTTAAATGGGCGAGGTTACGGGGAGAGTTACAGGCGCCTTCACAGGAATTTACATCACGAAATTAGAGCAGAAACGACGACGGGGTTTGGGGAAGAACGGTCTGCGGGGTGGGGAAGATGACGCTGATGTGGCATGGGTCCACGGAGTCACTGAGCTGAGAGGGTTTGTTTGCGAGTGAAAAACGGTTCGGGGGAGAGAGTGAGAGTGGGATGCGTTGGGCTGGACTGGGCCTGGTTTGCTGGGCTGGGTTTGTTTCATTTTTTTCTTTTCTATTTCTTTTCCTTTTTATTTTCTGATTTTTATGTTTTGATTTCAAACCTCATTTGAATTCAATTTTCTTTTCAAATCTTTTTCTAAATTTTCAGTAGTGTTTTCATTCTGTTTATATAGTGGAGTGCGGATTTGCTGCCAAGGGGGATAGCTGTCCTCTTTATCAATACCGTACGATGTGTGTTGAGATCTACACCCCTATCTCTCGCTTTCATTTGTTGTTTACCAGCGAGGTCATAGTAATTAGCAATTAGGTGGCACATTGACTGACATGTTGTGCCAGTGGACTGCATGCATCCGAGAGTGGCGCTAGCGACGGGTTAGGTACGACACGAACATGTATCTGTGTAATTTTGGACCGAGGTGTGTAAAGTTTTTTTGGATAGTGTGCATAGCTATGTGTCCATGCACATACATGATACACTCGGTGACAGCCGGACAGGCTATTTTTTCTTGGGTCAGACTCAAGGTATGGTTATCATTTTATCTACCCGTCTAGGCAGCGGTTAATGCAACACATCGCTGAGTGTCTCCCTCATATTTTCTCATATACATACGGACAAAGGCTTGGCTACCCGTGCTAGCTATATCACTACCATACAACCAACTTTTCTGGTTGTTGCTTTCTAGTACTCTTCTGTTCTATTAGAATATAAGATTATTTACCCTTTCTATAAGATGTACGTATCTAGCCATATTTTAGATATTTAGATACATGTATTCAAAAAAAGACTAAAACATCTTATATTTTAGAACAGAGGGGTCTTCTTTCCTTTTTTTTGAGTAGGGGGGCTTTCATTGTTGTTCGGTATTATGTATGCATGTGTATCTGACCAGCTTGGGTAGTGTGACAACATTGTTTGTAGACCCCTATGTACACTAGTCATCGTCTTGTAGCTTCGTTTTATGTGATCGACTTATTTTCGTGTTAGATTATCGTATAGCTTTCATTCACGTGTGTGCTTGTATGAGGGAGATATCAGTGCATGCAAGCACATAATGCGGGGTGTTGGGAAAAACACCAAAATCGAGTCTGTCAACTGTGCTTGCTTGGTGTGTGTGTTCTTGGATAGACGACGCCATTGTGGGCCTTCTAACGAATACAGTACCACTGGCACGGACAGGTGCTTCGGTGCTTGGTCTTGTCTAACTACAGCTGCATCTAACGTGCTGCCGTTCGACAACTCTATTACTGTAGGGCGCTCTTAAGCTAGATTCACACGAATCTCAATGACGCCAAATATACTGCATCCATTAGGGTGGTAGCTATCCCCCTTGGCAGCAGACTATTACCTTTATATAGTGTGGTTTAACAATCTCTTTAGAATATTTCTTATATTCTCATAAGGTTTAAATGTTTATTTCAAATAGACCTTTGTCTTTATTTAAATAGGGTTTTAAATATGTTTTCAAATTCCATTTGAATTCCTATTTTACCAAACCTTTTTAGTAGGTTTTATTTATTCATTAGGGTGTGAATTATTTAAATTATTTTAATATGATTTAATATTCATTTAAATTGGGCATTTGTCTATATTGAAATAAAAATCAAATATGGTTTTAAACCCATATACTTTTATTGAATATTATTTATCCCTTTGTTTTATTTGGATTTAGATTATTTTTATTCATTTGATTGTGGATTTAATTCAAGTTCCAATTTGTCTTCCAAATAATTTTCTTGGTTTTTATTATTTATTTAGGAAATTTGTCTTTATTTAAATAAAATTTAATATGGTTCAAAGCCCATATAGTTTTATTTAAATAATATTTTATTTATTTTTATTATTTAATATCTTCCATTTGTTTATGGATTTGGCCAAGATTTAATTTGGCTTTTAAATATTCCTTATTTAATTATTTTCTTCCTTTGCCTTATAAAATCCATATCTTTTTATTTATAGATCCAAAATTGGTGATTCCAATTTGTATATTTTTATTTAATATTTGTTTATCTTCTTAAATCCTTTTAGGATTACTTTGCTCACAATTTGGTATGGATTTTTAGATAGGTGCTTTATTATCTTTGGAAATTAATTCCTTTTATCTTAATAAATTCATAAGTTTTTATCCATGGCTCCAAATTAAGTGAAACCAATTTCTATGGTTTTATAATATTTTTATTTGTCATTCTTGATCATTTAAAAATGTTTGTTGATAAATTTTTATATGGATCAAATCCATAGTCTTAGAGAGATCTTGGAAATGATTTTCTTCCATTAGGGTTTTAGGGTTTTGGTTTGTTTTTCCAAGTGTTTAAATTTCAAGATACATTCATTGATGAATGCATTTCACTTGATTGAAATTTGTTGGATTCCATTTTATTCAAATTTGTTCCAGAAGGGTTTTGAAGTTTCCATTTAGATGCAAGTTTCTTTTCACCCTAAATTTCAACAATTGTTTCTTTTGTTTATTTAATTTTTTCATATTTAAAAATTTGGAAAATTTTGGGATGTGACACCTCAGCTCAACCTCTTTCCGCGAGGGAACCCATACTAAGACACATAAACTTCTAGTTAAGCCCTACCCAACCCAGGTATTGTGGTTGTACGGTAAAATTGGAATGGTATCGCACATGAACCCAACCATCAGTTTTTATCAAAGTTAGGGCACATGCTTCATTTAGTATATCTTCAACTCATTGTGATCCATGGCACATGTCAAAAAAATTCAATAGAATGACTCATCATCCCAAGGTTTTCATAATCATTTTCTCCCAGTGTTCCCATCTACAGTGATAAGGATTAATTTAGCACTAGCATCTATCAATGAGGGTATCACTATTGAGGGGTACTAATCAAGTGTAACTACCGACAAATAGTTATATGCTCTTGATGGCATCATTCCTTATTTTTCACTGATCACCAATTAATTAAAAAATGGAGCAACTTTGATAAAAGGAAGAAAAGATAAAGCTTGCAGTAAAAACTTGGGATTGGTATAGTCAAGGTTGCAACACAAAAGCCTGCGTAGTTTTAGCTTGCCTTGTTCAGTGCAATTGTCGAAGTTCTCCTCTTCTTCGTCAAAGAATTCCTCTTCCTCGTAACCCGGGTTGATACTAGCGTCTATAAATAAATACGAGGTACATAATCACCAAACAATACTTAGCTACTTCTATTTAGCACACAAAGATCCACACTAGATGATCTAGCATCATCTCAAGCACTACAAGAAATATTGACAAGGTTTTATTTATCTTATTCTATAAAAGCAATTTCTACTCATTGAAAAATACTTAAGATTTAATATTCTCCAATTATAAAACATGGGATCATGTTGACACATGTCATCACCACATATTCTAATACTTAGGAATGTGATTTAAAGTGGATGGCATAATTTACAAGGTTTAATATTGCTATTTAATAATATTAAAGTGACTAGAAAAGACTATATAGCCTTCTTTTAAGACTAGTCCATGATTACTCAATGGTAACCCAAATATTTTTACATATTCAGATAGATCATGGCAAAAGTGATTTTTGAGAGTTGGAATCAACTCAAAAGCATTTATGGTTGATTTTCTAAAAATGTTTGAAGTTTTAAAAGTCTCTGCCTTGTTATTTTTACTCTGGGTGATCTACAAATTCAAACTATTTGAATCCAACTGGAGTGTTTAGATATTTTCATTTCCTTTCTAACAAAATTGGAATCATGCAATTTGGTTTAGTGAATCTTCTTGAATTGAATTTCAAAATCACCTACAGAATGGGGTTTTGAAATAAAAGAAAAATCTACATTTGAATGAGTGGGCTCACGCGGGAATGTTACTGGGTTGGCCCAACTATGCAGTGCGCGTCCAACAGGCTACACTCAGGTTGGTCCCACATGTCAGCTGATGATCTAAGTCGAAACGGTATGCGCTAATCTAGGCCACATGATTAGAGCTCGATCGACGGCTCTGCGTCGTCGTCTCTATGGCGGGGGATCCAACCCTAGCTCTATGGCGGGGGACGACAGGGGCTTACTAGGGCTCCAGCTAGGTTCGGCAAGGCGGGCGAATGAGCTTGTCAACGACAGCGGTTCGAATGGTGGTCGTGGCAGCTCCTGGGCGGCTCCTAGCACTGGCTCCCTTCCATCACATCAGCGGCGGGCTCCGGTGAAATTCTGGCGAGGTGGTGCTCTCCTTGATCCGGGCATGAGTCAGAGAGATTTCTGGGTGAGAGGTGAGTCGAGTGGTGTGCGTTTTGAGGCAGGGGAGGGGTCTATTTATACCCCAGCGAAGGGAGCATCAGGGCATGGCAGGCTCATCGGCGACGTCATTACAGGGTGCTATCGGCATGGCTGAGGGCGTAGACCGACACAGGGCTCCTTGGCGATCGTCATGCGCACAGTGGCACGGCAAGGCTCGGTCTTAATTGGCCGGGGATGTCCATGCTCTGTTCGGGTAATGCGGGCGTTCTTCATGGCATACGGTGGTCACGGAGCACGCGGGGTCAAATGGGCATGTCTGGGAGGTCACTGGCGTTGCAGCGAACGCATTGACGCAAGGGGAGAGCGAGGCGCGACGTGGTTGCACAGGGCGGCTTGGCGCTGCACTCGACATGGCAGAGAGATAAATGGGCACGGCTGTGCTAGCGTTTCCACAGGTTGGCGTTGGTCGAGGCGTACATAGGCGAGTGCGGTGAGGTCACGGCTAGCTATGAGACATCATGGGCGATGGCGGCGAGGCTTGTAGCATCGAGTCCATGTCGGGGTGTCATGGGTGATCGCGGGTACGGTTAGCACTAGTCAAATGGGAGAGTGAGAGAGGCTCTACTACACGGGATGGTACTGGGGTGAGTGTGAGCGAGTAGTGGAGGCACAGTGACGTACTAAGATGATCACAAGAATTATCTAAACAGTGGAGAGTACGTAGTTCTGTATTGTTCCTGCTAGTGTTCGATTAAATGTCCGCAACAACTAAACATTTGAATTTTAAAATTCTTTTTGGTGTGGGTGTTAGTCATGTGCTTGGGAGTCTCTGGATGGAAGGTTTTCCATGTGGAGAAAGTTTTGGTGGTTTTTAAAAAATGGCTATCTTGATGCCTATGATAGATTCAATTTTTAAAAGTCTCTCAAATGAATTTGAAATTGTTTCTATAAGTTTTGAAAGCTCACGTGTGTTCATTGTCACTTGGTCCATCAAGGTGAGAAAAGAAATGGAAGTGTTTCTGTTTGAAATCATTTAATAGAGATGCTCAAAGTGAGCTAAGTGTTAACTTTGGCAAAAATGATCATTAGGTCATATGCTTTATATATTGATTTTGTTTTGACTTGTTTTGGTTTGGACTTGACCTAGATGATATGGTTTTGATCTTTAAACCATACCTCATCATTTACAACAAACAAACATGGCATACCAAGCATTCATACATCATTCATAAACACACATGCATTTATAATTTTAAAATTAAAAGCTTTTGTTAACCCTAATTTTGGTTGATTGGAAATTGATATACTCATTATAATATTTTTGAGGTGTTAGAAACCTTCCCCCCTTAAACAGAATCTCGTCTGGAGATTCAGGAAAAACTAGGAACTAAAGAGATTTGGAAACTCGGTCCTAATATAATCTTCTCGCTCCCATGTGGCTTCTTCTTTCGTATGGTTGCTCCACTAGATTTTGAGAAACTTGATACTCCTAGTCCGGGTGGTTCTGAAGGCTTTGTCCAAAATATGAATGGGTACTTCACGATAGGTTAAATCCTTGTTGATATCCACGGCTCTATGATCGATGTTCTTGAAAATTTCGGTCTTCTCTGGGACTTCTAAGCATATCCGAAGTAACAAGATATGAAACACATCGTGTACGGCTGACATCTCTTTAGGCAGTTCTATCTGATAGGATACTTCTCCTCGGCGACTTAAAATCTTGAAAGGTCCGATATATCTGGGTGCAAGCTTCCCTTTGAGTTGAAAACGTTGCATTCCTTTCAAGGGTGATACTTTGAGATATACAAAGTCTCCGATATTGAAGGTCGGGTCTCGATGCCTCTTGTCAGCATAACTCTTTTATCTGGATTGAGCGGTCTTGAGGTGGTCATGGATCTTGTGAACCTTCTCTTCGGCTTCTCGTAGGATGTCTGGTCCGATTATCTGACTCTCCTACTTGAGACCAATTCAGGGGGGTACGACACTTCCTTCCATACAAAAACTCAAATGGGGCCATTTGCAAATTGGCCTGATAATTGTTGTTGTATGAGAACTCTACGATAGGCAGGCAGTCTTCCCATTTAGATCCATATTCTAGTACACATGCTCTCAGCATATCTTCTAGTATCTGGTTTACTCTTTTCGTTTGTCCGTCGATCTGTGGGTGATAAGCTATGCTGAAGTTCAGCTTGGTTCCTAATCGTTCTTGGACTTTCTTCCAAAACCTTGAGGTAAACTGGGTTCCTCGATCTAACACAATTGTCTTGGGGGTTTTGTGCAGACTGACTATTTTAGCAATAAACAACTCTGCCAGCTTCGAGCTTTGATAAGTGGTCTTGACGGGTATGAAATGAGCTACTTTGGACAGTCTATCTACTATGACCCAAATAGAATCATTTCCTCTACTAGATGTAGGAAAACCGGTGATGAAATCCATTCCAGCTGAATCCCATCTCCATTCTGGAATTTGCAGTGGCTGCAACAGTCCAGCGGGTCGCTAGTGTTCTGCTTTGACTCTCTGATAGATATCACACTTGGCGATATAGCTTCCGACTTCTCTCTTCATTCTGTGCCACCAAAATTGCTCCTTCAAATGTTGATACATCTTTGTTCCTCCTGGATGAATAGAATAAAGGGTATCATGGTCTTCTTGCAAAATGACTTGCTTCATCTATGAATCTGTTGGCACACAAATGCGTCCCTTATACCACAGAACTCCTTCTTCATCTTGCGTGAATCTAGGTACCTTCCATGTACCGATATGATGCTTAATTTCGTTGATACTGGCATTTCCTTTCTGATCTTCCTTTATCTTATTGATCAAGGTGGGTTGAAGTTCAATACTGGCTAGAAATCCTTCGCTAACTAGATCCATTCTAAAATTCTCGAACTCCTTATGTAAACTTGGCTGGTCTTTCTTAATCATGGTGTATAATCTACATGTGAGTCTACTAAGATCATATGTTACCACATTGTCCATGCCGGGGTGGTAGTGAATCTCAAGGTCATAATCCTTGATTAACTCTATCCATCTCCGTTATCTCATATTCAGCTCCTTCTGGGTGAAAATATACTTCAGACTCTTGTGATCGGAATAAATCTCACAGCGGTTACCCATGAGGTAATGACGCCATGTCTTCAAGACTAACACTACGGCTGCCAATTCTAAGTCATGGGTAGGATAATTACGCTCATGTTGCTTCAGTTGTCTGGACAGATATGATATTACTTTGCCTTCCTGCATCAACACACATCTGAGACCAATCTTGGATGCATCACAATATACGTCAAAAGGCTTCGTGATATCCGGCATGATCAAAATTGGGGCTGAAATCAATCTCTTCTTGAGCTCTTGAAAACTTTCTTCACCTTTGTCTGTCCATTCAAACTTCTTGTCTTTATTCAATAGCTGGGTCATCGGCCTTGCGATGCTTGAAAATCCTTCAACAAACTTGCGGTAATATCCCGCTAATCAAAGAAATGCGCGAACTTCGGTTTTAGTGGTTGGGGTTGTCCATTCTTCAACATCCTTAATCTTGGCGGGGTCGACGACAACTCCTCCTACCGACAATATATGTCCTAGGAATCCTACTTCCTTTAACCAGAACTCACATTTGCTAAACTTGGCATACAACTGATGCTCTCTAAGGGTTTCAAGGATGGTTCTTAGGTGCTGCTCATGTTCCTCTTATGACTTGGAATAGATCATAATGTTATCGATAAAAACAACGACAAACTTATCCAAGAAGTTTATAAAAATCTTATTCATGAGATTCATGAAATAGGCGGGGGCATTGGTTAATCCAAATGACATGACATTGTACTCATACAATCTATATCTGGTAGTGAAAGCAGTCTTTGGGATATACGTTGCGCGAATCTTCAGTTGATGATAACCAGTTCTAAGATCAATCTTAGAAAACAGTCTGGCACCAGTCAGCTGGTCAAACAAATCTTCTATCTTCGGCAGTGGGTACTTGTTCTTGATGGTGACATCATTCAGCTTCCGGTAATCCGTACACAAACGGTTGGCACCATATTTCTTATCCACAAATAACATAGGGGATCTCCACGCAGATGCACTTGGTTGTATCAAATTTTTTCTCAACATGTCGTCAAGTTGCTTCTTCAGTTCCACTAATTCTGCTGCGTTCATACTATACGGTCTCTAAGCTATGGGTCCAGTTCCAGGAACTAGTTCAATGATAAACTAGATATCCTGATCTAGGGGCATAACGGGTAATTCATCCGGGAACACATCGGGGTATTCACAGACTACTCTGACTTGGTCTAAGGTCAGCTGGATTAAACTCTTGTTGCACTTGAATTGACGGGGTAGCGTCTCAGACACACGCTCTACTGATACACCGGTGCTACTGGATTTCTTGGCACAATCTATTAATCCTTGATGTTTCTACATCCAATCCATTCCTAGTACTATTTCCAAACCTTTTGTTCCAAGTACTATTAAATTGGCATAGAAATCTATTCCATGTATTCTGATAGGTACGGCCTTGCAAATTTTTCTAGCTTTGGTAGTTGAACCAGGTATTTGGACTATCATTACATGCTTCAAGTTTGTTGGTCGAATCTTACTAGTGCATGCAAATTCTTCTATAACAAACGAGTGCGATGCTCCAGAATCAAACAACACTCTTGCAAGTACTGAGTTAATAGAAAACATACCCAGCACGACATCTGGCGCTTCCTGGGCTTCTTCTGCATTCATGTGGAACAGACGACGGTACGGTTGTGCGGGTTGCCTGGGGAAAACCTCTTTCAAGGTAGGACATGGCGCTGCTGCTGGGTAGGTGCAGTGGAATTGGGTATTGCAGCAAGCTTCTTCGGGCACTCATTGGAGTAGTGACCAGTGATTCCACATTCAAAGCAGGTTATCATTGACTTGTCCTTCCCGGCAATAGGCACAACATTGCTTCCAGTCCTTGGGGTAGTATTTTTGTTGTTGTTGGTGGACCTTGGCAGTGCACGGTTGAAGTTATTGGGGTTGTCATAGTTGTTGTTGTGGCCTCCGGGCCTCGGGTTTCCTCCGCCATGATTGGGAAAATTCAGACTGGACATAGGTGTCCTATTGTTCCTTGGTGCAAATCCTGCAGATGAGCTGGGACGGTACTCCGGGGTATGGTGTGGTCCAGGCTGGTGCATCATATGACGCCTCCGGTTCTCATTTGCTTGATTGATCTTTCCTTCCTTCTGGATAGCAGAATCCACTAGAGCTTCTAGATCGGCAAAAGGAATATTGACTAATACTGTCTGCATCTCACCATGCAGACCATTTAGGAATCTTTCCTTCTTCTTTCCTTCAGTGTTGATCTCATCGGGGGCATACCTAGGCAGAGACAGAAATTTGTCACGGTATTCCACCATAGTCATTCTTCCATGCTTCAACTCCTAGAATTCATCCCTCATCCTCATGATCAAACCTGGGGGCACATGAGTCCTGCTGAACTTGAGCTTGAATTCCTCCCAAGTCATCATTTGTCCTCCGCTCATTATACGAGTGCTATTCCACCATGGTCTTGCAGAACCTACCACATAGTGGGTGGCAAACGGTACTTTCTCCGCAGCATCTACTCCTGCAACTTCTAAGTTGTTCTCCATTGATTGCAGCCATCCATCAGATTCTAAGGGCTCTTCAGATTTGCTAAACATAGGAGGATTGGTGTTTTGGAAGTTCTTGATCTTAGATCCATGGTGATCCTGATTTCCATGGCCTTGTTTGTCATGCGCCATTTGGGTGATCTGCTGAAGAGTGGCGAGATTGGCTTGATGCTCAGTTCTACTAGCTTCTCGATCGGCTACTGGCATTTGCATAATCTAAACCATCGGGTCCTGGGATGAGTTTCTTCCACTGGGGTTGCCGCGAGTCATCTAAAGATTGAGATAGATCATAAGGCAAGAGGTAAATTTCTATGGATTATGGGTATGGTTCGAAAGCTTTAAACTTTCAAGGCTAAGGTTGGAAAACCAACAACTCTTTTTCATTCATTCCAAACAACACATACAAATCACACATTCCAAACAACACATCACAACTACCAAGCAGATGGTTTTAAGAACCATTCTGTCACTCTACGATACAGTGGGACCAGATACAAACTCACACCTACGATAGTGCCTAGTGCTACTACTCATCATCAGAATTGGTGGGCTCTTTGTCATCCAGGAAATCGCGGTCCTCCTCTTCAATTGGAACTCCATGTTGATGTCCTCAAAATATTCGTCATCATCACTGAGGTACGACCTGATATCCCCACGAATATCTTCACCTTCGGGTTCCTTCTCGAGCCGCATCTCCTGGTCATGGATGGTTTCTTCAAGTGTTTCCACCTTCGGGTGGAGGCGAGCAATGATGCGGTCCTTCTTGTTACGCTGGCGACGAAGTGTCTTGCGTTCTTTAGCAAGGATGTCGAGGGTCTAGTTCTTCTCGGTTGCAAAAAGGTGCTTCTGGTTGGCGTAGGCACCGACGTTGTCTAACTCCTTCTGGTTCTCGTGCAGCATGAAGGCGAGGTGATCCACATGGTGCTTCAGCTCCGGGTGTCCTGGCATGGCCAAGGGCTGTCCATTGGAGTCACGTCTTGCATAGTGAGCGAAGCGAGTGCCCATGATCTGGTTGATGTTTTGCCCACACAGACGGGCAAGAGCCTCCTACATGGCTCTAGCTAGTTCATCCAGCCAATTGTTCTCCCTCAAATTGAACTGTATCTTCTCCAAGGTGGGTGACTCCATCTTGCCTCTCAGATTGGCAACGATCAACCACTGCAGTTCTCCTCCTGACTGGTCATTGAGCTGTGCTCCAAAGAACTTCGGGTGCGGGCGTCCAAGAAACTCCGTGAGCTGACCCAAGTCGCTCTCGAAGATGAGTTCCCCTTTGTTGCCAAGCTAGTATAACTTGTTGTACTTGACTTCCATCTATAAGCAATTAGGATGAGTAAGTTAGTGAGGTGATCAAGTGTGTTAAATTTTATGTAGGATTGCAAAAACTTCGAGGAACGTATGACTCTTTTTTGGAAAGAATCTCAAGGATAAGAGTGAGAATAGGTTTTCATAAATACTCACTTTCTTTGTTTTGAAACTAAGTTTTTCAGACGTCCATTCTAACTAGGGTCTCATATGGTTAGGATGGCTCTGTTACCAACTGGTGAACGCCCAGATTTTTAAGTCCAGATGCATGTTATGCCATACATCACAATCCTAGGATTACCATTTTTGCGATACATAACAGAATTGATAGCACAGTACATCATCCATTACAAACCATAATAGTCTTACAAATAGTTGATCTCATGATCAAGTCTTAATACACATCAAAGCAGCGGAAAACAACATAGTATAGGCTCCATCTTCATTGTCACAGGCAATGCTGACGATGGGAGATGATCCTAGTTATCGTAGACATCCTGCTATCCGTCCTCCGGAAAATCCTCTTCATAGTCTGGCCATGGGAATAGCCAGGGACAAAGCCATGAGTACTTTTAAAGTACTCGCAAACTATCACTAAGGCAAGTAAGACAATTCTAGTAGGAATCCTAAGCTCTAGGTTTGTTTGCAATAAGCCAATTTTATTTCATAATTCCTTAGTAGTAAAGACCTATTTTAGTTATCTAGATTACTCAAGAGGGAACCTAGTTTCAGGTCCACAACCCGGTGTGGTCAAGTCCAAGTCATAATTCAAGTCACAAGTCATTTTGAAAACATCTGACAATGGAATAGTATGGCCATCCAACTATCCATGACCGCGGACACGACTTTTCGAATAGTTTGACACTCTGCAGAGGTGGTACACTTTCACCACAACATTCAATACATCCATCAGGGATAACCCTGAATCATGATACTTAGTATGCGGATAATCAATCCTAACCTTTCAATTACACACCCTAGTATAGGCACCTCCCCTATGAGTTTGGCCTCCTAGCCATGGCCATCTGCCATCCAGGAAACTGCATAGGTGGGCATTCATATTCACGAGGTAGCCTCAGCTCAACCTATTTCCACGAGAGAACCCATACTAAGACACATAAACTTCTAGTTAATCCCTACCCAACTCAGGTTTTGTGGTTGTACGGTAAAATTGGAATGGTATCCCATCTGAACCCAACCATCAGATTTTACCAAAGTCAGGGCACATGCTTCATTCAGTATCATCTTCAACTCATTGTGTTCCATGACACATGTCAAAACATTTCAATAGAATGACTCATCATCCCAAGGTTTTCATAATCATTTTCTCCTAGTGTTCCCATCTACGGTGATCAGGATTAGTTTAGCACTAACATTTATGAATGAAGGTATCACTATTGAGGGGTACTAATCAAGTGTAACTGCCGACAACTAGTTCTATGCTCTTGATGGCATCATTCCTATTTTCCACTAATCACTAATTAATTAACTAATGGGGCAACTTTGATAAAAGGAAGAAAAGATAAAGCTTGCAATAAAAACTTGGGATTAGTATAGTCAAGGTTGCAGCACAAAAGCCTGTATAGTTTTAGCTTGCCTTGGTCGGTGCAGTTGTAGAAGTTTTCCTCTTCTTTGTCGTAGAACTCCTCTTCCTCGTATCCCGGGTTGATACTAGCGTCTATAAATAAATACGAGGTACACAATCACCAAACAATACTTAGCTACTTCTATTTAGCACAAAAAGATTCACACTAGATGATCTAACATCATCTCAAGCGCTACAAGAAATATTGACAAGGTTTTATTTATCTCAAGAAATTTCTACTCATTGAAAAATACTTAAGATTTAGTATTCTCCAATTATAAAACATGGGATCATGTTCACACATGTCATCACCACATATTCTAATACTTGGGAATGTGATTTAAAGTGGATGTCATAATTTACAGGGTTTAATATTGCTATTTAATAATATTAAAGTGACTAGAAAAGACTATATAGACTTGTTTTAAGACTAGTCCATTATTACTCAATGTCAACCCAAATATTTTTACATATTCAGATAGATCATGGAAAAAGTGATTTTTGAGAATTGGAATCAACTCAAAAGCATTTATGGTTGATTTTCTAAATTTTTTTGAAGTTTTAAAACTCTCTGCCTTGTTATTTTTACTCTAGGTGATCTATAAATTCAAACTGTTTGAATCCAACTAGAGTGTTTAGATATTTTCATTTCCTTTCTAAAAAAATTGGAATCATGCAATTTGGTTCAATGAATCTTCTTAAATTGAATTTCAAAGTCACCTACATAATGGGGTTTTGCATTAAAAGAAAAATCTACATTTGAATGAGTGGGCTCGCGCGGGAATGTTACTAGGCTGGCCCAACTACGCGGCGCGCATGCAGCGGGCTGCACTCAGGTTGGTCCCACACGTTAGCAGCTGATCTAACTCGAAATGGTATGCGCTAATCTAGGCCACACGATTAGAGCTCGGTCGACGGCTCCGCGTCGTCATTGTCTCCATTGCACAACGCGCGTGAGATTCAACTATAGCTCTATGGCGGGGATCAATAGGGGCTTACCAGGGCTCCAGCTAGGTCCGACGAGGTGGGCGAACGAGCTTGTTGATGACAGCTGTTCGAATGGTGGTTGTGGCAGCTCCGGGGGCAGCTCCTAGCGCTGGCTCCCTTCCATTATAGCAGCGGCGGGCTCCGGTGAAATCCCGACGAGGTGGTGCTTGCCTTGCTCCGGGGATGGGTTAGAGAGGTTTCTGGGTGAGAGGTGAGTCAAGTGGTGTGTGTTTTGAGGCAGGGGAAGGGGTCTATTTATACCCCAGCGAAGGGAGCATCGGGGCATGGCTCGGGCTCGTCGGCGATGTCGTTACAGGGTGCTATAAGTGTGGCTAAGGGCGTAGGCCGACGCAGGGATCCTTGGCGATCGTCACGCGCACAGTGGCACGGCGAGGCATGGTCTTAATCGGTTGGGGATGTCCATGCTCTGTTTGGGTACCGCGGGCGTTCGTCAGGGCGTACGGTGGTCATGGAGCGCGCGGGGTCAAACAAGCGTGTCTGTGAGGTCGGTGGCGTCGTGGAGAATGCATTGACGCAAGGGGAGAGAGAGGCGCGACACGGTTGCACGTGGCAGCTCGGCGCTCTGGCGCTGCGCTCGGCATGGCAGAGAGATAAATGGGCGTGGATACGCTGTCGTTTCCACGGGTTGGCGTTGGTCGAGGCGTACACAGGCGAGTGCGGTGATGTCACGGCTAGCTGGGAGACATCGTAGGCGAGGGCAGTGAGGCTTGTAGCATCGAGTCCATGTCGGGGTGGCATGGGTGAGCTCGAGTACGGTTAGAACTAGTCAAATGGGCGATTGAGAGAGGCTCTACTGCATGGGATGGTACTAGGGTGAGTGTGGGCGATAAGTGGAGGCTCGGTGAGGTACTAAGATGATCACAACAATCATCTAACAGTGGAGAGTAGGTAGTTCTGTACTATGCCTGCTAAGTGTTCGATTAAATGGCCGCAAGAACTAAAAATTTGAATTTTCAAATTATTTTTTGTGTGGTTGTTGGTCATGTGCTTGGGAGTCTCTAGGTGCAAGGGTTTTCCAAGTGGATAAAGTTTTGGTGGTTTTCCAAAAATGGCTATCTTGATGCCTATGATAGATTCAATTTTTAAAAGTCTCTGAAATGAATTTGAAATTGTTTCTGTAAGTTTTGAAAGATCAGTTGTGTTCATTATCACTGGGTCTAGCAAGGTGAGAAAATAAATGGAATTGTTTCTATTTGAAATCATTTAATAGAGATGCTCAAAGTGAGCTAAGTGTTAACTTTGGCAAAAATGACCATTAGGTCATATGCTTTATATATTGATTTTATTTTGACTTGCTTTGGTTTGGACTTGACCTAGATGATATGGTTTTGATCTTTAATCCAAACCTCATCATTTACAACAAACAAACATGGTATACTAAGCATTCATACATCATTCATAAACACACATGCATTTATAGTTTTAAAATTAAAAGCTTTTGTTAACCCTAATTTTTGTTGATTGGAAATCGATATACTCATTATAATATTTTTTAGGTGTTACAAATACTGGGACAACACGTGAGGCATTCTGTGCCCGCAACGTGCAAGCAATAGCAGCGACGCAGCACGACCACATAGGAGCGCGCCCTTTTTCTATAATTTTTGCATCGGTTGGAGTTCTCGGTGAGGATTCGATTGGGTGAAAGTTGAGAAGATTTTTACTCTTGGGTTCTTGGAACCCTAGATGGTTCAGTTGTTTTGCAGGTTTGTGGATTACTTGGGGCCTCCAATTAAGTTCTAGAGCTTCCCCAAGCTTGTTTCTTTGGAGCCTCCAATTGAGTTGTGGAGAAGTGCCCCAACCTTGTGAGAGGTTCCGGATTGCCACCGAAAAGTGCACTGATAGTGGAAGTGTGGATCGATCCTGTTGGGGTGAGATTCATAGGAGAACAAGGGAGGCATTTTATGACATTGGTGGTTTGAAACCACCCCCTCTCCAAACGAGATGTACTCCAATGTTGGGAGGAACTCGGTTAAACATCGTCATCTCCGCGTGCCTCGGTTATCTCTATACCCGAGCTCTTACTTATGCACCTTAATTTGTGACAGCCTTCGTGCTTGAAGTCTATATATTGCTATCACATAGTTTCTTATCTTGCTTAGCATAAGTTGTTGGTGCACATAGGTGAACCCTAGTTGTTACAGGTTTTGTGCTTGAAAAAGTAAATGCTAGTTTAATTCTTCCTGTGTTGAGCCCCTCTCGGAAAAGTTTTAAACCGCCTATTCACCCCCTCTAGGCGACATCCACGATATTTCACCTATGCACTTGTAGGCCATCAAGATATTTTCTGGCGCCGTTGCAGGGGAATATAAGTGCTAAGTGTTTTTTTCTTGACAACACAGTTATTGACACCATTCATGATCTCCGTTGAAGGAAGAGGTATGATGTCTTCTATTCTTGTAGACAGTTGTTGGGCCTCCAAGTGCAGAGGTTTGTAGAACAGCAGCAAGTTTCCCTTAAGTGGATTACCCAAGGTTTATCGAACTTATGGAGGAAGTGGTCAAAGGTATCCCTCTCAAGCAACCCTAGAATCAAGATACAAGAAGTATCTTGTGTCCCCAACACACCCAATACACTTGTCAGGTGTATAGGTGCACTAGTTCGGCGAAGAGATAGAGAAATACAAGTAGTATGGATGATTATAAGTGGTAACGGTGCCAGAAAAGACTTTGATGGCGTGGAAGAGACTAACGACAATCTAACATAAAGATGGAAGCAAGCAAACATGTAACAAATCTAGTAGTAAATGGTGTTACAATGCTTAGAAACAAGGCATAGGGATCATACTTTCACTAGTGAACACTCTCGTATAAATATATTCTCTTCATTATGCTACTCTAAACTACTCTTCGGTTGGATAACTCTAATCCACGGTAGGGCTACAAAAGCACTCCTTAAAGTTTGCAATCCCCATCTAGATAACCCCACACTATCACCTTGAGTGCTAGATGGTTCCTTCAAACACCACAATTTCATAAAGACATCCAACTCCAAAACTCATGACAAGTATTTATGTGATATTTAGCCTAAGTGCCACACGGTGTGCACGCTGTCACTTTCACACACGTGGGGAGAGCCGGATATTGGTTTAAGCACTTGAGTAACAGAGTAGATCTACTTGATTACAAAGCTCGTGATCACATAAAGATCATGCATAGAGAGAGATGAACACATAGCTACGTGTAGAGCCCTTAGCCTTGAGAAAGAACTACTCCCTCCTCATCATGGGAATCAGCAACGACGATGGATATGGTGGTGGAGATCGATGGAGATGGCTCCGGGGGCAATTCCCCGTCCCAGCAGGGTGCCAGAACAAAGACTTTTTGTCCCCCGAATCTCCCCTTTGGTGGCGGCGGCGCAGCGGAACTTTTCGTGGATTTTTGCTAGATGATTTAGGGTTTTTATCAATGGGGCTTCTTATAGGCGAAGGGGGCAAGGTCGATGGAGACCCAGGGGCCCACACACCCTGGTGGCGCGCCTAGGGTGGGCCCACGCCACCATAGGGTGTGGCCACCCTGGTGCCCTACTTTGTCTCTGCTTCGCTTTTCCGTATTGCTCCGGGAAAAAATAGTAACTTTGGCTTTTGTCCCGTCCAATTCCAAGAATATTCATTTTTTAGCTTTTCTGAAACCAAAAATAGCAGAAAACAGGTAATTGATACTGTGGCATCTTGTCAATAGGTTAGTTCCAGAAAGTGTATAAAAATACCTCAATGTGTAGACAAAACATAAGACAAATGATATAAAACAAGCATCGAGCATCAAAAATTATAGATACGTCTACGACGTATCAAGCATCCCCAAGATTAACTCCTGCTCATCCTAGATTAGGTAAGTGATAAAAAGAATAATTTTTGAGGTGACATGCACCATCACAATCTTGATCAAACCATTTTCAAGCATTGAAAGCTGGCATCAAAGTACTCTAATGTGGCATCCCGCAAAACCACTACTAGAAAATCGCGTTGTTTTTGTGCATTGCATCAGCATGACCGCATGCTCATGTCATCATGCCACATTGCATTTGATCATCGTCATCATCTTGCATTTGCTTGCATAAAACTATTTGCGGAAAAACCTGTTCTTGTTTTCTAAGCGCCCCGTCTATGTTCCAAACGCAAAACCCGGGTCTCCGGATTATTTTGTTTTGTCTGCTGTCGGTTTGCAAATGCCCTGTTTTAAACAAATAAAATATTTAATTATTTTAGTGGGGGCAGCCAAACCGGGCCGATCCGACCCAGTCGGCCACCCCCAGAATAAAACGGTCCACCTAAACCTATTCCCACCCAATCCTATTCTACCCACCAACCACAGCTCGCCACCTCACCCCTGGACCCAACCCCCACCCACCTTGCCACCTCATCAATCACAGACTTTTCACCCCTCCCTGGCCCAGCCACACCCTCACAGCACGCACCGTACCCACCCCCACCGACACCTGGGCCCCCACCACCTGGACCCACTTCCCTCTCCCCACCCGCTCACGCTGCCACCCCGGCCCCACCGATCCCTGCCCACACACACAGAACACACACAAGCACACACGCCACACGCCCACCCTTGACCACCATGACCCCACCCGGCCCACCACTCCCGCAGCGGCCCCACCACGACGCCCCACCCCTCTCGTCCTCTCTCCCCTCCCCGCGTCTCCTCTCCCGCGAGCCCCGTCCCCGCCCTTCTCCCTCACCTACGGCGTCTGCCGCCACCGGCCGCCTCCCTTCAAGCTCCCGGCCGGCCGCCACCCACCTCTTTCTCCGCCGCCGGCGCGCCCTGCTCGCCCTCCTTCCCTTCGGCTCCTCCCTCTTCTCCTCCCCGATGTGGCCCTCCCGCCGTCCTGCGCACACGCTGCCGCCGGCGAGCCGCCTCCGGCCAGCACCTCCGCCTCCACCGACCTCTGCACCCCCCTCCGACCTCTAACCGCGCGCCGCCGCTCCCGCGCGTCCCCGTCCTCGCCGCCACCGAGCTCCGGCCTCCGCCGCCCGGCCTGCCGCCGCTGGCTGGCCCTCGCCCGGCCTCCTCCCTCGGTTCTCCCGAGCGCCGATCGCGTCGGCCTCCTCCGTCGCCCTCGGCCCCGCTGCAGAGCTCGCCGGACCGCCGTCTCCTCCGTTCCGTCCCCACGGCCGAGCCGCGTCCCCCCGGTCCAAGCTCGTCAACGACCTCGCCGGCCTCCTCCTCTGGTGGGCAGCAGCTCGTCTGAGGGGGCGCTGCCGCCGCCACCCGCGGACATCCTCCGGCCCGGCCTCGCGGTGTGCCTCCTCGGTCGTCGCCCCGAGAACGCCCCTCCTCCGCCCTTCCTCTGCGAGGCCTCGTCGACGGGAGCCGCGCCACCGTCGTTTCCCCGTACACCACCTCCTCCTCTGCAGCTCCTCCGCGAGCGCCGCCGTGCCCTGTTTTCCCGCTCGACCTCCGGCCGGCCGACCCCATCCTTGACCTCGCGCCTCCTGTTGTTTGCCAAGTTCAGGAAAGCTGTCACACGTGGTACCGCTGCAGGGATTCCAAACACAAGATCGATCACTCGACCAAGTTCAACTAGGACCAGGAGGGTTACAATGTCGACAGAACGAAGACACGGAATCGCCCCGCGACGACTGAACCCGAGGATTCACCAAGTTCGACAACGACCCGTACGATGAACCGCCGGCACCAAACAAGTCACCCTCGAATACCGTTGCCGAGACCCCCGACCCAAGATCTCCTGAAGGCCCTGGCATCAAACAAGTTCTCCATCGATAACAAGATCGCCACACGAACTCTGGACATGGAACGCCATGAAATCCTTCCCGGACCCCAAGACCGACATCGTCACCCGAGAACTCCGACAAGGACGCCAAGCTCGTCGGAATCCCAGACGCCAAGTACTTCCTCGAGGACGCCGAGTACTTCACCCCGGACACCGAGACCCTGGACGACAAGTTCTCCTTCCCGGAAACATTGACGCTTGTGCGACAAGATCTACTTCCCAGGTCCGAAGACCCTAAATCCCGGAGTCCGAGAACGATTCCGTCGAACCCTGAACCCCGAGACCGAACCCCCCGGAACCAAGATCGTCGAACCCTAATGTGTGACCCTGATCCGAGCCCCTATTTTATAAATGCCATCTATATAATTTGTTGCATATTAAAATTTCCATGCTTGCATACATATTGTCATGTGGTTTGGGGGCCTTATGCCGATTCACCATATAATTAAATATGGGGCCCATATGCGGGCAAATCTAGTCTTATATTGGCCTCATTTAAATTTGTGTAGTGAACCGGTGCTATCTTCTGCCATGTTAAGACAACATTTAAATTGTGGGGTATCTAAACAACATGAACCTAATAATTAATTGTCGGGACCCCGGTTCCGCTTAATATGATCTAATTGCATCGCACCCTTGCCATGTCATACATCATACATGCATCATGCCCGATCTTTTGCCGTAGTATTAAATATTGCATCCGGTGTTTATTCTAGTGTTTTGCTTCTTCGCGGATAAGGCCGTTGAGTTGATGTGAGCTTCGCCCCGATCTTCGGATGAACCTTCGGAAATGTTTTCAGTCGATCATCTCCCCCTTTCTACCTATCTTACTTTTATAGTATTTATTCCCTCCTATTGATCTATTGCTATCTGTGTTGCGGTGCTCTAGTTTTCGTGCCCGTGATATCCCGTGCAGCCTTATATTGCCTTGGACACATCCTATTACCTGTTGTTTGGTAGATAGTTGGACTTGCGTGTCGTGGTCGCTTGCTCAAGTGCTGTTGCGTGTCGTCCAGTACCACAGTTGTTGGAGTATTGCCGCATGTTTAATGTTGGAAATGATCATGGCTTTAATTACCGTTCACTTTATTTACTGTTTAACAACTAAAATTGAAGTAAGCAGAGGCACAGGTGGGCAATAGATGTTATTTGGTTGTTAATCGTCCACTGGTGTCCCGTAGGACCCCGAGTACTTGATACCTGTTTCTTGAATATTCGCGCTATCCACATCCGGGAGGATTATGGGACCCCCCTGAGCCAGAGCTTGATTCATTCTTATTTCTTGGGGCCACAAACTAGTTTGAGGTTTTATTTACGATCCTGTACTTATGCCATGCTTTACTGCTTTATTTACGATTGTGCGAGGAGCACACTGTACTGTTTAGGTAAGCGGAGTGTTTTCGCGGTATCGACAATCCCAGTTTTGGGTTCCCAGTCGTTTACAGCCATTGTCGCAAACCTTGAGTCCGTCTCGGAGTCAGCTAGCTTCGTTGCGGGTCTACTCAATGGGGTGGCCCCCTGAAATATTTTTGAATCCTGTGATTGCTTTGTCGTGAAGGCCTCGTTGGGTTTTGATTTGGTTTTTCCGAGGTTGATCGAGTGTGTGTTGCTATTTGTGCACGCCTGCAGGGTAAAACTTTCTGAAAGCCGTGTCCGCGGTTATGGACGACTTGGAGCACAGTATCTCGATCATAGACAACTATAACTAAAGTAGTGCTATAAATTTGACTTTATAATGACTAGTAATCAGCTTCACTATAATGGAATGGCTAAATAAAACTGCCAACAATTGCTTGCTTGGGTTGTCGCTTGCGACCATTGTATCTGACTAGTAAGTATCGCAACTATAATGGAATGGCTAAATAAAAGTACCAACAACTGCTGGGTTTTGGGATATCTCATGCTATATGTAACTGACTAGTAAGTGTTGCAACTACAACGGAATGTTTAACTAAAAGTGCCCACTGCTTATTTTATCAGGATGATTATCTATACTTGACTAGTAATTGCTGCAACGATAACTGAATAAATAAAACTGCCAACTGTGTGAGTTCCTCGGTTGACTTCCTCGTTTGGTCTCGAGCGGGAAATACCAGGATGGGTTTGTTTGGTGTTAGAATCAGGTTGGATCCGAATAGACCTTTCTCGTCCCTGTCTGATAGCCGCCAGTTTTATCGAGTCTCTATAGGTGTTTAGTGCATGCTGCTGCCGCTGCCGCTTCAGTCCACCATACCTATGTAGGCGAGGACCACCGAATTCTAGCCTCGCCGTGTACTGGCCTCAGTACTGACCGCTCTCTCTTTTTCCTTTGCCCTTTGTCGGCGCCCCTTTTGTTTAAGCAGGTTTTGAGATCGACGTCGTTAGCAGGGTTACCCTTCCGGCAGCTTTGGCAGGGTTATGGACGCCATTGGTTATTCTTCAGGGCTCTTAGCCCCATTTGCATCTTGTCCGTAGCTGGGCGCTCTATCGTTTTCAAGGTGATTTGGATCTTTGTCCTGTATATATGTATTCTTGACTCATGGAGTCGTGTTGTATATATATCTGTTCTGTGGGTCCCATCGAGGACTGTTGTGTAATGTTATTACTTCGTTTTCCACCCGCACGAAAGTGCCTGGTGGGCACCTTTGAATCGTTTCTATGCGGGTTTGGCGGGAATCGCTAAAACTTGCATAGGGTCGATTCTGAGGGTGTTACATCTAACATGAGCATGAAAGATGAAGTTCTAACAATAAGATATAGTAACTATGTTGCAACATGAAAAGATACAAACAAAGATCAGGAATAACAATGCATTGAAAGACGTTCGATTGTTTCACATATAGAAAACATAGCATGGTGGCAATCATCTTGTACCTCATGGAGTAGCAAAAAAATGCATATGACAACTTCAAAGTTCATAAGGGTGACTAGATACAAATAGTTCAAGAACAAGCAATACCAACAACATGAATCAATCAATAAGTTTTGGGACAATGCACATAGAACTAAGAATGACAACTATGATCTCTTAATTGGTGCCTAAGGATAGAAGGTGGAGACTCAGTATAAATGTGGAAAAAAGGCTCTTCAAAGGGAAGCAGGGATTTCAAGTTTCATAAAGAGCTTCCAAAAATTATGGTACTTGTTAGCTTTCAGCTCTCATTGCCCCTATCATAAGCATCTTGAAGTGATTAAGGTTAAAGTGAACAAAGTATGGAGTATATGCTTCACAAAGTACAATTTGGCAATCTCATGTCCCTTGAGTACGAGGGCCGCTCCTCGTGCTACTCAACTTTAGTTACCGGTAAGTTCTTGTCATAGTAAGTACATGTATATCATCGAGAACCGCCAACGGGGTACCCCTTGCCCTATGATACAGGAGCTATCACATATCAAAATGACAAGGCAAGCAGACAATGAGCATCTCAGCAATCTTCTTATTTGCCATGGGAAAATGGTGCTTTTTTCTCTCTTTCCTCTTTTTTGTGTCTCTTTTTTATAAGAATAAAGCTTCATAGATTGCTCACTATAGTGATGCTGCAAGTTTCCACCATGATTAGGCATGGCTTAGGCTAGCGGCCCAGGCATTTCTCTAACACA
The DNA here is from genome assembly GCA_030063025.1 of Avena longiglumis. Taxonomy (NCBI): domain Eukaryota; kingdom Viridiplantae; phylum Streptophyta; class Magnoliopsida; order Poales; family Poaceae; genus Avena; species Avena longiglumis. The sequence continues at coordinate 425,532,235 of CP125974.1, read as the reverse complement.
TATACATAACTCCATGGACTTACAAGATCCCCTTTTATTTCACATCGACGACATCCATAAACAAAAGAGCATGATATCAACCGGGTAAATATTTACAAGTGTTGACAGCGTTCCCCATGACGGCATGGTTTTGCTAATTCCAACTTATAAGTGCAAGCATATACAAGATGGGCACAATGGTTCAAGTTTATTATGGGAAAGAAAAATAAAGTGTGCCATCAAGTTTGTGAGATCTTTAATCACTAATTTTTCACATAACAAAGTGACTTTTTAATTGGAAGGTAGATAAAACAAGAATTAACTTGAAATGGTGTAACACACCATGCATAGGAATTTATAGTGGACACTTTGGAATAACTTGGTTTCTTGGGAGTTGGATGCATGAGTAGAGCTTACTCAATACAAGTGAAGGCTAGCAAAAGACTAGGAGCGACCAACTAAGAGAGCAATAATGTCCATAATCATGAAGAGCGACAAAACATTATTAATCAAAACATAAAGTGATATCACAAGTCAAAAACTAAATGATCATAGAGGCTAAGGTGACTGGTTCATAGTCATAACATGGTGTAAGCATGCGCCAAGTCAACCCAAATAAAGCATCAAAGGAGAATACCACAATATTATGTTTTTCTATGCTAAAACAACGCATGATTATTTCAAGGCACATTAAGAAATCCCAATTGTTTGGAACAATTCATGCTACATAAATAATCACTAAGCATAAGGTAATAACAACATCTAGCATGACATGATAAAGCTTAAGCCATAGTCAAAACAAGCTCTCTTTTGTACCACTATAAGCATGAAATTTTCTACTCTTTTCCAACGCCAATCAACTTATTTGAAAACATCACAGAAAAAACGGTGGTCCAACTACTTTATTCAATAAAACTAAACAAATTAAAACCAAAAACTAAAACTAAGACGCTCCAAGAACAACACAACAGTGCATGAAACAATAAAAACAAAGTGTCTGGAAAGAGACCTGAGATTTTTATTGATGAAGAAGGGGATGCCTTGGGCATCCCCAAGCTTTGACGCTTGTACCTCTTGAATATTTCTTGGGGTGAAATGGGGTGGCATCCCCAATCTTGAGATTTTTTCCATTCTTCATCTCATTACATCATTCTTCCCCTACACTTGAAAATTTTCTTCATACAAAACTTCACACAATCTTCATTAGCAACATTAGTGCATTCAAAAGTAATAAAACTTTGGGTTTTGTTTTAACACAGCAAAACTTCCATTGAGAACACAAGATTCTGAAGCAATTCCCTTCAAAAATCTCAATTTACCAAAAAGAACTCAAAAAGAAATCGATAAGAAGCAAATGCAAATAAAGGTCTGTCAAAACATACTAGCAGGTAAAAATCGATTTTTTCAAAAACCTTATGTTGCTCAAATCAAAAAGTGTTGAACTAACGAAAGTTATATAACAACCTGGGGCATAAGCACACGAAATGACAGCTCAATCTGACATAGATATTTTTCATGAATTTTTACAGTGAAGCACAGAAATCTGTTATGGGATAGCAACTTCCCCAAATCTTACTTCTCTCTCATTAGAGGTTAGTCTTGGCACGAAAATCAAACAAAAAGGATAAGTAGAGGTTATTATAGAGGTAATAACTTCCATGACTCAACTAAATTTTTTGGGTTATCTCCCAATAAGTACTTTCTTTAACGCCTTTAAGTTAGGCATAATAGTTTGAGAAGATGCTCACCTAAGAAATATCAATTTAAGTAAAAGAGAGCATCAAGAAGCAAATTCAAAACACATTTAACTCTAACCCACTTCCTATGCATAGGAATCTTGTACGCAAATAAATTCACAAAGAACAAAGTGACAAGCATAGGAAGATAAAACAAGTGCAACTTCAAAATTTTCAACATAAAGAGGGGAAACTTAATATTGTTGAGTTGCATAAAACCATGTTTACCTCTCTCATAATAACTTACAATAGCATCATGAATTAAATTAACAATATAACTATCACATAAAACATTCTTATCATGAGCCACATGTATAAAATGATTATTACTCTCCACATAAGCATAGTCATTCTTATTAATGTAGTGGGAGAAAATTCAACAAAATAGCTATCATTATTATTCTCATCACCATAATCAAATATAGGAGGCATATTGTAACCATAATTAATTTTCTCCTCAATAGTAGGTGGACTGAAAAATCATATTCATCATTGTAATCATCATAAATTGGAGGTATAGTATCATCATAGCAACTTTTCTCCTCTAAAGCTAGGCAACTAAAAAGATCAGCTTCCCCAAGCTTAGACTTTTCCATAGCATTAGCAATAATGGTGTTCAAAGGATTCATACTAATAACATTACTATTAGTATGCAAATAAAGTTCCATAGGTTTTTTAATTTTCTCTTCAAACACTTCATGTCCTAACTCAATATAAATACTATAAAGCTCTCTAATTTTGTTGTTGTTTTCCATTAAGCCTAACTAGTGAAAATAAAAACAAGAAACAAAAGACATAATTGCAGAATCTAAAGGAAATAACTTCGATTACTCACACACCAGCAACAGTACTAGAAGATAGCTTAGTATCCAGAGGATGTGAGTACCTTTTACCTTACCTCCCCGGCAACGGCGCCAGAAAAGAGCTTGATGTTTATGCACTTCTATTCTTGTAGACAGTTGTTGGGCCTCCAAATGCAGAGGTTTGTAGAACAGCAGCAAGCTTCCCTTAAGTGGATTACCCAAGGTTTATCGAACTCAGGAAGGATGTGGTCAAAGGTATCCCTCTTAATTAACCCTGTAATCAAGATACAAGAAGTCTCTTGTGTCCCCAACACACCCAATACACTTGTCAGGTGTATAGGTACACTAGTTCAGCGAAGAGATAGTGAAATACAAGTAGTATGGATGATTATAAGTGGTAACGGTTCCATAAAGGACTTTGATGGCGTGGAAGAGACTAAAGGAAATCTGAAATAAAGATGGAAGCAAGCAAATATCTAACAGATCTAGTGGTAAATGGTGTTTCAATGCTTAGAAACAAGGCCTAGGGATCATACTTTCACCAGCGAACACTCTCATATAAATATATTCTCTTCATTATGCTACTCTAAAATACTCTCTGGTTGGATAAGTCTAATCCATGGTAGGGCTACAAAAGCACTCCTTAAAGTTTGCAATCCCCATCTAGATAACCCCACACTGTCACCTTGAGCGCTAGATGGTTCCTTCAAACACCATAATTTCATAAAGACATCCAACTCCAAATATAACTCATGACAAGTATTTATGTGATCTTTAGCCTAAGTGCTACACGGTGTGCATGCTGTCACTTTTACACACGTGGGGAGAGCCGGAGATTGGTTTAAGCACTTGAGTAGCAGAGTAGATCTACTTGATTACAAAGCTCATGATCACATAAAGATCATGCATAGAGAGACAGATGAACATATAGCTACCGGTAGAGCCCTTAGCCTTGAGGAAGAACTACTCTCTCCTCATCATGGGAATCAGCAACGGCGCTGGAGATGGTGGTGGAGATCGATGGAGATGGCTTCGGGGGCAATTCCCCGTCCCGGCAGGGTACCAGAATAGAGACTTTCTGTCCCCCGAATGTCCCCTTCAGTGGCGGCGGCGCAACGGAACTTTTCGTGGATTTTTGCTCGACGATTTAGGGTTTTCTCTTCGGGGGCTTCTTATAGGCGAAGGGGGAAAGGTCGGTGGAGGCCCAGGGTGCCCATACCCACTGGTGGCGTGCCTAGGGTGGGACCGCGGGGCCATAGGATGTGGTCACCCTGGTGCCCTACTCCGTCTCTACTTCGCGTTTCCGTATTGCTTCGGGAAAAATAGTAACTTTGGATTTTGTCCCGTCCAATTCCGAGAATATTCATTTTTTAGCTTTTCCGAAACCAAAAACAGCAGAAAAAAAGGCACTGTGGCATCTTGTCAATAGGTTAGTTCCAGAAAGTGTATAAAAATACCTCAAAGTGTAGACAAAAAATAAGACAAATGATATAAAACAAGCATGGAGCATCAAAAATTATAGATATGTTTACGACATATCAAGGTACCACTCGATCAGGAAGAATTTATTTACCTCCATATATTGATCATATTCCGACTAAAAGATGTCTAGAGTTTATTGAAAAAAATTCTAACTCAAATATCATAGACGTGAACAACTTGATTCCACTGATGGCACACTTGACCATAACCCGTGGGGCTGAATCTGAGCTGCCATTGGGAGAATATGGGAATCCATGCGGGCGCTTAAGGAAGATACCTATTCTTTGTCCTGAAGTTGAAGCCAAGGAATTTGAAATATATCCTGAGCTAATTTATATGGTGAAAGAAATTACTTTCAAAGGAAAAGAAGAGGAAGATCCTAGTGACCACTTGACAAGGGTCTACGACCTTTGCGCTGCTCTTAAACCAGCAAGTTTACGAATAGAGTTTGTACGCCTTAAACTCTTTCGCTGGTCACTAAAATATAATGTTTTTTCTTGGTTACAATCATTGCCCAATCATACTATAATAAGCTAGGAATCTTGCATCCAAGAATTCATGCATAAATATTGTTCATCCAAAAAAATCATGTGAATTAAACATAGCATAACAAACTTTCTCCAAATAGTTGGATACAACTTTTATCAAGCATGGAATAGATTTTATGCAATGATTATGAAAGTCCCGAATCATGGTTTCAAAGAACATTTGATTATTCAATATTTTTTCAATGGGCTTAATGATGAAACAAAAGAGGTGATTGATCTATCTGTAGGGGATCTATATGTGACCTAACATTGTCAGAATGTGTAAAGCTTTTCAAGGTAAGATACTTTAATTGATGAACAATACAATCTAGATGAGGATGTTGAACCACAAAAAGGTATGATCCACATACCCTCAGATCTCATTCCTGAAGTTAAGAAGTCCATGGAAGAAAAAGGTATAGCCTCATAACTTGTTAAAGAAACTAAAGTTGACATTCTTCAAACTTATGTAATAGAAGATGATCTAAATCTTGTCATGCAAAAGTTTAGGTATCAAAAAAATCAGTTTCGTGAGACACGGAAAAAGAATATAAGGGACCTAAACAAAGTCTTTGATGACTTGGCTCATGCTACAAAACATTTAGATAGATATCTAGGTATGGATAAAACACAATGTGATCAAATAATTGAAACCTAGAATTTGATTTTGAACCAAGGGAATTTCGGTACTGTTTCTACTAACATTGTTACTATACGTGGTACGGAAACGCAGAAACCATAGGGGTAGCCTTGGTATCAAGAAGAACAAGCCAGCAAGGCAAGAGAGATTCAAGAAGAAGAGTACCTTGTAGATCCTCAAGATGACATAGATTATGAAGCTCAGAAAAGAGAACATGAGGCTTCCAAGACAAGACAAGACAAGAAGAAGAAGCAGGAGATAAACATAAACTATATGATTCATATGCTGAGACACTCGACTCAAGGAAGGAAGCTGATCTTAGAAAGGAGCAAGAAGAAAAAGTTGTCACTTCATGTGAAGAGCACATTGATAAGCAAAAATCAACAACAAGGAAAGTGAAAAAAGACGCTCCACCAGTGCCAAAGGTAAAAGAGAAGGTAATACAAACCAAAAATAAAATTCCTTATCCTTATCGGGTTCAATATGAATTGGATAAAGCTATTTATGATTCTTTTTCCGAGGCACTTGGAAGTCCTCACTTATAACTTCCCTTAACTGATGTTATTCAATTTCCTACTTATTAAAAGTTTGTGCGAGATATCCTTAATAGAAAAAATAAGGTAACTAAGACTGTAGCAGTAATGACAAGATTTGGAGATAAGATGCCTGCTAAGCTTGGGGACCCAGGTATACCAACCATCTCCTATGCAATTGGGAAAACCAATATATATATAACGCTCTTTGTGATTTAGGAGAAGGTGTTAGTGTTATGCCTTATTCCTTATTTAAGAAACTGAACTTAGGAGAGTATTCCCCTATTTCAATTACTCTACAAATGGCGGATAAAACAACTAAACAACATGTTGGATGATCAAAGACGGTATACTTAGAATAGACCAACATGTTATACCCACTTATTTTATTATACTTGATGTTCCTAAGGATGACAAACTTTCTATCATCCTTGGAAGACCTTTTCTGAGCACAACTAGAGCTAATGTAGACTGCTCTAGCGGTAAGATTGTTTTCAATATATATGATGATCAGATTGTTCGATACTTCCTGAAGAAACCGGAACATAGTGGAAAATATGTTCCATCACCCAAGCGTGTTCAAGCAGCAAGAATGAGAGATGAAGAGCGGCTTGAAGTAAATGCCGATAGCATGGAGATTGGCTAAAAACCAAAACTCCATAATAAAATACTTAATGGGAGTTAACCATTCTCAATAAATTAAATTTAAATTTTTGTTCTATCCTTTTTATTGTTTATTTTGTCTAAACCAATAAATTTGTTTTAAGTGCTGATTTATTCAGAGAACTGATGGCTGTGAAATACCACCTCTTTTAGCCATATAAAATTTGTCATTTATCTCTCATATCATGTTTCTTCTAGCTATAGCTATGCCTTATATGCATGACTTCTAGTTTTCATTCAACTTTCAATATGAGCTTTGCACATTTAGTATTTTAGGTAGAATTTTATCACTTTCCTTGTCTATGACATGTGTGTAGGTGTTGATGATGATTATGCATAAATTAGAGGCAAAAAGAACAAATAGAGAATAGTATGGAGGAGCTGCAGGGGCCAAACTTAACCATTTGAGAGGTTGAGTGTCACATCCAAAAATTTTGCAAATGTTGAAATGTGAAAAAATAAACAAACAAAAGAAATAACTGATGAAATTTAGGGGGAAAATAAACTTTTTGCTTCTAAATGGAAACATCCAAACCTTACTTGAACAAAAATTTGAATGCGAAAGTAAGAAACAAATTTTCAAACAGATCAAATGCATTCATGCATGGGATGTATCTTGATTTTGAGCACTTGGAAAAGATAAACATAAAACCTAAACCCTAATAAGATAAATGATCATCAAGTTCAATACAATACTATGGCTTTGTCCCATACAAAAATTTAGCAACATCACTCCTAAATAATCAATAATGGTAAAAAAACAAAATTACAAAACCATGGGAATTAGTTTCACTCTTTTTGGAGCCATGGATAAAAAGATATGAATTATATAAGACAAGAAGGAAAAATAAATAAGAATTATTGCAAAGTCAATTTAAACCATAGATAAAATCCATGAGTAAATGGAATAAAAGTATATTTAAATAATATAAAAGCATAAATTTTTATTAAATAAAATTATATGGGCTTAAGTACCATATTCAAATTATATTAAATAATGCCAATGTGCCACACTCAAATTTTAAATAAATAATAAGTTATAAAAATATTTGAAATTATCTAATTGGACTAAATAACCAACTTATATTTTGTATAAAATATTCTGAAAAGATTTGGTGAAGTTTTGAAATCAAATTGAAGTTTAAATAATTTGGTTTGAATAAAAACTAAAAATAGAAATAGAAAAAGAAAAGAAATAAAAATAAAACACTGCCAACTAAACTAACTAGGCCCAGCAACCTCGGCCCATACAGCCCACCCGGCCACTCCCTCTCTCCCCCTGCAGTTTTCTTTTCTCACCGAGCCTCCCCCGCATCCTCTGACTGACAGGACGGCCCAACTGCCTCTTCATCTGTTGGAGATATGCCCTAGAGGCAATAATAAATGTAGTTATTATTATATCTTTGTGTTTATGATAAATGTTTACATTCATGCTATAATAGTATTAACAAGGAAACATTGATACTTGTGTGATTTGTAAATTTAATTGAAGTCCCTAGTATAGCCTCTATACATCACTAGCTTGTTGATTGATAAATGATTGTGGTTTCCCTATCATGAACATTGAGATGTTATCAAACGACAAGATCATATCGTTAGGAGAATGATATGATGGACATACTCCTATAGATAAGCGTAGCATAAAGATCAAGTCATTTCAATAGTTCAATTGCTACATGCTTTCTGATACATAGTAACCTAATTCCTTCGACCATGAGATCATGCATATCACCTTTACCGGATGGATGCTTTGATGACATCAAACACCACACCGTGGCGGGTGGCTATAAAGGTGGCATTGAGTGTTCGGAAAGTATTGGTTGAGACACATGGATCAAGAGTGGGATTTGTCCATCCATATGACAGATAGATATACTCTGGGCCCTCTCGGTGGAATGTCATCCAATTAGCTTGCAAGCATGTGACTGGCTCACAAGGGATCACATATCACGAGAACGATAAAAGAGTACTTATCGGTAACGAGGTTGAACTAGATATGCAGAGATACTGACGATCATAACCTCGGATAAGTAAACTATCGTGAGACAAAGGGAAATTGGTATCGTATGTAAGTGGTTCATTCGATCGCAAAGTAATCGTAGAAATATGTGGGAGCCATATGAATTTCCAGATTCCTCTATTGGTTATTGTTCGGAGAAGTGTCTCGATCATGTCCGCATAATTCACGAACTGTAGGGAGACACACTTAAGGATTCGACGTTGTTTGAGTAGTTATGGAATGAATAAGAAAGAGACCGAATGTTGTTCGGAGTCTTGGATGGGATCCGGGATATCACGAGGTGATCCGGAATGGTCCGGAGAATAAGATTCATATAAGGAAAGTCCCGTTTCGGAGTTGGGGAATGATTCTGGTGTTTTCATCGGGAATGTTCTAGAAGGTTCCGGAATGTCCGGCACTCCGGAGGGGAAGGGGTACATGAATGTGTCATTGCATATTGGAATGATTGCATCATGTACTAAGTGTCCTCGCTGTTCCAAATAAAGGATTAAATTTAATCCTAATTTGAAAAGTCAAATAGCTAATTTGAAAAGCCAAACGACTAAAATTGGAAAGAGGAAAAGAGGAGGGAGTGTGAAACCGAGTTGGGGAGGGAGTCCTCCTCCCCAAGCCGGCGCACCACCCAAGCCGAGTTGGGGAGGGACTCCCCTCCCTCCCCTTGGCCGCCGGCCCCTCCACCTATATAAGGAGGGGCAGGGCTCCCTCCTAGAGCACACAAGTCCCTCACCTCAAACCCTAGAAAGCTGCAGCCCTCCATAGCCGCCGCCACCCCCTAGGGTTTTGCCCTAGCCGCCGACTTGGGGTCCCTGGAACCCTAGCCGCCGGCTCTAGCACTTCCTCCTTGGTGTGTCTACACCGTAGATCGCCGAGGAGCTCTCTCATACTCCACCATACTCGCTCCGGCTTAAGGCGAAGCCCTGCGAGATCTCCCCTCTACTTCCGGTACCACGCCGTTGTCTTGGGAATCGCGAGAGAGTGCTACAACCTCCATTTTCTGGAACAAGGAGAGGAAGGTCTTCGAAATACCGAACGTGTGACCGATTGGGCGCTGCTTGAGCAGCGCCGGAAGGATCGTCTACGCGATCTTGAGATCGGAAGAAATCGACTACATCACCCACGAGAATCCGCTCTCGTTAAACACTTTGGAATCTTCGAGGGTAAGTTATTCCATCGACTCGTTGCTACAATCTAGTAGATAGATCTTGGCTTGTTTGTTTGTATGCGATAGAAATTTTTTGTTTTCCATGCTACGAAACCCTACAGTGGTATCAGAGCCGTGTCTATATGTAGAACACAATGGTCATTGTGGGCGTTGATGCTTTTATTGTCGATTGCTTCTTGTGTACTTTGCATCTTGCGGTATGTTGGGATGAAGCGGCCCGGGCTAACCTTACATGACATCGTTCATGAGACTTGCTCCACGCTTGACATGCAACTTGTATTGCATAAGTGGCTTTGCGGGTGCCTGTTTCTCCTAGCATAGTTAAGATCCAATTTACAACGGGTGATTAACAATACTAGTATCAATGTTGTGGTTCATGTTCGTAAGTTAGAACGACACTTATTGAAAGCCCCAAACCACGTAAAACATGCAAAGAAAGTAGAGGCGTCTAACTTTGTTTTGCAGGGGTGTGCTGTGATGTGATATGGCCATGATTGTGATTATATTTGATGTATGCAATGTTCCTTATTGTAAGTTGGCAACCGACAGCCATATGGTTGTCTTTAATTTATGTTAAGACCGCGTGTCTATTCAAAGTAGTTGTAATAGTTGAAGCCGGTGGACGACAACCATGGAGAGGCGTCATTGACCTTGATGCAATGCCGGTGATGATGGAGATCATGTTCGTGCTTGAAGATGGAGATCGGAAGCACAAAGAAGAAAGGCCATATCATATCACATATTATGAATTGCATGTGATGTTAATCCTTTATGCATCTTGTATTGCTTAGTAGACGACGGTAGCATTATAAGATGATACCTCATGCACATGAATTTCAAGTCATAAAGTGTTCACCCTTAGTTAGCACCGTTGCTAAAGCTTGTTGTTTAGAAGCACCACGTGATGATCGGGTGTGTTAGATTCCGCAAGTGTATACGACGTGAGCAAGCCAGATTTGCTCATGCGGAAACGAAGGTTTGATCTTGACGAGCCTAGCATGCACAGACATGGTCTCGGAACACGGATCACCGAAAGGTAAAGCATGAATCATATAGAAGATATGATGAACATGATGATTGTTCGCCATTGAAACTATATCAACTCTCGTGATGATCGGTGTTGATGTAGTGGATCTGGTTCGTGTGATCACTAAAACAATGTGAGGGATGTTGTTTTGAGTGGGAGTTCACCTAGATTAACTTTATTATTAATTTGAACTCAATTTGTCATAAACTTAGTCTAAAATATTGCAAATATGTTGTAGATCAATGGCAGCCCCTACCATCAATTTTAATGCATTCCTAGAGAAATAAAAGTTGAAAAACAATGGAAGCAACTTCGCGGATTGGTTCCGCAATTTGAGGATTGTCCTCACAGCTGGTAATTTGACCTATGTGCTGGATGCACCGCTGGGTGACCCACTGCGGTGATGCTTCGATGAAGTAAAGAATGTTTACCTCGCTCGGAAGAATCGGTACTCCATAGTTCGATGTGCTATCTTGTATGGTTTGGAATCGAGCTTGAGAAAAGGTTTGAGAATTCAGACCCATATGATATTGTCGAGGATCTCAAATTGATCTTTGAGACTCATGCGGCAATTGAAAGTTATGAGGCTTCGAAAAGTTCTTTAACGCAAGATGGAAGAGGGCAGTCGGTGAGCATGTGCTTAAGATGTCAGGCACGCAAACAAACTTCAAAGCTTGGGTATAGTGATTCCTAATGCTTTGGGATTTACCGTGTCCTCCAATCACTACCACCAAGTTACAAGAACTTTGTGATGAACTACAACATGCGAGAACATGAACAAGCGGTTGCGACTGTTTGCTATGTTAAAATCTGCGAAGTGGAGATCAAGAAAGAGCACCAAGTGTTGTTGGTCAATAAGACCACCAAATTCAAGAAAGGCAAGTCTAAGCAGTGACACTTCAAGAAGGGTGGTAAGAAAGTTACCACGCCGCGAAGAAGACCAAGGCTGGACCTAAGCACGATCTTGAGTGCTTTCTTTGCAAGGGAGAAGGTCCTCGAAGCGGAATTGCCCAAAGTACTTGGCAGATTTGAAGAACGGCAACATCAAGAAGAAAGGTATATCGATATACATGTTATTGATGTGTATCTCACTAGTACTCGTCGTAGTGCTGGGTATTTGATCTTGGTTCGGTTGCTCATATTTGTAACTCGAACAAAGTCTTTGCAGAATAAACGGAAGCTAGCGAAGAACAAGGTGACGATGCGCGTGGGAAACGGATCAAAGGTTGATGTGATCGCGGTTGGCACGCTAACCCTTCATCTACCATCGGGATTAGTTTTATACTTAAATAATTGTTATTTGGTGCCTGCGTTGAGCATGAACATTATATCGGGATCTTGTTTATTGCGAGACGGTTACTTGTTTAAGTCCGAGAATAATGGTTGTTCGATTTATATGAGTAATATGTTTTATGCACATGCACCTTTGATAGATGGTCTATTCTTATTGAATCTCGATAGTGGAAATACACATATCAACAACATTGAGGCTAAACGTTTGAAATCAAACAATAATTCGACCTATATGTGGCACTATCGTCTTGGTCACATTGGAGTGAAGCGTATGAAGAAACTCCATTCCGATGGACTTCTTGAATCACTTGATTTCGAATCACTTGAAAGATGTGAAGCATGTCTGATGGGAAAAATGACTAAGACTCCATTTTATGGTATGATGGAGCGAGCTACGGACTTATTGGAAATCATACATACCGATGTGTGTGGTCTAATGAGTGTAGCATCGCGCGGTGGTTATCGTTATGTTCTTACCTTCACGGATGACTTGAGTAGATATGGGTATATCTATTTCTTGAAACATAAGTCCGAAACTTTCGAGAAGTTTAAGGAGTTTCAAAGTGAGGTAGAGAATCAACGTAACAAGAAGATTAAATTTCTACGTTCTGATCGTGGAGGTGAATATCTAAGTTACGAGTTTGGCGAGCATTTGAAGAAATGCGGAATACTTTCTAATTGACACCGCCGAACACCACAGCGTAATGGTGTGTCCGAACGTCGTAATCGAACTCTCTTAGATATGGTTCGTTCTATGATGTCACTTACAGATTTACCGCTATCATTTTGGGGTTATGCATTAGAAACAGCCGCATTCACTTTAAATAGGGCACCGTCTAAATCCATTGAAACGACACCGTATGAATTATGGTTTGGGAAGAAACCTAAATTGTCGTTCCTTAAAGTTTGGGGATGCGAAGCCTATGTAAAGAAGTTACAGACGGACAAGCTTGAACCCAAAGCGGAAAAATGCATCTTCATAGGATACCCGAAGGAAACTGTTGGGTATACCTTCTATCATAGATCCGAAGGAAAAATCTTCGTTGCCAAGAATGGATCCTTTCTAGAGAAGGAATTTCTCTCGAAAGAAGTGACTGGAAGGAAAGTAGAACTCGACGAGGTTGTCGAACCTTCTCTCGAAATTGCGAGTAGCGCAGCACCGGAAGAAGTTCCTGTGGTGCCTGCGCCAATAAGAGAGGAAGCTAATGATGATGATCATGAAACTTTGGTTGAAGTTGCTACAGAGCCTCGGAGGTCAACGAGAACTCGTACCACTCCATATTGGTATGATCCCATTATGAGTGTCATGTTGGTGGATAACACCGATGACCCCGAGACATATGAGGAAGCGATGATGAGCCCAGATTCCAATAAATGGCAAGAAGCCATGAAATCCGAGATTGGATCCATGTACGAAAACCAAGTATGGACTTTGGTGGACTTACCGGATGGCTGGAAGGCTATCGAGAACAAATGGATCTTCAAGAAGAAAACAGATGCTGATGGTAATGTTACTGTCTATAAAGCTCGACTTGTCGCAAAAGGGTTTCGGCAAATTCAATGAGTTGACTACGATGAGACTTTCTCACCAGTAGCGAAGCTAAAGTCTGTGAGGATTATGTTAGCAATCGCTGCATATTATGATTATGAGATATGGCAGATGGATGTCAAAACAGCATTCCTCAATGGAGACATTGATGAAGAGTTGTATATGATGCAACCCAAAGGTTTTGTCGATCCTAAAGATGCTAACAAGGTATGCAAACTTCAACGATCCATCTATGGATTGAAGCAAGTGTCCCGAAGTTGGAATCAATGTTTTGATAAGGTGATCAAAAGTTTTGGTTTTATACAAACTTATGGAGAAGCTTGTATTTACAAGAAAGTGAGTGGGAGCTCTGTAGCATTCTTAATACTATATGTAGATGAAATATTGTTGATTGGGAATGATGTAGATCTTCTTAATAGTGTCAAGGAATATTTGAATAATAGTTTTTCAATGAAGGATCTTGGCGAAGCAGCTTACATATTAGGCACAAAGATTTATAGAGATAGATCGAACGCATGGATATCATTGTCACAGAGTACATATTTGGACAAAGTTCTAAAGAGATTTGGAATGGAAGATAGCAAGAAAGGGTTCTTGCCCATGTTGCCCAATACGACCTTGAGTAAAACTCAAAGTCCGACATCGGCAGAAGATAGAGAAAGGATGAGTAAGACTCCCTATGCCTCAGCCATAGGATCTCTAATGTATGCCATGCTATGTACTAGACCCGACATTGCATATCCTGTTAGTTTGACTGGCATATATCAAAGTGATCCAGGAGTGGATCATTGGACAGCGGTCAAAAACATCCTAAAGTACTTGGAGAAGAACTAAGGATATGGTTCTTTCTTATGGAGGTGATGAACATCTCGTTGTTAATGGTTACACCGATGCTAGTTGGAACACCGATTCGGATGATTCTAAATCACAATCTGGATACGTATTTATTTTGAATGGTGCGTGATTAGGCTGGAGGAGTGCAAAGCAAAGCGTTGTGGCGAGATCTTCAACTGAATCGGAATACATGGCTTCTTCGGAGGCTTCACGAGAAGCGATATGGATGAAAGAGTTCATTACAGAGCTGGGTGTGGTTCCTAGTGCGCTGGACCCAATGTCTATCTACTGTGATAACATGGGCGCCATAGCCAATGCGCAAGAACCAAGGTCACACAAGAAGCTGAAGCACATCAAGCTACATTTTCACGCTATTCGAGAACATATCCAAGATGGGGATATAAAGATTTGCAAAGTACACACAGATCTGAATGTGGCGGATCCGTTGACTAAACCTCTCCCGAGGGCAAACATGACCAACACCAAACTTCCATGGGTGTTCGGTATATTACCATGTAATCTAGATTAGATGACTCTAGTGCAAGTGGGAGACTATTGGAGATATGCCCTAGAGGCAATAATAAATGTAGTTATTATTATATCTTTGTGTTTATGATAAATGTTTACATTCATGCTATAATAGTATTAACAAGGAAACATTGATACTTGTGTGATTTGTAAACTTAATTGAAGTCCCTAGTATAGCCTCTATACATCACTAGCTTGTTGATTGATAAATGATTGTGGTTTCCCTATCATGAACATTGAGATGTTATCAAACGACAAGATCATATCGTTAGGAGAATGATATGATGGACATACTCCTATAGATAAGCGTAGCATAAAGATCAAGTCATTTCAATAGTTCAATTGCTACATGCTTTCTGATACATAGTAACCTAATTCCTTCGACCATGAGATCATGCATATCACCTTTACCGGATGGATGCTTTGATGACATCAAACACCACACCGTAACTGGGTGGCTATAAAGGTGGCATTGAGTGTTCGGAAAGTATTGGTTGAGACACATGTATCAAGAGTGGGATTTGTCCATCCATATGACGGATAGATATACTTTGGGCCCTCTCGGTGGAATGTCATCCAATTAGCTTGCAAGCATGTGACTGGCTCACAAGGGATCACATATCACGGGAACAAGAAAAGAGTACTTATCGGTAACGAGGTTGAACTAGGTATGCAGAGATACCGACGATCATAACCTCGGATAAGTAAACTATCGTGAGACAAAGGGAAAGTGGTATCGTATGTAAGTGGTTCATTCGATCGCAAGTAATCGTAGAAATATGTGGGAGCCATATGAATTTCCAGATTCCTCTATTGGTTATTGTTCGGAGAAGTGTCTCGATCATGTCCGCATAGTTCACGAACCGTAGGGAGACACACTTAAGGATTCGACGTTGTTTGAGTAGTTATGGAATGAATGAGAAAGAGATCGAATGTTGTTCGGAGTCTCGGATGGGATCCGGGATATCACGAGGTGATCCGGAATGGTTCGGAGAATAAGATTCATATAAGGAAAGTCCCGTTTCGGAGTTGGGGAATGATTCCGGTGTTTTCATCGGGAATGTTCTAGAATGTTCCGGAATGTCCAAGCACTCGGAGGAAGGGTACATGAATGTGTCATTGCATATTGGAATGATTGCATCATGTACTAAGTGTCCTCGCTGTTCCAAATAAAGGATTAAATTGAATCCTAATTTGAAAAGTCAAATAGCTAATTTGAAAAGTCAAACGGCTAAAATTGGAAAGAGGAAAAGAGGAGGGAGTGTGAAACCGAGTTGGGGAGGGAGTCCTCCTCCCCAAGCCGGCGCACCACCCAAGCCGAGTTGGGGAGGGACTCCCCTCCCTCCCCTTGGCCGCCGGCCCCTCCACCTATATAAGGAGGGGCAGGGCTCCCTCCTAGAGCACACAAGTCCCTCACCTCAAACCCTAGAAAGCTGCAGCCCTCCATAGCCGCCGCCACCCCCTAGGGTTTTGCCCTAGACGCCGACTTGGGGTCCCCGGAACCCTAGCCGCCGTCTCTAACACTTCCTCCTTGGTGTGTCTAAACCCTAGATCACCGAGGAGCTCTCTCATACTCCACCATACTCGCTCCGGCTTAAGGCGAAGCCCTGCGAGATCTCCCCTCTACTTCCGGTACCACGCCGTTGTCTTTGGAATCGCGAGAGAGTGCTACAACCTCCGTTACTGCTGGAACAAGGGAGAGGAAGGTCTTCGAAATCGAGTAACGTGTGAGCATGCGGGGCGCCGGAACGCAGCAACGGAAGGATCGTCTACGCGATCTTGAGATCGGGAAGAGTACGACTACATCACCCACGAGAATCCGCTCTCGTTAAACACTTTGGAATCTTCGAGGGTAAGTTATTCCATCGACTCGTTGCTACAATCTAGTAGATAGATCTTGGCTTATTTGTTTGTATGCGATAGAAAATTTTTGTTTTCCATGCTACGAAACCCTACATCATCATCTTCAACCCAACGACCAAGCCCGCGTTCCCCTCCCTGCCATTTCTGGTCAAAAATGATTCGCGTAAATTCGCATAACTGTGCGAGTGATTCTCTCCCCCGCCCTCTTAACCCCCACTCCCTCCTCTCTGTTTCCCCTCAAACAGCGCCACCAGAGAGCCCCCTAGGCCGCTCGCATTTGACCTTGCACCACCGCAGCCCCGACAAGCTCTGACAATGATTCCGGCGAAGTCTGGCCACCCCTCGCCCTCTGCCTTGCTCTATGGTGTTTTTTGTCCTTAGGCACATCCACTGACTCCCTAATTTTGATTTATTATGCCTTGTAGGCTCGTCTTTGTCTTTGTTTGTGAGCAACCGACGACGAGCATAGCTTCGGTGAGAAATTTCCAGTGAGCCCCGACCACGCCTTGCCATGTGCCTCGCACTGTTGTGACCGCTACCCTTGGGTGCACTCAATGATGCCTTTCTTTTGCTTTCTTGTGCCCTATACGCTCGGCAACGTCTCCATCTGCAAGCCACCGACAGCGAACGAACTCCGGCGACGAATTGCGACTCAATCCGCGTGCCCCTTCCTCTACTACGACCACCCCTGAGCTCGCCTCGACCCCATCACCTCGGTAACGTTCGGCTCCCTCCCCCTTACCCCTCTGAACCACCAATGCGCCGCCACCAGGCGCATCGCCGTCGCGCGTCGCCAGCAGCGCCGCTACTCCTTGGCCAAAGCGCTTAGGTCCATCGGATGCGTATCCTAGGGCCTAGATTAGACCACTTACTGAAACTGTATCAAACCATCTGATCCGTGCGATTTCACTTAGATCCAGCGGCTCGCATTGCTGATCCTGCCAAAATGGTACCAGCCATTTGAACAAGCCATGTGGCTAGGTTTTCAGTTTAAAAACCAGAAATGGTTTATTAGATGTTTAAACTTGTAACATAACTTGTGATCTACAGTTCATAAAAATGCAAATTTGGTGTCTATCGATTCATAAAAATATGAACTACACTACTGTGACCTCTTTTTGTCCAAAAGCTTTTGTGAAAACTGAATTTTAGGCAGAACCTTTTGTGGAGTATTTTGAGTATAAAAATTGTTGTGAAAATTATTTTTGAGTGAATCCTTTTGTAAATGGTTGTGTTTTGAACCCTCTAACCATAAACACTAACATTTTAAATTAAAAATATAAATTTTGAGCCCTAGAAATTATCCCATTGAATAAAGTTTTTCTAGCAAAATAAAAATAATTTAAATAACTTATTTGCACTAACTTGGTTCCAGTTGGAATTCCACTTTTATAAAAGGGACCAGTAGGTGTTTGTAGTGTTCAGAACCTTGCTATGACAATTTCTAAAATAAAAACATCTTGTTCCATTGTAACATCCCAGATTTTGTATTAGGATTTTATTAGTGTCATGCATCATCCTTGCATCATTGCATCCTACAATTAAAAATTGAAATAAAAATCCTAACACCTAAACCTAGAAAAACCCTAATAGTGGTTGCCTTATGTAAGCATTACTGTAGTGGTCAAATTTGACCCTTCTAAAACCCTTGCAAAACTTTAAACTATGGCCCTATGTTGACCACCTTAATTTTATAAAAATTTAGAAACAGTTTTCATCAAGTTTAGACTTAGTATGCAAAAGTTATTTAGGTTTTGCTAAATCAGATATTGAAAATTGTTAAAAGAAAAAAAAGGGGGGCAGCCTAACCAAAGCGGGCATGACAGCCCAAGACGCTGCTGCACCCAGCTAGCCACCGCAGCCCGCCACCGGCCCACCCGCGACATCGCCACCTGCCGCGCCCGCTGACCGCCCGGACCCACACGTCAGCGCCCTCATCGACTCTAGGACGAACACGACGGCCTGCCGCGCTACTGACCGGGAAATCGGGCGATTACGGATCAAATCCGTGCCCCCTACGTCACGAAATCCCTCTCTCTTATACCACAACATCGGGCCCCACCGTTTCCCTCGTTTTTCTCAAACCCTAGCCCCGTTTTCGCAGTTTCCGAACTCGCCGGAGCAGCCGCCATCGGAGCTCGAGGTTGGCGACTCTCCAGGGCACCTCGAGCCCTGTTGCACCTTCCACCCTTCTCGCCTCGACCTACCCTAACCGCCCGCCTGATTCGCTTCTTCCGAAACGCAGGAGGTCACCGGCAATTGCTCGCCGGAGCCGTCGGGTCCGAGAAGAGGAACGGCCGACGCTGGGAGAAGGAAGAGGAGAGGGAACGCGCTGAGGCCATTGGGGGATTCACCATCGACGTGCGCATCGGGGACCATCTTCGTCGCCTCCACTAGGGCCGCCAGGACCTCCGACCACCGTCGACTCCGCCGCCGCCGCCGTCGTCTCCATCGCCGCCACCACCACAGGTCAGTGAAGCCGCCTCGGCCGTCCGATTGAAATCTTGCGGGCCAGATTAGAAGGAGGGAACGAAGGGGTATCGGCCAACCACGCAGCGCCGCGTGGCAAGCCGTGTGGCAAGCGCGTCGTCACTGCGCCGCGTCACCCGCCTGGCCAGCTGGCCCAACCAGAAGCTGCCACTTGGCGCGTTCTGAGTTAGGGTTAGGCTAGTGTGGTTTGATTTTTGCAGATTGAATTTAATATTGCGAAAATCATAGAAAAATAACTACTTGGCCAATTTTATCTTATAATGTACCATTGGATTCCTAATTTTATGTAGAATCCAGATCTACAATAATATCCCAGGTTTACAGTAAGGTTTTAGGTGTAGATTTTAATCATTAGATTAGAGTGTTTAATCTATAAAAAAACTAAAATTATGTTTTAATTGTTTCTTGTTGCAATAACTTTGTTTCCACAATACCTACTGAACAGAATTATTAAGCATTGCTTAAGATCATTAGATCTAGTTTGGGGCTAACTAGATGGTTTGATCTCCTTATAACCCTAGAAATTGTTTTAGTGACTCAATTAGATCTAAACCTTTGAGAAATCAATCCTAGTGACACCCTTACACCATCAAAACACAAACTTGCTACCTTGGTCAATTTAGAAGAACCAACCTTGCATAAAATACCACGTTGCATGCATGCATGAATTCCTTTGTGATATGGTTGAGCAAGTTGTGATCAGATCTATTTTTGTGATTCGTTAGATTGTTCGGAGTGCGCTAAGGAGTGCTATTGTGTAGAGTGCTGCTCGGATAAAGGCAAGTTACACAAATTGTTCATAACTTTTGTCCAGTTTTGATTCTATGCATGTGATCTTCAAAATTCTGTAGTATGCATGTGTAGGATGATCTATTAGAATTTTCCTTAGTATTATTTTGCAAGTGCGATGATTTTGTAGTATGCCATGAGTAGCTCCATACTTAGGATTTACCTCCTAATAGGTTCCCCTGTTTTTGCTAAGTATTGCTTGCTATGCTATATATACAAAGTATCGTTTGGGGGTTCGAAAGACAAAAAAAATTCTAAGTATAAAGGCTCTCTAGAGCAAACTTTTCTTCTCAAATCCACTTCAAAATAAAACTAAGTTTTCTTCTGGGCGTAATGGTTGTCGGGTCAACGAGTGAGATTTTGGTGGAGGACGGCCGCCCAGGAATCAAAGAAGTCTGCCATGTTTCAGAATTCAGAAGCTTCCAGTGCAACCACAATACATTATGGGCTCTGTCTTGGCCTAGTACTTAGTGGGAAACCTCACCTGGGTACCAACATTTGGAGGTTCTTGGCACGGTTGGATCCGGAAGGTAGAGGGGCTACTAAGGGAAAGCGTCGCCATGGTCTTATCTGTAAAAGGACTTGATCGTGGATTGTGGGTAAAGTGCACAAACTCTTGAGAGTATTGCAATCTGATCGATCAGCCGTGTTCACGGTAACAGAACAACAATGAGCGTCTGAAGGATGGAGCCTCTGAAGGATCTTCCTCTCTCTTTCCTAAAACAAAGTTTTGAAACCCCATGGCGTGCGTAATATCGCCAATGGGTGGGATTTTGGGGAACTTGGTGTGTAATATCCATGTGACGCTTGATGCGTAATATCCAAGTGTTTGGTTGTTTGGACACTTGGTGCGTAATATCCTCGTGTGCCACTCGACCTTATTTTATCTAAGAAAATGTTTACAAAGTAGGACAATCCTCTCTTCTTCTCTCTACTTAAGAATACTAGCTTTGAGCAAATGAACTCTACAGCCTATACCAGCCTTGCATGTAGAGATAGTCTTTTCTCTCCTTGGTGTAATTTGCCAATACATTCAAAGTATTGACCCAACTTGTTGGTTGCACGTCTTATGTGCAGAATCCGAAGATTGAAAGGTGTGTGGGGATCGCGGGTCTACACTCGACAAGCCTGGGGCGTTGATGGACTCATGCTGCTTTTATGTTTCCGCTGTTATTTGAGCTAGCATAATGCTAAGCAATTTTGTAATAAATTCATACTCTGGATTATCCGTGTAATAAAGACTTTGTGTTTTACATGATATTTCATCGACTGTGAGTGCTAGATATTGATACAGGGACTAGCATGTTAATCACAGGGACTTAGGATCCTTATCGATCTGAGGTCACTATAGATGGTATCAGAGCACATCGTTGCCTGTAGGACGTGACCCTAGGATTGGAACCACCTCTAACTTTTGTGCCTTACCTGTTTTTCTACTAAGTTATTTTCCGCACTTCTAGTATCTGCCTTCCTCTACTTGTTTAAGTATCTAACCTTCATTCTTCTAACTTAAAGATGACAAGCTTCCTCTACGACACCGTCGCGGACATCGAGCCCCTTCGCTTTGGTGGATGCCTCATGGATCTACTCACACGTTTGGACCTTCCTCTCCCAACAATCCAGGGGAGCACAATGAAGAAACTCCACAAGGACGGCTGTTGGGAAGTCAAGGTCACCCAGCCAGGAAAAGAGCGAGGCAAGAACGCGGAGGAAGACATAGCAATCCACATTGTTAGCGATTCCAAGGAGAAGGCCCTTAGCATCAGCTTGCAGCAACTCATTGGTCGCCTATGTGGACGTCATCATGAAGCCCTCCAAGGACACTGCGGCGTCCTCTTTGGAAGACGAGATGAGGAAGGAATTCCCATGGAGTTAACCTTTGAGGAAAGAACTTCTACCAAGCGCCGAAGAACACAATATCAAGACTCGGAGTGCCACATCCATGATCTTGAAAGGGGTACCTTCCTCGAGATGTTGAAGAACGACGAGCTATGCGCCCTCATCAAGGAGAAGGAAGAAATGATCAAGCAGCAGGAGAAGGCAATGAAGCTCCAAGAGATAAAATTCCAGGACCAAGAGAAGAAGTTCGCTAACCAAGAGAATAGGGTGATAAATAAAAACAAGAGAATTAGGGAACTCAAACAGCAGATCGATTGAGATGAAGTGCAAACTAAAGGCCTTTGCAAGATAATCAATGATGTGCGTGCTTCCAAGAGGGACTTGGCAAAGCAACTTGAAGCCGCAAAGAATTCAAGTTTAGTAGAGGAACTACAAAGCGAGAAGGAGGGAATACAAGAGCAGCTGGAAGCCACTACCAAGAAGCTGCAGGATGAGATAAAGGACCTCCAAGAGAAGCTTGAAGCCACCACGAAGGAGATGGAGTTGTACAAGACAACCTTAGAGCAGGAAGGCTACTCGTTGGAGGACGAGGAAGAGGAAGGCGTGGAAGATGTGTAATAGTTGGACCACCTTTAATTCTATAGTAGAACGTTATTCGCTATTGTAATAAATACCAAGACAAGTCTGGTTTAGTTAAGCTTGGTTGTTTTCTGTGTTAAGTTGTGTTGTTATGTCTGGTGTGCCTTGTGTGCTTGGTGTGTTTTCATAAGGGTAAGAGTTTACTACTTAGTCTCTCTGTCTATTTCTTAACTATTCTCTTAAACCCCATAGATGCCGCCAAGACGTGCGAACTCCGAAATTCCGCCAGAAATAGCACAACTTTTGGCCACTCAGAACCAGCTGATCCAACTGCTCACTCAGAACATGCAAAACAACAACAACAACCCGCCACCACCACCACCACCACCTCCGCCACCACCTCAACAGGATCGCTTGACTCGGTTTTTGAGGCTGAACCCACCTACCTTCACTAGCAGCACTGAACCAATCATCGCTGATGATTGGCTGCGTACGATCAACAAGAAGCTAGACACCGTGCAAGGCCGTCGAGCCAGGTGCGTTATGCCGCACACCAGCTTGAAGGGCCTGCTGTAGAATGGTGGGATAACTACCAAGTCACCCACCCGGATATTGATGATATCACTTGGGAGCAATTTGAGTTAGCTTTTCGCACTCATCATGTGGCTGCTGGTGTCATGACTCTGAAGAGGCGCAAGTTCCGCGACCTACACCAGCTGCACCGTTCTGTCACCGAGTATGGTGAGCTTTTCAATAAGCTAGCCCGTTATGCACCCGATGATGTTTCCACTGATGCCAAGAGACAGGAGGAGTTCTTAAGAGGTCTCAATGATGAGATATCTATTTAGCTTGTGGCTCAGAAATTTGACAACTTTCAGGAACTCCTAGACAGAGCCATTGTGGTTGAGTCAAAGAGGAAGAGCATAGAAAACCGCAAGAGGAAATCTAACCCTCACAAACACTCTGTTCCATACCAGAAGCAGCGCAATTCCTCACCACCACCTTATAACAATAATGGCCACAACCATAACGGTCATAACCATGGTGGCCACAAACACAATGGGCATAAGAACCGCAATGGGAATGGCAGTAATGGAAAGGATCTCAGTGAGGTGACATGCTTTAAGTGCAACAGGACAGGGCACTATGCAACATCTTGCCCCGAGAGGAAGAATGGCAATGGCATTGGGAATGGAAATGGAAACAACCATGGCAATGGAAATGGGAAGAAGCCAAATCCGTTTGTCAAAGCCACGGTTAATCATGTTTCTATGGAGGATGCTTGTGATGCGCCAGACTCTATGATTGGTAAGTTCAAACTCAATTCTATTCCCGCAGTTGTTCTTTTTGATACCGGTGCATCGCATTCATTCATATCAAGGGTATTTGTGGATAGAGGCAAGATACCAACGGAGACTATAAACTTTCCTCTAAGGGTAAGTTCTCCTGGGGAGAAATAGTGGCAAACTCCGGTTGCCGGGAATTAGAACTAAGGATTGCGACACACATTTTTCCCACCAGTCTAGTAGTTCTAGAATCACAAGGATTAGACATAATCTTGGGCATGAATTGGATGACCGAATATGAAGGAGTCATAGATTGTGCCAAGAGAACTGTCATGCTCACAACACCGGAAGGGAAGAGGATTCGTATCAAGTCGAATTTCGCACTTAAAGAAGTCATGGTGAACTCTCTTAAGGGGGTTAGCTTGGAGGAGGTACCTATTGTAAAAGAATACCCGGATGTTTTCCCAGAAGAGCTACCCGGAATGCCACCCGACCGTGATATCGAGTTCCTCATTGACTTAATGCTAGGCATGGGGCCGATAGCTAAGAGACCATACAAGATGGATGTGCACGAGTTAAAGGAACTAAAGAAACAGCTTAGGGAACAATTGGACAAGGGGTTCATTCAACCCAGCGCGTCATCTTGGGGAGCACCCGTCCTATTTGTGGAGAAGAAGGATAAAACCAAGAGGCTGGTTGTGGATTACCGCTCGTTAAACGAGGTGACGATCAAGAATAAGTATCCCCTACCCAACATCAATGAACTGTTTGACCAATTAAAAGGATCCAGTGTGTTCTCAAAGATCGATCTGCGATCAGGATATTTTCACCTGAAGATTCGAGAACAGGATGTGCCCAAAACAGCATTCACCACAAGATACGGATTGTATGAGTACACCGTGATGTCCTTTGGTCTAACCAATGCCCCAGCATACTTCATGACCATGATGAACAAGGTGTTCATGGATACTTGGACAATTTTATCGTGGTATTCATAGATGATATACTCATACACTCTAAGGATGAGAAGGAACATGAGAAACATCTGCGCCTTATTATGGAGAAACTAAGAGAACACAAGTTGTATGCCAAATTCAGCAAGTGCGAGTTCTGGTTAAAGGAAGTGGGGTTCCTTGGTCATGTTGTGTCGAGAAAAGGATTTGCCGTAGATCCTAGTAAGGTAGCTTCCGTGATGGAATGGGAGTCACCCAAGAATGTGGGAGATATTAGGAGTTTCTTGGGCCTCGCAGGATATTACCGGAGGTTCATTGAAAACTTTTCCAAGATAGCAAAACCCATGACGGAACTATTAAAGAAGGAAAAGAAATTCCTATGGACCGAGGCATGTGAAGCAAGTTTTCAAGAGTTGAAGAAACGCCTTGTAACGGCGCCAGTTCTATGTCTGCCTGATATCCACAAGGATTTTCAAGTCTATTGTGACGCTTCTCGGCAAGGACTTGGAAGTGTATTGATGCAGGATGGGAAAGTGGTATCCTATGCCTCCCAGCAACTTAAGAACCACGAACACAACTACCCCACACATGATTTGGAACTTGCGTCTGTGGTCCATGCACTCAAGGTATGGAGACACTACCTCATGGGCAAACATTGTGATGTGTTCACAGATCACAAGAGTTTGAAGTACATCTTCACCCAAAAGGAGTTGAATATGAGACAACGAAGATGGCTTGAGATAATTAAGGATTATGACTTGGATTTACAATACCACCCCGGAAAGGCAAACGTGGTGGTTGATGCCTTAAGTCGTAAGGTGTATGTGAATGGACTTACCGCAGGGGAACTTCCAGAGGACTTATGCAAGCAATTCAGGGATCTCAGGCTAGAGATAGTTCCGAAAGAACACGTAGCAACTATGGAAATAGTGTCCACCTTCCAAGAGAGAATCAAGGAAGCACAAAAGGGAGATAAAGAGTTGGAAGAAATAAGAGTCAGGATAAGTGAAGGAAAGAATAAAGAATTTCGTCTGGACGAACAAGGAACCCTCTGGCATGGGAATCGTTTGTGCATTCCCAACGACCCCGATATCAGGAAGATCATTTTACAAGAAGCTCATGATTCTCCATACTCAATTCATCCAGGTAACACGAAGATGTACATGGATATGAAGGATAGATTCTGGTGGAATAACCTAAAGAGAGATATTGTAGAGTATATTTATCTGTGTGATGTGTGCAATAGAGTTAAAGCCGAGCATCAGAAACCGGCAGGACTACTTCAACCACTACATATACCCGACTGGAAGTGGGACAAGGCAGGCATGGATTTCATCACGGGATTGCCCCGGACTCGTTCTGGATTTGATTCTATCTGGGTAGTGGTGGACCACTTTACCAAGGTGGCTCACTTCATTCCCGTAAAGACCACATATACAAGTGCTAAGCTTGCTAAGATATACATGTCAAGGATTGTAAGCCTACATGGTGTTCCCAAGGGAATTGTGTCAGACAGAGGCACCCAATTTACTTCAAAGTTTTGGCGACAACTACATGAGTCTCTTCGGACCCGACTAGAATTCAGTACTGCCTTCCACCCTCAGACAGATGGCCAAATAGAAAGGGTGAATCAAATTTTGGAAGATATGTTGAGAGCTTGCGCACTGGACTATGGGTCTAGTTGGGACGATAACCTGCCGTATGCTGAGTTCTCATACAACAACAGCTACCAGAACGCAGTCTTTTTGGACCTGACTTGATAAAGGATGCCAAAGAAAAGATACGATAGATTCAGGATAGGCTAAAGGTAGCCCAATCCCGACAGAAGAGTTACGCTGATTCCAAGCGCAGAGATGTGGCCTATGAAATAGGGGACCGTGCGTATCTCCGAGTTTCACCCCTACGAGGAGTTAAGAGGTTCGGAATCAAGGGCAAGTTAGCCCCACGATTCATAGGACCATATAAGGTTCTGGCCCGTAGGGGAGAAGTTGCTTATAAGTTGGAGTTACCAGAAGGACTGACTGTTCATGATGTGTTTCATGTGTCGCAACTAAAGAAGTGTCACCCGGAGTTGGCCGAAACACCGCTAAGAGACACCATTTCCCTAGATGAGGTTCAATTGGAGAATGACCTTACCTATGAGGAAAAACCTATCAAAATATTGGAAACAGCTGAAAGGATTACTCGCACCAAGACTATAAGATTCTGCAAGGTACAATGGAACCACCACTCCGAGGAAGAAGCTACGTGGGAGCATGAACAAGACTTGAAGGCAGAACACCCACACCTATTTGCTAGCCAACCCGAATCTCGAGGACGAGATTCTTCTTAAGGGGGGTAGGTTTGTAACATCCCATATTTTGTATTAGGATGTTATTAGTGTCATGCATCATCCTTTCATCATTGCATCCTACAATTAAAAATTGAAATAAATATCCTAACACCTAAACCTAGAAAAACCCTAATAGTGGTTGCCTTATGTAAGCATTACTGTAGTGGTCAAATTTGACCCTTCTAAAACCCTTGCAAAACTTTAAACTATGGCCCTATGTTGACCACCTTAATTTTATAAAAATTTAGAAACAGTTTTCATCAAGTTTGGACTTAGTATGCAAAAGTTATTTAGGTTTTGCTAAATCAGAAATTGAAAATTGTTAAAAGAAAAAAAGGGGGCAGCCTAACCAAACTGGGCATGGCCTTGACCCACCGCCATGGCGCACCTAGCGCCCACCCGCCACCACAGCCGCCACCGCCGCCGCGCCACGACCGGACCCACACGTCAGCGCCCTCATCGACTCCAGGACGAACACGACAGCCTGCCGCGCTACCGACCGGGAAATCGGCCGATTACGGATCGAATCTGTGCCCCCTACGTCACGAAATCCCTCTCTCTTATACCACAGCATCAGCCCCCACCGTTTCCCTCGTTTTTCTCAAACCCTAGCCCCGTTTTCGCAGTTTCCGAACTCGCCGGAGCAGCCGCCGTCGGAGCTCGAGGTTGGCGACTCTCCAGGGCACCTCGAGGCCTGTTGCACCTTCCACCCTTCTCGCCTTGACCTACCCTAACCGCTCGTCTGATTCGCTTCTTTCGAAACGCAGGAGGTCACCGGCAATTGCTCGCCGGAGCCATCGGGTCCGAGAAGAGGAACGGCCGACGCTGGGAGAAGGAGGAGGAGAGGGAACGCGCTAAGGCCATTAGGGGATTCGCCATCGATGTGCGCATCGAGGACCATCTTCATCGCCTCCACTAGGGCCGCCAGGACCTCCGACCACCATCGACTCCGCCGCCGCCGCCGTCGTCTCCATCGCCGCCACCACCACAGGTCAGTGAAGCCGCCTCGGCCGTCCGATTGAAATCTTGCGGGCCAGATTAGAAGGAGGGAACGAAGGGGTATCGGATAACCACACAGAGCTGGGTGGCAAGCCGCGTGGCAAGCGCGTCGTCACCGCGCCGCGTCACCCGCCTGGCCAGCTGGCCCAACCAGAAGCTGCCACTTGGCGCGTTCTGAGTTAGGGTTAGGCTAGTTTGGTTTGATTTTTGCAGATTGAGTTTAATATTGCGAAAATCATAAAAAAATAACTACTTGGCCAATTTTAGCTTATAATATACCGTTGGATTCCTAATTTTATGTAGAATCCAGATCTACAATAATATCCCAGGTTTACAGTAAGGTTTTAGGTGTAGATTTTAATCATTAGATTAGAGTGTTTAATCTATAAAAATAATAATTAAAATTCTGTTTTAATTGTTTCTTGTTGCAATAACTTTGGTTCCACAAGACCTACTGAACAGAATTATTAAGCTTTGCTTAAGATCATTAGATCTAGTTTGGGGCTAACTAGATGGTTTGATCTCCTTATAACCCTAGAAATTGTTTTAGTGACTCAATTAGATCTAAACCTTTGAGAAATCAATCCTAGTGACACCCTTACACCATCACAACACAATCTTGCTACCTTGGTCAATTTAGAAGAACTAACCTTGCATAAAATACCATGTTGCATGCATGCATGAATTCCTTTGTGATATGGTTGAGCAAGTTGTGATCAGATCTATGTTTGTGATTCGTTAGATTGTTCGGAGTGCGCTAAGGAGTGCTATTGTGTAGAGTGCTTCTCGGATCAAGGCAAGTTACACCACTTGTTCATAACTTTTGTCCCAGTTTTGATTCTATGCATGTAATCTTCAAAATTCTGTAGTATGCATGTGTAGGATGATCTAGTAGAATTTTCCTTAGTATTATTTTGCAAGTGCGATGATTTTGTAGTATGCCATGAGTAGCTCTATAATTAGGATTTACCTCCTAATAGGTTCCCATGTTTTTGCTAAGTATTGCTTGCTATGCTATAAATACAAAGTATCGTTGGGGATTCTAAAGACAAAACAAAATTCTAAGTATAAAGGCTCTCTAGAGCAAACTTTTCTTCTCAAATCCACTTCAGAATAAAACTAAGTTTTCTTCTGGGCGGAATGGTTGTCGGGTCAACGAGTGAGATTTTGGTGGAGGACGGCCGCCCAGGAATCAAAGAAGTCTACCATGTTTCAGAATTCAGAAGCTTCCAGTGCAACCACAATACATTATGGGCTCTGTCTTGGCCTAGTACTTAGTGGGAAACCTCACCTGGGTACCAACATTTGGAGGTTCTTGGCACGGTTGGATCCGGAAGGTAGAGGGGCTACTAAGGGAAAGCCTCGCCATGGTCTTGTCTGTAAAAGGACTTGATCGTGGATTATGGGTAAAGTGCACAAACTCTCGAGAGTATTGCAATCTGATCGATCAGCCGTGTTCACGGTAACAGAACAACAATGAGCGTCTGAAGGATGGAGCCTTTGAAGTATCTTCCTCTTTCTTTCCTAAAACAAAGTTTTGAAACCCCATGGCTTGCGTAATATCGCCAATGGGTGGGATTTTGGGGAAATTGGTGTGTAATATCCAAGTGACGCTTGGTGCGTAATATCCAAGTGTTTGGTTGTTTGGACACTTGGTGCGTAATATCCTCGTGTGCCACTCAACCTTATTTTATCTAAGCAAATGTTTACAAAGTAGGACAATCCTCTCTTCTTCTCTCTACTTAAGAATACTATCTTTGAGCAAATGAACTCTACAGCCTATACCAGCCTTGCATGTAGAGATAGTCTTTTCTCTCCTTGGTGTAATTTGCCAATACATTCAAAGTATTGACCCAACTTGTTGGCTGCACGTCTTATGTGAAGAATCCGAAGATTGAAAGGTGCGTGGGGATCGCGGGTCTACACTCGACAAGCCTGGGGCGTTGATGGACTCATGCTGCTTTTATGTTTCCGTTGTTATTTGAGCTAGCATAATGCTAAGCAATTTTGTAATAAATTCATACTCTGGATTCTCCGTGTAATAAAGACTTTGTGTTTTACATGATATTTCATCGACTGTGAGTGCTAGCTATTGATCCAGGGACTAGCATGTTAATTACAGGGACTTAGGATCCTTATCGATCCGAGGTCACTACATCCATTCTTGCATGCATTTCTATGTATTCTTGTGATTGTTTTGAGTTGTAGTTTTGAGTGTGTGCTTTTGCTTGATTGTATTGTAGTGAACTTTGAGGAGTGTGACATTGGCAATATCAAGGAGAGTACCTAAATATTCTACTATAAAGGAAAGTGATACTTTTGTCATCAAAATTCCTATCTTTTCTATATTGCATTAGTGATATTTTTGTAGTATGCATGATAGGACTTTTATTTATATTACTATGCTATGCAAATCCTATAGTATCTGCCTTAGTAGTATTTCCTAAAGATAGGATACATCGTAAGATTATAATGCTTAGTATTTCTATATAGATTCATGTGTGGAAATCATGATATGATGTCTTATGAAAATATGAGTATGTTTTTACTAATGAAAACAACTGAGGTTAATGAAACACCTGGGTGGCAACGGACTTGTATGGATTTATGTTGAGTGGTTACCCAGGGACCATTTCTATGGTTTACCCTGGTGTATCTCAATTCTGGATGGACACCCAGGAACAAAGAGATTGGAGACATTCTTGTCGCGAAAGCTTTGCATCCACATGGCATATGGGCTCTGCCTTGACCAACTAGGTTGCAAGAACTCAGTCAGACAGACATACGGTGGTAGTGATGATAGGATGGAACGCGTCTGTGGTGATCTAATGGATTGTTTCTGAAAAGTCTTGTCTCGATGCATGTCAAGTCTTGTGGGGAAAGTGCATCACCTCTCGAGAGGGTAAAACTAAGTACTTAGCCGTGTCCCCGGTTATGGACAATTTTGAGCATCAAGACAATGAAGCAGTTCAAGAATCTCATCATTCTAATTTCTCTAAGTTAAAACTTGTTGGGTGAACAAGGGAAGCACCTGGAGAGTATCCAGTGTGCCATGTTTCTTGAAGTGTTGTTGAAAAAGAGAAAACCTATTTTACAAAGGATAGGGGAAAACTTATTTTATGCAAAGGCCAGCCAAAACTCCACTTAGCCATATATGCATGTATATGATAGGTTCTCTATATCAATATGGTATCACTTGCTAATACAATTCAAATGTATTGACCCTTGTGGTTGTAACTTATCATGTTGCAGGATTACTTGTTGATAGTGAAGTTTGATGAGTAGGGATTACAAGTCTGCAACCACATGTCTGCCTGTGGCACATGAAGATGAAGAACTCCATGCTTTATAATTATATCTGCTGCTTTGTAATAATATAGCCATATGAGCTATGTAAGTTGTAATGAACTATTTTATTTCTGGATATGCGATGTAATATGACCTTTGTTTCCTGATATTACATCTTAACTGTGGGTGCTAGCTATTCGATCCAGGGACTAGCACTATAAACACAGGGACTTGTACCTTATTGGGTTCGGTCCTCTACATCAAGAAAGTGATTTTTTCAAACTTTTTAAAAGAAATATGCAAGACCATGGGGTTGTAGCCCTCATCAATACGAATCCAACAAGCCAAAGAACAACCAAAATGGAGTTCGTATGAAGAAATGGCGACCAAAATACGAAAGGGTATGGCAAGTATGACGACCAACTATATGGTCAGAGACCATATAGCTCTAGCCGTATAGTTGCCAAAAAGGTCGGGAACAACAGGAATTGGCCCTAGAAAAGCTTCAGAAGCTTCCGAAAGTCATATGACGTTATTAGGGGTACCCTAGGGCACCCCAAGGACTATATAAGGAGGGGAGGAGCCAATAGAGAGCCACCAAGCCATACCCTCCACCACGGCAGTGCCCTATCGCTGTGCTACCGCCATAGACGCTTCCAATCAGATCTACACCATCACCATCACACAAGAGAAGGGACTAGAATCTTGAAGGCATTCACACCGATCTACATCGTCATCTCCATCAACAACGTCTCCATCACCTGTATCATCATACTTCATCCATATCATCTAGATTGAATCTTGGATTTGCACTTGTTCTCAACTGTATCATCATACTTCATCCATATTTAATCCATGATGTTGATTGCCTTCATGTGTGAGTAGTTTCGTTTGTTCTTGGGGAGATGGAGAAATCCTATTATGTGATTGAATTGAGATAAATATTATTATGTGTTATTGTTCATTTTGTGTATGTGTTAATTGTCTTCATCTTGATGTTGGGAGTTGTGCACCTCCTTAATATTTGCCTCTTGCGGGGACTTGATGAAGGGGATTACTTGTTGGTAGACGGAAGGATGATAGCACTTAGTGTGACTATAAAGTAATTACCATTCTTTACGTGCTAACTTGGGAATCAAGGAGAACTCATCAAGCCATGTCCATGCCACGGGAGAAATCCCATAATAGCGCAGTAATTCGATTGATGTCGATTGCTGTCTATTGTGGTTATGACGGATGATGTGAGCAGTGGTTGCTGCCTATTCGTCCATATATGGATCTCCTCACACACATATCATAACTGGTCTTATTCATTATAATGATTTTGATCACTCTTTCTAATTACTAGCGGTGGATCCACTACTCCCTGAGAACTCTTTCCATCATCTTGCAAACCTTCATAATCACACTCGCATGCTCTTGTTTACTTATAGCTTTAGTTTACTTATTGTTCTCTTATTTGAAAACCCAAAAATATATTTTTATACAACAATTACATTTTATATTATTACTTAGAACTTTATTTAGCATTTCTATTTCAGTATTTAGCTCAAGAGTTATTTAGACTTCAGACTCCTCCTCCCTGTGGGATCGATATCTTGATTTCAAAACTAGCTACAAACAATTTGTGCACTTGCAGTCATCAAGAACCTACCCTAGATAAGTTAAACAAGAGAAAAGTGAATGAGAATGCTAAAACAGGGCACAGGCTCGGTAACGAGCAACGGTACTGGCAGACGCACCCGTACCACGCGCCGATACCAAAACCACGATGAAACCGACTCTCTTCACTGTACTGGTAACTAGCAACGGTATGGGCCGACACGCCCATATTGCTTGCCTGTACTAAGCTTCGACAAAATCGATGACCTCCACGGTGTTGATAATGAGCAACAGTACGGGCGGTACGGTGATCCAACATACCACTGCATGTGTAGTATACTATAGTCGTTGACATGACAATCACAGAACACTGTTCTGCAAATATCACATCCCTCGGAGTGGTACAAAAGAAACATTGCGGGTCCATATTACAAACATACACACATTATTATTATTACAATACCATAAGATCAGTACTTAAAGTGATTCAAACTTAAAAACCAAACTTAAAAAGTTTCAGCGAAAGATCAAAGTTTCAAACTCATAACCAGAATTGAGCTCAACAACTTATTATATTAAGCTTATGCTGCTCATCTCATTTGGTTTACTACTATCTAAGGCAGATGCTCGGACTCGTTGCCCTCCACTCCATATCGTATTTCGTAGTCCACCCCTTCCACTCCTCTGAACAGGTATGGTTCCTCATAGTAGACATCATCTTGTCCTTTAGCAGCATACATTGGAGTGTCTTCTGGATCCTCAGAGTCTAAGTAGGGGATCAAAGGAAAGAGTGAGTAATCGCGTTACCCAACAAGTTCATTATCTGCAAGGTGGGAAGTTTGGTGCTCTATCTACCACCTTGGACTAACAGTCCTTGACACTATACATTTTTCGTAAACATTTCTTCAAAGATTTATTTTAATATAAAAAACTATGCCCATAAGACTTCATAGGTTGACCAGAACTTCATGGAGTTCCTTCCCTGCCGTGTTCGCAGTTCCTTCCCGGAACAGGGAGTAACAAGTTAAAGTTTTTACACTCTACAGAGGTGTGTTGCTTTACCCATGAGAGATCAAATCCTTGTTTCACAACCGAGCATACTTTCCTGTCCACAATTCCGTGATGTGGAGCCTAGTAGATGATCCAAGCGAATCACAGTCCTTCTTCGCACCCCATATGTCTAAACGATCCTTTGGGCCGAGCTACATCTCTATTAACCCCCCTTCCGATCAAGATATAACCCTGATGAGTTCCCGAAGACTCTATGAACCGGTTATGCCCCTGGAAAGCTCCATAAAGGCCTGACTATACCTCCGGCAGCCGCTCAAAGATAATCTAGACACCAAAATTGTGGGGCCTAAGGGTGCCCACCCATATGTTGGATCTGCACAAGGAATCACATCGTCACTTTAAGGTCGTCTTGCCTCCATATGAAAGGAAGAAGATCCAGCTGACTTCTACGTCCCATTCCAAATCTTATGGTTAACTCATGATATATGGTGCTAGAATCACTGATGTCATGGGTTATTAAATCCTATGTGATGAAACTCACTATAGACGGAAACCTAAGTTCCATTGCCAACCTTATATTTATCATCACTTAGAATGATAACAACATTATATTTGTTTGAGAAAATAGTATTTTCTTTCTTATTTTGATCAGAACATAGATGATAACACACAATTTGCAATTACTTTGATAAAACTCATCAAAGGACATGAGCAAGTGATGAACTTGCCTTGTGACTGCAAGGTAGTGGAGTCGGATGCTTGCACTCGACCTTGAAATGATATTTCTACAAAACACCATTATTGCCCGGTAAGGACAATATTTAAATGGGATTTCTATTTTCGTGCCCCTGGTTCGTTAGTTGTACTCAGTTTTCCCCAGCCGCTTACTTTTTCCTCACTTTTGTCCAGCTCGTATTATGGAACTCTCGCATGGTCTGAAACTCGCTCTCCATCAGCCATGTCGTTAGATGCTGACAAGTGGGGCCGCATTTAGTCAGGTCCGTAGTGGACCCTTGTCGTTACGTGCTGACAAGTGGGGCTGCGGTTTGTCAGGTCTCGTAGTGGACCCTTGGCGTTACATGCTAACAAGTGGGGCCGCGTTTAGTTGGTTCCCATAGTGGACACCTCTCTTCACTTATCCAGATCAGCATGGGACCCACAGCTTATCCATGTGAGTGTCAGAACCACAACTTATCCACATGAGCCATCCCCGTTCCCGCCCCATGCCATTGCCTCCCCTTTCTTCTTCTTCTTCTTCTTCTTCTTCTTCTGCTCTGGCGATGGTGGCCCTTCTCCGGTGACGGCGGCCCTTCTCCGGCGATGGCGACCCTTTGTCGAGCTTCACTTCGTTCTCGCGTTCGTCCTGGCCACAATATGGTGTCGTCCCGTTGACTTGTACGAAAGATAACAATGGAAACCGTGCACAGAGAAGGTTAGATCTCGCACCAAAATGGCAAATGGGGCGCTTTCTGTGGAGAATGCGGTCGTGGAGCCGTTCCGATGATTTAATTGGTTTATCGAGTTAATGTCTCGGCTCCAATCTAGTGAAAGAGTTTCTATAATTAAAAATTAGGGACATGGATGTATAATAAATAATAAAATGACACAACTCTTGAACACTTTCAAATTAAAATAATTATATAACTCTTAATGTACAAACGTCTTTATAAATGACACAACTCTTGAACACTTTCAAATTAAAAAATATATACTTGACACAACTCTTGAACACTTTCAAATTTAAAAAATTAATACAATTCTTAATGTAAAAAAGTGTTTATAATTGACACAACTCTTGAACACTTTCAAATTAAAAAAATCATACAGCTCTTAATGTAAAAGAGTGTTTATAATTGACACAACTCTTCAACACTTTCACATTAAAAAAATCATACAACTCTTAATTTAAAAGAGTGTTTATAATTGACACAACTCTTGAACACTTTCAAATTGAAAAAATTATACAACTGTTAATGTAAAAGAGTGTTTATAATTGACACAACTCTTGAACACTTTCAAATTAAAAAAAATCATACAACTCTTAATGTAAAAGAGTGTTTATAATTGACACAACTCTTGAACACTTTAAAATGGAAAAAATTATACAACTATTAATGTAAAAGAGTGCTATAATTGACACTACTCTTGAACACTTTCAAATTAAAACAATATACAACTGTTAATGTAAAAGAGTGTTTGTAATTGACACAACTCTTGAACACTTTCAAATTAAAAAAATCATACAACTCTTAATGTGAAAGAGTGTTTATAATTGACACAACTCTTGAACACTTTCAAATTGAAAAATTATACAACTCTTAATGTAAAAGGATGTTTACCATTTTTATAGTGTGAAAAGTGATCCCTAAACTTGCGTATATGAAAATTATAAACCTTTAAACACTGTGAAATCACACTTAATACATGATAATGATGTGCTTAGAAAATCTTGAGAGATACAGGGGTGGCAAACACTATGAAATCACACTTAGGACATGGAGTGAGATATACTGCAAAAATTATACATCTTTGAACACTTTCCCTTCAAATTTATATTCAGAATCATTTGTTTATGGAGTTAAAACATCAGTTGCAAACTAGTTATTTTGCATGGATAGAGGATGCCCCCCGACAGATACAGGGGTTATCTTGTCCGCTAGATCACAAAGGATCAATCAGAGGATCAACGGTTGGTGCGTACGATCCGCGTGACAGCGGTCTCGACCAATCAGAGCATATCAGCCAAGATCAGAGCGTAGCAGCCAAGATGAGCACATGTGTGAGAGTTTGTCACTATGAGGGAGGTGAAAACTGAGTAGAACTTAAAAACCAAGGGAAAAACCGAGTAGAACATTAAAATCAAGGGCAAAAATGACAAGGGGGTACGCGTACCGTGCCTCACGTTTCCCCCCTTGTGTCACTATGAGGGAGACACGAGGGGGAAACGTGAGGCACGGTACGCATGTCGTGGTGCATGTGGCGGTAGAGGACGCGTGTGGTCGTGCACAGTGCAGTAGTGTACGTGGTTACGCGGTGCACGTTGGTGCAACAAAACGTCTCCTCCCTTCACCTTTATAGAGGCCTCATCAGTCTCACTCATCACTCACTAACTCACGCAACCATCTCTACTGTCCCATCACGTTCTGCAAACCTCCAAGAAAACCCCAACCACACCAGCGATGGAGAAGAATGGCGCGGTGGACATCGTCGCCTCCAAGGCAGTCGATGAGGAGGCCCCCGTCCCCGTACAGTCCCCTATCGAGGCATTGAAGGAAGCCGCCATCCCCATCTAGACCCCCGTCCCTGCTTCCGCTGTAGCCACCAGCGAGGAGGCCCCTGTCCCCGTATAGGCCCCCGCCGTTCTCCTGCAGATCCCGCATGGCTAGGACCCCTACAGGGACAACGATTACATTAGGCTGGAGAACCCCTTCGACACCAGCTTAGCCGACCAATGGTCGGAGGTAACTAGGGTTTTCTCCCCTTCCTTTTTTCTTCCCCCATTCCCATCGTTGGATACTAGATCGTGTGTTATTAGGGCTTGGATGTTCGTATTTTCAATCATTGGATGCTAGGTATTTTTTACAGTAGCTAATCCTCTTGTGTTAGATCTCATATTTCATTGAATTCCCTTAGTTGGGTTCAGTACTAGCACTAATTTGTAGTTGGGATCAGTACTAGCACTGATCTGTAGTTGGGATCAGTATTCGATTTGGTTTGAGATTTGGGGATTGGGGAATAATCAGGGGATCTCAATCGGTTAATTTATGCAAGTAATCAATCTCGATAACCATAGTATCTCAATTATGTCCTTATTGCACGCTACTATTTTTTGTAATAGGTGGATCGCAGCGACGTCTGCAGCGATGATGATTCCACAGACACCAAGACTCGTCGGTCACTGAGGAAGCTGAAGTCCGGCCAGTTCAACGGCTTCTTTGATGGCGACGTCTACAGGTGCCTGTAGCACCCCGGGTAAAACCACTAATAGAAAATTGCATGTCTTTATCTTTGCGCATCATCATGACATAATGCATATTATTATCACCTAAAACTAGTTTACAAAATCTATTTTGTTTTCTAGATACCATGCCTTTTATTTCAAATCAAAACCTCGGGCTTGTACGGAGTACTTTGTTCGTCTAATAACCTATTTGAAAAAGTTTTATTTTAAAATAAAATAACTATTTAAAATAAAAATGTTTTACCGGGGGAGTCCGCCAGCCTGCTGGGCCAAAAACCTAGCAAACCAACAGCCTACCACCCGATTAAATCCTGGCCCTAGATCCCTAAGACCCAAACCCTAACATGCCAGCTACACCCCACCACCCATCCCAGCCGCTGCCGCAACTCGGCATCTCTCCTGTGAGTCTGGCCTCCCAACCATGACCAACTGTCATCTTGGGTACTGCACAGGTGGACAATCTTCACAAGGTAGCCTCAGCTTAGACCTTGGCCGCGAGGGAACCCATACTAAGGTATATAAATTTCCAGTCAAGCCCTACCCAATTTTTGGGTATTGTGGTTGTACGGTAAAATTGGAATGGTATCGCATCCAGACAACCATCAGTTTTATAAAGGGCTAAGGTTCTCATGCCTCAACATTTTCATCATCAAATCATCTGGTGTTCGAGAACACATGTCAAAACATTTCAGTAGAATGACTCATCATTCTAAGGTTTTCATAACCAGTTTCACAAAGTATTCCCATCTAAAGTTTGATCAAGTTTTATGCTTAGCACTAACATCTACAAGTGGGGGTAAGTACTAATGAGGGGTGGTAAGCAAGTGGAGATTAGTTAAGTTCAATCTCATGCCTTAGGATGACATCAAGATTATCTACTTAGGCCAAATTTAATGCTTTTTATGCAACCTTCAATTATCTTTCTAGAATCTACCAGTCACTTAAGTAAACTCTAAGAAAAGCTTTGATAAAGAAATAAAGTATAATGCTTGTAAGAAAAACTAGGATTGTTTATCAAGTGGTATAAGCTTGCAAGTAAAAATTGCATGGTTTCGCTTGCTAAGATAGTGGTATAAACTTGCTAGGTTGCAAGTGTTAGCTTGCCTTGTGCAGAGCAGTAGTTGAAGTTCTCCTCGGCTTCTTCCTCGTAGTATCCTCCTTCCTCCTCGTATCCTTGATTGGTACTAGCGTCTATAAATAAATACGAGGTACACAATCACCAAACAATACTTAACTATTTTCAATCATCACAGAAAGGTGTACTATAGATGATCTAGCATCATCACGTATCATTACAAGATTAAAGCATTTACCTTATTTATTTTAATGTGAGAAAAGTAATTTCTACTCATTGAAAAACTACTTCAGATTTAATATTCTCCAACTCAAACATGGGATCATGTTAACACATGTCGTCACCACATATTTTAGTACATGGGAATGTGATTTAAAGTGGTGTCACAATTTAATACGGTTTAACCTTTTTAATTTAAATAAATAAAGTGACTAGGAATGCCCATATGGCCTTATTTTATTACTTGAACATTATTTCTATAAGTAAACCCATATGTTTTTATATATTCTGAAAGGTATGATCAAATGTGATTTTTGAGAGTTGGCATCAACTCAAAAGCTCTTATGGTTGAATTTTGAAAAATATTTGAATGCAGAAATCTACAAATCCAAATGATTTGAATCCAACGGGCTTGGATTAAGCATTTCAGTACCTTTATAACAAAATTGGTTTCATGCAATTTGATTCATTGGATCGAGCTGGGTTGATTTTTGAATCTATGTACAGAACTGTGTTTGAATTAAAATAGAAAAATCTAAATTCAAACGGTTGGGTCGCGCGGGAGAGGTTAATGGGCCGTCCCAGTGTCACTCCGCAGCGTGGGACTCAGCTGACAGGGGGGTCTACTAGTCAGCGGTACGGGGCTATGTGGGTCATTGGATTAGAAGGGAGATCGACGGCTAGGGATCATCATCGATGACGAACCTTTCACCGGCGAGCTCGAACCCTAGCGGCTCAGTGGGGGTGCATAGGGGGCATACCAGGGCTCCAGCGACGACGGTGAGGCGGGAAAACGAACGAGTGGTCGACGGTGAGCTCAGGGACGGTCGAGGCAGCTCCGAGGGTGGTCGCAATCAGCGGCCCCCTTCTCCTCTAGAGGCGGCCTGCTCCGGTGCAATTCCGCTGAGCTGCTGCTCCTCGTGCTCCCACGAGAGGGTGGAACGATCAGTGAGGTGAGGGGAGTAGAATGGTGTGCTTCAAACGGCTGGGGGTGGCCTCCTTTTATAGGCTCGACGGCGAGACCGAGAGGGATGGGCAAGCGACAGTGGCGACATGGCTGAGGGTGGCGATCGACGTGCGGTCTCCTAACGATGCTCTAGAACTTAAATGCGGGCTTAGGGGCGGTGGTAAACGGTCGGGCGAGGCTGGCGCTCTGAGCGGCAGAGGTGGCGTCTTCGACGGCGAGCGGTGGCTGTGAGGCATTGGGCGGCGAACGGGGATATCTGGCATGTTCCTTGGGTCATGGCGAAGCAGTGGGCACGAGATGCGGTTGACGGGCGCCGTGTGAGCGCGTGCAGGGTGCGGCGCTCTGGGGCGTACTCGGCATGTCGTAGTGGCACTAGGCGCGGGGTGTGCCCGGTGGTCCACGGCTTGCCTTGGCTCGAGTAGGAGACAGTGGGTGGCGGTGAAGTGCTGGCTAGCTCCCAGACATGGCGAGAGAGGGGGAGGTGGTCTGCTGCGGCGGTGACCAAGTTGGCCGGCGAGGTGTGCTCGGCTTGCTCACCATTGATGACATGGCCAGCTCACAGTGAGGCTAGGGGTTTCCAATTAAGCTAGATGATCTACTAGATGGTTTCTGTGAGCTAGAGAGGGAACAAGTTAGGCCAAAACACTATTAAAAACAGTGAATTTGATTTGGTTTAAATTTGCCTGCCAAGTGTTTGATGAAATGGCCGCAAGAAACTTCTTTTTGAATTTTGAAAATATTTTTGGTGGGTGTTCTAGGCATGTGCTGGAGACTCTGTGGCTTCTTGGGTTTTGAAAATTGAGCTTGTTTCAGTGGTTTTTGAAATAGTGGGATCTTCCATATGAGATAGATTCAATTTTAAACTGTCATTT
Organism: Avena longiglumis; assembly: GCA_030063025.1. NCBI lineage: Eukaryota > Viridiplantae > Streptophyta > Magnoliopsida > Poales > Poaceae > Avena > Avena longiglumis. The sequence goes on along the minus strand of CP125974.1, from coordinate 425,491,334 downwards.
AAACTTAGCATTTGAATGTTTTTGGAAGATCACAAAGTGGGCCTTGGTACCTAATTATGTGTACTAACAAGGGGTGCAAAGATCCACAAATGTTTCTGTTAAGTTTTGAGTGCTTGGAATAGCCAAAGTAGACATGAGAGTTAATTTGTCCAAAGTGACCATTCACTTCATTTGTTCATTTTGAGTTGTTTGTCTTTGGGAAAAGTTTGGGAATGATTTAGATGATGTTTATTTCACCTACGAATCATTTTACAAGCAAAGAAACACATAACCATGGCAATTCAAAAGAATCCTAATTTTAAATACACATACCTATGAATGCTCTCATATTTTTAGATAGGAAAGATTTTGTTAACCCTAATTTTGATGATTAGCATTTGATGATCCATGTTTAATATTTTTGGGATGTTACAAACCTTCCCCCTTAAACAAAATCTTGTCCCGAGATTTGAAAAAGGATGAAAAAGATTACCTAGGATTTGAAGAGATCGGGAAACTTCATCCTGATGTGATCTTCGCGCTCCCAGGTAGCTTCTTCTTCTTTGTGGTTGCTCCACTGAATCTTGAGAAACTTGATGCTTCGGGTTCTGGTAGTTCTGAAAGCTTTTTCCAAAATACGGATGGGTACTTCGGGATAGGTCAGGTCATCATTGATATATATGGTCCGCTGATCAATGTTCTTGAACACTTCAGTCTTCTCCAGAACTTCGAGGCACTTGCGAAGTAATAAGATATGGAACACATTATGCACGGCTGACATATCTTCTGGCAGTTCCAATTTATATGACACTTCTCCTCGACGGTTTAGAATCTTGAAGGGGCCGATATATCTAGGGGCTAACTTTCCCTTCAGTTGGAAACGCTGCATTCCCTTTAATGGCGACACTTTCAGATACACGAACTCTCCGATGTTGAAGGCGAGGTCTCGACATCTCTTGTCGACGTAACTCTTCTGCCTTAACTGGGCGGTCTTGAGGTGCTCACGAATCTTGTGGACTTTCTCTTCTGCTTCTCGTAGGATGTCGGGTCCAAAAATCTGACTCTCTCCTACTTCAGACCAGTTCAAAGGGGTGCGACACTTCCTTCCATACATGAATTTAAATGGGGCCATTTGCAAACTAGCTTGATAACTGCTGTTGTATGAAAATTCTGCGAACGGCAGACAGTCTTCCCATTTAGATCCATACTCTAACACACATGCTCTCAACATGTCTTCGAGTATTTGATTTACTCACTCCGTTAGTCCATCGGTCTGAGGGTGATAAGCTGTGCTGAAATCTAGTCGGGTTCCTAAACCTTCTTGGACTTTCTTCCAGAATCTCGAGGTAAACTGAGTTCCTCGATCCGATACAATGTTCTTGGGGACTCCGTGCAAGATGACGATTCTAGCGATGTATAACTCCGCTAGCTTCGAACTCCGATATGTGGTCTTGACTGGTAAGAAATGGGCAACTTTGGACAATCTATCTACTATGACCCAGATAGAGTCATTTCCCCTACTAGAAGTAGGCAATCTGGTGATAAAGTCCATTCTAACGGAATCCAATTTCCATTCCGGAATTTGCAATTGTAGCAACAATCATGCGGGTCTTTGATGTCCCGCCTTGAATCTCTGACATATATCACACTTGGCGATATAGCTTCCGATTTCTCTCTTCATCTTATGCCACCAGAATTGTTCCTTCAAATCCTGATACATCTTCATTCCTCCGGGGTGGATAGAATAAAGAGTATCATGAGCTTCCTTCAGAATAACTTCTTTCAACTCTGAATCTGCTGGTACACAAAGGTGTCCTTTGTACCACAGAACTCCTTCTTTGTCTTCGGTAAATCCGGGTACTTTGCATATACCAATACAACGCTTGATTCCGTCGATACTAGCATTCCCTTTCTGCGCCTCTTTTACCTGGCTAAGCAAAGTGGGTTGAAGTTCTATGCTAGCCAAAAATCCTTCAGTCACTAATTCCATTCGGAAATCTTCCATCTCTTTGTGCAAACTTGGTTGCTCCTTCAAAATCATGGAGTTCAAGCGGCACGGCAATGTGCTAAGGGCATCTGCTACCACATTGGCTTTACCGGGGTGATAGTGAATTTCCAGGTCGTAATCCTTGATTAGCTCAATCCATCTTCTATGTCTCATATTCAGCTCCTTCTGAGTGAATATATACTTCGGGCTCTTGTGATCCGTATAAATCTCACAACGGTTTCCCATCAGGTAATGCCTCCATGTCTTCAGGGCTAGAACTACGGCTGCGAGCTCGAGGTCATGGTTTGGATAGTTTTTCTCATGCTGCTTCAGTTGTCGGGATAGATAGGATATAACTTTTCCTTCTTGCATTAGCACACATCTGAGATCGATCTTGGATGCGTCACAATACACGTCAAAGGGCTTCGTGATATCCTGCATGATTAAGATTGGGGCTAAAATCAATCTTCTCATGAGTTCTTGAAAACTCGTTTCACATTTGTCCATCCATTCAAACTTCTTGTCCTTCTTCGGCAATTGGGTCATGGGTCTGGCGATACTCGAGAATCCTTCTACGAACTTGCGGTAGTATCCCGCCAATCCGAGAAATGCACGAACTTGGGTTTGAGTGGTTGGGGCTTGCCAATCTTTGACATCTTTCACCTTTGTAGGGTCAACGGCAATTCCTCCGGCTGATACGATATGTCTGAGGAATCCTACCTCCTATAACCAAAATTCACATTTGCTAAACTTGGCATATAGATGATGCTCTCTAAGGGTTCCAAGAATGGTCCTTAGGTGTAGCTCATGTTCTTCTTCTGATTTGGAATAAATCAGAATGTCATCGATGAAAACAACAACAAACTTATCCAGCAATTCCATAAAAATCTTATTCATGAGATCAATGAAATAAGCGGGGGAACTAGTTAATCCAAAGGACATGACAGTATACTTGTATAATCCATATCTGGTGGTAAAGGCAGTCTTGGGAATATCCTCTGCGTGAATCATGAGTTGAGGATAGCCAGTTCTAAGATCAATCTTAGAAAACACTTTGGCACCAGTCAACTGATCAAACAAATCTTCTATCTTGGGCAACGGGTATTTGTTTTTGATAGTGACATCATTCAACTTCTGGTAATCCATACACAAACGGTTACCTCCATCTTTCTTGTCCACAAACAAGACAGGTGATCTCCATGGTGACGCACTTGGTTGAATCAATCCAATTTCCAACATGGCATCCAGTTGCTTCTTCAGTTCTGCTAGTTCAGACGGGTTCATACTATATGGTCTCTGGGCTATGGGTCATGTTCCAAGGATTAGTTCAATGATAAACTCGATATCGCGATCTGGGGGCATACCGGGCAAAACATCTAGAAATACATCGGGGTATTCATAGACTATCCATACTTGGTCAATGGTAGGTTGGGATATACTCTTGTTGCACTTGAATTGACGAGGTAAGGTTTCAGATACATGCTCGACTGATATTCCGGCTGTACTGGTCATGGTTATGGCTTTCTTGGCACAGTCAATTAATCCTTTATGTTTGGACATCCAATCCATTCCTAGTACTACTTCCAAACCTTTATTTCCGAGTACTATCAGATTATCATAAAAATCTATGCTATGGATTCGGATAGGGACGGCTTTGCAAATTTTCCTAGCTTTGGTGGTTGAACCGGGGATTTGAACAATCATAACATGCTTCAGTTTGGTTGGTTGAATCTTACTAGTTCATGCAAATTCTTCGTTGACAAATGAGTGCGATGCACCAGAATCAAACAACACTCTAGCAAGTACTGAATTAATAGAAAACATACCCAGCACGACATCTGGCGCTTCCTGGGCTTCTTCAGCATGCATGAGAAAAGGACGGCTGTTGTAGTTGAGCGAGTTCCCTGGGGCAAACCTTCTTTCGGGCTGAACACGACGCTGCTGCTGAGCTGGGGCATTTGTATTGGGGGCTACGGCATTCTTCTTGGGGCACTCATTGGAGTAGTGACCCTTATTTCCACAGTCATAACAGGTCACTTGCGACTTGTCCTTTGCTGCAACGGGCACAACATTGCTTCCATTCCTCGGGGCAGTGTTGGTGTTGGCGGTAGCATTGTTGTTGTTGAACTTGGGTGGTGCACGGTTGAAATTTCCAGAGTTGCTGGGGTTGTTGTGATTTCCTCCGGGCCTTGGGTTTCCACGGTTGGGATAGGTCGGACGGTTCATCGGGGGTTTGTTGGTTCTTGGGGCAAATCCTGTAGATGGGTTGGGGCGATACTTTGGTGTATGATGGGTTCTTGGCTGATGCATCATGCGGCGCTTGCGGTTCTCATTGGCTTGGTTGATCTTTCCTTTCATCTGAATGGCAGAGTCGACGAGGGCTTCAATATCAGCAAAGGGGATATTGACCAACACCGTCTGCATCTCATCATGCAGACCATTAAAGAATCTTTCTTTCTTCTTGGCTTCATTGTCGATCTCATCCGGGGCATACCTAGCTAATGACAAGAATTTGTCACGATATTCCACTACGGTCATCCTTCCTTGCTTCAGTTCTCTGAATTCATCTCTCATCCTCTTGATCAAACCCGGTGGCACATGGGTTCTGCAGAACTTGACCTTGAATTCCTCCTAGGTCATTATCTGTCCTCCGGTCATTGCACGAACGTTCTTCCGCCATGATCTTGCATCTCCGGCTAGATAGTGGGTGGCGAATAGAACTTTGTCGTTAGCTTCCACTCCGGCGACTTCCAGGTTGTTTTCCATGGTCTGCAGCCAATCATCTGCATCTAGGGGCTCTTATGACTTAGTGAACACAGGTGGGTTGGTGTTCTGGAAATTCTTGAGCTTAGATCCATGGTTGTCCTGATTTCCTTGGCCTTGATTGTTGTTGGCCATCTGAGCTATGTGTTGAAGGGTGGCTAAGTTGGCTTGACGTTCTGCTCTTTCAGCTTCGCGGTCAGAAACCAACATTTGCAGGATCTGCAACATCGGGTCCGGGGATGAACCACTTCCTCCGCGAGGCATCTGAAGATTTAGATAGATCATGAGAAAAGAGGGAAATTTCTAAGGTTTAGGGGCTTTGAAAAGTTTTTAGAGTTTGACTCAGATTTTCTAGCAACTTGTTTTTCATTCATTCATAGCACATGATACAACACACACCACAACAAAGGAAAACAGATGGTTTTAAGAACCATTCTGGAAACTACGATACAGTGGGATCGAATACAGCTCACTAACGCTAGTTCTCAAGTGCTACTACTCCTCGGATTCGGTGTACTCATCATCCTCATCATCATCATCGTCATCAATGAAAGCGAAATCCTCCTCATCTGTAAAAATTCCATGGCTTGATCCTCCAGAAAGTCATCATCATCGCTGAGATAAGAGTAGGGGTCTCCACGAAGATCTTCTCCGGCATTCTCCCTTTCCTCCAACTACATGTCTCTCTCGTGGATGGTCTCCTCCAAATTCGTGATACGGTGGTGAAGACGGGCAATGATGCGCTCCTTCTTGTCAAGATGACGGCGACGAGACTTGCGATCCTTCACTAGCATGGCGATGGTCTGATCCTTCGTCTTGACGATGGCGTACTTGTGGTTGGAGTAGTCACGGACATTTTCCAGCTCCTTCTGACGATCATACATCATGAAGCTAAGGTGGTCCAACTGAGTCTTCAGCTCGTGGTGGTATGGGGCCTCCAGTGGTTGTCCCATAGCATCACGCCTTGGATAAAACTCAAAGCGGGTACCCTTGATTTGATTGATACTCTGCCCACATAGACGGGCAAGAGCTTCTTGCATTGCCCTGGCAAGTCCATCGAGCCAGTTGTTCTCTCTTAAGGTGAACTGAATTCCCTCTGCAATGGGAGGTTCAATCTTTCCTCGGAGACTTGCAACAACTAGCCACTACAGATCTTCCCCTTCCTGATCATTGAGCTGAGATCCGAAAAACTTGGGGTGCGGACGCTCCAGCATCTCTGACAGCTGGTGCAAATCACGCTCAAAAATGAGGTCTCCTCCATTCCCCAACTAATAAAACTTGCTGTACTTCACGTCCATCTATAAGAATATAGGATGAGTAAGTTAGTAGAGTGATCAAGTGTGTCAAATTTTAGGTATTTTGCAAAAGTTTTTGAGGAACATGAATTTTCATGAAAGAATCAAAGTGATAAGAATGGGAACAAGTTTTTTGTAAATACTCACTTCCTTGGGTTTTGAAACTAAGTTTTTGATTCAACGTCCAGTCTAATTAGGGTCTCCTATGGTGAGGATGGCTCAGATATCAACTTGTCAACACCCGGATTTTTAATCCCAGATGCCTGTTATGCCATACATCGCAATCCCAAGATTACCATTTTTGCGAGAAATAACAGATTTGGATATCACAGTACATCATCCATTACAAACCATACATAAGGTCTTACACAAATAAGGATCTCATGATCCAGTTCTTAATACAACTCGAGCAGCGGAATAACGTAATAATAAAGATAGCGTAGGCGAAGCTCCATCTTCGGGGTCACAAGCAATGCTGACGATGGGACATGATCCTAGTTGTCGTAACCTTCCTGCGGTCCATCATCCTGATACTCCTCTTCATAGTCTGGCCACGGGAATAGCCAGGGACAAATCCATGAGTACTCTTTAAGTACTCGCAAACTAATACTAACAAGTTAAGGGGGTTTTTGTAGTAGGACACTAAGCTCTAGGGTTATTTTGCAAAAAGCCAGATTTACCTCTACTAAGTTCGGAAGCAAAGAAAACTGGTTGAAGTTTTATAACACCTTGGGAACTTGAATTTAATATCACAATCCTGTTGTGGTCAAGTCAAAGTCTCAATTCATTTTGAAAACATCTGACGGGGGAATAGTATGGCCACTCCAACTGTCCATAACCGCGGATGCGGCTATTCGAATAGTTTGACACTCTGCAGAGATTGTACACTTTCACCACAACATTTGATACATCCGTCAGGAACAAATCCTGAATTCACCATACTCAGTATGCGGATAATCAATCCTAACATTTCCATTACACGCCCTAGTATGGGCACCTCTCCTGTGAGTTTGGCCTCCCAACCATGACCAACTATCATCTTGGGTACTACACAGGTGGACAATCTTCACAAGGTAGCCTCAACTCAGACCTTGGCTGCGAGGGAACCCATACTAAGGTATATAAATTTCCAGTCAAGCCCTACCCAATTTTCGGGTATTGTGGTTGTACAGTAAAATTGGAATGGTATTGCATCCAGACAACCATCAGTTTTATAAAGGGCTAAGGCTCATGCCTCAACATTTTCATCATCAAATCATCTGGTGTTTGAGAACACATGTCAAAACATTTCAGTAGAATGACTCATCATTCTAAGGTTTTCATAACCAGTTTCACAAAGTATTCCCATCTAAAGTTTGATCAAGTTTTATGCTTAGCACTAACATCTACAAGTGGGGGTAAGTACTAATGAGGGGTGGTAAGCAAGTGGAGATTAGTTAAGTTCAATCTCATGCCTTAGGATGACATCAAGATTATCTACTTAGGCCAAATTTAATGCTCTTTATGCAACCTTCGATTATCTTTCTAGAATCTACCAGTCACTTAAGTAAACTCTAAGAAAAGCTTTGATAAAGAAATAAAGTATAATGCTTGTAAGAAAAACTAGGATGGTTTATTAAGTGGTATAAGCTTTCAAGTAAAACTTGCATGGTTTGGCTTGCTAAGATAGTGGTATAAACTTGCTAGGTTGCAAGTGTTAGCTTGCCTTGTGCAGAGCAGTGATTGAAGTTCTCCTCGGCTTCTTCCTCGTAGTATCTTACTTCCTCCTCGTATCCTTGGTCGGTACTAGCGTCTATAAATAAATACGAGGTACACAATCACCAAACAATACTTAACTATTTTCAATTATCACATAAAGGTGTACTATAGATGATCTATCATCATCACCTATCATTACAATATTAAAGCATTTGTCTTATTTATTTTAATGTGAGAAAAGTAATTTCTACTCATTGAAAAAGTACTTAAGATTTAATATTCTCCAACTCAAACATGGGATCATGTTGACACATGTCATCACCACATATTTCAGTACATGGGAATGTGATTTAAAGTGGTGTCACAATTTAATAAGGTTTAACCTTTTTATGTTAAATAAATAAAGTGACTAGGAATGCCCATATGGCCTTCTTTTATTACTTGAACATTATTTCTGTAAGTAAACCCATATGTTTTTATATATTCTGAAAGGTATGATCAAATGTGATTTTTGAGAGTTGGAATCAACTCAAAAGCTCTTATGGTTGAATTTTTAAAAATGTTTGAATGCACAAAAGCTTCTGCCTTGTTATTTTTACCAAGGTTGATCTACATATCCAAATGATTTGAATCCAATGGGTTTGGATTAAGCATTTCAGTACCTTTCTAACAAAATTAGTTTCATGCAATTTGGTTCATTGGATCGAGCTGGGTTGATTTTTGAATCTATGTACATAACTGTGTTTGAATTAAAAGAGAAAAATCTAAATTCAAACGGTTGGGTCGCGGGGGAGAGGTTATTGGGCTGGCCCAGTGTCACTCCATAGCTGGCTCGGTGACATGGGGTCTACCAGTGGTGGCTCATAGCAGCGGCGATGCAGGGCTATGTGGGTCGTTGGATTAGAAGGGAGATCGACGGATGGGGATCGTCGTCGACGACGAACCTGTCACCGGCGAGCTCGAACCCTAGCGGCTTAGTGGGGGTGCATAGGGGGCATACCAGGGCTCCAGCAATGACGGTGAGGCAGGAAAACGAATGAGTGGTCGACGACGAGCTCAGGGACGGTCGAGGCAGCTCCGGGGGTGGTCACAATCAGCGGCCCCCTTCTCCTCCAGAGGCGGCCTGCTCCGGTGCAATTCCGGCGAGCTACTGCTCCTCGTGCTCCGACGAGAGGGTGGAACAATCAGTGAGGTGAGGGGAGTGGAATGGTGTGCTTCAAACGGCTGGGGGTGGCCTCCTTTTATAGGCTCGACGGAGAGACCGAGAGGGATGGGCAGGCGACGGTAGCGACATGGCTACGGGTTGCTAGCGGCATGGCTGAGGGTGGCGATCGACGCGCGGTCTCCTAGCGATGCTCTAGAACTTAAATACGGGCTTAGGGGCGGTGGTAAACGGTCGGGCGAGGCTGGCCCTCTGAGCGGCAGAGGCGGCGTCTTCAACGGCGAGCGGTGGCTGCGAGGCATTGGGCGGCAAACGGGGATCTCTGGCGTGTTCCTTGGGTCATGGCGAAGCGGTGGGCACGGGCTGTGGTCGAGGGGCGGCGTGTGCGTGTGTGCCTGGTGCGGCGCTCTGGGGCATGCTCGGCATGTCGCAGTGGCACTGGGCACGGGGCGTGCTCGGTGGTCCACGGCTTGCCTTGGCTCGGGGAGGGGACAGTGGGTGGCGGTGAAGTGCTGGCTATCTCCCAGACATGGCGAGAGAGGGGGAGGTGGTATGCTGCGGCGGCAACCAAGTTGGCCGGCAAGGTGTGCTCGGCTTGCTCACCATTGATGACAATGGCCAGCTCACAGTGAGGCTAGGGGTTTCCAATTAAGCTAGATGATCTACTAGATGGTTGCTATGAGCTAGAGAGGGAACAAGTTAGGCCAAAACACTATTAAAACAGTGAATTTGATTTGGTTTAAATTTGTCTTCCAAGTGTTTGATGAAATGGCCGCAAGAAACTTCTTTTTGAATTTTGAAAAGATTTTTGGTGGGTGTTCTAGGCATGTGTAACATCCCTAAAATCATGTTTTCAAATATTGCATATCATTCATGCATGCATATCATTTAGGGATCATTTTCCAAACTCATTTCAAGAAAACAGAAGCACTTAAGTGCTATTATTTTATGTGAGAAAACACTAATCAAATGCCACTCTCAAGAGAGAGAATAATTGTTTTAAAAAAACCATTGTTTGAATTCATAGGATTGGTTGGATGAGTTCCAAGCTTGGACAAAAAAATTCAAAACAAATATGGTTTTAAAAACCATTTTTAAATCTTCATCAAACCATGTGCTAAGGCACTGTTATTTTAAAAAATCTTCAAAGGACCATGCAAGTCCAGCAAGGCAGCATGATTTAATACTCAAATTTACACAGGATTCTTATTACAAAAGGCCAGAAAGATTTGAAATTCAAGTGCTTTTAAATTTGTTTGAATTTGATTCCAGAAAATCGAATTAGAAAAAGAAAAGGAGATAAGAAAGGGAAAAGGTCCGGCGCCAGACTTTCAGCCCAGCACAGAACCCAGCCCACGAAGCCCACCTGGGCCATTCCCTCCCTCTCTCTCTCAACCGCACCGAATAAACCCACCAGAGACTGACCAGTGGCCCCAATGCCACGCTGTCATCATCCTCCCCAAAATTCCGCGCGATGAACATGTCGTCGCCGCCGTTACCTCGCGGATTAAATCAAATCAATTCCCTTGATTCCGGCAGTAATTCGCCCAGCCTTCACCTGCTACTTAAACCCCACCCCGCCGCGGTCATTCCCCCCCCCCCACACTGCACACTCTCCTTGCCACTAGGCTGCCGGCAATTCGAGTTGCACCGCCGTTGTACCGAGAGACTCCGGCGAGCCATCACGGTGAGTACTGAGCGCCCCTTGCCTTCTGGTCCACGCGAGCTGCTTCGCAATCATCTTGCGCATCTTCTCATGCCTTTATTTTGTTCTGAACCACCCTAGGTCGTCGTCATCGTCCACCTCTGGAAATGACCGAAGCTCAACTCGACTCCGGCGACTAATTCCGGTGAGCCCCGCGTTCCCCTCTGTTTCTGAATCACGCGGTCATGTTCGCCAATGTCTAGCACACTTTCTAACGTTTTCTGTTTGGATCCTTGCGCCCCAGAACATCGTCTTCGACTCCGACAGTGAGCACCCGACGCCGCCAGCAACTCCGACGAGGTCCTGCTGCTGTGTCCGTGCGCCCCGACCCTGCCCGTCCACATGTTGAGCATCCCCACGTTCCCGCAGTCTCGGTAAGCACACGCCCGACCCCCTGCCCTCTGGTTTCGCCGGAACATCGCCGGCAGACGTGCAGCCGCCGTGGCAACCATTTGCGCCGCCCGTTGTTGGTCAAAGCAACGTGGTCCATCAGATCTGAATCCAGCGCTTAGGATTAGATCTGTAGCGAAGGGGTGCGTTTTGATCTGGACCGTACGCAGTTAATTAGATCCAACGGTGCATGAGCGTGATCCGGTGCGAAGCGTTATCATCCAATCAGATGCTGCCGCGTGGCCAGTTCTTCGTTTTTAAAACAGAATTTAGATCTATTAGATGTTTAAACTTGAAAAATTCATAACTTTTGATTCTCACGTCCAAATTTGACAAATTTTATATCATTGGAATCAGGAGAGAAAATCCTTTCCATTTATACAATGTGTTTAATGTTTTGCCTCTGATAAAATGATTGTTTTTACAGAAACATTTGTAGGCATAATTTGTGTATAGTAATTATTTGAAAAATGTTTTGTTGTTCAAATAAAGTTTATTTGGCAAGTTTTGAACTTGTTTAAGATTCAGTACTGTGCACTTGTCTTGCTTGGTGTAGAAAATCATCACATGGCATTTTGCATACATTCATATATTTTTGTTTGTATATATATTGTATGTGATTTGGTGCCATTATTTTATGTGTAGATTTTGGTGCAAATAGTGATTGTGATTGTGAAGATTGTTGCTACTCCCCAAACTACCAAGGCAAGTGGTGCTTCATGATTTTATCCCTATGTTTTTCAACTATGCATTAGAAATATTTTGCTAGACTTGCATGATTATTTTTTCTGTATGCTATGCTTGGGAAATCCTAGTAGTTGTAGAATTGCTAGATATTTCTAAGTTAAGATGCTTATCAATGCCATGCTTAGCCTAGCTAGTAGCAACCAAGGGTGGTTATATATTCAAGCTATGATAAAATATTTCTAAGTCTTTGGACTTGTGTTTTTGCTTAATAAAACAACTAAGTGAATGAAACACCTGGGTGGAATGGAAAGAATGGTTTGTGTTGAGTGGTTACACAAGGCCCATGTCTATGGTATACCTTGTGTATCTGACTTGTGGAAAGCCACCCAGGAACAAAGGGATTTGAGATGCCAAATGTTAAGAAGCTTCTAGTGCAGCCACATGGCATTATGGGCTCTGCCTGGATCATATAGGTTGCAATAACTGAGCCATTTGGACAGTTGGTGGTAGTGGGATGATAGGTTGGAGCGCGTCCATTTGGTCTAAGGGAAGGCTTCTGAAAGGTCCTGTCTTGGTGAAAATCAAGTCTTGTGGGGAAAGTGCACAACCTCTGTAGATGGAAGAATCTAAGTACTTAGCCATGTCCCTGGTATTGGACAACTTGAGCATCAAGACATGGAAGCTATCAAGAATCTCCTCATCCCAATTTATTACTAAGATCTTCCCTTTTTCACTAAAAGGAGAAGCTAAAGTTTGGTTTAATAGATTACCTCCTAGATCCATTGATAGCCCTGATTGTTTGATTGCTTCTTTCTTCCAGAAATATTTTCCTCCTAGTGCTAGACATGCTGCTTTGTAGAAACTTTTTGATTTTAAACAGGGAGAAGGAGAGAAATTGCCTGAGTCATGGACAAGGTTCTATGCCTTGATTCATGCACATCCTGGATGTCCATTGCCTAAAAATGAGCTTCTTGATATTTATTATAATGGACTAACTGATGATTCTAGGACATACCTAGATAGTTTTGTTGATTGTGTTTTCAGGAAAAGAACTCCTACAGATGCTATAGAATTAATGGCTAAAATAAGAAAGAATTATGATGATTGGACTTCAACTGAGCTAAATACACCTGAGCCTATTACTCATGAACCAGTTGTGCCTGAACCAGTTCCAACACCAACATCAAAGGAGAGGGTAGTAATTGCATTAAATGATGAAGTGATGAAGGAAGCTAAGAAATGTCTAAAGGAGAAAGGCATTGGAGCTGAAGATGTGAAGAATCTACCTCCTATAGAAGAATTATGTAAGCCAATTCCCAACTCATCTACTATTCAGGTACACTCTGTCCACTTTGATGAAGGTGATATTTCCTATGGTAAGCCTCCTGATCAATGCTTAGATGAACTTGACACATTTATAGTTAAACAAGGTAATTTTAATAAACAAGTTCAAAATCATTTATTGGAAAACTCTAGATCTATTAATGAGTTGAAAGATATTGTGGAAAGAACTGCTAATGATGTTAAAATGCTTTGTAAAAACTTTCAAATGGTTCAAACTCAAATTGATCAACTTGCTAAGGTACAAAAAGATATGCTAGTTAATGCCTCAGGAGATAAACATGCTTATGGAATTAGAACTAGGAGTGGTATAGCTACTCAAGATCCGTTATATCCTGAAGGACACCCTAAAAGAATTTAGCAGGATTCTTAACAAGCTAAAAGTAGTGGTAGTCCTCATAAGAGAAAGAAAAAGAAACACAAAAAAGTAGAGGAACCACCTGAACATGATGTAGATCCTAATAGTATATCTGTCTCCGATGCTGAAACTAAGAGTGGTAATGATAAAAATGATGCTCCTAATAAGGAGGAAGTTGAGGAAGAAACTGAGAAGCACACTAAGAACACTACGTACACTAAGGAAGATTTTATTGCTAATAAACATGGTAGAGAGAGAGAACCTTGGGTGAAAAAACCAATGTCTTTTCCCAATAAGAAACACAAGTCAAAGGAGGAAGAACACTATAACAAGTTTTGTGAGTGGATGAAACATTTATTTTCGCAAATTCCTTTGACTGATGCTATTAAGTTGCCTCCTTATTCAAAGTATATGAAGTATATATGTCTCTAATAAAAGGAAGATTCCTAATGAGGAAATTTCTATGTTGCTTGCTAATTATTCCTTCAATGGTAAGGTTCCAAAGAAACTTGGTGATCCAGATATACCAACTATTCCTTTCTCTATTAAGAATAATTATGTTAGAACTGCTTAATGTGATTTCGGAGTTAGAGTTAGTGTTATGCCTTTCTCTCTCTACAAGCGACTCGAGCTAGAAAAGTTGATACCAACTGATATATCTTTGCAAATGGCTGATAAGTCTACTAGTATTCCTGTTGGTATATGTGAGGATGTTCCTGTTCAAGTGGCTCATAATTGCTTGGTTTTAACTGATTTTGTTGTGCTTGAGATGCCTGAAGATGACAACATGTCTATTATTCTTGGGAGACCTTTTCTTAATACTGTAGGTGATGTCATAAATTGTAATCAAGGAAAAGTAAATTTTAATATTAATGACAAAGAGCATACTATCTATTTCCCCAAGTAGGTTGATAAGAGCTATTGCCTAAATTCCATTGAAAAAATTGAGAGCATCAAAGTTGGAGAAATACATTGTCCCATTCCACAAGGAAGTTTTGAAACTATTATGATTGGGACCATTGCTATCAAGTTTGAGGTAACATAATCACTTTGTGGAATGGAAAGCTTTGTTTCATATAAGATTGTTTTGGTAACAAGACTTGATCAACCTTATTAACAAAGGGATTTTAATGAACAAAACAATGTTTTCACAGTGGTTATACTTGCTCACTTTTACCTTTTCTCCTTTCTAGTCTTTGCTCTTTCTCTTGTTAGCTTTAGTTTTTCTAGTGGTTTGCTTGTTAGAGTGTCTTAGAACTTCTGTAGTTTTGGTTTTGGTTTGCTTTTGCTTCTTCTGAAAATTCTTTTTCTGCGAGGAAATCAATTTTCATACCCTGAAAATTGGCCAAAAATAAAGTTTTCCGAAAAATCCTAGAAAATTCATATTAAATTTTTCCTCGAAAAAAGGGGCAGAGGGACACCTGGAGGGGCTCAGGGGGACCCACCAGGCCAGCACACCCCCTGGTGGCGCGGCCAGCCCCCAGGGCGTGCCTGGCATGGGTGGGGCCCACCTGTGGCCCTCCAAGTTGCCTCCTCCTAGCCACTTCTTTCTCTCTCCCAGAAAACACCGGAAAAATTTTCGATCTCCTTGCTCCGAGTTCCTACTGTTCTTGCTCCCGATTTTCGATCTCCTTGCTCAGCCCATCATTGCTGCTAATTTTTGGAAGGATTGCTCCTTGGTATGTGCCTCCTCCACTTGTCCAATTAGATTTGTGATTGATATATTGTATTTTGAGTATTTTGCTGCTATAGGTGTCAGGTTGTGTGAGCTTGCATGCTTGTTCTGTGCTTAGAGATTTCATTTTGATGCATGTTTAGCCCTCTAGCAAGTTCATGTAGTAGTTTCTCATCATTTATCAACATGTAAATCACTTGGTTTGATGTTTGACTAAAAATTTCATAAAAAGGGTCATGGACAACCACACATTTGGTGAAGTATTTGAGAGTGATGCTCCTAGGAGGACAAGTCCATCAAGATCATCCTCCCGACCTAGGCCCTCATACAATGAGGATATCATTACACCGCGATTTGGCGACGAGGGAGATGAGGGGGATGTGCACCCTTCTACCTTCCCTTGTCCAACCTTCTTGCAGCTGCAGTGATTCTCAATGATTTTCTAACTTTGGTTCGGAGGGTTGGACTAACAAGTTATATGAAGGATGAGAGCGTGCAACATGCTACGCTCACTAAAATCTTTGTGGAGAGTTTCTCTTTTTCTAACAGCCCTTTCAAACCAGATTTGTCTTTCAAAACCTATAACATGCCTTTCTCCATGACATTGAAGAAGTTTTGTGAAATCTTGGGTATTGGTATGGCTGGGACGATGAAGAATATTCTAGCTCAACCCGCTGATTTGTTGGAGCTCTATCGCGGGATAACTAATGATGATGACCGCAGAGCCCAGCGGCGAAAGCTAAGAAATATTCAACTCCTAGCTATCAGGTATTTTGCTTATTATCTTACCACTAGTGTTCTTGGTAGGGAGAACACTAGCAATATTTCTAACTATCATTTGGCCTTCCTAGCTGCTTCACTCAACAATGAAACCAGGTACAATCTTGGTTCTCTCATTGCTCGTCGCTTAGCTACTAAGGGACCCATTTATGGGGGAATTATTGTTGCACGTGTTGTTGCTGCCTTAGACCTATCTGTTGATCCAAATGACACAATTTTGGCTCCTCAAAGGCTTGATCTTGATGCCATGAAAGCGCATCATTTTGTCACTACTTGCTCTACCCTTGATAATTTGGTTTATAGGATGATGTTTACTGATGGGGGATAGAGAGAGATTCCTCTGCCCCAAACCACTATGTTCTGTATTTCCCAAGGACCTTGGTCGCGCTCCAAGGAGGAGATGGACGAGCAGCTACACATTCGTGGTTTCCACGGACACTACCATGGGGACATGCCCTCATACGACCCCTATGTGTTCTACACAGAAGCGTCCTCGAGCTCGTACTAGGACGAAGGAGCCTCATCGTCGTACTATGGAGGTGCACCCTCTTGGTCACCATGGATTTGAGACCCACTTAGGCCAAAAGCCTAAGCTTGGGGGAGGTACACCGACATCACACTCATCTATATATCATCTTTCGTCGGTTCTTTGTATATCCATGTTTCGCTTTCTTTTTGGTTTTTGTTTCTGCTTTCTCAAAAAACAAAAAAGGACCAAAAATATTTTCGTTGTTTGTCTTGGTTTGTTTCTTTGCTTTTTAGCTTTGCTTTGATTTAAAATAAAAATCCAAAAATATTTTGCTTTTTTGTTTTTGCTTTGTGTGCTTGCTTTAAAAAATCAAAAACACCAAAAATATTTGTTGTTCTTCTTTGGTTTTGTGAAGTTCTTTGCAGGGTTCAGCAATCCTTAGTGGAGTTGGGTTTCATGTTAGTATTCAAGTCACACAAGTGAAGGGCAATAATGAAGATTAATACAACTTGAGGTGTGGTAAGAGGCTGGTAACGAACTCTATTTGTTTTCATTTTTGTACATATACTCATCATTGGGAGCATGCTTAGTCTGTTCATGTAACGTGTATGTTATTTATGGATGCTTAGTAGTTCTTGCTCTCTTATGATTAGCTCCAGCTTTCTAATAGTTTGTAGCACGTCATATGAATGTTTGCTTGCATTGTTTTATTCATGACTTGGTATGATATTGTGGTATCCTCCTCTGAATGTTTCATATGAATCGACTTGGCACATGCTCACGCATGCATATGACTGAGTCAGTAAGCCTCGATGATTTATTTTGCCTCAGAGTTCTTTTATCACTTTCATGCCGTAATTAGTCATGTTTTGTTGCAAGCATGAGTATGACAGTTATTGATCTCCCGTTAGTCGCTCCCTCTCTTATGCTAGCCTTCACTTATGCATCCAACTCCCCAAAACCAATATTCCCACAGTGTCCACCATACCTACCTACTAGCATCATTTGCTATTCAGTGCATATTCATTATGCCTTGTTTTCTTCCAAATAAAATGTTTGAATTTTTTGGAAATTTAGTTAGTAAAGCTCTCACGAACTTGATGGCACACTTTATTTCCTGCACTTAATAAATTCGAACCATTTGTGACTATCCATGAAAGTTATATGCTTGCAAATTATAGGCTGGGAGTTAGCAGAACTGTGCTGTCACGGGGAACGCTTTCAACACTTATGGATATATATCCAGTTGATATCATGCTCTTTAGTTTGCGGATGTCGTCGGTGGGAAATATAAGTGGAGCTTGTAAGTTCATGGAGTTATATATATGTGTTAGAGAAACGTCTGGAATGCTAGCCTAAGCCAAAGCATAATCATGGTGGAAACTTGCAGCATAACTATAATGAGCAATCTGTGAAGCATCCTCAATAAAAACCTATGAAAATGGCAAATAAAAAGATCGCTGAGATGCTCATTGTCTGCTTGCCTTGTCATTTTGATTATGGGATAGCTCATGTATCATGTGCAAGGGGTACCCCATTGGCGGTTCTCTATGATATGCACGTATTTATGATGACAAGAACTTACCAGTAACTAAAGTTGAGTAGCATGAGGAGCAGCCCTCGTACTCAAGGGACATGAGATTTCTAGTTTATGGTCTGTCAAGCATATAACTCATATTGGACCTCACTTTCACCTTAACCATATAAATATGCCTATGATAGGGGCAATGAGAGCTCAAAGCTACTGAGTACCTTACTTTCAGCATTTGGAAGCCTTTCAACTTTTCAAAACCTTTTCACTTCCTTGTTGAGTCACCACTTATTCTATGAGAACCTTCTTGAAAGCATAGTTGTCATTCTTAGTGTAATGTGCTTGTCTCAAAACTTGGTTAATTATGTCATGACTTTGATGCTTGTATCTCTGATATCTTTACTTCTAGTCTTCACTTGAACTTCAGAGGTGCCTTGGCATCTATTTTGTGCTCTACAAACAAAGGCAAGCGAGATACCACTCTATCATACCCTTTTATGAGCATTGCAATGTTGCTTATGTTTATGTTTCATGCTACTTATTAGTATTGAGTTGGAATCTCTTCATAACTTGCAGTGACTATTGAGTAGACTTAGTTGCATACTTCTTATTATGAATGGTTTAAGTATCTACTCATGTGCTAAGAATATATACATCATATGAAGAAAATGTGTTTGTGAAAGTTCTTTTATCGCACTCAGTTTTCAACTGAATTGCTTGAGGATAAGCAATAAGCTATGCTTGGGGGTACCTGATACGTCCAAAACGTATCTACTTTCCCAAACACTTTTGCTATTGTTTCTCCTCTAAACTTGTGTGATTTGGATACAACTAACACAGACTGACGCTGTTTTCAGCAGAATTACCTTGGTGTCTAGTTTTTGTGTAGAAAATCAACTATCAGGAAAAATCCCGGAGAATATGCCAAAAATCCTATTTCACCAGAAGACTCATGGAGCCAGAGTACGAGACAGAGTAGGGCCCTAGGGTCCCACACCCCCAGCCGCCGGGCCAGGCATGGCCGCGCCTGGAGGGGGTGTGGCTGCCCCAGGCACCCCCTCGGCCTCCATCTTCACATATAATATGCCTCTTGACCTAAAAACCAGGCGAGGTCGATGTTTTTCCAGAAAGAGTTCCGCTGCACGCCACAACCAGAAACCGCGATTCGGAACTAGAAACTCTGTTCTGGTACCCTGCCCGGATGGGGAATTTGGAGAGGATCATCGCCATCATCATCACCAACACCTCTCCATCAACCATCCATGTTTCCATCATCCATGAGTGAGTAATACCCTGCTATAGGCTATGGGGATGGTAGGGATTAGATGAGTTCTATCATGTAATCGAATAAGATTGTTAGGGCATGGTGCCTAGTATCTCTATTAGTGCTATTTGACTTTGTCGCAACTTGTTGTGCTTAATGCTTGTAACTAGGGCCCGATTGCCATGATCTCAGATCTGAACTTATTATTTATTCATTATGATAGTATTGTTTGTGATCTTATCTGCAAGTTGTGTACACATATCATTGTCCGGATCCAAAGGTCCCGAAGTGACATAAATTGGGACAACCAGAGGGGATGGCTGTGATGTGAGGATCACATGTGTTCATGGAGTGTTAATGCTTTACTCCGATGTTCTATTAAAAGGAGCACCTTAATTCCCAGTAGTTCCCTTGAGGCCCCGCTGCAACGGGCTGACAGTACAAAAGATGTTGTGTAAGTTCTAATTGCAATCACGCATGACTATATATGGAGCACATGCCTATGATTGTTTAGTACTTGGATGTTTTATCTTATTTATCTGCAATTTCCCTAGATCTTTAAGTTACATGTTTAGACTTGTCCATGCAACGCCCGTCCATCCATCCCTATGCCTACCGCGCTCATATCCTACTGTTTGCTTCTACTGTTACTATTGCTCTTGTTCTACTGATGTTGTTACTTTTCTTTTGCTACTAAAAAATTGTTGATACTAATAAACTTATGTGAGCAAGAACTATTTCTAGGTGCAGCTGAATTGACAACTCAGTTGTTAAGGCTTGCAAGTATTCTTTGGATCCCTTTGTGTCGAATCAATAAATTGGGTAATACTACCCTCGAAGACTGTTGCAATCCCCTATAGTTGTGGGTCATCACCCCGATCAAGCCCAAGGCACCCAAGGTCAAGGGATTGAGCAGCAAGAAGTGGAGGAAGCGCCAAAAGAAGGAGGCAGAGGCCCTACTAGCGGAAGCCAGGAGGGGCCACTGATCTTGTGCTGATTCTGCTGCTGTAAAGTAGCCTCTTTTGTTTTGTCGTCTGTGTTGAACTTGTAAGTTGTTGCTGCTGAGGAGCCTAATTGTCGAACCTGGTTTAAGTATCGTACTATATAACCCTTTATTAGCTGCTTTATCTATATCTGCTCTGTTTATCTACATATTTATGGTGCTGGTTAGATTTTCTTCCAGATTGGGAAAATACGAGGGCCAAAAGGAACCATGAATGAAGAGATAAGCTGCTCTAGATTCGCTGCTTTTTTGGGCAAAAATAACAAGTGTTAGCCACATAAAGGGGAAAAGGCGCTCTTAAAAAGACCAATCATAAAAATAACAAAAAATAAATCTTCCAATTTAGGCGACAGGGCGCACGTAACTACCATACGCGCCTCACGTGGTCCCACACCACATCCCCCAAAACGCGTTCCCAACAAGCCGGCCCCACAACATGGGGGGTCCTACTATAGGACCCGACTGAACGTGGCCCCACATGTCATCACGTAACGGGGGTCCTACTTATCAGCACGTAACGGCGAGGGTCCACAATGGGACCCACCTGAATGCGGCCCCACTTGTCAGCACGTAATGGCGAGGGTCCACTAACGGGACCCGACGGAGAGCGAGTTTTAGACCGATGTGAGAGTTCCATAATAGGAGCTGGACAAAAGTGAGGAAAAACTAAGCGGCTGGGGAAAGTGAGTACAACTAACAAACCAGGGCCATAAAAATAGAAATCCCTATTTAAATAAGCAATAATGAATATGCATAGTAATGTAATGCATCATTTTTTTCTTCTTTGTGTGTTTTACCCACATTATTAAAGTTCTAAATTTCTTTATTAATAAAAGAAAGTTGTTAGTGGATAATTCCTAAAATCTGGTAAATATTATATTTAATATTTTGTGGTATAATACATTAATATAAGAGTTTAAAACCAATATGTATTTAATTTTAACTCTTATTATTATTTTCTTAAAATTATATTTAAGAATAAATGTTTTTAATTTAGAGAAATTTCTTGTATTACTCTAATTAACAATTTAGTATTTTTTATAAAATACTTTACCTATTTAGAATTGTAAAAGTGAATTTTATTTATTTATAGGTATTTTATTTATTTGTATAAAATTCCATAAGGAATATATATTATAAAAATAATTATATTAAATTTATTCTATTAAAAATATAATTCTTAATTTCATTCGGTACTTTATATTTTTTATGAACTCATGGATATATTATTTGTATTTTTGGGATTTTTATTCAATTTCTTAGAGCTCATTTGGTTTTGGGGGTATTTTGGTATTTAAACAAAATGTTTCAATTCTTTACTTAAAACCTAGACTTAGCCCACTAGGCTAGCCCAGCCTTGACCCGGCCCATCTGGGTTGGGTCAAACCCATTGGCTCACTCGGGACTAGCCCAGACCGGCCCAGTACCCCTCTCTCTCCCACGCGCACTCGTGTTTTCCTCTCTCGTTCCTCTTCATGGTGATGTGGTGCCGCCGCCGTCGTCGTGCGATTCCGGCCACCTCTGTCCTCCTCGACTACTGCCGTGAAGCGACATGAGTCAGTCAACGATGCGCCATTGACTGGTTCAACGCGATTCGGTGCTAGATCTCTCTCCTGACCACGCCGCCTCCATCCCGAAACCTAGGGTTCGGTGTCATTCGACACTCCGCCGCTCTTGTGGTGTCGCTCTGGTGCTCTAGCGGCTGTGTGGTGCCGCCAGAGCCGCTCGTTCTCATGTGGCCGCTGTGTTTGCGGCTTAGCGTGGGTCGCAGCACCTTTGGGTGCTCCCCGTGCCGCCGTGTACACCCTCGTCGGCCGTACTACTTCCTCTACTAAATCTCAGCGAGGAGCACGGGTGAGTTCCTCCTTTCCCCCTCTTGTTCTATATTTTAATTTGCTACGCTCTATGTACTTGCTAATTATGAACCCTAATTAGGGTTGTCCACTACACTAACGTTCATCCCTCGGTGCTAGTGTTATTCCCTTGGTACTATGCTTATTCAAGCTGATGAAATTTCTCTATGTGATTACCTATTGAATCTAGGTTGTGTAGAATTTACTGCTATACTGTGATTTTGAATGTTGATAGTAGCTTATGTTAGTGAGCGGTTATATATATTTTTCTTACTGTCATGTATTGAATTGGTAATGTTATGCCTATAATCTAGATTGAGATTAGTTCACTGGTCCTGGTTGATATGCTTTGGCATGAAAGTATCAGAGTTGGATATCTAATCTAATTGTGCTCTGATGAATTCTGATGACAGTCTTTGTAGATGACTAGAATGATTCCTAACTATTGTTTTAGGAAAATGATTAAGCAATTTATTGAGAAGAATTGGCTATAAATCATGTATATATGGATTGCTTAATAAGTATGGTTTATTGTGACACCTTCTACTGAATGGTACACAATTCCTGTTAATTGTTAGGCTTTTCATGAACTATACTTTAGATTGGCTTATATTTTAAGCATTGAAGAAGTTCTATCAAATACAGTGCTATAAAATATTTTGGACTATGATGCTGGTATGAGGCACTTCTAGGTAAAAAAATGTTCTTAACTAATGTCTCCCTTTTCATGTGTTCCATGATAGATAGTTTTGAACAATGATTCCTATAGATTTTACGAAAATGATTGGATAAACTTTGTAAGAATGTTATGATTGGTTCTTACTTTATAAGAGAATTTATAAGATGAAATCATTACTAAAGTGCTACTATTCATAGAATGTGCCTAGTAGTGGTTAATCATTGAATTCCTTTGTATCTGGTTATAAAACTAGAGAGTACCATCCAAGATCAATGATGCATAGGATGAGATCCTGGCTATGGTTTTGTAAAGATTTATTCTTGGCTATTTAACTTTCTTCAAGGATGAATATACACCTCACTTGGATGTTTTTCTGAGAAGAACCTTGAGAGAACAAATCATGTTCTTATGGAATGGATAAGATCAATAGAGGTAAGGATCTTGTTTAAAACTAGCCAATCAGGTGTTGTTGTTGATGTTGTTGTGGTGGTTGATGTGCTGACTTGCTCCTGGAACTATGAACTCTCCTTTGGCCTTGCTCTGCACTTCCTGGTATTTTCCTTGCCCCTCCTAGCTCCTGCGAGCTCCTGCTTGACCTTCCTGTCCTCCTAAACCACCCCCTCCATTAGGTCACCATCTTGTTGATGATTTGGTTGGTTTTCAGTGTTGATGGTTTAGTTGATCTATTGGCTATCTAGCAAGATCTGTTGTGGGTTTGGTTGTGTTCTTGAGAGCTTGGTGGTGATATGAGATAGATAGAAGCTAGTGCAGTAGCTAGGAGCTGTGTTGCGGCTGTGTGATACCTTTTATGTGTATGGGACTGCTACTACTATGTTGACAACACATAGCATGCATGTAGTGACCAAGCTGCTTACAGGTGGGTTCCACTTGACTCAAGTTTCAAAGATTGAGATATTTTCCTATGGATTGGTTCGAATGGCCATTGATATTATCCTATGATGACCAATTTACTTTGTTGTAAAGGTGAAAATTGCCCCAGGTCAATGATGTGGTTTTGAGGCCAATATTTTGATAAGAACAGATTATACATTGGTGAAATTTGCCCCTGTTACATTCACTTGCTCAATGATGCAAATTAAAATAGTGCATTTCACTATTCATGACTAAGAGCATTCTATTTAACATTAACCCCTTATTACTTTCTTTTTTTTTTGCTTCTGTGTTCACAGGTACAAGATCATGTATTGGAGATTAAGAAGATTAGACTAGAATTTAGTTAGGAACTAGTTTAGTTTTCTTTATTAAATTTCTTTATAATCTTTTATTTTTTCACTTGTAAAGAATCTTTGTAATAACATTCCTTTATTCAATAAAGTTTCATATTTATTTTTAACTTGTTCCTATAATAAAGATGTTTGATATATATATATAGTTGTATATGTATTGTTGTGATTGAATAAAGAAAATAAATAAGAGATACTTTCTTATTTAAATTATTCTGTTTCTATTCTTTTCAATTCTCATTATTTCTTATAAATATCATATATTCAAACAATATTAACTAAATCATTTTGGAAAACAATTAAATACCAATTACTTCTAATTTTCAAATCTTTACCAAATGATTTAAATTTCAAATTTGAATTCAAATTACTTCCCCAAAATCCTTTAAATTCCTAAAGATCATGTCAAAATTTGTAGAAATCACTATAAAGAGCTAAACATACCTCTAGGTAGTGAAAGAAACTCTGATATCTTTAGGTTTTTGTTTGGCAAAAAAATTACCCTAATTTTACAGATGAATGCATGCAAATGCTCAAATTCCTATTTTAATACCTTTCGTTGGTTCCTAAATGTTGGGATGTTATAGGCGGAACCCGCCCATACCGTCCGCCCGTACCAGGCACTCCAGGTTTGATCTCGAACCCTAATGTTGATCCAATAGTGACGACCACCGGTACGGGAGGGACGCGCCCGTACCGCCCGCCCGTACCACGTGCGTCGCCAGGTAAAAGCCGAAGCGGCTGGCTTCCAGCCAGGCTCCTCTTCCTTCTTCCTCTTTCTCCCTAGTCCTTTCTCTCTCCACCTCAAACCCTAATCACCTAGAACCCTTGATTCTTCATCAATTTCGTGTTTTTGAGTGGGGAATCTTCACATATGTATGTTTCTCATCTGATCCATGCTTTATTTTCGGAAATCCATGTTCAAATTCCTCACATTAACTATCTAGATGAGTTCATCATATTTTGAGATAATTTTTGATTCCTCGCGTTAGGATTAGTAACTACTTCATGTAATCGTTTGTTTATGCGATAGAAACTTGATACCCCTGTTTTCCTCTGCGAATTTTGTAGAACAATGCATAACATCGGAAGAATCCTCCACAAGGGCAAGGGTGTGGAAGGGGCCTCGGGCTCCTCTATGTCGCCGAGCTTAAAGAAGAGACGTTCGGAGGCGGATAACTTGAGGGCCGACATGACCCGAGACTTTGAAAGGGTGAGCAAACACGATGTTGTACCTATCAAGTAGGCAAACCACGAGTTTCTCTCCCACCAAGGGCTCTTAGAGGACTTCGATCGGAGGACTGAGCATGCAAGCATGGTCCCTTTCTCCTACCTCTCCGTAAACACCTACAAGCTCGCGACATTCGAGTTCTTTTCATCATTCCATGATGATATCGAAGCCCGGGAGAAAAATTGCACTGTAAGTTTTGTGCTCAATGGGAAACTTAGTAGCCTTTTATTTTATGAATTTTGCGATTTTTTGGGTTCTCCTATGAGGGAGCACTTGGAATTAATGACAATGTTCAAGTGGAGGCAATGCAATCTTGGGAGAAGATTTCTATCCACAGAAACACTGACTTCTTGTGCAAAAAGAGCGCAACCATCCAGAATCCCACTATCCATTATTTTCACACTTTCTTAGTGAATTCTATTTTTTGTAAAGGAGATGTTGGGTCAATGGCAAGCCCCGAAATTAGCATAATCCATATGGCCCTATACCCTGAGATGGAGCACAAGGTAAACTTGGGTGCTCTGCTCATCCAGCACTTACGCCTCCAACGGGCAGCCTCCTCTGGGGACATCCGATGTGGAGGCTTGGTCACACAGAGCGCCTACACAAGTGGTTTTGTCATGCCACAGGAAAGAGTCGTGGCTGGCAGTACGCTGGATGATATTCACATGGCTAGCACCAGATTCATGAGGGTCTATAGACCCCAACGCTCCCTCGTGGTTATCAGTTTTATTTTTTAGCCTAACCATGATCTCCACCAAGTTTTGTTTCCTCTTGTCCAAGCTTTTGGTTTGCCAGGTAAAAAAAGTTGGGTCCTCACAGAGGAGGAGTTCTAGTATGCATTGATCCTCTCAGGGAGGATTGCATCACTAGGAGGTCATCCCAACTTGGAAAAAGCAGCAGGTGGCCAACAACAACAAGGGAAAGAAGGAGAGGATTGGACGCATGAGGCTGGAATGACTATGGCTAGTAGCACCACCACAATCAGCTTATTCCTCAGCACCAGCAAGGTGTGCCTCCATCACAACCAGTATTCGACTATGTCCCGAGGATGATTTTGACCAGGTGGTACATCGCATCGACAACATTAAAAATACATTGCAAGATATGAATGCCAACATAGTTGATCTCACTCAGAACTTCACATTATTTATGATTGGTTTTTCAAGCCACTATGCGAACTTCCCGTACCAACAGCCACCACTTGGTGGTGGTGGCAACTATTGATTCAGATAGGCCAAGAGCCTAAGCTTGGGGAGGATGAACTCCTCCCACCTTTTGCATTCATATTTTTCATTTTCATTTTTGGTTTATTTTATTTCCATCTCGGTGCATGTTTACTTTTGGTTTTCCATTGATAAAAAGAAAATAAAAAATAGACTAGCTTTTATCTTCACTTGTGCAAATTTCTCTCTACTCTTGTTGATTTTTCTGTGGGTTACTCATTTCTAGTGACTCGGCTATAAATATGAACAGCTTAAGCAAGGGGCAACCAAGCAAGAGGAGGTATCACATTTTTGTTTTACCTCTTCCTGTATGTTTGTTCATGAACATTTTATGTTTGTTCGGTTGCACTTGAGTCCTACTCCGCGCGTAACTAGTTATCTTTTAAGGCTTGAGCTCAAAAGTTTTTGTAACTACTTTGGTTAAGACTTGCGAAAATTGGTATCAGTTTAAAAAACAACCATTTGGATTAAGATATAGAAATTTTGAGAACAATAAGAAGTGTTTATCGACAACTTTGGTGCCATGTTTTTGTCTTAAGGGTTTAATCTTAGTAGTACTCAACCCCACATACTGATCGTTGACTTGATGACACCTTCTGAAAGAGAATTGTTTTATGGAATGAACTTTTTATGGTTGGAGAGGGAGATGCTAAAACATGTTTTACCCTGCTAAAAATAGAGAGAGGAAACAATTCTATGTTTCTATTACACACCTTTGGGATGCTAACAACTCTACTGGCCTATGAATGATCTACGATACAAACCCGGATTTCGGCTATGAGTTGATGACATGAGTGGCATATGTGTAGCTATATGGACAAAAGTATTAGCACTCTCAAAAATCATGTAAGAATTTTATAAAAAGCAAACGATCGTTGATCCTTGAAATAGGAATAAAAAAATAGAAAGAAGATATGAGCTGGAAAACATTCTGTACTTTGCTAGAGCTATGGTATCACCTCACCACCTAAAATCAATAATTAGAGTTCTTGAAAAACAAGGAAAATAAGAGGTGTTTGATAGTCACGATTATCAAAGTGGGTGTTAATGAAAAAGCTCTAAGATTATCCTTCTTTTGACATCTACTTGTGCACCCTTAAATTTGACACAAGCGACCTCGCTTAAAATGTTTTTACTCTCATAACAAGAGAGGTGCTGAAGAAAAATTGATCTACAAGCCCAGCCAAATTTTTGACAATCTCATTTGGGTTTTTAAGAATTATTAGCTATCAAGTTATTTGTGTCTAGGGATTGAACTTAAGTGCAACTATTCAGATAAATTATGGTCATGATCAAGGTTGCAGGATTTGAGACAATGTGTTGGGGGGATGACCCCAGGTAGGGTCAAGATAAGGTAAAAGGGGAAATCCATGTCTACACTGACTTAAGGGATGACCCGACCGAGTTATCCAGATACCGGCCGGGTAAGACACGGCCTAATATGAGTCAAGAGGCTAAGACCTAACTCGGCCGATATACGGGTTATGTCAAACTACACATATCACTCTTTGCGTATGTAGGTTAAAGTTTGGCCGAGTCATATAAGGTGAGGCCGGATCATAAGGAACCTTGCTCGAGAAGGAGAGAGGGAACCCCGAGGTTAACGTTGCGCATTGTCTCTCCCTCAGGAATCTATATAGTTCCAAGCGCTACGGAAAAGAGTCAGAGAGACAGAGAAGCAGAAGAAGTTCATGGAGGTGACAGTCCCCGAGCCCGAGGATCACATGTCATGGGCTCTGGGTTATTACCGCCATTATAAGGGAGACACGGAAAGGCTCCCGCCGAGTTACCATTTTAGGACAAGCATATTCCATCGAATATGTTGTCCATGCCAGCCCTAGATATAACCTAGCCACCCCTTTATAAGGTGAGCCAGGGCCTCTAGTGGAGGGGATCGATTCATTTTTCTTACTTAGCATTAGAAGTAGCTTCTTCTTCCTCTCGCTCAAACAGCTCGAGGAGCAAGTGTAGCTTCACCTGTGTTGAGTAAAGATCTAGTTTTTGAGTTCTGTGTGTAGAAACCACTACATCTTCCCTCCTTGGATCCCTCTAGCACACATTGTCCCCCAACTTAAGCCTACCCATGTCATCTGTCGTGCCACCACCACGACGATTGGCGCCGACCATAGGGCCAGCAGCGATGCTAGCTGGAGTCAAGATCCGGATGGGAAACTTCATCACCACGGGCGAGCGCATCATATCCGGCTTAGTCCAGAGATTCGACCTCTGGGACTACGTCAACGACAATGCATGAAACTTTAGAGCATGGCCACCCGCGTGCAACGGCGTCTTCATCAACCTTGGCGCCCACAAGGTCTACGTCGGCGTCGACATGTCCCGTGTTTAACCACACCGAGTCATCCTCGCAGGAGATCCTCCCATCAGCGCTGCTAGTGGCATGTGTACCACTCGCCCCGCAGGCAGCGTCGAGGTGATGATGACTGCGCTAGCACCAGCAGTAGGAGCATGAGCCGGACCAAGCAAGAATCCGATGATGGCAGATCTAGCAACAGCTAAGCCAGCATCTGTGAAGTAGGCAGCAACGGATCTGCCAGCGGTGAACGCACCCGAGGTGCATGAGGTAACCCCCAAGGTTGCCCGAGTTAGAGGGCCTCGTTTGGAAAGGCCAGAGAATATCTTGAAGGCAGCTATAGATAACCTCACCACACCTGTAGCACCTAGAGTTAACCTGGCAAAAGCTCAGGCTGAGTTAGAAGAAACTCGATTGAAAATGTTAGCAGAGGCTAAGAAGGTGTGATACATCGCAAACATATCGAATTTTTGATGCTCCATGCTTGTTTTATATCATTTGTCTTATCCTTTGTCTACACTTTGAGGTATTTTTATACATTTTCTAGAACTAACCTATTGACAAGATACCACAGTGCCCGTTTCCTGTTTTCTGCTGTTTTTGGTTTCATAAAAGCTAAAAAATGAATATTCTCGGAATTGGACGGGACAAAAGCCAATCTTCATATTTTTCCCGGAACGATACTGAGAATCAAAGCAGAGACGGAGTAGGGCACCAGGGTGGGCACACCCTAGGGTGGCGCAGGCCCACCTAGGCCGTGCCACCAGGGGGTGTGGCCCCCTGGCTGTCTCCTTGCCTTGCCCCTTCGCCTATAAGAAGCCTCCAAGGAGAAAACCTTAAATCGTCCAGCAAAAATCCATGAAAAGTTCCATTGCGCTGCCGCCACCAAAGGGGAGATTTGGGGGACAGAAAGTCTCTGTTCCAGCACCCTGCGAGGATGGGGAAGTGCCCCGGAGCCATCTCCATCAATCTCCACCACCATCTCCATCACCGTTGTTGATTCCCATGATGAGGAGGGAGTAGTTCTTCCTCGAGGCTAAGGGCTCTACCGGTAGCTATGTGTTCACCTCTCTCTATGCATGATCTTGTGATCATGAGCTTTCTAATCAAGTAGATCTGCTCTGCTACTCAGTTGCTTTAATAGATCTATGATTTTACCCATGTGTGTGAAAGTGACAGCGTGCACGCCGTGTGTGGCACTTAAGCTAGATTATATATATATATATATATATATATATATATATATATATATATATATATATATATATATCATGAGTTATATTTGGAGTTGGATGTCTCTATGAAATTGTGGTGTTTGTTGGAACCATCTAGCACTCAAGGTGACAGTGTGGGGTTATATAGATGGGGAAGGCAACCTTTGAGGTGTGCTTTTGTAGCCCTACCATGGATTAGAGTATCCAACCGGAGAGTAGTTCAGGGTAGTTTCATGAAGAGAATATATTTATTGAGAGTGTTCACTAGTGAAAGTATGATCCCTAGGCCTTGTTTCTAAACATTGAAACACCGTTTGCATCTAGATCTGTTGCATGTTTGCTTGATTCCATCTTTATTTCAGTTTTCCTTTAGGCCCCTTACTCCCCGTCAAAAGCTCTTTTCTGGCACTGTTACCACTTATAATCATCCATACCACTTGTATTTCACTATCTCTTCACCGAACTAGTGCACCTATACACCTGAAAAGTGTATTGGGTGTGTTGGGGACACAAGAGACTTCTTGTATCTTGATTGCAGGGTTGCTTGAGAGGGATACCTTTGACCACTTCCTCCCTGAGTTCGATAAACCTTGGGTAATCCACTTAAGGGAAACTTGTTTCTGTTCTACAAACCTCTGCACTTAGAGGCCCAACAACTGTCTCCAAGAATAGAAGTGCATAGACATCAAGGTGTCCACACTGTAGGAGTACTTTAACCAGATCTTGTGTGAATATGCTAGGGCAAACAAGTTAGACACCAGTCCAACTCGACTAGATGGTGTTATAATTAAAGGAAAAAACCTCCTTAGTGATATTATCAAGGAGCATGAGTCTCAATAGGTTGATTCGGCTAACCTAGGGCTGCCGAGGTATAGTACCCCGATGAAGAACCTCAAAGCGGCGAATGCTGCAACCTAGAAATTGGAGGGTTTGACCGGCGAATCCCGACAAAAGTAGCAGGAAAGAGTAAATGAGCTGGTGCGCATCGCGAACCAGCAAAATGAGGAGATAATCAGGGCTAACCCGGCAAAGCCTTATAGCAGTTTATGGAAGATCATGAAACTGATGTCTTCATGAAGGAAAGAAATGAGATTGACGAGGCTTTCCTTCGTCAGCCTGAGCTACTCAAGCATAATCTACCTGTGGAAGATTTGGGTACCACACTACCACCTAAAGGGGATCCTGTTTTCGAATTAAAGCCTTTACCTGATGATCTTAAATATGCTTATCTTGATGATAAGAAAGTATATCCTGTTATTATTAGTTCTAAACTTTCAGGAAAGGAAGAAGAGAGGTTATTGGAGATATTGAAGAAACACCGAGGAGCTATGGGCTATACTCTTGATGATTTAAAGGGGATTTCTCCTACTATATGTCAGCATTCTATTAATATAGAACCTGATACAAAACCAGTTGTTGAGCACCAACACCGTATAAATCCTAAGATGAATGTAGAGGTCTCAACCTGGTAAGGTAGATTCCTCCTGTGTTTTATAATGCTAGTCCCTGGATCAATAGCTAGCATCCACAGTTAAGATGTAATATCAAGAAACAAAGGTCATAATATAACTTTATAACCAGGAATAACATAGGTTTATTACATCAAACATAGCTCATTTGGCTATTACATTACATTGCAGCGGAATAACTATAGTCATGGGGTCCTTCATCTTCAAAGTGCCACAGGCAGATGTTGGTTGTAGACTTTGTAATCCTAATCAAACAATCTTCACTAAAATCAATCAAACCTGCAACATACAAGTTACAGCCACAAAGGTCAATACATTGGAATTGTATTGGCAAGTTTCACTACTTTGTATATTATGAGTGGATCTTATCAATACATGCATATTTGGCTAAGTAGAGTTTAAGGCTTATTTGCATAAAGTAACATTTATCCTATCTTTTCAAAATAGTTTTGGTCCTTTGTCAAATCCCTTTTCCAAGTTCCTTGAACTCCTTGGTAGAAACTCAAGTGTTCAAGTCCTTGTCAAAAATCCCTTGAGCTACTTGGTAACCCCAAGTGCAACAAGTTTTATGAAATCTCATGTGTTCCTTGGTAACCCCAAGTACATCATGCTCTTGAGCACCTTGGTAACCCCAAGTGCATCAAGTTTTACAAAATCTCTTTGAATTCCTTGGTAGACACACAAGGGCATCAAGTTTTTATATTAGAAGTTGGAATGTCGAGATCTCCCATGGTTCAAACTTTAGTTGCTCAGTATTGTCCATAACCGGGGACACGGCTAAGTACTTAGATTTTATTAACTTATGCAGAAGGAGTACACTTTACCCACATGACACAATCCCATCTTGTTGCCACCAGTGGCCTACTGGATTAGTGCTCACCAAGATGGAGTACTGGCAGACTGAGAATGTGACGAAGTCTTTCCAAAAGGTCCTCCCATACATCATTGCTAGCTTGTCTTCAGCCCCCATGAAGCATTCCACCCATGTCCGGTAACTAAAGACAATGTATGGGTCTTCCTAATGTAGTTGACTAAGCCAGAGCCATAATAGCATGTGGTTGCACACGAAAGCCACAATTGGAGAAACATGTTCAATCTCTAAGTTTCCTAGGTGGTTTTCATTTGGAGCACAACACAAAGTGATTACCATATACATGGTTCCTTTTGTTGCCACCTTCCCCAAACTTCAAGTATCCTCCACCTAGGTGGTTCATTGAGTCCTTGTTTTATTATGTAAAACACAAGTCCTTTTCTCAACCTTTGTAAAATCTCAACATGTATCTCTTTTCAAACATAGCATGGCTAAGCATGTACAACTTCAATATTTTCACTAAGGAGTGTATAGGGAATCCTATTAGGATTTAGCATAGCATAAGTACAGAAATATCTTTTCATGCATGATTACAAAATCCACTAAGTATAATGAAAATAGTAGGAATTTTGTATGATAGTGTAACTTGCCTTTTTGGTAGGGAATGGTGGTTCACTCCTTGATCTTGCTAGTCTCACACTTTGCTAAATTCACTACAATCAATCAAACACAAAATCAACTAACATTCCAAACCAAGTCAAACAAACAATTTCACACTCACAAAGTAATGGAATATAAGTCATGCAAAGGATGGTTCTATTGCAAGGTTGGTCTCTACTAGGTTTATAAACTTTGTAAGGTCCAAATTGGTCATTTACCAAAATGGCAAAGTCATTAGTTAGAGGGTTTTGCCCCGAAAACTATTTTAAAATTCCATTCAATATTTTATATGGTGGGGAAAATGGTTTTATCAAATCAAAAATCTTTAAGTTTCTCACCAAAAGTTTCTAACTCTCAAGTCTTGGTGTTTTGGTTCAGTAGCTTTGAATCAAAACATTTTCCCAAGGTTTTTATTCCAAAAACCTTTTTCATAATAAAACCCTTATCTTCATTTAGCTAGAAATAGACTAATTCAATTAATCCGTTCTAAATTTTTCTAATTTCATTTTCAAAACCATGGGTTGGTTCCTAGGGTCAGTAAGGTCAGAACAAACCATTTTGCAAAAGTTTTAACCCTAAAAATCAATTTTAAATAATTTTTATACTCTAAACAAGCTCACCTAAGAATCTGCAAAATCAAGCAAATTAACAGGTACTATTGGCTAAACTAATTCCACAGTTGTCTAGGGCTTGCTTCACTGAATCCATTGATATAAAATTTGTAATTTTTGGACGTGTGGTTTGAAAGTTACAAGGGTTTGAAGTCTGCAAATAATTCTGATTCAAATATGTTTTTTTTGTTTTAATCCTGGACACGCGTCGAGTCGTGATTGGCCGATACCGGTTCGTCTGGATCGTGTGCTGCGGAGCGTTGGATTTAAGTTGGATCGTGCGGCACAGAACGCGTACCTCTTCGCGGTAAGTGATCTAATCGCAGCGCTTGGATCTACATCCTACGGCTGCTAGCATGCTTGCCTAGGATCGGCGGTGCTGGCGGTGGCTTGCGGCGGCGCACGGCCAGGCAGCAACGCTACGGCGATTATAGGAAGCGGAGAGGGGAAGAAAGGTGCTCACCAGAATCGCGATGAAGAGGGGATGCTCAACGTGTGCTTGTCGTGGTAAGGGGCGCTCTGGTACAGCTGCAATTGCTCGCCGGAGTGGAGGACGGCGTCGGGTGCTTCAGGTGGTCGTCGTGGATGGCACTGTGGATCACCCAAAGGCGAAAGGATGGCATGGTTAGATGCGCGGGACTAAGACAAAGCTCCTCGTGTGAATGAGAAGGCGTAGGGCGGTCAGTACTTACCGGGAAGTTCGACAGAGACGAGACAGACGGCGGCATTGTCAGAGCTTGTCCTAGCCGACTCTCTGGGGCGCCCGCGGTCGAACGGAGAGCACGGACAGAAGCGTCAGGGGATGGGGAGTGTGTGTGCTTGGTCAATGAGGTAAGGGGAGGTCTGGTTTCGCCGGAATCGTCACCGGAACATCATCGAACAGAGGGTGGTGGGCGGTGTAATTCGTCCAGCCTGGGGGCAGAGAGAGGGAGTGGTCTGGGGGAAATGGAGGAGGAGGCGCTGGGGCTTTAAAGCGCATGGTCAAGGCGAGGTAAAGGCGCGGCGTTATGGCGAATTGAACGCGCGAAATCACAGCAGGTAACGGTGGTCGAGGGAGGAAGAAGGGGTCGCGCGGGTGGGAGAGAAGAACAGGAGCGGTGGGGTCTACCTGTCAGTGGGAAAAGAAACGAGGGGAGGTCCACATGTCATACTCTGCGCGGGTCTGTTAGTGGGTGTGAACCGCTTTCTTCGGGGAGAGAATAGCTGGGCTGGTTCTGGGCCTTAGTGGGCTGATGGGTTGGGTCGACCTAACTTTATATTTTCACTGTTTCCAAACCCTTTTCCTTTTCTATTTCCATTTTCCTGTTTTGAATTTTAAACATCAAAACACATTCAAATTGATTCAAACAATCAACAAACTTTGTAATCTTGAATTAGTTCTGTTTAACAACCTAATCCAAATTCTAAAATAAAATAATATTTTACATCTTTTTAGGTTCCATTTATTAATTAAAAATGGTCCATGATTCATTACTAATTAAACAAAATAGGCCTTAGTTTTTAAATCAAATAGAGTTTGATTTTATTAATAAAATATTTATTTGAAACCCAATATGTTTCAAAACAAAATCAGTAGATTTTATTTGGAAATAAGGAATACTTGGAAACTTGTTTTAAAATAAAATGACATTTTATTTTAGGGTCCATTATTAATTAAATTCAATAGACCTTAATTATTAAATCAATTATGATTTATTAATATCTTTATTTTGAAAACTAAAAGTAAAACAAAAACTCTTTAGTAGGTTTTATTTGAGGATATAAAATGCTTGGAAACTTATTAATAAGTTTTGAGGTTTTAATTAAAATGGTAAGACCTTTTAAAAACTGGGATATTAAATTCCTATTAATTTATTTAAATAAGCCTTTGCTATTTTTATTCAAACATAAAGTTTTAATCCCAAAGTTTGGTCAAGGTTTATTTTGGCTTTATAAAATATTCTTTATTTATAAACTCATCTTTTCTTTTAAACACCAAATCTTTTATTAAATGATTCCAAAATAGTAGTTTCAAAACATTTTTTATTTCCTTTAATTAAATGTTTAACTCATTAAATTCCTTTAGGATTTTATTTAATTCAAATGGGTTTGAGGTTCCATTTAAATTCAAAAAGTTTCTTCTGGCTCTGGAAATCAACAAAGTTTTATTTTATTCATTTATTTTCACATTACAAGATTGGGAAAATCTTGGAATGTGACAATGAAGGATGTGGTAAGAAATGAGGTCTTAAAACTCCTTGATACTGGTATTATTTATATTATTGCTGATAGTAAATGGGTTAGCCCTGTTCATTGTGTTCCCAAGAAAGGGGAATAACTGTTGTGCCTAATGAGGATAATGAGCTTATACCCCAAAGAGTAGTGGTTGGGTATAGAATGTGCATTGATTTTAGAAATATTAATAAAGTTACTAAGAAAGATCATTTATCCTTTTCCCTTTATTGATCAAATGCTTGAGAAGTTGTCCAAAAAGACTCACTTTTGCTTTCTTGATGGTTATTCTGGGTTTTATCAAATTGATGTGAAAGCACAGGACCAAGAGAAAACTACTTTCACTTGTCCTTATGGTACTTATGCTTATAGGCGTATGCCTTTTGGTTTATGTAATGCTCCTGCTACCTTTCAGAGATGTATGTCTGCTATCTTTCATGGTTTTTGTGAAGAAATTCTGGAGGTTTTCATGGATGATTTTTCCGTCTATGGAACTTCTTTTGATAACTGTTTGCACAACCTTGATAAAGTTTTGCAGAGGTGTGAAGAAACCAACCTTGTTCTTAATTTGGAGAAATGTCATTTCATGGTTAATGAAGGGATTGTTCTTGGACACAAGATCTTTGAAAGAGGCATTGAAGTTGATAGAGCAAAAATTGAAGCAATTGAGAAGATTCCTTGTCCTAGAGATATCAAAGGTATTCATAGTATCCTTGGTCATGTTGGTTTCTATAGGAGGTTTAGTAAAGATTTCTCCAAAATTTCAAAGCCCCTTACTAATCTTCTTCAAATAGATGTACCTTTTGTATTTGACGATGATTGTAAGGAAGCTTTTGAAACTTTGAAGAAAGCTTTGAGTACTGCTCCTATTGTTCAACCACCTGATTAGAGTTTACCCTTCGAAATCATGTGTGATGCTAGTGACTTTGCTGTCGGTGCTGTCCTTGGACAACATGTTGACAAGAAGCTGAATTTTATTCATTATGCTAGCAAGACTCTAGATGATGCTCAAAAGAATTATGCTACTACTGAAAAAGAGTTCTTAGCTGTAATCTTTGCTTGTGATAAGTTTAGACCTTATATTGTTGATTCTAAGGTTACTATTCATACTGATCATGCTGCTATTAAGTACCTTATGACAAAGAAGGACGCCAAGCCTAGGCTTATTAGGTGGGGGTTGCTTTTGCAAGAGTTTGATCTGCATATTGTGGATAGGAAAGGTGCTGATAATCCAGTTGTTGATAATTTATCTTGTTTGGAAAACATTTCTTTTGACCCATTGCCTGTTAATGATAGGTTTCCAAATGAGCAGTTAGCTGCAATAAGGGTAAGTCCGCATGAGAGTCCTTGGTATGCTGATTATGCTAACTTTATTGTTTCCAAGTATTTGCCTCCAACCTTTACAGCTCAGCAAAGAAGGAAATTCTTTTATGATCTAAGGCATTACTTTTGGGATGACCCACACTTATATAAAGAAGGAGTAGATGGCATTATGCGAAGATGTATTCCAGAATTTGAACAACAAGAGATATTGAGAAAATGACATGGCAGTGCTTATGGAGGACATCATGCTGGGGATAGGACTGCACAAAAGGTTTTACAATCTGGATTTTATTGGCCTACCCTTTTCAAAGATGCAGGTAAGTTTGTCTTATCATGTGATGAATGTCAACAAGTAGGTAACAGCTCTAGACGCAATGAAATTCCTATGAATTATTCTCTTGTTATTGAACCTTTTGATTGTTGGGGATTTGACTTTATGGGGCCTTTTCCTCCTTCAAAAGGGTATACACATATTCTTGTTGTTGTTAACTATGTTACAAAGTGGGTAGAAGCCATACCTACAAACAGTGCTGATGGTAAGACCTCTTTGAAAATGCTTAAAGATGTCATTTTTCCTAGGTTCAGTGTGCCTAGATATCTCATGACTGATGGAGGCTCTCATTTTATTCATGGGGGTTTTAGAAAAACTCTCGCTGAGTATGCTGTAAACCACAAAATTGCTTCAACTTATCACCCCCAAACTAGTGGGCAAGTAGAACTTTCCAATAGGGAAATTAAATCTATCTTGCAGAAGACTGTCAATAGATCTAGAAAAAATTGGGCTAAAAAAGTTGAATGACGCTTTGTGGGCTTATAGAACTGCTTATAAAAATCCTATGGGGATGTCTCCTTACAAAATGGTCTATGGGAAAGCTTGTCACTTGCCTTTAGAATTAGAAAACAAAGCTTATTGGGCAGTGAAAGAGTTGAATAGAGATTTTAGACTTGCTGGTGAGAAAAGACTGCTCGACTTAAGTAATCTAGATGAGTGGAGAGGTGAAGGTTATGAAAATGCTAGGCCCTTTAAGGAAAAAGTAAAAATATGGCATGATAGGAGAATTCTCTAAAGGGAGTTCCATGTTGGTGAGGAAGTTCTTTTGTATAGGTGTCGTCTCAGATTTTTTGCAGGGAAACTACTCTAAAAATGGGAAGGACCTTTTGTTATCAAGGAAGTATACCGTTCAGGTGCCATCAAAATATCTTCTTTGAAGGATGACACAACACAGGTTGTGAATGGTCAAAGACTAAAACATTATATTTCTGGAGATTCATATAATGAAGACGTTGACACAATTCAACTTGTGACTCTAGAAGAATTTATTAGAAGCCAAACACCAGATTCTGCAGAGTTTGACTTTGAATAGGTAAAAGTGGTGAAAATAGAAGGTTTGTGAAACCCCAGTCTTTTTATATTTTTGATGTTTTTACTACATAAGGCAAGTTACGAGACGGAACAGAGGAGGAACCGGAGGTCGGGGTGGCCAAACCCACCCCAGGCACGGGCCCCAGCTGGCCGCGCCTGGAGGGGGTTTGACTCCCCTGAACTCCGACTCCACCTCGT
Source organism: Avena longiglumis (assembly GCA_030063025.1). Classification (NCBI taxonomy): domain Eukaryota; kingdom Viridiplantae; phylum Streptophyta; class Magnoliopsida; order Poales; family Poaceae; genus Avena; species Avena longiglumis. The sequence goes on along the minus strand of CP125974.1, from coordinate 425,452,843 downwards.
TTTCCTATCAGAACCTTCCTTATGCCTTGAAACTTTGTAATATATAACCCCCGGGTTCCCCGAGGTTCTTGTATCGATTTCTCGTCATGTTTCTGTTTCGATCTGCTTCTGTCAGGCAAATTCTCAGATCTAGAGCCTCAATGTCTTCCTCTGGATCACCCACGGAGGATTCCTCTGTGGACGTTCTCAACCCGTACATGTATGAGTTGAGGATTCATCCCAAGGAGTTGATTCTCAAAGTGGTGAAGGTACAGATGAAAGAAATTCAAGGCCCTAAAGGAGAAGGCAGTCTGGAAGACAGGATGGAAGCATCGGAGCAGGAAGTTTTCAGCTCCAAGAAGATGGCAGAACGCGAAGTGGATGTTATTCACAAGATAAGTTCAGAACTCATCACCAAGCACGAGGGAGAAGTTTCTGAGCTCCGAGAAGAGATCTTCTCACTTTGTCATACCACCAACCAATTGCAAGAACAGCTCTATGACGTATAGAACCAAAACTGTGAGTATGAGGCTAGATTTGATCGCATAAGCTCTACTGCTAGTTTCAGGATCGCGGAGGCAAGGACATCCTTTCTAGATGGGGAACCATTGCCTTGGAAGTTTTATGATGACAAGAGAACACTACCACCACCGAAGGAGTAATTCATCATCAGGTCTGGCATCCCCTTGGCTTGTTCCAACCTTGGGGGAGTGCCGCGGTATCACCAACATTATCTTTTATCTTTTAACTTTTTAGTGGATTCATATATTTGGTAGAGAAGTTATCTTATAGTTTGGTTTGCATGTGGAAGTATCTCTCCTTTAGTCGATTATCTATGTATCCCTTGGTGTGAGTGCCTTTATTGAATATTAATGAGAAGTCTCATCTTTTACTTTTTGCACTTCTTATTTTAGTTTGCAATCTCTATTATATGATGGATCTTGTTGATCAGTATTGGCATCACTTTTGGGATCATCAAGTGGATCTAAATTGGTTTTGGCAAACCGAGTTCTGGTCAGTAGCATTACTTTGAAAGAGAAAAACAGAAAAATCTTACACGTATTTTGTATCATTTGTTTTCTTTCTTGTTGGCTCATAAGATTAGTATTCTTTATTTAAGATCTTTTGTGTCTTCAAGGACGACTGCATTTTGGCTTTATTACTTGTATGTTTTCCTGTTTTCTTTCAACTCTCTTGCTTGCTACCCAACATTGCTAGCCAAAAACCTGTTTTGAGAAGGCATACTTCTCATGTTTCCAAATCCCTTTGAACCGAAACCTATGCCATTTGTGTCCACCATATCTACCTAGTAGCATTTTTGCTACTCCAAGCAAATTCTCAAGCTTCATTTATCTTTCAAATTAAAAAAAGGTATTTTGTTATGTGAAAACTAGTTAGTAAAGCTCTCACGAACTTGACAGCACACTTTATTTCTTGCCCCTAATAGACTTGAACCATTGTGCCATCAAAGTTGTATATGCTTGCACCTATACGTTGGAATTAGTAGAAACGTGCTGTCACGGGGAACGTTTTCAACATTGAACCTATACTTTGTACACAGTTGATATCGTGCTCTTTTGTCTATGGATGTCAATGGTGTGAAATAAAGAGGGAACTTGTAAGTCCATGGAGTCTGTATTTTGTGTTAGAGAAACGCCTGGGCCGCTAGCCTAAGCCATTCCTAATCATGGTGGAAACTTGCAGCATCACCATAGTGAGCTATCCATGAAGCATCCTCAATAAAAAGCTATGCACATAGTGAATAAAAAGATCGCTGAGATGCTCATTGTCTACTTGCCTTGTCATTTTGGTTATGGGAAAGCTCCTGTACCATGTGCAAGGGGTACTGTAGGGGTTCGTAGCATGGAAAACAAAAAATTCTAACGCATGCACACAAACAAGCCAAGATCTATCTACTATATTGTAGAAACGAGTCGATAGAAGCACTCACCCTCGAAGATTCCAAAGCGGTTAACGAGAGCAGATTCTCGTGGATGATGTAGTCGTACACTTGCCGATCTCAAGATCGCGTAGACGATCCTTCCGGCGCTGCGTTCCGGAAGCGCTTCCGCAGTCGGTCACACGTTCAGTACTCGATGAAGACCTTCCTCTCCCTTGTTCCAGCAGGCAGCGGAGGTTGTAGTTCTCCCTTCGTGATTCCGGCAGCACGACGGCGTGGTGTCAGAAGTAGAGGGAAGATCCCGCAGGGCTTCGCCTAAGCCGGTGCGAGTTATGGTGGATTAGGGTTTTCCGGAGATCTAGGGTTTAGATGACCGGGAGGAGGAGGTGTCGGCGGTGGCTAGGGCGTCGGCGACGAACCGTGATAGCGCTGGAGGCGGCGGCGGCGCATGGCAGGCGGTGGCCATGGCGGCGACGGCGCATGCGGGGAGACGAGCTAGGACTTATGTGCTTTGGGGCAGCCCTCCCCCTCTATTTATGAGATAAGGGGCAGCCTTGGGAGGGGTGGTTTGAATCCAAACCCAACCCCAAGTTGGATTGAGAAAAGTACTTGTTCCTTCTTCCACTAGGAAACCATTGTTCCAGTTTGACTTTTCAAACTCCCGTTTGACTTTCAATTTAGATCTTTAATTCTCTCTTGCAAATGCCCACACCAAGTGACCTAGGATATGATCCAATCATTCCACTTACCCATGACACATTCATGGACCATTCTTCTTCCTGACCGATGAACCTTCTAGACCCTTCTAGAACCTCTCCGATGAAAACATCGGAAACTTTCCCGAACTCCGGAATCGGACTTTCCTTATATGAATCTTATTCTCTAGACCATTCTGGATATCCTCATGACATCCCGGATCCCATCCGAGACTCCGAACAACATTCGGTATCCCTATTAACATTCCATATCTACTAAAGAACATCGAATCCTTAAGTGTGTCTCCCTACGGTTCGTGAATTATGCGGACATGACCGAGACACTTCTCCGATCAATAACCAATAGAGGAATCTGGAAATTCATATGGCTCCCACATATTTCTACGATTACTTTGCGATCGAATAAACCACTTACATACGATACCAATTTCCCTTTCTCTCACGATAGTTTACTTATCCGAGGTTTTGATCGTCGGTATCTCTGCATACCTAGTTCAACCTCGTTACCGATAAGTACTCTTTTCTCGTTCCCGTGATATGTGATACCTTGTGAGCCGGTCGCATGCTTGCAAGCTAATTGGATGACATTCCACCGAGAGGGCCCAGAGCATATCTATCCGTCATATGGATGGACAAATCCCACTCTTGATCCATGTGCCTCAACCCATACTTTCCGAACACTCAATGCCACCTTTATAGCCACCTAGTTATGGTGTGGTGTTTGATGTCATCAAAGCATACATCCGGTGATGGTGATTAGCATGATCTCATGGTCAAAGGAATTAGGTTACTATGTATGAGAAAGCTTATAGCAAACAAACTATTGAAATGACTTGATCTTAATGCTACGCTTATCTATAGGAGTATGTCCATCATAACATTCTCCTAATGATATGATCTTATTGTTAACAACATCTCAATGCTCATGATCGGGAAACCACGATCATCTATTAACCAACAAGCTAGTATTACAAAGAGGCTTTACTAGGGACTCTAATTTAGTTTACAAATCACACAAGTATTAATGTTTCCAGTTTAATACTGTTATAGCATGAATGTAAACATTTATCATAAACACAAATATATAATAATAACCACTTTTATTATTGCCTCTAGGGCATATCTCCAACAGTCTCCCACTTGCACTAGAGTCAACTAATCTAGATTACATGGTAATATACCGAACACCCATGGCGGTTTTGTGCTGGTCATGTTTTGCCCTCGGGAGGTTTAGTCAACGGATCCGCCACATTCAGATCTGTGTGTACTTTGCAAATATTTATGTCCCCATCTTGGACATGCTCTCGAATAGCGTGAAAATGTAGCTTGATGTGATTCAGCTTCTTGTGTGACCTTGGTTCTTGCGCATTGGCTATGGCGCCCATGTTATCACAATAGATAGACATTGGGTCCAGCGCACTTGGAACCACACCGAGCTCTGTAATGAACTCCTTCATCCATATCGCCTCTTGTGAAGCCTCCAAAGCAGCTATGTATTCTGATTCAGTTGAAGATCTCGCCACAACGCTTTGCTTTGCATTCCTCCAGCTAACAGTTGCACCATTCAAAGTAAATACATATCTAGATTGAGATTTAGAATCATCCGGATCGGTGTTCCAACTAGCATCGGTGTAACCATTAACAACGAGTTGTTCATCACCTCCATAAGAAAGAACCATATCCTTAGTTCTTCTCAAGTACTTAAGGATGTTTTTGACCGCTATCCAATGATCCACTCCTGGATCACTTTGATATCTGCTAGTCAAACTAACAACATATGCAATGTCGCGTCTAGTACATAGCATGGCATACATAAGAGATCCTATGGCTGAGGCATAGGGAGTTTTACTCATCCTTTCTCTATCTTCTGCCGTTGCAGGACTTTGAGTTTTACTCAAGGTCGTATTGGGCAACATGGGCAAGAACCCTTTCTTGCTATCTTCCATTCCAAACCTCTTTAGAACTTTTTCCAAATATGTACTCTGTGACAATGATATTAGGCATCTCGATCTATCTCTATAAATCTTTATGCCTAATATGTAAGCTGCTTCGCCAAGATCTTTCATTGAAAAACTATTATTCAAATAATCCTTGACACTATTAAGAAGGTCTACATCATTCCCAATCAACAATATGTCATCTACATATAGTATTAAGAATGCTACAGAGCTCCCACTCACTTTCTTGTAAATACAAGCTTCTCCATCAGTTTGTATAAAACCAAAGCTTTTGATCACCTTATCAAAACGTTGATTCCAACTCCGGGATGCTTGCTTCAATCCATATATGGACCATTGAAGTTTGCATACCTTGTTAGCATCTTTAGGATCGACAAAACCTTTGGGTTGCATCATATACAACTCTTCATAAATGTCTCCATTGAGGAACGTTGTTTTGACATCCATCTGTCATATCTCATAATCATAATATGCAGCGATTGCTAACATAATCCTCACAGACTTTAGCTTCGCTACCGGTGAGAAAGTCTCATCATAGTCAACTCCTTGAATTTTTCGAAATCCCTTTGCGACAAGTCGAGCTTTATAGACAGTAACATTACCATCAGCATCTGTTTTCTTCTTGAAAATCCATTTATTCTCGATAGCCTTCCTGCCATCCGGTAAGTCCACCAAAGTCCATACTTGGTTTTCGTACATAGATCCAATCTCGGATTTCATGGCTTCTTGCCATTTATTAGAATCTGGGCTCATCATCGCTTCCTCATATGTCGCAGGCTCATCGGTGTTGTCCACCAACATGACACTCATAACGGGATCATACCAATCAAGAGTGGTACGAGTTCTCGTTGACCTGTGAGGTTCCGTAGTAACTTCAGCCGAAGTTTCATGATCAACATCATTAGCTTCCTCTCTTATTGGTGCAGGCGCCACAGGAACTACTTCCGGTGCTGCGCTACTCGCAAGTTCGAGAGAAGGATCAACAACCTTGTCGAGTTCTACTTTCCTTCCAGTCACTTCTTTTGAGAGAAACTCCTTCTCTAGAAAGGATCCATTCTTGGCAACGAAGATTTTGCCCTCGGATCTATGATAGAAGGTATACCCAATTGTTTCCTTCGGGTATCCTATGAAGACGCATTTTTCGCTTTGGGTTCAAGCTTGCCGGGCTGTAACTTCTTTACATAAGCTTCGCAACCCCAAACTTTAAGGAACGAAAATTTAGGTTTCTTCCCAAACCATAATTCATACGGTGTCGTTTCAACGGATTTAGATGGTGCCCTATTTAAAGTGAATGCGGTTGTTTCTAATGCATAACCCCAAAACGATAGCGGTAAATCTGTAAGTGACATCATAGAACGAACCATATCTAAGAGAGTTCGATTATGATGTTCGGACACACCATTACGCTATGGTGTTGCCAGCGGTGTCAATTGTGAAAGTATTCCGCATTTCTTCAAATGCTCGCCAAAATCGTAACTTAGATATTCACCTCCACGATCATATCGTAGAAATTTAATCTTCTTGTTACGTTGATTCTCTACCTCACTTTGAAATTCCTTAAACTTCTCAAAAGTTTCGAACTTATGTTTCATGAAATAGATATACCCATATCTACTCAAGTCATCCGTGAAGGTAAGAACATAATGATAACCACCGCGTGATGCTACACTCATTGGGCCACACACATCGGTATGCATGATTTCCAATAAGTCCGTAGCTCACTCCATCATACCAGAAAATGGAGTCTTGGTCATTTTACCCATCAGACATGCTTCGCATCTTTCAAGTAATTCGAAATCAAGTGATTCAAGAAGTCCATCGGAATGGATTTTCTTCATACGCTTCACTCCAATATGACCAAGAAGACAGTGCCACATATAGGTCGACTTATCGCTCAATTTCAAACATTTAGCTTCAATGTTATTAATGTGTGTATTTCCACAATCGAGATTCAATAAGAATAGACCATCTATCAAAGGTGCATGTGCATAAAACATATTACTCATATAAATCGAACAACCATTATTCTCGGACTTAAACAAGTAACCATCTCGCAATAAACATGATCCAGATATAATGTTCATGCTCAACGCAGGCACCAAATAACAATTATTTAAGTATAAAACTAATCCCGATGGTAGATGAAGAGTTAGTGTGTCGACCGCTATCACATCAACCTTTGATCCATTTCCAACGTGTATCGTCACCTCGTTCTTCGCTAGCTTCCGTTTATTCTGCAGTACCTATTTCGAGTTACAAATATGAGCAACCGAACCAGTATCAAATACCCAGGCACTACTACGAGTACTATTGAGATACACATCAATAACATGTATATCGGATATACCTTTCTTCTTGATGTTGCCGTTCTTCAAATCCGCCAAGTACTTAGGGCAATTCCGCTTCCAGTGACCCTCTCCCTTGCAGTAAAAGCACTCAGTATCAGGCTTAGGCCCAACCTTGGTCTTTTTCGCCGGCGCGGTAACTTTCTTACCGCCCTTCTTGAAGTTTCCCTTTTTCTTAGACTTGCCTTGCTTCTTGAATTTGGTGGTCTTATTGACCAACAACACTTGCTGCTCTTTCTTGATCTCCACTTCTGCAGACTTTAACATGGAGAAGAGTTCTGACAACGACTTGTCCATGTTTTGCATATTGTAGTTCATCACAAAGTTCTTGTAACTTGGTGGTAGTGATTGGAGGACACGGTGAATCCCCAAAGCATTAGGAATCACTATACCCAAGCTTTGGAGTTTACTTGCGTGCCCAGACATCTTAAGCACGTGCTCATTGACGGAGCTGCCCTCTTCCATCTTGCAGTTAAAGAACTTTTCAGAAGCCTCATAACTCTCAACTGCCGCGTGAGGCTCAAATATCATTTTGAGTTCACGGACAATATCATGTGGGTCATGGTTCTCAAACCTTTTCTGAAGCTCCGATTCCAAACCATACAAGATAGCACCTTGAACTGGAGTCTTGATTCTTCCGAGCAAGGAAAACATTCTTTACCTCATTGGTAGCATTAGGCTGCGGGTCACCCAAATGCATCCAAAGACATAGGTCAAATTACCAGCATTGAGGACAATCCTCAAATTGCGGAACCAATCCGCGAAGTTGCTTCCATTGTTTTTCAACTTTTCTTTCTCTAGGAACGCATTAAAATTGATGGTAGGGGCCGCCATTGATCCTCAACATATTTGCAATAGTTTAGACTAAGTTTATGACAAATTGAGTTCTAATTAATAGTTAAATTAATCTAGGTGAACTCCCACTCAAAACAATATCCCTCAAATTGCTTTAGTGAGAACACGAACCAAATCCACCACATCAAAACCGATCATCACAAAAGTTGATGTAGCTTCAATGGCGAACAATCAACATGTTCATCATATCTTCTATATGACTCATGATTTACCTTTAGGTGATCCGTGTTCCGAGACCATGTCTGTACATGCTAGGCTCGTTAAGATCAAATCTTAGCTTCCGCATGAGAAAATCTGGCTTGCTCACGTTGTATACACTCGCAGAATCTAACACACCTGATCATCACGTGGTGCTTCGAAACAACGAGTTTTAGCAACGGTGCTTACTAAGGATGAACACTTTAAAACTTGAAATTGTGTGCTTGAGGGATCATCTTATAATTCTACCATCGTGAACTAAGCAATACAAGATGCATAAAAGGATTAACATCACATGCAATTCATAATATGTGATATGATATGGCCTTTATTCTTGTGCTTCCGATCTCCATCTTCAAGCACGAACATGATCTCCATCATCACCGGTATGGCGTCAAGGTCAATGGCGCTGTTTCATGGTTGTCTTCCACCAGCTTCAACTATTACAACTACTTTGAATAGACATGTAAGATCCCACCTTTATAAAGGTAAAGATCCCTGTGATTGCAATGCTAGTCCCTGGATCAATGCTAGCATCCACAGTTTAAGATGAAGTACACAGAAACAAAGGTCATTATTACATGTCATTCCAGAGACAACATAGTCTTTTACAACTCCATGGACACATGCCTAATACAGGAGTTCAAATATAACAATATAAATAAGTCTTAATCTTCATGTGCCACAGGCAAGCATGTTGAGTGTAGACTCATAACCCCTAATCATCATCAGAGTAACCTGCAACATCACAAGTTACAGCCACAGTGGGTCAATACATTGGAATAGTATTGGCAAGTGATACCTTAGTAGAATATTAGCAATCTAGATATTATATGCATTTTGGCTAAGTGTAGCTTAGGCTTGCTTTGCTCAAAATAGGTTTTACCTATTAGTTGAAAACACTAAGTTTTTCTTTGACAAAACTTTCCCAAGGAACCACCAATAGAAATTGGTGAACCTTCACCCTTGTTCAACCACAAGTTTTTAACTTAGAAAAAAATTGGGATGAGGAGATTCTTGATAGCTTCCATGTCTTGATGCTCAAGTTGTCCAATACCGGGGACATGGCTAAGTACTTAGATTCTTCCATCTACAGAGGTTGTGCACTTTCTCCACAAGACTTGATTTTCACCAAGACATGACATTTCAGAAGCCTTCCCTTAGACCAAATGGACGCGCTCTAACCTATCATACCACTACCACCAACTGTCCAAATGGCTAAGTTATTGCAACCTATATAATCTAGGCAGAGCCCATAATGCCATGTGGCTGCACTAGAAGCTTCTTAACATTTGGCATCTCAAATCCCTTTGTTCCTGGGTGGCTTTCCACAAGTGAGATACACAAGTTATACCATAGACATGGGCCTTGTGTAACCACTCAACATAAACCATTCTTTCCATTCCACCCAGGTGTTTCATTCACTTAGTTGTTTTATTAAGCAAAAACACAAGTCCAAAGACTTAGAAATATTTTCTCATAGCATGAATATATAACCACCCTTGGTTGCTACTAGCTAGGATAATCATGGCATTGATAAGCATCTTAACTTAGAAATTTCTAGCAATTCTACAACTACTAGGAATTAGGTTACTATGTATCAAAAAGCTTATAGCAAACGAACTATTGAAATGACTTGATCTTAATGCTACGCTTATCTATAGGAGTATGTCCATCATACCATTCTCCTAATGATATGATCTTGTTGTTAACAACATCTCAATGCTCATGATCGGGAAACCACGATCATCTATTAACCAACAAGCTAGTATTACAAAGAGGCTTTACTAGGGACTCTAATTTAGTTTACAAATCACACAAGTATTAATGTTTCCAGTTTAATACTGTTATAGCATGAATGTAAACATTTATCATAAACACAAAGATATAATAATAACCACTTTTATTATTTCCTCTAGGGCATATCTCCAACAGGTACCCCGTTGGCGGTTCTCTATGATACGCACGTACTTACAATGACAAGAACTTACCGGTAACCAAAGTTGAGTAGCATGAGGAGTGGCCCTCATATTCAAGGGACATGAGATTGCCAACTTATATTCCGTCAAGCATATACTCCATCTTTGTGCACTTTAACCTTAATCATCTCAAGATGCCTATGATAGGGGCAATGAGGGCTCAAAGCTAGTAAATACCATAATCTTTTGGAAGATATTTATGACTTGTAATCCCTGCTTCCCTCTATAAAGGCACCTTTCTCCCACTTCCATGTTGAGTCAGTAAACCTACTTCCTCTCTATCTCCAGCAAGCATTTGAGTTGTTGTGTTTCAAGCATTCATATGGTGATTTATTCAATCATGTTCTTTATCTTCCTTGTTTGCACAAAACTCTTATCTATTGAGTATTACTTTGAAAGCCTTCATTTGTGAAAGACCTTTTTGAGCAAAGAGTGCTCCTATTTTGAAAACTTCTACAAAGCTTTATTTGTGAAACTGTTTGCCAGCTGTTCTCTAACTAGGAACAAAGTTTGCCAATTCCAATTATGATTTATCTTTATGCATCTCTATTGTGACTATTGTACTTGGTTGCAAGCTAAGTTATATAATGGTGAGTTGTTTTCTTCTATGAGTTGTGCCATGGTAAGTGTGATGCTTCTTGTTTGTCACATCCCAAGATTTTCCAAATCTTGTAATGTGAAAATAAATTAATAAAATAAAACTTTGTTTGATTTTTAGAGCTAGAAGAAACTTTTTGAATTCAATTGGAACTTCAAACCCATTTGAATTAAATAAAACCTAATGGGATTTAAAAAGATAAACATTTAATAGAAGGAAAAAACATTTGTAAATACTATTTTGAAACAATTAAATGAAAAGATTTGTTTTCAAATGAAATAGAAGTTTATAAATAAAGAATATTTTATAAAGCCAAATTAAACCTTGGCCAAGTTTTGGGAATTAAAACATTTTATTTTAAATAAAATTAGCAAGGTTTTATTTAAATAAATAAGGATTTAATATCCAACTTTATTTAAATAAAAAGGTTTTACCAATTTAATTAAAACATCAAAACTTATTAAATTATTTAAAATAAGTTTTCCAAATGTTTGATATTCACAAATAAATCCTACTAAAGTGTTTTGACTTTATTTTTAGATTTCAAAATAAATATCTCAATAAAATAAATCCTATTTGATTTAATAATGAAAGTCTACTATATTTAATTAATAATGGACTCTAAAATAAAAGGTTATTTTGTTTTAAACAAATTTCCAAGTATTCTATATTTCCCAAATAAAACCTACTGATTTGGTTTTGAAAATACTTAGGTTTCAAATAAAGATTTTATTAATAAAATCAAACTCTATTTTGATTTAAATAACAAAAGTCCAATTATATTTAATTATAAATGGACCCGATATAACAAAATGTTATTTTTATTTTAAAACAAGCTTTCCAAATATTCCTTAATTTCAAATACAACCTACTGAATGGTTTAAAATTAATTAGTTCTCAAGTGGAGCTTTGGAATTAAATCAAAACCTATGGATTTAATAGTTGATACATCTATTTAGTTAATTATTAATGGACCCTATTATAAAAATTATTAATTTGAATTTGGATTTTGGTTCATGTTACTGAATAGAACTAATTTCAATATTACAAAATTTGGGTGTTGTTTGAATTGATTTGGTTGATGTTTGTTTGTTTGAAAATTCAAAATAGAAATTAGATTCAGAAAAAGAAAAGGATTACAGGAAGAAAAAAATAGAGTCGGACCTGACCCAGCTAACCTAGCCCAACTCAGCCCAACAGCCCACCTGCCCCTCTCCCCCGAACCGTTTTTCCTCACCGCTGAAACAGCCCGCCAAGCCACTGACTGGTGGACCTTCTCCTCTCCCCTTTTCCCACTGACGCAACGGCCCCACTTTCCTCTGTTCATCGTCCTCACCGCGCGACCTCCCTCCCCCAAACCTCGATGCCGTTGTTGTCTTCAATCCGCGCGTTCAATTCTCCATAACGCCGCGCCTTTACCTCGCTTTAACCATGCTCGATAAAACGCGAGCGCCTTCTCCTCCGTTCCCCTCAGACGCCAACCTCTCTTCGCCACCAGGATGCTCGGATTGTTCGTGGCAAGCACACTACTCCGACGAGCTTTCTTCCCAAAATCCGGCCAGCACACACCACCCCGAGCCTCCCTGAGCACGCTGACAACTTCCCCACTCCCAGACGCATCTCCCAGCACCCTCCTCTCAACCGCGAGCGCCCCATAGCGTCGGCGACATCAAGCTTTCGAACGCCGCCGCGTCTGCCACCTCTCCGACGACCTCCCCGGTAAGCACTGACCGTCCCGCATCTTCCCGATCACGCAAGCATCTTTGCCATGGCCTTGCGCAGCTAACCCAGTCCTCCGTTTGTCTTCTCGTGGACCACAGCGTCATCCTCGACCTCGACCGCGTGCGTCCGTCGCCAGAACCAACTCCGGCGAGGAATCCTGCCCGTCCCCGTGCGCCTCTCCACCAACCAAGAGCATGTTGAGTATCAGCGCTGCATTGCGAACCTGGTGAGCATCCTCCCTCTCTTCCTCGCTTCCTGTATCGTCGGTGCCACCGCGAAACAGAGTCGCCGCCGCCAGTCGCCGCCGTCAGCGCCGCTGCCAAATGGTCAAGTCAATATGGTTCACAGGATCTAGATCTGACGGATGATATTAGAATAAGAGCGAAGGGGTATCAGGCGATCTGTGCCACACGTTTTCAGTTAGATCCAACGCACCCCAGTAGCCGATCCGAGCGAACCGTTTTCGTCCAATCATAGTCAGACGCGTGGCCATGTTTTTGTTTAAAAACAGATTTGGAATCTGATTGAGATTCAATTTTCAAACCCTTGTAACTTTCAAACCACACGTCCAAAAATTACAAATTTTATATCAATGGATTCAGGAGAGCAAGCCCTAGCCAACTGTGGAATTAGTTTAGCAAATAGTATCTGTTAGCTTGCTTATTTTTGAAGATCCTTTTGTGTGCTTGTTTAGAGTATAAAAATTGTTTAAAAATGATTTTTAGGTTAAAACCTTTGCAAAATGAATTGTTGTGACCTTACTGACCCTAGGAACCAACCCTTGGTGTTAAAAATGATTTTGGTAAGATTTAGGTTGAATTACTTGACTTAGTCATTTTCTAGCCAAATAAAAAGAATGGTTTTTGTTATGAAAATGTTATGGAAAGAAAAATTTAAGAAAATGGTTTTATCAAACCCACTGAACCACAACACCAAGTTTTGCAAATTATCAACTCATTTGGTGAACAACTTAAGAGTTTTTGCCTTGATAAAAACATTTTTCATCACATGAAATGATGAATGGATTTAAAAGTGGTTTTGGATAAAACCCATTTGCAAATGACTTTTCCATCTTGTTAAATGACCAAATTGGACCTTACAAAGTTTAGAAGCATAGTGGAGACCATCCTTACAAATAGAACCATCCTTTGCATGCTTACATGCATGACTTAAATCCCATTGTTTTGTGTGTGTTAAATTGTTTGATTGATTTATTAGTTTGGAATGCTAGTTGATTTTGTGTCTACTTGATTGACTTGTAGTGAAGTTAGAAAGTGCGAGACTAGCAAGATCAAGGAGTGAACCACCATTCCCTACAAAAAAGGCAAGTGATGCTTCATACTTTTTGTCCCATTACTTTCTCTATGCATTAGTGATTTTGCTAAGTAAAACTTGCATGGAAATTTTGCTAAGTGTGAACCTTACTATAGGAAATCCTAGTAGATGAATCCTTAGTAGGATTTTCCTAAGTTAAAGATTCCTACTACTATCAAGCTTAGCCTAGCTAATAGAAAACATGGGTGTAAAATATATTCACACTATGGAAAATCTCTAAGTCTGAGGACTTATGTTTTGTTTAATAAAACAACTAAGTTAATGAATCACCTGGGTGGAATGGAAGGATTGGGTTATGTTGAGTGGTTCACAAGGCCCATGTTTATGGTTGACCTTATGTATCTCACTTGTGGATGGCCACCCAGGAAACAAAGAGATTTGAGATGTCAAATGTTGAGAAACTTCAAGTGCAACCACTTGGCAATATGGGCTCTGCCATGATCATATAGGTTGCAAGAAGTTAGCCATATGGACAGTGGGTGGTAGTGTTTGATAGGTTGGAACGCGTCCATTTTGGTCTAAGGGAAGGCTTCTGAAAGATCTTGTCTTGGGAAACCAAGTCTTGTGGGGAAAGTGCACCACCTCTGCAGAGTGTAAAAAAATCTAAGTACTTAGCCATGTCCCTGGTAAAGGACAATTTGAGCATCAAGACATGGAAGCAATCAAGAATCTCATCATTCCAATTTCTAAGTTAAAACTTGTGGTTTAAACAAGGGTTGTTTGAAATCTTCAATCTTTGATTGAGAGATGCCTTGTAAAGGATCTTCAATCTTTGATTGAGAAAAATGATTTTGTCAAAGCAAAATTTAGTGTTTTCAAATGTTAAGGAAAAATCTATTTTGAGCAATGCAAGCCTCAACTCCACTCAGCCAAATGCATATAGTTGATAGACTCCACAATACTACCATAGTATCACTTGCCAATACAATTCAAATGTATTGACCCTTTGTGGCTGTAACTTGTATGTTGCAGGTTTGATTGATTTTAGTGAAGATTGTTTGATTAGGATTACAAAGTCTACAACCAACATCTGCCTGTGGCACTTTGAAGATGAAGGACCCTATGCTTATAGTTACTCCGCTGCAATGTAATGTAATAGCCATATGAGCTATGTGTGATGTAATAAAATTATGTTATTCCTGGTTATAAAGTTATATTATGACCTTTGTTTCTTGATATTACATCTTAACTGTGGATGCTAGCTATTGATCCAGGGACTAGCATTGTAAAACACAGGAGGAATCTACCTTATTAAAGATTGGGACCCCCCTACAGATAGTATCAGAGCATTGTGTTGCCTATAGGATTTGTAAACCTAGGATTGGACAAAAACCCTTAGAAAAATAGGAGTTGTTTTGTTCCAAAAACTTATTTACAAAAACTTGTAAGCTCTTTCCTCAACCATTTTGGTTTCAACTCTACTTCTCTTCTACTTCAACTTGATGGAAAACCTACCCATGACCAAGGACTACACTATGTGCAAAAGACTTCTTCAACATCTTCAGCTCTAATGACTTCAACATCTTCAGCATATTCACCAAGGACTTCCAACTTGGATACCACTAAGGACTACAAGTAAGACAAGGAAATCTTGCTCAAGATTTAGAGACTGAGGGAATGCAAAAGTTAGAAGGAGCCTACATCATTTGAAGTATTGTGACCAAAAGTTTTTCCAAGGAAACCATGATCTCATGCAAGAAGGATCAACCAAGAAAGATGGAAGGATCACAAGTGAACCATATAGATGGACCACCATATTATAGATAAGTCAAAACACACCAACTTATGCGGTGTAACAAAAATATTTTGTTGCCTAAGTATGTGCTTGAACTTTTTTGTTTGAGTGAAATGATTGTTGTGATTGCATGCACATTGTTTGTGTGAATTGTGATGTGTGTGATTAGAAATACTTCCTTAGAAATATCTTGTCTATTCTAATCTCCCTTCAACCCAAACAGATGATTACTCCAAAAGACTCCAAGGTTGATGACATCAACACCAACCAAACTGACAGCATGAAAGAGCTCATAGCAACCCAGAACCAGTTGAACCAACTGACAGCTCAGTTCATAGCCAACAATAGTGATAAAGATCCAGCACTACAAAAGTTTTTGGAGGAACAATCCCAACTGATGCTTAAGGTGACTAATCAAATGATCAACATAGAAGAAAGCTATCCCAAAAGAGTCTTTGACAACAAGGATGACAGAAATATTGTTCTAGATGGAGCACCAGCTTGCATTATTTGTGGAGACAAGGATCATACTTCCAAGGAGCATGAAGGACAATGCCCTAACTGTGAAGAAAATCATCCTGTTGGACAATGTCCCACCTTTCAAGCCACTTGTTATTTGTGTGAAGGAAATGACCATGTCCCTATCCAATGCCCCATCTACTCCATGGTGGAACAAAGGAAACAAGAAGGATCCAAGTATGCCAAGAATGTTGATGGCAAAGGAAAAGGACCCCTTATACCTCCAAACAAGACAACCCAATTCAAAGGATCAAAGAAACCCAAGAAACCAAGACCAGACATGAACCTTGTGCAATATCGTAAATGTAACGAAATGGGACACTATTCCAGTGAGTGCCCAGAGAACAAGAAGAATAAAGAGATTGACAAGTAGTGTGCAACAACTGCAAAGAGTTAGGCCACTATGTAGCAACTTGTCCACAAGAGCCACGTAGAGAACTCAAGGACATTCATTGTTTCAACTGCAAGAATCCAGGACATTATGCAAGCAACTGTCCAGAAAAGATGAAGAACAAGTTGAACAAGCCTATGGAAAAACTCAACCTTGGCCCATGAGTCAAGTATGGAAACCAAGGACACATGCAAAGTATGCTTAGAGAAGTTTTCCCAGGATCTCAAGAAGGCCAATATGTAATTTTGTTTGAAAAATTTTAAGGGTGGTAGTACCCTAGTTGTTTTGAACTTGCTTGTAACCCCAGCCTTCCCAAATCTCGGGACGAGATTTATTTTAAGGGTGGTAGCCTGTCACATCCCAAGATTTTCCAAATCTTGTAATGTGAAAATAAATTAATAAAATAAAACTTTGTTTGATTTTCAGAGCCAGAAGAAACTTTTTGAATTCAATTGGAACTTCAAACCCATTTGAATTAAATAAAACCTAAAGGGATTTAAAAAGATAAACATTTAATAAAAGGAAAAATAATAATAAAAACATTTGGAAATACTATTTTGAAACAATTAAATGAAAAGATTTGTTTTCAAATGAAATAGAAGTTTATAAATAAAGAATATTTTATAAAGCCAAATTAAACCTTGGCCAAGCTTTGGGAATTAAAACATTTTATTTTAAATAAAATTAGCAAGGTTCTATTTAAATAAATAAGGATTTAATATCCAACTTTATTTAAATAAAAAGGTTTTACCAATTTAATTGAAACATCAAAACTTATTAAATTATTTAAAATAAGTTTTCCAAATGTTTGATATTCACAAATAAAACCTACTAAAGTGTTTTGACTTTATTTTTAGATTTCAAAATAAATATCTCAATAAAACAAATCCTATTTGATTTAATAATGAAAGTCTATTATATTTAATTAATAATGGACTCTAAAATAAAAGGTTTTTTGTTTTAAACAAATTTCCAAGTATTCTATATTTCCCAAATAAAACCTACTGATTTGGTTTTGAAAATACTTAGGTTTCAAATAAAGATTTTATTAATAAAATCAAACTCTATTTTGATTTAAATAACCAAGGTCCAATTATATTTAATTATTAATGGACCCTATATAACAAAATGTTATTTTTATTTTAAAACAAGCTTTCCAAATATTCCTTAATTTCAAATACAACCTACTGAATGGTTTAAAATTAATTAGTTCTCAAGTGGAGCTTTGGAATTAAATCAAAACCTATGGATTTAATAGTTGATACATCTATTTAGTTAATTATTAATGGACCCTATTATAAAAATTATTAATTTGAATTTGGATTTTGGTTCATGTTACTGAACAGAACTAATTTCAATATTACAAAGTTTGGGTGTTGTTTGAATTGATTTGGTTGATGTTTGTTTGTTTGTTTGAAAATTCAAAATAGAAATTAGATTCACAAAAGAAAAGGATTACAGGAAGAAAAAAATAGAGTCGGACCTGACCCAGCTAACCTAGCCCAACTCAGCCCAACAGCCCACCTGCCCCTCTCCCCCGAACCGTTTTTCCTCACCGCTGAAACAGCCCGCCAAGCCACTGACTGGTGGACCTTCTCCTCTCCCCTTTTCCCACTGACGCAACGGCCCCACTTTCCTCTGTTCATCGTCCTCACCGCGCGACCTCCCTCCCCCAAACCTCGCTGCCGTTGCTGTCTTCAATCCGCGCGTTCAATTCGCCATAACGCCGCGCCTTTACCTCGCTTTAACCATGCTCGATAAAACGCCAGCGCCTTCTCCTCTGTTCCCCTCAGACGCCAACCTCTCTTCGCCACCAGGCTGCTCGGATTGTTCGTGGCAAGCACACTACTCC
Organism: Avena longiglumis; assembly: GCA_030063025.1. Taxonomy (NCBI): domain Eukaryota; kingdom Viridiplantae; phylum Streptophyta; class Magnoliopsida; order Poales; family Poaceae; genus Avena; species Avena longiglumis. Next base: position 425,434,761 of record CP125974.1, on the reverse strand, counting down.
GACGAGCTTTCTTCCCAAAATCCGGCCAGCACACACCACCCCGAGCCTCCCTGAGCATGCTGACAACTTCCCCACTCCCAGACGCATCTCCCAGCACCCTCCTCTCAACCGCGGGCGCCCCATAGCGTCGGCTACATCAAGCTTTCGAACGCCGCCGCGTCTGCCACCTCTCCGACGACCTCCCCGGTAAGCACTGACCGTCTCGCATCTTCCCGATCACGCAAGCATCTTTGCCATGGCCTTGCGCAGCTAACCTAGTCCTCCATTTGTCTTCTCGTGGACCACAGCGTCGTCCTCGACCTCGACCGCGTGCGTCCGTCGCCAGAACCAACTCCGGCGAGGAATCCTGCCCGTCCCCGTGCGCCTCTCCACCAACCAAGAGCACGTTGAGTATCAGCGCTGCATTGCGAACCTGGTGAGCATCCTCCCTCTCTTCCTCGCTTCCTGTATCACCGGCGCCGCATGTAAGCAGTCGCCGCCGCCGATCGCCGAGCCACCGCCAAATGGTCAAGTCAATATGGTTCACAGGATCTAGATCTGACGGATGATATTAGAATAAGAGCGAAGGGGTATCAAGCGATCTGTGCCACACGTTTTCAGTTAGATCCAACGCACCCTAGTAGACGATCCGAGCGAACCGTTTTCGTCCAATCAGAGTCAGACGCGTGGCCATGTTTTTGTTTAAAAACAGATTTGGAATCTGATTGAGATTCAATTTTCAAACCCTTGTAACTTTCAAACCAGACGTCCAAAAATTACAAATTTTATATCAATGGATTCAGGAGAGCAAGCCCTAGCCAACTGTGGAATTAGTTTAGCAAATAGTATATGTTAGCTTGCTTATTTTTGCAGATCCTTCTGTGTGCTTGTTTAGAGTAGAAAAATTGTTTAAAAATGATTTTTAGGTTAAAACCTTTGCAAAATGAATTGTTGTAACCTTACTGACCCTAGGAACCAACCCTTGGTGTTAAAAATGATTTTGGTAAGATTTAGGTTGAATTACTTGACTTAGTCATATTCTAGCCAAATAAAAAGAATGGTTTTTGTTATGAAAATGTTATGGAAAGAAAAATTTAAGAAAATGGTTTGATCAAACCCACTGAACCACAACACCAAGTTTTGCAAATTAGCAACTCATTTGGTGAACAACTTAAGAGTTTTTGCCTTGATAAAAACATTTTTCATCACATGAAATGATGAATGGATTTAAAAGTGGTTTTGGATAAAACCCATTTGCAAATGACTTTGCCATCTTGGTAAATGACCAAATTGGACCTTACAAAGTTTAGAAGCCTAGTGGAGACCATCCTTACAAATAGAACCATCCTTTGCATGCTTACATGCATGACTTAAATCCCATTGTTTTGTGTGTGTTAAATAGTTTGATTGATTTATTGGTTTGGAATGCTAGTTGATTTTGTGTCTACTTGATTTACTTGTAGTGAAGTTAGAAAGTGTGAGACTAGCAAGATCAAGGAGTGAACCACCATTCCCTACAAAAAAGGCAAGTGATGCTTCATACTTTTTGTCCCATTACTTTCTCTATGCATTAGTGATTTTGCTAAGTAAAACTTGCATGGAAATTTTGCTAAGTGTGAACCTTACTATAGGAAGTCCTAGTAGATGAATCCTTAGTAGGATTTTCCTAAGTTAAAGATTCCTACTACTATCAAGCTTAGCCTAGCTAATAGAAAACATGGGTGGAAAATATATTCACACTATGGAAAATCTCTAAGTCTGAGGACTTATGTTTTGTTTAATAAAACAACTAAGTTAATGAATCACCTGGGTGGAATGGAAGGATTGGGTTATGTTGAGTGGTTCACAAGGCCCATGTTTATGGTTGACCTTGTGTATCTCACTTGTGGATGGCCACCTAGGAAACAAAGAGATTTGAGATGTCAAATGTTGAGAAACTTCAAGTGCAACCACTTGGCATAATGGGCTCTGCCATGATCATATAGGTTGCAAGAACTTAGCCATATGGACAGTGGGTGGTAGTGTTTGATAGGTTGGAACGCGTCCATTTTGGTCTAAGGGAAGGCTTTTGAAAGATCTTGTCTTGGGAAACCAAGTCTTGTGGGGAAAGTGCACCACCTCTGCAGAGTGTAAAAAAATCTAAGTACTTAGCCATGTCCCTGGTAAAGGACAATTTGAGCATCAAGACATGGAAGCAATCAAGAATCTCATCATTCCAATTTCTAAGTTAAAACTTGTGGTTTAAACAAGGGTTGTTTGAAATCTTCAATCTTTGATTGAGAGATGCCTTGTAAAGGATCTTCAATCTTTGATTGAGAAAAATGATTTTGTCAAAGCAAAATTTAGTGTTTTCAAATGTTAAGGAAAAATCTATTTTGAGCAATGCAAGCCTCAACTCCACTCAGCCAAATGCATATAGTTGATAGACTCCACAATACTACCATAGTATCACTTGCCAATACAATTCAAATGTATTGACCCTTTGTGGCTGTAACTTGTATGTTGCAGGTTTGATTGATTTTAGTGAAGATTGTTTGATTAGGATTACAAAGTCTACAACCAACATCTGCCTGTGGCACTTTGAAGATGAAGGACCCTATGCTTATAGTTACTCCGCTGCAATGTAATGTAATAGCCATATGAGCTATGTGTGATGTAATAAAATATGTTATTCCTGGTTATAAAGTTATATTATGACCTTTGTTTCTTGATATTACATCTTAACTGTGGATGCTAGCTATTGATCCAGGGACTAGCATTGTAAAACACAGGAGGAATCTACCTTATTAAAGATTGGGACCCCCCTACATTGTTCATATTATTTTATCGACACTTCACACCATAAACCAGTGGACATGTTTACTGAGCTCAGTTTTCGCTTGGGGACAAGCGAAGGTCTAAGCTTGGGGGAGTTGATACGCCCAATTTTCATCACCATTCTATATCATATTTTACCTCTCTATTCATTGATATATGTCTTATTATGAGGTATTACTTATGTATTTTTCATCTGTTTATGCATGTTGGATGATTCTTGGAGGATGGACTGCCGGAGTCTGGATTCTGATGGAAAAGAAGGCGTTTCGGTGCAATTTAGCGAAGATGAAAAAAATACCAAAAAAATATTATTTGTATCACCTTTCTTTATCATAATTTACCTCTATTCATTGATATTTGTCTTATTATGAGGTATTACTTATGTCTTTTCATCTGTTTATGCATGTTGGATGATTCTTGTAGGATGCACTGTCGGAGTCCGGATTCTGATGGAAAAGAAGGCGTTTCGGTGCAATTTCGTGAAGATCAGAAAAATACCAGATAAATATGGAAACATATTATTTTCCCAGATGATGAAGGAAGCCAGAAGGAGGTGCGAAGAGGGGCCGTAGCCCCCCCCCTAGGCACGATCCCACCTGACCCTGCGCCTAGGGCAGGTGTGGCCCACCTGCCCGGCCTCCGACTCCGCCCCTTCGCCTATATCTTCCCTACGGAACCCTAAGCCTAGGAGAGCGACCACAGATAGATTTATGCCGCCTCTCAGGGGCAGAAAACACCGAGAGAGAAAGATCTCTCCAGTAGACAGATTTCTGCCGGGGGAATTCCTTCCCAGAGAGGGGAGACCGTCGCCATCAACACCATAATCAATCTAGGATTCATCGAGATCATCATCATCATCCACACCATCATCTCCACCAGCACCATCACCATCACCACTCTGTCTCGTTGTAACAATTGTGTTGGATATTGCTTTAGTTCTCAGGGGAAACTTTCCCGGTGTTGATTACTATTGTAGTTGATGCTTGTGAGTGGAACCATTGGATTATTGTTTATGTTCAGATTGTTATCCATTACCATATCATCTTTGATCTTGATCAATATTAGGTCTTGTGGGGTTGCCGGAGTGATAGAAACCTGAACCCCCGTTAGGACACCTTTGCACAAGGGAGCGTAGGATCTCAGAGTTTAAGGCTGTGGTTAGATTTATACCTTAATTACTTTCCTGTAGTTACAGATGTTTGCAAGGGGTTTAATCACAAGTATGTATTAGTCCAAGTAAGTTCGGTACATTAGCACAGGTTCACCCACACAACACTTACAACACCAGGGAAGAGTACTCGGCTATTTGAAGCGAAAGCACTTGACAGAATTCTCATGTGTCCTCGAGAACGTTTGGTACTTATAAGTATTTCCACCGGCTTGTCCTTTGCTAAGAAAGGATTGGGTCACTTGATGTGTTTGTTCTTTGTTACTTGCACTTTGTTTTGTTGTCTTATCAAAAAACCACTAAAAATCCGTTCGCTAAGTATTTGCAGAGAGTTCCAGCTCCATACCACTGTTCAGCACCTTCTGCTCCTCGTTGGGATCGACACTCCTATTTATCAAAAGTACTACGATACACCCCCTATACTTGTGGGTCATCAAGACTATTTTCTGGCGCCGTTGTCGGGTAGTGAAGCCCTATTGAAGAGTGGAACTAGTAAGGGAAACTTCTACTGTGAGTATTGCTTTTGTTACTGTTTGTTACTTTGTTTCTAATATGGATAACCCACTTGGTTTTCTGTTTGGGAAAACTACTACCACTGCTAGGGTAGTAGATGAGCCACCACATGTTGAGATAGATCCTTTTAAGATACCTACAAGCATTGTTAATCGTGTTATGGATAATTATTATTTTGGGGATGGAACTGTCCATCCTGGTGATCACTTGCTTTTTATCCATGAATTATGCGGGTTGTTTAAGTGTGTAGGTATCACAACTGAACAGGTGAAGAATAAGTTACTCTCCATATCCTTGAAAGGGAGAGCTGAAGAATGGTATAAGCTGCTGAAGAATGGACAATCCATGGAATGGGAGGATATGGCATCTCTCTTTTACTCTAAATTTTATCCTCCTAGTGAAATTCATAAGGATAGAAATCTTATATATAACTTTTGGCCTCTTGATGGAGAGAGTACAACTCAAGCTTGGGGGATATTGAAGTTACTAATGCTTAAATGTCCTATTCATGAACTCCCTAACAATATTATTCTCAATAATTTATATGCTAAGCTTTCTCTTCATGATAAAGATTTACTAGATGCTTCTTGTGATGGATCATTCACACGTATGAAGGAAGAAGCTAAATGGGATCTCTTAGACTGTATTCAAGATAACACTGAAGCTTGGGAGAATGACAAAGTACGAAATTTAGGTATAAACTATGATTATGAATGCATTAAATATTTTATGGGAACTGATGAATTCCGTGATATTAGCAATGAGTTTGGTGTTGATTCCTAAAGTATTGTCAACTGTTTTAAGGCCTTTGCCTCTTACATAGAAATTCCCAAGAAGAAGTGGAATAAGTACCATGCTCCTTATAAAGATGTTGTTAATCATGTTCCAGTTAGAAGTACTCAAGTTTATACTACTAATCATATTGTGCCTAAACTTCATGTTGAGAAAATGCCTTTCCCAGCTAAGGTAAAGGAGTATTCTATGATTATTAGTTCAAATAACAAAGGTACAATGAAAACTGTGGAGCCTGGTAAGCAATTGAATGTTGAACCTGTGGCAGCTATTGTGAAAGACACTGTCACTATAAATATAGAGGGTGAGCATATTTTATTCTGTGAAGATGCTTCTAATATTATCTCTCATCCTAGTAAGGCTAGAAAAGCTAGTTTTCATGTGCTTTCTGTTAAAATTAGTGATCATTGCTACTATGGTTTATGTGATATTGGTGCTAGTTCTAGTGCTATTCCTTATGAGCTTTACAGGGAAATTATGCATGAGATTGGTCCTTGTGATATTGAGGAAATTGATGTGGTTATTCACCTTGCTAATAACTAAACCATTTGCCCCATTGTCATTGTAAGAGATGTGGAGGTTCTCTGCGGTAAGATTAAGTATCCTGCTGATTTTCTAGTGCTTAATTCAGCAGCTAGAAAAACATGTCCTATTATTTTTGGTAGACCTTTCTTGAACACTTGTGGAGCTATTATTGAGTGTAAGAAGGAAAAGTTTTAACTAAGTTTGATGGAGATTCTTATGAGTTTAACTTTTCCAAATTTTCTAAAGCTCCTTGTGAAAACAGCTTGCCTAATAACGATTTCAGGATGGAACAACTTGCTTCTGTTGACCCAATCTATGACCTTGGACCTCTTTTTGGTGACTGTAAGTATGCTTACTCAGATGATAAAGTTGTTGCCAGTGACAGTTATATTGTCAAATTTATTCAAAGTGCTACTGAAAGTTATTTTGAGAGAGGGAAACATGGTTTTATGCGTCTCAATAATGTTAAGTTTCCCCATTTTATGTTGAAAGCTTTGAAGTTGCATCTGTTATGTCTTCCTATGATTGTGACTTTTTGTTTCAACAATTTTTTTTCTCATGATACCACCATGCATAGGAAGTGGGTTAGACTCAAGTGTGTTGGTTATTTGCTTCTTGATTCTCTCTTTCACTTCAAATATATATATCCTATGTAAGCATCTTTGAAAATGTCAAGCCTAACTTAAAGGCATTAAAGAAAAGTACTTGTTGGGAGATAACCCAAGAGTTTTGTCGAGTCTTGGAAGTTATTACTTCAGTAATAACCGCTCCTTATCCTTTTTTTTGGTTTTTGTGTCAAGTTCAACTACTTTTGTGAAGTAGAGGAGTTGTGAAAAGTGGCTGTCCTAGGACAGATTTCTTTGCTGTATTGTAAAAATTCATGAGGGAGCTCAGTACTTCGGATGGAGCTGCATTTTTCTGAGATTGTTCTACAATTTGTTACCCAACTTTCATCACTTCTGAACCTTCTGGCTACTCCTCTCTTGGAAGAACAGATTCGTTCTCGTCAGCTGGGTGATCCGCACACTAGAAAGCTCATCTCTAAGCTTGGCACTCCGAAGTATGAATCCTTTCATGTTGATGATCAAGGCACGCTCTTCTTTGATCACCGGATGTTTGTTCCAAACTACCCGGGCCTGAGAGACCAAGTTCTCAAGGAGGCACATGATTCGGTCCTTTCTATCCATCCTGGCAGCACAAAGATGTACATGGACTTGAAAACACAGTACTGGTGGCCTGGGTTGAAACGGTACTGCGCCAAGTATGTCTCAGAATGTGATGTCTGCCGCAGAGTCAAGGCTGTTCATCAGAAACCATTTGGTCTTCTACAGCCATTGAAACCTCCGGAATGGAAATGGGAGAAAGTAGAGATGGACTTCATCACTGGCTTTCCGAGGTCGCAGAAGGGCAACAATGCAATTTTTGTTGTCATCGACAGGCTTTCCAAAGTGGCACACTTCTTTCCAGTCAAAGAAACAATTTCTGGACTTCAGTTGGCTGAGCTCTATATCAACAGGATTGTCTCTTTGTATGGGGTTCCACTTGAAATCAGTTCAGACCGTGGGAGCATCTTCACCTCAAAGTTCTGGGAGAGTTTCCAAAAAGCTTTGGGAACGAAGTTGAACTTCATCACTGCTTACCACCCTCAGTCTCAAGGGCAAGTGGAGAGGATCAATCAGATTCTGGAGGATATGCTTAGAGCTTGCGTCATCTCTTTTGGCATGAAGTGGGAAGAATGCCTTCCATGTGCTGAATTCTCCTACAACAATAGCTTCCAGAAGAGTCTGAAGATGGCACCATTCGAGGCTCTCTATGGTCGCAAGTGCAGAACTCCCATTGGTTGGTCAGGTGCAGGAGAAAGAATCTGGTTTGGCCCTGACATTGTAACCCAAGCAGAGGAGAAGGTGCATATCATTCTGGAGAACCTGAAGATTGCTCGAGTCGATGTAAGAGCAACTATGACAGAAGCACACAGATATGGTATATGCCCCGGTGATCTAGTCTACCGTGTCACTCCCATGAGAGGAACACACCGCTTCGGTATCAAAGGAAAGTTGGCTCCTAGATACATCGGTCCTTTCAAGATACGTGGTAGAAGAGGAGAAGTTGCTTATGCACTTGAGCTTCCGGAAAAACTCAAAGTCCATGATGTTTTCCACATCTCTCAGCTCAAGAAGTGCTTCAAAGACCCCGGCAAGACCGTGGATCATGAGCTAATCGACCTACAAGAAGATCTCTCTTATCAAGAGCACCCCACCAAAATCCTCGAGACCGCAGAACGAAGGACTCGCAACAAGTCCATCAAATTCTGCAAGGTGCAGTGGTCACACCATTCTGTTGATGAGGCAACATGGGAGCGTGAAGATGAACTCCGTGTCAACCACCCTTCTCTCTTTGTATCTTCTTCTTCCTAGAATCTCGGGGCGAGATTCCTGTTTAGTGGGGGAGAGTTGTAGCATCCCAGTTGTCTAACCCCTGTAATGCTACATGTCTTAATAATAAAATGGGCCACTTCCAACATATAATTGTTGCATCATCATCATATCATGCTCATGTCATCATACCACCTTGCATTTGTGCATCATATAAAACCCTTTCTTGTTTGGTTCTTAACTCATGTGCATGATTAATTGTAGTTGCCTCTTGATATTGTATTTGGTTCTTACTAAATTGTTAAATGCCCAAGTTGAGTTGGGGGCATCTCTCTTTTGACTCCACCACCTTATCTTTCACCACCTTATAATTCCACCATCCAATAATATGGGCTTGGCATTTTATTGAGTTATCCCTAGCCCATGTTGTTGGTTGGATCCACCCATCTTCTTTGCTTGGCCTTGTCCATATTTTGGAAGGAAGATGAATAGTGCCATATTAATATCCTTGTTCTCATAAGGATAATTGTGGCATTAATTATTCTGCATGGGCCATGCAATAGCCACCTTTGCCCTAGCTTTTGGTTTTTGCTTGTTTCCTAAATGGATCCTTTCCTCTTTGTTTGATCTTGTTTTGTGAGTATCAACCCTAGCCTCTCCCCTCTAGTTTACCCCATGTCCCATGCACACACTTGTGCTAATGGGCATGCTAAACCATAAAACCCCCTCTCTCTTTGGATCTTGCTTGTTTCTATGTGGATCATGCATGGGCCATTAGAACCACCCCATCACCATATGACCATCTCTCCTCCTCTTCCTCTTTTCTTGTTTGATCTTGCTAAGTGTAGTTTGTAGCATGTTTGTTAAACTAAAGTACCCCCTCCACCTTTCTTATCCCTTTTAAACAAAAACCCTAATTCAAATCTATCCAAACCAAAACCCTAGCTACCATCTCTCTCCCTCTTCCACCTAGCTAAATCCTAAACATAACAACCTCACCTATCCTAGCTACACCATCTTTTTCCCTCTCACCTCACCTCTTCACTCCATGCCCTAGCTACCCCACACGCCCAAGGACACACCCCCTCACCCTAGCCTAGCCGAGCCGGCCCCTCCCTGCCCCTGTTTCTCTTCTCCCTCTCTCTCACGTGCCCTGCCCCGAGCTACCCTGGCCCACCTGTCCTCGACCTTCCCCTGATCTACCTGCCCACGCCACCCTACCATCTACCCCTCCCCCACGCCACCTCCTGCCTCCCCCTCGTTCCTATCCACCCAGCCTCAACCCTACCTGCTCCTGGCGCCCTTATCCTCACCCCCTCTCAGGCCTCTCATCCCCTGCCCCCTCCTTCTTCTCCACTAGCCAGAACTCCCCATGGCCACCTAAAAACCCTAGCCTCACCTCTGCCTGCTTCGATCCGGTGGCGTCGAGAGAGCTGGCGGATCCCGAGGCGGTCGCTCCTCTCGCCGCCCAGACACGAGGATCCCGCCAGAAGCCGGGAGTGACCACGTCGTCGTGCACGGAGCGAGCAGCTGCTTCTCGACCGAGCCCGGTGGATCCAGACCTTCCGAGCCCCGCCATCGCACCGTCAAGGCCGCTAGTGAGTCCCTCCTCCCCGCATAACCTCTTCCTCTCCTCTCGTCAGGCGCCGCCAGAAGCGATCCGCTGAAGCGCCAGGCTGCCTACTGGCAACAGCAGCAGAAGAAAGCGATCTGGACACATTCGTAGTCTCGCCCGCACGCCACAGTCCCTCCGGCTAGCACCCTAAGCCAAGTTGTAGGCCCGGCTTCATCCTACGTTGCGTTTTGGGTCCGAGATGTTTGAGAGCGGCCGCCAACGACGGCCAAAGTCCGCCAGCAGCAAGGGCTGCCAAGGCCGCTGCCGTCCGACAGCGCGCGGCTACTTTGCAAATCGCCCCTTCCCCTTTTTCCCGCCTCAGATCCGCGGTCCCTTAGCCCCACCTGCCAGCGACCGATGGAATCTTGCAAAAAGGCTCCGCGCTTGCTAGTTTTCTCAACCCGCGGTCCTTTCTGCTGCCACCTGTCGCCGCCTCGTTCGCTAGCGCGTCCGCGGATCGCTTTTGCACATAACCCCCGGCCTTGTTTGCCTTTCCAACCCGCGGTCCTTCCAGGCCCGTTGTCAGTGTCTCTGGTAGTTTTATAAAAAGGTTCCTGTTGTTTTGGCTAATCAACCCGATCCGTTTGTTCCAGATCGCCAATGGGCTGTAGATACCCTGCCCACCTGTCTGCGACTCAGGCTGGGTCAGTCTGAGTAGAAAACGTTCAGGAACTGTTTTAAAATTCAAAATCTGTTTAAATAAATTCCAAATTCAAATTCTATTCAGATTTTTAATAACTTTCACATGCTAATTCCAAATTGGGCAAATAATATATGTTTGGATATCAGCAAGATGAGAGGAATTCAAATATGCCATCTACTTTGACTTTTGCACAAGTAAAACTCCAAGTTTAGTTTAATTACATCAATTGCCACTGGATTTTCATTAAATCATAACTAATGTTTTGTAATTCCAAATTTAGCAAATAAGTAGTCTAAAATGATCAGCTCGACGAGACCTTTCTGTTTATGCTATCCATGGCTTCAATTGCAGCATGCATCATATAAAAATATAATGAACAGCAACTATTATGGCAACAAAATATGACTAAAACCCAATTCAAATGTTATTTTCTTGTCCTCCACACCTCACCCATGCCATGTACTTATTGCCATGCAACTTGTGCATCATTCATCATGGCATGATTGTTTGCTTGACGCATTTAATTCCAATGCTTGTGCTCTATATTCATGTTGGCCTTGTTTGTTTGGTTTTTCTCGGATAGACACTGAGCAGGGGTTGTATCAAGAGAACCAGGAGCACTACCCAGAACCGTCCTTTGCTTCAACAGAGATACCAGGCAAGCACTACCACATGCTTGCATACATACAGTACCTATTGCCTCTATCTTATTCTTGCATCATTGAGTCGCGATCGCATTAAATTGAATCCCAAGTATGCATAGCCTTTACTTTTAAACCCCACCAAGCTTGTATCCTCCATCCCATGAGCCACTACTACAGGAGTTGTTTGAGCCATGCGAGTCGTAGAACAGCATGTGTAGGGTTTGTGAGAGTCTGAGGAATAATGAGGTACTTAAACAACTTAATCTGAGTAGTTCTGGGATAACTAAAGAAAGTGGCACCGGTGAGCAATATCTGCTATTTGGTTTTTCCTGCTCACTTGTGTCCCGTAAGACCCCGAGTACTTGATTCTTGTTCCTTGTTTTATCGCGCTATCCACATCCGGGAGGTATATGGGACCCCCCTGGGCCAGAGCTTGATTCCGTCTTATTTCTTGGGGCCACAAACTAGTTTGAGGTTTTACTACTATCCTGTACTTATGCCATGCTACTTTCACCTTTATCTTGTTTAGGATTTGTGACCCGTTTACGTGGTATCGAGTCCCGTTTGGGGACCTGTTTGTCGTTACCGCCCCACAAACCTTGGGTCCGTCTCAAGCTTGCTTACGTTCTTGGGTATACTACAAGGGTGGCCCCTGAAATATTTCTGAATCCTGTGATTGTTCATCGTGAAAGCCTCGTTGGGTTTTGATTTGGTTTTCCGAGGTTGATCGGCGTGTGTTGCTATTGGTGCACCCGGCGGGTAAAACTTTCTCGAAAGCCGTGTCATGGATATGGACGACTTGGAGCGTTTCTCGATCATAGACAAGCATAACTAAAGTACCGCCTTAATATGACTAAGTAACTTGACTAGTAAATAGTGCAATACTCATGGAATGGTTAATAAAATTGCCAACGGATGGGGGTTGTTCGCTTCCTTGTTGGTAGCGGAGGAGGATGGATCGGATGGGATTACCATTATAACTGTTGTACTTAAATTCACGGACATCCGTCTATCATTGGTTAGGCGGATGGTTAGCTTATCTCAGAGAATTGCTAGGGTTTATCTTTCGCTGCAATTCGTCACCCTGTGTTGTGTCCCCTTTAGAGGCATTAAGACTTCGAGTACCCTTAGGGTCTCACGATAAATTCTTGATTGGATGAGCGGTACCTTCTCGTGAGTTCTTGGGTGGAAGAAGCCGATGATGTGGGCAACGACCGTTCGGTGTAGAGATTCGGGATCGGGATCCATGAGACCTGTAGTTGGGATGTGCTTATTTTCTCGGCATCTTATGCCTATTTGCTTCTTATCCGTACTCGGATCTTGTTTGCCGCTTGCATGATACTCGATGTGTGTTGTATGAGGAGTTATCCTAAATTATAGATGTATCTAGGTCATTTGAATCTTGCCGTATGGCGTTGGTATATTCCTTTCTTTCTAGATGGTGTGGCTCGATGTACTCTTGTATGGTGGCTTGCGTACATACCCACTTGTGTCGTAGTTGATCCCTTCGCTGCCGACCACGCCGCCTGACAGTCCCGTTGAGAGGGTAGTGGTTGGGACGTCTGAAAGGACTACCAGTGAGTGGCTTTTGGGGCCCCACCGTACTATTTCAACCACTATCACTCATCCAGGCTTGTATCTAGGAGCGTAGTTCACCGAGGTAGTTACAGTCATTGAGTTTGTTTATTGTCTTATGAGGAAAGGAAATTCCAGGAGAAGGAGAAAAGGAGTCTGCAGAGTTCGTCTTTGAATAGGTAAAAGTGGTGAAAACAAAAGGTTCGTGAAACCCCATTTTTTTATATTTTTTATGTTTTTAATACATAAGGAAGACTACAAGATGGAACTGAAGAGGAAACAGAGTCCGGGGTGGACAAACCCACCCCAGGCGTGGGCCTAGCCTAGCCACGCCTGGAGGGGGTGTGCCACCCTCGAACTCCGTCTCCGCCTTGTTTCCGTGTCAGTACCTTCCTTATGCCTTGAAACTTCGTAATATATAACCCCCCGGATCCCCCGAGGTTCTTGCATCATGTTCTCGTCATGTTTTCGTTTCGATCTGTTTCTGTCAGGAAATCTTCTCAAGTTTAGAGCACCATGGCCTCTTCCAACGACAAAGGCAAGAAGCCCGTGGAGATAAAGTTGGAAGAACAAACCGCCACAGGAACAAGGGGAAGGAAATCTACTTTTGTAGGAGCAATTAACACTGCGGATGCTTTTTCTCTTCACATGCAGGGAATCATAGCCTTTGGTCTAGACTTCAGATACTTCCCCGAGGCAGCGAATGCACTTTGAACCACTGATGAGTTTTGTGAAAGATACTGTGCTTTCAGGATAAAGGTGGATGCACTTCAAGAGGAGAATAACAAGCTTCGTAAGATGCTGGAGGATTTTCTTATCCTAAACAAGGGGGCAACACCACCACCACCACCGAAGGAGTAATTCATCATCAGGTTTGGCATCCCCTTGGCTTGTTCCAAGCTTGGGGGAGTGTCGCGGTATCACCGCCATTATCTTTTATCTTTTACCTTTTTAGTGGATTCATATCTATGGTAGAGAGGTTATCTTATAGTTTGATTTGCATGTCGAAGTATATGTCCTTAGTTGATTATCTATGTATACCCTGGTGTGAGTGCCTTTATTGAATATTAATGAGAAGTCTCATCTCTTACTTTTTGCACTTCTTATTTTAGTTTGCAATCTCTATTATATGATGGATCTTGTTGATCAGTATTAGCACCACTTTGGGAGAATCAAGTGGATCTAAATTGGTTTTGGCAAACCGAGTTCTGGTTAGTAGCAATACTTTTTGAGGTTTGAAAGAGAAAAGAGAAAAAGTTTACAGGTATTTTTTATCATTTGTTTTCTTTCTTGTTGGCTCATAAGCTTAGTATTATTTATTGAAAATCTTTTGTGTCTTCAAGGAAGATTGCATGTTTGGCTTTATTACTTGTATGTTTGCTTGTTTCTTTCAACTCTCTTGCTTGCTACCAAGCCTTGCTGACCAAAAACCTGTTTTGAGAAGGCATACTTCTCATGTTTCCAAAACCCTTTGAACCAAAACTTTTGCCACTTGTGTCCACCATATCTACCTAGTAGCATTGTTGCTATTCCAAGCAAATTCTCAAGCTTCATATAACTTTCAAATTAAAAAGTATTTTGTTATGTGAAAACTAGTTAGTAAAGCTCTCATGAACTTGATGGCACATTTTATTTCTTTGCCCCTAATAGACTTGAACCATTGTGCCATCGAAGTTGTATATGCTTGCATCTATACGTTATAATTAGCAGAATTGTGCTGTCATGGGGAACGTTTTCAACATTGCACTTGTACTCTATACATAGTTGATATCGTGCTCTTTTGTCTATGGATGTCAACGGTGTGAAATAAAGAGGGAACTTGTAGATATCGTGCTCTTTTGTCTATGGATGTCAACGGTGTGAAATAAAGAGGGAACGTGTAAGTCCATGGAGTTTGTATCCTGTGTTAGAGAAACACCTGGGCCGCTATCCTAAGTGATACATCGCTGGGTTGGTGTAGGAGCACTTCGTTGGGAACCCCAAGAGAAAGGTGTGAAGCAGCACAGCATCAAGTTTTCCCTCAGTAAGAAATCGAGGTTATCGAACTAGTAGGAGGAAGGAAACGTCACATAGGTGTTGCAAGCAACGCAGAGACCTGCACAACACAAACTCAAGACTTTGCCCCAACGAATCAGTGAGGTTGTCAAGCTCACCGGTTTGCTGTAACAAAGGATTAAACGTATGGTGTGGAAGGTAATGGTTTGCAGCAAGTAAACAAGTAACAGTGGAAGATGTATCAGTGGTAAAGATTGGACCGGGGTCCATAGTTCACTAGAGGTGCTCTCCTTAGATAAACAACATGGCATGAAGGGTAAACAAATTACAGTAGGGCAATTGACAGGAACTGAGCAAGGCATAACAATGCAATTACTAGTCAGAAAGATCCTATGAGATTCGATTGGGCAATACAACAAGATACATAGACCGCCATCCAACTGCATCTATGACTAGAAGTCCACCTCCAGGTTATCATCAGAAACCCCTCCAGTATTAAGTTGCAAGCAACAGACAACTTCTTTAAGCAAAGTGTGTAAGGTAAACAGTCCACATGTTCCATGAAAAGAGACCATTGTTTTCACCCTAGTGGCAACAGCACATCTACAACCGAAGAGATTTATGTCACTTCCCTTGGAAACTAGAGGCATGAACCCACTATCGAGCATAAATACGCCCTCTTGGAGTCACTAGCAACTACTTGGCCAAGATATCTACTAACAACAAAGAGGATGCAAGATCACGAGAAACACAGACATGATAGAATCATAAAGACAAAACCATTTATCAAACCAACATAATAATCTCAATATCCATTGGATCCCCACAAACAAAACATGCATGATTACAAATAGATTAGATCTTGATCATGAACATAGCTCACAAGATCTATACATGAAAGCACAAAGGAGTAGATACAACCATCTAGCTACTACATGGACCCATAGTCCAAGGTGGAACTACTCACGCATCATACCGGAGAGAAGGCCTCCGGGATGATCTCCCCTCCAGTAGGGTGCCGGGAAGAACTTCAGATCCCCTCGATCTAGGGACGATGGTGGCGGCGACTATAGATGGTTTCGTGGAGATTTGATCGGGTACTCAGGGTTTCTACATCGGGGGCTTCTTATAGGCGAAGGGGGAGGCCGAGGCGGCGGCCAGGGGCGCCAAACCCTAGCCAGGCGTGGGCCCACCTGTGGTCGTGCCTGGGGGGTGTGGCCCGTCTGGCTCGCCCCTCCGGCTCCCCTCTGGACTCCTTGTTCCCCACGGAAAGTAATTGACTTTGTCGTTTGTCCCGTCCAATTCCGAGAATATTTCTTTACTAACTTTTCTGAAACCAAAAACAGCAGAAAACAGGCATCTGGCACTGTTGCAACTTGTTAGTAGGTTAGTACCAGAAAACATGTAAAAAGCACCTCGAAGTGTGGACAGGTAAAGCAAAGTAGATACTAAACAAGCATGGAGCATCAAAAATTATAGATACGTTTCCAACGTATCAACATCCCCAAGCTTAACTACTGCTCGTCCTTGAGTAGGTAAGTGATAAACAGAATAATTTTTGAGGTGACATGCACCCTCACAATAAAGATCCAACCATTTGCAAACATTGAAAGCTGGGATCAAAGAACTCTAAACATGTGCATGAAAGATGGAGTTCTAACAATAGGACATAGTGACTATGCATGCAACATGAAAGGCTACAACAAAGTTCATGAATAACATGCATTGAAAATGTTTGTTTGTTTCACATGCAGAAAACATAGCATAGTGGAAATCATCTTATACATCATAGAGTAGCAAATAGATGCATAGGACACCTGCAAAGTTCACAAGGGTGACTAGAAACAAATAGCACAAGAACAAGTAATATCACAATATGCATCAATTAATAAGCTTTGGAACACTACACACAGAATGACAACTATGCTCTCTTAATGGTGCCTAAAGGTAGAAGGTGGAGACTCAATAGTGGTGGAATAAAGGCCTTTTTGTAAAGGAAGCAGGGATTACAAGTTTCAAAAAAGATCTACCAAAAATTATGGTACTTGTTAGCTTTCAGCCCTCATTGCCCCTATCATAAGCATCTTGAAGTGGTTAAGGTTAAAGTGGCAAAGCTGGAGTATGTGCTTGACGAAGTATAAGTTGGCAATCTCAAGTCCCTTGAATACGAGGGCCACACCGCATGCATACTCAACTTTGGGTCCAGGTAAGTTCTTGTCATTTTAAGTATTTGCATATCATTGAGAACCGCCAATGGGTACCCCTTGCACATGGTACAGGAGCTTTCCCATAACCAAAATGACAAGGCAAGCAGACAATGAGCATCTCAACAATCTTTTTATTTACCATATGCATATATTTTTATTGAGGATGCTTCATAGATAGCTCATTATGGTGATGCTGCAAGTTTCCACCATGATTAGGCATGGCTTAGGCTAGCGGCCCAGGCGTTTCTCTAACACAAGATACAAACTCGATGGACTTACAAGTTTCCTCTTTATTTCACACCGGTGACATCCATAGACAAAAGAACATGATATCAACTGAGTACAAAGTACAAGTGCAATGTTGAAAACGTTCCCCGTGACAGCACAGTTCAGCTAATTCCAAATTATAAGTGCAAGCATATACAACAAAGTTGTCACAATGGTTCAAGTTTATTAGGGGCAAGGAATAAAGTGTGCCGTCAAGTTCGTGAGGGATTTAATCACTAATTTTTCACATAACAAAATAGTTTTTAATTGGAAGATAGTTGAAAACAATAATATACTTGGAATGGTGTAACACACCATGCATAGGAGTTTATAGTGGACACTTTGGAATAACTTGGTTTCTTGGGATTTGGAGGCATGAGTATAACTTACTCATACAAGTGGAGGCTAGCAAAAGACTGGGAGCAACCAACTAAGAGAGAAATAATGGCCATAATCATGCAGTGCAACAAATCATACTAATCAAAGCAAAGAGTGGTACTACAAGTCAAGGACTAAATGATAATAGAGGCTAATGGTGACTTGTCATAGTCATAACATGGTGTCAGCATGTGCCAAGTCAACCCAATCAAAGCATCAAAGGAGAATACCACAATACTATGCTTTTGCATGCTAAAACAACACATAATTTCTTCAAGGCACACTAAGCCATCCCAATTGTTTGGAACAAGACATGCTACAGCAATAATCACTAAGCATAATGCTAAAACAACACCTAGCATGTCATGCTAAAGTCTAAGTCACAGTCAATGCAAGCTCCTCTTGCACTTACAAGCAAGAACTTACTACTCCTTTCCAACACCAAGCAAACTTATTTGCAAAACAACACAGCGAGAACGGGGGTCCAAACTACTTTATTCAAGAAAACTAAACAACCTAAGCAAATCAAACAAAAAAACTAAGATGCTCCAAGAACAACACAACTTTGCATGAAACAATAAAAACGAAGTGTCAAGACAGGCCTGAACTTTTTTTTGATGAAGAAGGGGATGCCTTGGGTATCCCCAAGCTTTGACGCTTGTACCTCTTGGATATTTCTTGGGGTGGCACCATGGTGGCATCCCCAAGCTTGAGCTTTTGTCCATTCTTCATCTCATTGCATCATTCTCTCTTTACACCTGAAATTTTTCCTTCATACAAAACTTCACACAATCTTCATTAGCAAAAATAGTGTATTCAAAAGATATTAGACCTCTGGCAAAGCTTTGGAATAGCAAGGCCTTTCACTAAAAACACAAGCTACTGTAGTAACGCCTTCAAAAAGCTCAATTCACCTAAAGAGAACTCAAAAAGGAATCAATAAGAAGAAAATGCAAATAATGGCAGAAATCTGTCAAAACAGACCAGTAGGTAGAAACCATTTTTAGAACATCTTCTGTTGCTCAAATCAAAAAATGTTGAACGAACAAAAGTTAGCTAACATACTGGGGGATTTATTCGTAAATTTGGAGCTCAATTCGAGTTACAGAGCCTCCTCACGTATTTTTTTAGTGGAGGATAGAAATCTGTTTCGGGACAGCAACTCCCCAAATCTTACTTCCCTCTCATTAGAGGTCATTCTTGGCACAAAAATCAAACAAAAAGGATAAGGAGAGGTCATTACTGAAGTAATAAATTCCAAGACTCAAGGAAACTCTTGGGTTATCTCCCAATAACTACTTTTTTTAACGCCTTTAAGTTAGGCACAAGAAGCAAGAAGAATCAAGTATTTTCGAATGAACAAGCATTAACATCAAACCTTGCTTTCAAAGGGGGAGCAAAGAGCAACTTCTCTATTCTTATTGGGAAGTGTTCAATACCTTTCTTGAATGGAAAATGATATTTAATGGTGCCTTCTTTCATATCAATGATGGCACCAACTGTTCTAAGAAAAGGTATCCCCAAAGTAATAGGACAAGAAGCATTCTATTCAACATCCAGAACATAGAAATCCACAGGGACATAAGCATTATTAACCATAATGAGAACATCATTAATACTCCCCATGATTTTCTTCTTAGCCTTGTCATTGAGTGGGACATCCAAATAACAATCTTCCAAAGGTGGTAAATCAAGCATTTCATAAATCTTCCTAGGCATAATAGAGACACTAGAACCAAGATCACATGAAGCTTTGAGATCAAAGTCATTCACTTGCATATTAATAATGGGTTCCCAACTATCTTCAACTTTCCTAGGAATAGAAGCTTTGTGTTTTAGCTTCTCTTACTTAATCTTAACAAGAGCATCTATAATGTGTTTGGTAAAGGCAACATGCATATCACTTGCATCAGGACTTCTAGCAAGCTTTTGCAAGAACATAATCACTTCAGAAATATTGCAACCATCAATATCAAAGTCAAACTTAGAATCACTAGTAGTAGGCTCAATAGGCTTAGGCATAGTAGGAGGAGGAATAGGGACTACTTGTGGTTTAGTGGTGATAGTGCACACACTATTGTTTCTATCAATTTCATCTTCCCTTTCCCACCTAGCATGAAGTTGAGCTAACAGCCTAACATTCTCATCGATAGTAACTTGTATGGCATGAGCATTAACAAAGGTATTTTCCATAGCTTCAGGTTTAGCAGCCATTTTACTAATCAAGGAGGACTGAGCTTCAGACAAAGAGGATATATTTTTCTCAACAGTTAAAAGTTTTTCCTCTATAATCTTATTGAAAGTGGTTTGCTTGCTAATAAAGTCTTTGAGAATGACTTCAAGTTCAGAGGGGGCAATTCTAGCATTATTGTAAGAGCTTCCATAGGAATTGCCATTATTAGGAGGATAAGGACTATAATTGTTGTTGCTACCAAAATTATTTCTATAGGCATTGTTGTTGAAATTGTCGTTTCAAATGAAGTTCACATCACCTTGCTCTTCTTGAGCAACCAAGGAGGCTAAGGGAACACTATTAGGATCTAAAGTAGCTTTCCCATTAACAAGCATAGCCATAATAACATCAATCTTTTCACTCAAAGAGGAAGTTCCCTAACCAGAATTTACCTTCTTACCATGTGGAGCTCTCTCAACATGCCATTCAGAGTAGTTAACCATCATATTATCAAGGAGCCTTGTTGCAGCACCCAAAGTGAGGCCCATAAAAGTACCACCAGCAGCTAAATCCAACAGGTTTCTTGAGGAGAAGTTCAAACCTGCATAAAAATTCTGGATAATCATCCAAGCAGTGAGTCCATGAGTAGGGCAATTTTTAACCAAAGATTTCATTCTTTCCCGAGCTAGAGCAACATGTTCACTATCAAGCTGTTTAAATTTCATAATGTCACTTCTCATAGATATAATATTAGCAGGAGGATAGTACTTTCCAATAAAAGCATCTTTTCACTTGGTCCAAGAATCAATACTATTTTTAGGCAAAGAAAGCAACCATTCTTTAGCTTTTCCTCTCAAGGAGAAAGGAAAAAGCTTGAGCTTAATAATATCTCCATCTACATCCTTATACTTTTGCATCTCACAAAGTTCAACAAAGCTATTAAGATGGACAGCAGGATCATCAGAACCAGCACCAGAAAATTGCTCTCTCATCACAAGATTCAACAAAGCAGGCTTAATTTCATAAAAGGTAGCATCAGGAGCAGGTGGATCAATGGGTGTGCTTAGGAAATCATTGTTGTTGGTGCTAGTGAAGTCACACAACTTGGTGTTCTCAGCAGAGTTCATTTTGGCAAAGGTGGGCAAGCCAAAAACAGCAGCAACAGCTAGAGCAGGAACTAATTTTTGTGTGTTTTTGAATAAAGCAAGCAAACCAAACTAGACTAATTTTTGGGGTTTTTTTGGAAAGAGGCAAACAAAAGAAACAAAGCAAACTAAATACAAAGTAAAGAGAAAGGAAGTGAAGGACTCCCCTAGAGAAGACGTCCTTAGCCTGCCCGGCAACGGTGCCAGAAAAGCTTGATGCAGCGCTGAGTTGGTGTAGGAGCGCTTCGTTGGGAACCCCAAGAGCAAGGTGTGAAGCAGCATAGCAACAAGTTTTACCTCAGTAAGAAACCGAGGTTATCGAACCAGTAGGAGGAAGGAAATGTCACACAGGTGTTGCAAGCAACACGGAGACCTGCACAACACAAACTCAAGACTTTGCCCCAACGAATCAGTGAGGTTGTCAAGCCTACCGGTTTGTTGTAACAAAGGATTAAACGTATCGTGTGGAAGGTAATGGTTTGCAGCAAGTAAACAAGTAACAGTGGAAGATGTATCAATGGTAAAGATTGTACCGGGGTCCATAGTTCACTAGAGGTGCTCTCCTTAGATAAACAACATGGCATGAAGGGTAAACAAATTACAGCAGGGCAATTGACAGGAACTGAGCAAGGCATAACAATGCAATTACTGGTCAAAAAGATTCTATGAGATTCGATTGAGCAATACAACAAGATACATAGACCGCCATCCAACTGCATATATGACTAGAAGTCCAGCTTCAGGTTATCATCCGAACACCCTCCAGTATTAAGTTACAAGCAACAGACAACTGTTTTAAGCAAAGTGTTTAAGGTAAACAGTCCACATGTTCCATGAACAAGAGACCGTTGTTTTCTACCTAGTGGCAACAGCACATATACAACCGAAGAGATTTATGTCACTTCCCTTGGAAACTAGAGGCATGAACCCACTATCGAGCATAAATACCCCCTCTTGGAGTCACTAGCAACTACTTGGCCAAGATAGCTACTAACAACGGAGAGCATGCAAGATCACAAACAACACAGACATGATAGATCATAAAGACAAAACCATTAATCAAACCAACATCATAATCTCAATATCCATCGGATCCCCGCAAACACAACATGCATGATTACAAATATATTAGATCTTGATCATGAACGGAGCTCACAAGATCTATACATGAAAGCACAAAGGAGGAGATACAACCATCTAGATACTACATGGACCCATAGTCCAAGGTGGAACTACTCACGCATCATACCGGAGAGAAGGCCTCCGGGATGATCTCCCCTCCGGCAGGGTGCCGTGAAGAACTTCAGATCCCCCTGATCTAGGGACGATGGTGGCGGCGGCTATAGACGGTTTTGTGGAGATTTCATCGGGTACTTAGGGTTTCTGCATCGGGGGCTTCTTATAGGCGAAGGGGGGGCCGAGGCGGCAGCCAGGGGCGCCAAACCCTAGCCAGGCGCAGGCCCACCTGTGGTCGTGCCTGGGGGGTGTGGCCCCTCTATCTCGCCCCTCCGGCTCCCCTCTGGACTCCTTGTTCCCCATGGAAAGTAATTGACTTTGTCGTTTGTCCCGTCCAAATCCGAGAATATTTCTTTACTAACTTTTCTGAAACCAAAAACAGTAGAAAACATGCATCTGGCACTGTTGCAACTTGTTAGTAGCCTAAGCCATGCCTAATAATGGTGTAAACTTGCAGCATCACCATAGTGAGCTATCTATGAAGCATCCTCAATAAAAAGCTATGCACATAGTAAATAAAAAGATCGCTGAGATGCTCATTGTCTGTTTGCCTTGACGTTTTGGTTATGGGAAAGCTCCTGTACCATGTGCAAGGGGTACCCCGTTGGCGGTTCTCAATGATATGCAAATACTTAAAATGACAAGAACTTACCTATGACCAAAGTTGAGTAGCATGAGGAGTGACCCTCATATTCAATGGACATGAGATTGCCAACTTATATTTCATCAAGCATATACTCCATATTTGTGCACTTTAACCTTAATCATCTCAAGATGCCTATGATAGGGGCAATGAGGGCTCAAAGCTAGTAAGTACCATAATCTTTTGGAATCTCTTTATGACTTGTAATCCCTACTTCCCTCTAAGAAGGGACCTTTCTCCCACTTCCAACTTGAGTCAGTAAACCTACTTCCTCTCTTTCTCCAGCAAGCATTTGAGTTATTATGTTTCAAGCATTCATATGGTGATTTATTCAATCATGTTCTTTATCTTCCTTGTTTGCACAAAACTCTTATCTATTGAGTACTACTTTGAAAGTCTTCACTTGTGAAAAACCTTTTTGAGCAAAGAGTGCTCAACTTCTACAAAATCTTTTGTGAAACTGTTTGCCAGGTGTTCTCTGGCCAAGAACAAGTTTGCCAATTCCAATTATGATTTATCTTTATGCATCTCTATTGTGACTGTTGTACTTGGTTGCAAGCTAAGTTATATAATGGTGAGTTGCTTTCTTCTATGAGTTGTGCAATGGTAAGTGTGATGCTTCTTGTTCATATTCTTTTATCAACAATTCACTCCATAAACATGTGGACATGTTTACTGAGCTCAGTTTTCGCTTGGGGACAAGCGAAGTCTAAGCTAGGGGGAGTTGATACGCCCAATTTTCAACACCTTTCTATATCATAATTTACCTCTATTCATTGATATTTGTCTTATTATGAGGTATTACTTATGGATTTTCATCTGTTTATGCATGTTGGATGATTCTTGGAGGATGGACTGCCGGAGTCTGGATTCTGAAGGAAAAGAAGGCGTTTCGGTGCAATTTCGCGAAGATCATAAAAATACCAGAAAAATATGGAAACATATTATTTTCCCAGATGACGAAGGAAGCCAGAAGGAGGAGCGAAGAGGGGCCGCAGGGGGACCAAACCCCCTATGTGTGGGCCCACCTGACCCCAGGCCTAGGGCAGGTGTGCCCACCTGCCCGGCCTCCGACTCCGCCCCTTCGCCTATATCTTCCCTATGGAACCCTAAGCCTGGGAGAGCGACCACAGATAGATTTCCGCCGCCTCTGGGGGCGGAAAACACCAAGAGAGAAAGATCTCTTCGGCAAACAGATTTCTGCCAGGGGAATTCCTTCCCGGAGAGGGAGACCGTCGCCATCAACACCATCATCAAGCTAGGCTTCATCGGGATCATCATCATCATCCACACCATCATCTCCACCAGCACCATCATCATCACCACTCCGTCTCGTTGTAACAATTGTGTTAGATATTGCTTTAGTTCTTAGGGGAACTTTCCCGGTGTTGATTACTATTGTAGTTGATGCTTGTGAGTGGAACCATTGGATTATTGTTTATGTTCAGATTATTATCCATTAGCATATCATCTTTGATCTTGATCCATATGTTGTCTTGTGAGTAGTTCGTTGTGTTCTTGAGGACATGGGAGAAGTCATGTTGTTAGTAGTGAATCTGTGATGAGTTATTATTCAATGGTTTAGTATTTAAGTTGTACTTCTATTCTTCTAGTGGTGTCTTGTGAACGTTGACTACATGATACTTCACCATTTATGGGCCTAGGGGAATGCATTGTGTATTTGGCTACTAATTGTGGGGTTGCCGGAGTGTGTAACATCCCAAAATTTTTCCTATTTTGGAATGTTATAAATAAAATCAATAGCTTGATTGATTGTTTGAGTTTGTTGAAAATTCTCAAAGAGAAAAAACTTTTGAATAGAAAATCCTCTCAACCTTGAATTCAAAATCTTATATTCTTTTGTTATGACCTAAGTAGCCATATAAGCAAAAGGGCATGTATTTATTATGGATTGTAGAATTGGTGTGCAATATTTCAAAATAAAAATCATAAAGCATTCATAAGCATTTCATTACATCCATGCAAAGTTCTCACAAACTGAATCCAAATCCTCATATCCAAATCCTATAGTTGATTCGCCCAAATGTTCCTAAAGGTAATTAAATTGACTTTATAAAATCCACTGTTTCTAAGGCATAAATTATTGATAATTATAGCCTAAAGAGATCCAATTAATATTACAAAATTTTAGAAACAAAATTGAGCTCATTTGGAGCTATTATGAAAAAGTTATGGAATAAATACAAACAAATAAAGGTATAAATAAAATGGAATATACAAGGATTTATAAACCCACTACTTGCAAACTAATAAAAAGATTACAAATATGATCCTACAATGATCTATTTGATTTTAGAAAATTTTAGAAACAAGAATCGTGTCATTTGAAGTTCGTATGCAAAAGATATGAGGGAAACAAGTAAATAGAAAAAGAAAAAGAAAAAAAACAGCTGGGCCGGCCGAGCCAGACGGCGGCCCATCTACCGGACCGGGCCCAGCTAGCAAGCCGACGGGAGCAGGCAGGCACGGGTACGTATCCCAGTTGCTTTAAAAAGCGTGCAAAACAGTTTTTGTCAAACCTATCTCTATTCAAACTCTTATAACTTTTTATCTACAACTCTGAATCGACTTCCGTTTGTTTCTACTTGTTACCTACTCCAAGACCTATCTCTAGACCATCCTAAATCTCCATATAAACTCGTGGAGCCACAGCTATACGAGTTTCTATTCTCGAAATCCCGAATCTATGCATGCCCGAATCTTATTTCGCTTTTTAACCCATCTAGACTTTGTTGTTTGCCTTGGGCCAAAAAACAAAAGTTGTAGATCTCGTCGAAATCTTTTAGTCCCAACAAACCTAATCTCTTTTCATCCACCATAGCCAGAGAATTTCGCACCGCAATATTTCAGATATGACGGTGTAAATCCAAGATGTACTCGCGCTCGTTTCTTCAAATCCAAATTCCTTTGGTGAGAAGGTAGGACTAATGATTCCTCACAACTTTCATGTTGTAAGTTTTTAAATTTGACCTACGGATTTGTCTCTCTAACACAGATCTATTTCTTGTCTATTATGAGCCAAAATCGGGTCAATCTACTCTCCTAACCACTGAATCTCATCCCAACGGCCAGGATTAGATTGATTCCGCGAAGAGGTACGAGCCAAACGGATCTCACCACGTGTCAACGTCAGGTCAGCATCTAGTCCCAGTCAGCATGCAAAGTCAACCTGTCCAGTCAGCGGAATATTTTCTGGAATATTCCGTTCGAATTTAAAATTGCACATTATAGATCTAACTTGTAAAATTTATTAGAAATTCGTACCACGTCCAAAAATTGCGTATAATATATCAAATTGAAGATAATTTTACGTAGAATCATCTTATCAGAATAGATCCAAGCGTTACAGTACGTACTTACTGTAATGATTTAACTAGTTTTAACGGTCTTTTAGGTTAATAAATTTATAAGAAATTATCTGTAACTCCGAAAAATATGAACAATATATAAAATTGAAGCTACTATAATGTAGGTTAATAATATCTGGTTGGATCCAGCTTTTGCAGACTATTTACCCCGTAGTGGTTTAATTAGTTTTAATGGCTTTACAAATCATTAAATTCATAGTAAATTATTTGCATATCACAAAAATATAAATAATATACCGATAGAAAGCGGGTTCCATGTAGATTATCAATATGTAAATGGTTCAGGCAAATAATGTAAGCTTCTGCAGCAATTAAATAAATAGATTAATGGCTTATTTAGAGTATTAAAATCATAGTAATTCGAGTACGGCTCAGAAAGTTACAAATAATATGTCCCTGGAATCACAATTCCGTGGAGATTGCAGATATAATTTTAGTTTGATTTTTAGGCAACAGAAACTATGAAAATGATTTAAAATCTATTATACACTCTTTAAATTATAAGAAAAGATTTATAACTCCGATTAGGGTGAATCCAATTCCTACTGGTTCGTATTAATGTCCTCTATACAGTATAACTCAGAACCAAATTTTACTCCACAATTAGGACAGAAGTTGCAACAAAACTATTAAAACCCCTTTATCAATGTTTATTTATAAATACCCTATTGCTTTAATTGATCTCATACATGCATCATATGATCTACTAATGCTCAGAGAACTAAATATAAGCATTGTAACATATTAAACCATCATGCATGTTTTTTATCATCCTTGTTGTGTTTGCTATGTTTGCAATTGTTTTGATTGGAACTACCTTGTCCTCATATTAGATTGTTCGGAGAGTGCGATTGCTACGGAGAAATACAATCAACACCCATATTATCAACATAAGGCAAGTTACCCCACTTGTTCATATCTTTTGTCCCAGTTTTGATTCTATGCATGTGATCTTCAAAATTCTGTAGTATGCATGTGTAGGATGCTCTAGTAAATTTTTTCCTTAGTATTATTTTGCAAGTGCGATGATTTTGTAGTATGCCATGAGTATCTCTATACTTAGGATTTTCCCTTCCTAATAGGTTACCCCTATTTTGCTAAGTATTGCTTGCTATGCTATATATATGAAAAATACCGTCGGGGGGTTCGAAAGACAATGAATTTTCTAAGTATAAAGGCTCTCTTGAGCAAACCTTTCTCCTCAAATCCACTTCAAAATAAAACTAAGTTTTCTTCTGGGCGGAATGGTTGTCGGGACAACGAGTGAGATTTTGGTGGAGGACGGCCGCCCAGGAATCAAAGAAGTCTGCCATGTTTTAATTTAAGCTTCCAAAGGCAACCACAATACATATGGGCTCTGCCTTGGCCTAGTACTTAGTGGGAAACCTCACCTGGGTACCAACATTTGGAGGTTCTTGGAACGGTTGGATCCAGAAGGTAGAGGGGCTACTAAGGGAAAGCCTCCACATGGGCTTGTCTGTAAAAGGACTTGATCGTGGATTGTGGGTAAAGTGCACAAACTCTCGAGAGTATTGCAATCTGATCGATCAGCCATGTTCACGGAAACAGAACAACATTGAGCATCTGAAGGATGGAGCCTCTGAAGGATCTTCCTCTCTCTTTTCTAAACAAAGTTTTGAAACCCTAGGGCGTGAGTAATATCGCCAATGGGTGGGATTTTGGGACTTGGTGAGTAATATCCAAGTGTTTGGTTGTTTGGACACTTGGTGAGTAATATCCTCGTGTGCCATTCGACCCTATTTTATCTAAGCAAATGTTTACAAAGTAGGGTAAAACTCTCTCTCCCTTTTCTCTCCATACTTAGTGAAAATTAGCTTTATGCAAATGAACTCCAAAGCCTAAACTAGCCTTGCATGTAGAGTTAGTCTTTCCTTCCTTGGTGTAATTTGCCAATACATTCAAAGTATTGACCCAACTTGTTGGATGCACGTTTCATGTGCAGAATTTCGTAGATCTTTGAAAGGTGCGCTAGGATCGTGGGTCGTCACTCAACCTGCCCGTGGCATTGATGGGACTCATGTTGTATATTTTCGCTTTTGTTGTAATAATGTAAACTCTGGATTATTCGATTCATGTAATAAAGACTTGTGTTTTACATGATATTTCATCGAATGTGAGTGCTAGCTATTGATCTAGGGACTAGCATGTTAATCACAGGGACTTAGGATCCTTACCGATCCGAGGTCGATATAGAGTGACAGAAACCTGAACCCCCGTTAGGACACCTTTGCACAAGGGAGCGTAGGATCTTAGAGTTTAAGGATGTGGTTAGATTTATATCTTAATTACTTTCCTGTAGTTATGGATGTTTGCAGGGGGTTTAATCACAAGTATGTATTATTCCAAGTAAGGTCGGTACAATAGCATAGGTTCACCCACACAACACTTACAATACCAGAGAAGAGTACTCAGCTATTTGAAGCGAAAGCACTTGACAGAATTCCCATGTGTCCTCGAGAACATTTAGTCCTTATAAGTATTTCCACTGGCTTGTCCTTTGCTAAGAAAGGGTTCGGCCACTTGCTACGTTCGTTCGTTGTTTTTATTACTTGCTCCTTGTTTTGTTGCCTTATCAGAAAACCACTAAAAATCCGTTTGCTAAGTATTCACCTTCTTCTCCTCATTGGGATCGACACTCCTATTTATCGAAAGTACTACGATACACCCCCTATACTTGTGGGTCATCAGTGTGGCCCACCTGCCCGGCTCCCGACTCCACCCCTTCGCCTATATCTTCCCTACGGAACCCTAAGGCCAAGGGAGCGACCACAGATAGATTTCCGCCACCTCTGGGGGGCGAAAAACACCAAGAGAGAAAGATCTCTCCAGGAGACAGATTTCTGTCGGGGTAATTCCTTCCCGGAGAGGGGAGACCGTCGTCATCAACACCATCATCAAGCTAGGCTTCATCGGGATCATCATCATCATGATCATCCACACCATCATCTCCACCAGCACCATCATCACCACTCCGTCCCGCTGTAACAGTTGTGTTGGATATTGCTTTAGTTCTCAGGGGAAACTTTCTCGGTGTTGATTACTATTGTAGTTGATGCTTGTGAGTGGAACCATTGGATTATTGTTTACGTTTAGATTGTTATCCATTAGCATATCATCTTTGATCTTGATCCATATGATGTCTTGTGAGTAGTTCGTTGTGTTCTTGAGGACATGGGAGAAGTCATGTTGTTATTAGTGGATTTGTGTTGAGTTATTATTCAATGGTTTAGTATTTAAGTTGTGGTGCTATTCTTCTAGTGGTGTCATGTGAACGTCGACTACATGATACTTCACCATTTATGGGCCTAGGGGAATGCATTGTGTATTTGGATACTAATTGTGGGGTTTCGGAGTGACAAAAACCTGAACCCCTGTTAGGACACCTTTGAACAAGGGAGTGTATGATCTCAGAGTTTAAGGCCGTGGTTAGATTTATATCTTAATTACTTTCCTATAGTTACGGATGTTTGCAGGGGGTTTAATCACAAGTATGTATTAGTACAAGTAAGGTAGGTATGTTAGCACAGGTTCACCCACACAACACTTACAACACCAGAGAAGAGTACTCAGCTATATGAAGCGAAAGCACTTGACAGAATTCCCATGTTTCCTCGAGAACGTTTGGTCCTTATAAGTATTTCCACCGGGTTGTACTTTGCTAAGAAAGGATTGGGCCACTTGCTGTGTTTGTTCTTTGTTACTTGCACTTTTTTTGTTGTCTTATCAGAAAACCACTAAAAATCCGTTTGCTAAGTATTTGCAGAGAGTTCCTGCTCCATACCACTATTCAGCACCTTCTGCTCCTCGTTGGGATCGACACTCCTATTTATCAAAAGTACTACGATACACCCCCTATACTTGTGGGTCATCATCCCTTCGCCTATAAGAATCCTACGAGGAGAAAACCCTAAATCGTCCAGCAAAAATCCATGAAAAGTTTCGTTGCACCGCCGCCACCGAAGGGGAGATTCGGGGGACAGAAATTCTCTGTTCCGGCACCCTGCCTGGACGGGGAAGTGCCACCGGAGCCATCTCCATCACCGTTTCTGATTCCCATGATGAGGAGGGAGTAGTTCTTCCCCGAGGCTAAGGGCTCTACCGGTAGCTATGTGTTCATCTCTCTCTCTCTATGCATGATCTTGTGATCATGAGCTTTCTAACCATGTAGATCTGCTCTGCTACTCAATTGCTTTAATAGATCTATGCTTTTCCCCACATGTGTGAAAGTGACAGCATGCACGCCGTGTGTGGCACTTAAGCTAGATTATATATATTTATCATGAGTTATATTTGGAGTTGGATGTCTCTATGAAATTTTGGTGTTTGTTAGAACCATCTAGCGCTCAAGGTGACAGTGTGGGGTTATCTAGATGGGGAAGGCAACCTTTGAGGTGTGCTTTTATAGCCCTACCATGGAGTAGAGTGTCCAACCGAAGAGTAGTTCAGGGTAGTTTCATGAAGAGAATATATTTATTGA
Organism: Avena longiglumis; assembly: GCA_030063025.1. NCBI lineage: Eukaryota > Viridiplantae > Streptophyta > Magnoliopsida > Poales > Poaceae > Avena > Avena longiglumis. The sequence continues at coordinate 425,404,187 of CP125974.1, read as the reverse complement.
GAGTGTTCACTAGTGAAAGTATGATCCCAAGGCCTTGTTTCTAAACATTGAAACACCGCTTGCATCTAGATCTGTTGCATATTTGCTTGCTTCCATCTTTATTTCAGTTTGCCTTTAGTCCCTTCCTCCCCATCAAAAGCTCTTTTCTGGCACCGTTACCACTTATAATCATCCATACCACTTGTATTTCACTATCTCTTCGCCGAACTAGTGCAGCTATACACCTGAAAAGTGTATTGGGTGTGTTGGGGACACAAGAGACTTCTTGTATCTTGATTGCAGGGTTGCTTGAGAGGGATACCTTTGACCACTTCCTCCCTGAGTTCGATAAACCTTGGGTAATCCACTTAGGGGAAATTTGTTTCTATTCTACAAACCTCTGCACTTAGAGGCCCAACAACTGTCTACAAGAATAGAAGTGCGTAGACATTAAGGTGTCCGCACTGTAGGAGTCCTTTAACTAGATCTTGCGTGAATATGCTAGGGCAAACAAGTTAGACACCAGTCCAACTCGACTAGATGGTGTTAGAATTAAAGGAAAAAAACCTCCTTAGTGATATTATCAAGGAGCATGAGTCTCAACAGTTTGATTCGGCTAACCTAGGGCTGCCGAGGTATAGTACCCCGACGAAGAACCTCAAAGCGGTGGGAAAGAGTAAATGAGCTGGTGCGCATCGCGAACCAGCAAAATGAGGAGATACTCAGGGCTAACCCGACAAAGCATAGAGCTTCGCGTTTGGTTCATTCGGCTGGAGCTGCATCGGCATTATCAACTGTGGCGACATCTTCACCCGAAAATGGGTCACGAAAAGATAAGGCCATAACCTCGGGAAAAAGGAACAAACAGATGGTTCCATATGATCCGTTCCAGAAAAGCAAATGTAAACCGAGGCAATGGTAGCTGAGGTAACAACATGGAGAGAAATCTGGATCGCGGTAACAGAGGACTGGGACACCTCGGAGGAGGAAATCCCGAAGATAATAACCCAGCCGGAGGGAGGCATTATCCCCCGCAAGATCATCAGCCGAGGTATGAACCTCGGCAAGGAAGGGATGCAGGACATGTTGCACATAACCCGGCGCAAAACAGGTACAATGATGGTTATTAGGAAATGGAGAATGCCGGATTTGCTGGGCACAATCACCATACGGTGGAAGAAAGAGCTGCATATATAGATTTGCAGCCGAATGATGTGAGGATAAAGCTTGACAGGCTATACAGGTCCGAGTTACTAGAGGAGCAAGGCCCCCCTGGTCCGGCGTATTTTGGACCCTGAATCATGAGGGAACCGCCTGTACCAAACTTTCAATTGCCTAGAGGCACGAAAACATATAACGGAAGTACCAAGCCACAAGATTGGTTGATTGACTATGCCACAGCAGTGAAAATCGCTAAGGGTAACTTGAGATGGGCTATAAGATATGTACCCCAAATGTTGGAAGGGTCGGCCAGGGTGTGGTTGAATAACTTACTAGCTGGCAGTATCAACTGTTGGTTGGATTTCGAGGAAATGTTTGTCAGCAACTTCACTAGCACATATAAGAGGCCTAATAGACCTCAACAGCTTGCAATGTGCAAGAAAAGGCCGAACGAGACCGACAGAGAGTTTCTGACCTGGTGGTGCAACCTCAGAAACTCATGAGAAGGACTGATCGAATCACGGGCGATTGCTTGGTTTGCACAAGGTTGTAAATATGCAAGTGTGTTATGACATAGGCTACAAAGAGATATGCCGACTATGTTGGACGAGACAATTAGAATAGCCGACTCATATGCTCTTATTCAGCGGAGCAACATGAGCAACATGACCATTATGCTCGTGATGGTGTCGGCTCCTCCAGGAGGAATGAGTTCCGGAGTAGAATAAGAGAGGACATGCCAGATTGCAGGTACAACTCAAATTAGGTAGCGGTGGTGACTCAAGATCAGCCAGGTGTAGGAAGAAACCAGCGTCAAAAAAATAGTTCGCAGCAATGGACACCGAGGAATGATGGTAAAAGGCAGTGGACTCTAGAGCAAAAGAAGCAATGGAAAGAGAGACTGAAGTACACATTCGATTCAATGCTGGATCAGCCATGCAAGTTTCCCACGCCAAACTCGGCGAAGCCTGCTAACCACACTACTCGTCAGTGTGCATGAATGAATAATGTGATGGGAAGCTCGACAATACCACAAGCACCACAACACCACCCAAAGCAACCATAGCTTACAGGAGGAAATGCGCAACAATTGATGTTACCTCCACCACCTCCGAGGTATGAGAATTATTATCGAAGGGATACGGTCCACCATGTGGCTAATCAAGGTCAAGATGGCAGAGGAAACTCCGGCAACAATGGGCGCAATGAGTACAGAGAGCACCATTAGTCGTATTGTGTATTCACCACAGAGCATCAAGACAGACAGAGCGTCCAGCGCTGGCATATGGAAGTGAATGCGGTTATGCCAGCAGTTCCGAGGTATATGGACTGGTCAGATCAATAAATAACTTGGAGCATCAAGGATCATCCTAAGATCGTGCTGAATCTAGGGTCATACGCTTTGGTGCTTGATCCGACATTTTTTGGGCCAAGCATTAACGTAAAATTCTCAAAGGTACTGATAGATAATGGAAGCAGCATTAACATCATGTACAAGGACACGATGCATAAGCTAGGAATCTCTCAGAATATGCTTCAGTCAACCAAGACAACTTTCCATGGCATCGTGTCGGCTTTGTCCTGCGAGCCAATCAGAAAGGTCAGGGTAGATGTGTTATTCGGCACGACGGAGAATTGTAGGGCGGAAAATTTGGAGTTTGAGGTGGTAGACCTAGAAAGTTGTTAACACGCATTACTCGGACGACCAGCTTTGTAGAAATTCATGACTAGTTGTCACATTGGCTACTTGAAGATGAAAATGCTTGGACCACAGGGGGTTATCACAGTGGCAGGGGACTATAGAAAGTCCATGGAATGTGCCTCGGCCAGATCAAATCTGGTCGAGTCTTTGGTAATTGCAAGGGGGAAAAGGATAATCCAGGAGGTTGCAACTCTAGCTCAGTCAGCACAGCTCAATATGCCGGCACTTTCTAACCCACATGGAAGTGTGTCTTTCCAACCTCTAAAGAGATAAAGAAAATCCAGATTGATGACCAGTTCCCAGAGCGCACCATTACCATTGGTGTCGGCCTGAATGATAAATAGGAAAGTGAGCTCACCAACTTCCTCCATGAGAATCGGGATATCTTTGCATGGTCTACTCAAGATCTGCAAGGTGTACCGAGCGAGTTGGCTGAGCACTCTTTGCATGTAAGGCCAGGAGCAAGGCCGGTGAAGCAAACTCTCCGCCGCTTCGCTGAAGACAGGAGAAAAATAATTGGTGATGAAATAGCTCAGCTCCTTGCAGCCGGGTTTATTATGGAAGTGCTTCATCCGGATTAGCTATCTAATCCGGTGTTGGTTGAGAAGAAGAAATATGATCCTAATGTAGCTGTAGTTTGGCCAATGTGCATTGATTACACGAACCTGAACAAGGTGTGTCCCAAAGATCCATTTCCTTTGCCTAGGATAGACCAGGTCATTGATTCGACCGTAGGGTGTGAACTGCTATCATTTGTAGACGCGTACTCTGGTTTCCACCAGATAACATTAAACCTGGCTGATCAAATAAAGAATGTGTTTATCACCTCGTATGGGCTTATTGCTATCGCATCATGCCATTTGGCATGTGTAATGCAGGGGCCACGTATCAAAGGTGCATGCAAAAATGTTTGCATGATCAAATTGGAAAAAATGTTCAAGTATATGTTGATGATGTGGTGATAAAAAACAAAGAGACACACACGCTCCTAGATGATATCCAGCAAACATTCACGAATCTAAGGAGATTCCGAATGAAACTTAATCCGGAAAAGTGTACCTTTGGTGTACTAGCCGGCAAGTTACTCGGTTTTCTCATGTCTAGCCGAGGTATAAAGGCAAATCCAACTAAGATTAGGGCAGTGGAAAGAATGGAGCTGCCGAAGTGTCTCAATGATGTACAAAAAATTTACAGGGTGTTTGGCATCACTAAGTCAATTCGTGAGTAGGCTGGGAGAAAAGGCGTTACCCTTATATCAATTGATGAAAAAGTCTAGTAAATTTATCTGGACCCATTAGGCTAATAATGCATTTCATGAATTAAAGGAAATGTTAGCATCTACACCAGTCTTAGCCTCACCATTGTCAAAAGAGCCGATGTTGATCTACGTAGCAGCAACTAACTGAGTCGTGAGTGCAGTAATAGTGGTTGAGCGTAACGAGGAGAGTAAGTCGGTATAGAGGCTAGTATATTACCTAAGTAGGGTATTATCTGCCTCAAAGCAGAATTATCCCCATTACCAAAAAATGGCCTATGGTGTGTACATGTCGGCTAAAAAGCTGAAGCACTATTTTGAAGAACATCCCATCAAGGTGATCTGCGAGGCACCAATAGCCGAGATAATGAGCAATAAAGACACGAGTGGTCGAATAGCAAAATGGGCGATTGAGTTATCCCCTTATGCGACACAATTTGATAGACGAGATGCAATCAAATCTCAAGCAATGGCCGACTTTTTGGTCGATTGGTCCGAAATGCAATATGAACCCCCACTGCCAGATCTAAACTATTGGACGATGCATTTTGACGGATCCAAACTGAGAAATGGTTTAGGAGCTGGGATAGTGCTAACCTCACCCAAGAAAGACCAACTGAAATACGTGTTGCAAATACACTTTGCGGCATCGAATAATGTAGCCGAATATGAGGCACTTGTCCATGGCCTAAAAATGGCGAAAGAAATTGGCATACATCGGATCTTATGTTTCAGTGATTCGAACCTCGTGGTCCAGCAAGTATCAGGCAACTGGGATGCATTGGATGCAAACATGGCATTATATAGGTTTCATGTATAAAAGATTAGTGGCTATTTTGATGGATGCAAATTTCATCATATACCTCGGGCAGAGAATGATGTTATATACACCTTGTCAAAGCTCGGATGGACCAGGCAGTCGATTCCACCGGTTATCGCTTTAGAGCACCTAAGAAAGCCATCAATTATAACTTCCCTAGAGTCTGAATCAATCCGTCTCTCGGTAGATCAAAGGGTCGAGGTAGTCCTAATGGAAATTGATAGGAGAAATGAGCCGAATAACCTGGGACTAACTCGGCAAACCCGGGGACTGATTTGCAGAACTCGGGGACTGGTCGAAGTAATTCGGCAAAAATTATGACGGGAGAAGCAATGGAAACTGATGAAACAGTTACCCCGACACACGAGGTGCTAGAATGGGAACGACCAATATTTCTATTCCTCAAAGATGAGATCTTGACGACTGACGAATTCCTCGCTAGCCAAATAGTGAGAAGGGCAAAGGAGTACACGATAATAAACAGGGAACTCTATAAAAGAAGTGTAACAAATGTACTGCAAAGGTGTGTTGCCCCAACAGAAGGACAAGAAATCCTTTTGGAAATACATCAAGGGGAGTGTGGACATCATGATTCATCCATATCCCTAGTGGCCAAAGCATTTAGACACGGGTTTTATTGGCCAAGTGCGCTAAAAGAAGCAAAAGAATTGGTAGCAAGATGCAATAGTTGCCAGAGATATGCTAGCAAGATTCATATGCCTTCCTCCGAATTAAAAACAATACCCATCACTTGGCCATTCTCCGTATGGTTCCTGGATATGGTAGGCTCGTTTAAGCCGGATCGCGGTGGCATGACTCATATCCTGGTCATTGTTGACAAATTCACAAAATGGATAGAGGTAAAGCCTATAAGAAAATGTGATGGGCCCATAGCTGTGAAGTTCCTTAAGGATATCATTCTGAGGTATCGATACCCACAGTTTCATTACAGATAATGGCACAAACTTTGCCGAGGGAGATTTTGCTCGCTTTTGTCGGGATAAGCACATAAGGCTTGATGTTGCATCGGTAGCGCACCCCGTGTCAAATGGACAAGTGGAAAGGTCAAATGGGACTTGTATTATCCGGGATAAAACCTCCACTCATAGAGCCACTGCAAAGATCAGCGGGGTGTTGGATTGAGGAACTCCTAGCCATATTATGGAGCTTAAGAACCACTCTAATAGATCAACAGGGTACATGCCATTCTTTCTTGTATATGGCCAGAAGCTGTATTACCAGCCGACATAGTGCATGACCCGCCTAGAGTCACACAATACACAAACGCCGAGGTAAACGAAATATCTCAGCAAGATGATGTCGATTTTTTAGAAGAAGCGAGAGAATTGGCATTATCCAGATCAGCTATATATCATCAAGATCCTAGACGCTACCATAGCAAGAAAGTGAGCCCCCGAGTCTTTCGGGAGGGAGATCTGGTGCTTTGGCTCGTGCAACGCACAGCCGGCATGCATAAATTGTCACCTCCATAGGAGGGCCTGTTTATTGTGAGCAGAGCACCGCATAATGATGCATACTATCTCATAGATGCTCAAGCACCAGAGAAGAATAAGGAGGACAAATCAGTAGACGAAACAAAAAGGCCATGGAATATAGCTTTACTTCATCATTTTTACACTTAGAAGGAGTGTATTGTATCCCGTACTATCATATGTTGGCATTGTATGTCGGAAATGAATTAATGAATGAAACTTTGGCGACTTGAGCAGTGACTCGGGGATTGTCTTATGTTATCTGTCCTTATTTGTCATATCTTTGATAGGTTGGCTGGCTTATATGTCTAATCCTTAAACCGAGTTAGTAATGTGTGACAGCAAAGGCGAAATCTCTGACTTATCATTGTCCAGAAAAGGACTTCATGGTAAGCAAGATGAGAGCCGGCAGAAATCAAACACATGAAAAACGACTAAGAAATGGCTGGTACGCAAGCCGACTCATGTTTTTCAATTTTTTCTTACCCATATGATTATCGTACTATATTGATCCACAAGCTCATATTACACAATTATTCATAATTGCTAAACATAAATAAGTCGAAACCCACAAGTGATGACCTGAAGCCAACTCGTTAATTTAGAGTAATAAACAACATAACATTAAGTGCAACATCTAAAAACTTACGAATAATACAGACCGCATAGTATCAAAAGGAACAAATTTTCATATACATCATACGCCCGGCATACCGGGGACTTAGCAAACATGAAGTTTTTTCAAACATTGATGGTCGTCGGATCATTGGCAGATGAAGGGAGAGTAACTACGGGAGCAGGGGCTTCTGAGGTGGGTGCTTCGGTCGCCACCGGAGGAACCTCGGCCTCGGTAGAAGCGGTAATCGCAGGAGCTAGGGTGCCTAATGCCACCTAGACCTCCACAGAGGTTACCTCGGCCTCAACTGAGGCTGCCTTAGCATCTTGAACGTCGGTAGTTTTGCGTGAAGCTTCGGCCTGAGCTTGAGAATCCTTGGTCCCCTTGGAGAAATACCAGGCCTCAGCCTCTTGATCTGAATCATCTCCTGTTTTATCCGAGATTCTGAACCCCTCGTCAGTATCCTCCTCATCTCCAGAATCATCTTCAGATTCATCATCCTCTGCTGCCTCAACAATCTCTTCGGCCTCATCTTGAAGAAAACTTAGCCCTTCATTCCAGTGGTCACATTGGCATATTCAATAAGCTGGAAAGCACGGGATTGACGGAGAGAGATATGATTCAGATCAGTAATCGAAGGAGAGTCGGCACGCAAATTCATCAGGATATCGAGAGAAATGTTCTCATACCACGACAGAACGACCGTGAGTGCCATATCAGCCCGGCTCGACCTGCGGACTCTCTCCAAAGATTCAAGTGAGTTTGGGAATCCATAAGTTTTGCCACAAGCAATTCAACCTTGGTAATCTTCAGCTCATTCGGCAGAGCACATTGAAGGCTTGGATGGCTCCTTTCACTAAGTCTTTGCCCATGATCTTCATCGGTTCAATGGCGGTAGCAACTGCGATCAGGAAATCCTCAATGGAGTACTCTTGACCCGGATTATTGGGGACACCTTGGCGAGTCCGGGCGTTGATCACGACCTTGTTACTCACGGGTTTAGATTTCGCAAAGTGGTCTATAATATAAAGCATGACATAAATCAAGACAAGCAATGAGCAAGAAATAATTCGTCCAATGGCCACAAGAGAAATAACTCGTCCAATGGACCTATGATGGATATATTGAAACATATTTTGAAGATCCTCGGACCAGCCGACTCTTTTCTTCTCAAACCGAGTAATCTCATCCGTAATGGACTTATTTTTCGACTTGATCGTGTCGAGGAGTTCTTTGTTCTTCTAAAGATGGAGAGTTAGCCGATCCTTCTCCTTGGAGAATTCTTGATCAATTTTCTCCATTTAAGATTTATGCGCCAATTTAAAAGAATTAACCTTGGTGCTAAGCCGAGTTATCTCATCATCCTTATCCTTCAGCTACGCCGAATGAGACCCTTCTTGCTCTAAAAAATGCAGCATCGTATCAGGCATGGGTATGCACTCTTGATGCGACGTTGCAAAGCTTTGTAATTCGGCTGAGCCGAGGGCAGAGTACTATAAGCTACTCGGCAATAATTCAGAGAGAAAAGAAATGAGTAAGCAGAAGTTCGCCGACTCGCCTTCAAGACTGGAAATTTTATTCTTCAGTGCAATATTCTGAGTATCAACATTGGCTAAACAAATACAAATTAGAGGTCAATTTGGAAACAAAAATCCGGTCCAAATTTTTTCAAGATACACATAAATTAACTAACTTGTTTTCTTCAAAATACGCACTAGTTTATCATATTTGACCTGCAGATTCCTGTGAGCGAAGTGCAACTTTTGGAACTCGGCAGTGCGCCGATTATGAGCAACCTGAAATCGCAGAGCGTTATACAGGAGAAAAATATTCAAAGTTAAACCTAAAAGATCCGAATCAAGTAGAACTTGGCTCGGATATATGTGGCTGGATATTCAAAGTTAAACCTAAAAGACCCAAATCAAGTAAAACTTGAATCGGATCTAGGTGGCTGGATATTCAAAGATAAAACTAAAAGATCTGAATCAAGTAAAACTTTACTCGGATCTAGGTGGCAGGATATTCGAAACTAAACCTAAAAGACCCGAATCAAGTAAGAACTTGACTCGGATCTAGGTGGCTGGATATTCAAAGCTAAACCTAAAAGATCCAAATCAAGTAGAACTTGGCTTAGATCTAGGTGGCTGAATATTCGAAGCTAAACCTAAAATATCCGAATCAAGTAAAACTTGACTCGGATCTAGGTGGCTGTATATTCGAAGCTAAACCTAAAAGATCTGAATCAAGTAAAACTTGACTCGGATCTAGGTGCCTAGATATTCGAAGCTAAACCTAGAAGACCCGAATCAAGTAAGAACTTGACTCGGATCTAGGTGGCTGGATAATCAAAGCTAAATTTAAAAAGATCTGAAACAAGTAAGAACTTGACTCGGATCTAAGTGGCTAGACATTCCAAACTGAATCTAAGAAGTAAGGAAAGATGCCTGAATATTACAGATCGTTTACTATACGCGTAAGTGACTATGTTTTACCAGTAGAAGCTTTTGGCCGAATGACAAGTCATTCGGTCGCAAGCTCGGGGACTAGTGGGCATACAATATATGATGCAACAAGTATAGACTGAAGCATTTACCTCGTTCATCTTATCACTTTCAAGAACAACTTTAGCGGCCAAATGCAAGCGGCTACTGATGTCGGAGAGCTGGAAAGGTTGATTACTCGGATTACCCTTGATCTGATCGGCGACATTCCAATTGTTGGCATATTGTACCAAAGACCTGAGGCTTCCCCCGCTCTCCGTGCATGTTAGAACCTTGCCTTTGGACTCTCGCGCTTGCTGGGCAGCTACCCCGGCCACCGGGCTCATCTGAAGCACAATTTGTGTGCCGACGGCAGGATCAGACCCATATTTAGCAACAGAGGCTCCCTTGTGAAGCATGTCGACTATACTCGGTTGAGAAGAACTTGGTTTAACTTTTTTGGCCGGCTTGGGCTTGGCAGTGAAGGAAATATTCCCTAGAGGCAACCATAGAGATGATTATATTTCTTATGTATCCATGAGTTTTTGTAATGTTCTTTGAATATCCATATCAGGCAACTTGTATTGATTGGCAATTATGTAAATTTTTTGTGAAACTCTTTACTTGTATGGTTATTTAATAGTTGTCTCTAGTCGAAGTTCATGTGACACAAGTGATATTAGACTAGCACATCGATTGGTTGATGACTATGTTTCACAAGTCATAGACATGGAGAGGTCAAACCAACAATGTGGACACATGTTATGAACATGGGGTTGTAATGACCCAACTTGAGACTGTCAATTAGACTTGCAGCTATCTCTACACATCGTGTACGTTTTGTCCTTAGACCTGAGATTATCGCATGTACTTAAGATGTGGATCGACCTAGTTTGGGGCTATCAGACGCTACTCCGTAACTGGGTAGTTATAAAGGTAGCTTTCGGGTTTGTCCTGAAGCATGATGTAAGGCATGGTCAATCAAGATGGGATTTGCCCCTCTCTACTTGAGAGAGATATCTCTGAGCCCCTCAAGTGATCGGATCCAGAAATGCATGGTCGTGCTACATATGGTTAAGAGTTAACCTAGTAAATGGATTCCGAATCAAAGTATCGAGAACGGGAGGTCAGCTTGGAGCTAGACCAAATATCGTGAGGCAAAGGGAAAGACATGTACTAAACCTTGTGATGGTCCGTCCGATATGATCTTTGTATACGTTTAGGAGTTGACGTCTTGCTAGAGGCGGCTACCAACTATTGACAGAATAAGTGTATTCGTGTCATGTCTATACGTATATGAACCTATAGGGTCACACACTTAAGGGGTGGAACCCTAATGAGGATTGGATCCAAATTAGACCAGGATTAGGCTACTAATGGGACGCTAATGTAGAATCCCACTAGGTATGCCTATATAAGGGAGGGTGGGGCGAGCTAACCAGGGTTAGACCATTCCACCCAGCCGCCACTCCTCACGTATGTGTTGCACACGCAGACCTAGCATTCCGGCGTCTGACGCTTCCACCTCGCACGTGTGGATACCTCGGAGGTGCTGCATCTGTGGCACTTGAACGAGCCACGCAACAGGAGTTGCTCGTGGGACGAGGACGAGGAGGAGACGTAGAACATATACACTGCCTCGACTCGCTTCATCAAGTTCCACAACTGCACATCTAGAGGTAATCCCATGATATATGACAACAGTATTCCTGGTTTACGCGGTAGAAAATTTTGATTTGCGCTAGTGTAGCCTACCCGTATCCCTTCAGGCAGCACCGTCTTTCTTGGTCTTGACGGAAACCTTGGCGGCGGGTTATGACTTGGCGGGATGAGCCGAGCTCGGGGAAACTACCTCCAAAACCGAGGTAGCGGCAGCTTCAGCAGGAGCCGAGGTAGCAGGAACCTTGGCAGGAGTTGGTTCGGCAGAGATTACCTTGGAAACCTTGGTGGAAATTACAGGATCAATCGGCTGATCTGACATAACAACATGAGCACCATCACCAGCGGCGACCTCGACCTCCTCCCGCCGAGATGGACTATTTGTCATCATGGAAGGAGGATTGTTATGAGCAGGGTTGGTCACCTTGACATCAACTTGAGTTGCTGGTGAGGTCAGACGAATGACATGAGAGGTCATACTCGGGCCACTAGGGATGGCAGAAAGTGGGGCGTTGCCGAGATAAAAAAGAAAGCAAAGTCAAAAACAGAAAGAGAGAAACAAGAAATACAAATCTAACGGGAGCAGGGAAACTCACGCAGAAACTTCCGGCATCACTTTTCGCTTCGGAGGCTTCTGAGCAGACCTCTTGGTCCGTTTCTTCGGAACCCCCTCTATAGGATCTGTTGAGGCAGACCGCTTCTTAGATGGAATCGGGGCTTCAGTATCCAAGGGCTTCACCTCATGCACCTTACCAGTCGGGTTAGCTGGGAAAACATAAGCCGGATATGCGTAAGAGATAGGCACCGTGGCAACTACCTCGAGAATTTGGATGTCGTCCGAGTCACCTTCATCGGCGCGGGTAGAGACTTTTCCCTGATTACGAGTGGGAGCAGATTCGTGTTTGGGATAAACTCCTCCGAATCTGGTTCCTCGTTGTCCGGGGTACTACGATCTTCGCTCCAAGGAAGACCGAGCACCTCGACATCCTCTGAAGCTTATTTATCAAATTTCTATAAAAGGGACAAACTAAAGTTAACAAAACGAACAACTGGGCAAAGGAAAATAACTAGGATAGAATGACTTAAATTTAAGTTACCTGAGGAGGGGGATTATCACGGGAAAAGGGCTTCATGCCCCACGCCAAATCCTCGGCCATATCAGTCTTGAAGATAGCTCAGACACGTTTCCGAATCTGGTAATCTTCAAGTTCGACCGTAGAAACTTGGTTGGGATCGAGAAGCCCGCTCATGTAGCAAAGCTTATGAGACCGCTACTGGAAGGGGAGATTCGGCTTCTAATAAAAGCGGCCATCAAGTCTTCGCCATGAAGCCCTACCCGAATCAACTCTTTGAGTCGGACTCGAATGCCTCGGTAAGAGCATCGGTCTTCTTTAGATTATAGTTCCAATTCTTCCTAGAAGGAGTACCGACTGAGAAGTCAGGAAGCCGTTTCTTGTCCTCCTTGCTAGTGTTTTTCACATAGAAGAACGATCTATGCCATTTTTTGCAGGATTCTAGGCCTGTGACTCGAGGAAACAAAGAGTTTTTTCGGGGTGTGATGGAGGCAGCCTCGCATTGGGTCAGGGATTTCTCTGAAGGGTGTGGAGATTTATCCGGCACAACGTTAGCTCGGATTTGGAAGAATTTAGACCAAACTACTACGGAAGGCGAAGGCCTAAGTATCCTTCAGATGCCAAAATGAAAGCCGAGAGAGAATCAATTGCGTTAGCCGGCAAGTGATGAGGCTGAAGGCCGAAGAACTCTAGAAAACCTTTGGCAAAATCGCTAAGGGGAAGGCCGAATCCTCTAGCAAAGTGTGACATAAAAACTACGTATTCATCAGCCTCAATGTGGCATCCCGTAAAACCACTACTAGAAAATCGCGTTGAATTTGTGCATTGCATCGTCATCATCATGCATTGTTTGCATAAAACTATTTACGCAAAGCCCGTTTTGTTTTCCAAACGCCCCATTTTTTCTTGCAAACACGCAAACCCAGGTCCCCGGATTATTTTGTTTTTTCCGCTGTCGGATTGCAAACGCGTTGGTTAAAAATAAATAATTTAATTAATTAATTTAGTGGGGGCAGTCGAACGGGCCGATTTGACCCGAACGACCGCCCCAGAAATTAAAAAGGTTCCCCTTATTCCTAAACCTACCAAACTACCTACCCAGCCCAACCCTCCACCTCACCCTCACCTATCGCAGTCTGCCACATCACTTTGGCCATCCCCCCCTCCAATCAGACTCTGCCACTTGGCCAATCCCTCACCCACACAACCCACACACACACAGCCACACCACCTGTACACGCCACCCACTCCTCAGCCACTCACCCCATCCACCCGGCCAACCCACTCCCTCCCTGGCCGCTGGGCCCGCGCGCCCCACCTTTCCCACGCGCCAGCCTGGCCGACCCCGTCCACCCCGCGGTGGCCCCCTCAGCCAACCGCGTCCACCGACACGCCCCCCACCTCCCGCTCGCTCTCTCAGCCGCGTCTCCCCCGCAGCCTTCCTCTTTTCCTCGCCGCCCAACCATCCCCGCCTCACCGGCGCCGCGCCGCCGCCTCTCTCCTCCCTCCCTCTCCTCGCCGCGCGCCCCGGGCTCCCTCCGCCAGGCCCGTGGCCTTCGCCTCCCGCATCCGGTGGCCGCCTCCGCCCGCCCGGAGCTCCCGCCGAGCTTCCCCACCCTCGCCTCGGCGGCGCGCGCCGCCTCCGCGCCCGGCGGCGCCATGACGCCTGAGCCTCTCCTCCGCCTCTCTTCCCAGGCCCCACGTCCCGTAGCCCGCCCCGCCTGCAACCTCCGCCTCCCCAACCTCGTCTGCGGCCGCCACCGCCCCGTCGCCTCACGGACCTCCCCACGCTGAGTCCCCACTCGCGGACCCCGCTCGCCGCGTTGGCCTCGCCCCGAGCTCGCCTCGCCGGAGCCCGGCCCAGCCCGACCGCGTCGTCCCTGGGACCCCTCCTCGCCGTACCCTGCCCCTCTCGCCTTCCTCGAGCCCGGTCATGTCCCTGCTGCCAAGGCCGCGGTGCCCCGCCTGCGTCCATGATCTGCGTCAACGTCTGCGCCTCTAGATCGTGGTGGGGCCGTGTGGTGCCAAGAAGACCCGGAAAATCTTGCAGAGACCCTCGGATGCCGACAAAAACTCCTGCAAGGATTGATGACCGTAGGTGAGAACCATGCCGTTGCCGACGCCTCGGGGGTTGCAGCCGATGTGCTCCTCTGTTCATGTGCTGTTGTTCTGACAAGACGAGGTCGCCGTGAACCGCCAAGATCGTCCACCGTTGGTGCCACTCGAGATCGACAACGACAACGGTCGTCGGGACCCCAAGAACTCCTGCACCGATCTGATGACCAAGCTCCCGACGCCCGATCCCGGTGATCCAAGGGCCACGCCAGGACCCGAACCTGAAGAAACCCCAAGGTCGCCAACACGGATACACCAAGTTATCCATCGAGGACACCAAGATCGTCGACAGGGAACCGAAGGACGTCAAGCACTGCATCCCGGACGCCAAGACCGTCCCGTTACGAGGACCCGACAAGATCTTCGTGACGACAAGAACGACAGCGACCGGGAGAATCCGATGCGCCCCGACACCGACCCAAGTCCTGCACCCGGATGCGCCAAGACCTACCTCCGCTATCCGAGAACGACCCCGTCAAAACCCTGGACCCTGTCGAACCCCGAACCCCGGAAACCCAAGTTCGTCGAGACCCCTAAAGTGTGAACCCCTTATCCGAGAACCCTATTTTATAAATGTCACCTATGTAACTGTTGCATATAAATTGTTCATGCATGCATACTTGTCTGTGGTTGGGGGCCTTCCGCCGATTCATCTCATAATTACATATGGGGCCATATGCGGGCAAATCTATTCTCATATTGGCCTCATTTAAATTGGTGTAGCGAACCGGTAACTCATCTTGCCTTGTTAATACAACATTTAAATTGCGGGGTAGCTAAATAACTTGAGCCGTTTAATTAATTGTCGGGACCCCGGTTCCGCTTAATATGACCTAATTGCATCGCATCTTTGCCATGTCAGGCATCATACATGCATCATGCCGATATTTTGCCGTAGTATTAAATATTGCATCCGGTGTTCCTTCTAGTGTTTTGCTTCTTCGCGGATAAGGCCGTTGAGTTGATGTGAGCTCCGCCCCGATCTTCGGTTGAATCTTCGTCAAAGTTTCTCAGGCGATCATCTCCCCCTTTCTACCTATCTTACTTTTATAGTATTTATTCCCTCCTGTTGATCTATTTCTATCTGTGTTGCGATGCTCTAGTTTTCGTACCCGAATTATTCCTTGCAGCCTTATATTGCCTTGGACACATCCTATTACCTGTTGTTTGGTAGATAGTTGGACTTGCGCGTCGTAGTCGCTTGCTCAAGTGTTGCTGCGTGTCGTTCAGTGCCACCGTTGTTGGAGCCTTGCCGCATGTTTGTTGTTGGAGATGATCATAGTTTTACTTATCGTTCACTTTAAATCCTGTTTAACAACTAAAATTGAAGTAAGCAGAGGCATCGGTGGGTGATAGAGAATATTTGGTTTCCGAACGCCCACTTGTGTCCCGTAGGACCCCGAGTACTTGATACCTGTTCCTTGATTTATCGCGCTATCCACATATGGGGAGTATGGGCCCCCCTTAGCCAGAGCTTGATTCCGTCTTATTTCTTGGGGCCACAAACTAGTTTGAGGTTTTATTTACTATCCTGTACTTATGCCATGCTACTTCTGTATTTACGTTTGTGCGAGGAGCACACTGTACTGTTTAGGATCGGGACACGATTCCGCGGTGTCGACAAGCCCAGCCACACTTTCGGGTTCCCAGTCGTTCACAGCCGTCTACCCAAACCTTGAGTCCGTCTCGGAGCTTGCTTACTTCGTTGCGGTTCTACTCAATGGGGTGGCCCCCTGAAATATTTCTGAATCTTGTGATTGCTCTGTCGTGAAGACCTCGTTGGGTTTTGATTTGGTTTTTCCGAGGTTGATCGTGTGTGTGTTGCTATTTGTGCACCCCGGCCGGGTTAAAACTTTCTGAAAGCCGTGTCCGCGGTTATGGACGACTTGGAGCACAAGATTCGACCATAGACAAGCATAACTAAAGTTTATTGCTATAAATTTGACTTTATAATGACTAGTAATCAGCTTCACTATAATGGAATGGCTATTTAATACTGCCCAATCGCTTGTTTGGAGTGTCGCCATGACCATTGTACCTGACTAGTAAGTAATGCAACTACAACGGAATGGCTGAATAAAAGTACCAACAACTGCTGGGTTTTGGGTTTATCTCATGCTAA
Source organism: Avena longiglumis (assembly GCA_030063025.1). Taxonomy (NCBI): domain Eukaryota; kingdom Viridiplantae; phylum Streptophyta; class Magnoliopsida; order Poales; family Poaceae; genus Avena; species Avena longiglumis. Next base: position 425,387,712 of record CP125974.1, on the reverse strand, counting down.
TTGTATCTGATTAGTAAGTGTTGTAACTATAACGGAATGATTAACTAAAAGTGCCCACTGCTTATTTTATCAGGACGACTATCTATACATGACTAGTAATTGCTGCAACGATAACTGAATAAATAAAACTGCCAACGGTGTGAGTTCCTCGGTTGACTTCCTCGTTTGGTCTCGAGGGGGAAACACCAGGATGGGTATGTTTGGTGTTAGCCTCAGGTTGGATCCGGATAGGTCATTCTTACCCCTCTCTGATAACCGTCAGATGTATCGAGTCTCTATAGGTTGTTCAACAGCATGCCGCCGCCATCCACCATACCTATGTAGGCGAGGACCGCCAAATTCTAGCCTCGCTGCATCGGCCTCAAGATCGACGCTCCTCTTTTTCCTTTGCCCTTTGTCGGCACCCCTTTTGTTTAAGCAGGTTTTGAGATCGACGTCGTTAGCAGGGTTACCCTTCCGGCTTGGCCTGGGCAGGGTTATGGACGCCATTGGTTATTCTTCAGGGCTCTTAGCCCCATTTGCATCTTGTCCGTAGTCGGACGCTCTACCGTTTTCAAGGTGATTTGGATCTTTGTATATTATATCTGCATTCTTGACTCTTTGAGTCGCTGTTATATATATTTGTTCTGTGGGTCCCATCGAGGACTGTTGTGTAATGTTATTACTTTGTTTTCCACCCGCACGAAAGTGCCTGGTGGGCACCTTTGAATCGTTTCTATGCGGGTTTGGCGGGTTTCGCTAAAACTTGCATAGGTCCGATTCTGAGGGTGTTACACTCAACTATGGGGGTAACCTCCTTGCCGGGTAAGAGACACTTTACCTCGGCGGGAATTCGGTGGGTTTTGCGAAGCCACTCAATTTCTTGGTGAGTGACCATAGAACCCTGCCAAGAACCACGCTCTGGGCCCGCAGCAAGATCTTCTTCCCCGATGACAGCGCCTCTATGCAAGCTCTACATAGGCTCGTTGAAAGAATCAATAGAGGAAGAAACTCTAGAGGCGGGAAGAGGCCTAGAGGTGCATGGCCCCGTCGCGAAGAGAAAGAGCGCGGTGGCGGTGGATAAAAGGGAGCGGACCAGAAGCTCTATGCAGGCGTACGACACGGCAAGAGGAGACCAAGTAGCGGCGGCGCGGTCGCGTGTACTAGGGCACTTCAGCGGCAACGCGAGGAGGAAGACGAAGGGGACGGAAATGGGGAAAGTGAATGAACGATTTCCCTACTCCGTCCATTTATAACCGCGCACCGCAAGCGATAGTGGGATAGCCGGTGCGCCATGGTTACCGCGTAAGCACGTGTATCATGTGCTGGCAACCAGAGATTGGTGCCACAGGAGGGGTCACACAGCGCAGGAGCAGATCTGGCAGCCATGACCGTTGCAGCGACCGAAGAGTCTTTGCGTCGATATGACCGCCCACAGTAATCACTGTAGCGATGTCAGTGAACACTGTAGCGGTATAAAAAATGAGGCAAAATGCAATGATTGAAACACGTAGGATGAAACTTCCAAGAGAAGCTAAAGGGATGACTCGGATGAACGAAATGGACACAAGAGAATGAATCATACCTCGAAACAAATCAAAGTCAGTCGGACGCATGACAGGGCGTAATGTGGGGTGCACCGCAAGAAAAGAACAGGGTAAAGATCAGCTCGGCAAACATACACACATAAACTGAGTAACTAGAACCTGCTGTAGCCTTGCCAACTAAAAGTCGCCAAGACCGCACCAGCTTTGGGGACTAATGTTGGGGGGGTGACCATAGGTAGGGTCAAGATAAGGTAAAAGGGGAAAGCCCTAAACGGTCTACACCGACTTAAGGGATGACCCGACCGAGTTATTGAGATATCGGTCGGGTAAGACATGGCCTAATCCGAGTCAAGAGGCTAAGACCTGACTCGACCGATATGCGGGCTATGTCGTCCTACACATATCACTCTTTGTGTACGCAGGTTAAAGCTTGGCCGAGTCATATAAGGAGAGGTCGAATCATAAGGAACCTTGCTCGAGAAGGAGAGAGGGGACCCCGAGGTCAATTTTGCGCACTGTCTCTCCCTCGGGAATCTATACAGTGTCAAGCGCTACAGACAAGAGTCAGAGAGACAGAGAAGCAGAAGAAGGTCACGAATGTGACAGTCCCCGAGCCTGAGGATCACATGTCATGGGCTCTGGGTTATTGCCACCGATATAAGGGAGACACGGAAAGGCTCCCGCCGAGTTACCATTTTAGGACAACCATATTCCATCGAATATGTTGTCCACGTCAGCCCTAGCTATAACCTAGACACCCCTTTATAGGGCCTATAGGGGAGGGGATCGATTCCTTTTTCTTACTTAGCATTAGAAGTAGCTTCTTCTTCTTCTCGCTCAAACAGCTCAAGGAGCAAGTGTAACTTCACCTATGTTGAGTAAAGATCTAGTTTTTGAGTTCTGTGTGTAGAAACCACTACATCTTCCCTCCATGGATCCCTCTAGCACACATTGGCCCCCAACTTAAGCCTACCCATGGCATCTGCTGTGCCACCACCATGACATCATGGAATATGATACAACCTCGACTTGTAAGCCTTTTTGCCTTGATTCAATTCCTTGCTATTATTCATTATAGATTTGTTACTCGAGGGCGAGTAACAGCTAAGCTTGGGGAAGTTGATAGATCCAAATTTCATCACTTTTTACTATTGATTTTCCTCTTGTTTATTGTCGGACTCCATTGAAGATTTCACTTTCCACTAACATTAATGTCGCAATTAGAGAATCCTTGGTTTCTTATGATGGTTTTCAAGTAATAAACATTTATTGAAGATCTAATGGCATTTATGAGCTAATTACACCTAAAGAAGCAAATCCCCAATTGGAGCCTATTTCATTGGAGGCGTATAGAATGTGTAACGACCAGTGATATGGTCGGGACGCACCCGTACCGCCCGCCCGTACTACATGCCAGTGGCTCCGCTATATCAATACAAGCAACTTTCATAAAGGGGAGGAGACGAAAAAGAGAACACAACCACCGCAAAACTCATCGGAGAGAAGAGATCGGATCTGGAAGAGGAGAAGAACATCCCCTCATTCCTCGACGATCTCCACCTCTTCAACACACACTCCATCATCATCCCCATCATCATCTAGAGAGAGAGATCGGCAATTATAAGATTAGGGTTTGATACTTTGATCTACCTTTGGTTTGTATTCGATTTGATCTTCAAGTATTATTGTGGTTTGCTACGATAACTTTGAGATGATTTGCATTTGCAATACAATTATGACTTTGATTTGTCTCCCTCTGATGTATGAGTAAATTCCCATAGGCGTGGGAGATGTAGGGAATTGGTGAGATGTGTCGTGCCTCCTTTATATCCATCCATTTGTGATTGTTGTAGTGATTATTAATTTGTGAGAATGATTATATATGTTTGCCTAATGCTTATTATCTAATTTAAGGGCCTAGGTAACATGATCTAAAGATATCATAGGTATGAACTTGTGTTCTAGTGAATCGGCGACCCCCCGAGTGACATGACCGATATCAATGAGGAGCTAGCATCACTCAAGGACAATAAGGAACCATCAAGATTAAAGCCTTGATCTGGTCGCAAGACCTTAATTGATGTGCTGACCATTGTTGTGGTAACAGACAGATGGATCATTGGGACTAGGAAGAATTGGCCATGAGGACTTCTAGTAAATATATGGGTTGCTTGCCTACTCACTTACAAATAAGAAATATCACAATTACTTATTCAAATTTATCCATTTGGCACTTTCACTATCACGATGAACCGTTTCTCTCTGCGCCTAACTTCTCATTTGCAGGAACTCCAAACTCATTTCCAGTCTTTATTTTTATGCAATTTTCTCCTTATTTACTTCCTAGGCAAGTTTCCTCTATCTTTTAATCACAACCCTCCACCATAAGCAATTGCAGTCAATTCACTCAAGACTTGTGACACCTTGAGTGTGATAGAAACGCCGCCTAAAAGCACTTGCCAAAGCTCCTCGTTGGGATCGGTATAAAAACTGGAATTAATACTTCCACTAAAACATTCTTTGACGAACATGTGAACTTGCAGGCCATCAGCCACCAAAGCTGAGCGCCACTTTGCAAAAGGAAAATGCTTATGAGAATTCCATCAATGAAAATGCCCCCAACAAGTCAACAAATCAAGCACCAAGCTCATCCAAGCAAGCAAACTCTCCAATGACATCCTCCTCCAATACAACAACGGATAATCAAGTCATTTGCTACAAGTGTGGAGGAAAGGGCCACAAATAATATGAATGCATCAACACAAGATTTATTCTTACATATGAAAATGGCGCAACCTATTTCATGAGTGAAGAAGAATACGAAGCTTTGACACAAGTTGCTCTTGCAAAGGATGCCGCAATGAAAGAGGATGACACACTTCTATGTGAGCATGATCTAATTCCTTCACTAGTCATAGTGCAAGTCTTGACAACACACTTCGTGCCACAAGAGGATCAACACCTCAATATTTTCCAAACTAGAGCCAGAATTGATGGCAAGTCCACAAAGGTAACCATCGATGGAGGAAGTTGTCACAACCTTGCGAGCATCGAACTTTGTGAGAAACTCAAGTTTCCATACATGGAGCACACTCATCCATATCATGTCAAATGGCTTGATGATAATGGATCCATGAAGATAAAACACAAAGTCAACGTCTCCTTCAAGATTGCCCCCTATGAACACACTTTCGATTGTGATGTCGTGCCTGTGACAGTGTGTCACATGTTTGTTGGGAGATCATGGCAATACGATAGAGGGACTATACATGATGGTAGCAATAACCAATACTCCTTCACGTGGAACGATACTATGTTTGTGCTAAAACTATTATGCCAAGCCAAGTTATTGCTTCCAACATGCCGACGTTACCCAAGATACAATAAGCTAAGGATCCTTGTGATATGAGTGGTGAGAGAGTGAAATACTTTCACGTGAGTGAGTTCCACCAGCCTCAAATGAGTGCAAAAATCATGAGTACCTGTTATCACCACATTTTGGCCAAAGGAGGAGATGGGCTGTAATCAAGATGGGCTTGGAGGATACATATGTGCAACGTTTTGCTGGATCAGCCTGGTGCGTGGATTTGGGCTAAATTGCCCGTGTATCTGTATATTATGGTAGGTTACGTTTCGGTTTAAAGTAAGAGATAGAGTTGTTAGGGTTATTCCAAAGATAGGAAGTCTCCGGGCTATAAATATGTACCTAAGGTTATTGAAAAAAGGAGGACGATCACGTTCACAACAAACACAATCTCGGCGCATCGCCACCCCTTGTTTCTAGGATTTTTTCTCGGTATCTTGCGATCTAGGCAGTATCTGCTTATGCGTTATTTAGTGTTACTCGTGCTGAAGCCTTGTTGATGGCGAGTAATACTGTTATCATAGATTTGTTTAGGCTAGCATCGGTACCTTTTTTTATGATACTTAGTTATGCTGCCTTTATTTATCTCGCTGCCTTTGCACCTTTTTTGGGTGCAAGGGCAGCATCTTGCTTGATCTTTATTCCGTCGACTTGATCTGTTATAGTTATGCCTTGTTCTCCAAGGTTTAGTTTGATATCCACATGGTCAGGCCTTGCAAACGGGTTGAACGATCCAGTAGTATGTAAGGATATGGTTTGCCAATTAGAGAGGAGTTGTTCTGGGAATTGACTTTACGTCGGTTGTTAGGCCTTCTCTAGGGTTAGTTTTCTATCATCTTTTGTATCTACCAGGCTCAATTACGTGTAGGATGTTCCAATTATGTGGTGAAAACGTTAAACTGTCGTAGATCGATTTAACTTGTATTGATGAAGCAAAACCCCATGTTATCGTAGATCTAATGCAGAACCATGGGATAATCGGCTCTAGGAGCCGATTCACAAGGAAACCTGGGAGCCGGTCGCGGCTCGAATTTTACGTATGTTTGTTTGCCATGCAGGAAACCAATCGAAGCAATCCATCACCTTCCTGACCAGGTATAGGTCAGGTGGCACGCCCTTGCACCAGCCAGGACGTGTGCCGGAGTTTTGCGGGCCGTTGCCCGAGGGACCAGGGCCCACCAGCAGTCCTGGGAGCCTCCCGGCTCTTCGTGTTGCTCGTCGCTGCTCACCGGTGGGTTTTGACAGGCAACACATTCTGGCACGCCTGGTGGGACATTCAACAACATCTGCATCAACATTCGACGCTGCGATGGAGGGCAGACCGGTCACGTACGACGATTTGCCTGATGAGCACAAGGCGAAGTATGATGATATCAAAGCTCTCTTCGAAGCCGATCTCATCGGCTCTTTTGAGAGGACCCGTAAGCATGGCATCAGGTGGAAAGGGTTCTCACCCGAAGGTGCTCTTGACGAGGTGGATCTGTCTGTTCCTTCAGAGGAGCGCACCAGAGCTCTGCGACAGGAAGTCAATTACATGGTGGCTCATTCTCTTCACCGCCATTCTGAGAGCCTAGTGAACGCTTTCGAGCGCGTCGCGGTTCGCGTAGTTCAGGAGATCACGAAACATCAGTACTCTCCGTCGGGGCCTACTCTAGGGACTCACCAGGGAGAAAGACCGCTCTGCTGTGCCACAATGCCATTCACGCTTGCAGCTCCGGAGCCACCAGGGGCACCGGCGTACGTCGTCTACAAGGTTGGAGGTGACCCTGGCGATTGCCAATTCCTGTTTGAACCACCCAAAGAAATCCCACATGGATATGTGTGCACCTACGTGCCGGACTGCAATAGCCTGACGCGCACAAACCAGATTGCAACCGCAGGGATTTCTGGGGCAGGAGTTTCTGGAGCAGGGGCTTCGGGAGCAGGTATTTCTGGAGCAGGGATGTCTGGGATGGACGCTGATAAACAGGCATGGCTAGCCAAGTATGCCACCGGAACGAGTCATGAGAATTTAGCCCCTGCAGCTCAAACGGTGGAGCAAATCCGTACCATCTTGAGAGACCAGTTCGGCTTCGTGCCGAAGAGAAGGACAATCGGCTATTCCAAGCCGTACCCCAACGAGTTTGATCTGATTCCGCTGCCACCCAAGTATAGGCTCCCTGAGTTCTCAAGGTTTAGCGGATCAGAAGGGTCGAGCTCGATCGAGCATGTGAGCCGATACCGCACGCTTAGGCATGATTTACGCATCGGATCGATTCTGTAAGGTTCTTTGCGCAATCTCGACAGACCAGCTTTTGGGTGGTACACCTCGTTGCCACCGGATTCGATCCGCACTGAAGCAACCGGAAGAGCAGTTCCACATTGATATCATTCGAAGCTACCGAGGCGGCATTGCAGATCTGGCGCAGTGCGGAAAAGCGGGAGAAACGGTAGCCGAGTACATTCAGCGTTCAGATCGCCAAGAACCGATGTTATTCGGCTCGTTTAACCGAGAAAGAAGCAGTCGAGCTGGCAGTGTTGGGTCTCTTAGCACCTATCAAGGATCTGGCTTTCCAAGTAGAATACAATTCATTGGCGCACATGGCCCAGAAACTAACAATGTATGAATAGCGCCACCCTGAGTTGTACCAAGACAAGTTCAAACGTCCGATAGGCCTGGTCGATGCAGAAGAAGAGGATCCCGTACAAGACCAGGAGGTGGCCATGGCTGAATGGGCTCGGGGGGCAGATCCTGTGTCCTGCAAATGGGTGAAACAACAAGGGCCTGCAAAAGGGTTCGACTTCGATGTGAGCAAAGCTGAGAAGATATTCGATTTACTGCTGAAATAAAAGCAGCTGAAGTTACCCGAAGGCCATAAAATCCCTACGGCTCAAGAAATGAACGGGAGGCCATACTGCAAGTGGCATCACTCATTCACCTACACCACCAATGATTGCAAAGAGCTACGTCGCCAGATCCAAACGGCGATAGAACAGGGCCGTCTGATCCTTGGGCAGTTCGCCATTGTAACACCCTCAGAATCGGACCTATGCAAGTTTTAGCAAAATTCGCCAAAACCCGCATAGAAACGATTCAAAGGTGCCCACCAGGCACTTTCGTGCGGGTGGAAAACGAAGTAATAACATTACACAACAGTCCTCGATGGGACCCACAGAACGGATATATATAACAGCGACTCAAAGAGTCAAGAATACAAATATACGGTACAAGATCCAAATCACCTTGAAAACGATGGGGCGTCCGACTACGGACAAGATGCAAATGGGGCTAAGAGCCCTGAAGAATAACCAATGGCGTCCATAACCACGCCAGGCCAAGCCGGAGGGTAACCTTGCTATGACGCCGATCTCAAAACCTGCTTAAACAAAAGGGGTGCCGACAAAGGGCAAAGGAAAAGAAGGAGCGTCGATCGAGGCGATGCAGCGAGGCTAGAATTCGGCGGTCCTCGCCTACATAGGTATGGTGGACTGAAGCGGCAGCGGCAGCATGCACTAAACAACCTATAGAGACTCGATACAACTGGCGGTTTTCAGAGAGGGGTGAGAGAGACCTATTCGGATCCAACCTGAACCTAACACCAAACAAACCCATCCTGGCGTTTCCCCCTCGATACCAATCGAGGAAGTCAACCGAGGAACTCACACAGTTGGCAGTTTTATTTAATTAGTTATCGTTGCAGCAATTACTAGTCAGGTATAGATAATCATCCTGATAAAGTAAGCAGTAGGCACTTTTAATTAACCATTCCGTGATAGTTGCAGCAATTACTAATTAGGTACAGATAGCATGAGATAAACCCAAAACCCAGCAGTTGTTGGTACTTTTATTCAGCCATTACGTTGTAGTTGCAATACTTACTAGTCAGATGCAATTGTCGCAAGCGACAACCAAACAAGCAAATGTGGGCAGTATTAATTAACCATTCCGTTGTAGTGGAGCTGATTACTAGTCATTATAAGTCAAATTTATAGCAGTAAACTTTAGTTATGCTTGTCTATGATCGAGATACTGTGCTCCAAGTCGTCCATATCCGCGGACACGGCTTTCAGAAAGTTTTACCCGGCCGGGGTGCACCAATAGCAACACACGCTCGATCAACCTCGGAAAAACCAAATCAAAACCCAACGAGGCTTTCACGATCGAACAATCACAGATTCGAAATATTTCAGGGGCCACCTTTGAGTAGATCCCAACGGAGTAAGCAAGCTCGAGACGGCCTCAAGGTTGCGACAATGGTCAGATGGCGGGAACCCGAAAGTGTGGCTGGGCTTGTCGATACCGCGTAATCACTCCGCGTCCTAAACAGTACAGTGTGCTCCTCGCACAAATTAAATACAGAAAGTAGCATGGCATAAGTACAGGATAATAAAAACACCTCAAACTAGTTTGTGGCCCCAAGAAATAAGACTGAATCAAGCTCTAGCTCAGGGGGGTCCCATATACCTCCCGGATGTGGATAGCGCGATAAATCAAGGAACAGGTATCAAGTACTCGGGGTCTTACGGGACACAAGTGGGCGTTCGGAAACCAAATATTTTCTATCACCCACCGATGCCTCTGCTTAATTCAATTTTAGTTGTTAAACAGAAATTAACGTGACGATAAGTAAAACTAGAATCATCTCCAACAACATCATGCGGCAATACATCAGCAACTGTGGCATTTAACAACACACAACAGCACTTAAGCAAGCGACTACGACGCGCAAGTCCAACTAGCTACCAAACAACAGGTATTAGGATGTGTCCAAGGCGATATAGGGCTGCACGGTAGATCACGGGTACGGAAACTAAAGCATCGCAACACAGATAGCAATAGATCAACAGGAGGGAAGTAAATACTATAAAAGTAAGATAGGTAGAAAGGGGGAGATGCTCGCCTGAAAACATTGCCGAAGGTTCAACCGAAGATCGGGTCGAAGCTCACATCAACTCAACGGCCTTATCCGCGAAGAAGCTAAACACTAGAAGAAACACCGGATGCACTACTTAAGACACAGCAGAAGATCGGCATGATGCATGTATGATGCATGGCATGGCAAAGGTGCGATGCAATTAGGTCACATTAAGCGGAACCGGGGTCCCGACAATTAGTTAGATGGTTCAAGTTGTTTAGAAACCCCGCAATTTAAATGTTGTTTTAACAAGGCAAGATAAGATACCGGTTCGCTACACAAGTTTAAACGAGGCCGATATGAGACCAGATTTGCCCGCATATGGGCCCCATATTTAATTATGAGGTGAATCGGCATAAGGCCCCCAAACCACAGATATGCATGCAAGGATGACAATTCAATATGCAACAAGTTGTTATTATGTTATAAAAATAGGGTTCCGGGAAAGGGTTCACACATTAGGGGTCTCGACGAACTTGGGGTTCCGGGGTTCGGGGTTCGACAGGGTCCAGGGTCCGGTCTCGGTGTCCAGGGCTCGGCGAGGTCGTTCTCGGACTTAGGGGTAGGTCTTGGCGCATCCGGGTGCGGGACTTGGGGTCATGTCGACGGTCATGGCGTTCGGGGGGGGGAAAGTTCTTGGTGTCCGGGTGAAGATCTTGGCGTCCTCGAGAAAGAACTCGGTGTATCCGTGTCGTGGTTCCTGTCGGGGTTCTCGGCTTCGGGGTTCGCGTCCGTGATGTCGATCTTGTTGCACGGCGGGATCGGTCTTCGGGTCCGCGCTTCGGATTCCGTGAGGGAGATCATGGCGTTCCCTGACGACGTGCTTGGCCCGAGGTACTCGGTTCCCTCTCGATGATCCTGGGGCTTTCAGCTCCTCTATTGATGACGATCTTGTTTTAGTCGTTGGGGCCTTCGGAAGATCTTGTCGTCATCATTGTTGCTCTTATGCCACGCTTTGTTCTTGCTTGCCGAGAGGTCTCAATGTGCGGCGACACATCATCACCTTCTCATCGTCTTCGCAGCCACCGAGGTACTGGCCGAGAGGATCACCAAGGGTCACACAACGCCCAGGAGCGAGGCACGGTAGGAGGCAAGCCCTCACGGCCAAAGGGCGACCTCCGTCCGGATGGAGCCCGGCGGAGGGCCCGGCGCTGCTCGAGGCGACCAGGGGACGGACAGAGCAGGCGCCATGGCTCTGCAGACAGGCAGCAGCGACAGGTTGGAGGCGGGGGACTGCCGGCGGAGGCGAGGGGGCGGCAGCGTGGCCGGGGCCGGCGAGGGCGGGCGGTGCAGAGGTCGGCGGTGAGAGGCTCGGGAGGAGGCGTGAGGAGCGCCGGAGTGAGCGGCGCGTCACGAGGCCGGGCGCGGTTGTCGAGGAGGACGACGCCGGAGGAGGCGGCGCGGTCGCGGAGAGAGGGTGGAGGCGAGGCGGCCGAGCGGAGCGGCGGTGCTCGCAAGACGTGAGGGGCTCTCGAGGAGGACGCGAAGGGGAGGGGCTCTTGGCTGCGGGAGGCCGGGCGGGCGGCAGCAGCGAGTGCGATGGGGAACGGCGACGTGGGGCGAGCGGGGCCGGCAGCAGAGCGGCGGTCGCTATGGAGAGGGGGGCAAGGCGGGAGGCGGAGGCAGAGGTGGAGGAGGAGGCTCGCGAGCCGGCGGGGCGGTGCTCGGTGGCGGTCAGGGCGGCGGAGGAGCATCGGGCAGGGGCGACGCGGAGGTAGGGGAAGGAGAGAGGAGGGAGAGGCGGGCCCGTGGTGGGGTTGTGTGGGGCCGGGGCGTGCGTGGCGTGTACTGTGTGCGTGCGTGTGTTGAGTGGTGGAGGGAGTGTGTGAGCTGGCAGGGTGGGTTTAGAGGGAGAGGAAGTGGGGGTAGGCTAGGTGGCAGGCTGGGGTTGGGTGAGGAAGAGGGGTGGAGTGAGGTGGCGGCCTAGGATAGGTGGGGGTGATGTGGAGGGGAGGGTTGGGTAGGTTTCTGGGTAACTGCAGGTTTTGTCTGGGGTGTTTAGGTGGACCGTTTTAAAAACAGGGGTGGTCGTTCGGGTCTACTCGGCCCGTTCGACTGCCCCACAAACAACAATGCAAATGTTTTATTTATTTAAACGGACCGTTTGCAAAACACATTTAATCAAAACAAAATATTCCGGCGATCCGGGTTTGCGTTTGAATAAAAGACGGGGCGTTTTTAGAAAAACAAAACGGGCTTTGCGGGATAGTTTTGGGCAAACAATGCATGATGATGACGATGCAATGCACAAATTCAACGCGATTTTCTAGTAGTGGTTTTGCGGGATGCCACAGCCATGAAAGTAGACACAAACCCGTTTCCCGGCGTCAACATGGTAGAACACAGCCACTCCACGAGACGTCAGTTAGATTTCTCGTTCGATGTTAACATGACAGGGCCTGTGTACCACCACGGCACATATAAGGAGGAAGGCGACCGCTCTCGGGGCAAAGAAAGAGAGGAGGCTGGTCCACGTGACCGGCCCCGTTATGATGACAGGCAGTATTTAACCGAGGAGCAAGTGAGAAGCGTGCGATATCAGAAGCCACACTCCACGCATCTCCTTAACAAGTATGAGCGTCAGTATGACTGACGGCGCCGGCACGATAGAGATGATGAAGGATATGAGCACCTCGCTAGTGAAAAGTCAAAGGAAAAAGAAGGCGTGGATAAACATTGGGATTGTCCTTTCTTCAAGTATTGTTGGGACGCGGGAATGAGCCGATTGCCTACAATCGACAACTGCCCGGAATGTGGACAGCAGAAGGATGAAACAGGTCCAGTCTCAGTGTTCAAGCGTCTAGGACCTCTCCCACCTCAGAACAGGCAAGAGGAGTCATCTCGAGCAAAATATCTCAAGGAGCCAAAGGGTGAAAAAGAAGAAGACAGATATCACCGGCCAAGGTGGTGTCCCGATGGACTCAGACACACCCAAAAGCGTAGAGTTCAGCGACTGCGTAGCTTGGAGGAAGCCGAAGCGCAATACCTCCATGCTTTAAGGAAAGCACGGCCCGATCTGGCCGTGAAAGTTCGGCAAACCTTGGAAACAGAGGCTCGTCCGAAAAGGAAAGAGTGGCGCCCCAAACCAGTAAAAGCCGATGCGAAGACATCGGCTGGCACAAACATGGTGTTCACACTTCCGTCAGAGTTTTGCGCTCCAAGAACCAAAGAATTACCAGTGGCACAGTTTGAATGCGGCCCACGGCCGGTTATCTTTGAAAAGCCACAAGAGAAGGGCTACAAACATCTGAAAGCTCTGTACCTGCGAGGTTATATCAATGGGCAGCCTGTCCACAAGATGTTGGTTGACACCGGAGCGGCAGTCAATATAATGCCGTACTCCATGCTACGGCGTTTGGGACGCTCCACTGCCGATCTGATCAAAACCAACGTCACGTTAAGCGACTTCAACGGCCAGACTTCAGAGACGCAAGGTGTTCTGAACGTGGATCTGACAGTGGGCAGAAAAACCATCCCTACATCGTTCTTCATCGTTGACAGCAAAAGCACCTCTGTTGTCTTCTTTGAGAGGATTGGATTCACGCTAATCGCTTGATTCCATCCACGATGCACCAAAGGTCTGATGGGATGGAGATGAAGTGGAGGTCATTCATGCAGATGATTCGATCGAGATCTCTATAGCTGGCATGAACATCTGGGAGGCAGGAGACCAAGAGCCGATCTCTGGAGTCAGTCTAGACGGTTGTGAGTGCATTGAAGCTACAAAAAACGGGGTGAGGCTGGTCTTATCCACTGGCCTGACAGAGTAGCAAAGTCCACGATCGTACGTGGTATGGCCGATCCCTGCGATCGGCCACAAAACATGAAAAGCAGTAGTCTTACGACAAACAGATCATGCAGTCGTAGTAGGGAGATTCCCTACCATTGTAGGGCACAAATAAGTTGTAAACCTACCTTGACTGATGCAATCAAAAAGGGGGCCGATTCCGGCAATCGGCCCAAATTATCTTTGTTATCCTCACCAACTGTTTGCCCCGTGTTTAGCATCGATTTAGCAGGTGACGGAAAGCTAGGGTATGGGTTTACCTCCGCTGATGAGCTAGAGGAAATTGACATCGGTCCTGGGGATAAGCCGCGACCAACATTTATCAGCAAGAAGTTAGATCCGAATCTGCGGGGTCCAATGATAGCTTTGTTGAAAGAATATCCAGATTGCTTTGCTCGGACTATCTGAGAGATGCCGGGTTAGACAGGAGCATCATTGAGCACCGACTCCCGCTTAAAAAAGGATTTCGGCCATTCCAGCAGCGAGCACGACAGATGAAGGCCGAAATTCTGGAAGAAGTCAAGAAAGAGATCGAGAAAATGTTGACAGCTAAGTTAATCAGGCCATGCAGGTATGCCGAGTGGATTTCTAGTATCGTACCTGTAGAGAAAAAAGATGGCCGCTGGCGTGTTGCCATAGATTTTCGGGATCTCAACAAAGCCACTCCAAAGGATGAGTATCCGATGCCGGTGGCAGAGACATTAATCAACGCAGCTGCTAGTCATAAGGTCTTGAGCTTCATGGATGGCAATGCCGGTTACAACCAAATCTTTATGGCTCCGGAAGATATACACAAGACTGCATTCAGAGTCCCAGGTTCGGTGGGGTTGTTTGAATACGTAGTCATGACGTTTGGACTGAAGAATGCCGGCGCCACATACCAAAGAGCCATGAATTACATTTTCCATGATCTGATCGGCAAGCTGGTGGAAATTTATATCGATGACGTGGTGGTCAAGTCTGCTTCAGTAGAAGGACACTTGGGCGATCTGCAACGCGTCCTGGACCGAACAAGAAAATTCGGCCTACGGATGAATCCAAAGAAGTGTGCCTTCGGTGTAACGGCCGGTCAGTTCTTGGGTTTCTTGGTCCATGAACGCGGAATTGAGATCGGCCTGAAAAGTCAGGAGGCAGTGCGAACAATGAAGCCACCTACCACGAAGAAAGAACTGTAGTCTCTCATCGGCAAGATCAACTTCGTCAGAAGATTCATCTCCAATCTGTCAGGAAGAATAGAGCCGTTCATGGGACTGGTGAAAATTAAATCTGATGAGGAGTTCCGGCGGGGATGTAACAACAACGAGCCTTCGACGAGATCAAAGAATATTTAACGAAGCCGCCAGTGTTGGTTCCACCCCAGCCAGATAGGCCGTTCTACATCTACTTGTCGAGTGACCGTCACGCCCATCGGTGGTGGTGCAGGTTTATGACGGTCTGGAGCGAGTTGTGTTTTACATCAGCAGAAGGATGTTGGATGCAGAGACAAGGTATCCTGAGATCGATAAGTTCTGCCTCTGCCTGTTTTTCACCTGCACCAAGATGCGCCACATCTTGCTCTCAGCAGAGATTATCATTATATGCAAATCAGATGTCATAAAACATATGCTGTCAGCTCCTATGTTGAAAGGCCGACTCGGCAAATGGATGTTTGCATTATCGGAATTTGATATCCGGTATCAACCCGCGAAAGCGGTTAAGGGTCAGGCGTTGGCCGATCTTATTGCGGAAAGAATCAACACCGATATAGCAGCGCTATCTATACAAGCGTGGGCTATGTTTTTTGATGGATCGGTTTGTGATGATGGTTGCGGCATCGGCATTCTACTCGTGTTGCCCCGGGGGACAACATATTCCTTCTCCATCAGGCTATCTACCCCTCGCACCAACAACGTCGCTGAGTATGAGGCGATACGCAAGGGAATGGAGTTGCTCATCGAAGCTAGAGCAGAAGCGGTGGAAATTTTTGGAGACTCCAAATTGGTGATTTCCCAACTCCCAGAGGAATACAAGTACGAGAGCGAGTCGCTCTTCCCATTATGGTTGCAATGCCATGAGCTGATGGCACAGTTCCGGTACATAAACTTGAACTGGATCCCGCGATCGCAGAATATCGAGGCGAATGATCTCGCACAAATGGCTTCAGGCTACAAGGACGTAGAAGAGGGAGCTGATGTTCGTGCATGCCTCGGAGGCGACGATCGGAGAGCCGATATCTTCAATTACTTGAAAGATTCGCTCGGGGCACCTAAACGGATAAGGTACAAGGCCATGAAGTATGTGCTTATTGGGGACGACATGTTCTACAGACTGGAAGGGTTATTGCTCAAATGTCGGGGCCAACCGAGGCCAATCGGCTCCTACACGAGGTACAAGGCGCTGTGGAACTCACTAATCGGCTCACAAGATGAAATGGTTGATCAGCGATCGGGGTTTTATTGGCCCACCATGCTTGAGGACTGCTTTAAGTACTACAAAGGGTGTCAAGCATGTCGAAATTTGGAAAAATTCAGATGGTACCACACAGAATGAACCCCATCATCAAGCCTTGGCCATTCCGAGGTTGGGGCATGGATATGATTGGCAAGATCAATCCTCCATCAAGCAAAGGCCACATGTGGATTTTGGCCATTACGGATTATTTCACTAAATGGGTGGAAGCCGTCCCTATGAAGTCGGTGAACTCAAGGATGTTATCGATTTCGTGAAAGAACATGTCGCTCATAGATTCGGATTCCCAAACTATCACGACCGATGGAGGTTCGGTCTTCATTTCTCACGAGTTTAGAAAGTTCTGTGAGGACACGGAATTGTCGATCCGATCATCCCCATACTATGCTCAAGCAAATGGGCAAGTCAAGGCCCAACCAGAGCCTTATCAAGTCGATCAAGAGGAAAGTCGATGAGCACCCTAGGCGTTGGCACGAGGTTTTGTCGAGGCTTTATGGGCTTATCGCATGTCATGTCATGGAGCGATAAAACCTCGCCATACCATCTAGTCTATGGACAAGAAGTCAGACCCTAGGAAATTACGGCTGGATCTAGACGTGTCACTTTTCGTAACGATCTAACAACTCAAGAATATGCGCCCTGATGAGTGATGGTGTTGAGGATTTAATCGAGCTTAGGCCGTGGTCGCTGAGAAAATCAAAGAGAACAAGGCCAAGGTAGCTCGTGCATATAATAAGAAGGTGAGACCAAAGGAGTTCCACGTTGGCGATATCGTATGGGAAGTCAGATTGCCATTGGGGACTAAGGATGCAAGATACGGTAAATGGTCTCCAAATTGGCACGGCCATACAGGTCGATCAAGTTTTAAGGGAATGCGTATGCCGGAGGAGCTAGATGGCGTGAAATTCCCAAGGTCACAACGGTCAAGATCTCAAGAAATATTTCCCAAGCATGTGGGATGATGGATAGTGAAGTATGGGGCCGATACATGAAATCGCCAATAATAAAAAATACAGTGATGCAACCATCGACTCTAGAGGCTCAAATCACAGGTGTCGCCATATGAATAAGCTATCAAGGAATGCCTCAAGGCGTGGAGGGCGCCAAGACGGACACGATCCACCTCGGCGATCTCGGCTCATCTTCGCCCTGCCCATCACCACCGCTTGTTCAGGCACGATTTCCCAGATCAGTCTTGATTGAGTTTTGAGGCCTTCGCTGCCTTGGGAGCGGGCGATGAATGCTTCCTTGTCACGAATGAGCTGTTTGGTCGCCCGGACCTTCTCTTCAAGATCTCCCAGTTCCTTTTTCAAGGATGCAAGCTCGGCGGTGCTGACAGAGGTGTTAGTTTTGGCATCCAGAGACGCCTTTTTCTCGTTGAGCTGCTGACATTTGTCTGCAATATTGTCCTTCAGTGGGAGTTGGGCGCAGCGCAGGTTAATCCTCTCACGAGCCAACTTCACCCTTGACCCGTAGAAAGACAGAGTTACAACTGGCCAAAGCTTCACCTGCAGTGCTACTGGGAGTTGGTCCTTGATTTCGCAAGAACGCTTCACCTCTTCGTAACCCTCGATCAACTTCTCGATCGGGAGGATGCAAGGCTTTGAGACGCTGGAATTGAGGTAGAACAGCCCTTGCTCGTGGTTCATCGTTGGCGGCGAGAGAGTTGGTTCGATGGATTCGGTCGAACGCCGCAGTTCGAGATATCACAACCCTGGCAGGCCAAAATGGCGTCAGTATGCGTCCAACATGGAAGGATGAGCCGAACGAAGCAAACGTACCTCTCCTAAGATCAAGGGGATAGCAGATGACGAGACAATCAGCTCGTGTGTTGTTGCTGGGGGCTTGGCCAAAGTGGTCACCGTTCCATCTACACCTTCAGGGACTACTAAATCTAGCCTTGCGAAAGGCATCGGCACTTCCCCGGCTTTCCCGCTAGAAGTATCAGTTGTCTGCATGGAAGGTGCTTAGCTGATGTAAGTAGTGACGAATCGGCAGATGAAGAAACAATTGGCAAGAGCATCGAGGTTGATGACTTTCGAAACCTCCTGGCTCGACGAAGAAGTTTGCAGTCCCTTGCGAGCCCTCTTGGGGCTCACAGCTAGCCCCGCCTCGACTGATGCTCGGGGGGCAGTAGGTGCAGGAACCGGCCTTTTCCTGGGAGCCGATGGTGGCAAATCTGGATGGCTCGGCGTGGTGGTCCTCTCTGAGTCTGTTGGGCCCGACTCTCCTCGATTGGATTGTGCGTCCCCGCTGGAGGTGTCTTCGATAGAACCCTGTAAGAAAAGGGGAGCTAGTAAACACAAGCATGTTTGCAAGGATGAAAGAGATCGACCAAGGCATGGATCAGCGTACGTGCGAACTTTCTGGAGAAGGGCTCCGGCGCCTCAAAGTCTTCCTGGCAGCTACCTTCCTCACCGCCGTTCTTGTTTTAGTTGGAACTCGAGAGACGGCTGACCCAGAAGTTGCTTGCCTCTTGGAAGCCGATTGTGGTGATATCGGCTGGTTCTGCATCACGACCTTTTTCAAAGGTGGCGAGTTTTTACAGAAAAGGACCACAGGAGCTGGTGGGAAGAATTCAAAGGGGGAGCCATCACCGTGTGTAGGTTCAGGACCATCTTGTTGCTGCAAGGAGACAGAGCGGGTTATTAGAAGAATCATTTGTGAGCTGCATCAAGAAAATTTACAAGTAATAGTACATGCTTCACGGGATATCATATTCAGCATCGAGTTGTTCCAGCAACGGTCCCAGAGCTCTCCTGAAGGCATGAGTCTTCCACATCGACCACCAGTTCTCAAAACCATCGGTTGATGAAGTGAAGATGAGGTTGTTGGGAATTGGGATGGTCAGAGCATCGAAGAAGGAATAACACCTTTGACTGGTGAGAGGATCGGGCAGGTCAGCTCTGCTCTCTGTAAGATGGTGGAGAAAGAAATGGGGAGGTACTTGTCCAAGGCCAAATTGCCGAGCCACTACGACTGGCTGGTAGAATTCGTATCCAGGCTTGATTATTCTATTGGATGTGCTCATGCCAACTGGAAGGAAGCAGGGACGGATCACAGTGGAAAATAGCCGAGTCTTTGGTGTCATCGGCAAAGTTGTCTAGCTCAAGGAGATTGGATTTTCAAAATGTTACGATTCTTCCGTAAGGAAAGAAGATAGGATTGTCCAGTGCCTTGGAAGAAAATGCTGAACCACTTGGATGCTTCTGAGGATCAGCCTACCGGCCTATACAGAGCTTGGCCGTAGCTGGTGCATCGGATCTGCTTCCCTTTGGCATTTGGAAAGGTGCAACTCGCCAAAAGGGGGAAGTTTGGGACATGGTTTTGAAAATACAGCTGAGACCATAGCTGGATGAACCACCAAGGACCTACTGTTTTGACTGCTATGCCGGAGAATAGTTTGACGGACATCAACTGGAGATATCGATAGACTTCTCCAAGGAACAGTTTGCCGATGCCAAGTTGAGTGCCTCTGGCAAGTTCGTAGGCCAAGGAGATATAATTCTTGGTTGGAGCAAGGAAAGGGCCACAAAATATGAAATGTTCCAGCCAGAAGTTGAGGAAAGCCGTGTGTTCTTTCTCTGTGACAGGACCTTTAGTTTTCATGTGGCTTTGAAGATAGGCACCCCAGCTCGTGCAGTCTGTTTTAGAAGAGAGCTTGTAGGGGACCTTTGTCAGCTTAAAAGCAGAAGGGCTGGTGATGTAACGTCCAGACCAGTAATCATCACCACGTCTAACAGAGTTGGTGTCATGGGGCCATGACCGAACATGAAGCGATTTGAGCATCCAGAAATAGCCGATGGTTTTTAGAAGATTTTCATGTTTCTCAAGGGGAGACAATGACAAATACAAGGCATCGGCTATTCCCGTGGTTTTCCATTGGGATTGGTAAGTTTTGGCTACCCTGCTATACCAAGAAACCCAATGTTCAGGAGGATTAGGCCAGGCTCGCAAGCAGTCGGCCCAAGAATTCAAATCTAGGTTTAGGCTTACGAAGGGGATTTTGTTTGCCTCGCAAGAGATCAGATGGGCAGGACTAGATTCTGTACGGGGGCCAAGACAGAGAAAATTTGGGAAAGAAGGATGCGGCAGCAGGATGTCTGAAACCTAAAAATTTAACAATGGAATAAATCATTAATTCAGGTGTTTGCTATTAATTCTAGCACCGTGTTCAGACTGCGAGGAGCAGGCGTACCTTCAGACCAGAGACCGCTATGCTGGTATTGGACGATTCCGCCATCTAGTTTGCCGACGGAGGTGGATCTATGCGATTGGGGATCGAGGGTTCTTGTCACTGTAAGCTCGATCTATGCGGTGAGGAAATTGGAGATCTGGTTTAGCCTTTTCGAAGAGGGTCGCAGGCTACCGTTTGAAGTTGGAAAGTGGCCGCTCAGATTTATCTAAATATGCGACCAAATTTCACCTTGTCAACGTTTGTGGGGAAAGTCGATGTGTTACCATCGGCTCTTTGGGCTTTGACTTGCTTGACCATATGAGCGTAGGATGGTGAAAGCCGATACATTACTATCGCCTTCTGGAACATTGACGTATCTTGACTATCGGCAAAATCGAGTTAGGGAAAGCAATCTTTGTTGATTCAAAAGACGGATATTTACAATGAAGCCGATTGCTTACAAATGGAAATCTACTACTAGTACTACTACTACTAGTTCCTAATCTAGAAGCCGGCGTCGTCGCCGCTGTCTTCGCCGTCGTCGTATTCACTATCGTCGGCGCTGCTGTCGGCGTAGTCTTCGCCGTTGCTATTGAAGTGCTCAGCGGGGGCTTCTTCGTCCTCGTCGTCGTCGTCGGTGTCCTCGCTGGACCCGGCGCGGAAGCGCTTCACCGGCGGGTATTCGTCGGAGGAGGTGTCCTCCTCTGTTTCCTCCTCCTCGTCGGAGGATTCGATGTCCTCGCCCCAGGACACGGCGTCGTCGGCGCTCTCCGCCTCCAGTTCCCCATCGACAAGGAACTGGAGGCCTCTCGCCGTCCGTGGGACTCGCTGCCCCGGACCAGCGGCGATCCCTCTCCTCGTCCCACCATTGTGGGGCGAGAGCATCGTACGCCGCCATTGGCAGGTGCTCCGGCGTCGTCTCCCGGTCGCTCATTGTGTTGGAAGATTGGGAGGAAAGGCCGGATGATTTGGAGGAAGAAGAGGAGGACATGACGGAGAAAGAGGGTTTTTTGGCTAATGGAAGAGGATGGGGGTGCAAACTGCTCAGATGAATTTAAATAAGGGGAATAGTGGGAGGTGGTTCAATGCCATAGCGGTTTCCCAGAATGTGGTGCCAAAATTGTCAAATCATGCACTGCGGAGAAGTTGAGAAGACAAGGCATCATGATGAGGGGGCGGCGTGACGATTCTGCTCTGCAACACATTCTGACAACGCGTAACCCGATATAAAAAAAAGGGGGAAAAACACAACAGAGTGGTTTTGGAATTGTTATTGCCAAAACCAGGGGGGCATGTGTTATCGCCACATTTTGGCCAAAGGAGGAGATGGGCTGTAATCAAGATGGGCTTGGAGGATACATATGTGCAACGTTTTGCTGGATCAGCCTGGTGCGTGGATTTGGGCTAAATTGCCCGTGTATCTGTATATTATGGTAGGTTACGTTTCGGTTTAAAGTAAGAGATAGAGTTGTTAGGGTTATTCCAAAGATAGGAAGTCTCCGGACTATAAATATGTACCTAAGGTTATTGAAAAAAGGAGGACGATCACGTTCACAACAAACACAATCTCGGCGCATCGCCACCCCTTGTTTCTAGGGTATTTTCTCGGGTAGTAATATGTGCCTAGATCGCATCTTGCGATCTAGGCGATATCTACTATCGTTATTTAGTGTTACTCGTGCTGAAGCCTTGTTGATGGCGAGTAATACTGTTATCATAGATTTGTTTAGGCTAGCATCGGTACCTTTTTGTTATGATTACTTAGTTATGCTGCCTTTATTTATCTCGCTGCCTTTGCACCTTTTTTGGGTGCAAGGGCAGCATCTTGCTTGATCTTTATTCCGTCGACTTGATCTGTTATAGTTATGCCTTGTTCTCCAAGGTTTAGTTTGATATCCACATGGTCAGGCCTTGCAAACGGGTTGAACGATCCAGTAGTATGTAAGGATATGGTTTGCCAATTCGATAGGAGTTGTTCCGGGAATTGACTTTACGTCGGTTGTTAGGCCTTCTCTAGGGTTAGTTTTCTATCATCTTTTGTATCTACCAGGCTCAATTACGTGTAGGATATTCCAATTATGTGGTGAAAACGTTAAACTGTCGTAGATCGATTTAACTTGTATTGATGAAGCAAAACCCCATGTTATCGTAGATCTAATGCAGAACCATGGGATAATCGGCTCTAGGAGCCGATTCACAGGGAAACCTGGGAGCCGGTCGCGGCTCGAATTTTACGTATGTTTGTTTGCCATGCAGGAAACCAATCGAAGCAATCCATCACCTTCCTGACCAGGTATAGGTCAGGTGGCACGCCCTTGCACCAGTCAGGACGTGTGCCGGAGTTTTGCGGCTGCCCGAGGACCAGGCCCACCAGATCTGGAGCCTCCCGGCTCTTCGTGTTGCTCGTCGCTACTCGCCGGTGGGTTTTGACAGGCAATAGTACCATGTCGCATGCCACCAAAAGCGAGAAAAGTGATTTGAGTGTGACCCATACTAACAATCCATCATACAATTCTCCCTGCTTGTTGTCGGTTTTGCAAGGTATCCAAGATGGACCACCGCCTCCAAGGAACATGCGACCAGATATCCAACCACAGTTGAAGACAAACAAAACTACAAGCTCTTCGACAACTTTGAACAAGGCTTTGACACTAGAGATTCGACCGCGTACAAGTGATGACTGGGTTCCTGCACAATAACAGGGTTATTGCAATACTTGTAGCAACAAATATTTAAAGAGTTTGTCCCGATGGGAGATCGTCGAACACGACCCCGCAACCACGTTGTCAATGCGTCCACGTTCACACCCAAACCGTGGTTTGTAAATAGCCTATTCTATAAGTTGCTAGGATAAATGAATTTAAGATGATTTGTAATAACTACTACTACGATTGGAAGAAAACTAGAACAAAAGTAAAACTAAAAAGAAGTGAATGCAATGAGGTAAAATATTAATACTACGATTTCTCAAGTAATGTTGTGTATACCAGTGTGCATGATAAGTTCTTATGGAATAGCTATAAACTGTACTTGTGGCGGTCCCTCAAATATCGTTGTCTCCCACCATTGGTAATTGGCAACTAGACAACTCAATTGTCCACACCCTCTTCAGACATGGGCCATCTCGTAAGAGAATAGTGTATTAAGGTAACAAGACCAATCAAGGTAAACTAGAGCAAAGGCATTAAGTTCTATGGACAACCATACTCCTAAGCAAGTGTGCTCGTCACAAGATATCCCATCTATCACTTTGGGGTCAAGCAATTCACAACACTATACCTATCTATATCATGAGTTATCTTGGGGGAACTCTGGGTGATGCATCCTAAGTTGCTATTGCCTCCGCAAACCACTTATAGCAAATAGCCTATTAGTTCTACCCATGGAAGAGAAGATACTAATGATAAGTTTTGTGACAGACCGTGAATCCCTAGTAAATTCCTCAACAATGGATTTGACGTCTCCAATCACAAGAATAATATCATGAATAGAACAATGTAAAGAGAAAGCACAAACATATTAATTAACAAGAACACACCACACTTCAATTACTCAAATCATCATAACATTAATAAAAGGGGGTTCAAGACATATTACGACCCATCATGGAGACCATGATGGGGATGGATGAAGGAGTAGAAGCGATGGATATGGTGATGATGGCGCGGTGATGGTGGCGTCAGCGTGGTGATGGCGGCGTGCTCCTTCTCCTCCTCTTCTTGCTTGGATGGCTTGATGGTGTTAATGGAGATCTGGATCTTGGTGGAGCTGTAGATCCTATGGAGGCGGCACGGTGGCAGGGTGCCGCCGTGGAGGCGGTAGATGGGATCTAGATCTTGTATATGGTGTATTGGTGGGTTGCTTCCTCTCTCTCGACTTCTCCATCCTTTATATAGGCCTTGGGGGTGCCCTAGGGTTCCCCCAATACTATCATATAACTTAGGGAAGGTTCTGGAGCTTCCGGAGGGAGAAATCCCGTCGTTTGTGACCTTTTTACCAACTATACGGCCAAACTATACGGCGGGAATTTTTTGCTCCGGCCGTATATTTGGTCGTTGAACCTTCGGGTTCCGCAGTGTTTTGGCCGCCATTTCTTCATACAAACTCCATTTTGGGTGTTCTTAGGCTCGTTGGCTTCGTCTCGATGAGGGATACAACCCAGTGGTCTTGGATCTTTATTTTGATAAGTTGGAAAATTTCACTTTTTCCAATACCTCAAATGGATAAGTCTGGTCCTACAGCTCCTCCATACTATGATATCGTTGTTCCTTTTGCCTTTGTTTTATCCATAATCATCATCAACACCAACACACATGTCAAATACAAGGAAGAGGGATAAAATTCTACCTAAACTACTAAATGTGCAAAACTCATATTGAATTTAATGAAAACAAGTAATCATGCATAGCAATAGTTAGATGGAGCATGATATGATAGACAAATGACACAATTTATATAGCTAAAAAGTGTTGTATTATCACAACCATCAACAAGCTCAAGACCACGAGCATATCTTTTTCCTTGCATAATGAGGGAACATCGTCGAGGTCAATTCGTTTTCAAGTGGTGGGAGATGATGCAACCCAACACATGGCAATCACCATTGGTCAACATCATGTCACACTAACCATTACTACAAAGGTGAATTCCTTCCATATCTTCCCTTCCCTTGGTTATCATGTGAATGGGATCCTACTTGAGACGAATTCCTATTGTATGATTAGGACCATGACCATGACGCTAAGAGGAAGAGACAACGATGCCCCAGGAGCCAAGACCATCCCCCGAGCAAGAGGCCTGGAAGAGGAGAAGGAAGAAGCAGCCAAAGCAACCTCAGACTCTCTGGCATGCGAACCCTGGAGTTTTTGGTCCGTGAACCCCAGAGACTCTGCCCAAGGACTCCGTCCAAGCCTCCGTCCCAAGTACCAGAAGCTACAGACATGACCCGGAGTCTCCACCCCCGTACCTCGGAGTCTCCGGCCTTAGTGATATAGGCCCGCGAGCCTTAAGATGGGCCTAGCCCATGTAACGCCCCATCTCGCCCAGAAGTTCATGTTTATGCCTAAACTACCCCTAACTTGTGGCTGGCCTATAAATAAGCCCCCACCCCCTCCTTGAAACCCTAGAGATGATATAAGTTGAGTTGAGACTCTTGGCATGAGCCTAAGAACCCTAGAATTGGGGAACCTCTCTATATTGAATCTATGAGTTGTATAAAGGCCCTCCTCAAGTACTTGGTCTCTTATTGGTAAAGGTTCTAGTAGTGCTAGGTCTCTCGTAAAGGTTCTAGTAGTGCTAGGTCTCTCCCTTTGGGATTCTACTTGGTTGCTACGCTCTTTTTGATGGGATTCTATCATTTTCTTGCCAATCTCTTTTCGGGTGATTCTACCTCAAGTAATGATTGGTTTTCGAACCAACGGGAGCAACTCGGGTTGTCTATGTATTCGCTTGCATTTATATTTTTACCTTGCATTCAAGTTCAGTTCATCGCGTTCATCATGTTTTCCCTTCACCTCGACCCCAAACTCCATAAAGATTGGGCCACCCAATGGTCAATCCCCCAAGGAAACCGCAACATTGAGAGTTAATGGTTTTAATCTTAATCGGCGCGTATTTTTATTTACTTAAATTCCTTCTTTCTCCTACAAGTGAACCATGTGAGCAAGGCAATAGTGAGGTTTCACGTGCCAGAAAAAAATGGTTATTTTTGCAAAAGGTACTCCTTCACGTGTCCGCTCTAAGACTATTGGGACTAACTTTGCACCGGGTTACTATCTTTGGGACTGCTTGACTGTATTTTATAAGTAATGGGACTAATTTGCATGTCATGAACAACTTAAGTAATGGAACTAATTTGCATGTTATGAACACCTTTTGAGACCGTGGATGTATTTAGCTCAATACGTATCGATTTGGAAGGGTATAGCACCATCTTCTGGGTAACTAAAAGGGTCCAAAAGTACATTAGCATGAAATGGCATGTGATTAGAAATGATAACGTGAGTAGGTTAGCTGGTTTACCCAGGGAGACAAAACCAAGCCGATGCCCGAGCCGGGCCGATCCGCGGAAGTAGGGAGCAACCTCCTCCGTGTCGACGTCCGAGATATCCATGGGCAATTTCGTCATTCTGAGAAGACCATGATCCTATAAATAGGCACCCACCCCTCCCCGTCCCCTCTTCGTCCGTGCCGTTGCTCTTGACTCTGCGAGAGGTTCCTGTTTCCTGGCGGAGAGAGAGGGAGAGGCGAGAGGGAGAGGACGAAGCCCTCCGTGTTTCTACCCCCTTTCCCCGCCGTCGAGCTTTACTGGTATGTTTCCTCGCCTCTACCCGGTATTATGTTGTTCCTGTGAGGTTTTCACTTCAGATTCTGAGGGTGTTCCCACGTCGAGAAAGGGGAAGAGCGTGTGAGGAGGCGTTTTGACGCGATTTGTCGGTCTAAATCCCGAATTGCAGTTGATTTTGGCATGTGGTGCCGTCGTTTGCGATTTTACTGCGAATTTATCGTGGTTGGTTCGGTAGGTGGGGTTCTCACTCTTTAGATCTGGTAAAATCGTGAAAAGGGGAGGTAGGTTTCTTGTTTGGTTTGCCTGCGGAGTTAAACGTGGTGGGTGCTGACTTGTGAGTTAGGTTTTGTTTGTATCCGAGAATTTTTTATATAGGGGGACTGCAGGTCTTTTTGGATTTGCCCGTGGCTTGATGATGCCAGGTGGACTATCCAAATGATTAACTACTGACGTGGAATTTTACTGGTCGTGGTGTGCGGAAACAAAAGGATATTAGTGGATCTTGTCAGAATTCAGAAATCATACAAGTATCCCAAGATTTATAATGCAGAAAATAGTGGTGGATATGTCGCAAATCCATGATAAATCTTGTATTCTAGCTTACTAGATGAACCTATTTAGTGGCAATTCCGCGGGGTTGCATCACTTTTAATAGTAGTTTTTTCTCATGTCAGTGCAAAGTCCTCTCTGTCTTGCTGTAATTTATTCGATGAATTAGCTCAATAGTAGCAGCAATATGACCCTGTGGGTCATATGCAATGCTTCAAAACAAAATTCTGAAGCAAATTCTTGTTCTGGGTTGCAGAAACTCCGATCTCAGAAACCGAGAAAGAAGGGGTCTGTGAAGAGGTTTCTTGCGGCAGAACAATGGAGGTACTTGGCAAATCTGTGATTGCTGAGCCCAGCAATGTGATTTTCATGTCCACTATTCTTAACACAGAGGGGCAAATTCCCAGTCACAAGTGTGACAAGAGGTGCCAGAATGAGCACATCTTTGGAAACATGTACCGTTGCAAACTGACTGGTTTGACACACATCTGTGACAAAAACTGTAACCAGAGGATCCTCTATGACAACCACAACTCGCTCTGCCGAGTGAGTGGGCAGTTGTTCCCACTCTCGCCACTGGAGCTGCAGGCAGTGAGGGGGATCCGAAGGAAGCATGAAGTTGACAGCCATGAAGGGTGCTCTTTTAAGCGCAGGCGTGGTGCACAGATGCATCCTTCCCCTTTCGAGCGGTCCTACTCTGCCGCGTCTCCCATACCAAGCCAAGCTGGAGATGGCATGGACCTGAGCTAGAGCTGACGAGACTTCCGTCTCTTCTTTCCCCAGCCACCTTATGCGGATCTTTCTACTCCATTTTCCCTTCTTTGACAGGACGGAACTATAAGAGCTTCCATCTTTGTGGACTGATGAAGGGACGACTCCTTAGAGGGACTAATAAATGTCTGTAGTATTAATTCAGTTTCATGGGACCTTGTTGTAATCGTAACTTCGATGGAACATCCTATTCTGAATTACGTAGTATTTTCATATGATCCCTTTCTCCGTTTAGATTATTTAGTGCAGTAATCTTGTTTGCTCTAACTTTATACTCCTATTATTGTAGGTCGTGATTCCTTTTCTATGTTATGTTCTCTTAAGGTTATTCATAGTTATGTCATTACATTCAGTGCAGTCAAGCTGTGCAAATTTGCTTGACATAGTCGATGATGTAAATTTATTGAAGATTACCTGATCCTATTTCGTGGGTTGTGAACTTACTACCTGAATTTCCTTCATAGTTAGTGCTGTGCATGGCAGGTTGCTGATCAAGCCTGAGTTATTTATGGTTTGCTCTCATATAGCGCTTATATTAAATGATTTCTTCTTTGCAGGTTATGCTTCTAACATTTATATTTTGCTTCATCCTGTTCTATTTTGATTCACTTCTTTCCAATAACTTTTTTTTCCTGTTTTGTAGGGTCACCAGGTGCTAACTTTTTTTTAAGTTGGTCTTTATATAATTTTCCATTTGTGAAGTTGATTTCTGTTCATACGTTCGCTGACTTGTTTCTTTGCTCATGTAGGTAACTGTTGGTCTGTTCTTTCAATCCATGGGAGGCAGGAGATATTGAAGATCATTGAAATCCTTTGCAGCAGAGGAGTAGCAAAGTACCATTGAAGTCTTCTGCCGCATTATGCTTTTCAGGTAACTGCTGGAGATCTGGTCAGTTCATTTTGAAGAGATTCCAAAATTGTTGTTGCTATACTTACAATTAGCCTTATACAATCATTACGCAGAACAAAAATCAGCAGAAGAGAGGTTTGAAACCATGCAAACAAGAGCTAGCCTAAAGGCACTGAAACTTCAAAACTCCTAGTATCAAAGAAGAGCCTTGAGCAGCTACTGATTCTTG
Source organism: Avena longiglumis (assembly GCA_030063025.1). Taxonomy (NCBI): domain Eukaryota; kingdom Viridiplantae; phylum Streptophyta; class Magnoliopsida; order Poales; family Poaceae; genus Avena; species Avena longiglumis. The sequence goes on along the minus strand of CP125974.1, from coordinate 425,358,830 downwards.
ACATCATGTTGTTGCTACGTTTGGAGAAATCTACAAGTGAGAGCCAGCTTGAAGCCGCTAAAACTTCAAAATTCACACCCAAGAGCTCGCAGCAACTACCGACTCCTGACATCACATTGCTGCTTTGTTGAGAGAAATGTACTCGAGTATGTAGCATCTGCAATCCGAAGCAATCTTTCAGAAGATCTCCAGAGATTCTCACTGTCCCTAATCCTACAAAGCTTGTTTTCACCACAAACTTATATTGCCGTGAATTTCTTTTTTTCGTTCTAAAAGAGCTTGGGCCATGATTGTACATTGTAAGGCAATTATATCCAGAGTAAAGGCAAGTTTTCTTTTGTGTCAAGTTCAGTTGATACTCATATTTGAATGCCTACAGGTCTCCCCTATGAGTGCTTAGTAGGACAAGTTTGTTCAGCTTGTGCTGGGCAATTATAGTGCCTTTGCTTCTTATTACTAACTCTGTTCCATAATTTTTGTCATGATTTCAGTTTTCAACAATCATGACAAGAATTATGGAACAGAGCAAGTAGTTAGTCCTATAAGCAGTTTAGTTCTTTCAACAGTATGTTTTGATGTGAAATTTCTGCGGAAAGGAGTGCACGAGTGACGGCAGAAGTCTCCGTTAGCCATCCGCTCACAGATGAACGGCTGGGATTTGAAGCTTTGGGCGACAAGATCAGACTCGACAGACAAGGCCTACTCAACTGGGCACAACAATTGCAAGGCCAGGGACAATCTCCTTTTTTTCTTCTTTCTTACCTCTTTTTGGCTTTTCTGCGGTTACCACACCAGGCCTAGCCTGGTTGTAAATTTGACTACTGTTCCTTAACGTAAACTTTTCTACTCTCTGTCTGGAAATAAGTTATTTTGATTTGTTTAGATTCGTATGTATCTATTAAACTAAATCCAAGACACTTATTTTTATATAGAGAAAGTTTTAAATGAACTACTAAATGATGTTTTTTTAGCAGTTTTATTTGAATTTGTCTCTCTTATCCAAATTATGGACTTAGATTTAACTAGATTTAGATGTATCAGTCATGTTTTAGTGCTATAATGGAGGATGGACTAAAATGTCTTACATTTCGATATATAATGTAGAGGAAACTCTATCATTTTAGGCCTTCTTTAACTCAAAGGACATGGAAATCACAGGAATACCATAGGCATAGGAATATGTAACACCCTCAGAACCGGCCCTATGCAAGTTTCAGCGAAACCCGCCAAACCCGCATAGAAACGATTCAAAGGTGCCCACCAGGCACTTTCGTGCGGGTGGAAAACGAAGTAATAACATTACACAACTGTCCTCGATGGGACCCACAGAACAGATATATATACGACACGACTCCATGAGTCAAGAATACAGATATACAGAACAAAGATCCAAATCACCTTGAAAGCGATAGAGCGTCCAGCTACGGACAAGATGCAAAGGGGGCTAAGAGCCCTGAAGAATAACCAATGGCGTCCATAACCCTGCCCAGGCCAAGCCGGAAGGGTAACCCTGCTAATGACGTCGATCTCAAAACCTGCTTAGACAAAAAGGGGTGTCGGCAAAGGGCAAAGGAAAAAGAGAGAGCGGTCAGTACTAAGGCCAGTACACGGCGAGGCTAGAATTCGGCGGTCCTCGCCTACATAGGTATGGTGGACTGAGCGGCAGCGCGGCATGCACTAAACAACCTATAGAGACTCGATAAAACTGGCGGCCATCAGACAAGGACGAGAAAGATCTATTCGGATCCAACCTGATTCTAGCACCAAACAAACCCATCCTGGTATTTCCCCCTCGAGACCAGACGAGGAAGTCAACCGAGGAACTCACACAGTTGGCAGTTTTATTTATTCAGTTATCGTTGCAGCAATTACTAGTCAGGTATAGATAATCATCCTGATATAATAAGCAGTGGGCAATTTTATTTAACCATTCCGTTGTAGTTGCAACACTTACTAGTCAAATATACGATTAGCATGAGGTATCCCCAACCCAGCAGTTGTTGGTTCTTTTATTTAGCCATTCCGTTATAGTTGCAATACTTACTAGTCAGATACAATGGTAGCAAGCGACAACCCAAACAAGCAATTGTTGGCAGTTTTATTTAGCCATTCCATTATAGTGAAGCTGATTACTAGTCATTATAAAGTCAAATTTATAGCACTACTTTAGTTATAGCTGTCTATGATCGAGATATTGTGCTCCAAGTCGTCCATAACCGCGGACACGGCTTTCAGAAAGTTTTACCCTGTAGGGGTGCACAAATAGCAATACACACTCGATCAACCTCGGAAAAACCAAATCAAAACCCAACGAGACCTTCACGACAAAGCAATCACCAGATTCAGAAATATTTCAGGGGGCCACCCCATTAAGTATACCCGCAACGAAGTTAGCTGACTTCGAGACGGACTCAAGGTTTGTGGGGCCGGCTGTAAACGACTGGGAACCCAAAAACTGGGCTTGTCGATACCGCGTAAACGGGTCACGATCCTAAACAGTACAGGTGCTCCTCGCACAATTTAAATAAAACAGTAAAACATGGCATAAGTACAGGATAGTAAATAAAACCTCAAACTAGTTTGTGGCCTCAAGAAATAAGAATGAATCAAGCTCTGGCTCAGGGGGGTCCCATAATCCTCTCGGATGTGGATAGCGCGAATATTCAAGGAACAGGTATCAAGTACTCGGGGTCCTACGGGACACAAGTGGACGGTTAACAACCAAATAACATCTATTGCCCACCTGTGCCTCTGCATTTACCTACTTCAATTTTAGTTGTTAAACAATAATTAAAGTCTTGATCATCTCCAACAATAAACACACGGCAATACTCCAACAACTGTGGAACTTGACGACACGCAACAGCACTTGAGCAAGCGACTACGACGCGCAGGTCCAACTATCTACCAAACAACAGGTAATAGGAGGTGTCCAAGGCAATATAAGGCTGCAAGGGATATCACGGGTACGAAAACTAGAGCATCGCAACACAGATAGCAATAGATCAACAGGAGGGAATAAATACTATAAAAGTAAGATAGGTAGAAAGGGGGAGATGCTCGCCTGAAAACATTGCCGAAGTTTCAACCGAAGATCGGGTCGACACTCGCATCAACTCATCGGCCTAATCCGCGAAGAACCAAAACACTAGAATAAACACCGGATACACTATTTAATACTACCGTAGAAAATCGGGCATGATGCATGTGTGATGTATGACATGGCAAAGGTGCGATGAATTTAGGTCATATTAAGCGGAACCGGGGGTCCCGACAATTAATTAGGTGACTTATGTTGTTTAGAAACCCCGCAATTTAAATATGGTATTAACATGGCAAAGCATAGTATCGGTTCGCTAGGCAAATTTAAATGGAACCAATATTAGACTAGATTTGCCCGCATATGGATCCCATATTTAATTTAGGCGAATCGGCATAAGGCCCCCAAACCACACCAATATGCATGCATGAACAATTATTATGCAACAGGTTTTATATCTAGCATTTATAAAATAGGTCTCGGGAAAAGGTTCACACAACTGGGTTCGGAAGATCTTGGTTCCGGGAATTCGGGGTTCGACAGGGTTCGACGAGGATCGGATCTAGGGTTCGGTCCCGGCGGGATCGTTCTCGGATAACAGAGTAGATCTTGGCGTTCCGGGAAGAAAGACTTGGTGTGGCGTCGGGGCGCATCGGATTCGCCCTGGTCGATGTCGTTCTTGTCGTCGCGAAGACCTTGGCATCCGGGTTCTCGGCGAACTTGGCGCACCGGGGTCTCGGCGTCCGGGGTGAAGTGCTTGTCGTTCCGGTGACGATCTTGGCGGTCTTCGGATCCGAGTCTTGGCGTGCCCTTCGGACCACCGGGATCGGGCTTCGGGATCTCGGTCATCAGATCTGTGAAGGAGATCTTGGGGTTCCGACGACCGTTGTCGTTGTCGGTCTCGAGTGGCACTAGTGGTGGACGAACTTGGCGGTTCACGGCGACCTTGTCTTGTTAGAACAACAGCACATACATCTTGCCGTCAGAGTACAGAACAAGGAGACGGGCTCGTTGCCAGGCAGCAGCACAACCCGGAAGCAGAAACAGAACGGCGGAAGGACACAAACATACACGCAGTCGTGTGCTCAACTACAGAGAGGAGGCGTGCAGGAAGCGACAGGAAAAACTCCAGGTGATGCAGTCGCACGCTCCTGGCCGATGTTGGGTTCGCAAGGACGGAAGACGGCGACGGGCGAGCTCAGGAAGAAGTTCGGGCCGGAGGAGGACGGCCTCGGGCGGCGGGCTCGCTGCCGACATCGATGGCGTGAGGACGGGGCCGACAATGGCGGCGAGCATCGCGGTGCGGAGGCGGACCGGAAGGCGAACGGAGGAGCTCGACGGGAGGCGCTGGTGGCGGAGGAGCTCGGCGGAGGAGGGACTGGCGGCCAGCGGCGCTGAGGAGCGGCGAGGCGGAAAGGCGGCTGGAGGCGAGGCGGGAGAAAGGCGATGGCGGAAGTGGCGCGGCGAGGCGGGACAAGGAGGCGGAGGAGGCGGCTGGCTGAGAGCGGAGCGAGGAGGGCGCTCGCGGGCTTGCAGGGAGGAAGGAGGCCGGTGGGGCTTGCGTGAGGGAGAGAGAGACGCATGGGGTAGAGGTCGAACGGGTCGGGTGGGCGGTTCCAGGGATCGGGTCGGGCCTGCAGGAGGCGTGCGTGTGTGCGGCGGGGGTGAGTGGGAGTGGGGGTGAGAGAGGAGGGCGGGCGGGCTGGGATTGGATGGGGGAGGAAGGGAGAGATGAGGTGGCGAGAGGGGATTGGTCCGGGTGAGGTGGAGGCAGGGTGGGTAGAATAGGATTGGGTAGGTTAGGGATTTTGGGTGAAACGGTTTGAACTGGGGGTGGCCGACTGGGTCGGATCGGCCCGGTACGGCTGCCCCCTAAAAATAAAATAAATATTTTATTATTTAAAACGGGGCGTTTAGAAAACAATAATAGATTTTTCCGAAAATAGTTTTATGTAAGCAAATGCAAGATGATGATGATGCTCAAATGCAATGTGGCATGATGACATGAGCATGCGGTCATGATGATGCAATGCACAAAAACAACGCGATTTTCTAGTAGTGTTTTTTGCGGGATGCCACAATTCGACACCACTAACAATGGATCTCGCCCCCGAGATCCGCCTCATGGTACAGGGAAGAAGGCCGACGATCTGATCCTTCGCGCTTCGTGTAGATCCTCGCGACACCACTAACAAGGGTTCTTCCTTCAGCTTGAAAATTGGCGACACCACCAACAAAGGTCGGTTCTCACGTTCGTCAAGAGAACACTCCGGAGAACAAAGGACGAAGGTATAGGTCGCAAAAGGGTAAAGCCACCTCTAATTTCCGCGGAAGGAGTATAACTGCAATGATTCACCATTCAAGGTGCAAGAGCGAATGATAAGAGTAGTCGGATGGTGATCAGTCCATCGCGCACCCAAAGCATTACCCCGCACATGAATAGGAAATTATACAACCAACTCTCAGAATTCAGATTGTAGATCTCGACAAGCGAGGTACGAAAACAGAGGAGTGATGCAGACTCTGCATCGGATATGGCGTAGATGATGTCGTCGCGTCGGAAAACACCGGAAGGCACGAGAAGGAACAAAGAGAAGTCCACCAGACGAAGGATTCCTCGGATAGCATGAAGACCAGAGGTAGCAACACCGTTACCAAAGGAGGAAGCGAAACCCTGAAGGTACGATGGAACCCAACCACGAAATCTCGGACTCAAGAGAGAGAAGAGAGCGGATTCAAAACACGCAGAGGTGAGAGGAGAGAGGGTAAGGAGTAAAATTAGACCTAATCGAACTATCCAACCGATTTTTCAAAAAATAGTTTTGACACTCTACTTGCCGTTAGCTAGGTTATCCTGAGTTGGACTTGTGGGGTATCGCAACCGCTGAGCTCGATACCACTGTAACACCCTCGAACCGCCCTATGCAAGTTTCAAATAAACCCGCCAAACCCGCATAGAAACGATTCAAAGGTGCCACCAGCACTTTCGTGGTGGAAAACGGTAATAACATTACACAACGGTCCTCGATGGGACCCACGTATATATATATATACGACCGACTCCATGAGTCAAGAATACAGATATACGTAACAAAGATCCAAATCACCTTGAAAGCGATAGGCGTCCGCTACGGACAAGATGCAAGGGCTAAGAGCCTCAAGAATAACCAATGGCGTCCATAACCCTGCCAGCCGGGGAAGGGTAACCCCGCTAACGACGTCGATCTCAAAACCCGCTAAACAAAAGGTGCGGCAAAGGCAAAGGAAAAAGAGAGCGGTCAAGAGGCTACAGCGAGGCTAGAATTCGCGGTCCTCGCCACATAGGTATGGTGGACTGAGCGGCAGCGGCATGCACTAAACAACCTATAGAGACTCGATAAAACTGGCGGCCATCAGACAGGGATGAGAAAGATCTATTCGGATCCAACCTGATTCTAGCACCAAACAAACCCATCCTGGTATTTCCCCCTCGAGACCAGACGAGGAAGTCAACCGAGGAACTCACACGCTGGCGCTTTATTTATTCAGTTATCGTTGCAGCAATTACTAGTCAGGTATAGATAATCATCCTGATATAATAAGCAGTGGGCAATTTTATTTAACCATTCCGTTGTAGTTGCAACACTTACTAGTCAAATATACGATTAGCATGAGGTATCCCCAACCCAGAGCTTGTTGGTTCTTTTATTTAGCCATTCCGTTATAGTTGCAATACTTACTATTCAGATACAATGGTATGGCGACAACCCAAACAAGCAATTGTTGGCAGTTTTATTTAGCCATTCCATTATAGTGAAGCTGATTACTAGTTATTATAAAGTCAAATTTATAGCACTACTTTAGTTATAGTTGTCTATGATCGAGATATTGTGCTCCAAGTCGTCCATAACCATGACACGGCTTTGAAAGTTTTACCAGTAGGGTGCACAAATAGCAACACACACTCGATCAACCTCGAAAACCAAATCAAAACCCAACGAGGCCTTCACGACAAAGCAATCACCAGATTGAGAAATATTTCAGGGGCCACCCATTAAGTATACCCAAGAACGGTTAATGACTTCGAGACGGACTCAAGGTTTGTGGGGCCGGCTGTAAACGACTGGGAACCCAAAAACTGGGCTTGTCGATACCGCGTAAACGGGTCACGATCCTAAACAGTACATGTGCTCCTCGCACAATTTAAATAAAACAGTAAAGCATGGCATAAGTACAGGATAGTAAATAAAACCTCAAAATAGTTTATGGCCCCAAGAAATAAGAATGAATCAAGCTCTGGCTCAGGGGGGTCCCATAATCCTCCCGGATGTGGATAGCGCGAATATTCAAGGAACAGGTATCAAGTACTCGGGGTCCTACAGGACACAAGTGGACGGTTAACAACCAAATAACATCTATTGCCCAATTGCCTCTGCATTTACCTACTTCAATTTTAGTTGTTAAACAGAATTAAAGTCTTGATCATCTCCAACAATAAACACACGGCAATACTCCAACAACTGTGGAACTTGACGACACGCAACACTTGAGCAAGCGATCACGACGGCAGTCCAACTATCTACCAAACAATGGTAATAGGAGGTGTCCAAGGCAATATAAGGCTGCAAGGGATATCACGGGTACGAAAACTAGAGCATCGCAACACAGCTAGCAATAGATCAACAGGAGGGAATAAATACTATAAAAGTAAGATAGGTAGAAAGGGAGATGCTACCGAAAACATTGTCAAGTTTCAACCGAAGATCGGGTCGACACTCGCATCAACTCATCGGCCTAATCCGCGAAGAACCAAAACACTAGAATAAACACCGGATGCACTATTTAATACTACGGTAGAAAATCGGGCATGATGCATGTGTGATGTATGACATGGCAAAGGTGCAATGAATTTAGGTCATATTAAGCGGAACCGGGGGTCCCGACAATTAATTAGGTGACTTATGTTGTTTAGAAACCCCGCAATTTAAATATGGTATTAACATGGCAAAGCATAGTATCGGTTCGCTAGGCAAATTTAAATGGAGCCAATATTAGACTAGATTTGCCCGCATAAGGATCCCATATTTAATTTAGGCGAATCGGCATAAGGACCCCAAACCACACCAATATGCATGCATGAACAATTATTATGCAACAAGTTTTATATCTAGCATTTATAAAATAGGGCTCGGGAAAAGGTTCACACAACTGGGTTCGGAAGATCTTGGTTCCGGGAATTCGGGGTTCGACAGGGTTCGACGAGGATCGGATCTAGGGTTCGGTCTCGACGGGATCGTTCTCGGATAACAGGGTAGATCTTGGCGTTCAGGGAAGAAGGACTTGGTGTGGCGTCGGGGCGCATCGGATTCGCCCTGGTCGATGTCGTTCTTGTCGTCGCGAAGACCTTGGCATCCGGGTTCTCGGCGAACTTGGCGCACCGGGGTCTCGGCGTCCGGGGTGAAGTGCTTGTCGTTCCGGTGACGATCTTGGCGGTCTTCGGATCCGAGTCTTGGCGTGCCCTTCGGACCACCGGGATCGGGCTTCGGGATCTCGGTCATCAGATCTGTGAAGGAGATCTTGGGGTTCCGACGACCGTTGTCGTTGTCGGTCTCGAGTGGCACTAGTGGTGGACGAACTTGGCGGTTCACGGCGACCTTGTCTTGTTAGAACAACAGCACATACATCTTGCCGTCAGAGTACAGAACAAGGAGACGGGCTCGTTGCCGGCGGACAACCCGGAAGCAGGTAAGCGGAAGGACACAAACATACACGCAGTCGTGTGCTCAACTACAGAGAGGAGGCGTGCAGGAAGCGACAGGAAAAACTCCAGGTGATGCGGTCGCACGCTCCTGGCCGATGTTGGGTTCGCAAGGACGGAAGACGACGACGGGCGAGCTCAGGAAGAAGTTCGGGCGGAGGAGGGCCTCCGGCGGGCTGCCGCCGACATCGATGGCGTGAGGACGGGCCGAAGCGGCGAGGAGGCTCGGGAAGCCGAGACGGCCGGAAATATGAGGCCGGATGAGCGGTGAGCTTGAGGAAGAGGCGGGGAGAGCCTGAGGCAGCGTGGCGGCCGGCTCAGAGGAACGACGATGAGGAGGAGCCCGTCTGGTGGCGGGCGGCGGTGGCGCTGATGGCGACCTGGCGGAGTGAGGCCGTGAGGAGGGCGCATGGGCTTGCGGGCAGGAAGGAGGCGGTGGGGCTTGCGTGAGGAGAGAGGCGGGGTGGGGAGAGGTCACGTCTTGGCGTGGGGCTGGAGTGGTCGAGCAGAGGGGGCTGCGAGGCGTCGTGGCATGTAATGGCGGCGGGGGTGAGTGGGGTGAGAGGAGGTGGGCGGTGGTGGCCAAAGGGATTGGATGGGGAAGGAGATGAGGTGGCGAGAGGGGATTGGTCCGGGTGAGGTGGAGGCAGGGTGGGTAGAATAGGATTGGGTAGGTTAGGAATTTTGGGTGAAACGGTTTGAACTGGGGGTGGCCGACTGGGTCGGATTGGCCCGGCTGCCCCCTAAAAATAAAATAAATATTTTATTATTTAAAACGGGGCGTTTAGAAAACAATAATAGGTTTTTCCGAAAATAGGTTTATGCAAGCAAATGCAAGATGACGATGATGCTCAAATGCAATGTGGCATGATGATATGAGCATACGGTCATGATGATGCAATGCACAAAAACAACGTGATTTTCTAGTAATGGTTTTTGCGGGATGCCACAAAATAGAAAAGAATGCTCCTTGTGCATAGGAACCGAAGCATGAGGTCTAAGTTCATTTTCTTTTTCTGTACGTTCTAGGTTGATACTGAGGGTCTGTTTGATAGGCAGGATAGGAAAATGTAGAAATAGGAAAAATATAGGACTACAATGTCATGCTCACTTCAATTATACAGAAATTTCTATGAACCAAAATTTGCTTGACTTCAACATAGAGAAAACAAAGGATTCTGAGAAAAAGGTAGAAGCGTATGTTTGATTTCCTATAAATTTGTTACTATAAATTTTCTATGTAAATCTTTTGAATCAAATAGGCCTTGAGATCTAAAGGGGAAAATTTGTTTTCCTTCCATCGTTCCTATATATATAAATTAAAGTAGTGAACAGTACAATCTCTGGAAAATTTTCTAACCCTCAACTTTTCCTTTGTATTTTTCTCCAAATAAAAGGAGCCCTTGCCCAAAAAACAAAACGGCAACGACAGCCGGCGAGGAGAAGTAGGCATCTCTGGCCAACGGCAACACAAGCCGATGCGCCTTCGTCCACTCAAGCCACAGAAAAATGGCGCTCGCCGCCGCTCCCCTCCGCCGGTTCCCGACCGCTTCTCCCCGACCACCGCCGTCTCCGCCTTCCCAGAGATATACCCTCCTCCGCTCGCGGCACTCGTGTCGCATGCCCCCTCTACTCCTCGCGGCCGCGGCCGCTGCCCCGCTCACCGCAGTACGGACCGTCGGACCCCAACCCCCCTCGTTAGTTACGCGCACGATCTGACGCTCTGCTCGCTGGCAGGCGGACACGGAGGGGCGGAAGCACGAGCTGCTGCGGGCGGTGCAGGAGACGCAGCGCGGCTCCGTGGCCAGCTCCGACCAGCGCGCGGCCATCGAGGAGGCCATCGTACGGGACCCGCCCTAGCTCCTTCCTCGAACCGTGTTTACACCCGCGCGCCGCGCTCGTTGCGGAAGGGACGGCAAGGGGTTTCGATTTGATGTCCGTGCGTGCTGCTTAGGTGTGCGTGGAGGAGCTCGGCGCCGGGGAGGGGGTGCCGCTGGACCTCGCGGCACTGGACGGCACCTGGAGGCTGTGCTACACATCGGCATCGGACGTGCTCATGCTGTTCGAGGCGGCCGAGAGGCTCCCTCTCCTGCAGGTGTCCCCGCGTGTACCTCATTTTTATCTAAATTCATTTTGGGAATCCCATTGCACCTAGTAACAAACAGAGCAAATGCCAATTTGCCATGCCTTAGCAAATTAACTGAAGTCGCCATAACCTTAGCACTTTTGGCTTGTCTAAATGTTCGATACTGTGCAAACTCTGTTAAGTTCCGTCGTCTGTACTTTAACGTTCTATGGGAAACTTTAGTTATTACAGGTCTGTGATGAGTTCACTTGTGAGTTGTGACAACAAATTGCTTTCGATGGTACTGCAGTTGATATTTTACTATTGTGCTTTTGGGTATGTGCAGGTAGGGCAAATTTACCAGAAATTCGAGTGCAAGGATCGGTCAGATGGTGGAATCATCCGGAATGTTGTGCGATGGAGCATCGAGAACTTGCTGGAGGTAAACTATTACATGGTCAAACTTGCAAAAACTGAAGGATGGTACCCATGTTAACCTTTAGTCTCCAGAAGGATTTACTTTAGTATTTAATGAAACAGTGAGAGGAAAGTAGTGCTCCTCTACATATAGCATGGTATGTATCATTATCATAATGATGGCAATTCATATCTACAAGTTAGCTGATATACTTAAGTACAGACTTCAGCTTATCATATGAATCAGTAGGACTGCGTTATAGTGGAACACATAAAAAATATGGTAATTTAACTTTCTGTAGCAACTCTGAATTCATTGCAATTCGCTCATTTATTTCCCTTTTCCTGAAATAGGCTATTTGTCCTTCACAAAATTGTGTTATTTCTGCGAACACTGTACTGATTTGTTGGACTTCAGAAACAATCTTTTCGTTTGATGTATTTTGCATGATCTAGTCCGCATATGTGCAAATCACTATGAAGTACCGTTTATATTTAGGCTTTAACTTCATTTTGTTCAAGTCTTTTATATTTGATTCTTTTAGTGGTCTCTGTAGGAGCAAGAAGGTGCAACGCTGATGGTCTCTGCAAAATTTGATCTTCTGTCTAAACGCAACATATTTCTTCAGTTTGAGGAGGTAGTTTCCTACTAAAAAGTATTTCCGTCTGCTTATGTGAGAAAGTATTACAGTAAAGAATGCTGCAGTAATAATGATAGAAAAGTAGTATCAATATGACAAGATGTTTTGGTGTGTAATAGTAGGTTACTAGCATGAGGTATCTGCAGGCTGCAGCTAAGAAGCATATACAGCACATTAGCATTTAGTAGTTAGCATTCTCTGTGATTTATTTCTCATCAAACATAACACTGGAATATAACAAGATGGAGTATCTCTGACAAAATGTTATAATTATATTTCTGATCTGACTGCTCATGGATACAAGATGTTTGTTGTACTGAAGTCCTTTACTGTCTACATTTTCATGCACCATCTTATGCTGACCTTTCTTGAGGGAAGTTTGTGCTTGGGCTACCATTTGATCTCTTTCTTTGGTTTATTTTAGTGCGTGTTTTACATTTTTCTTTGTGGCTTTGTTTATAGTATTGTTGTCATTTATGATAATTGCTTAACAGGTTGCTGTAGAAAATATCAAAATTAGTGAGCAGCTGCAAGCACTAATAGCTCCTGCTATACTTCCTCGGTCATTTTTGACTCTTCAGGTATGCCGGGATGTATGAATGTTGCTATATTTTTTATTTGCACATGACACTTGTTGTCATTGTTGCAATCCTTTTTCCATTACTGACTTTCATTGTAGTTCATATGTGTTGAAAGTGTTATTGCTTTTCTTTATGTCCCAAGAAGTAAAATTTGGGGTCAGCATTTCACTCTCAGTTTTTTGGTTGTAATTCTGATTCATCAACCATGACCAAGCGTTTCATCACAGTGAATCTGTTCATGCAGATATTGCAGTTCCTCAGAACTTTTCGAGCTCAAGTTCCTCTAAGTGGACCTGAAAGGTAATTTTTCCAGTTTACTCTATTTCCTTTCTTGATCCCTCCGTTTTAAAAGTTTCAGAGTTAATTTGATGTCAGACGATCACCTGGAGGATTATACTATCTTTCTTACCTTGACCGTGATATGCTCCTGGGACGTTCAGTTGGCGGCGGTGGAGTTTTTGTTTTCACAAGAGCCCAGCCTCTTTTGTGAGAGTCGTCCAGTTGTCAGGAGTGAGTCATATGAGAACATGCCACTTATAGTTGGGATTAACAACATAGAGTAGGTATATTTAAACCTTTCAAGGCAACACTCGATGTGTCCCTATGGCGCAACCCTTTCTGCTTGGGTGTTCAAAATAAATCTTTTTGTTATTCCTTGGATTGTCGAGTTAATAACACTTGGTTGCCTTTAATCATGTGCATTAGGTTGTGTTTTGTTTCTAGTACTATCATATCTGCAGTACTCGGAAGGTATTTATCTCACTTGGTACCACTGACACTATGCCTTTGTTCGTTACCTATTAGGCCATGTACAATGCAAGGTGCTTATATGAGTCCTAGAAAAATAAACCAACCATTTTCTTAAGCAGCAGTGCTTATTTGTACAGGAGAGGTGCTGGTTAGGCATGTGCCTAGTACAAATAAGCACAGTGCTTAATAAAAAAACGGTTTATTTATTTAAGCACCTCTCTAAGCATCTAGCATTGTACATGCCCTTAGTGTACAGTCTTGTCCCAAGAAATTACTGATCTCTACAACATTAATCAACAAGTATTCAACGACTATAATCGCTGTTTGTTCAAAGTTAAATGCAACTAACCCCAATTGTTTGAGTTGATGTTGTGGAGATTTCTTCAGTGTAATGATTGTTCGTTGATTAGATATTTTATTGCCACAGATACTATCTTCCTACCATTTCCAGAAACACAATAATTCATTCTTTCTACACAAAAGCAGGCCATCCTTTTATAAGCTGCGAGCGTGTGACAAATGATATTACAACTACTCTCTTATAATAGTTATAAGCTTGTTATTTTATTGATATCACATATGGTTATTCTGAGACGTTCACTAAATAAACTATCAACTTGGTTTGAAACTTTAATTTGTCTCCATGCAACGCAAGTCAGGTCTTTTGACATGTTAGTGGATGTAAGTAGCTACTCAAGTCCCTTTGCCTTCAGTAGGAATACTTGAACTGTATCCACTAAAATTTGCAATTTTAGAATCAATTTAACATTTCGAACATTGTATAATTATTGGGTTCTAACTGCTATTATACTAGTATTTAGGTCCATGTGTTGTTGGGGTCTTATCTGCAGTTCTAGTTTAGTGAACAACAGTTTTGCAGCTTGACATCATTTCGGTTACTGTTGAATCTAGTGGAGTGTTGTCAGCTGCAAACAGTAGTGGGCCTCTGAAACATCAAGATCTAAAATCAATAGTTTTGAAAGGACCAATAATGAGTACTCCCTCTGTTTCAAATTATAAGATGCTTTAGCCTTTTTCTGAAACACATGTATCTAAACACCTTTTAGTGTGTAGGTTCAGAGCAAAATAAGTGAACCTACACACTAAAAAGCGTCTAGATACCTGTGTTTCAGAAAAAAAGGCTAAAAAATCTTATATTTTGGAATGGAGGGAGTAGTAAATTGTATCCTAATATGCAATAGAAGACACTTTGATGAATACTGGTAGCACTTCCCTTTTGCCTAAGCTCTGTAGGAAAGTCCTTGTCTCGATGAGGAATATCTCATGGAGTCATGCATCATACCATATATACCATCAGAGCAGACATCATTCCTATCCCAGCACCAAGCATTTGCGATATAATTGTGGCTCTTCCTATTCTCCTTTAGACTAAATTCGTGGTACTGATCATATTGGTTATAGTAGAAAGTAGAGTGTCATTTTGCCCGGTGTTGTTCATGACTGGAAGTACCCATAACTGCACTTCTCGCCGAAAAAATTCACAAACTTGTCGGCGCCTCTGTTATACATATCCAGTTGTCCTATGAAGTTCAGGAGTGGGCTGCGGGTTTACTGCTTAAGCACTAGTAAACCAAAAGGGCTGACCATGGTCACCATGCTGCTACTACGAATTCTGATGTGAGCACCATGTTGCTACATTTATTTGAGTTAGAAGTCGTTGAACAAAAAGGTCAGGTTTTTGTTTTGAAGCCATAGCCAAATATCAACATTGTGTTTAGTCATGCCAATACGCTACGGATCGGAGAATATTCTTCTCTTGATGCCTGGCTATTCTTTCTGTGATGATTGTCCAGATCCACTTGTGTTATGGCATCTTTATATATTCTTTGCTGGTGCGGTGCATGTGGCAGCCCCTACACCACAAGTTCATTTCTTTTGTGTTTATGGTGGGATCGCAGACTCTCTGTGTCATGCTTTAGATTCGACGCTACTAGGCCATAGCTAATTTGGTTCTTCTAGCCTTTTGTCCAGAGGAAATCTTGTAGTACTACCTCCTAAACTCGGAGAGGAATTCAGATCTGTTGATTTTTTTGTTCTGTGGAATTGGGTGTTGGTGAATTTATCAGTATTTGTGTCCGAGGATGATTTTAGAGGTCATCTAGAAGATCCGCTGATTGATTTTTCTTTCTCCAATTTTTCTGGAGAGTATAGACACGACGTTTCCTGCTTCAGCTCTGTCTGAATGTACTCCTATTCTTGGTTAAAGATCAAGTCAGCCTGTTCCGGAACAAGTCCGGTCGTAAGCTATAGCTCTTGTGTGTACATGGTAACAGTTGACGGTATCATGTTTAATTCTTTGAGAAATGTCCTGGTTCTGGTCTTCTGGAAAGTATGACCAATTTCACAACCAGTCAGTTACCTGGGTATTGATAATTTTCAGGATGAAAATGTCCACGGTTCAGCAAAGGGAAATACATCTCTGTGTTTATTTCATGGTTCTGGCAAATTCTTAGGTCTCTGATTCGCCACTGCTATTTCCGATGGCGTACATTAAATCAGTCAACCTTCGGATGGATGGTGTTGCTCCGCACTTTCCTTACCTGGAGCAGCCGGTTCAGTCGTTTCCGGGGCCGTTCGCCATCTGTTTCTAGTAGTAATGTCGTGGAACCCAGTCAAATTATTGAGCACTTTCAAAAATCAAGTTCTGTCCTTAATTTCAAGGACGTGACTCGATTTTTGGCCGAATTTTCAAGATGAAGCCAGTGGTTTTGGCGTTATTAACCCGCCGAGCTAATTCTCAGTTTCACACCCTTGCGACTTGTTGAAAAGTTCATTCCACTAGTAAGTCTGATGGTTTGCTTGTGGTGTGAGATTAACTGATTTAAGATGTAGGAGTAGTAGTAGTGACTACTTTCCTGGAGTCGTACATACGTAAGAAAAGCTCGCTTTCATTGTTAATGTCAAGGCTGTGGATCGAACAAAGCCAATAGTACCAAACTGCAGCATCACCTCGTGCCTTGTGGAGAAATATTTACTCTATATGCAAGTTCGATCGTAATCAACGAATCCATTGCGTGTGAGGTTCGCCAAATGCATACGCGCGCGTACGTCAGCACATATTTAAACAGGACCAATGAAAATTCAGATGATCTCCAAAGGGAAGATTGGGCTACACAAATGACACTATATACTACTATCTCAAGTAAAAATGTACATCCACAACACGCCACGCACATGTCCCATGAAGAAAAACAAATCCGTACGTGCAGTCTCGCCTGCGCCTTAGCATAATAATACAACTAAGGTCATAAGCAAACGTGTTTAGTCCATGCCGCCGGCGACGACGCCGCTCTGGAGGCCGGAGGACCGGAGCACACCGTCCATGAAGGCGAGCCTCTCGGAGAGCGCCCTGACGCGCTGCTGGTACTCGAGAGCCTGCTCCATGGCCTCCGCCTCCAGCTCGCCGAGCTGCACGCACAGCCGCTCCTCGGCCTCCTCCGCCACGGCCACCCGCGCCAGCGCCGCCTCCAGCTCCCGCCGCAGCCGCTCCTCCCTCGCCTCCGCCTCGGCTATCGCCCTGGCGAGCTCGGAGCTCTTGCCGTCCATGGCCGCGGCTGCTGCCTTCCTCGCCATATATATTATGCGCTTCCTAACTTCTCGAGTAGTACAAAGGTGATCTGTGAGTGCTACAATGTATTTTGCACGAGACTGCAAGCTGGCTTTGGATCTCTCTCGATCGGGTCGTTGCGCCTTTTATATATAGGCCGGACCGCTGGGGTGGGTTGCAGGCTTGCACCTGCGAAAGGAGAAACGGGAAATGTGTCCAGGTTCAATGAATGGATCACGCAACTACGCAGCGCGTCGGTGTATAGTTGCGCTACATGGAGGGTGAGGTCAGCATCGCCCATACTTTGCCCGCACGCCTCTCTCTCCTCCTCCTGCTTCTCCGGGTTCAGATGTGCAGTGCGACTGCTCGAACTGGATAGTGAAAGTCTGGGAATCATATTCCTTGCGTACCGCATTCTGGCCGTTGGATTCACAAAGGTGGAGAGGTGATTGATCTCAGTTCTCAGGTTAAGTTTCCAAACCCAATTATATCTTGCTTTGATCAAGATGGATGCAAAACAATGGAGCATAGCAAGCAGAGGTCGTCTAATTCTAACTGATGAGTAGCTGAGTAGCTCTACTTGGCCGATGTGGTATCTGACATGGGTTTTAGAGTCTTCTTGGACAGGTTTTAGACATTTTGGTTAAGAGAGATTGGGGGGTCGTTTTGGGGCCGTAGCGCGGGCGTTTTTTTTAGTAAGTTTTGTAATTTTTTTCGTTCTAAAATAGATATCTTAGATTTGTCAAAATTTAGAATTTAGATGAATCTGACACTATTTAGTATATGCTCTCTCCGTTTCAAAATATAAGATGTTTTAGCTTCATGAAACAAATGTATCTAGATTTCTTTTAGTACTAGGTTCACTCAGTTGTGGGGTGAATTTAGACACTAAAACAAGTCTAGATACATTTTCTTCACAAACCTAAATATCTTATATTTTGAAACGGAGGGAGTAGATTCATCTAATTTTTGAGAATTCTGAGACATCTATTTCAGGACGGAGGGAGTACTCGTATTCTGTTACCTTGTGTTGGGTTATGTCCAGTTTTTTTTCTTCTACTCTCTCCGATCCATATTAGTTGACTCTACTATGTTTATATTTAAATCTGACTGCAGCAACAGTTGATCGATCACTCTTCTTCTTTTGCCCCTCCCGTACCCCTCCCGCGAGCGAACGGGGGGAACCCTACCACCGCAGCCGCCGGGCCTCCTGCCCCCCTTCCTCTCCTCCCTCCTCGCTGCCGTCGGGACGCGCCGACGGCAAAGACGCTCGGCGTCGGTGGCGGCGGGCCCCCCTTCTCCCCCTAGTTCGCCAGATCTAGGCGCGGGCCAAGATCGACGACCGGCAGCGACGCGCGTGCGCGGGGCGCGGCGGCGTCCGACTAGGTGGCGCGGCTCGGCGTGGTGGCGTCACCCTGCTATGGCAAGGAGGACTGCATGGAGCGGTGGTTTCGTGCTCGGGGCCGGCGGCTGCTGGACCGGGGCGGCAAGGGCCATGGGCGGCGTTGGCCGGAATCTGGGGGAAGCGACGAACGTGGTGCTGCAGGATGGATGTGATGGTGCGCCCTTAGTGGCGGTGCTAAGCCTACGTGCTCATCGTCACCGATGGTCGGCCTGCTCGATATGTTCTCCGGAAACCGGCCGGCGGTGTGGGGATCGCTGTGTCGGATCTAATAAAGGAGGTGGTCATTTGGTTTCTTTCACACGAAGACGAAGATTTGCTTGATGTCTGCCCTCGTTGGCGGGTTTCGGAATGCTCCGCCGGCGAACTCCCATGGGCGTACAATGCCTGGAGATTGCTGGGTCGGAAGGTATTCGGTCATGCGCACCTTGTTTTTCTGGCCGTTTGGTTTCAATGGGAGCGTTTGCGAAGCTCTGTGGTTTGTTCCCACCAAGTGCCATTCTTAGAGCCATGGTGAAGTCAGATGCGGAGAATGTCAGAAAAACGGAAATATGAGGGTAGTGATGGTGATTTTTGTTCTTGTGGCGACGGAGAACTGGCTGCGTGATCTGGGACTCGTTGCAACGACTGTTTGTGCGGGAAGACAACATAGGGGGAGTTCCTAGTCTTACCTTGCAGGGTGAAAATACAAGGTCTGGCCTTAACTGGTTGTGCCTGGTAATGACCTTGTTGAAGGCATTGTTTTGTGAGCGAGGACTTTCTCTAGGGTGAAAACCTATGATCTTTGATAAGGCAATGACGGCATTTGGGCACTGTTTCCTTATTGAAGGCGTTGTTATTAGAGTGGAGGACTACTGGTGTTGTTCTGATGGTGTCAGTGTCGTTGCTTTGAGGATTAATTCTTTGTAGTGGGACTTTTCTTTTTTGTAATTCTTCTTTCTTTTTTTCTAGGTTGTGTGCATCCATAGGACCGCTAGGGCATGTGTTGTTGCAGAGGCTAGGTGTAATTGGTATCCCTGTAATATTAATATATACTCTTTTCCAAAAAAAAACAAAAGATTTATATAAATCTAGTTAAATATCTAGTCTAGATACATCCGTATCTAGATAAAGTGGAGTCAACTAATATGGGTCGGAGGGAGTATCTAATACTAGTATAACACATACAGTCCTCATACATGGTTCCAAAAAAAAGAGTTCTTGCTTTGATCTCAAGCAACAGGCGTCTCCTCATTTGGAACTTTGTACAGCTGATATTGATTTCGTTAACCAAATCGGGGGTCTAGTCTACCCCTTGCTAAAAAAGCAAGCATCTCTTCCTGGTTATAGAGTATCCCAATCCTTTAGCTGGAATTGGTGAAATCAGATCAAGTGGAGGGTCCAGAATGTTTGGGAAAAAACCCTACAAAATTGACACTGTTGACACGGGAAGCATATCTCGTGCATACACGTTGCAATTTTCAAATCCAAGATATGAGAGTACACACCATGTAAAAATATACATATTGTGTCGCTGGCTGCATGCATCACATCAGAACACGGGTAACGCGTGGTTAGAGAGAGAAGAGAGTGACCTTGGTTAGGAAATTGAAGCTTGCACTCCAAAGACTTCAATTGATTATTCATCTCAGTTCCTACGAAATTCACTCCAAAACCTAGGTCCTTTTCACCCCATGTCTCGCAGATTACTACTCCAATTCTGTCAAACTTCAAACGCCACAGTAAGTTCACCCGTACTAGTGGTGGCCCATGTAGCAAAAAGGAGCCCCCTTTAACACCGGTTCGTGACACCAACCGGTGTTAAAGGCCCCTGCACCAGTGGCCTGCGCAGCCCCCCCTTTAACACCGGTTCGTGGCTTGAACCGGTGTTAAAGGGGGGGCTATATAAGACACCGCAGTCCACACCCCTCTCTTTCATTTTTTCACTCTCTTATTTTGGAGCCTAGTAAGAGGGTGTGAGGTGTGCTAGTTTGTGTTTTTTTCGTATGCACAAGAGGTGTTCGGTGAAATGCCCGAGAGTTCAAAATAAGTTTTCTCGTTGCTCTTTCCTTCTCGGTCGAGGTCAGCAACTATCCTTTCATGTGTCATTGATGTACTATATATAAATGGTCATCTCCCTATTAATTTTTGATATATACTATATATTAATGCAGATGAACCGGCAATGGATGTACGGTGACCGACGCACTTCCGAGTACATTACGGGCCTCTAAAATTTCATCGTTGTGGCTAATGCAAACCGTGGTCACAATGGTTTTATATGTTGTCTGTGTGTTCACTGTCAGAACAAGAAAGACTACTCAAATACTAGAACCATTCACGCTCACCTGCTTCGATCCGGTTTCATGCACAGCTATAATTGTTGGACCAAGCACGGAGAAAAAGGGGTTGTGATGGAAGACAACGAAGAAGAAGAGGATGATGACAACTATCATAATATGTATCCTGAATATGATGACACTGCAACGGGGGTAGATAATGAAGATCAAGAGGCAGCAGATGGGCCCGCTGATGACGATCTTGGTCGGGCCATTACTGATGCAAAGGAAGAATGTGAAACTGAAAAGAAGAAGGAGAAGCTGGAGCAGATGTTAAAGGATCACAAAACATTGTTGTACCCAACTTGCGAAGATGGCCACAAAAAGCTAGGTACCACCTTGGATTTCTGCAATGGAAGGCGAAGAACGGTGTGGTGACAAGCATTTTCAAAGTTGTTGGTAAAATGAAGAATCTTCTTCCAAGAAATAATGAGTTGCCCGACAAGGTACATACCAAGCAAAGAAGGTTGTCGCCTCTAGGATTAGGCGTCAGAAGATACATGCTGCATTAATGGTGCATCCTCTACCGCGGTGATAAGTCGAGAATTTGGATGCATGTCCGGTATGCCTTGCTGCGGTATAAGATCAGACGAGACGATCCTGGCGATGTTGAGGGCGAGGCCCCTAGGAAGAAGGTTCCTGCCAAGGTTATGTGGTATGCTCCTATAATAGCACGGTTAAAACGTCTCTTCAGAAATAAAGAGCATGCCAAGTTGTTGCGATGGCACATGGAAGACCATAAGAAAGACGCGATGCTGAGACACCCCGCCGATGGGTCACAGTGAAGAAAAGTCGAGAGATAGTACCCGGACATCGCACATGATGCAAGGAACTTAAGGTTTGGTCTAAGTACAGATGGCATGAATCCTTTTGGTGAGCAGAACTACAGTCACAGCACCTGGCATGTGACTCTATGTATCTATAACCTTCCTCCTTGGTTGTGTATGAAGAGGAAGTTCATTATGATGCCAGTGCTCATCCAAGGCCCGAGGCAACCCGGCAACGACATTGATGTGTACCCAAGGCCATTAGTTGAAGAACTTTTATAGCTGTGGGACAAACTAGGTGTACGTATGTGGGATGAGCAAAAAGGGGATCCATTTGACCTACGAGCATTGCTTTTCATAACCATCAATGATTGGCCTGCTCTTAGTAACATTTCAGGACAGACAAACAAGGGATACAATGCATGCACACACTTTTTAGATGAGACTGGAAGTGTATATTTGGATAAATGTAAGAAGGTTGTGTACCTAGGGTATCGTCGATTTCTTCCGAACCTGCATCCAGTAAGAAGGAAAGGCAAGCATTTCAAACGTCTGGCAGAACCCCAGAGGAAGACTGTCCTCCGTACCGGTGAGGAGGTATTTGGTATGGTCAAGGACCTAGAAGTAATCTTTGGAAAAGGTCCTGGAAGTCTATCTGTTCCGAATGACGATGCCGGACACGCGCCCATGTGGAAGAAGCAATCTATATTTTGGGACCTACCCTATTGGAAAGTCTTAGAGGTTCGCTCTTCAATCGACGTGATGCACGTGACGAAGAATGTTTGCGTGAACCTGCTAGCCTTCCTAGGAGTGTATGGGAAGACAAAAGATACACCGCAGCGGGCCAAGAACGCGTCGAAAGACCCTGAAGAGCCTATGCATCCTGAGAACGAGAAGGGTAAACGATGCCACTTAACTCCTGCCAGCTACGCTCTTACCAAAGTAGAGAAGGAAATCTTTTTTGAATGCCTGAGCAGTATCAAGGTCCCGTATGGCTTCTCATCGAATATAAAGGGAATAATAAATATGGCAGAGAAAAAATTCCAAAATCTGAAGTCTCATGACT
The DNA here is from genome assembly GCA_030063025.1 of Avena longiglumis. NCBI lineage: Eukaryota > Viridiplantae > Streptophyta > Magnoliopsida > Poales > Poaceae > Avena > Avena longiglumis. The sequence goes on along the minus strand of CP125974.1, from coordinate 425,336,478 downwards.
GCCACGTGATTATGACACAATTGCTTCCGATTGCATTGAGGGGGCTTCTACCTGAAAATGTTCGAGTACCCATTGTGAAGCTATGTGCATTCCTCAATGCAATATCTCAGAAGGTAATCGATCCAGAAAGCCTACCAGGGTTACAGACAGATGTGGCTCAATATCTTGTCAGCTTTGAGTTGGTGTTCCCACCATCCTTCTTCAATATTATGACGCATCTCCTGGTTCACCTAGTAGAAGAGATTGCCATTCTCGGTCTTGTATTTCTACACAATATGTTCCCCTTTGAGAGGTACATGGGAGTCTTAAAGAAATATGTTCATAACCGTTCTAGGCCAGAAGGAAGCATCTCCAAGGGCTTTGTAACATAGGAGGTCATTGAGATCTGTGTTGATTTTATTCCTGACCTTAAGGAGATTGGTGTTCCAGAATCACGACATGAGGGGAGACTGCGTGAAAAAGGCACCCTAGGATGTAAAGCAATGATATGTTGGGACGGGCATTCTCTCAATCAAGCACACTACACGGTTTTACAAAGATCTATCTTGGTTGCCCCGTATATCAATGAACACAAGAATTTAATACGCCTCAAACACCCGGGACAGTCTGATGAATGGATTATAAGTGAACACATGGCGAGTTTTGGCGGCTGGCTGCAAAGACTTCTCATGAATAACACCACTGTTGGGGATCAGTTGTACTTGTTGTCCAGGACACCATCTTCGACTTTATGTACTTTCCAAGGGTACGAGATAAATGGGAATACATTTTACACGATATGCCAAGATAAAAAGAGCACCAACCAAAATAGTGGTGTCCGCTTCGATGCAGCAGAAGACAATGGGCAAAAGACCACGTATTATGGGTTCATAGAGGAGATATGAGAACTTGACTATGGACCTAATTTTAAGGTCCCCTTGTTTCGATGCAAATGGGTCAAGCTAACAGGAGGAGGGGTTGAGGTAGACAAGAAGTACGGAATGACAACAGTGGATCTCAACAATCTTATGAAGGTAGACAAGAACTTAGACGAACCATTCATCTTAGCCAATGATGTGGCTCAGGTTTTCTATGTGAAGGACATGTCTACCAAACCGAAAAAAGAAAAAAATAAGCAAACAAATACATCACTCGATGAGCCAAAGCGTCACATAGTTCATTTAGGGAAAAGAAACATCGTGGGAGTGGAGGACAAGACAGACATGTCAGAAGATTATAATAAGTTTGATGAAATTCCGCCCTTCAGAGTGAAGACTGACCCAACCATCCTGTTAAACGGTGCTGATACTCCATGGTTATGGCCGACGCGATCATAAGATTGACTATATGTATTAATTGAGCCATTTTTGGCACACATATGTATCTCAACATGGAAATCAATGTCATATTTCTTCTGTTAACAGTATATGTATTAAATGAGCCATTTTTCTTCCTGCCATTTCTTCCCTCCATTTTTCTTCCCGCCATTTTTTCCCTCCATTTTTCTTCCCGCCATTTTTTCCCGCCAGTTCTTCCCTCCAGCCATTTCTCACTATATATATATGTAGGGTTGGCCTCCATTGTCATTGCACATCTCTAGACTCATATCTGCAACCTTATCACTCTTTCCCATGGCTTCCACCGTAGCACTAACCCCCAGGGAGGCGGAGGCGCTTTGCGCCTCGAACTACCCCAGGTAGAGACTCTGTGTCCCCGTCGGCTGGATCTTTGGCCGGGGCGTGCAGTTCCTCCTGTCCCTCTATGTGTGGCGTGCCGGATGGCCATCACGAACCACTACTACTTCGAGCTCACGCCGGAGAAGCGGAGGAATCCCAGATGGCATCCCGACCATTTCCCTACTTGGGAAGCCTTCTTCGTGAATCGGCGTGAGAGGGCGCTCGCCAGGCACGAGGAGGACGGCCCACCTCCTCCGAACTTCAACGAGGCCGGCCGTCGGCTATGGTGGCGCGGTCGGACTCTCCAGAGCGTCATGGCCTATGACACTGCTGCCGACTCTAACTCCCGTCTGCGCTATCCTCAAGTCCAGCCACGCGTACTCAGCCTTCAAGGTTCAATTACTGACCCGACGATGGCGATAATGACGGCGGCACAATCTGGCGTCTGATGGCGAGTATTACAGGTGTAGGCAGGAGCATGACTGAATCACTCCAACATTCCGAAACAAGTTCGGTCGATTGTTACTTAATCTGGCCATGTATCTTAATTTTCAGTTCTTTTATGTATCTTAATTTTCAGTTCTTTTATGTATCTTAATTTTCAGTCGTGCTTTATGTAACTTACTATTAGTTGCATTCTGTATTTTAATTTCACTTCTATCTCCTTCACAAAATGACCTATCTCATTCGAGGTTTCTTGGCTTTCGGGTCAAATGACCAATGTTATGGCTAGAATCAAGGCATAGTTTGTGATAATGTGGCCATATTGTGCATACATGTGCATCATGGCATGGCAAACAATGTTGCAAGAGGAAATTTTCCTTTTTATCGCACCAAAAAGGCATTTTCCATTTTCCGAGCATAAAAACGGACGGTTTTGTGAAGAAACCACCAAATGGCTAATTCAAAAAACACCACCACATTTTACAAAAATACTAGACCACCTTATATGACAATGTACCAACAGGGGGATCTGAAACCTTTCCGTCCACCTCTGGTAAAAAAGACAAATTCCTGCCGAATCGGTAGGAAGTGGGTTAGATATGAACTACAGGTACATGATACGATGCTCATGATTTTTTACAAAAATCATTTTTAGGTTCATAATATGATATTTTATCAAAAATCCAATGCAAGTTGAGCGAGGCTTGGCCCCGAGCTCAGAATCTTCATGCCCGTTGTTCGACAAAGTTTGACGATAGTTTAAAACGGGGATAAAAAATAAAAAAAAATCGAAACAGTGCGAAACCTTCGCGTGGTGTTATATTATGTGACATAGTTAGAAGGAAAAATCTCAAACTTGGTATATTGATTATGTCTCAAAAAAACCTTCACAAAATGACCTATCTCATTCAAGGTTTCTTGGCTTTCGGGTCAAATGACCAATGTTATGGCTAGAATCAAGGCATAGTTTGTGATAATGTGGCCATATTGTGCATACATGTGCATCATGGCATGGCAAACAATGTTGCAAGAGGAAGTTTTCCTTTTTATCGCACCAAAAAGGCATTTTCCATTTTCCGAGCATAAAAAACGGACGGTTTGTGAAGCAACCACCAAATGGCTAATTCAAAAAACCACCACCACATTTTACAAAAATACTAGACCACCTTATATGGACAATGTACCAACAGGGGGATCTGAAACCTTTCGTCGCCTCGGTGAAAAGACAAATTCCTGCCGAATCGGTAGGAAGTGGGTCAGATATGAACTACAGGTACATGATACGATGCTCATGATTTTTTACAAAAATCATTTTTAGGTTCACAATATGCTATTTATCAAAAATCCAATGCAAGTTGAGCGAGGCTTGGCCCCGAGCTAAGAATCTTTATGCCCGTTGTTCGACAAAGTTTGACGATAGTTTAAAACGGGGATAAAAAATAAAAAAGATCGAAATAGTGCGAAACCTTCGCGTGGTGTTATATTATGTGACATAGTTAGAAGGAAAAATCTCAAACTTGGTATATTGATTATGTCTCAAAAAACCCTTCACAAAATGACCTATCTCATTCGAGGTTTCTTGGTTTTCGGGTCAAATGACCAATGTTATGGCTAGAATCAAGGCATAGTTTGTGATAATGTAGCCATATTGTGCATACATGTGCATCATGGCATGGCAAACAATGTTTCAAGAGGAAGTTTTCCTTTTTATCGCACCAAAAAGGCATTTTCCATTTTCCGAGCATAAAAAACGAACAGCTTTGTGAAGCAACCACCAAATGGCTAATTCAAAAAATACCAGCACATTTTACAAAAATACTATACCACCTTATATGGACAATGTACCAACAGGGGGATCTGAAACCTTTCCATCCACCTCTGGTGAAAAAGACAAATTCCTGCCGAATCGGCAAGAAGTGGGTAAGATATGAACTACATGTACATGATACGATGCTCATGATTTTTTACAAAAATCGTTTTTAGGTTCACAATATGCTATTTTATCAAAAATCCAATGCAAGTTGAGCGAGGCTTTGTCAGATTCCAAAGTACACAAAAGATGCGGCATTTAAACATCCAAATAATTCAAAAATGTTAATACAAAATAGAATATGATTTGCTCTAATAAAATAGGGTTAGATTCCTTTTTAGATGCTTAATATTTCTTATGTTCAAAGTTTTAGGATTTGACTATTTTATTTTTGTTTGAATTGAATAATCAAAATTTATATGTAAGTGTTTTAATCATTTTGAAAATTTTCATCCAAAGTAAATATAAAATGTTTTTACATGAATGGATAGATATTATGTTTCTAAAAATTATGATATATTATTCATATTTTTCTGAGTTGAAATGAAAAAGATATGAATTTTCTAAATTCATATCCTATTTTTTGAATTATAAATGCCCCCCACCACTTTAATGCATTCAATAAATGCCCCCCCTTTAACACCGATTCCAGCCACGAACCGGTGTTAAAGGGAGAAACATTATTCATTTCACCTTCGCACCCCTCTTTAACACGGTTCGTGGAACTGGTGTTAAGAGAATACTGTGAAACAATCCCCTAACACGGTTCCCACCATGCGTCCGTGTCGTCCGCCGCCCCTCGTCCACTCACGGAGCCGCCACTTGTGCCAACAACTCGGGAGAGGCGCCTCCGCATGTCCACTCATGGCGAGCCTCCGTCAAGGCCACCACTCGCCGCCGACCTCGCCCGGGTGCCACTCCCACTGACCCGCCGGTATTAGTTATTAATTAGTTATAATTAAGTGTGTAGTTATTATTAGATTTTTTTATTGTATTAAGTTTAGGGTTAGTATTAGTTTAGGGTTATTATATGTGGATTCGTAATAGATTTCTACTTGTTATTGTATTATTAGTAGTTTAGTGTTAGTATTAGTTTCGGGTTTATTTAGTTTAGGGTTATTAGTTTAGGGTTTATTTAGTTTAGGGTTATTAGTTTATGGTTATTTAGTTTAGGGTTATTTAGTTTAGGGTTATTTATTTAGTGTAGTTTAGTGTATTTAGTTTAGGGTTATTTAGTGTATTTTATAGTTAGTATTAGTTTAGGGTCGTCACCTCATTTGCTGCAAGCCTTGTTGGTTGTTGTCGTTAAACGCTCGGTGACCCCTAGGTAGTGGCGCCGCCTGTTTTAGGTAGGCCGCATCACGCTAAGGCGAACCCGCTACCTCGCGCGCCCTAGGGTTTGGACCCCTCTCATATGCATCCGGGATTTCTTCGAATTAGGGTTTGGACCCCTTGTAACTCGTTTAAAATGATCAAGCATCCTTAGGGTTTTAATTTCATTTGTGTATTTATTTGTGTATTTTTGTATGAATAATATGTATATTTGTGTATGAATCCAAGTCCACTTGAATGTTTACTCTCTTACTCTAGATAATATTATGCCGTCGACCACCGCCACCATTATGCCGTCGACCCTGACCTCCTCTGTCCTCGCTGAGCCCACGTCGTGCTGGTTCGAACGCACACCCCCACGCATCCCGGCCCCGCTCTCTCCCTAGCGCCGCCACCTCTCGTTGTCAATATAGCATTATAATAACCATGCTATGTTAATCAACTTTCATGGCAAGTTAATTAGAAGAAGTAAATGTACCCTCTCATATGAATCGGGGGTTTGTCCGAATTAGGGTTTGGAATGACCAAGCATGTATTAGGGTACCATTTCAATACTTTTAACCTGTCATATCATCATCTTTGCTTGAGCATTTCAATAGATGTATTACTGATATTTGTGTGATCATATTTTGTTTTAGAAAGTATGGATCCACTCAGTAGAAACCTTGAAGATGAAGAAATAATGGAGAACATGATCCACGAGGACACCTTACAATATCTGAACTTAGAGGGACATGATGACAGCTCAGGTAGTCATGGAGAAGATGACGACTCCGGTGAATGCACTTTAGTGATTACAAAGTCTGTCGAGGTATATGCATGGATTAAGCCTCTGCTGAATTGCACCGATTGATTTGTATATATGTAAATGTATTAATTAACGCTTCTTTCTTCTTTTAGCCCTCTGGATCGACCATCTAGCAACAATCTTCTTCTACGAAAAAGAGCAAGCGAGGCGCGAGCCATCGGTTGAAAGATCGTGCAAAGTTCACGATCGAAGCAGTCTGTGTTGATGGCAGGCCGATGGAGCCCAAGAAGGCCGCAGACAAATTTGTACATCAGGCTGGAGTTCTTATTAGGGACCAAATCCCAATCATAATTGAAAATTGGAATAAGCCAAAGAAGGGCGACGGTACCTTTGTCGATGAAAGATCCAAAAAAACGCTTTGGAATTCGCTGTTGGTAAATTTCACCCTCCTTGAGAGGAGGATGAAAACAAACCGTTATAAAGGAAAAGGTCAAAGAGTGGACTCTAAAGAAGATGGTGACGCTTTCCAAGCTGGAAGACAAAATTGAACAAATTTGTCAAAGCTCATGAGACTCAGTTCGAAGACGCATATTATGCGAAAATAAGACCTCACTGGCCCGAATTTGTGGCATATAAGGAAGGTGCTATAGCTAAAAAGAGGTCAGAAACCAATACACTAAATGCCCAGAAGAAGGAATATCACCAGAGGACGGGGTCAGGTGGCTACATATCTTAGAGGCCTAAGTGGGAGGAAGCTGAGAAGGCCCTGCGGGCTAGAGGGATCACACCCCAGACAAATGGGTGGGACCTACGTGCAAAGACTTGGTTCTACGGAATCGGGGCAAGGTTGGACCCAGAAATAGGATTGTGTATCTTCCCAATCCTCCTTGCCAAACCCGTCACTGAACTCATCACGGCATACGAGGAAACAGCCGCCAGGACCTTCCATCCCGATAGAGAGAATGACCAGCTCACACGCGCCATCGGTAAAAAAGAACACCCTGAACATGCACGAGGCAGAGGCGGTATGACGTGGAAGGATGGATTTGTCGAGTGGGGCGACTCTTACAGATGGCGCGACAGAAAAGAAAAATAGCGTACAAAGCGGATGACACAGATAGAACATGCACTTGTGGCACTGCAGGCGCAAGTGAATGCACAATAGAGCCAGCAAGCTACCGGCCCATCTCAGCGGCACGAAGAGCCTGCATTGGAAGCTGCCGGCGGCCCAGACTCTGCGCGGAAAAGTAGTGTGGCTTCCACGGAGAACGTGCAGCCCACGCTTGAAATGGAGGGTCCTCGATACCCCGTGGATGAGATCACGGAGAGCGAACACGCTAAGCTGCATGTGAGATTAATGGGCTTATCCATTAAGATAGTTGTCGGCTATGCCTTACCTCCTGTAGCTGGAGGAACTTACCACTGCCGAACGATTCCAGATGGCTATGCTATTGTCGGGGTGGATGAGGTTGTGAAGGAATCTGAGGAAGCACAGCTTGACCATGCTACATGTGAAGGGGAAACTCAACTCAAATTTGCAGTGAAAACAACCATTCTTTGGAAGAAGGAACACATCGTGCTTCCAAATTGAGGAGCACATGACCCGTCTCCACAGCGTCAGCAGTCTGAGCCGCCTCAGCCGTCTCCAAGTCATCAGAATACTCCCCTGTCGTCTCCGGCTCTTCAGCCATCTCCTGCGCGCCAGCCATCTCCTGCGCGCCAGCCATCTTAGCGTAAGCGGAAAAGCACCGCCACAAAGAGCATCACTAGCACTGCCACGAAGAAATCCGCAGGAAACCGTACACCAAAGAGTTCAAGAAACTACGTCCCGCAGCCTTCCACCAAGCCATTGCCGGTTTTACCGTGGAATCACAAGGACGAGGAGACCAATAGGATCTCAGAAGAAGAGGTCAAGAAATTCTTTGCACCTAGACGGGCCGAGCCAAAGGAGAAAATAGATCCGGCGGTGGTGGAGAAGTTTTACAATAATCTTTTTAAACCTGAAACCCCACTTGTGCCCGAGCGCCAGATTTTGAAGGGGAATGCAAGACGGAGGGAGACTAAAAGTAGCAGTCGTGCGGCACCCCAGAAAACAGTTCCCATGCTCGGAGAGCAGGGAAAGCAATCATGCGCCCCGCTCCAAGTGTTCGACATTCGGAACACTCCTCCTGTAAATGATTACGAGGCAGAGCTACAAAGAAAGGCAAATGAGATGGGGATGACTTACATTGCATACTTGAACCTCATGGGAGACAACATTCCCACAGGCGATGTCAACCCCATACAACCATGGAAGTATGGGAAGAATCTCGTCAAGAAAGAGGAGCTCAAAAATCTACCAACAAAGATGCGAAGATTGCACAAGTGGTACCTTGATTTCTGCAAGACGAGAAAGGAAGAATGGATCACGGCGCATATAAGAGATCAAATTTTCTTGTGCGGAGACAACGAGATCGACTTCAACATTCAAGACTTGCATTTTCTATTCAATCAGAAGGAACTCGACAAAGCTGCCATCAGCCTTTATTGTGTGTAAGTACTATTTCTATAATTTTTATCTTATCTCATTCACTTCATTAATTGCATGTATATATATATATGCTCACCATATATGTATATATTATTATGTAGGAAAAAGGTTATGGAATGCATGAAAGGAGGCCCTTTTGACATTGGGTTCGTTGACCCAAATAGAGTTCATGAAGAAGTGGTAAGAACCAAACCCGGGCAAACAGAAGATTACTTGCTATGGTCTTTACTGAGACAACAAACCAAAATGGAAATACTATTGCCTTACAACTTCTCGTGAGTACTGTTACCTCTCTTGTACACATTTTGTTTCGGCTTACTCGATGTTAAGTGTAACTGATGATGAGTTATGCGTGCGTAGGTTCCACTTTATTCTGCTAGTCATTCAACCTGACTGAGGAAAAGTCCTTGTCATGGAATCGTTACGAAAAGAAAAAGAGATATGGGCAGACTTTAGAGAGATGCTCCAGAGGTAATTTCAATCATATTATCGCACTAGATCGGCAACTTTCGTGACAACAAGTAATTAATTACTCCTTTATCCATTTTCTTTGCCGGACAGGGTTTGGAAAAGGTTCACGGGCAGGGCCGTGGGTGAATGGTCAGAAGAACTAAAATTTGTAGACCAAAATTTAAGTAATACTTGCTAGCTAGGTCTGCGTATCTCTTTGATTCTGCTTGCAATTCCATTATATCATGCTTTATTGATTATTATTTTGATTGAACTCTCTATTCTCGTAAAGTGCGCGTATCAGGGATCCGGCAATAACTTATGTGGATACTATGTTTGCGAGTTCATTCGCAACACGATATATGCGACGGGCCAAGCCGCACTAGAACAACTTAGAGTAAGTAAACAAAGTACACAACATTATTTTATTACCATCAATTGTGTTGAGTTTTATTCTTATATATATATTGACCCCATTCTTCATATATATATTTAGATCGAACAGATGCGGGACCAACTCCTACCATTTGACCGCATACGAGCCATTCAAGAGGAATTGGCGGGGTTCATACTTGATGAGGTCGTCACGCCTGGCGGAGAACTCTTTAGATATCCAAGAACTCTTTAGATGCTTGAACGTGTTTTTCTTGTACTTGATGCTTCAACGTTTACGGAGAATACGACACAATGACGATGTTTGTGTATAATAATAGTTGCTTAATTATTCATGTACTCGTATGTACCGATGACGATGTATGTGTATATACCGCTCCCGGTCGATTCCTTCCTCCCCTCCCCCCTCCCGTCCCTTGCAGTAGAAATACACCCGAGCAGGCGTGATGCTACATGAGAGATTTAGACTGTTTTCCTGCCGCGGCAGAACTCTGCCGCAGCAGAGATTTAGGTCGTTTTCCTGCCGCGGCAGAACTCTGCCGCGGCAGAGATTTATCTCTTTTTCCTGCCGCGACACAGAATGTAACATCCCAAAAATACCAAACTTAGATCAACAAACACTAATCAGCAAGTTTAGGGTTAACAAAAACTTTTCTAAATAAATTCATGAATGCATGTATATGTGTATGCATGGATTTTGAATTTCTTTAAAAACCACCTTGTTTGTGTGATCCATTGCTTGTAAAATGTTTCTTAGGTGAAATAAACATCATCTAAAACATTCCCACACTGTTCCTAAAGACAAGTAAATCAAAACAAATATATTAAGTGAATGGTCATTTTGACCAATTTAACTCCCATGCCTACTTTGGCTGTCTCAAACTTTCAAAACCTAACAGAAACTTTTCTGGATCTTTGCACCCCTTGTATGTACTCATAACAAAGTATCAAGGCCCACTTTGTGATCATCCAGAAACTTTCAAATGCATAGTTTAAATGACAATTCAAAATTGAATCTTCTTCATATGGGAAGATCCCACTTTTTCAAAACCCACTCAAACAAGCTCAACTTTCAAAACCCAAGCATCTGCAGACTCACCAGCACCAATCTAGCAAACCCACCAAAATTCATTTCAAAATTCAAAACTTGATTTCATGCGGCCATTTCATCAAACAGGTTGCAGACACAAATCAAACAAAACATCAAACACTATAGTGTGCAGTGTTTTGAGCCTAACTTGTTCCCTAGTTAGCTCACACACAACTCAGTAGATCATCTAGGAAGTTTAACTAAGGACTAGCACCCCTGTGAGCTTGCCATTGCCATCAATGGTGAACAACCGAGCACCTCAATGCCACCCCATAGTCGATAGCAGGCTAGAGGAAGAACTAGCCGTGTCAACCTTGTCTGGGAGGCAGCCCACCGTCCACCGCCACTGCCTGTCCCAGCCGAGAGCGTTGCCAAGCCCTGGACCACGCGCACAAGCCGCGCCCAAACCATGCCGAAGCGCGCCAGTGCCACCGAGCGTCCACGCATCGCGCCGCCCTCACCGACGCACGATCACCACCGACCCAGAGACCGCCAGACATCCCCGTTTGCCGCCGTGCCATACCACCGCCCGTCGAAGACGCCGCCTGCCGCAGAGCACCGCCTGCCTGCACCAAACCACACCGCCCCATGCCTCGCGACCATGTCGTTGAGCATCGCCAGGAGACACAGCATCGTCCCCTACCCTTTCCCATGCCAGTAGCCGCCTGTAAAGTCGCCCCCAACGAGCTCACCGTGCGCCCCGACGGTCCCCTCGCTCGACTATAAATAGAGGCCACCCCCACACGATTTCTTCACACCATCTCACTCCCCTCTCCCCACTGACCGTGCCACACCATTCTCAGAGCAAGGCGAGCACCACCTCGCCGGAATTTCACTGGAGCCTGCCGCTGCCGGAGAAGAAGGGAGCCAGCGATTGGAGCCGCCCCAGGAGAAGCCACCGGTACCAGGAGGTTCGCCGTCGTCGACTTCGTCGTTCACCCGCCTCGCCGACCCTCTCCCATACCCCGGTGATCCCCCAACACCCCTCACTGGCCGCGCTAGGTTTCGTTCTCGCCGGAGTTGTCTCGCGTCGACGATGACCCTCAGCCGTTGGATTAGAACTAGATCGAACGATCCACGTTGCCCCATACCGCTTCGCCCAGCCCCGTTACACTGACGAGTGGGGACACCCACTTAAGCAGCCATGGAGCACTTAGTTAGCAGGCCGTTAGAATTTCCCGCGCAGCCCAACAATTCAAATTAAAACTTTTCTATTTCAATTCAAAAACACTTCAGCACCCAACTTCAAAAATCAACCCAGATCGATTCAGTGCACCAAATTGGATGAAACCAATTTTGTTGGAAAGGTCTGTGAATGCTTAATCCAAGCCCATTGGATTCAAGTCATTTGGATCTGTAGATCACCCATAGTAAAAATAACAAGGCAGAAGCTTTTCTGCATTCAAACATTTTTTAAATTTAAACCATAAAAGCTTTTGAGTTGATTCCAACTCTCAAAAATCACATTTAACCATACCTTTCAGAATATATAAAAATATATATAGGTTTACTTGCAGAAATAATGTTCAAGTATTAAAAGAATGCTTCATAAGCATTTCTAGCCACTTTAATTAATTAAAATAAAAGGGTAAAACCTTATTAAATTGTGACACCACTTTAAATCACATTCCCATGGACTACAATATGTGGTGATGACATGTGTCAACATGATCCCATGTTTAGTATGGAGAATATTAAATCTTAAGTAGTTCTTCAATGAGTAGAAATTACTTTTCTAAAAATAAAAAGGATTTAAACCAAGCTTTAACCTTGTAATGTTAGAGATGATGCTAGATCATCTATAGGACCCTTGTGTGTGATGATTGCAAGTAGTTAAGTATTGTTTGGTGATTGTGTACCTCGTATTTATTCATAGACGCTAGTACCGACCAAGGATACGAGGAGGAAGGAGGATACTACGAAGAGGAAGCCGAGGAGAACTTCAACCACTGCTCTGCACAAGTCAAGCTAGTAACTATGCAAGCTTATATTGACATTGATGCTAGCCTTACTAATCAAGTTGACCTATGCAAGCTAACACTTGCAAGATACCTTACTGATGTCACAAACCCATACTTGTGAGATGACTACTTTATGCCTTAAGCATATGTGATCATACCCACTTGCTAAACCAATCCTAGTTTTATGTGCAAGCATCTTAATTTATTTATTTATCAAAGCTTACTTAGAGTCTACCTAAGAGTTTGGTAGATACTAGACAGTTGTGCTGAAGGTTGCATAAAGAGCATAAAATTTGGCCTAAGCTAGAAACCTTGATATCAGCCTAAGATATAAGGTTGGACTTAGTTGAAACTCCACTAGTTACCACCCCCCATTAGTACTACCCCCACCTGTAGATGCTAGTGCTAAGCATAAAACTTGATCAACTTTAGATGGGAATACTTGGTGGAAAAATGGTTATGAAAACCTTGGAATGATGGATCATTCTATTGAAATGTTTTGGACATGTGTTTCCAAACACTTGATGATTCCGGTGATAAAAATGTTGAGGCATGAGCCTTAGCCCTTTATAAAACTGATGGCTGTCTGGATGCGATACCATTCCAATTTTAGCGCATAAACCACAATACCGAATATTGGGTAGGGCTTGACCGAAACTTATATACCTTAGTATTAGTTCCCTCACGCCAAGGTCCGAGTGAGGCTACCTTGTGAAGATTGTCCACATGCAAGTACCCAAGATGGCGGTGTTCATGGTTGGGAGGCCAAACTCACAGGAGAGGTGCTTATACTAGGGAGTGTAATTGAAAGGTTAGGATTGATTATCCGCATCTTGAGTATGGTGAATTCAGGATTTGTTCTGATGATGTATCGAATGTTGTGGTGAAAGTGTACAATCTCTGCAGAGAATCAAACTATTGAATAGCGTCATGATTATGGACAGCTGAGTGGCCATCTTTGTTCCCGTCGATTTTTTAAAATGACTTGTGAAATGAATTGCGACTTTGACTTGACCACAACAGAGTTGTGACCTGGATTACAAGATCCCATTTAGGAGTTATAAAATTGTGACTAGCTTTGGAACTTAGTAAATATAAACCTGGCTTTTTGCAAAACAACCCTAGAGCCTAGTGTCCGATTATCCAAAAACGCCCCTTTACTTGTTAGTATTAGTTTGCGAGTACTTAAAGAGTACTCATGGCTTTGTCCCTGGCTATTCCCATGGCCAGACTATGAAGAGGAGTACCTGGAGGATGTACCCCAGGAAGGTTACGACAACTAGGATCATCTCCCATCGTCAGCATTGCCTGTGACCCCGAAGATGGAGCTTCGCCTACGCTACCGTTATTATTACGTATTCCGCTGCTTGATGTTGTATTAAGAACTGGATCATGAGATCCCTATTTGTGTAAGAACTTATGTATCATTTGTAATGGATGAAGTACTATGGTATCCAATTCTGTTATGTCTCGCAAAAATGGTAATCCCGGATTGCGTATGGCATAACAGGCATCTAGGATTGAAAAATCCGGGTGTTGACAAGTTGGTATCAGAGCCATCCTGACCATAGGAGACCCTAGTTAGATTGGACGTTGAACCAAAAACTTAGTTTCAAAACCCAAGAACAAAAATATTTACTAAAACTTATTCTCATTCTTACCTCTTTAATTCTTTAATAAAACTTCATGTTCCTCAAAAACTCTTGCAAAATATATAAAATTTTGACACACTTGATCACTCTGCTAATCTACTCATCCTCTATTTTTATAGATGGACGTGAAGTACAACAAGTTTTACCAACTCGGGAATGGAGGAGACCTTATCTTTGAGAGGGATCTGGATCAGCTTTCGGAACTTCTGGAGCGCCCGCATCTCGAGTTCTTCGGAGCTCAGCTCAATGATCAAGGGGGAGAAGATCTGCAGTGGCTAATTGTTGCAAGTCTCCGAGGAAAGATTGAACCTCCCACTACGGAGGGAATTCAGTTTACCTTGAGGAAAACAACTGGCTCGATGGACTTGCCAGAGCAATGCAGGAAGCTCTTTCCCGTCTGTGTGGGCAGAGCATCAATCAGATCAAGGGTACTCGCTTTGAGTTTTGCCCAAGGCGTGATGCAAATGGCCAACCACTGGAAGCCCCATACCACCCCGAGCTGAAGACTCAATTGGACCACCTTAGCTTCATGATGTATGATCGTCGCCAGAATCGGACAACCGCCGTGACTATTGCAACCACAAGTACGCCATCATCAAGACGAAGGATCGGACCATCGCCATGCTAGCAAAGGATCGCAAGTCTCGCCGCCATTTCGACAAGAAGGAGCGCATTGCCCATCTTCGCCATCGCATCTCATCTCGGAAGAGACCATCCATGAGAGAGACATGCGTTAGAGGAATGGGAGAATGCACGAGAAGATCTTCGTGGAGACCCTTACTCCTATCTCAAAGAATGACGATGATTTTCCGGAGGATCGTGCCATGGAATTCTTCATCGATGAGGATGATTTCGCCTTCATCAATGATGCGAGAAGATGATGAAGCCTGCACTCGAGAAGTAGTAGCACCGAGCACTAGCGTAGTGAGTAGTAGTCGGTCCCATCAGATCGCAGTTTCGAATGGTTCTTAAAACCATCTGCTTTTCTTTGTTGTGTGTGTGTTGTGTGTGCTATGAGTGAATGAATGAAAAAGCAAGTTGCTAGAAAACTTGAGTCAAACTCTAAAAACTTTTCAAAGACCCAAAACCTTAGAAATTTCCCTCTTTTCTCATGATCTATATCAATCTTCAGATGCCACGTGGAGGAAGTGCTTCAGCCCCGGACCCGATGTTGCAGATCCTGCAAATGTTGACTTCTGACCGCGAAGCTGAAAGAGAGGAACGCCAAGCCAACCTAGCCACTCTGCAACAGATAGCCCAGCTAGCCCACAACAACCAAGGCCATGGAAATCAGGACAACCACGGATCTAAGATCAAGAATTTCCAGAATACCAACCCACCCGTTTTCACCAATTCGGAAGAACCCCTAGACGCCGATGATTGGCTGCAAACCATGAAAAATAACTTAGAAGTAGCCGGAGTAGAAGCCAACGAGAAAGTCTTGTTCGCCACTCATTATCTAGCCGGAGATGCCAGGGCATGGTGGAACAGTGTTCGTGCAATGACCGGAGGCCAAATGATGACCTGGGAGGAATTCAAGGTCAAGTTTAGCAGAACCCATGTGCCGAGAGTTTGATCAAGAGAATGAGAGACGAGTTCAGAGAATTGAAACAAGGAAGGATGGTAGTGGAATACCGTGCCAAATTTTGTCATTATCTAGGTATGCCTGTGACGAGATAGACACCGAAGCCAAGAAGAAAGAAAGATTCACGAATGGCGCATGACGAGATGCAGACAGTGTTAGTCAATATCCCCTTTGCTGATATTGAAGCCCTTGTTGACTCTGCTATCCAGATGGAAGGAAAGATCAACCAGGCCAATGAGAACCGCAAGCGTCACATGATGCATCAACCAGGAACCCATCAGACCCCAAAGTATCGCCCCAACCCATCTCCAGGATTTGCCCCAAGAACCAATAGACCCCCTATGACCCGTCCGACCTATCCCAACCGTGGAAACCATAGACCCGGAGGAAATCACAACAACCCCGGCAACTCTAGCAATTTCACCCGCGCCCCCCCCCCCCAAGTTCAACACCAACAATGCTACCGCCAACCCCAACACTGCCCCGAGGACTGGAAGCAATGCTGTGCCTGTCGAAGCCAAGGACAAGTCACAAGTGACCTGTTATGACTGTGGAAATAAAGGCCACTATTCCAACGAGTGCCCCAACAAGAAGAATGCTACAGCCCCTAATACCAATGTCCCATTTCGGTGATGGCGTCGTGTCCACCAAGGAGAAGATTTGCCCAGAATTCACTCAACCGCAATGGCCATCTTTTTCTCATGCATCTTTGAAGAAGCTCGAAGCGCCGGGCGTCGTCTTGGTACGTTTTACATTAATTGATTGCAAGAGTGTTGTTTGACTCTGGTGCATCGCATTCATTTGTCACCGAAGAATTTGCCTGCACTAGTAAAATTCAACCAACCAAACTAAAGCATGTGATGATTGTACAAATTCCCGGATCAACCACCAAGGCTAGACAAATTTGCAAGGCCGTCCCTATCCGAATCCATGGCATAGATTTTTATGCTAACCTAATAGTACTCGGAACTAAAGGTTTGGAAGTAGTACTAGGAATGGATTGGATGTCCAAACATAAAGGAATGATTGACTATGCCAAGAAAGCCATTACCATGACCAGTACCGCCGGAATATCAGTCGAGCATATATCTGAAACCTTACCTCGCCAATTCAAGTGTAACAAGAGTCTATCCCAACCTACCATTGACCAAGTTCGGATAGTTTGCGAATACCCCGACGTATTTCCAGATGTTTTGCCCGGTATGCCCCCAGATCGGGATACGAGTTTATCATCGAACTAATCCCTGGAACAGGACCCATAGCCCAGAGGCCCTATAGTATGAACCCGTCAGAACTAGAAGAACTGAAGAAGCAACTGGATTCCATGTTAGAAATCGGATTGATTCAACCAAGTGCGTCCCCATGGAGGTCACCTGTCTTGTTTGTGGACAAGAAGGATGGAGGTAACCGTTTGTGTACGGATTATCGAAAGTTGAATGATGTCACCATCAATAACAAGTACCCCCTTGCCTAAGATAGAAGATTTGTTTGATCAGTTGATCGGAGCCCAGGTGTTTTCTAAGATTGATCTTAGAACTGGCTATCATCAACTCAAAATTCGTGCAGAGGATATCCCAAAGACTGCCTTTACCACCAGATATGGATTGTATGAGTATACAGTCATGTCTTTTGGATTAACCAATGCCCCCGCTTATTTCATGAACCTCATGAATAAGATTTTTATGGACTTCCTGGATAAGTTTGTCGTTGTTTTCATCGATGACATTCTGATTTATTCCAAATCAGAAGAAGAACATGAGTTACACCTAAGGACCATTCTTGGAACCCTTAGAGAGCATCATTTGTATGCAAAATTTAGCAAATGTGAATTAGTTACTGAGTAGGATTCCTCGGTCACATTGTATCAGCCAGAGGAATTGCCGTTGACCCTGCCAAAGTGAAAGATGTAGAAGATTGGCAAGCCCCAACCACTCAAACCCAAGTTCGTGCTTTTCTCGGATTGGCGGGATATTACCGCAAATTCGTAGAAGGATTCTCTAGTATCGCCCGACCCATGACCCAATTGCTGAAGAAGGACAAGAAGTTTGACTGGACAGACAAGTGTGAAGCGAGTTTTCAAGAACTCAAAAGGAGATTGATTTCAGCCCCAATCTTGATCATGCCGGATATCGCTAAGCCCTTCGATGTGTATTGTGACGCATCCAAGATTGGTCTCGGATGTGTGCTAATGCAAGAAGGCAAAGTTATATCTTATCTATTGCGACAATTGAAGCAACATGAACAAAATTACCCAACCCATGACCTCAAACTCGCAGCCGTAGTTTAGCCCTGAAGACATGGAGACATTACCCTATGGGAAACCGTTGTGAGATTTATTCGGATCACAAGAGCCTAAAGTATATATTCACTCAGAAGGAGCTGAATATGAGGCAGAGAAGATGGATTGAGCTAATCAAGGATTACGACCTGGACATTCACTATCACCCGGGTAAAGCCAACGTGGTAGCCGATGCCCTTAGCAGATTGCCGTGCCGCTTGAACTCCATGATTTTGAAGGAGCAACCAAGTTTGCACAAAGAGATGGAAGGTTTTCGAGTGGAATTAGTAAGTGAAGGATTTTTGGCTAGCATAGAACTTCATCCCACTTTGATCGGTCAGATTAAAGAGGCGCAGAAAGGAAATGCTAGTATCGATGGAATCAAACGTCGACGATGCGGCAAAAGTACGGATTCACCGAGGACGAAGAAGGAGTTTTGTGGTACAAAGGGCGCCTTTGTGTACCAGCGATTCGAGTTAAAGAAGTTATCTTGAAGGAGGCTCATGATACTCTTTATTCTATCCATCCGGAGGAACTAAGATGTATCAAGATTTGAAAGAGCAATTTTGGTGGCATAAGATGAAGAGAGAAATCGGAAGCTATATCGCCAAGTGTGATATATGTCGTGAGTCAAGGGGACATCAAAGACCCGCTGGATTGTTGCAACCTTTGCAAATTCCGGAATGGAAATGGGATTCTGTAGGAATGGAATTTATCACTGGACTACCTACTTCTAGTAGGGGAAATGACTCTATTTGGGTCATAGTGGACAGATTGTCCAAAGTCGCCCATTTCTTGCCCGTTAAAACTACCTATCAGAGTTCGAAGCTAGCGGAATTGTACATCGCTAGGATCGTTAGTTTGCACGGAGTCCCCAAGAATATTGTATCGGATCGAGGAACTCAGTTTACCTCGAGATTCTGGAAGAAGGTCCAAGAAGGTTTAGGAACCCGCCTAGATTTCAGTACCGCGTATCACCCTTAGACCGATGGACAAACGGAGCGAGTAAACCAAATACTCGAAGATATGCTTAGAGCATGTGTGCTAGAATATGGATCCAAGTGGGAAGACTGTCTGCCGTTTGCAGAATTTTCCTACAACAATAGTTACCAAGCCAGTTTGCAAATGGCCCCATTTGAATTCATGTACGGAATAAAGTGCCGCACCCCTTTGAACTCGTCGGAAGTAGGAGAGAGTCAAATTTTCGGACCCGACATCCTACGAGAAGCAGAAGAGAAGGTTCACAAGATTCGTGAGCATCTCAAGACAGACCAATCCCGACAAAAGAGTTACACCGACAAGAGACGTCGAGACCTCGCCTTCAACATTGGAGATTTTGTTTATCTGAAAGTGTCGCCATTGAAGGGAATGCAGCGTTTCCAACTCAAAGGAAAGATAGCCCCTAGATATATCGGACCTTTCAAAATTCTGAACCGTCGAGGAGAAGTATCGTATCAACTGGAGCTACCAGAAGAGATGTCAGCTGTGCACAATGTGTTCCATATCTCGTTACTTCGCAAATGTCTCGAAGTCCCCGAGAAGACCGAAGTGTTCAAGAACATCGATCACCGGACCATAGAGATCAATGATGACCTGACCTATCCCAAAGTACCCATCCGTATATTGGAAGAAGCCTTTCGAACTACCAGAACCCGAAGCATCAAGTTTCTCAAGATTCAGTGGAGCAACCACACAGAAGAGGAATCTACCTGGGAACACGAAGATCACATTAGGACGGAGTTTCCAGATCTCTTCAAATCCTAGGTAATCTTTTCGTCCTTTTTCAAATCTCGGGACGAGATTTTGTTTAAGGGGGGAAGGTTTGTAACATCCCAAAAATACCAAACTTAGATCAACAAACACTAATCAACAAGTTTAGGGTTAACAAAAACTTTTCTAAATAAATTCATGAATGCATGTATATGTGTATGCATGGATTTTGAATTTCTTTAAAAACCACCTTGTTTGTGTGATCCATTGCTTGTAAAATGTTTCTTAGGTGAAATAAACATCATCTAAAACATTCCCCACACTTTTCCTAAAGACAAGTAAATCAAAACAAATATATTAAGTGAATGGTCATTTTGACCAATTTAACTCCCATGCCTACTTTGGCTGTCTAAAACTTTCAAAACCTAATGAAACTTTTACGGATCTTTGCACCTTGTATGTACTCATAACAAAGTATCAAGGCCCACTTTGTGACCATCCAGAAACTTTCAAATGCATAGTTTAAATGACAATTCAAAATTGAATCTTCTTCATATGGGAAGATCCCACTTTTTCAAAACCACTCAAACAAGCTCAACTTTCAAAACCCAAGCATCTGCAGACTCACCAGCACCAATCTAGCAAACCCACCAAAATTCATTTCAAAATTCAAAACTTGATTTCATGCGGCCATTTCATCAAACAGGTTGCAGACACAAATCAAACAAAACATCAAACACTATAGTGTGCAGTGTTTTGAGCCTAACTTGTTCCCTAGTTAGCTCACACACAACTCAGTAGATCATCTAGGAAGTTTAACTAAGGACTAGCACCCCTGTGAGCTTGCCATTGCCATCAATGGTGAACAGCCGAGCACCTCAATGCCACCCCATAGTCGACAGCAGGCTAGAGGAAGAACTAGCCGTGCCAACCTTGTCTGGGAGGCAGCCCACCGTCCACCGCCACTGCCTGTCCCAGCCGAGAGCGTTGCCAAGCCCTGGACCACACGCACAAGCCGCGCCCAGACCATGCCGAGCGTGCGCCAGAGCGCCACCCGCGACCAGCGTCCACAGACCGCGCGCCACCCTCACCGCGCGCACACACGATCACCACCGACCCAGGAGACCGCTAGACATCCCCGTTTGCCGCCTCGTGCCATACCGCCACCGCCCGCCGTCGAAGACGCCGCCTCTGCCGCGCAGAGAACCGCCCGTTCCAGACCAAACCACACCGCCCCATGCCTCGCGACCATGTCGTTGAGCATCGCCAGGAGACACATCACCGTCCCCTACCCTTGCCCATGCCAGTAGCCGCTATGCGTCCAAGCGAGCTCGCGTCTTGCCCGACGGTCCCCTCGCTCGACTATAAATAGAGGCCACCCCCACACGATTTCTTCACACCATCTCACTCCCCTCTCCCCACTGACCGTGCCACACCATTCTCAGAGCAAGGCGAGCACCACCTCGCTGGAATTTCACTGGAGCCTGCCGCTGCCGGAGAAGAAGGGAGCTAGCGATTGGAGCCGCCCTAGGAGAAGCCACCGGTACCAGGAGGTTCGCCGTCGTCGACTTCGTCGTTCACCCGCCTCGCCGACCCTCACCCGTACCCCGGTGAGCCCCCAGCACCCCTCACTGGCCGCGCTAGGTTTCGTTCTCGCCGGAGTTGTCTCGCGTCGACGATGCCCCTCAGCCGTTGGATTAGAACTAGATCGAACGATCCACGTTGCCCCATACCGCTTCGCCCAGCCCCGTGTCACTGACGAGTGGGGACACCCACTTAAGCAGCCCGCGGGAGCACTGCACTTAGCAGGCCGGCCCGTTAGAATTTCCCGCGCAGCCCAACAATTCAAATTAAAACTTTTCTATTTCAATTCAAAAACACTTCAGCACCCAACTTCAAAAATCAACCCAGATCGATTCAGTGCACCAAATTGGATGAAACCAATTTTGTTGGAAAGGTCTGTGAATGCTTAATCCAAGCCCATTGGATTCAAGTCATTTGGATCTGTAGATCACCCATAGTAAAAATAACAAGGTAGAAGCTTTTCTGCATTCAAACATTTTTTAAATTTAAACCATAAAAGCTTTTAAGTTGTTTCCAACTCTCAAAAATCACATTTAACCATACCTTTCAGAATATATAAATATATATATAGGTTTAGTTCCAGAAATAATGTTCAAGTATTAAAATAATGCTTCATAAGCATTTCTAGCCACTTTAATTAATTAAAATAAAAGGGTAAAACCTTATTAAATTGTGACACCACTTTAAATCACATTCCCATGGACTACAATATGTGGTGATGACATGTGTCAACATGATCCCATGTTTAGTTTGGAGAATATTAAATCTTAAGTAGTTCTTCAATGAGTAGAAATTACTTTTCTAAAAATAAAAAGGATTTAAACCAAGCTTTAACCTTGTAATGTTAGAGATGATGCTAGGTCATCTATAGGACCCTTGTGTGTGATGATTGCAAGTAGTTAAGTATTGTTTGGTGATTGTGTACCTCATATTTATTCATAGACGCTAGTACCGACCAAGGATACGAGGAGGAAGGAGGATACTACGAAGAGGAAGCCGAGGAGAACTTCAACCACTGCTCTGCACAAAGCAAGCTAGTAACTATGCAAGCTTATATTGACATTGATGCCAGCCTTACTAATCAAGTTGACCTATGCAAGCTAACACTTGCAAGATACCTTACTGATGCCACAAACCCATACTTGTGAGATGACTACTTTATGCCTTAAGCATATGTGATCATACCCACTTGCTAAACCAATCCTAGTTTTATGTGCAAGCATCTTACTTTATTTATTTATCAAAGCTTACTTAGAGTCTACCTAAGAGTTTGGTAGATACTAGACAGTTGTGCTGAAGGTTGCATAAAGAGCATAAAATTTGGCCTAAGCTAGAAACCTTGATATCAGCCTAAGATATAAGGTTGGACTTAGTTGAAACTCCACTAGTTACCACCCCCCATTAGTACTACCCCCACCTGTAGATGCTAGTGATAAGCATAAAACTTGATCAACTTTAGATGGGAATACTTGGTGAAAAATGGTTATGAAAACCTTGGAATGATGGATCATTCTATTGAAATGTTTTGGACATGTGTTTCCAAACACTTGATGATTCTGGTGATAAAAATGTTGAGGCATGAGCCTTAGCCCTTTATAAAACTGATGGTTGTCTGGATGCGATACCACTCCGGTTTAGCGCATAACCACAATACCGAATATTGGGTAGGGCTTGGAAACTTATATACCTTAGTATTAGTTCCCTCACGGCCAAGGTCGAGATGAGGCTACCTTGTGAAGATTGTCCACATGCGTACCCAAGATGGCGGTGGTCATGGTTGGGAGGCCAAACTCACGGAGAGGTGCTTATACTAGGGAGTGTAATTGAAAGGTTAGGATTGATTATCCGCATCTTGAGTATGGTGAATTCAGGATTTGTTCTGACGGATGTATCGAATGTTGTGGTGAAAGTGTACAATCTCTGCAGAGAGTCAAACTATTGAATAGCGGCGTCATGATTATGGACGATTAGAGGCCATCTTGTTCCCCGTCAGATTTTTTTTAAAATGACTTGTGAAATGAATTGCGACTTTGGCTTGACCACAACAGAGTTGTGACCTGGATTACAAGATCCCATTTAGGAGTTATAAAATTGTGACTAGCTTTGGAACTTAGTAAATATAAACCTGGCTTTTTGCAAAACAACCCTAGAGCCTAGTGTCCGATTATCCAAAAACGCCCCTTTACTTGTTAGTATTAGTTTTGAGTACTTAAAGAGTACTCATGGCTTTGTCCAGCTATTCCCATGGCGGACTATGAAGAGGAGTACGGAGGATGGACCCGGGAAGGTTACGACAACTAGGATCATCTCCCATCGTCGGCATTGCTGTGATCCGAAGATGGAGCTTCGCCTACGCTACCGTTATTATTACGTATTCCGCTGCTTGATGTTGTATTAAGAACTGGATCATGAGATCCCTATTTGTGTAAGAACTTATGTATCGTTTGTAATGGATGAAGTACTATGGTATCCAATTCTGTTATGTCTCGCAAAAATGGTAATCCTGGGATTGCGATGTATGGCATAACAGGCATCTAGGATTGAAAAATCCGGGTGTTGACACAACCGGTGTTAAGGGGGGGCTGAGCGCTGCGGCAGACCCACGTGCGCCACCCTTTAACACCGGTTCGTATAAGAACCGGTGTTAAGGGGGGCCTCTAACACCGAACCCTCAACAGCGGCTCTACAACCGCTGTTACAGGGTGTTCTGAACCGGTGTTAGAGGTGGTGTTCTGCACCAGTGCCGGCTGACCCAGTTCGGACACATGATGTGTCTAGATTGGTCTGTTTAGGTCGGCCTGCGAATACAAAACTAGGTTATTTTGGTCTCTTTTCGTTTGGGTCGGGGTTGCCTCCAATAGGCTTGGCCCTTTTTTTCGCGAAATACAAAACATTAAAAAATAAATAAAATAACCTAGTCATCGGGCTCGTTGGAGAGCTCGATGAACACCAGTGGCGACCATGGCCTCGGTAGATAATACGCCGGTGGTGGTGGTGGCGACGTCATGGGCATGGGTGGGGCACGTGGTGGTGATTCCCACATCGTGCCCTCATCCTGAGGCGGCGCCTGATAGAACTGGCCAGGCCATGCATCCGACAGTGGCGATGGGGACAACTGGTTGACATTCTCCACCGGGTGGGCAGAGAGCTCGACGACATCCTCCAGTCCCTCCCATCGCCACTTGGCATCTCCTCCTCATTGGATTCTTTCATGGCGGCACGAGTGGTTTTGCCTTCGTCGTAGCCCGGCGGTAGGACCACGATGGGTGGCATGGGATCCTCCTCCTCCTTGACGTCCGCTAGCTCCTACCCCAGCCTTCGTCTTCATCGTCGATGGCCGAGAAGTCGACGTCACCCATGTAGGACAAGCGGCGCCTCACCTCGTGCTCCCAATCAAGGAATTTTACCCAGAAATCGCGAAGTTAGTACGCGGGTTCGTTGTGGAGGTGCGCCGGCAGCTGGCACCCACAGTGCTAGTCAAGCAGGTGCTTGTCCGTTGGCAACAGTGGCACAAGGATGCACACTCGGTTTAGGTGCCACCCCGGTGGCAAAGACACATCGTGGTGCTCACATGGGTGGCATTAATACCGACGCGTCGTGGCCAAGAAGCCATCGTTTCGGTTCATCAACGATGTTCATAATCTTTTGGATGGCTTTGACCATCAATGACGCGCTGATCGAGGCAGCCGGCGAAGCGCCCGGTCACTGCTAGGCGGGTATGTGCGTGGACGCGAGGGCATGAGGGAGGACATGTGTGTTGTCTGCGACGACGCATTCCGAGCGCATGTTTGGCCCAATAATGGATCGGCACCGACACGCGTGGTCATCTAGGTTGAACTGCTGGAATAGGTTTTCACCGTTCAGGCGTCCGCGTGGACCGATTCCAGTAGTCGAATGGATCAACCTGGTGAAGATGACCTAACATCTCTTTGCTTGACTAGACGTGTGAATAGTGGGTTCTTGTGTGTATGTGCATCTATACGCTGTCCCAAGCGCAGGGCTCGTTAGCTGAAATCACAGGGAGAGATTCGGCTAGTCGGTGGACGTGCACAGCTCAAGGGCTAGTCGGAGTAGGACAGCAGGGAAAAAAAAGCACATGGACAGGATGTATGCGGCCACTCCCCAGCCTCCTCGTCCCACCCGTCAAGTCTAACGATGGGGTGGAACACCAAAAGAAATATCTCCGAAGATCATGATCGAAAACTCACGACGCTACGACGCTGTGTCCCCACCGAAACCATATCTCGCGTCTGAGGGCTACCAAACGGCAGATCCAAACGATCTGTTTATGTTAGTTTAATTTGAACCACGGTTGCTTTTGAGTCGAGCTCCGGTCTGTCTAACTAGCCGCGTACAATGGCGTGAACCATTTATCCGTGACTGGCAAACAGGGTGAGACCATTTCTTTTTTCAAATTCAAACATAGATTGTTCGCTAAAAACTGGCAAAGTTTATACATTTCATACTTAATTTATATTTATAATTCAAAACAAAATTAAATTAGCCTAACCCTAGCTACCGATCTTCCCGCGTCGGTGCCTCCATGTCCATCTATGGGTCGAGATCGATGTACTCCGGCGGCGTACAGAGGTTGGGTGGCGGCAAGGTGGGAGCGGACGCGGGTGGGTTGATCACCTGCCCATGCCACGCCGCCGTCGGCCCCGTGTGGTGGTGGTGGTGCGCCAACTCCATCCCCACCTTCGGAGCGATGCGCGGCGCCTACCCGGCAACGAAGACGGTGGAGGCAACATGGCGTCGCCACGAGCAGGGACGGAGACAAGGGGGACGACCAGGGGCTACGTCCCCCCTATGCTCATGATTTTCTTAGAAATACTAGCCATGTAAGCTCCTAGTTCATGGTGTTTTAGCTAGTTCTGCCCCCTCAAATGGATCACACATACACCTTACCCCCCTTGAGTTATGTTCCTGGCTCCGTCCATCGCCCCATAAGGCGTCCTCGTCCTGTGCACTGGTCGTAATGGCCTGCTCGGTGAAAGCTTTCTCATAGCCCCTTCCCCACCGCTTTGCCGGCGGGATGTTGTTGATGCGGCGACGGATCTCCTGCTCTAGCTCTTTCCCCTTCTTGGCACGGGTGGCACCGGGACCCGATACCCATTGAGGTGTCGATCAGCGTCGCATTCTGTCGTCATTAATGGCACAAGCTGTCGTCGGTCAGCCTTCCGCCTGCATATCTGAATCACTATCGTGATTAAGTCTAAATCGATACCGTTGCACGTGTCTGAATCAATACCACGTTAAGTGGTGACTGATGTATGAACCAGTATCACACGTGAATAGGACACCCCTTCCATCCGTCCGCGTCCGAGCCGGTCGGCACATCCGTCCGGATGGTTCGTGCAAGTGCAGCCGCGCGGACGCGTCGAGGATTGGGTCGAACGGAAGACACACCCACCGCACTGCACTGCTGGGTGGGGTGCAGGCACGATCATGGACGTCAGCTGATCCGGTCGCCGCGTCCCGATCCCGTGGCTCTTTCGGCGCCGCGAAGAGGCGATGCGTGTGTGTGTGATGCGGTGGGTCCCGGACCGGACGGCCCTTTCGGTCTCGGGGCTGCACGCGATTGCAGGTTGCCGCTGCCGGTGCCGGCCTCTTGGCCTGCTGCGTGCGTGCGTTCGTGCGTGTCCCCCGCAACGTGATCGTCGAGGCCACGAGCTCTTGTCCGCGGCACAGCACAGGTCACAGGATCCGCTGCTGAGTGTCGTGATGATATCATCGCCTCGGCCGGCACGGGGAATATGACCGTGTGCTTCGTACGAAAGTCTGAAACTCTGAAAGGAATCGTCGATGTGATGATGCCCGGATTCGAGATGTCGCCGGGGAGAAAATGAGAAATACCGTGGCCAAGCAATCCTCACCGACAGTTGCTCAAAATCAGCTCCTGCATGGCGCTAAAGTGAGTATGAGGACGTAGGAGAGAGAGAGCAGGTGGGACAAAGCAATGGTTCGGAGTGAAATGAATCTCTCAATCTTCCTTACACTTTTTTAGCTTTTTTTTTAAAGGAGCGTATATTAATATCAACGAAGATATCAATTACATTCAGCCTCTGCAACAACGCAGTGTCCTAGCAGCGTTACGGATGCACACAGCTAAAAAAGAAAAAGAGAAATTACAAAAAAAATAAATCCGCTATAGCAATCCATTACTTGTAACAGCAATACTAACACCACCAGAACAACATCAAAAGTCCAGCTTTTTCAAAAGCGACGCCTCCAATAAGGGAACAGTGTACAAGCGCCGTTGTCTTCCGATCATAGATCTTAGGTTTTCACCCTGAAGAAAGTCCTTGCTCGCAAAACAATGCCTTCAGTAAGGTCATTGCCAGACAATCAATTAAGGCCAGACATTGGATTTTCACCATAGAAGATCAGACACTGAACGTCTCCTGTGCTGCCGCCCCCACTAACAAGCCGCTGCTACAAATCACGGATCTCCAAGCCAGTTACTCAACACCGAAGACTCGAACCAACTATGCTAGCCCTTAAAAAAATCTGCTTTCATGACATTCTCCACCATTGACTTCACCATGGACCGACAAAGAAAATATCCAATGATGGTAACAGGCAGCAGAGCTTCGCAATGCTCCCTCTGAAACCAAACGGTTAGAAAATACACGGGTACGCACGACCGAATCCCATCCGACCAGCATTCTCCAGGCATGAGCGTCCATGGGAGATCGCCAACGGAGCATTCCGGAACCCGACAATCCTCACAGATCAGCAACGGCACGCAACCAGCAGTTCTTTGTCTTTGCGCATGAGAAACCAAGGGCCACCGCCATTATCCTCGAGACTCGCAAGCCCCCACGCCGCCAGCCTCCTCCAGCACGACGGCAACACAAAGAAGCAACAAGAAAGCTAAGTCGAAGGGGATGAACCCCCGCAACAGCAACCCTACTAGGATCCAACAACGTCGAACATGGCCCAAGGCCTAGATCTCAGTCCGCCGGAAACCCAGATCGCCGTTGCCAGTGACCATCGCTTCTACCGGCAGCCACCATGGCGGCGCCTTGCCATCTCTACGCTGCCGCCCCGCCAGAGAAATCAAGCCTCAGCCGACAAGCCGCACCACGCAGTGTACTCCGCCGCTGCCACGTAACCCCCCATGCGACGTGGCCGAGGCCACCTTTCTAGCCCACCGTCGTTTGACGGGGTGGGCGCCGCCACCACCGCTGTCGGCGGCGGCAGCGGCGGCCGCTGCTTGCAGATCAGCCTCAAGAGGAGGGATTGGAGGGAGGGTCCTCTGGAGCCGCCAGGGAGGGAAGCGACCCGAGAGGAGGGTTTCCGTGAGGTTGGAAAAGCAGTCCAAAATCTACTTTGGGCTATATAATCTGAGCAGTCAAATTTGCCTCAGAGCGATGGTTGCAGCTATTTTTAAGTGCGGACAATCTTATTGGTGGACCTCACTTGAGTGTTTTCACTTGTCTTTTCTTTAACGACTTTTTTTGCGTTTCACTTTTTGTTGTTATACTTATAGTTGTCGGTGTCCCTAGTTGGGCGTAGAGGCAAACATTGTACCTCATCGGTCTCGTATGAGCTTTTGTTCAACCACGCATGAGTCATAGTCACTTGGGTGGCCGGCAATGGGGAGGAGTTGATATCATTTCTCTCCGACGGTTTTCGATTCGATGATATTCTAGTGTAGGATCCATGATGCAACAAGATCTACACATGTATTTTCTCATGATTTGACAAAAAACAACACAATATATGTTAGTGTTTTGGTCACATGATGCGTTGAAAATAAATTCCACTTATGCAACAAATCTCTATTTGTTGTGGAAATCTGTTAAAAAGGTTACAACACAATAAGCATGAAAATCCCACGGTATGCAATATAGAAAAAGGAATACATGTAGCAATAAGAAAACACCTTTGCAATATACAACCGATGATGCTAGATATGAGTGCTTCGAAGAACCTTGGGTGGCTACTAACAATTTGGGATACTCGAAATATCGATGGATCATTCATGGCTACATTTAGTTAGGGTTCTCTCCATGACCATATATGCGAAACTTTTTTGCTCGATGACCATACGATCGTAGACTTGTGCAAATGCTATAGAGGCGGAAACCATGTCATCCTGGGAAGGACTAAATCCATCTCCCAAATAGAATTCATTGCTTCCAATCATTGAGCTGGATTAATTTTGTAGAGCTAGTGTCACTAGGGCCAGTCATTGATTGCAATAAATTGTTGTGCGCATACAACATAGAATGAAGCTGATGCCCCAAAGAGATAGGGGAGTGTACTTTCACGAGATTAGTAAATGCTCAATTATATGTGTCATGAACTTGCATATTATGCTCAAGTAAATGATTGAACTACCTATTGGATTGGAGCCCTTTCTCTCCTTCCCTCCCCTCTCCCTCGACTACGGTAACCGAGAGCCTCCTTTCTCTTCTCTGGCCGAGCCAAGGCCCTCTCTGGTGGCGCCGCCACTGGAGAATGGCGGAGGTGAGGCTCGCCCTCCTATAGAGTAGATGGTTTAGGTCTTTGGCTCCTCGCCGTAGGTCTAGGTTTAGGTTTTCCCATGTCTGCACTTGTGGCGTTTGGCAAGTAGCTGTTCGGCATGTCCCCTCCGGCGTTCTTGCATGACGTCGGGTGGCCAACTTTGCACTGGCCTAGCGAGATCATGTGGTTGGAGAGAGCTGGGGCTACTACTACCGTGGGAGGAGGCCCTTTCGATATGTGTGTCTGCTGCATCTGGATCTGGTAGCCTTACGGCGCCCTACTCCCCTCGGCCGACCATGTGTAATCACTCGGACACTACGCTCTAAACACAAGACGGTATAACCTAAAAGTGGAAAAGACATATGTAACATCCCAACGTTTAGGAACCAACGAGGGGTATTCTCAATTTCGAAGAGTATCCGACTCAGGTGTCTCAATCTTACGTGCATGCGTGTGCTTTATTACGCACGCGCATGCGTATGTGTTCTATCCCGCGCACGCGTATGTACGTAATATCTCCTGTATAAGATATTTATTACGCACGTACACGTGTGTACTATACCGCAGGCGAATATGTATATAGATATACCAGTCCGGGGGACTGGTATATGTATATCATATTTACGCATGCGTGTATACATGTGCGTGATTTGATATCTCAGCATACATGATGAGATAACAAACATGCGCGCGAGGAGGGGCCTCCTCTTATGCTAATCCCGGAGCACGTACATGTACACACGTGCGTAAGCCGAATCTGTATTACTGAACACTTCGCTGAAAAATATGTGCATTTGCATGCATTCATCTACAAAAGTAGGGTAATTTTTTTGCCAAACAAAACCCTGAAGTGATCATAGTTTCCTTCACTAATTTGAGTTAGGAATTAGCTCTTTCTAGTGATTGTTATAAATCTTGACATGATCTCTAGGAAATTAAATGATTTTGGGTGAACAATTCAAATTCATATTTAAATTTGAATAACCGTTGAATATATTTGAAAATTAGAAGTACTTAGTATTTTACTATTTTCAAAATGATTTATATATAGAAAGTATGAACCATTGAATGATATATTCAATATTATACAAGAAAAAAGAATTGAAAACAATATAAATAGAATAATTCATACAAGAAAGTTTATTTATTATTATTTCCTTTATTCAATAAAAATAATTCAAACGCAATTGAATAAATAAGAAAAAACATTATAGAGACACTTGTAAAAAAGGAACTTCATTGAATGATGAAGTGATATTACATTGTTCCTTACAAACAAAAGAAATGAAAATTACAAAAGTAATAAAATGAAAATTCTAAACTACAATCTATCTATTTCCTAATCTAATCTTTTTGATCATTCATCAGTGACTTTGTACCTGCAAAACAAAGAAACAAACTAAAATGAAAAGAAATGGTTATGGTTAGTTTTTGCTCTCAATTTGAACAATGAGGTGCATTGTTTGGTCACATCATTGAGCTAATCAAAAGGGGCAAATTTCACCAAAGTGAAGTATATGTTTTTATTCAAAAGGGCTTCAGAACACCATCATAAGCCAAAGAGGGGCAAGTTTCACCAGATAAGCATAGTAAAAGGAAGGGACATCACATCTTTTCTTCTTGAGCTGATCCATAGGAAAAGCAAACAGTCAAGCAGCTTACACACTCTCATGCATGGAGTGTGCTATCAACAGCAGGAGAGAAGAGAGGTGAATAAGGTCACAACTCCCACACACACACACACAACAAAGCAAGCTTTGCTAACCAGTTCACATTCACAGCCACTTTTACATCTCAAGAACACAAGGAACCACCCATAGTACTTGAAACATTTCCATTAGACCAACCCACAAACTACCTCTGAAAACGAATAACAAACCATACAAGATGGTCACTTAAAGGAGGGGGTGGATTTTGAGGACAACAAGGTCAGGCATGAGCTAGGAGGAGAAGGCAATCAAGCAAGTAGAGGAAGTTCTTCATCAACAAGAACAAACTTTGAATCATCAGTACAACCAAGTTCATAGCAGCGACACCAACATCATCTAGTTGGTAAGCACAAGCAAATATGCTTTGTATTTACCATTCCAACTATAAGAGCATGATTTGTTGGGTATTTGTAATCTCATAGATACACCCAAGTGAGGAGTGTATTAATCATAGAAAAACTAAAAGGATTAAATGAACATCTGTTCAAAATTGACAGCTAGGTCTCAGCCTATGCATCACTGACCTAGATGACACTCTCTAGTTTTACAACTGGATGCAATCAAACATATGTATTTTCTTTTATTGGGAACATCCCAAATTTTGGGTAGCACCTCAATAAAATCCAAGGAAACAACCATTCATTTATCATAAAGACAACATCTGCAAGCCTTCATAGACTAGATAATCTAATCTTTTTCCTAAAAATCATTTAGGAATTATTTATTTTCTTCTAAAAGAATCATTCAGAGAGTTCATATACATAAGAAAAAGTAGTATCATCATCTAAAGGAGTAATCCTTATCTGATACATGAATGGATCATCTCACTAGATAAGCACAAAGAGTAGTTCATATAATATCTGTATATCATCAGAAGCAAGATCTAGAGTAAAAACCACTATGATTCCTCTTAAACAAGCCATCGGAACAATTGGATAGATAGTCAGCTATAATTCTTCACTACATAAGCATTTCAATTGCAAACCAATAAGCATCTGTCAATCCTAGATCATCACTATATCATCTATTTATATCTCCATCTAGATAACAGTAGGTTTGGATTTAGGCAATATCCTACTTGAGAGAAACAACTGTCAGTAATGCCAAATCAAACATGGCATCAGAATCTTCAGGGTACACCCACAGAAGAATTACTCAGGAAATAATTCAAACTATCACCGTTATCCACAACTAAAGGGTGGGACCCTAGAATAGGAGATAGACCCTAATTAGGAGTCCACCACCGCAATCACGCAGAGAGTAGCAAGGGAGACAAAGAGCAGAGGGGGAAAGGAAGAAAACTCACCGTAGGTCCTCGCTAGGTATAGAAGAGGAAGTAGAACAGCCGACGACGATGTCCATGGAGGCACAGGGAGCACCCGAAGGCACTGCAACCCGCGCCAGGTCGCAGACATGGCGACCACGGAAGAACCACATCGTCGCCATAGCACCAGAGCACCGCCAGGGAACCATGCTAGCGCTAGGTGAATTGAGAGATCCTTCTCGCCGTAACCTCCTGGCCTTTATATAAATAGGCAGGTCCCGGGTTAGGTCGAGTCGGTTACAAACTAGGGTTGGTACCCTTTAAAATTCTATCTAATCTAGACTTGTCCTCCAAGGAGTCGAAAACGTCATGGGCTTGGGCCACCCGAAGTCTTCATGGGCTGCGTGTCCTGACGTGGGCCTTCCTTGGGATGGACCAGGTATACCAATGTCATGTACCCGTGGGGTATATCCATGTCAGTAGCCCCCGAGTGCTCAGTCAAATCGTAGATTCGGCTAAGGGCTCTTTCAATCTTTCACGTGCAATTGTGCCTGCTATTTCAAGGAGAAATGTTTTAGTTCATAGGGATTTGTTGATGCGTGTGCCTAGCTCACCTGACAGATCAGGGCCAGTTAACTGTCATTGGATAAAACAACATGATCTTCATCAAACTCGAGTCCCTGGACTCGAATTCAAAACAATTGTTGGTGTGATTCGACTCGAATCCCAATGAATTTTCAAGTGATGTACCTAACGCGTCCGTCGGTATTTTCATCGTGTCTATTGACATGAAAATTTACTGGCAGAGCGTAGTCAGGTGCGTTACCAGGCCATCGGATGATATCTGTAGGTCTTATCTTTGCGTCGCAGACACAGTATCCGAAGTTTTATCACCGTGGAGGTGTTTTGGGTGTCTAAGAAGACTGCTTCTCACTTAGCGTTGGTTTGGACAAAGTTGCCAAAAAAGATTTTATTGTATTTAGATCTGAAGTATCACAGTCGAAGAATTTATAGGGTGAAGGGCCAGCGCTCCCTATGGGAGTATCCCCCGAGTGTCTATTTGAGTCGTAGACTCGAGCATAGACTTTAGTTCAGTCGTTTTCAATGTAAGTCCAAATGACACAATTTTTTCGGATGCTCAACCAACGCTCCCTATGGGAGTAGTCCCCGAGTCCGTAGTGGAGTCGCAGACTCGACGTAGGACTCGAAGATAATGTCGAGATGATGTTACCTTAGTAATTTCTCGGGTGCGTGGCCAACGCTCCTGATAGGAGTAGCCCCCGAGTAGTTTCTCGAATCATAGATTCGAGTAAGTAATTAAATGATCAGTCGAAATATTCGAGCCGTTGCTGGCTTTGCTTTGATGATGTTAGTGCCGACGATAGGTGATCTCAACCGTCTGCGGAAGCAGAGTTATTGTGATGAGAAGATCGTGGGTCCCACCCCTTGACTTGACGTTGAATAGTCACGCGTAAAGGTGGATCTCATTCCGAGGGAAGAGAAGGAGCGCGTCGCAATTCGGATGAACTACCTGACGCAACAAGAGCTGGAGGCTGGTGGCTTTTTCTGGATGGACCGTGATTGAACCATCGTCCTTGCGATGGTGCAAGATCGCGTACACGAGGTTCTTCGGGTGCTGAGGCAGGCGAGGTCATCACTTGCGGCCATTTGGTCTATCATGTTTCCTTTGGACGCTGCGCCTTCTACTTTTTTGGGTTTTCTTGGCAAATTTCGAAATGTAGGACATGTAAAGGAGTTGGTGCGTCATCAGCTGATTGCAGGGGTCAAGGCTGCCTTGTCTCTTGTTCGATTGCATCGTCGTGATGTTAATCTTGCAGAGTGGCGACTGGACCGCCCCTTCGACCAGATGGCAGCTTATGGGACATGCGCCCTCATTACGCAGCTGTGGCGCAGCACGCCAAAGAGATTGTATATTTGTTCGAGCAGCGGGTGAATGTAATGCTCCAGAATAATCAGGTCCTGTAAAGAAAACAAAATGATATAAAATTTGTATTTATTCGAGTGGGCTTGTAACGCCCTTTGTAAAGTTTATATGTATTGGCACGTGGTGCTTTGTAATGTGCATGTCCCTTTCGTTAGCCTGACATGGTCAGCTACTCGGGTTGTATGCGTTGTTTACAGTCGACGAAGTCGTGAGGTGAGGCGTAGCCCCCGAGCATATTTAGCGAGAAATAATTTAAGGAGAAAAATATATTTGATCCAAGGAACTTAGCTTTTATTTATAGCAAACGAGGAGTTGCATTGTTCGGCTTAGTAGCCTTGGCTGAATAGCTTTATTAAAAGTAAAGGATAACTAGGGGTAGAAGCGTCTCAATCGTGCGATGTTCTAGGGGTTAGAGTATTCGACTTCTGATGCGACGTCCATGATTCGGTAGGCTCCACCTGGGAGGACTTCGATGATGATGTAGGGTCCTTCCCAGGGTGACTCGAGCTTCTTGTGCCTTTCTTGCTTGATTCGCAGGACGAGGTCACCTTCGACGAAGGACCTTGGGCGCAACCGTCGGCTGTGGTAGTTGCAGAGGCTCTGTTGATAGACTGCTGAGTGAGCCGCGGCGATGTCGCGTGCTTCGTCGAGTGTGTCGACAGCGTCTTCGAGTGCTGCCGATGATTCGGCTTCGCTGTAAGCGACGACCCGTGGGGCCTTCTGGCGTATCTCGACGGGTAGCACGACTTCGGCTCCGTGCACCATGAAGAACGACATGTAGCCAGTTGAGCTGTTTGGAGTTGTGCGAAGGCTCCAGAGAACCGAAGGTAGCTCGCCTGCCCAGGCCCCCTCAAGCCTTTCGAGTGG
This sequence comes from Avena longiglumis, assembly GCA_030063025.1. Lineage (NCBI taxonomy): Eukaryota > Viridiplantae > Streptophyta > Magnoliopsida > Poales > Poaceae > Avena > Avena longiglumis. The sequence goes on along the minus strand of CP125974.1, from coordinate 425,300,996 downwards.
GCATATCAGGTGCTTCTTAATGTCGTTGCCTATGAGGCTGTTGGCCTTTTCGACCTGACCGTTGGTCTGCGGGTGCGCCACAGAAGCGTATGATATGTTGATGCCAAGGTTCCCGCAAAAGTCTCGAAAGTCTTTCGAGATGAAATTCGAGCCGTTTTCCGTTATGATGCTATGAGGCACACCGAACCTGTAGACAATGGACTCGAAAAATTTGACGACAGTTTTGCCGCTTTGGTTGGTGACGAGCATGGCCTCGATCCACTTGGTGAATTTGTCGACTACGACCAGGAGGAAGACGTGACCTCCTGGTGAGGACTTTGGCAGTTTGCCGATCATGTTGAGGCCCCACTGGGCGAAGGGCTAGGCCAGTGGTATGGGCCTCAGTTCGGATCCTAGCGCGTGTGGCTTGTCCGCGTACCTCTGGCAAGCGTTGCACCTCTGGACGATGTCCTTGGCGTCGCTCATTGCGGTTGGCCAGTAGAACCCAGCTCGTAGAGCTTCGGCGACAAGGGCGTGGTTGCCTACGTGATGGCCGCAAATACCCTCATGGATGTCTTGGAGGATGCTTTCTCCGTCATCGATGGTGATGCACCATTGGAGCACACCCGAAATGCTGCGCTTGTACAACTCGCCATTGATGATGGTGAATGCTTTGGACCAGCGAGATATGCACCGGGCATCTGTCGGATCATCGGGCAGTTGATTGTTTATCAGGTACCGAAGGTACAACTGTGTCCACGTTTCTTCAACCGCCATGACCTGCATCACGCTGACCAGCTCGGCATCTGTGTCCAGATTTTCAGGTCCTTCCTGGCCGTCGGGTAGCGCAGCCCCCGAGTGCTCTGCTTCTTCGGCTAAGCCTTTTGGGAATTTTCTCTTGATAGAGGGTACGCAGATTTGTTCGAGGAACACACCTGGTGGCACCCGTGCACAGGTGGAGCCGATGTTGGCGAGCCTGTCAGCCTCTTTGTTGTTTTCCCTTCCAACGTGCTGAAGCTCACAGCCGTCAAAGTCCCCTTCGAGTGAGTTGTAGAGTGCAGGTACACGATCATGTTGGCGCTATGGACGTCACACTCGTTCATCGTTTGCTGCACGACGAGGTTCGAGTCGCCATAGATGACTAGGCGTGTTGCGTCGCACACCTTGTCCATCCTCATGCCATGGATGAGGGCCTCGTATTCGGCCTCGTTGTTAGAGGCGCGAAATTTCATCTGAATAATGTACTTCATCTTGTTGCCTTGAGGGGACGTCAGTATGACGCCAGCCCCGACTCCAGCCTCGCGCTTGGAGCCGTCGAAGTGCATCATACAGGACAGCGACATGTCCGGGGTATCCGTCAGCTGGAGTTCCATCCAGTGGACGTGGAAGTCAGGTAGGACCTGAGACTTGATGGCGGTACACCGCTTGTAGATTATGTCTAGAGGGGACAATTCGATGCCCCACAAGGATACGTGCCCCGTGGCTTCGGGGTTGTTCAGGATGTTCGATAGCGGGGCGTCGTTGACGACCATGATCTGATGTTCTTGGAGGTAGTGGCTCAGCCGACGAGCCGTCATGAATACGCCGTAGGCGAGCTTCTGGTAGTGAGGGTACCTCTGCTTTGTCGCGGTTAGTACCTCACTGAGGTAGTAGATTGAGTGTTGGACCCCGTGGGTCTTGCCATCTTCGGGTCATTCGACCACGAGTATGGTGCTGACCACCTGATGTGTGACTGCGATGTATAGCAGCAGAGGCTCCCATTCCCTCGGCGTTTCCAGAACATGCGAGGTGGAGAGCAAACGCTTGAGGTCCTCCAACGCGTTGTCTACTTTTGGTGTCCACTCGAACTTGTCCGTCTTGCGCAGCAGCTGATAAAAGGGTAGGGCCTTCTCGCCCATTCGGCTAGTGAATCGGCTCAGCGCTGTGATCCGCCCAGCTAGCTGTTGGACGCCTTTGAGATTCTTTGGCTTCTCCATGGCCAGTATGGCCCTGATTTTCTTTGGATTCGCCTCGATCCCCCGTTGGGAGATGAAGTAGCCGAGTAGCTGGCCATACGGGACGCTGAAGGCGTAATTGTCTGGCTTTAGCTTGATCTTGTAACAATCAAGGTTATCGAACGTCTCGCGGAGATCATCGATCAGTGTCTTGGCCTCCCTGGTCTTGATTACTATGTTGTCAACATAGACTTGGATGTTGCGAATGATCTGGTTTTTCAGGCACGCTTGCATGCACTTCTGGTATGTGGCGCCTGCGTTCTTCAGCCCGAAGGGCATGGTGTTATAGCAGAATACTCCGAACAGCGTGATGAACGCCGTTTTCTCCCGATCTTCGACCTTGAGCCGAATCTGGTTATAGCCTGAGTAGGCGTCGAGGAAGGAGAGTTTCTTGCATCCTGCAGTCGAATCGATGATTTGATCGATCCACGGTAGAGGGAAATGGTCCTTGGGACAGTGCTTGTTGAGCGATGTGAAGTCCACACACATCCGCAGGATGTCCGTGTCCTTTTTGGGGACCAACACGGAGTTGGCCAGCCACTCGCTCTCCTTGATTTCCCTGACGAAGTTGGCATCGAGCAGTCTGTTGACTTTGATTCCAACGGCTTCGGCTCTTGGTTCGAACAGTTGCCGTATCGACTGCTTGACTGGCTTCGCATCCGGAAACACATTTAGTGTGTGCTTGGCGAATTCCCTGGGAACTCCTGGCATGTCCGCAGGACACCAGGCGAAAATTTCCTAGCGCTCCCGGAGGAATTCAACGAGCGTGCTTTCCTATGCGGGACTGAGGTCGTTGGCGATCAACGCCGTCTTGGAGGCGTACTTTGGGTGGACCTACACCATTTTTGTATTGACCGTGGAGTCGATTGACATACCAGGTGCGTTTTTCCTGGTAACTGGGGGTGCCCCGTTGTCCATCACCTCTCTGAGCCTCGTGATCTCCTCCTGCATGCCGAACGACTGGGAGATTCTGTTGAAGTCTCTATCGCGGTGATTGGACTTGGTGAAGCTTCCTTGGATGGTGATGACGCCCATAGGTTCGGGCATCTTTATTAGCAGGCACGTGTAGCGCGGTACTGCCAAGAATCTTATGAATGCCACACGCCCGAGGATGGCATGGTACTGTGATGGCCAGTCCACCACTTTGAACTCTAGCCGCTCGCTTATGGCGCCCAGTACTATTGTGTGACGTTTCGTTGGAAACCCCAAGAGAAAGGTGTGATGAGCACAACAACAAGTCTTCCCTCAGTAAGAAACTGAGGTTATCGAACCAGTAGGAGGAAGGAAAAGTCTCAAAGGTGTTGCAAGCAACGTGGAAACCTGCACAACACAAACTCAAGACTTTGCCCCAATGAATCAGTGAGGTTGTCAAGCTCACCAGTTTGCTGTAACAAAGGATTAAACGTATGGTGTGGAAGGTGATGATGGTTTGTAGCAAGTAAACATGTAACTATGGAAGATGTATCAATGGTAAAGATTGGACCGGGGTCCATATTTCACTAGAGGTGCTGTCCTTAGATAAACAACATGGCATGGAGGGTAAAAAAATTACAACAGGGCAATTGACAGGAACTGAGCAAGGCATAACAATGCAATACTAGACAAAAAGATCCTATGAGATTCGATTGGGGAATACAACAATATACATAGACCGCCATACAACTGCATCTATGACTAGAAGTCCACCTTTAGGTTATCATCTGAACCCCCTTCAGTATTAAGTTGCAAGCAACAGACAACTGCTTTAAGAAAAGTGTGAAAGGTAAACAATCCACTTGTTCCATGAACAAGAGACCGTTGTTTCCCCCTAGTGGCAACAACACATCTACAACCGAAGAGATTTCTGTCACTTCCCTTAGAAACTAGATGCATGAACCCACTATCAAGCATAAATACCCCCTCTTGAAGTCACTAGCAACTACTTGGCCAAGATAGCTACTAACAACGGAGAGCATGCAAGATCACAAACAACACAGACATGATGGAATCAAATAGACAAAACCATTAATAAATCTGACATAGTAATCTCAATATCATCGGATCCTCGCAAACACAACATGCATGATTACAAATAGATTAGATCTTGGTCATGAACGGAGCTCACAAGATCTATACATGAAAGCACAAGGAGGAGATACAAGCATCTAGCTACTACATGGACCTGTAGTCCAAGGTGGAACTACTCACGCTTCATACCGGAGGCTAGCATGATGAAGAAGAAGGCCTCTGGGATGATCTCCCCTCTGGAAGGTTGCCGGGAAGAACTTCAGATCCCCCCGATCTAGGGACGATGGTGGGGGCGTCTACAGAAGGTTTCGTGGAGTTTTGATCGGGTGCCTAGGGTTTCTGCATCGGGGGCTTCTTATAGGCGAAGGGGCGAGCCAGGGGGCCACCAGGGGGGCCACACTCTGCCCAGGCGCGGGCCAGCCCTAGCCACGCCTAGGGGGGGTCTGGCTGCCCTGTGGCACCCCTCCGTCTCGTCTTCTGGCTTCGAGTTGCCCACGGTAAAATATTGACTTTGGCTTTTGTCCCGTCCAATTATGAGAATATTGATTTTCTGCCTTTGTGGAACCAAAAACAGAAGAAAACAGGCAATTGGCACTATGGCAACTTGTTAATAGGTTAGTTCCAGAAAAGATATAAAAATACCTCAAAGTGTAGACAAAGTAAAGCAAAGTAGATACTAAGCAAGCATGGAGCATCAAAAATTATTGATACGTTTCCGATGTATCAATCATCCCCAAGCTTAACTCCTGCTCGTCCTCGAGTAGGTAAGTGATAAAAAGAATAATTTTTGCGGTGACATGCACCATCAAAACCAAGATCAAACCATTTGAAAGCATTGAAAGCTGGGATCAAAGAACTCTAAACATGTGCATGAAAGATGGAGTTCTAACAATAAGACAAAGTAACTAAGCATGCAACATGAAAATGCTAGAAACAAGATCATGAACAACATGCATTGAAAAACGTTTGTTGTTTCACATACAGAAAACATGGCATAGTGGCATTCATCTTGTCCCTCGTAGAGTAGCAAATAGATGGATAGGACACATGTAGTACCCCGGGTAAAACCACTACTAGAAAATCGCTTGGTGTTTTTGTTTTGTGCATCATTATGGTATCATACTAATGTCATCATGCCACATTGAATTGAGCATTATACCAAACATTGCATATGATTGTCTTGCTTGTGATGTTGCTATCAACCAAATCTACCCCTCTTTGATATCTCTAATTTGTTTTCAACAACATGGGGATCTATTGCTAGGGTTCCATATTTATAATTTTTTTGTTCTTTTATCAAAACCCTAATCCTTATCATTTAAATGCCCGAGGAATATGTATGTGGGCATCTCCTCCCCTTTGTGCTATGTCCTATCTGTTTCTATTTGCATACCACAATCCCCTATTCAAATGCTCCTACAAAGTTCAAAAGGTTTTGAATGAGTAACTTGTTTGGATTTGAAACAAACAAAACAAATAAAAATAAAAATAAGAAGATATATAAGAGGGAGAGAGAAGCCCGCACTCGCAACAGCCCATACCACCCCAGCGCCCTCCCCGTCCTCTTCTGGGCCAGCCCATCTTTCCCAACCCCCCCGCTCGGGCCGTACCTCTTCACCAGTAGAATAGAGACGGCGTCTCTGTTCATCGTCTCTGTCCCCGGTCCTCTCCTCTCTGCTTTGTTAACGGAAGGAAGCATGTGGCCATCACCCTCCCGTCAGCCGTGTCACCACCTTCCCTTTCTTATCCACCCTAGGACGGTCCCAAGTGAACCCTAGCCTTCTTCCTCCCCCCGCACTGCAGCTTCCCCTGTCCCTCCACTGTTTTTCCTGTGCGCCGCCGCCGCTGAACCGCTATGGTCCCGCTGCTCTGAGCAGTCCCCATTCGAGCCGACGCCACCGGCGGAAGCGCCTCAACCTCCGGGTGAGTCTAATCTTCCCAGCGTCTCGCCACGTTTCATCTGTCCTCTTTTTCGCGTGTGCGCCACTCGCCTGAACGCCACCGCCATAGGTACCTCCCCGTCGGCGACCTCCCGACGCTCTCCCTGGTCTAGCGCCCCCGGAATCGATTCACCGCAGGCGCCCCACTCGGCACAGCCCTCCCAGCGGCCTCCTCTCCCCTCGACGGTGAGGAATTCCTTCCCCGAACTCGCCCCTCCCCCCGATCGCTGTAGTCTAACGGTCTTCTTCAGTCCAGCACGTCCCTGTCTCTGTTCAGTTCGGCGTCGCAACGACCTCTGCGGTACCTCTGTTCCTCACCCGTTTCCGGCGCACACAGTTCTTGTCCGGAGATACTTGCTGAACCAAACTTGTATCCTGTAGACCCCTCTTCAATTTTTATTCTTATGGTTTGCTTAGATTCGCCCTAGTTTCTTCGCCATCATCAACGAAAGGTCGAACTTTCCTCTGTCCGACGCGGCTAAAAACTCGAGCAGTTTCGTCAGCGTGGCTCCAGTTTTCCCCTCTGTTCATCACAGTTTACCGGCCTCTACTGACCTCCTTTCGATAAACCATGAATACAAGAGTTGTAGATCTAAGTGAGATCTACACTTTTTTGTTTTTACACCATCCCCAAATACTGCCTAGATCCATCGCCATCGTCACCCGAAAATTGAACCAGTTAGCTGTTTTCGCGAAACTCGAGTTCAGTCTGGATCGAACCACTCCTAGCAGTTTTGCACGCAGGCCGCGCATGGTAGCCCAGTCAAACCCCTTGGGTCCCACCTGTCTGTGACCATGGGTAGGTTTGCCCGTGTGAGAAAAGATTCAAGAACATTAAAGATTAATATTTTTTTCCAGAAAATAGATAAATACAAACAAATTCATATCTTTTAAATTGTTTGGAATTTGCAAAACTTGCAACATGAAATATGAATATTTTTCAAATATAAATCCAACTATGTTTTCAAATTTGACCTGAATTGACTCTATCTAGTCAAACCTTTGACATTTGACCATATTTAATATAATTTGATTTAAATAATTTTTTAAATTCATAATCCTAAATAATATATGTTTTTGAATCACAAAAACATGATGAATCTGTTTATGCTATTTATAATATCAAATGAGTAATATAAAATTTCGAAATAATTTAATTGATAATAAATGCCTTTTCTTAATAAATTCATAACTTTAAATCTGTAAATCCAAATTTGGTAAATTATATGTCTAAATTGACCAGTGCGACGAGACCTCTCCAACCATGATATCCATGTTATCATTTGCATCATGCATTAAGAGCAGTTTTATAATCAGTACTGTTTATGCAGGGAAAACATGATAAATAAAATTGGGAACTAATTATTTCTTATTAATAATGGCTCAAGAATGCTATATCATCAATGTGATATGCCCCTAATACCTTTTCAACATAGTTTGCATCATTAACTTGCCATGTCATACATCATATCATGATCATGCCGATTCTTCCCTTATTAGTTGTAATTGCTACATCGCTTGTTCCTTTTAGTGTTTAGCTTCTTCCCGGATAGGACGATGAGATGTTGTGAGTTCGACAAGTTCTTCGGTTATGAAACTTCGACAATGTTTTCAGGCAAGCATTCTCCCCCTTTCTATCTATCTTACTTTTATAGTCTTTATTTCCTCGTGTTGATCTATTGCTATCTGTGATGCGATGCTCTAGTTTTCGTACCCGTGATATTGTAGGGATTCGTAGCATGGAAAACAAAAAAATTCTACCGCATGCAAACAAACAAGCCAAGATCTATCTACTAGATTGTAGCAACGAGTCGATAGAGTAACTCACCCTCGAAGATTCCAAAGCGGTTAACAAGAGCAGATTCTCGTGGATGATGTAGTCGTACTCTTGCAGATCTCAAGATCGCGCAGACGATCCTTCCGGCGCTGCGTTCCGGCAGCGCTTCCGCAGTCGGTCACACGTTTGGTACTCGATGAAGACCTTCCTCTCCCTTGTTCTAGCAGGCAGCGGAGGTTGTAGCACTCTCCTCGTTTCCGGCAGCACTACAGCGTGGTGTCGGAAGTAGAGGGGAGATCTCGTAGGGCTTCGCCTTAAGCCGGAGTGAGTATGGTGGAGTATGAGAGAGGCCTTGGCGATCTAGGGTTTAGAGGCACCAAGGGGATAGGTGTAGCTGGCGGCTAGGGTTTGGGGAAACCCTAGTCGGCGACTTGGGAGGAGGCCCTAGGCGGCGGCAACAGCAGGTGGTGGCGCCAGGAGCTAGGGTTTTAGGTGTAGGGAGAGGCGGTTTGGGGAGGAGGGAGTCCTCCTCCAACTCCTCCTCATGGCCGGCAGGTGGGAGGGAGTGGGACTTCCTCCCCAAGTAGGTTTCCTACTCTCCCTCCACCAAGCAAACTTGAGATTTGACTTTTCAAATTGGCGTCTGACTTTCAAACTTCGATTTTATTTCTTCTCTTTATTTTGCCTAGTCAAGTGACCTAGTACATGATGCAACCATTCCACATTGGCATGACACATCCATATACCCTTCCCCTCCGGAGTGCCAGACCTTCCAGACTGTTCTAGAACATTCCTGGTGAAAACACCGGAATCATTATCGAACTCCGAAACAGGACTTTCCTTATATGAATCTTATTCTCCGGACCATTCCGAATCTCCTCGTGATATCTCGGATCCCATCCGAGACTCCGAAAAACATTCGGTCTCTTACTCATCATTCCATAACTACTCAACAACATCGAATCCTTAAGTGTGTCTCCCTACGGTTCGTGAATTATGCGGACATGACCGAGACACTTCTCCGATCAATAACCAATAGAGGAATCTAGAAATTTGGCTCCCACATATTTCTATGATTACTTTACGATCGAATGAACCACTTACATACGATACCAATTTCCCTTTGTCTCACGATAGTTTACTTATTCGAGGATTTGATCGTCGGTATCTCTGCATACCTAGTTCAACCTTGTTACCGATAAGTACTCTTTTCTCGTTCCCGTGATATGTGATACCTTGTGAGCCAGTCACATGCTTGCAAGATAATTGGATGACATTCCACCGAGAGGGCCCAGAGTATATCTATCCGTCATATGGATGGACAAATCCCACGCTTGATCCATGTGCCTCAACCCATACTTTCCGAACATTCAATGCCACCTTTATAGCCACCCAGTTACGTTGTGGTGTTTGATGTCATCAAAGCATCCTTCCGGTGATGGTGATTAACATGATCTCATGGTCGAAGGAATTAGGTTACTATGTATCAGAAAGCTTATAGCAAATGAACTATATTAAATGACTTGATCTTTATGCTACGCTTAACTATAGGAGTATGTCCATCACATCATTCTCCTAATGATATGACCCTGTTGTTAATAACATCTCTATGTTCATGATCAGGAAACCATGATCATATATTAACCAACAAGATAGTTTAACAAGAGGCTTTATTAGGGACTCTTTTATGTTTACAAATCACAAAAGTATTAATGTTTCCTGTTAATACAATTATAGCATGGTATGTAAACATTTATCATAAGTATGAATATATGATAATAACCACTTTATTATTGCCTCTTGGGCATATCTCCAACAGTCTCCCACTTGCACTAGAGTCAATAATCTAGTTTCATACCTTTGTGCATTCAACACCTATGACTTTCCGGTGTTGTATTTACACGATTGCTAGTGGTCAACTGATCTCCGGATCTGACACTTCTAGGTCCGTGTGTAATTGCATGTGTTTGCGACTCTACGCATCACTCATTCTCTAATGAGACGGCTTCGTACAAATTTGGTCCTTTGGTGTGACCTTTAGTTCTTTGGGGTTAAAACATGTTGATAATATTGTCGTACATTATATCTTCATAGTATTATCCCTGCTTTGAACTACACCTAGTTTGATAACTTGATACAAATGCCCTCTTTTGTTGCTAGAATAGCAGTTATATACTTAACCTTTTGTTGTAGTATCTGTCACAATGTCTTAACTTTGGAACTCATCCAAATTCATTATGGAATTCATATTCCATCATATTGTGCCACCCTTAGTTTAGATTGAGATAAACTTAATTTATACTTTGTGACAAAACTAGTATCAATGTAATTCATTTACAATGAACTAACCATCTATTTGTCACTTCTACAAAATAATATATTCTTAGTTCTTTTACAAGATCATAAGAATATCTTTACTATCATCCAATAATCATCTTATGAATCATTCTGGTGTATGCTTATAACATTTAGAGCATAGGACATATCTGGATTTGTACACATCACAGCATGACTGATAAAAATACACTTTTTGATTGTATCTATCAAGTATCAAAAATACTTAAATCTTTATTCAATCCTTCCTGTGCAACAAGAACTTTTCTTGTAGTTTCTATATTGAACTCATTCAATATCTCATCTATGTACTTCTAGCACAACCATATTGGCGTCACAATTTATCCATATAGACATTGATGCCAAATATTCGGGTTCTTCCTAAGCCTTTCATCGAGATGAAATTCTTATCCTGTGTTAATAAAAAGATACATCATTTCCAATCAAAAATATGTCTTCCACATAATGTATTAGAAACATGTCTTAGCGCTCCCACTTAATTTCTTGCAAATGCAAGCATCTTGATCGTCTCCGATGAAATTAAACTATTTTAACAGTTTCATCATAGTGAAGATTCCAACTCTGCGATGCTTACTTCAACCATTGAAGTTTGCATATGCTTTTAGCGTCCTTTGAATTAAAAAAACCCTTTAGACTGTGTCATGCATATGTCCTAGGTAACCATTCTATTAGAAGAACTTGTTTTGTTTATTGAACACATAACAAAATTATATGTCGTGGTTGCTATATTAACCCGTCTAGACTAAATATCGCTTAATGAAAGATCAGATCTTGTCATAGTCAATTCTTTGAACATTTTTGTGAACTCTTTCCCGATATGTCGATAATTTCATAGATGTGAAACATCCATGTCTATTTCTTTATAGATCCAAATATGACTGTAAGGTCTTGTACCTTTCCAGAGGGTCTTTCAAGTTCAAATCTTGATCTCTTATATATGGAACTATCATGGATTTTATGGCTTCAAGCCATTTTGACGGAGTCAGGGCCCATCATCGCTTCTTTGCATGTAGTCAGATCATTATCGTCAAATAATGATTTAACTCTTAAATCTTGGTTTTGATTGTTTACCCTATCTTCTTGTTTCAATAGGAACTTAGACCTCCGTGACCACAACCTTCGAGGCACGTGAACCATGAGCATTGTTGCTGCCTCCGGAACACTTTTCGGCGCTGCGCAACTTTGAACATATAGCTAAGGTTCTTTTAACCTTATCAAAGTTCTATTGTCCTCCCACTTAACTTTTCACGAAAAAATCCTTCTCAAAGAAACTTGACGTTCTAAGTGACAAACACTTTTGTCTCCGATGTTATGGAGGAATAGTTATTCGAAATAACATACAAAGACAGGTTCATCCGACTTTGGTTGCAAACATCTTTCTTATGCATAGCATACCAATGTTTAAGAAATGACAACTTGGGTTTTATCCCAAACCATAACTTTATATGGTGTCATTTCAACGGATTATGATGAAGCTCTTTTCAGTGGAAAAACGGTAGTCTCTAAAGCTTTTTAATCTTTAAAATATAATGACAGTTTTATGAATTACACCTTTGATCTTACCATGTCAAACAAGGTTCAATTACATATCTTGAACGTTCCATGCTCTTATGGTGTTTCGGGAAATGCAAATCCATAGAACGATTCCTTAAATCTTAGGTGTTTTTATGCTAAACTTGTAACTCAAATATCTTCCTTTATGATCTTATCATAAACTATTTATATTCTTGTTACAATGATTTTGCACTTCATCTTGAAAGTCTTTGAACTTTTCAAATATTTCATACTTCATCCTTATTAAGTAAATATTCATATATTCACTTAAATTTTCGGAGAAAGCATATGAAGTTGAAGTCCATCGCTCTTGACTACACATAATGGCCTTCATACAACAATATGTACAAGTTCCAATAAGCTAGTCATTCATTCCCTTTTGGCCTATGAACAAAGTTTTAATTATCTTTAGGAAAGTTTCACAAGCATCATTTGATCAAAAATCAAAAGACTCCAAAATTCCATCCACATGGAGTTTCTTCATGTTTTCTTTCCAATATAATTTAAACGGCGATGTCACTTCCTAAGTGATCTTTTAATCAATTTGTCTTTCGATATTTTTAGCACTAGTTTTATGGATGTGATTTCTCCAACGAGATTTGTAAATCATCCATCTTTTATGGATTACGACAATTATTTGAACAACCCTTTTGTTCTCATAATACCTGATTAAACAAATCTTGAAGACAAGCTTTGATGTTTAACGAGCAACACAATAACCCTTTATTTTTTCTCGATGAACATCATCACATATTGTTTTGCTAGTTACTTAGGCCATTGTAGTTCATGAATTCTGTTGTTTCGTATGACGATTCATACCAACAAATTCAGTATCCAATACTTAAGAACCACATTATTTAACTAGCAAAGAATATAGCCATAACACGTATATCCTTTATATACCTAAACTGAACAATTCTAGTCTTTTCATTTCTGGCATATATTTATGAGATTCTCTTTCAGTATTTCTTTTTCTGTTTGAAAGAATCTATCAACATCAATAGTGGAGCCATACACATGACACATAGTCCAAAGCGTGCATAGTTAAATACCAATGTCTTTGGACTTGCACTTTGAAGTAGATTAACATCATCAAATGTTTGGTGTTCTTTTAAATTACTTTCTTTAGTAATATCTTGGTGTAGTAAACATTTTACCTACATCAAATATTCACCCTTATCATGGAATTATCCATGATCAAGCTACTTTTAGCTTATAACGGTGAATCGCGAGTATAATGTTGCTCTCCAAAACCTTTTGGAGGATTAGGACAACTAGTGTCTCCAACCTTTTGCAAATTCTCATCAAATATGAGAACATGACTTTTGCCATATTATACTCTATCATGTTGCAACCAAAACTTCGTTTCAGATATCACAATATCTTCCACACATCATGGTTTCTGAAACAACTCTTTCAGATCCTAGATAACCTTGATATTAAGACAATCCTTTCAATATCAAGAATCATGGAGACAAACATGATACTCATACACTAACACTTGGAATTGTCACTCTTGATTTAATACCAATTATTAAACTTCATGGAGTAACCGGGACTTACTGAAAGTTTGCAATAGGACTTTTAAACTTTAGATTAACACTTCAAAACAATACGATACCAGTTCGTAAAGTAACTAACCAGAATTCTATAGTTCTATCATCTCAATTATAACTAAGCGCAAGGTGGTAAACGGATGCCAATGACTACAACAATTATGCAAATTCACTTTGATTTAATTTATGATAAATAGTGTTCAACTTTTAATCATATTGCCGTTGAACTCCCACTCAAAACAATATCCCTCACATTGTTTTAGTGATCACACGAACCAAATCCACCACATCAAAACCGATCATCACGAGAGTTGATGTAGCTTCAATGGCAAACAATCAACATGTTCATCATATCTACTATATGACTCATGCTTTACCTTTCGGTGATCCGTGTTCCGAGACCATGTCTGTACATGCTAGGCTCGTCAAGATCAAACCTTAGCTTCTGCATGAGAAAATCTGGCTTGCTCACGTTGTATACACTCGCAGAATCTAACACACCCGATCATCACATGGTGCTTCGAAACAACGAGCTTTAGCAACGGTGCTTACTAAGGATGAACACTTTAAAACTTGAAATTGTGTGCTTGAGGGATCATCTTATAATGCTGCCATCGTGAACTAAGCAATACAAGATGCATAAAAGGATTAACATCACATGCAACTCATAATATGTGATATGATATGGCCTTTCTTCTTGTGCTTCCGATCTCCATCTTCAAGCACAAACATGATCTCCATCATCACTGGTGTGGTGTCAAGGTCAATGGCGCCGCTTCATGGTTGTCGTCCACTAGCATCAACTATTACAACTTCTTTGAATAGACATGCATGTATTAACAGAATTTAAAAGACAACCATATGGCTCCTGCCGGTTGCCAACTTACAATAAGGGACATTGCATACATCATATATAATCACAATCATGGCCATATCACATCACAACACACCCCTGCAAAACAAAGTTAGACGCCTCTAATTTTCTTTGCATGTTTTACGTGGTTTGGGGCTTTCAATAAGTGTCGTTCTAACTTACGAACAAGAACCACAACATTGATACTAGTATTGTCAATCACCAGTTGTAAATTGAATCTTAACTATGTTGGGAGAAACAGGCACCCGCAAAGCCACTTATGCAATACAAGTTGCATGTCAAGCGTGGAGCAAGTCTCATGAACGATGTCATGTAAGGTTAGCCCGGGCCGCTTCATCCCACCATCCCGCAAGATACAAAGTACACAAGAAGCAATCGACAACAAAAGCATCAACGCCCACAATGACCATTGTGTTCTACTCGTGCAACAGATCTACATATAGACACGACTCTGATACCACTGTAGGGATTCGTAGAATGGAAAACAAAAATTTTCTACCGCATGCAAACAAACAAGCCAAGATCTATCTACTAGATTGTAGCAACGAGTCGATAGAGGAACTCACCCTCGAAGATTCCAAAGCGGTTAACGAGAGCAGATTCTCGTGGATGATGTAGTCGTACTCTTGCCGATCTCAAGATCGCGTAGACGATCCTTCCGGTGCTGCATTCCGGCAGCGCTTCCGCAGTCGGTCACACATTCGATACTCGATGAAGACCTTCCTCTCCCTTGTTCCAGCAGGCAGCGGAGGTTGTATCACTCTCCTCGTGATTCCGGCGACCGACGTAGTGTCCAAGTAGAGGAGATCTCATGAGCTTCGCCTTAAGCCGGAGCGAGTATGGTGGAGTATGAGAGAGGCCTTGGAGATATAGGGTTTAGAGGAACCAAGGGGATAGGTGTAGCCGGCGGCTGGGTTTGGGGAAACCCTAGTCGGCGACTTGGGAGGAGGCCCTAGGCGGCGGCAGCAGCAGGTGGTGGCGCCAGGAGCTAGGGTTTTAGGTGTAGGGAGAGGGGGCGCCCTACCCCTCCTTATATAGGAGGGGAGAGGCGGTTTGGGGAGGAGGGAGTCCTCCTACAATTCCTCCTCATGGCCGGCGGGTGGGAGGGAGTGGGACTTCCTCCCCAAGTATGTTTCCTACTCTCCCTCCACCAAGCAAACTTGAGATTTGACTTTTCAAATTGGCGTTTGACTTTCAAACTATGAGTTGATTTCTTCTCTTTATTTTTTGCAGTCAAGTGACCTAGTACATGATGCAACCATTCCACATTGTCATGACACATCCATGTACCCTTCCCCTCCGGAGTGCCGGACCTTCCAGACCCTTCTAGAACATTCCTGGTGAAAACACCAGAATCATTCTCGAACTCCGAAACAGGACTTTCCTTATATGAATCTTATTCTCCGGACCATTCCGGATCTCCTCGTGATATCCCGGATCCCATCCGAGACTCCGAAAAACATTCGGTCTCTTACTCATCATTCCATAACTACTCAAAAACATCGAATCCTTAAGTGTGTCTCCCTACGGTTCGTGAATTATGCGGACATGACCGAGACACTTCTCCGATCAATAACCAATAGAGGAATCTGGAAATTAATATGGCTCCCACATATTTCTACGATTACTTTGCGATCGAATGAACCACTTACATACGATACCAATTTCCCTTTTTCTCACGATAGTTTACTTATCCGAGGTTTTGATCGTCGGTATCTCTTCATACCTAGTTCAACCTCGTTACCGATAAGTACTCTTTTCTCGTTCCCGTGATATGTGATCCCTTGTGAGCCAGTCACATGCTTGCAAGATAATTGGATGACATTCCACCGAGAGGGCCCAGAGTATATCTATCCGTCATATGGATGGACAAATCCCACTCTTGATCCATGTGCCTCAACCCATAATTTCCGAACACTCAATGCCACCTTTATAGCCACCCAGTTACGGTATGGTGTTTGATGTCATCAAAGCATCCTTCCGGTGATGGTGGTTAATATGATCTCATTGTCGAAGGAATGAGGTTACTATGTATCAGAAAGCTTATAGCAGATGAACTATATTAAATGACTTGATCTTTATGCTACGCTTAACTATAGGAGTATGTCCATCACATCATTCTCCTAATGATATGACCCTGTTGTTAATAACATCTCTATGTTCATGATCAGGAAACCATGATCATATATTAACCAACAAGCTAGTTTAACAAGAGGCTTTACTAGGGACTCTTTTATGTTTACAAATCACACAAGTATTAATGTTTCCTGTTAATACAATTATAGCATGGTATGTAAACATTTATCATAAGTATGGAGATATGATAATAACCACTTTATTATTGCCTCTTGGGCATATCTCCAACAGATATCCCTTGCATCCATTATATTGCCTTGGACACATCATATTACATGTTGTTTGGTAGATAGTCAGCCTTGCGAGTCGTAGTTGCTTCACAGGTGTTGCGTCGCGCCGTCGATGTTCCACAGTTGTTGGAGTAATGCCTCATGTTTAATGTTGGAGATGATCATGGCTTTAATTACCATTTAATAACTAAAATTAAAAGCAGGTAAATAATGCAGAGGCACAGGTGGGCAATAGATGTTATTTGGTTTTGAACTGTCCACTTGTATCCCGTAGGACCCCGAGTACTTGATACCTGTTCTTTGAATATTCGCACTATTCGCATGTGGGACCCTGAATCCCCTTAGCATGAGCTTGAGTCATATCTTATTTCTTGGAGCCACAAAGTAGTTTGGGGATTTATTACTATCCTATACTTATGCAATGATTATGCCATGCTTTACTACTTTATTTACTATTGCCCGTGGAGCGCCTGTACTGTTTTGGATTGCGACACGATTTTGCGGTATCGACAAGCCTAGTCACACTTTCACGTTCCCAGTCGTTTATAGCCGTTCTCGCAAACTTTTTTTGGTCCGTCTCGGAGCCGGCCAACTTCGTAGCAGGTAGCTTCGTGGGGTGACCCCCTGAAATATTATATGAATATTGCGATTTCTTTGTCCTAATGCCTCGTTGGGTTTTCATTTGGTTTTTCCAAATTTGATCGTACTTGTGTTGCTATTTGTGCCCCCTGCAGGGTAAAACTTTCTGAAAGCCGTGTCCGCGGTTAGTGACGACTTGGAGCACAGTATCTCGATCATAGACAACTATAACTAAAGCAGTGCTATAAATTTGACTTTATAATGACTAGTAATCAGCTTCACTACAATGGAATGGCTAAATAAAAGTACCAACAACTGCTGGTTTTGGGATGCCTGATGCTATATGCATCTGACTAGTAAGTATTGCAACTTCAACGGAATGGTTAACTAAAACTACCCACTGTTTATCATATCAGGATAACTCATGCTATCTACATCTGACTAGTAATTGCCACAACTATAACGGAATGAATAAAACTGCCAACTGTGTGAGTTCCTCGGTTGAGTTCCTCATTTGGTCTCGAGGGGGAAATACCAAGATGGGTATGCTTGGTGATAGTTTCAGGTTGGATCCGAATAGGTCTTTCTTATCCCTATCTGATAGCCACCAGTTGTATCGAGTATCTATAGGTTATTTAGTGTCTGCTGCGCTGCCGCTTCAGTCCATCATACCTATGTAGGTGAGGACCGCCGAATTCTAAGACTCGCCGTGTACTGGCCTCAGTACTGACCGCTCTCTTTTTCCTTTGCCCTTTGCCGGCACCCCTTTTGTTCAAGCAGGTTTGAGATCAATGTCGTTAGCAGGGTTACCCTTCCGGCTTGGCCTGGGCAGGGTTATGGATGCCATTTGTTATTCTTTAGGGCTCTTAGCCCCATTTGCATCTTGTTCGTAGTCGGACGTTGTATCGTTTTCAAGGTGATTTGGATGTTTGTATTGTATATCGGTATTCTTGACTCATGGAGTCGTTGTTGTATATCTGTTCTGCGGGTTCCATCGTGGACTATTGTGTAATGATATTACTTCGTTTTCCACCCACACGCAAGTGCCTGGTGGGCACCTCTGAATCGTTTCTATGCGGGTTTGGCAGGAATCGCTAAAACTTGCATAGGGCCGATCCGAGGGTGTTTCAACACCTTCAAAGTTCATAAGAGTGAATAGATACAAATAACACAACAACAAGTAATATCACAATATGCATCAATCAATAAGTTTTGGGATACTGCACATAGAACTAAGAATGAAAACTATGTTGTCTTAATGGTGCCTAAGGGTAGAAGGTGGAGACTCAATATAATAGTGGAAGAAAGTCCCTTCATAAGGGAAGCAGAGATTTGAAGTTTCAAAAAGAGCTTCCAAAAATTATGGTACTTGTTAGCTTTCAGCCCTCATTGCCCCTATCATAAGCATCTTGAAGTGATTAAGGTTAAAGTGAACAAAGTTGGAGTATATGCTTGACAAAGTATAAGCTGGGAATCTCAAGTCCCTTGAATATGAGGGCCACACCTCATGCTACTCAACTTCAGTCACCCGTAAGTTCTTGTCATAGTAAGTATATGCGTATCATAGAGAACCGCCAATGGGTTACCCCTTGCACATGGTACAGGAGCTATCCCATAACCAAAATGACAAGGCAAGCAGACAATGAGCATCTCAGCGATCTTTTTATTTACTATGTGCATAGATTTTTATTGAGGATGCTTCACGGATAGCTCATTATGGTGATGCTGCAAGTTTCCACCATGATTAGGCATGGCTTAGGCTAGCGACCTAGGCGTTTCTCTAACACACAATACAAACTCCATGGTCTTACAAGTTCCCTCTTTATTTTACACCGGTGACCTCCATAGACAAAAGAGCATGATATCAACTGTGTATAAAGTACAAGTGCAATGTTGAAAACGTTCCCCATGACAGCATGGTTCTGCTAATTCCAACATACAAGTGCAAGCATATACAACATAGATGACACAATGGTTCAAGTTTATTAGGGGCAAAGAATAAAAAGTGTGCCATCAAGTTCGTGAGGGCTTTAATGACTAAGTTTTCACATAACAAAATACTTTTAATTGGTAGATAGCTGAAAACAAGAATATGCATGGAATGGTGTAACACACCATGCATAGTAGTTTATAGTGGACACTTTGGAATAACTTGGTTTCTTGGGGGTTGGAAGCATGAGTAGAACTTACTCATACAAGTGGAGGCTAGCAAAAGACTGTGAGCAACCAACTAAGAGAGCAATAGTGGCCATAATCATGCAGAGCAACAAAATATTACTAATTGAAGCATATAGTTGTACTACAAGTCAAGGACTAAATGATCATAGAGGCTATGGTGACTTGTTCATAGTCATAACATGGCGTGAGCATGTGCCAAGTCAACCCAAATAAAGCATCAAAGGAGAATACCACAATACTATGCTTCTGCAAGCTAAAACAACACATATATCTTTCAAGGCACACTAAGTGTAGGGGTTCGTAGCATGGAAAACAAAAAAATTCTACCACATGCACACAAACAAGCCAAGATCTATCTACTAGATTGTAGCAACGAGTCGATAGAAGCACTCACCCTCGAAGATTCCAAAGTGGTTAACAAGAGCAGATTCTCGTGGGTGATGTAGTCGTACACTTGTCGATCTCAAGATCGCTTAGACGATCCTTCCCAAGGCTGCTCGGCAGCGCCCGCAATGGTCACACGCTCTAAGATTTCGATGAAGACCTTCCTCTCCCTTGTTCCAGCAGGCAGCGGAGGTTGTAGTTCTCCCCTCGCGATTCCAGGAGCACGACGGCGTGGTGTCGGAAGTAGATGGAAGATCCCGCAGGGCTTCACCTAAGCTAGTGCGAGTTATGGTGGATCTAGGGTTTCCCGGTGATCTAGGGTTGAGAAGACCGGGATGAGGAGGAGGTGTCGGCGGCGGTGGTGGATTGGGTGTGGGAGGGCTAGGGCTTGTGTGTTTGGGGCAACCCTCCCCTTCTATTTATGAGAGTGGGGGGGGGGCAGCATTGATAGAGGGAAGTTTTAATCCACTTCCAAACCCAAGTTAGAAGGACTCTTTCCAACTTCCACTAGGAAAGCATTGTTCCAGTTTGACTTTTCAAACCTCCCATTTGACTTTCAATTTAGAGCTTTAATTTTCTCTCACAAATTTCCACACCAAGTGACATAGGATATGATCCAATCATTCCTCTTACCCATGACACATTCATGGACCATTCCCATTCCGGACCGGTGAACCTTCTAGAACCTCTCTGATGAAAACATCGGAATCTTTCCCGAACTCCGAAATCGGACTTTCTTTATATGAATCTTATTCTCCGGACCATTCCGGATCTCCTCGTGATATCCCGGATCCCATCCGAGACTCCAAAAAAATTCGGTATCCCTACTAACTTTGCATATCTACTAAAAAACATCGAATCCTTAAGTGTGTATCCCTACGGTTCGTGAATTATGCGGACATGACCGAGACACTTCTCCGATCAATAACCAATAGAGGAATCTAGAAATTCATATGGCTCCCACATATTTCTACAATTACTTTGCGATCGAATGAACCACTTACATACGATACCAATTTCCCTTTGTCTCACAATAGTTTACTTATCCGATGTTTTGATCGTCGATATCTCTGCATACCTAGTTCAACCTCGTTACCGATAAGTACTATTTTCTCGTTCCCGTGATATGTGATCCCTTGTGAGCCAGTCACATCCTCGCAAGCTAATTGGATGACATTCCACCGAGAGGGCCTAGAGTATATCTATCCGTCATATGGATGGAAAAATCCCACTCTTGATCCATGTGCCTCAACCCATACTTTCCAAACACTCAATGCCACCTTTATAGCCACCCAGTTACGGTGTGGTGTTTGATGTCATCAAAGCATCCTTCCGGTGATGGTGATTAACATGATCTCATGGTCGAAGGAATTAGGTTACTATGTATCAGAAAGCTTATAGCAAACGAACTATTGGAATGACTTGATCTTTATGCTACGCTTATCTATAGGAGTATGTCCATCATACCATTCTCCTAATGATTTGATCTTGTTATTAATAACATCTCAATGTTCATGATCGAGAAACCATGATCATCTATTAACCAACAAGCTAGTATTACAAACAGGCTTTACCAGGGACTCTAATTTAGTTTACAAATCACACAAGTATTCATGTTTCCGGTTAATACTGTTATAGCATGAATGTAAACATTTATCATAAACACAAAGATATAATAATAACCACTTTTATTATTGCCTCTAGGGCATATCTCCAACAATCTCCCACTTGCACTAGAGTCAACTAATCTAGATTACATGGTAATATACCGAACACCCATGGCGGCTTGGTGCTGGTCATGTTTTGCCCTCGGGAGAGGTTTAGTCAACGGATCCGCCACATTCATATCTGTGTGTACTTTGCAAATATTTATGTCACCATCTTGGACATGCTCTCGAATAGCGTGAAAATGTAGCTTGATATGCTTCAGCTTCTTGTGTGACCTTGGTTCTTGCGCATTGGCTATGGCGCCCATGTTATCACAATAGATAGACATTGGGTCCAGCGCACTTGGAACCACACCAAGCTCTGTAATGAACTCCTTCATCCATATCGCCTCTTGTGAAGCCTCCGAAGAAGCTATGTATTCCGATTCAGTTGAAGATCTCGTCACAATGCTTTGCTTTGCACTTCTCCAGCTAACTGCTGCACCATTCAAAGTAAATATGTATCCAGATTGAGATTTAGAATCATCCGGATCGGTGTAACCATTAACAACAAGCTGTTCATCGCCTCCATAAGAAAGAACCATATCCTTAGTTCTTCTCAAGTACTTAAGGATGTTTTTGACCGCTGTCCAATGATCCACTCCTGGATCACTTTGATATCTGCTAGTTAAACTAACAACATATGCAATGTCGTGTCTAGTACATAGCATGGCATACATTAGAGATCCTATGGCTGAGGCATAGGGAGTCTTACTCATCCTTTCTCTATCTTCTGCCGTTGCTGGACTTTGAGTTTTACTCAAGGTCATATTGGGCAACATGGGCAAGAACCCTTTCTTGCTATCTTCCATTCCAAACCTCTTTAGAACTTTGTTCAAATATGTACTCCATGACAATGATATTAGGCGTCTCGATCTATCTCTATAAATCTTTATGCCTAATATGTAAGCTGCTTCGCCAAGATCTTTCATTGAAAGACTATTATTCAAATATTCCTTGACACTATTAAGAAGGTCTACATCATTCCCAATCAACAATATGTCATCTACATATAGTATTAAGAATGCCACGGACCTCCCACTCACTTTCTTGTAAATACAAGCTTCTCCATAAGTTTGTATAAAACCAAAACTTTTGATTACCTTATCAAAATGTTGATTCCAACTTCGGGATGCTTGCTTCAATCCATATATGGACCTTTGAAGTTTGCACACCTTGTTAGCATCTTTAGGATTGACAAAACCTTTGGGTTGCATCATATACAACTCTTCATCAATGTCTCCATTGAGGAACACCGTTTTGACATCCATCTGCCATATCTCATAATCATAATATGCAGCGATTGCTAACATAATCCTCACAGACTTTAGCTTTGCTGCTGGTGAGAAAGTCTCATCGTAGTCAACTCCTTGAATTTGTCGAAACCCTTTTGCGACAAGTCGAGCTTTATAGACAGTAACATTACCATCAGCATCTGTTTTCTTCTTGAAAATCCATTTGTTCTCGACAGCCTTCCGGCCATCCGGTAAGTCCACCAAAGTCCATACTTGGTTTTCGTACATGGATCCAATCTCGGATTTCATGGCTTCTTGCCATTTATTGGAATCTGGGCTCATCATCGCTTCCTCATATGTCACAGGGTCATCAGTGTTGTCCACCAACATGACACTCATAACGGATCATACAAATCGAGTGGTACGAGTTCTCGTTGACTGCGAGGTTACAGAGTTACTTCAACCGAAGTTTCATGATCAACATCATTAGCTTCCTCTCTTATTGGTGTAGGTGCCACAGGAACTACTTCCGGTGCTGCGCTACTCGCAAGTTCGAGAGAAGGTTCAACAACCTCGTCGAGTTCTACTTTCCTTCCAGTCACTTCTTTCGAGAGAAACTCCTTCTCTAGAAATGATCCATTCTTGGCAACAAAGATTTTGCCCTCGGATCTATGATAGAAGGTATACCCAATAGTTTCCTTCGGGTATCCTATGAAGACGCATTTTTCTGCTTTAGGTTCAAGTTTGTCGGGCTGTAACTTCTTTACATAAGCTTCACAACACCAAACTTTAAGGAACGACAATTTAGGTGTCTTCCCAAACAATAATTCATATGGTGTCGTTTCAACGGATTTAAATGGTGCCCTATTTAAAGTGAATGCGACTGTTTCTAATGCATAACCCCAAAATGATAGCGGTAAATCTGTAAGTGACATCATAGAATGAACCATATCTAAGAGAGTTCGATTACGACGTTCGACCACACCATTACGTTGTGGTGTTCCCGGCGGTGTCAATTGTGAAAGTATTCCGCATTTCTTCAAATGCTCGCCAAACTCGTAACTTAGATATTCACCTCCACGATCAGATCGTAGAAATTTAATCTTCTTTTTATGTTGATTCTCTACCTCACTTTGAAATTCCTTAAACTTCTCGAAAGTTTCGAACTTATGTTTCATGAAATAGATATACCCATATCTACTCAAGTCATCCGTGAAGGAAAGAACATAGCGATAACCACCGCGCGATGCTACACTCATTGGAGCACACACATCGGTATGTATGATTTCCAATAAGTCCGTAGCTCGCTCCATCATACCAGAAAATGGAGTCTTAGTCATTTTGCCCATCAGACATGCTTCGCATCTTTCAAGTGATTCGAAATCAAGTGATTCAGGAAGTCCATCGGAATGGAGTTTCTTCATACGCTTCACTCCAATATGACCAAGACGATAGTGCCACATATAGGTCGAGTTATCACTCAATTTCAAACGTTTAGCTTCAATGTTATTAATGTGTTTATTACTACAATTGAGATTCGATAAGAATAGACCATCTATCAAATGTGCGTGCGCATAAAACATATTATTCATATAAATCGAACAACCATTATTCTCGGACTTAAACAAGTAACCGTCTTGCAATAAACATGATCCGGATATAATGTTCATGCTCAAAACAGGCACCAAATAACAACTATTTAAGTATAAAACTAATCCCGATGGTAGATGAAGAGGTAGCGTGCCGACCGCGATCACATCAACCTTTGATCCATTTCCAACGCGCATCGTCACCTCGTTATTCGCTAGCTTCCGTTTATTCTGCAGCACCTGTTTTGAGTTACAAATATGAGCAACCGAACCAGTATCAAATACCCAGGCACTACTATGAGTACTAGTGAGATACACATCAATAACATGTATATCAGATATACCTTTCTTCTTGATGTTGCCGTTCTTCAAATCCGCCAAGTACTTAGGGAAATTCCGCCCAAAGGACCTGTCCCTTGCAAAGAAAGCACCCAAGATCGTGCTTAGGCCCAGCCTTGGTCTTCTTCGCCGGTGCGGTAACTTTCTTACCGCCCTTCTTGAAGTTTCCCTTTTTTAGACTTTCCTTGCTTCTTGAATTTGGTGGTCTTATTGACCAACAACACTTGGTGCTCTTTCTTGATCTCCACTTCTGCAGACTTTAACATGGAGAAGAGTTCGAGCAACGACTTGTCCATGTTTTGCATATTGTAGTTCATCACAAAGTTCTTGTAACTTGGTGGTAGTGATTGGAGGACACGGTGAATCCCCAAAGCATTAGGAATCACTATACCTAAGATTTGAAGCAGTGCTTGCGTGCCCAGACATCTTAAGCACGTGCTCACTGACGGAGCTGCCCTCTTACATCTTGCAGTTAAAGAACTTTTAAGAAGCCTCATAACTCTCAACTGCCGCGTGAGCCTCAAATATCATTTTGAGTTCACGGACAATATCATGTGGGTCATGGTTCTCAAACCTTTTCCGAAGCTCCGATTCCAAACCATACAATATAGCACACTGAACTGTGGAGTATTGATTCTTCCGAGCGAGGAAAACATTCTTTACCTCATCGGTAGTCAACTTCAGGCGGGTTACCCAGCGGTGCATCCAGCACATAGGTCAAATTACCAGCATTGAGGACAATACTCAAATTGCGGAACCAATCCGCGAAGTTGCTTCCATTGTTTTTCAACTTTTATTTCTCTAGAAACGCATTAAAATTGATGGTAGGGGCCTCCATTGATCTACAACATATTTGCAATAGTTTAGACAAAGTTTATGACAAATTGAGTTCTAATTAATAGCTAAATTAATATAGGTGAACTCCCACTCAAAACAATATCCCTCACATTGCTTTAGTGATCACACGAACAAAATCCACCACATCAAAACCGATCATCACGAGAGTTGATATAGCTTCAATGGCGAACAATCTACATGTTCATCATATCTACTATATGACTCATGCTTTACCTTTTGGTGATCCGTGTTTCGAGACCATGTCTATACATGCTAGGCTCGTCAAGATCAAACCTTAGCTTCCGCATGAGCAAATCTGGCTTGCTCACGTTGTATACACTCGAAGAATCTAACACACCCGATCATCACGTGGTGATTCGAAACAACGAGCTTTAGCAACGGTGCTTACTAAGGATGCACACTTTAAAACTTGAAATTTTGTGCTTGAGGGATCATCTTATAATTCTACCGTCGCGAACTAAGCAATACAAGATGCATAAAAGGATTAACATCACATGCAATTCATAATATGTGATATGATATGGCCTTTCTTCTTGTGCTTCCGATCTCCATCTTCAAGCACGAACATGATCTCCATCATCACCGTTGTGGCGTCAAGGTCAATGTCGCCGTTTCATGGTTGTCGTCCACCAGCATCAACTATTACAACTACTTTGAATAGACATGCAGGTCTTAACGGAATGAAAATACAACCATATGGCTCCTGTCGGTTGCCGACTTACAATAAGGAACATTGCATACATCATATATAATCACAATCATGGCCATATCACATCACAACACACCCCTGCAAGACAAAGTTAGACGCCTCTAATTTTCTTTGCATATTTTACGTGGTTTGGGGATTTCAATAAGCGTTGTTCTAACTTACGAACAAGAACCACAACGTTGATGCTTGAACTATCAAGTGCCCGTTGTAAATTGAATCTATACTATGATGGGAGAGATAGACACCCGCAAAGCCACTTATGCAATACAAGTTGCATGTTAAGCGTGGAGCAAGTCTCATGAACGATGTCATGTAAGGTTAGCCCGGGCCGCTTCATCCCATCATACCGCAAGATGCTAAGTACACAAAAAGCAATTGATAATAAAAGCACCACCGCCCACAATGACCATTGTGTTCTACTCGTGCAACATATCTACATATAGACATGGCTCTGATACCACTGTAGGGGTTCGTAGCATGGAAAACAAAAAAATTCTACCGCATGCACACAAACAAGCCAAGATCTATCTACTAGATTGTAGCAACGAGTCGATAGAAGCACTCACCCACGAAGATTCTAAAGCAGTTAACGAGAGCAGATTCTTGTGGGTGATGTAGTCGTACACTTGCCGATCTCAAGATCGCGTAGATGATCCTTCCGGGGATGCGTTCCGGCAGCGCTTATGCAGTCGGTCACACGTTCGGTACTCGATGAAGACCTTCCTCTCCCTTGTTCCAGCAGGCAGCGGAGGTTGTAGTTCTCCCCTCACGATTTTGGTAGCACGACGACATGGTGTCGGAAGTAGAGGGAAGATCCCGCAGTGCTTCGCCTAAGCCGGTGCGAGTTATGGTGGATCTAGGTTATGGTGGATCTAGGGTTTCCCGGTGATCTAGGGTTTAGAAGACCGGGAGGAGGATGAGGTGTCGGCGGCGGCTAGAGCGGCGGCGATGAACCGGCGGCGGTGCGAGGCGGCTTGGCGCGGCGACGGCTTGGGTGTGAGAGGGCTAGGGCTTGTGTGTTTGGGGCATCCCTCCCCTTCTATTTATGAGAGGGGGGCAGCCTTGAGAGAGGGGAGTTTGAATCCACTTCCAAACCCAAGTTAGAAGGACTCTTTCCAACTTCCACTAGGAAACCATTTTTTTAGTTTGACTTTTCAAACCTCCCGTTAGACTTTCAATTTGGAGCTTTAATTCTCTCTCACAAATGTCCACACCAAATGACCTAGGATATGATCCAATCATTCCTCTTACCCATGACACATTCATGGACCATTCCCATTCCGGACCGGTGAACCTTCTAGAAACTTCTAGAACCTCTCCGATGAAAACATCGGAATCTTTCCCGAACTCCAAAATTGGACTTTCCTTATATGAATCGTATTCTTCGGACCATTCCGGATCTCCTCGTGATATCCCAGATCCCATCTGAGACTCCGAACAACATTCGGTATCCCTACTAACTTTGCATATCTACTAAACAACATTGAATCCTTAAGTGTGTCTCCCTACGGTTCGTGAATTATGTGGACATGACCGAGACACTTCTCAGATCAATAACCAATAGAGGAATCTGGAAATTCATATGGCTCCCACATATTTCTACAATTACTTTGTGATCGAATGAACCACTTACATACGATACCAATTTCCCTTTGTCTCATGATAGTTTACTTATCCGAGGTTTTGATCGTCGGTATCTCTGCATACCTAGTTCAACCTCGTTACCAATAAGTACTCTTTTCTCGTTCTCGGGATATGTGATCCCTTGTGAGCCAGTCACATGCTTGCAATCTAATTCGATGACATTCCATCGAGAGGGCCCAGAGTATATCTATCCGTCATATGGATGGACAAATCCCACTCTTGATCCATGTGCCTCAACCCATACTTTCCGAACACTCAATGCCACCTTTATAGCCACCCAGTTACGGTGTGGTGTTTGATGTCATCAAAGCATCCTTCCGGTGATGGTGATTAACATGATCTCATGGTCGAAGGAATTAGGTTACTATGTATCTGAAAGCTTATAGCAAACAAACTATTGAAATGACTTGATCTTTATGCTACGCTTATCTATAGGAGTATGTCCATCATACCATTCTACTAATGATATGATCTTGTTATTAATAACATCTCAATGTTCATGATCGAGAAGCCACGATCATCTATTAACCAACAAGCTAGTATTATAAAGAGGCTTTACCAGGGACTCTAGTTTAGTTTACAAATCACACAAGTATTAATGTTTCCGGTTAATACTATTATAGCATGAATGTAAACATTTATCATAAACACAAAGATATAATAATAACCACTTTTATTATTGCCTCTAGGGCATATCTCCAACACTAAGCAATCCTAATTGTTAGGAACAAGACATGCTACATCAATAATCACTAAGCATAAGGTCAAAACAACACCTAGCATGTCATGCTAAAGTCTAAGTCACAGTCAATGCAAGGTCCTCTTGTACTACTCAAGCAAGACCTTTCTACTCCTCTCCAATACCAATCAACTTATTTGGAACAACACAGCGAGAAAGGGGGTCCAAACTACTTTATTCAAGCAAACTAAATGAACTAAGCAAAGGAAACGAAAACTAAGACGCTCCAAGAACAACACAATAGTGCATAAAAAAATAAAAACAAAGTGTCTAAACAGACCTGAGCTTTTTATTGATGAAGAAGGGGATGCCTTGGGCATCCCCAAGCTTTGACTCTTGTACCTCTTGGATATTTATTGGGGTTACACCGGGGTGGCATACCCAAGCTTGAGATTTTTTCCATTCTTCATCTCATTACATCATTCTCTCTCTACACCTGAAATTTTCCCTTCATACAAAACTTCACACAATCTTCATTAGCAACATTAGTGTATTCAAAAGATAATACACCTTTAGGCTTAGCTTTGGAACATCAAAACTTTTCACTAAAAACACAAGCTACTGTAGCAACTCCTTCAAAAAGCTCAATTCCCCAAAAGAGAACTCAAAAAGGAATCAATAAGAAGCAAATGCAAATAATGGCAGAAATCTTTCAAAACAGACCAGAAGGTAGAAACCGATTTTGTAGAAAATATTATGTTGCTCAAATCAAAAAGTGTTGAACTAACAAAAGTTAGCTAACATACTTGGGGATATATTCATACTTTTTCATCTCAATCCGACTTACAGAGACTCCTCATGAATTTTTATGGTGGAGGACAGAAATCTGTTTTGGGACAGCAACTCCCCAAATCTTACTTCCCTCTCATTAGAGGTCATTATTGGCACAAAAAGCAAACAAAAAGGATAAGGAGAGGTCATTACTGAAGTAATAACTTCCAAGACTCAAGGAAACTCTTAGGTTATCTCCCAACAAGTACTTTTCTTTAACGCCTTTAAGTTAGGCATTGCCAATTTGAGAAGATGCTCACATAAGAACTATGAGTTGAAGTAAAAGAGAGCATGAAGAAGCAAATTAAAAACACATTTAAGTCTAACACTCTTCATATGCATAGGAACCTTGTAAGAAAATAAATCAAAGAAGCACATAGTAACAAGAATGGGTAGATAAAACAAGAGCAACTTCAAAACTTTCAGCACACAGAGAGGTGTTTCAGTACCATGAAAACTTCTACAACCATATTTTCCTCCCTCATAATAATTTTCAGTAGCATCATGAATAAACTTAACAATATAGCTATCACATAAAGCATGCTTTTCATGATCTACAAACACATAATTTCTATCAAGCTCAAAAATAGTGGGATTAAAACCTTCACAGGTTTTACCCAAAGTAGATATTTCAAAAGGATCCACAGGAAAATAACATTCATCCTCCTTTGGTAAGCATGGGGGACAACCAAATAATGTAAAGGATAAAGAGTTACTCTCATTAGAAGGTAGGCATGGGTAGATAATCCATTCTTCCTCCTTTTGTTCGTCACTCTCCTCCTCTTTTCATCTAATGAGCTTCCAGTTTCAACAATTTCTTCTTCCATAGGCTCTTGCAAGGAATTAGTCTCTTCCATTTGTGGAAAACACCTATTAAAATATTCAATAATATAGCCATTTTCTTTCTTGTAATTATCAAAGCAAAATTTAAGTATCTCATAAACCTCATATTCATAAGGTGCATCATCAGTATTTTCAAGCAAACTAGCAAGTTCAAATGCACCCTTGAAGGAAATAAATCTTTAATTTGTTCCGCATCATAAAAGTCATAATTTCCTTTAACATAAGAGGATATGGTAACATTATCATTATACTCACACTAAAAAGGAAGGTGTTTATACCTCCTACACTAACAAGATTTATCAAAGCAATAAGTAACATTATAAGTAGAGCACACGTCTCTAGCAATAGTATTCAACTTATCAATTTGTTCACATAAGTGTTTCCCTTTTTTGTGACAAACGGTGTTCCTTATAATAATACTTTTGTTCTTCCGTGAACCCACCTTGCCAATAAGAACTAGTTTCAAAGAAACCATCCATTGATAGAAAGCATGGCCAAGCAAGTTAATAACATACCAACAAATAGAGTGGGAACTAATTTTTGTGTGTGTTTGATAAGAGAAAGCAAACCAAACTAAACTAATTTTTTTTGTAGTTTTTGATAAAAAGAGGCAAACAAAACTGAGCAAAAGAAACTAAGAAAACTAAAACAAATAAAAGATAAAGGTTGAGGAGGACTCCCCTTGTGAAGACGTCCTTGGCCTCCCCGGAAACGGCGCGAGAAAAACTGGATGGCGCCCAGTACTGTCGTAGGACGTTTCGTTGGAAACCCCAAGAGCAAGGTGTGATGAGCATAGCAGCAAGTCTTCCCTCAGTAAGAAACTGAGGTTATTGAACCAGTAGGAGGAAGGAAACGTCTCAAAGGTGTTGCAAGCAACATGGAAACCTGCACAACACAAACTCAAGACTTTGCCCCAACAAATCAATGAGGTTGTCAAGCTCACTAGTTTGCTGTAACAAAGGATTAAACGTATGGCGTGGAAGGTGATGATGGTTTGCAACAAGTAAACATGTAACTGTGGAGGATGTATCAATGGTAAAGATTGGACCGGGGTCCATAGTCACTAGAGGTGCGCTCCTTAGATAAACAACATGGCATGAAGGGTAAACAAATTACAGCAGGGCAATTGACAGGAACTGAGCAAGGCATAACAATGCTATACTAGACAAAAAGATCCTCTGAGGTTCGATTGGGCAATACAACAATATACATAGACCTCCATCGAACTGCATCTATGACTAGAAGTCCACCTTCAGGTTATCATCCGAACCCCCTCCAGTATTAAGTTGCAAGCAATAGACAACTGCTTTAAGCAAAGTGTGTAAGGTAAACAATCCACTTGTTCCATGAACAAGAGACCGTTGTTTTCCCCTAGTGGCAACAACACATCTACAACCGAAGAGATTTTCTATCACTTCCCTTAGAAAATAGAGGCATGAACCCACTATCGAGCATAAATACCCCCTCTTGGAGTCACTAGCAACTACTTGGCCAAGATAGCTACTAACAACGGAGAGCATGCAAGATCACAAACAACACAGACATGATAGAATCAAATAGACAAAACCATTAATCAATCTGACATAGTAATCTCAATATCCATTGGATCCCTGCAAACACAACATGCATGATTACAAATAGATTAGATCTTGATCATGAACGGAGCTCACAAGATCTATACATGAAAGCACAAGGAGTAGATACAACCATCTAGCTACTACATGGACCCGTAGTCCAAGGTGGAACTACTCACGCTTCATACCGAAGGCTAGCATGATGAAGAAGAAGGCCTCCGGGATGATCTCCCCTCCAGTAGGGTGCCGGGAAGAACTTCAGATCCCCCCAATCTAGGGATGATGGTGGCAGCGGCTATAGAAGCTTTCGTGGAGTTTTGATTGGGTGCCTAGGGTTTCTGCATCAGGGGCTTCTTATAGGCGAAGGGGCGAGCCAGGGGGCCACCAGGGGGGCCACACCCTGCCCAGGCGCGGGCCAGCCCTAGCCGTGCCTAGGGGGTCTGGACGCCCTGTGGCGCCCCTCCGTCTTGTCTTCTGGCATCATGTTGCCCACGGTAAAATATTGACTTTGGCTTTTGTCCCGTCCAATTCCGAGAATATTGATTTTTTGCCTTTCTGGAACCAAAAATAGAAGAAAACAAACAACTGGCACTGTGGCTACTTGTTAATAGGTTAGTTCCAGAAAAGATATAAAAACACCTCAAAGTGTAGACAAAGCAAAGCAAAGTAGATACTAAGCAAGCATGGAGCATAAAAAATTATAGATACGTTTCCGACGTATCACTCGCGCCTGAAGTTTTCGGGCTGGGCGAAGATGACGTCGAGCCATATCTTTCCCAGGGGGTATATGCCCTTCCCTGGGACTATGCCATGGAAGATCGTGTCTGACTGCTCCAGGATACACAACGGGATCCACATTGTTGCGAGTGTGCTGGCGAATATCAGGTTTATGCCGTTGCCACCGTCCATGAAGACGCGGCTCATCTCGTATCCCCCGATCTGGGCCTCGAGCACCAGGACAACATAACCTGGGCGAGCGATCTGGCTTGGGTGATCCATATGATCGAACATGATGTAGGACTCTGAGCCGCTGAGGTACCCATGTATGGCTGGTGGAGAGGTCACATCCAGGCTGACTTGGGGAGTGATATTCTTATGCACCCTGTTGGTTGGGCGCCCCTTATGGATCATCAGGGACCCTCTCGGTGGTGGGTACCCTCCTGCACCATTATTTGGTGCTGGTGCGATCAGCGGTTGCGATGGTCCGATGGGTCGTGGTGGAGGAGCTCCGTGGGCAATGGTACCTGGTGTAAGTGCGGGCCCGAACCCAGGGTTTACGGTCTGTTGTGGCATTTGGGTGAAGCCCTCGCTGAGCTTCTGGAATTCTCGGCAGTACTTGAGCATGTGGCTGGCCTTCTTCTTACCATCTTGCTTGTCGATGTAGAAGTGGATGGTGCAGGGGCTAGACAGCTTGTCGTACAACGAAGGCTTGTCATCGCGGTTGAGATATTGCCATGCCTGCGTGAGTCGCCTGCCGTCTCGGTAGTTGCTGCTACGGTATCCGCTGTTGCGGTTGCCGTCATCGCATCGATCGGTGTATCCATCCGCAACCATGTTGACTCCATCGCGGTCGTCGTAGACGCGCGATATTCTCTTGCTGCAGCGTTCGCGCCTGCGGCTATAGTCGTCTTCGTCATTTGAATGCGCTCGGTTGACAGGATCCTCGCCATCCGCCCATCGGTTGGTGATGTCCATGAGGTGGTCGAGCGTCTTGGGCTTGACACTCCCGAGCTCCTCCTTGAAATATGGGCGCCTAGCACCGTCCTTGAAGGCGTCGATTGCCCTTTCTTCGGAGATGTGTGCGGCAGAGTTATTGATGTGGGAACAGTCACGTATGTACGAGCGGATGGACTCGTTGGTCCGTCGGGTGCAGGCCCGCAGCTCCTCAATTGATGTTGGCCTCTTGCTGGTGCCCTTGAAGTTGCGGATGAAGCTGTACGCCAGCTCTTCCCAGCTTTGGATGGAGCCGAAGGATAGGATGCTGATCCAGACCCTGGCCGCACCTGTCAGCTACAGCTGAAGGCATTAAAAGGCGGTGTTCTTGGTTCCACCGTGGAGCTTGACCGACGGCAGGTGATCATCAAGCCAATCCTTTGGCTCCTGCATGCCATCGAACTTCGGGTTATCCAAAGGTAGCTTTAAATTTTTTGGCATACGCATTCGCCGAACGGATCTACTGAAGCATATGGCTCCACACAACTCTCAGTCGTCCGCCACTTCGGACCTAGTTGAGCATGCGTGTTTAGCACGTGCTTTGTTGATCTTGCTTTGGGTGAGCTTGTTGCGAGCGTCATAGTTGCTACTGCGGAACCGTGGGCTCTTGCAGCGCCAGGGCAGGTCGTGTTCGTCCTCCTCGAATGAGGGTGTAGGGCTTCAGTGAACTTGACCGCAACTTTTTTTTGTTCAGCTCCATGGGAGTTTCGTCGGGCAGCTCCGACGAGTGTGAGGCCTGCTAGTGCAGACTTGTGCATGGAGCTCTTCGGGTCACCCACCAGAGGCGGATGGGACGCGAGATAGGTAGTGGCCGCCATGATCGCAGCCTGCGGCGTTTTTGGCATGGCATTGCCATGCGAGTCCATCTTCATGAAGGACGTGTTGAGAGCCCTGGTGACCTCTCGTCGCATAGCGGGATCCATGCGCTCCATGCGGGAGCGGTACTTGTTGGCATTGTTGCCATGTGAAGTGGAGCCATCAGCAGCGGAGAGCGCAGCTTGCCGCGCACTGGATTCTGTAGCTGCCTTCTTTCGCTTATCAAGTGTTGGGGATCTGCTATGTGGGTATCCTCATAGCATGTCACTTATCTGGATAACCCGGGTGGCCCATAGTCGGTAGCATGGCCTATGGCCTACTGGGCGGCCCAGTTAGATGGATACAGAAGGGAGGCCCATGCCGGATAAAGGAAGGCTACGGTGGAGTCACCAGCGTACCCGGAGCCTTGGAGTGAAAGATACACAAGACTAGTAATAGACGGTGTAGGACTCTGTAACCTGTCCGTCTAGGACTTTTACCTGTAACCCTAGGACCTGGCGACTATATAAGTCGGGCCTATGGGAGCCTTTAGGGCACAATCTCAGACAACTTCAGACAACCTCGCACAGCGAACCTATCTCTGTAACTTGGTGTATTGCCCTTATAGTGATTTATAGCAGGAGTAGGATTCCGCCACCGTTGTGGATCTGAACCTCGGTAAGCTGTGTTACCTCGTACCCGTCAACCGTCCTCCTTACCCCACGTCTCAAAACACGCACTATGAGGACCCCTCCATGGCGTAATCGTCGGCAATACCACGGCATCAAGCTCCCCCATCATCTTCACCTGCCGATTGTACTCATCGATTAGGAGGAAGTGGTAGGCCATCAGTAGATCTCGGGAGGCATTCACATGTAGGATTATGTTGCCTTCCACAGCCTGGCGTGCTTGGTGCCATACTTCCTCGTTGAGGTTGATCCAGTTGTAGGCGTGAGCGTCGCCTTCGTTGGCCCGGTTAGGCCGATCTCCCTTGTTTTCTACGTTCCCAGTTTGCGGGTTGGGAGGGTGATTGGGTGTTTGCTGCGCACTCGAACCCTGTGGTGGGTCCACTTCGCTGTTGATGATGATGACACATAGGTAGCGCTCGCGGAGTGGGTTGATGCTGCCACAGCTTTTGTATCCGGAACCGTAGGTTCCTTCATCCGAAGGGGGGGGGGGGCGCAGACATCGGAGTTGCAGCTGCTGCTGTCATCCAAGTCGTCTGTCAGCGTCGACGCGTGTAACGTGCCGATGGGTGGCTGTCGGGGGGTTAACCTCGGGTAGGTCAGAGACGGGGAAAGACAGGGGTACTGTCCCCGTCAAGTTGCCGAGCTACGGCCTAGGTCGGCCGAATCATGGATATGTCGGCCGATGAACGGAGGCGATAAGCTCGTGTATAGGTATCAAGTGGTTACCCGGCCGAGTTAATGAGAAACTCGGCCGGGTTACCCAAATGATCTTCATGCAGGTGAGGAACGAGCCGAATAACATGAGGTAAGGCCGAATTATATGAAGCTTGCAGGAGAAGGAGAAGCCCAGGGTCAAACCATAGCTGCAGGCTAGAAGGAATCTGAACAGGGCCAAGCACAAGAGACAAGGGTGCACAGCGTCAGAGGAGCAGAAGGAGGTCACGGAGGTGACAGTCCTGGAGCCCGAGGCACGCAGGAGGGGGCCACTGGAGCTTTGCCGTCATTAGAAGGGCGACAGGGAAAGGAGGCCGCCGAACTACCATTTTGGGACAAGCATATTCCTCGAATATGCTTGCCCCGTCAGCCCTAAGGGCACCCAAGGCATCCCTTTATAAGGGGAGGCTTGGACCCTGAGGAAAGGAGGATTCTTTTGAGCAACGTTAGGCTGGGGAGATTCACATTGTTCCCCAGTATACAGCTCAAGGAGCACTTGTAACCCATCAAGAGAGAAATAAAGTTCATCACTTTGGCAGCTTGAGTGTAAAAGGTTGCATCTTCCTCCCGGATCCCACTAGCATCCATTGGCCCCATATTTTAGCCTACCCATGGCATCTGCCGTGCCACCACCACGCAGTTGGCGCCATCAGTGGGGCCAGCGGTGCTAGCTGGAGTTGTGATCCGGACGGGAAACTTCATCAACACCGGCGAGCGCGTTGTTTCTGGCTTGGTCCAGAGATTTGGTCTCTGTGATTATGTCAGAGACAATGCAGGGAGCTTCAGGGGGAAAACTCCCCCGCACAACGGGATCTTCATCGGCCTGGGCGAGCACAGGATCTACGTCGGCGTTGACATCTCCGACATTTATCCTCACCAGGTTGTTGTTGCAGGGGAACCACCTCGAAGCGCAGCGAGCTGTCCATCAGGAGAGCGTCTGGCCAGCGGCGTCGAGGTGATGGTCGCAGCAGGGACGCAAGCGGGAGCAGCATTGGCCGGGTCAAGCAGAGAACCCGCCGCAGGCGCACAGGGTCCGCCCAAGCAGATCACACTGCAAACCGCTGAGGTAATTCCGCCGGTGACAAACCCGGCCGAGCTACATGACACCACCCCAAAGGCACCAAGAGTGAGAGGACCACCTCTGGAGAGACCAGAGAACATTCTTCAGGCAACTATAGAGAACTTAACTACGCCTGTAGCGCCGATACTTGATCCGGCAAATGCTCAGGCAGAGTTAGAGGAAACCAGGCAAAAGGTGCTGGTAGAGGCCCAGAAAGTATCGGCCCTGCGGGAATCCTTGAACAGGACCCTGAGAGAATATGCAAAAGCTAATAAGCTTGATATCGCACCCGAGCGGGTGGACGAACTGAGATTAAGAGGAAAGAACCTCATGAATGATATTAACAAAGAGCATGAGGCTCACAGAGCCGAATCAGGCGATTTGGGTTTGCCGAGGTACAGTACCCCGGCGAAAAACCTAAGAGCGGCAAATGCCGCAGCATTGGAACTAGAGGGGTTAACAGGGGAAACTCGGCAGAAGCAACAAGAAAGAGTAAATGAACTGGTGCGCATCGCGAACCAGCAAAATGAGGAAATGCTCAGAGCTAACCCGGCAAGACCAGGGGCCTCACGAATGGTTCATTCGGCAGGGGCAGCACCTGCTTTATCTGCGGCAGCGGCATCTTCACCCGGAAACAATGCGAGAAAAGAAAGAGCAGTAACCTCGGGGAAGAGGAACAAACAAATCGTTCCATATGACCCGGCAATAGCTGGAAAGGCGAATGAGAACAGAGGCAATGCAAGCCGAGGTAATAGTGGGGAGAGAAACCACGGACGTATGGAAAAGGACGGCGGCGGCCGAGGTAATGGGGAGCACGGCAGGAAAGAACCCGCAAGAGACAATCATGAAAACCAAACTCCGGCCGAAGTAAGGAGAGAAGTGCCGCTCCACCCGCTGCCAAGACATGAGCCTCGGCAAGAAAGAGAAGTGAGGCCAGCTCGCTATAATCAGATGAATGAAAGGTATAATGATGGATATTCCGAGGTAGAATACGCAAACCAGGGTGGGGACAATCACTATGGGATGCAGGATAGAATCCTGTACAGAGATTTGCCAGCAAATGATGCAAGAGTAAAATTGGATCGGTTATACCGGTCCGAGCTATTGGAAGAGCAAGGTCCACCAGGTCGCGTGTTTTGGACCACGGATCATGGGCGAACCACCGGTGCCAAATTTTCAGTTGGCGAGGCACAAAACGCACAATGGAAGTACCAAGCCACAAGACTGGTTGATTGATTATGCCACCGGTGAAGATAGCGGTGGCAACTTTGAGATGGTATGCGGTATGTCCCGTAGATGTTGGAAGGACCAGCGGTATGGTTGAATAATCAACCAGCAGGCAAGATCAAGCTGGTTAGACTTGAAGAGATGCTCACAAGAACTTTACCAAAGACATACAAGAGACCGAATAGACCACATCAACTGGCCATGTGCAAGCAGAGGCCAAATGAAACAGATAGAGAGTTTTTAACTCGATGGTGTAACTTGAGAAACTCATGTGAAGGAGTTATTGAATCGCAAGCGATCGCTTGGTTCGCGCAAGGCTGCCGTTACGGCAGTGTGCTGTGGCAACGCCTGCAGAGAGATATGCCGACCACACTGGCAGAAACTATCAGAATAGCAGACTCCTATGCATTGGGTGACCCAACCCAACCGGAGTTAATGTCGGCAGATCACCGTGAACAACAAGACCAGTACACGAGAGAGATGGCCGGGCCGTCTAGGCGTGATTTCAGAGGAAGGAGAAGAGAAGAGAG
Source organism: Avena longiglumis (assembly GCA_030063025.1). Classification (NCBI taxonomy): domain Eukaryota; kingdom Viridiplantae; phylum Streptophyta; class Magnoliopsida; order Poales; family Poaceae; genus Avena; species Avena longiglumis. Next base: position 425,262,718 of record CP125974.1, on the reverse strand, counting down.
GCCGGATTACAGGTATAATTCGGCCCAGGTGGCGGCTGTAGCGCAAGATCAGCCGAGTCACGGAGCAACTCAGCGACAGAAAAATGGACCTCAGCAATGGACCGCAAGAAATGATGGAAAGAGGCAATGGACCCCAGAGCAAAAGAAGCAATGGCAAGAGAAGCCGAAGTACACGTTTGAATCCATGTTGGATCAGCCGTGTAAGTTTCACACGTCGAACCCATCTAGACCAGCCAATCATACAACCCGGCAATGCGCCTGGATGAAAAATGCGATGGGGAACCCGGCAGGAGTTCAGGCTCCCCATCAGGTGCAACAGCAACATCAGCCACAGTTAACTGGAGCAAATACACAACAACTGATGCTACCGCCACCTCCTCCGAGGTACGATAACTCGGATCGGAGGGATGCAGTGCATCAAGTAATGAACCAGGGGCAGGACGGAAGGATAAACCCGACAAATGCTGGACGTAATGATTACAGGGAACATCACCAGTCTTACTGTGTGTTCACGACAGAACAGCAGGACAAGCAGAGTGTGCAGCGCCGACATATGGAAGTGAATGCAGTTGTACCAGCAGTGCCAAGATACCAGCCATGGTCTGATCAAGAGATAACTTGGAGCATAAAAGATCACCCCAGAGTAATGCCGAGTCCAGGATCATACGCACTTGTGTTGGATCCGACATTTGTGGGGCCAAGCATCAATGTGAAATTCTCAAAGGTACTCATCGACAATGGAAGCAGTATTAACATCATGTACAAAGATACCATGCACAAGCTCGGTATATCACAGAACATGTTGCAGTCCACGAGGACAACTTTCCATGGGATAGTGCCAGGGCTTTCATGTGAGCCCATCGGTAAAGTCCGAGTGGACGTATTATTCGGTACAAGAGATAACTGCAGAGCAGAAAATTTGGAATTTGAGGTGGTCGATCTGGAAAGCTGTTATCATGCTCTACTCGGACGGCCCGCACTGGCCAAATTCATGAGCAGCTGTCATATAGGTTATCTAAAGATGAAGTTACCCGGACCACAAGGGGTGATAACGAATGAGGGATTACAAGAAGTCAATGGAGTGTGCCTCGGCCGGGTCAAATTTGGCCGAGTCATTGGTTATAGCAAGAGAAAAGAAAAGGATTCAGGAGGTAGCAGCCCTCGCACAGTCAGCGCAATTAAGCATGCCGGCACTGGCCAACCCTCATGGTAGCGTTTCTTTTCAACCAACCAAAGAGACAAAGAAATTTCAGATTGATGAGCAATTCCCAGAGCGCACTGTTACTATTGGTGCAGGTCTTGACGCTAAATAGGAAGGCGAGCTCACCAACTTCCTCCGTGAGAATCGGGACATATTTGCATGGTCAACACAAGATCTGCAAGGTGTGCCGAGGGAGTTGGCTGAGCACTCTTTAAACGTCAGGCCAGGAGCACGGCCGGTGAAGCAACCTCTCCGCCGCTTCGCCGAAGACAGGAGAAAAGTAATAGGGGATGAAATAACTCGGCTTCTCGCCGCCGGGTTTATCATGGAGGTGCTTTATCCGGATTGGTTATCAAATCCGGTGCTAGTAGAAAAGAAAAAAGATGATCCCAATGTAGCCATTGTGTGGCGAATGTGTATCGACTACACTAACCTGAACAAGGCATGTCCAAAAGATCCTTTCCCATTGCCTAGAATAGACCAAGTCATTGACTCGACCGCTGGCTGTGAGCTGTTATCATTTGTAGACGCGTATTCTGGTTTCCACCAGATACCGTTAAATCCGGCCGATCAAATAAAGACTGCATTTATTACCCCGTACGGGGCTTATTGTTATCGCACAATGCCATTCGGCCTGAGAAATGCGGGAGCAACGTATCAAAGGTGCATGCAAAAATGCTTACATGATCAGATAGGAAAAAATGTACAAGTATATGTGGATGACGTAGTCATCAAAACTAAGGAAAGCAGAACTTTGCTAGAAGATATACGGCAAACTTTCGCGAACCTGAGAAGGTTCCGAATGAAACTTAATCCAGAGAAATGCACGCGTTTGCGGCAGGAAAACTACTCGGTTCCTTGTGTCGGCCGAGGTATCGAGGCTAATCCGACGAAGATAAGAGCAATAGAAAAATGGAATTGCCGAGATGTTTGAATGATGTACAAAATTCACGGGCTGCCTCGCCTCGCTTAGTCGATTTGTATGTCGGCTAGAGAGGCACCGCCACTTTATCGGTGATGAGAAAGTCGGACAAATTAATTTGGACTCCCAGCGACCTTATGCGTTCACGAGTTGAAAAGATGCTAGTTACGGCACCCATTTTAGCTTCTCCATTATCAAAAGAACCTATGCTACTTTATATAGCGGCTACCAATCGAGTAGTTAACCGTGGTTGTAGTGGAACGACTTGAAGAGGGTAAGTCGGTTCAGAGGCCATATATTATCTAAGTGAAGTATTATCCACATCAAAGCGTAATTATCCGCATTATCGAAGATGGCCTATGGAGTATATATGTCGGCAAAAAGCTTAAGCATTACTTTGAAGAGCATCCCATCAGAGTAATATGTGAGGCACCCATAGCCGACATATTGAACAACAAAGATGCAAGTGGCCGAATAGCAAAATGGGCGATCGAGTTATCACCATATGCTCCGCAATTTGATAGAAGAGATGCAATCAAATCTCAGGCTGTCGCCGACTTTCTCGTAGATTGGGCCGAGGTGCAATATGAGCCACCATTGCCAGATCCAAATTACTGGACAATGCATTTTGATGGTTCCAAACTAAGGAACGGCTTGGGCGCAGGAATAGTGCTGACCTCGCCTAAAAAAGATCAATTGAAGTATGTACTGCAAATACATTTTGCCGTGTCCAACAATGTAGCTGAATACGAAGCACTAGTCCATGGATTAAAGGTGGCAAAAGAAATTGGAATACGCCGAATCCTATCTTACGGAGACTCGGATCTAGTAGTACAGCAAGTGTCAGGCACTTGGGACGCATTAGATGCTAATATGGCTTTATACAGATTCCATGTGCAGAAGATCAGTGGGTATTTTGAAGGATGTGAATTCCACCACATACCACGAGCAGAAAATGACGCTGCTGACACATTGTCAAAATTAGGATCAACCCGGCAGTCAATTCCACTGGGTATAGCCCTGGAGCACCTTAGGAAACCATCAATAAACCCATCACCCGAGTCCGAATCAATCTTTATCCCAGAAAGTTCGGCAGAAAGTCATACGCCAATGGAGGTAGATCCGCAGAAAGATTCGGAACCCCTAAAGAGGGGGACAGCCGAGGTAATAGCAATCATGGAAAGAGTCGAGGTATGTACGTCGGCCGAAAACATGGAGATAGACAGTGAAATCACTGCAGAAAGAGCAAGGCCGATATGGGCGCAACCCATATTTTCGTACCTAAAAGACACGGTACTGCCGAGTAACGAAGTATTAGCCAGACAAACCGTCAGAAGAGCAAAGGCCTATACAATCATAAACAACAAGTTATATAAGAGAAGCGTAACAAACATATTGCAGAAATGCGTGAGTCCCACAGAAGGTCAGGAAATCCTCCTAGATATACACCAAGGAGAATGTGGGCACCATGCCTCATCTCGCGCTTTAGTAGCCAAGGCATTCAGGCATGGATTTTACTGGCCAACGGCGTTAAAAGAGGCAGAAGAAATAGTTAAGAAGTGCAACGGATGTCAAAGGTATGCAACCAGAATACATATGCCGTCGGCCGAGTTAAAAACAATACCCATCACTTGGCCATTTTCTGTATGGGGTTTAGACATGGTGGGACCTTTCAAGCCGGCAAGAGGAGGAATGACCCACATCTTGGTTATGGTAGACAAGTTCACAAAATGGATTGAAGTAAAACCAATCAAGAAGTGTGATGGACACACAGCGGTGAAATTCCTCAAGGATATCATCTTGAGATACGGATACCCACATAGCATTATTACGGATAATGGCACGAACTTTGCAGAAGGAGCCTTCGCTAGATTTTGCCAAGAGAAGCACATAAGACTAGATGTTGCCTCGGTGGCCCACACAGCATCCAATGGACAAGTTGAAAGATCTAATGGACTGGTGTTATCAGGAATAAAACCACGACTTGTTGAACCTTTGCAACGGTCGGCAGGATGTTGGATTGAGGAAATCCCAGCCGTGTTATGGAGCCTTTGAACTACTCCGAATAGGTCAACAGGTTACACTCCGTTCTTTCTGGTATACGGGGCAGAGGCCGTACTCCCAGCCGACATAATATATGACTCGCCAAGAGTCGCTCAGTACACAACCTCTGAAACAAATGAAATAGCTCGGCAAGATGCCGTAGACCTGTTGGAAGAAGCCAGAGAATTGACACTATCACGATCGGCCATTTATCAACAGAACTTACGGCGGTATCACAGCAGGAAAGTGAATCCAAGAGTATTCAAAGAAGGAGATTTAGTCCTCCGGCTGGTGCAGCGCACGGCCGGCATGCACAAATTATCACCCCCATGGGAAGGACCATTTATCGTGAGCAAAGCATTGCACAACGATGCATATTATCTGATTGATGCTCAATCCCCTGGAGAAGGAAAGGCAAACAAAGCTGGTGAAGAAACGAAGCGCCCCTGGAATGTGGCGTTACTTCGGCCATTTTACTCATAGGATTGTATCTCAAGGTCAAAAAACCAATGATGTATTTGAACCTCGGCACCCAGAGCAGTAACTCGGGGACTGCCGTAGGTTATATTTATTTCATATCATGTATTCAAACCTCGGCACCCAGAGCAGTTACTCGGGGACTGCCATGTGATGTTATTTCATATTTGATATTAGAACCTCGGCACCCAGAGCAGTTACTCGGGGACTGCCATGTGATGTTATTTCATATTTGATATTAGAACCTCGGCACCCAGAGCAGTTACTCGGGGACTGCCATATGTGATGTTATTTCATGTTTGATGTTAGAACCTCGGCACCCAGAGCAGTTACTCGGGGACTGCCATATGCAATGATCATTTGGTGTTATATGTTTAGACCTCGGCATCCAGAGCGATAGCTCGGGGACTGCCATATGGTATATCTATCTCTTTCGCCTTACATACTTGAACATTGGTGACCAGAGCGGTGACTCGGCGAATGCCATATGTTGTGTTCCTTTCATGTTACGAGTATGCACTCGGATACCCAAAGCATTGACTCAGGGATTATCATAGGATATGTCAAATTCGTAGACATGTCAACTTCGGCATCTAAACCAAAGACTCGGAGACTACCATATGATACCTTAAACCTATGCTAAACGCAGTCATATCCGAAACTTAATTTATAAAAGGAAGTTCTGGATGGTAAACAACGATCCAGCGATCGTTGCTTACTTCCACAACGGAGTAATTATCTTGTGTTGAAAATAGGTCAACAACGTAGATATTCAGCGACAATGCCTGAATAAGATCATCAAAATAACGGCAAAAATTGAACCCTGAAAGATGAAGAAATTACGAGCCAACAAGGCAAGAATTCGGACGAGCATACACTTAACCAAGAATCTCAACGACATATAGCAAAAGAGCCTGGAATCATACGAGTTGACAAATGTTTCGTCTACATTGTACGCCCGGCATACCAGGGATCGCGAATAACCTAGGCGTTGTTCGTTGGAGGGGCAACCACTTGCTCAGGTGCGGGGCACTCCGAAGAAGGAGGAACTTCGACTGAGGTCGCCTCGCCCTCCGCCGACCAGTGTAACCCGGTATATCACGGGTTGTTCAGAGCGTCGATGCAGCGTAGAATGCCCGGTGCCTTTGGAGGAAGATCGTGCATCACCATTGCTATCTGAGCTTGAGCTGGAGCTATCGGATGTGGCCGAATCATCTTCACCTTCCCCGTGCTCAGCTGAATCATCACCCGAAGCATCTTCAGCCGCGACCTCGATCCGGATCGGAGAAAACTCGGCCCTTCATTCCAAGTGTGCACATCGGCATACTCGACGAGTGGAAAGCCCGAGCTTGCGAAGAGCAACAAAGGTGGGATCTTCAACCCACCGGAGCCAAGTCTTGGATTCATCGAATGTCAAGAGATGTCTTCATACCATGACATGATTACTGTAAGGGCCATGTCGGCACCAAAGACGCTGCAGCAGATTCTCTCAAAGACTCAATTGTCTCTCGGATGCCTTCACTGGTCACCAATAACTTGACCTCGTCGATATCGGGGACCACGAGGTATTCGGCCAGAGTGCATGGTAAGCTTTGATAGCGGCCTGCACCAAGTCCCGGCCCATGATTTTCATCGGACCAACTGCAGCACCAACGGCAACCAAGAAATCCTCCATCGAGTATTCAAAGTCAACAGCAACAGGTTCACCTCGACGAGCGCGAGATGCAAGAACAGCTTTAGAACTCACGGGTTTGGCCTCGGGGAAATGATCTACGCAAAACACGGACATGTCAAAGGATAGCAGCGGCGACAAAGAAAAAATATAGTTCGGCCAGGCCAAATAACTTACGATGGATATAGCTCATCATTATTTGAAGATCCTTAGCCCAAGTAGCTTTACTCTTCTCGAAACGAGCAATTTCCTCGCTCAAACCGCGAGTTTTAAGTTCGGCAGCTTTGAGGAGTTCTTTGTTCTTCTCCAGATCCAGAGTCAGCCGGCTCTTTTCCAAAGAGAATTCTTGGTCAACCTTTTCTAGCTCGGATTTATGAGAGAGCTTGAGTGTATTCACCTCGGATCTCAGGCGAGCTATCTCATCATCTTTCTCTTGTAATTGCGCCGAATGAACTGCGCTTTGTTCTAAAAAATGAAGCATCACGTCAGGCATGGGCACGCAATCTTGTTGCGACGCTGCAAAGTCTTGCAACTCGGCTTTACCACAACCCAACGCAATAAGGAAACTCAGCATAGATACTAAAAGAAGAAGGAGCAAGGTAGAAAGGAAACTAACCTTCCAAGGACTTGATCTTCTTTTCAAGGCGGATATTGAGATTGTTGATATTACCTATTCAGCAAGAAGTAAGCCGGCATTCCGCGGACAAGTATATGAGAAAGTTGGGAATAAGGAAAAGAAACTATCGACTTACCGGCCTTCTTTGCCACGGGCAGAACTTTCTCATACTTCTCTTCCAGCTTGCGGTGCAAGAAAAGCAACCTCTGGAACTCGGCGGTCCGTCGGTCATGTGCAACCTGAACAATGGAGCAAAATGATAAAACAAAAAGCAGAAGCTAAGCTAGATCCGAATCAAGAAAAGCCTAATTCTGATCTAGGTGGCTGGATATTAAAAGCTAAACTAGATCCGAATCGAGCATAACTTAATTCAGATCTAGGTGGCTGGACATTCAAAGCTAAACTAGATCCGAATCAAGCAAAGCTTAATTCAGATCTAGGTGGCTGGATATTAAAAGCTAAACTAGATCCGAATCAAGCAAAGCTTAATTCGGCTCTAGGTGGCTGGATATTAAAAGCTAAACTAGATCCGAATCAAGCAAAGCTTAATTCAGATCTAGGTGGCTGGATATTCAAAGCTAAACTAGATCCGAATCGAGCAGAACTTAATTCAGATCTAGGTGGCTGGACATTCAAAGCTAAACTAGATCCGAATCAAGCAAAGCTTAATTCAGATCTAGGTGGCTGGATATTAAAAGCTAAACTAGATCCGAATCAAGCAAAGCTTAATTCAGATCTAGGTGGCTGGATATTCAAAGCTAAACTAGATCCGAATCGAGCAGAACTTAATTCAGATCTAGGTGGCTGGATATTCAAAGCTATGTCAGACCCGAATCAAGCAAAGCTTAATTCGGCTCTAGATGGCTGGATATTCAAAGCTATACCAGATCCGAATCAAGCAAAGCCTAATTCAGATCTAGGTGGCTGGATATTCAAAGCTATACCAGATCCGAATCAAGCAAAGCTTAATTCGGCTCTCGGTGACTGGACATTCAAAGCTAAACTAGATCCGAATCAAGCAAAACTTAATTCAGATCTAGGTGGCTGGATATTCAAAGCTATACCAGACTCGAATCGAGCAGAACTTAATTCGGCTCTAGGTGGCTGGAAACTCAAAGCTACGTCAAATCTAAATAAACTATGAACTAGATGGCCGGACTAACAAACTTTAGAAATAGAAATAAGTCAAACTTCCAAGCATACAACAAGTTATTTCCTTGCAAGTTTCGGGGACTAGAGAGTATGATAACATTTGGAAAATAATTTAAGACTCAGAGATAAAACAATTACCGCGTTCATCTTGTTTGTATCAATAATAAACTGCGCGGCATGGTCAAAGCAACGATGTCGGAAAATGGAAGGTTGGTTGATGGATTGCCCTCAAACCGATCGTGACATTCCATTATTGGCAAATTCAACCAGCGCTCCAAGGTTGTTCCGCTAGTCCGAGTTAAAACTTTACCCGGCAAGGCGGACCACCAGCGATCGCAGGACTCTTATGAAGAGCAAGGCTGCCTGGCGAGGTAATGATGCCTTTGGCGAATAGCTCCTTTAGCCTGGCGCAATACTCGGCTGAGAAGTGCCGGCAAGACTTTTCTGAGAAGAGGTCTTGACGGCAATAACACGTTTCTCCTTAGAAGAGGCACCAGCAGGAAGTTGCGCCTCCGAAGTAGGGACGGAATCCTTAGGATCAGTGGAGGTTAAGCTCGCAGAGGGCGCCGGGGTAACGACCTTCTCGGCAGAGGTCGGGATGACCGTAGGAACTTCCAGAGTAGATGGAGGCTCAATGGTAACGCTGGGGCCCATAGAGGGGGCAGCTGGCTCAACGAAAACATCGGAGGGCCGGATCGGATCCAGATCAATGGGAGAGGTCTCAGGGGCAACACGACGAACAGGCGAAGTATTCGGAGCAGGAGGAGAAGCAGGACGAATAGGGCTAGGAACTCTGGCGTCATCAGCAGGAGGAGGAGATGGCGGCCGAATCGGACGGCTAGTCATACTAGGACCGCCGGGTTTAACAGACAGAGGAGCGCTGCAAAAATAAGAAAGAAAATTAGTCGGTATGAGAAACAGAGAGAGAAAAACAAGAAATATAGGCAAAAGAACTTACCCAGCAACTCCGGGCATAGTCTTGCGCCTGGGAGGATTCGGAGCGAATTTCTTTATTCGTTTCTTAGGAACCGCCTCCGAGGCACTAGCAGGAGCCCCGCGTTTCCCCGAGGTAACGGGAGGTCGGGAAGCAATAGGTTCGGCGTCGTGAACCTGGCCGGCCGGATTAGCTGGGAAAGTAGAAGCCGGAAGTGCATAAGATATAGGCATGGCGGCAACTACCTCAAGAATTTGGACCTCGTCCGAATCACCTTCCTCCTCTGGCGCTGAAGCTTTGCCGCGAGCTCGAGCAGGAGCGGGATCCGACTTAGGGACGAACTCCTCAGAGTCCGGCTCGCCAGTATCCGGGGTACTCCGGTCTGCGGGCCAAGGGAGCTGCAGAACTTCGGCATCCTCGTTTTTCTGCTCCGCGAACCTCTGCATAACAAGGAGGGAAAATCATGTAAACCAGTCTCTAAAAACTGGGGAAAAATAGAGTAATGGAGGTTAGGCTTACCTCGGGAGGCGGACGGTCGCGGGTGAATGGCTTTAACCCCCAGGACCAATCCTCGGGCATCTCGGTCTTGAAGATAGCTCGGACGCGCTTATGAATGAGATAATTATCCAACTCCACGGTCGAGACTCGGTTAGGGTCCAGAGGACCACTCATGTAGCATAGCTTGTGGGTCCGTTGCTGGAATGGGCAGATCCGGCTACTAATAAAAGTACCCATCAGGTCTTCGCCGCATAACCCGGCCCGGATCAACTCTTTTAGCCGAATCTCGAAGGCCTCGGCCAGGGCATGAGTTTTCTTCGGATTATAGAGCCAGTTCACTTTGGAAGGTGGGCCAATTGAGAATGGAGGGAGCCGAATCTTGTCTTCCGCCCCTCTGTTCTTGACATAGAAGAATGACTTGTGCCATTTCTTGCACGACTCCAACCCGGTGACGCGGGGGAACACGGATTGCCGCCGAGGTGTAATAGATGCCGCCCCACATTGGGTGAGCAACTTCTCGGAAGGATGCAGAGATTTGTCGGGAACAACGTTGGAGCGAATCTGGAAGAACTTCGACCAGACATGTACTGATGGCCACAGGCCGAAGTAACCCTCCGAAGCTGAGATGAAAGCGGAAAGAGAAGCTATGGTTCAGAGGAAGGTGATGCGGTGAAGGTCAAGTAATCAAGAAATTCTCTAGCAAAATCGCTAAGAGGGAGACCGAAGTGGGACATGAAAACCACATACTCACCCTCTCGAGAATGGAGAGGACTCACGCCGGTAAACGATGTGAAACCTCGGCAGAATCCGTCGAGTTCGGATGAGCCATTCAATCTCATGGCGTGATCGAAGAGCCACCACGATCCACGCCGGGAGCCAGCGTCATCGTCCTCAACTAGAGCACCGCTAAACGAACTAGACATAGTTCCGCCGGAGAGATCGCCGGAGAAAAAACTGGCGGCGGAGGAGAGCTTAGAGCTACAGGGCCCCGTCGGAACTTAGCACGAAAACAATGGCGAAAAGAGGAGAGACCGTCGCCTGAGTACGGAAACTGTGCGGATCGATCTAGGGCAGGGACAGGGCAAGATGGCCAGAAAGGACTCACCGGCGGCGGGGCCACAGCCGTAGAGCGCGGGCAAGAAAGGCCGAACGACGCGGTGGAATCCTCGCCGGCGGAAGCTCTGGCTGGTGAGCGGCGGCGGAGCGGCAAGAGAGCACACAGACGAAGGGAAGAAGGAGAGCGGACGCGAGCGATAATGGGAAAGGTGAACCCAACGGGCGCGTTTCCCCAATTTATAGGCAAGCAATGAACAGGGGAGTGGGATCGTGGGTGTGGCAGTTACCCGTGTGGATCGTGGGGTAGCACGAACGCACGACGGTGAATGGAGCCACACCAACGGCCACATACAAAGAAAAGTTGTCACGATCCCAAGCGGAGCGGCACACGAGGCGTCGTAACGGCGGCGCAGCAGGTACAGGGTTCACTGTGGATTGTCAGTAAACACTGTAGAAGGACCTAAAAACTAGGAAAGCAATGATGGGGTGACACGTAGGACGTAGCGTATGATGGAAGGAACGAGGAAACCTCGGACGAGGCCATAGCTCGGGAACAAGACTAAAGAAAGTAATGAAGCTGATATACCCCGGCCAAAGTAATGGACAGGGCCACACCAGCTTCGGGGACTAATGTCGGGGGGTTAACCTCGGGTAGGTCAGAGACGGGGAAAGACAGGGTCTTGTCCCGTCAAGTTGCCGAAGAAACTAGGTCGGCCGAATCATGGATATGTCGGCCGATGAACGGAGGCGATAAGCTCGTGTATAGGTATCAAGTGGTTACCCGGCCGAGTTAATGAGAAACTCGGCCGGGTTACCCAAATGATCTTCATGCGGTGAGAGCAGGAATAACATGAGGTAAGGCGAATTATATGAAGCTTGCGGAGAAGGAGAAGCCAGGTCAAACCATAGGCTGCAGGCTAGAAGGAATCTGAACAGGCCAAGCACAAGAGACAAGGGTGCACTGTCGGAGGAGCGAAGGAGGTCACGGAGGTGGCAGTCCCGGAGCCCGAGGCACGCAGGAGGGGGCCACCGAGCTTTGCCGTCATTAGAAGGGCGAGGAAAGGAGGCGCCGAACTACCATTTTGGGACAAGCATATTCCTCGAATATGCTTGCCCCGTCAGCCCTAAGGGCACCCAAGGCATCCCTTTATAAGGGGAGGCTTGGACCCTGAGGAAAGGAGGATTCTTTTGAGCAACGTTAGGCTGGGGAGATTCACATTGTTCCCCAGTATACAGCTCAAGGAGCACTTGTAACCCATCAAGAGAGAAATAAAGTTCATCACTTTGGCAGCTTGAGTGTAAAGACAGTTGCATCTTCCCTCCCCAGATCCCACTAGCATCCATTGGCCCCATACTTGAGCCTACCCATGGCATCTGCCGTGCCACCACCACGACAGTGGCAGACACGAGGTGGGCCTAATGGATGGTGGTGGCACCCGCTCTGGGAGGCGGAGGGTGCCGTCTGCCCCACCTGGAAGTAGAAGATCCCGATCATCATCTCGAGCCCATCGCCGATGGACTCGAAATCCTTTAGAGTGGCCGACGAGTGGGCGGTGAAGTCGAAGGCGCTGAAGAGGAGATGACTTTCCATTGCCGATGAATTGTAGATCGCTCCGAATGGAACCGTCACGACCGCACGATCAACGTCCCCGCTTCCCATAGACGGCGCCAATTGATGAGGTTCGATCTTGTCAATGCCCACTGTTATGGACTTGGGTTTTGGAGAAGATGGGGATGCTGGAAGTTGCGGAACGGTTAACAGACAAGAAACATAGGGAGACGAGATTTACCCAGGTTCAGGCCCCCGGAGGGAAAACCCTACTCCTACTTGTCTACTCTTGATTACGGCGGAACCGAAGGTTAAAGTAGTGCGCAGATGCAATCTAGCGTGGTGGTGTGTATGCGGTGAATTGAGAGATCCTTCTCGTCGTACCCTCCTGGCCTTTATATAGATAGGCAGGTCCTGGGTTAGGTCGCGTCGGTTACAAACTAGGGTTGGTACCCTTTGAAATTCTATCTAATCTAGACTTGTCCTCCAAGGAGTCGAAAACGTCATGGGCTTGGGCCACCCGAAGTCTTCATGGGATGCGTGTCCTGACGTGGGCCTTCCTTGGGCTGGACCAGGTATACCAATGTCATGTACCCGTGGGGTATATCCATGTCAACTGGGCGGGTCGCCAAGTGGGCCATCGAAATCGGCGTCCATAACATCAAGTACGAGCCGCACAAGGCAATCAAGTCGCAGGCTCTAGCGGACTTTCTTGCCTACTGGGAAGAGGCACAACAGCCAGAGAAGCTTCCCTACCTCCAGTACTGGTCGCTCCAGTTTGACGGATCCAAGAACGCGGATGGCGCAGGGGCAGGAATCATACTCACCTCTCCCAAGGGCGACTAGCTCCGCTTCGTGTTGTACCTCGACTTCACCCCCTACACCAACAACATGGCCGAGTATGAGGCCCTCCTTCACGGCATGCGAGCCGCAAAGGAGATGAACTTTAATCGCCTACGGTGCTATGGCGAATCCGACCTCGTCACTGCGCAAGTCGCCGACACCTACGATGCCGTCTCCCCCACCATGGAGGCATACCGGTAATCAATGGACCAGCTGGGAGGCCACTTCGCCGGCTACTCCATCAAATGGATCGACAGGCGCAAGAACGAGGAGGCCGACACCCTCTCCCGTATTGGGTCGGCTCAGCAAACTCCACCCGCAGGCGTCTTCCTCGACACCATCCACAAGCCTTTCGTATCTCCTCCAAAGGAGATCGACCTCGGGATCCCGCTACAACTAGAGCCCACCCTAGTCACCATGGTCGCAGAACCAAGTGACTTGACCGCGACATACCTCGCCTACCTCGAGAGCGGGACCCTGCCAGCAGATGAGACGGAATCACGCATGATCGTGCGCCACTGCAAGCCCTTCGTCATCATCAACGACGATCTCCACAAGTTCATCGTAACTGGCGTGTTTCAATGCTGCGTGCAACCCGGGGAAGGACGCAAGATCCTCCAAGACATCCACTCTAGCGACTGCGGACACCACGTCGGCGCTAGGTCCCTAGTCACCAAGGCCATGCGACACGACTTCTATTGGCTCACCGTGCACATCGACACAGTCGACATCGCCCAACGCTGCATCAGATGCCATAAGTACGCCAACCAAACACACGTACCCAGCTCGGCACTCAAGACGATCCCCATTACCTGGCCATTCGCCGTATGGGACATGGACATGGTGGGACCCTTCAAGAAGTCCCCCTCTGGCTACACCCACCTCCTAGTCGCAGTCGATAAATTCACCAAGTGGGTGGAGACCAAGCCAATCCGGAAGTGCGACGGGAATACCGTGGCCAAATTCCTCCGCGAGATCATCTACTGCTACGGATTCCCGCACAACATCATCACGAACAACGACACCAACTTCACCAAGGGTGCCATGGCTGAATTCTGCGAGGAGCACAACATATGGCTCGACCTCGCCTCAGTCGCCCACCCGGAGTCCAACGGCTAGGTGGAACTTGCCAACCAAAGCATCCTCCACGGCCTCAAGCCGCGACTACAAGTTCCCCTCGAGCGAACTCCGGGATGCTGGGTCGAAGAGATCCCCTCCGTCATATGGGGCATCCACAACTCCATCAACCGATCGACGGGGTTCCACGCCCTTGTTCACAGTATACGGCGCTGAAGCCGTCATGCTGACTGACCTGAAGCACGACTCGCCCTGGGTCGTCAACTACGTGGAGGCCGACAACGAGCTCGCACGCCAAGACGGGGTCGACCAGCTCGACAAAGCATGCGACCTAGCTCGCTCTCGCACCGCCATGTACCAACAGGGGCTCCACCTCTACCATTGCCACCGAGTCCGGACTCGCAGCTTCCAGGAAGGCGACCTGGTCCTGCGACTGATCCATGACATAAAGGGCATGCACAAGCTCTCCCCCCATGGGAGGGGCCATTCGCCATAGGGAGAGTCCTCGGCAACGACGCCTACTATCTCAACGACGTTCGAGGCAAAGGATAGCTCGACGTCAAGTGGCCGTGGAATGTAAATCTCCTAAGGAAGTTCTACACATAGAACTCCGACATGTATTCCCCCCACCATGCAATAAAATACATTCGACTCGCATAAATTGTGCTTACTCTCCAAATATTGTGCCAATTGCACTCGTAACTACAGCATAATGCTATTCATGGAAGTCAACCCTCGGTTGCGCGACCCACACAGCTAAGTAGTGCAACACAAGGGAACCGAAGGAATTCGGGCCTTGCGTCGTCCAGAAAAATGCTAACCTGGAGCCCCCATCGGAGTCGCCCCTCTCAAATGGCCTGCCGGGCCAAGAAAACAATAAACGCTTCATACAACGACCAGTCCTCCACATCCTCGGTGTAGCGACTCGAACGATTAAGTACCATGCTCGGGGACTTGCTTCAGTCTGAAACCCATGCCACTCGGGAACACATCAAGTATGAGAGCATGCCCTAGAATCGCCACGCGACTGGCTCCCCGAGCCAGGTGGAGTGACGCGCCACATACAACATGCTTCGTCCTCACCTACCTTGGGCATGCGACTAGAACAGTTAAGTACCACGCTCGAGGACTCGCCCAACCGACCCCGTTCGCGCCCGGGAAAATGGCTAAGTATAGAGCACCCCTTGGGGTCACCAAGCGACTGGATTTCCAAGCCACGGCGAGTCGACCCTAACTAACTAATAGTCTAAAACAACCAAACATATAGAAATGTGAGGTAAACCCCATCAAAGGGCGGACGCGCTTGGGGACTCGCTCCACAAACAGATCAAAGTCGAAATCAAACTGACTTAACACATTTTTGTTCCCTTAAGAAGCAAAATATATTGTTCACAGACAAGGATTGTTGCAGATTTACTTATAATAACACAAAAGTCACTTGACATGTCTCTATTTCGCAGGCTTTGAGGTCGATGCGCCGTCTTTACCATGGACCCGAATAAAGGGTATCCACGGATTCGCCCGATATGTTGTTAGGATATTCGCCATTGCCGACCAAAACGACTTCTCTGTCTTGAGGTCGCATTGCACCGGATCGGGGTCGTTCAGCGCCACCTCCGTTTCCTGGTACGGCAACAGATCGCCCATCGCCAGCACCCGCTCGGAGTACGTGGCCGCCTTCGCGGTCAGCTTCAGAACCTCGGAGATTTCCACAGAGCCGGTCACGGACGGGTACCCGCTGGTGACATTGTCGAGGTCAAAGTCGTCGGGAAATGCGTGAGCCCGAGGCTCAGCGCACTCGCGGCTCCACGGTGGAATGCCGACCGCGACATATACTCAACCACCGTCGGCGCCTTCTCTAGGTAACGCCATACCTCCATCAGCTCGCCGGGGATCACCTCAGTGGGCGAGATCTCCTGAAGGACGACACAAATTCACATCGCCGAAAGGGTGGCTGAGTCCACCAGCACAGTCACGCACTGCTTGGCGTCATACGACTGCACTTTAGGGTCGTCTGCACATATCCTCCCTGCAAAAAGAGCCAAGTCAGAATCAGAAGGACGCACAAATTCAGCATCACCCGCTTAGGGACTTGCCCGCTCGGGGACTCGTTAACATAGCGACCCAATTAAAAAGCTCACTAAGGAGTGGACGGCAAAGCCCTGTGGTGAAGTCCTGAAGACCTGACAATTCATCCTGCAACCCGGCGACAAGAGCGTCGGAGACCTTCCGCTCGTCCGCTGCTACAATGACGACGGTGTTGGCCCTCTCCTCCGAGGAGGTTTCCTCCTTCTTCGTGGCCCTGAGGTCCTTATCCATCTCGGCAACCTGCCTCTCTGTGGCGGTTAACAATGACTTGGCAGTCTCCAACCCAACGACTGGGACAAGACCCTGACGGCCTTGGCAACTACGGCGGAGTGCTCCTCTACAACGAAAATCAAAGTAAGACTCCAAACAAGAAATGCAACGGAATTGATAAGGTACTCGAAACACCCACCTGCAGTCGCCCTAAGATGTTGGTTCACCTCCCGCACGGATTGGAGGTCGCGCTCCAATCGCTCCTTTGTGGCTAGCCGATCCGCCGATTCATGCTGAAGGCCCTGCAGAAAGAAAAAACACGTAAGAGGGCACCCAAATTTCCTAAGTTCCCAGCAGATGAAATTCATCGACTAGCCACTTGGGGACCGGATACCAAAATTTCCTAAGTGCCTAGTCGCTAAAATTCAGCGACTAGCCACTCGGGGCCTGGAATGCAAAAGAAATCAGAATCTACCCACTGAAATTTAGCGAGCAGATCCTCGGGGACTGAACATACTTGGATGGCTGCGCCAAGCATGTTGTACAGCTCGACGACGTCCACTGAAGGTAGCACCAAGGATGTTCGCCCAGACGCTGCCCGACGTCCGTGTCTAAAACTTTGGGCACCTGAGGCGACTGTGTCGTAGCTACCACATTGGAGGCCTCTGCCACGAAGTAGGGAAACATCGCTGCCACCCCTGAAGCACTAGCCGCGGGCTCCGACACCCCAACCAACGTGGTCGGCTCACTCGGCTGCGATCCCGCGACCACTTCGGCCTCCACGGCCATGTCAACTCCAATAGAAGCTTCGCTCGGCGCATCGGCTGGCTCGTCCAAGATTATGATGGAGTCATCGCCCTTTTTCTTATTCGCGCCCTCCGCAGGCACCTCAGCTTCGCCGCCCTTTCTCTTCTTCGAGGGATTAACCTCCCCTCCCGTGGCGTTGTAACACCCCAGTTTTTAGTATATATTATTTAGGGTTTGATTGTGCATCATGATCACCATCTAATAAAAATGCATGCAAAGAAAATAAATCAAAACCCTAAAATCCTCATTCTTCCCTCTCTTTGAAAAGCATGCAAAAGGTTTTGAATATTTTGAAAAGTATCAGAATAGTTAGAACCCAAATTAAATAAAAGGGTCCCTCATTTGTTATACATTTTGTAAACCTTCTAGTACTTTTGAAATAATTCAAAACAGATTTGAAATGGTTTTGTAAAAGGAGAAATGAAAACAGAATTAAGGAAAAGGTTTCTAGAAATAAAAAAGCAATGAGCCCATGCCTTGACCCGCCCACTTCTCTCTTCTCTTCCACATGCCAGCCACCAAGAGCCCAGCTAAGGCCCAGCGCAGACCGTACCCCTTTGCGTCTTTTCCTTTTCTTCTTCCTCGCTTCCGACGGGAAGCAGCTCGCTGTCGTCGGCCTCGCCGTCGATCTTCGCCGCCTCCATCCCGCCGTCCGCCGAGCTCCAGGAGGAGGATAAGATCCTCACGACGCCGCCCTGCCATTCTCATCCATCCTTCCCCTCATTAGAGACCCCTCCCTCTCTCTTCCACGCTAGGCGACCGAACCCTAGCCCCAGATCTCGCCGGCGCCCCGTCGCTCCCGGCCTTCCCTCGCTCAACCAAGGCTACCTCGAGCTCCGCCATGTTGTGCAGCGTCTCCTCGCCGAAGGAATCGAGGAGGAGAGCTCCCAGTCGTTTCCCACGACTCCGTCTTCCTCGAATCCGACCGTGCTCGCCGGCGGAGATCCACTCAACCTCGACCTCACACGCCCTCTCCGACCGTCCTCACGCGCTCAGGGTGAGGACGCGGTGCTCCAGCACCACCTCGCGTCTCTCCTATCCCTCTAGCTTGCTCTGTTGCCGAGCGCCACCGTTGGCCGCCGTGTTTGCTTATCGTCTAGGCCGCTCCGGTGACCACCCCGCAGCGGCGCCGCCAGGATTAGGTTCCCCGCGATGCGCCCGTTCGAACGCCACCCTCTGTCTTAGCCCGCTCACCCCTAGCTTCGCCAATCGCCGCTGTTTGGCCGTTCTCCGGCGAGTGATGTGGCGCCACGGTGGCAACCAACGTGGCACAGGCCCCACCTGGAAGCCGCAGCGGCTAGCTACTGCCTCGGTAAGAAATAACAAACCGGCCCCCTATCCCACTTTGCCTGTGTGGAGGCTGAGTTGGCTAGTGACCCACCTGTCTGTCTCTAGGGCTAGCCTAGCCCTCGGTGTAAAAAGGTTTCTAGTTTTATTTAAATTAAGAAAAACTCTAGTTTTATTTAAATTAAGAATTTTTTTTAATAATTTCAGAAATTGTTTTGAATATTGTAAATTCAATAACTAATTCATATTAATTCGGAAAATACAAATAATATATCCAAATGTTCAAAAAAATGAGAGTTACCTCTTTAAGCTATAATCATGCATTGTTAATCAACATTCATGACAAGTTTAATTAGAAGAACAAATGCACCCCTCTCATATGTTTCAGAGTTTCTCCTAATTAGGGTTTTCACCCCTCGGAACCCCGATTAAATTGTCGAGCATGTCCTAGTGTTACATTTCAACACTAATCAACTTGTCATATCATCATTCCTATTTGAGCATTGCACCGATGCCATGTGTTGATTGTTTTCCCTCTGTTTCCGGTGTTTGGTTCTTCGCGGTAGAATACGATATCGAGATCGAAGACCGAGATCAAGACCATCGAAGATTGAAGAACAATACTTGACCAACTGTAACCAAGTCAAGTACAAGATTCCCGAAGATTTGCTTATCGGTTATCAACTGGCAAAGGCAATCATAGCCCCACCATGATATAATCCTATGATTTCGAAAGCATTTCGATTCCTTCCATGATGCATACGATTCTATTGTGATCTTTTTATCAATAGATAGAGTATCCTATCTGTTTCATTACTCCCTTTGAGCTTATATTACCTTATCCACTGCTCCTAGCATAACTAGGTTTGGCTTGTCTGCACTGCTAGAGCTTATATCTGTGTCCTTCTTAGCCATGCATACCTGTTGAGTCTGGTCCATCCATATGATGTATCAGATGTAGAAAATTTAGTATGACAGAAGAACATGATAAGACGAGATCATTGATATGAGATTAAACATGCTAAGGCTTGTATGGGAGGCCATGGTGGGATGTGGTTTTTCTAGTCCCATGCTCGCCACCACTAGGACCCGAGTTCTTGCCTCTTGAACCAAGACAAGCGTACAACTACACGGGGTAAATGGGGACCCCCTGATTGACCAACTTGCCTAGTAGATTCCATGAGTCACATAGTTCGGGCGTTCCATTCGACATATGCATAGAAAACCTTTTGAAAGATTTGCCGGGTGCAGGTGCATTCATAACAGGTATGTAAGCGTGGTCGAGGTTGCTTGGGGTAGATAGCGCCCTTGGTAAACCAACCTCGCCTCACATCTTTAAGTACCGGCTTCGGGATTTGACCCGTTACGGCGGAACCATACTTATTGCGTGACTCATGGTCTCGGCGAAAGCAAGGTAAAGGTCGTGTCTAACCACCCTCTGCCGGCTTCCAAGGAAGAGGGCTAATCTTAAGTGGCATTAAGAGAAGGTTAGTACGTGTGGGTAAAGTTGTACACCCCTGCAGGGTAATAATCTTTCGGAAAGCCGTGTCCACGGTTATGGACGACTTGGGAAGGGACGTGATGATCATAGAGAACTTGAACTTAATCGTAAAACTTGGTAGATCAACGTGTGCTTAAGGATGCTTCCTCATGGGTACGAGGGGGTGATCCTAGTTGGTAGATGATGATGATTCGGTGGATATCAAAAGATGATGATCAATATTTCGGAGATATCGCTCTCTTATCCCCTTTTAAAATACTCTGATTAGACGAGCTTCTTCTCCCTCTTGTTTTATAAACAAAAGATGGCTTTATGCAAAACAACTCCACCAACCATAAGTCTTGTGGAGTACACCCTGTACTCACCCTTTCTTTGTTGATACTTTTGGCGGAGTAAGTGTTCCCTGAAGATCAGTTCTGTACTACATCGACATCGACGAGTAGCTTGGGGTTCCCGGCCGGCAGCCTGGAATCTATGGGCTGGGACGTCATCGTTATGCTTCAGGCCTCTTAGGCCATTTGTTAAGTTTGCTATACTTAATAGCATAATTTGCCTTCTGTTGTTTGATGTTTTTGGTCAGTGACCTCTGCTTGTAATAATTTGGTTCTCTGCTCAGTTATGAGCTTGTGTAATAAATTTTGTGTTGTAGGGTGACTGCCGTGTTACCGATTCTTCACTGGATATTCTCGAGATCAAGGTTAAGCTTATATCAGATGGAGGTCTGGGATTTGTTTAGCCCTAATCCCGGGGGTGTCACAGTTCTTGGTATCAGAGCAGTACCGACCATAGGAAAACCTTGCTATTGGTCGATGTTGAGTCTAGTGCTTGTGAAAACTATCTTAAAAGTTGAAAAGTATTTGAGAAAACTCTAGTATGCTTCTTTTTATCCTTACCCAGTTTCGCTCTACCTCTGGGTTATCTTATCTGGTGTTGATTTTGGAAAAACTTTTGATATCTCTTCTAGTCTTTCAAAGCTTAGGTGCCTTCTGGGCATGACGTTTCTTAACTAGTTGACCTAGTGTTGAGTTCTCTAGAGTTGTGTGTGTTGTGTATCCCTTGTTCCTCTTTGCTCTTGTTCATCTGAGAGATTCCTTTCTACCACGATCTTTCTGTATTATGGACCCACAATATTATATTGTTGGATCTTTAGTTTTCTGTTCTAGGCTTCGAGGTTTCCTTTCGCCTTGTGTGCCTCCTTTTCGTTTGTTGGGTACTTCAGAAGTCATTTCTTCTCTTGGAAGCTACCTCGTGATTACTACCTTCCAGTGCACGCCAAGTCACCAAGTAGTAGTTACTTCCTTCTCAGGTTTTAACCCTTGGACTTGAACCAAAGATCCCGGATTGTGCTGGATTCTAGTGTTGTGAATCTTGTACATGAAGCTGACCTTTAACCCAAGATCCGTTCCTTCGACCCCTATCGTTAATGTTCACACATTACCTCACGATGGCTAGTACCTTCTAGTATAGCCTTCAAGCTTTTGGATATTTTCACTATTGAATCGTGACAATGAAGGACTTCCCCTACCACATGCTATGGTAGATGTTCTTTAATGGAACCAAATAGATCACGACAAGAGTACTCCCCGTGAGTCTCGTATCTACACCCGTGACTCTGCCACACCTTTCCCCTTCTTGCATTGGTTTTCGGAAGATTGAAAATCTATGCATCCACATCTTGGGATTCCATCCTCAGCATCTTCTTTTCCCCTTGTTGTTTTCCGACCTTTGTCTACCCGTTGGTAGCCAAGTAGAAAATAAGCACCGGTGTCTTCCGATGTAAAATACTCTTGTGGTCCGTCAAGACAAACCATTTCGGTATGTCTAGGAGAAACAAACTCCAGTACCTCGTCATTTCTAGGACCAGGTCAAAGTGTTGTAATCCGCAGATCAAGAGGCATTGATTGTCTTCCATCTGTTCTACCTTAAAGTATCACACTCTTTTATACTAAGAGGTCGTACCGAGTTTCATGACCCCTTAATGAAGTGATGCTCCTACACATATTTACCCTCCCTCCCTCGAGTTTTCGCGCTCGTGAGTGATGCGTGTGTGTAATAATGTGATTTGAGATTCTAGCAATTCTTATTGTTTGAACTCTAAGGATATTTGAGTCATTCTTAGCGTGACTGGTTAACCCCGTCACTAAGCAAATGATGATTGTGCTACCAAGTCCGTTATTCTGGTACACTCTTCTCGGTCAAAGAGTTAGGTTTGTGCCGAAGCTCTGAGACTATGTCTTCTTGCCTTACCAAGCAAGTTTCCTCTGGAACTAAGTGACATATCGGTGGTTCGTGATATTCTAGATGTCTACTAGAAGTGTCTCCATGTTGCCACATGACCGTGTTGTCAAGTTCTTGAGCAAGAAAGTTCCCTGAACTGCACTTTTCTCTAAGGATCCATATTGGATACCCCTGAGCTAGTTGGTCGACCTTAAAAAACAACTTAGAGAGTTGTAATACAAAAGTGTTATCCGACCCAGTTCCTTCATAAAGGGATGGCTAGTTTTATTCGTGTTGAAGAAAGATAGTATTTCCTATGTGGATATATTATTTTCCCCAACCTTTGATTTGATTTGGGTTATCTTCAAATCAAACTCGGTTCCCAGGACTATCTTGATGGTGTTTCTATTTGAGATGTTTCACCTGAGTACACCTTCATGTACTTTGGTCTGACCAGTATTTTTGTCTTGTTCAAGCAACATGTGAGTCCATATTTTTGGAGTGTCTTGATAAGTTTGTTGTTGAGCCCATCGATGACATCTTATCTTCTCCATGTTAGATTGAATACATATGGAACATTGGGCATTAATGTTGGAAACTTTTGAGAACCGTCTTTGAGTCATCTCGAAGTATGTGTTCTGGATGTTAGAAGTGACCTTTTCATATTCATGTGCAATTGTTGAAAGATATCGCCGTGGATTAGAGTAAAGTTAACTCCGTTCCTTAAGGACACATGTGTGTTTGATTGTCAGTACCTTAAGTGTGTGCAGTTGTCTTGCGACAAGTTGCTAAATACATGGGTCTAGCAATCTAGCTTGTATTTTGGAGCTTGACACTATAGTCCGTGTCTTGAGAATCTAGTGACTTTACCTTTGTGGTAAATGTTGCAAACTTTCTATTCAGACACGCTGAGTCTGAAATATCATTCCACCTACCCAAAGTTGAATCTCAAGCAACAATGATGGTTGGTGTTCCCCAAGTTTTTGACATAGTTCTATTTGTAACTCTGGCAAGAATGATGTAATGGTTGACACGCTTAGCCGGAAATACCTATCGTCATATTCCTTGATTCAACAAAAAAAAACCACTCTTCATGAGGCTTCCTCTATAATTTGACTATAGGAGTTGTGCTTATGGTTTCCTCTATATCCGAAGTCCGACCTTTAATTTATGTTTGATTTGTCGAACATCAAGGAGAACATTTAAAGTAGTTTTGGTAAATGTCTCTCGGTCGATCCTCCAGACCCTTTATGTTGGCAAGCGTATGATTGGGCCAAATAATTGAAGTCTGAGAATGAAGTCTCTTTCTTCTCGTGTCATCAGGAATCTTATTAACTAATCATCTTAGTGGTGCAAAGTGATATCATGATATTTGGCAAAGATTTTGGTAGTCCTGGATGAATAGACAGTTTCCGTCACGCTTTCTTAAACATGTTCGAAGAGCGACTATGATTTTGGTAATCAGAAGTTTCTCTTGTTACATGTTCCTTATGACTCATATGAGTCCTCTCCACCAAAATACATTTCTATCTTGACCTTCTGTTGGATGAAAGAGTGACCCTTCTGTGTCAAAAGTAGTTCAACAGCTTGGTTTTGTTGGTTCATATCTCCGCACCCTAAAAATCTCTACTTAAGCCATTTAGTAGAGGTTCCTCAACGAAGTCTGTGTTGTGATCTTTTTGTTGGAAGCTTTTCTTTTCAGAAGCTTAAACTCTTCTAAAATTCCATGGTCTCAATCCTTATGAAGACTAATTATCTAACAATTTGAAACCATTTCCTCTTGTTTCCTCCGTTACCTTGACGTGTTTCATGTATGTCATATCAGAGTTGTTTCTAAACACTACGTCCATTAGTTGACCATGAGATACTCCGTGTGTTGTTTAGTGTGTTTCCCTCTTATCTTTAGAGTGACCCTGTTTCTTTCTCTCTCTGTCTCTTTTCCTACCTTTGGAATCTTGGGTCCAGATTCTCGTAAGGGGGATAGAGATGCAACATCCCAGTTTTTAGTAAATATTATTTAGGGTTTGATTGTGCATCATGATCACCATCTAATAAAAATGCATGCAAAGAAAATAAATCAAAACCCTAAAATCCTCATTCTTCCCTCTCTTTAAAAAGCATTCAAAAGGTTTTGAATATTTTGAAAAGTATCAAAATAGTTGGAACCCAAATTGAATAAAAGGGTCCCTCATTTGTTATACATTTTGTAAACCTTCTAGTACTTTTGAAATAATTCAAAACAGATTTGAAATGGTTTTGTAAAAGGAGAAATGAAAACAGAATTAAGGAAAAGGTTTCTAGAAATAAAAAAGAGCAGCAGCAGCCCATGCCGCAGCCCAGCCGGCCCACTTCTCTCTTCTCTTCCCTGTCGCCAGCCAGCAGCTACCCGTGGCCCAGCTAAGGCCCAGCGCAGCCCGTACCCCTTTGCGTATTTTCCTTTTCTTCTTCCTCGCTTCCGACGGGAAGCAGCTCGCTGTCGTTGGCCTCGCCGTCGATCTTCGCCGCCTCCATCCCGCCGTCCGCCGAGCTCCAGGAGGAGGATAAGATCCTCACGACGCCGCCCTGCCATTCTCATCCACCCTTCCCCTCCCTAGATACCCCTCCCTCTCTCTTCCCCGCCAGGCGACCGAACCCTAGTCCCAGACCTCACCGGCGCCCCATCGCTCCCGGCCTTCCCTCGCTCAACCAAGGCTATCTCGAGCTCCGCCGTGTTGTGCAGCGTCTCCTCGCTGAAGGAATCGAGGAGGGGAGCTCCCAGTCGTTTCCCACGACTCCGTCTTCCTTGACTCCGACCGTGCTCGCCCGCGTCGATCCGCTCACGACCTCACGCGCCCTCTCCAACGTCCTCGCGCGCTCAGGGTGAGCACGCGGTGCTCCAGCACCACCGTGTGTCTCTCCTCTCCCTCTAGCTTGCTCTGTTGCCGAGCGCCACCATCGACCGTCATGTTTGCTTATCGTCTAGGCCGCTCCGGTGACCACCCCGCAGCGGTGCCGCCAGGATTAGGTTCCCTGCGATGCGCCCGTTCGAACGCAACCCTCTGCGCTAGCCCGCTCGCTCCCTAGCTCCGCCAATCGCCGCCGTCTGGCCGTTCTCCTGGGAGTGACGTGGCGCCCTAGTGGCAACCAATGTGGCCCAGGCCCCACCTGGTAGCCGCAGCGGCTAGCTACTGCCTCGGTAAGAAATAACAAACCGGCCCCCTGCCCCACTTTGCCTACATGGAGGCTGAGGTGGCTAGTGCCCCACATGTCTGTCTCTAGGGCTAGCCTAGCCCTCGGTGTAAAAAGGTTTCCAGTTTTATTTAAATTAAGAAATGGTTCAATAATTTCAGAAATTGTTTTGAATATTGTAAATTCAATAATTAATTCATATTAATTCAGAAAAATACAAATAATATATCAAAATGTTCAGAAAAATGAGAGTTACCTTTTTAAGCTATAATCATGCATTGTTAATCAACTTTCATGACAAGTTTAATTAGAAGAACAAATGTACCCCTCTCATATGTTTCGGAGTTTCTCCGAATTAGGGTTTTCACCCCTCAGAATCCCGATTAAATTGTCGAGCATGTCCTAGGGTTACATTTCAACACTAATCAGCTTGTCATATCATCATTCCTATTTGAGCATTGCATCGATTCCATGTCTTGATTGTTTTCCCTCTCTTTTTGGTGTTTGGTTCTTCGCGGTAGAATACGATATCGAGATCAAAGACCGAGATCAAGACCATCGAAGATCAAAGAACAATACTTGACCAACTATAACCAAGTCAAGTACAACATTCCCGAAGATCTGCTTATCGGTTATCAACTAGCAAAGGCAAGCATATCCCCACCATGATATAATCCTATGATTTCGAAAGCATTTCAATTCCTGCCATGATGCATACGATTCTATTGTGATCTTTTTATCGATAGATAGAGTATCCTATCTGTTGCATTACTCCCTTTGAGCTTATATTACCTGATCCATTGCTCCTAGCATAACTAGGTTTGGCTTGTCTGCACTGCTAGAGCTTATATCTGTGTCCTGCTTAGCCATGCATAGCTGTTGAGTCTGGTCCATCTAGATGATGTATGAGATGTAGATAATTTAGTATGATAGAAGAACATGATGAGACGAGATTAGTGATATGAGATTAAACATGCTAAGGCTTGTATGGGAGGCCATGGTGGGATGTGGTGTTTCTAGTCCCATGCTTGCCACCACTAGGACCCGAGTTCTTGCCTCTTGAACCAAGACGAGTGTACAACCACACGGGGTAAATGGGGACCCCCCTGATTGACTAACTTGCCTAGTAGATTCCATGAGTCACATAGTTCGGGCGTTCCATTCGACATATGCATAGATAACTTTTTGAAATATTTGCCGGGTGCAGGTGCATTGATAACAGGTAGGTAAGCGTGGCCGAGGTTGCTTGGGGTAGATAGCGCCCTTGGTAAACCAACCTGGCCTCACATATTTAAGTACCGGCTTCGGGATTTGACCCGTTACAGTGGAACCATACTTATTGCGTGACTTATGGTCTCGGCGAAAGCAAGGTAAAGGTCGTGTCTAACCACCCTCTGCCGGCCTTCCAAGGAAGAGGGCTAATCTTAAGTGGCATTAAGAGAAGGTTAGTACGTGTGGGTAAAGTTGTACACCCCTGCAGGGTAATAATATTTCGGAAAGCCGTTTCCACGGTTATGGATGACTTGGGAACGGACGTGACGATCATAGAGAACTTGAACTTAATCGTAAAACTTGGTAGATCAACGTGTGCTTATGGATGCTTCCTCATGGGTACGAGGGGGTGATCCTAGTTGGTAGATGATGATGACTCGGTGGATATCAAAAGATGATGATCAATATTTCGGAGATGTCGCTCTCTTATCCCCTTTTAAAATACTCTGATTAGACGAGCTTCTTCTCCCACTTGTTTTATAAACAGAAGATGGCTTTATGCAAAACAACTCCACCAGCCATAAGTCTTGTGGAGTACACCCTGTACTCACCCTTGCTTTGTTGATACTTTTGGCAGAGTAAGTGTTCCCTGAAGATCAATTCTGTACTACATCGACATCGACGAGGAAGCTTGGGGTTCCTGGCCGGCAGCCTGGAATCTATGGGCTGGGACGTCATCGTTATGCTTCAGGCCTCTTAGGCCATTTGTTAAGTTTACTATACTTAATAGCATAATTTTCCTTCTGTTGTTTGATGTTTATGGTCAGTGACCTCTGCTTGTAATAATTTGGTTCTCTGCTCAGTTATGAGCTAATGGAATAAATTTTGTGTCGTAGGGTGACTGCCGTGTTACCGATTCTTCACTGGATATTCTCGAGCTCAAGGTTAAGCTTATATCAGACGGAGGTCTAGGATTTGTTTAGCCCTGATCCCGGGGGTGTGACAGGCGTCTGGTGGTACTTTGGCCACCGAAGGTGACTAATCTTCTTCACACCAATCCTGCAAAAAGGCACGATTAGCAACTCAAGACAACTGCCAAACATTGCTCTGAATCGACTTGGCGAAGACGTACCTGGCAACTGGGAGAAAACGTAGACCGGTGTAGATGTGCGCCGACTTCTCCAACTTGGGGTCCATTTTGCGACTGATGCCCGTCTCGAACATGGACGAGGCCCACGACACCGCGGCCTTCTTCAACGATGAGGCCGCGACTGCACAAAGCTCTACTCCGGTCAACACTGGTGCCTCCTTCGACAGGGAGGCCCTTGCAGTTGAAGCAGCTCCAAGCCCCGAGACTGCCGAGAATGGTGGGGGAATCATCGCAAGAGGCACCTCATTCTCCACCACCTACGGAGCTTTCGTCGAAGCCTCGGCCTCTGCGTCATCGGCGTCCCCGCTTGACTCGGAGCTGGTCGCAGACCGGGGCGGAGATGCCACTTTAGGCGCCTTCTTATTCAGAAGCGATTTCTTCTTCGATGGCGTGGCCACGCGCCGCGAGCTGTGTTCTTGGACGTCACCCATGCTCCCGTCATGTCCCTCTAGGCTCCGGCTAGCCTCAAGTTTGTGCTGCCACTACCCGCGGGTCTTCCGAACCACGGCCACGGGCGCGGTGACTTCCACTGTCTCGTCATCATCGTCGGAGGACTCGGTTGAATCCTCCTAGACCTCCTCGAAGCTCTTGTCATCGGAGGGAGGGAGCCAATTTTCCAGGACTTGGAACAGCTGAAAAAGACAAGTACATGTCAGCAAAACTACGGCTGCATTTCTGCGGCTGTGAAGGAATAAAGGATAAAGAAACTCACTGTTGGTGCCTGGCGCTTCGCGGTATACGGGGGATCCCAGCCTTTGGATCGACATACTCCGTGTCGGTGATCTTCCTTAGTGCATCGGCGAAGTCAGCCTTCTAGTCGGTGGTGCATGCCTTGGTCCCATCGTCACTACCGATATATTTGTACATCCAGTGGGCGCGACTGGCTAACGACACGAATTGCCGTCCGAGCCAACAATTATACATGTGATGGTTTCAAGACCATCCTTCTTGAGCCGACGGATCGTCGTCAGCATCTCGTCCACGACCATCCTATGGTCGTGGGGAAACTTGGCCACCTGCAGCCGGCATGACTCGCTCCTATTGGTGGTGAATGCTGGAAGCGGCACCTCACCGTCTGGGGTCGACTCGCTGACGTAAAACTAGTACTTCTTCCACTCGCTGGACGCCTTCTTCGGCAGCATGAGCTCGAGGAAGGGGGCCTTGTTCTTCAATTGGAAGGTTAGGCCGCCCGTGCCAGCATCGAGCCACTGGCTCCTTCACGACCGACACGCCCGTGGAATAGTTCCTGCCACAACGAGAAGTAGGGGCGGCACCCAAGGTAGCACTCGCAGAACGCCATAAAAATGGCGAGATGCTCAATGTTGTGAGGCCGTAGATCTGAGGCTTGATGGCGTAGTAGGCACAAAACCGCCGGAAGAAGATCGAAGTGGGGAATCCCAGCCACCTCTCCAGGTGGCTAGTGAAGCAGATGAATTCACCGGTGAGGGGATCCGGCTCCAACTCTTCGGCCGAGGGAACTCACCATATTTCATCATAGAGGATCACCGCATCCTGAAAGAATTTCAGTGACGCCTTGGTGCACTTGGATTTGCCCCATAGTTCATTTGGAAGCGCCATCGAAATGGAGATCTGGATTCGCTGACTCTAGAAATCCCGGGTCGGGAGGAATGGAAGACTGAAGGGTGCACGGGATCGGAGGAAATGTGAGGAAGACTCACAACTCCCCCGTCACTCTCCTTATATAGCGGTTGCTTCCTGCCAGTTTCGGAGGAGCCGTTACCACGCGGTGATTACACCGATATTACCGTTAGATTACCCAATGGCTAGTTTGACCAAAAATGAAGGTCCAACTTCGTCTACTCGACTTGCCGACCCATTCGCCAAAGCTGCGACTCGACTACTTTCCAAATTGGCGATTCGACTGGTCGCTGATATTGCGACTAAAGATATATGCCGAGGATTCCTTCGTTCATTGAGGGAGTCCACCGCCGATTCGGCTAGGCGTCCAAATTGGATCCGTATACTCTGACTGCCAAAGAACACCTGCGACGAATCAACGACGGCCTCGGGGACTACTGATGGGGATATGCCGAGTGGGGTATACCCGGCAGGACGTTCCCTACTGGATCTAACTCTCAGCGAGTGGGCCTGCAGGACAGCGACTTGATCGTGACCCAAGAAGGATCCAGGCGACTGGAAGCTGAAGGCCCGGAAGATTAGCTAGGCCCAATCGGATTAGGTCAAAACCCTCCGAGTCCTTATCCAACTCGGTTGTAGATATGTAAACCCTAGCGAGGTACCCTATGTAAACCTCCCTAGGGTACGCATAGCACTTATGTTCCATCAGATACCCCATCGACTCGTCTCCTAGTCGCCAAGCTTGCCACTTGCAATCTCCCGATAATACAATATAGCAGGAGTAGGTCTTTACCCTCCGGGGCCGAACCTGGGTAAAATCTTGTGTCTCCGCCCTCATCTCGCACTGCAGATGGCTGGACGCCCTTGCCCCTTGTTCTACTACTCGCTGCCAATCACAGCATCTGCCGTGGCCATTCCCACGACAGTTGGGGATATGCTAAATGGGTACCACCATTGCATGTCTCTAATCCAGATAACCCAGGTGGTCCATAGTCGGTAGCAAGGCCTATGGCCTACTGGGCCGCCCAGTTAGATGGATCTAGAAGGGAGGCCCATGCCGAATAAAGGAAGGCTATGGTGGAGTCACCAGCGTAACCGGAGCCTTGGAGTGCAAGACACGTTAGACTAGTTGTTTATCATGTAGGACTCTGTGACCTGTCCAGCTAGGACTTTCCCTGTAACCCTAGGATCTGGTGTCTTTATAAGCCGGACCTAGAGGAGCCTTTAGGGCAACAATCACACAACAACTCATATCGCGCACACCGAACCGATCCCTGTAACCCGACGTATTGTTGTTATCGTGATTTATAGCAGGAGTAGGATTCTGCCACCATCGTGGGATCTAGACCTGGGTAATCTGTGTTACCACGTACCCTCCGACCTTCCGCCTTACCCCAAGTCTCTAAACACGCACTGTGAGGATCCCTCCATCGCGTACTCGTCGGCAATACCACGACAAGGCGTTCGTCGGATGGACCTGCACCTTCTTAGTGTTGACTGTGGAGTCGAACAACATATCAGGTGCATTTTTCCTGGTCACACGGGTGCCCCGTTGTCCGTGACCTCCTTGAGCCTTGTTAGTTCCTCCTGCATGCCGAACGAGTAGGAGATTCTATTGAAGTCCCTGTCGCAGCTGTCTGATCTGGTGAAGCTTCCTGGACAGTGATGACATTGTTGGGTCCTAGCATCTTCAGTAGCAGTTACGCATAGTGCGGTACTGCCAGGAATCTTGCGAATGCCACATGCCCGAGGATGGCATGGTACTATGAGGGCCAGTCCACCACTTCGAATTCCACCGCTCACTCCGAAAGTTTTCGGGCTTGCTGAAGATGACATCGAGCCATATTTTGCCCAGGGGGTATATGCCCTTCCCTAGGACGATGCCGTGGAACGTCGTGTCCGACGCCTCCAGGCTACATAGCGGGATTCGCATGGCTGCGAGCATGCTGGCGAACATCAGGTTGATGCTGTTTTTGCCGTCCATGAAGACGCGACTCATCTCAAACCCCCCGATCTGGGCCTCGAGCACCAGGGCAGAGTGACCTAGGCGAGGTATCTGGCGTGGGTGATCCGAACGGTCAAACGTGATGCACGATTCCGAGCCGCTGAGGTACTCAGGTATGGCTGGTTGGGAGGTCACGGCCAATTTGACTTGGCGGGTGATCTTCTTCTGCACCCTGTTGGTTGGGCATCCCTTCTGTATCATCATAGACCCCAGCAGTGGCGGGTATCCATCCGCACCATTATTCTGTGCTGGTGCAACCACAGGTTGCGAGGGTCCTCCGGGTGGTGGTGGAGCCCCATGGGCTATGACTCCTGGAGCCGGTGTGAATCCTGGGTTCCCGTGGGCTATGCCTTGAGGTGCCCTATTCCCATTGGGATTTTGCGGGGGTGCCCCGTTTCCTCAGTTTTAGGCCTAAGGGTTTGGCGGGGAATCCGGTGGCGGATCTATGCCATCATTGACGTCGCCGTAATGGATGGCGACACACAAGTAGTGTGGGGAGAGATCGTTGCTCCCGCAGCTCTCAGATCCGGAACTATAGGTTCCTTCCTCCGTAGGTGGGTCGCAGAGATCGGATTACATCTGCTGCTGTCATCCGAATCGCCCGTCAGCGATGACGTGCGCGGGCGTCAATAAGTGGGTGTCAACACCCAGATTTTTAATCCCAGATGCCTGTTATGCCATACATCACAATCCCAGGATTACTATTTTTGCGAGACATAATAGATTTGGTACCATAGTTCAGCATCCATTACAAACCAAAATAAAGGTCTTACAAATAAAGGATCTCATGATCCAGTCTTAATACAATCAACACAACGGAATAATATAATAACGGTAGCGTGGTCGAAGCTCCATCTTTGGGGTCACAGGCAATGCTGACGATGGGAGATGATCCTAGTTATCATAGACTTCCTGTTGTCCATCATCCTGGTAGTCCTCCTCATAGTCTGGCCACGAGAATATCCAGGGACAAAGCCATGAGTATTCTTTAAGTACTCGCAAACTATCACTAACAAGTAAAGTGGTTCAAGTAGGAATACTAAGCTCTAGGTTGCTTTGCAAAAAGCCAGGTTTATCTCTAACTGAGTTCAGAAGTAAAGAAAACTAGTTTAAGGTTTTTATAACACCTAAGTGAGATCTTAGCTTTCACTTTCACAACCCTGTTTTGGTCAAGTCAAAGTCATGATTCATTTCACAAGTCATTTTTAAAACATCTGATGACAGAACAGTATGGCCACTCCAAATGTCCATAACCGCGGACGTGGCTATTCGAATAGTTTGACACTCTGCAGAGGTGGTACACTTTCACCACAACATTCGATACATCCGTCAGGAACAATCCTGAATCACCATACTCAGTATGCGGATAATCAATCCTAACCTTTCAATTACACACCCTAGTATAGGAACCTCCCCTATGAGTTTGGACTCCCAACCATGACCAATTGTCATCTTGGGAACTGCATAGGTGGTCAATCATCACGAGGCAGCCTCAGCTCAAACCTCGACCACAAGGGAACCCATCCTAAGATATATAAACTTCTAGTCAAGCCCTACCAAAATTCGGATATTGTGGTTGTACGGTAAAATTGGAATGGTATCACATCCGAACATAACCATCAGTTTTATAAAGGGCTAAGGCTCATGCCTCAACATTTTCATCGTCAAATCATCTGGTGTTCACAACACATGTCAAAACACTTCAATAGAATGACTCATCATTCTAAGGATTTCATAATCCTTTTCACCAAGTATTCCCATCTAAAGTGATCAATTTTTATGCTTAGCACTAGCCACTAAGGTTGGGGGTAAACACTAAGAAGGGGTGATAATCAAGTGTGACTTATCTAAGTCTAATCTCATGCCTTAGGATGACATCTAGTTCTACCTAACTTAGGCCAAGTTTTATGCTCTTTATGCTACCTCTAATATCTTTCCAAAATATCACAAACACTACATAAAAGTAAACAAAGATTTTTTATAAATAAATAAAATAATAAAGCTTGCAAGTAAAACTGAGATTTGGTATAATCAAGTGGTATAACCAAAGCATGCCTAATGCATTGCATAGGTTCATTGGTATTGTGGGGCTTGGAAGGATTAGCTTGCATGGTTTTATCTTAGCCTGCCTTGTGCAGTGCAGTGGTTGAAGTTCTCCTCTGCTTCTCTTCGTAGTAGTCTCCTTCCTCTTCATATCCTTGGTCGGTACTAGCGTTTATAAATAAATACGAAGTACACAATCACCAAACAATACTTAAATACTTCTATTTAGCACACAAGGTTCACACTAGATGATCTAGCATCATCACAAGTATTATGGCAAAAGTCTTATTTATTTTATTTTAGAAAAGTAATTTCTACTCATTGAAAAACTACTTAAGATTTAATATTCTCCAATTAAAACATGGGATCATGTTGACACATGTCATCACCACATATTCTAATACTTGGGAATGTGTTTAAAGTGCTGTCACAATTTAATAATGTTTAACATTATTACTTTAATTAATTAAAGTGACTAGAAATGCCTTTGGGGCATTCTTTTATTACTTTTCCATTATTACTACAAGTAAACCTAGATATTTTTATATATTTATAAAGGTCTTATCAAATGTGATTTTTTAAGAGTTGGAATCAACTCAAAAGCATTTATGGTTGAATTTTGAAAAATGTTTGAATGGAGAAAAGTCTTTGCCTTGTTATTTTTACTATAGGTGATCTATAAATCCAAATGATTTGAATCCAACGGGCCTGGATTAAGGATTTCCATATCTTTCTAACAAAATTGGTTTCATGCAATTTGGTTCAGTGAAACTCTCTGAATTGATTTTTGAATCCATAGACAGAACTAGGGTTTGAACTAAATTGAGAAATTCTAATTTGAACTAACTGGGTGACGTGGGAAATCTAACTAGGCCGGCCCACTGTGCACAGTGCGTGCGCGGGCTGGTTAAGTGGTGTACCCACACGTCAGTGAGACAGAGGGGTGCGAAGGGATACGGGGCGATTACGACCGTAGGATTAGATCAAGGATCAACGGCTCACGACTGTCGTCCTCGTCTGAACAGAACACGATGGGCTCGAACCCTAGCACGGACAATGGGGGTCCAGGGCGTCTCACCCGGGCTCAGGTGATGGTCGGCGATGGGGGCGAATGACGAAGTCGACGACGACGGTTCTCCTGGTACTGGAGGCTCCTCCTGGGGTGGATCCAATCGACGTCGCCCTTCTCCTCCAGCAGCGGCAAGCTCTGGCGAAATTCCGGCGAGGGAGAGCTCGCCTTGCTCCGGGAAGAAGTGGGAAGGATCAGTGAGCGGTGGTGAGTGAACTGGTGTGAAGAAATGGTGCGGGAAGGCCTTCTTTTATAGGAAGCGAGAGAGGCCGAGCGGCATGGGCAGTGCTCGTCAGGGTCGATGTTACAGCGAGCTACGGGCATGGCTAAGTCTAGGGGACGGTGCGCGGTCTCCTGGTGGTGCTCAACGGCTTGATGGCGTGGCAAGGGGTGGTGCGGTTTGTTCGGAAGACGCTGGTTCTCTAAGCGGCACCGACGGTGTTTTTGACGATGCACAGGCGCTCCTGGTCGTGCGATGGTGAATGGGCATGTCTGGTGGTCTCCTGGGACGGTGGTGATCGCAGGCACGGGCAGCGAAGGCGAGGCACGGTCTGTGCGAGGCGGTCGGCTACGACGAGGTGGTGCGCTCTAGACATGGCAATGACGAACTAGGCGCGGCATGTTCGTTGTGGTCCACGGCTTGGCAAGGCTCAAGGGCTGGACATGGGGTGGCGATGGACGGTGGCGTGCCTGCTGTACATGGTGGCTAGGCACGGCGCTTGCTCCTGCTAGCTAGCCATGGTCGGCTAGCAAGGGGTGGCTCGGGGCATGCATGGCATGGTGCAATGGTAGGGTTCTAGGCTGGTTTAATGCACTGGTTGTCACTGGGGGAGACAATGATGATCAATGGGGAATAAAGTTTGGAAATATTACTGCTCAAAACAGTGAAGTTTGGCAGAATTTGGTTTGTGTCTCCAGGTGTTTGATGAAATGGCCGCAAGAAATTCATATTTTAATTTTTGGATGAAACTTGGTAGGTGCAATGGTCACATACTAGGGAGTATCTGGTTGATTGGATTTGTCAAGGTGAACTGGTTTGGTTGGGTTTTGAGAAATGGTGATCTTACCATATGAAAATGTCATTTGAATAGGGTTGCCAAATGTTTCTGTGGGTTTGCAAGGTGGGATTGGGTTCACTTTTACTTGGTCTAGCAAGGGGTGAAAAGAATTGGATTTGTTTCTGTTTGAAATCTTGGACTAGAAACACTCAAAGTGGTCTAGTGAACAAGATTGGCAAAAATGACCATTTGCTTCTATTGTTTGTTTTCGAATTTCTATGGATTTGATTCTTCTTGGAAATGATTTAGATGATGTTGTTTTCATCTTTAAACCAATCCTTGCTATTCACAACAATCAAACAAGTCCATACAAGCATTCATGCATTCACCACATACAGACATGCATTCATATTAATAAAAGTTTTTGTTAACCCTAAATTTGGGTGATTGGAATTTGATAACCTAGGTTAATATTTATGGGATGTTATAGTGGGACCCACGAGACGGGCCTGATTGATGGAAGTGGCACCCGCTCTAGGAGGCGAAGGGTTCCAGTCTTGCCCACATGGAAGCATAAGCTTTCGAACAGCATCTCGAATCCGTCGCCTACGGACTCGAAATCTTTGCGGGTGGCTGGCGAGTGGGCGGTGAAGTCAAAGGCGCCGAAGAGGAGGTGCTTCTCCGTTGCCGAAGAATCGTAGATCGCTCCGGATGGAACCTTCACGACCACACTATCAGCATCCCTAGTTCCCACAAACGGCGCCAATTGACAAGGGTTTGACTCTCAATTCCCATTGTTATGGACTTGGGTTTTGGAGAATATGGGGATGCTGTAAGTCGCGAGATGGTTAACAGGCAAGCAACAAGGGGACATGAGGTTTACCCAGGTTCAGGCCCCGGAGGGAAAACCCTACTCCTGCTTGTGTTTTTTTATTACGGCGAAACCAAAAGTTACGGGGGTGCGCAGATGCGATCTGGCGTGAGGTGTGTGTATGAGTTGGATGATCCTCCTCGCTGTTCCCTCCTGGACCCTACATAGATAGGCCAGGTCCCGGGGGTAGGTCGAGTCGGTTACAAGCTAGGGCTAAACCCTTTGAAATTCTATCTACAACTAGTCGTGTACTGCAAGGAGTCAAACTTGTAATGGGCTTGGGCCACCCGGAATCTTCTTGGACAACAATTCTTCACGTGGGCCTTCCCTGGGCTAGACTGGGTATATCAATGTTAGGCACCCATAGGGTATATCCATGTCTGGAAGGACCTATGCTGTGTTGTTTATTTGTAGCGCGTAATCCCTCCTGGCTTGTGGAGCCAGTCGCTAGGTGACCCTAGGGAAAGCTCTGTACTTGGTGTTTTCGCAAGGCGCGTGCGGGACCGTGTCGTTATGAGTCCCCGAGCATGCTAATTAACCATTCGAGTCACTGCATCCGAGGGTGGATACGGGGCGCTATGATAAGCACAGCCAGTCGTCTTGGCCCAGTGGTCCAGTCGAGCGAGGCGACTCCGGTGGGCGCTCTCGCTCGGTGTTTTCCATGGACAGTGCAAGGCTTGGGGTTCCTTGATGCCCTTGTACTACACTACTTGGCCTTGTCGAGTCGCGCTTCCAAGGGTTGACGACCGATATTGTATTCATATAGTTTATGAGTGTGAATCGCACAAGATGTGGAGAGTAGACACGATTGGTGGAATAGTTGTTTTATTCATTGGAGAGGGTGGGTGTTACACAATTTGTGTTACAATGTGGGGAACGAAATGTAATAATTGTGCCGGTTATGGAGCTTGTCGGGGGTTTCTACCTCCGGACGTGCATTTTTCCCAACAAGTGGACCCTAGATGTAGGTCGCGGGCGAGTTGTAGTCAATGCACATTCTCCAAGCACAATTTCCCTTCAGCACTAGTAATGGCTTCGTCAGCCAATCAGAGTAGTTGTTGGGTTGTATGAGCCCCGCAACAAAGAATAGCCATATTCTCTCGGCAAATGATTGTCTATGCCCCGCATTGCAGGGTATCAGTAGTTTCTTGTCATGCTGACCCATTGGTTCGGTGCTTTGTATGTGCTCAGTGAGATCCTCCATGACGCCTGTCTTGCCGGGTTTATTCCGGGTGGTGTCGTCGTTCTCACGCCGGGGCTCGCTAAGCGCATTTTCCTATGCATGGACGAGGTTCGCATGAGGCACTGCCTGTTGCTCCGACTTGCCGTTGGCGAGGTCATCTGCGGTGTTCGGTGCTGGGCGGCAGAGGTTGATGACCCACAAGTATAGGGAATCGCAACAGTCTTCGCGGGTAGTATTACCCAATTTATTGATTTGACACAAGGGGAGCCAAAGAATACTTGCAAGCCTTAACAACCGAGTTGTCAGTTCAGCTGCACCTGGAAATAGTTCTTGCTCACAGAAGTTTATTAGTATCAACAGTTTGTATTAGCAACAACAAAGCAACAGTGAGTAAAGAATGAAACAATAGCAATAGTAATGAACTTGATATGAGGGATGCGAAAAGTAGGCAAAGGGATGGATGGACGGGCGCTGCATGGATGAGTCTAAACATGTAACTTCAAGATCTAGGGCATTGCAGATAAATAATAACAAGATCCAAGTACTAAACAATCCTAGGCATGTGCTCCAAATATAGTCATACGTGCTCGCAATGAGAACTTGCACAACATCTTCTGTCCAGCCATCCCGTGGCAGCGGGGCCTCTAGGGAACTACTGGCAATTAAGGTGCTCCTTTTAATAGAGCTCCGGAGCAAAGCATTAACACTCCGTGAACACATGTGATCCTCACACCACAGCCATCCCCTCCAGTTGTCCCAATTATTGTCACTTTGGGGCCTTTGTATCCGGACAATTATATGTGTCCACAACTTGCAGATATGATCACAAACAATACTATCATGATGATTCAATAATAAGTTCAGATCTGAGATCATGGCACTCGGGCCCTAGTGACAAGAATTAAGCACAACAAGTTGCAACAAAGTCAAATAGAACTAATAGAGATACTAGGCATTATGCCCTAACAGATCTTATTTGATTAAATGATAGAACTCATCCAATCCCTACCATCCCCAAGCCTACAGCGGGTGATTACTCACTCATGGATGAGGGAAATATCAGTGGTTGATGGAGATTCGTTGGTGATGACGATGGCGATGATCCTCTCCAAATCCCCCGTCCCGGCAGGGTGCCAGAACGGAGTTTCTGGATCCGAATCTTGGTTTATGATGGCGGCGGCAGAGCGGAACTCTTTCTGGAAAACTATCGAACCCCCCTCGGTTTTTAGGTTGAAAGGCAACTTATAGGCGCATAGGGAGGCTGAGGGGGTGCCTGGGGTGGCTGCACCCCCTCCAGGCGCGACTAGTGGTGGGCCCGCGCCTGGGGTGGGTGTGGCCCCCCATGCCTCCTCTCTGTCTCGTCTTCTGGATCCGTGAATCTTCTGGTGAAATATAATTTTTGGCATATTTTCCGGGATTTTTCCTGATAGTTCATTTTCTGCACAAAAACAAGACACCAAGGTAATTTTGTAGAAAACAGCGTTAGTCCGTGTTAGGTGTATCCAAATCACACAAGTTTAGAGGAGAAACAATAGCAAAGTGTTAGAGAAAGTAGATACGTTTTGGATGCCAACTCCCCCCAAGCTTAGCTTATTGCTTGTCCTCAAGCAATTCAGTTGAAAACTGAGTGGGATAAAGGAACTTTCACGAACACTTTGCTTCATATGATGCATATATTCTCAGAACAGGAGTAGATGCTTAGACAATTCATAATAAGGAGTATGCAACTAAGTCTACTCAATAGTCATTGCAAGATATGAAGAGAAACCAACTCAATAATAATAAGTAGCATGAAACATAAACATAAGCAACATTGCAATGCTCATAATAAGGTATGATAGAGTGGTATCTCGCTTGCCTTTGTTTGTAGAGCACAATAAAAATGCCAAGGCACCTCTGAAGTTCACATGAAGACTAGAAGTAAAGATATCAGAGATACAAGCATCAAAGTCATGACATAATTAACCATGTTTTGGAACAAACACAAGAATGACAACTATGCTCTCAAGAAGGTGCTCATAGAATAAGTGGTGTTCACAATTTTGTGAAGGTTTGAAAGGCTTCTAAATGCTGAAAGGAAGGTACTCATTAGCTCTGAGCTCTCATTTCCCCTATCATAGGCATCTTCATGTGGTTAAGGTGAAAGTGAGGTCCACTCTGAATCATATGCTTGACATTCCATAAACTGGAAATCCCAAGTCCCTCGAGTACGAGGGTCACTCCGCATGCTATTCAACTTTGGTCACCTGAAAGTTCTTGTCACTGTAAATACATGTGTATCATCGAGAACCGCCAACGGAGTACCCCTTGCACATGGTACAGGAGCTTTCCCATAACCAAAATGACAAGGCAAGCAGACAATGAGCATCCCATCAATCTTTTTATTTACCATATGCATAGCTTTTTATTGAGGATGCTTCATAGATGCTCAGTATGGTGTTGCTGCAAGTTTCCACCATGATTAGGCATGGCTTAGGCTACAGGCCCAGGCGTTTCTCTAACACAATGTATAAACTCCATGAGCTGACAACCTCCCCTTTTATTTCACATCGTCGACATCCGTAAACAAAAGATCAAGGAATCAACTGGATGAGATATCCAAAAAGTGTTGAAAGCGTTCCCCGTGATAAAGACGGTTCTCACGACTCAAAGATATAATTAGCAAGCATATAACTTTCATGGACATGTCACAATGGTTCAGAATTATTAAGCGCAAAGAATAAAGCGTTCCATCAAGTTTGTGAGAGCTTTACTAACTAACTTTCTCAAAACAGACAAACATTTTATTCTGTAAGAAAACACGGCATATGGAATATGCACTGAAATAGCAAATGATGCTAATAGGTAGGTATGGTGGACACAGCTGGCAATATTAGTTTTGGGGAGTTGGAAGCACAGGTAGAGCACATGCTCAGTGCAAGTGAAGGCTAGCAAAAGAGAGGGAGCGACAAACGAGAGAGCAATAACTGTCATAATCATGCTTGCAACAAAACAAGACTAATTATGGCATGAAAGTGATACAAGAACTCTGAGGCAAAATAAATCATCGAGGCTTACTGACTATTGATTAGTCATTTGCATGCGTGAGCATGTGCCAAGTCGATTCACATGAACAGTCAGGGGAGGATACCACAATATCATACCAAAGTATGAATAAAACAATGCAAGCAAACATTCATATGACATGCTACAAACTATTAGCAAGCTGGAGCTAATCATAGACAAGCAAGAACTAATAAGCATCCATTAGTAACATACACCTTATAATGAACAGACTAAGCATGCTCACAATGATGAGTATATGTACAAAAATGAAAACAAATAGAGTTCGTTACCAGCCTCTTACCACACCTTGAGTTGTGTTAATCTTCATTATTGCCCTTCACTTGTGTGACTTGAATAAGAACATGAAACCAAAATCCACTGAGGACGGCTGAACCCTGCAAAGAACTCACAAAACCAAAGAAGAACAACAAATATTTTGGTGTTTTTGATTTTTTTAAACAAGCAAACTAAGCAAAAACAAACAAATCAAAAGAAAACCAAAAACAAAAATTAAGACGCTCCAAGAACAACACAACAGTGCATGAAACAATAAAAACGAAGTGTCTAGAAAGATCTGAGATTTTTATTGATGAAGAAGGGGATGCCTTGGGCACCCCCAAGTTTTGACGCTTGTACCTCTTAAATATTTCTTGGGGTGACACGGGGTGCCCCCCAATCTTGAGCTTTTTTCCATTCTTCATCTCATTACATGATTCTCTCTCTACACCTGAATTTTTTTTCTTCATACAAAACTTCACATAATCTTCGTTAGCAACATTAGTGTATTCAAAAGATAATAGACCTTTTGGTTTAGCTTTGAAACAGAATTTTTTTTCACTAAAAACACAAGCTACTGTAGCAACTCCTTCAATAAGCTCAATTCCCCAAAAGAGAACTCAAAAAGGAATCAATAAGAAGCAAATGCAAATAATGGCAGAAATCTGTCAAAACAGACCAGCAGGTATAAACCAATTTTTTCGAAAATCTTCTGTTGCTCAAATCAAAAAGTGTTGAACTAACGAAGGTTATCTAGCATACTGGGGGATTTATTCGTAAATTTTCAGCTCAATCCGACTTACAGAGACTCCTCACGAATTTTATGGTGGAAGACAGAAATTTGTTTCTGGACAACAACTCCCCAAATCTTACTTCCCTCTCATTAGAGGTCATTATTGGCACAAAAAGCAAACAAAAAGGATAAAGAGAGGCCATTACTGAAGTAATAACTTCCAAGACTCAAGGAAACTCTTGGGTTATCTCCCAACAAGTACTTTCTTTTAACGCCTTTAAGTTAGGCACGACGAAGAGCAAAGATTGGAAATGAGAAATATAAAAGTGAGCAAGTATAACCACAATGAAATCATTATTTTGTTCATTAAAATTCTTTTGTTAACAAGGTTGATCAAGTCTTGTTACCAAAACCATCTTATATGAAACAAAACTTTGCAATTCACAAGGTGATTATGTTATCTCATACTTGATAGCAATGGTCCCAATCATAATAGTTTCAAAATTTTCTTGTGGAATGGGACAATATATTTCTCCAACCTTGATGCTCACAATACTTTCAATGGAATTCAGGCCATAGCTCTTAACAACCTTCTTGGGGGAAATATACAGTATGCTCTTTGTCATTAATATTAAATGTTACTTTTCCTTGATTACAATTAATGACAGCACTTGCAGTATTAAGAAAAGGTCTCCCAAGAATAATAGACATATTATCATCTTCAGGCATTTCAAGCACAACAAAATCCGTCAAAACAAAACAATTATGAGCTACTTGAATAGGAACATCCTCACATATACCAACAGGAATAATAGTTGACTTATCAGCCATTTGCCAAAATATATCAGTTGGTATCAACTTTTCTAGCTGGAGTGTCTTGTAGAGAGAAAAAGGCATAACACTAACTCCAGATCGCAAATCACATAAAGCAGTTCTA
Organism: Avena longiglumis; assembly: GCA_030063025.1. Lineage (NCBI taxonomy): Eukaryota > Viridiplantae > Streptophyta > Magnoliopsida > Poales > Poaceae > Avena > Avena longiglumis. The sequence continues at coordinate 425,220,279 of CP125974.1, read as the reverse complement.
ACATAATTATTCTTAATGGAGCAAGGAATAGTTGGTATACCTGGATCTCCAAGTTTCTTTGGAACCTTACCATTGAAGGAGTAATTAGCAAGCAGAAGAGAAATCTTCTCATTAGGAATCTTCCTTTTATTAGAAACAATATCCTTCATATACTTTGAATAAGGGGGAAACTTAATAGCATCGGTCAAACTAATTTGCAAAAATAAAGGTTTCATCCACTCACAAAACTTGTTGTAGTGTTCTTCCTCCTTTGACTTATGTTTCTTACCTGGAAAAGGCATAGGTTTCTGCACCCAAAGTTCTCTCTCTTTACCATGTTTATTATAAATAAAATCTTCCTTTGTGTACCTAGTGTTCTTAGTGTGCTTCTCAGGTTCTTCCTCACCTTCCTCCTTATCAGGAGACTCCTTTTTATCATTACCACTCTCAGTTTCAGCATCAGAGACAGATATACTATTAGGATCTACAGTAGGTTCAAGTGGTTTCTCAACTATCTTATGTTTCTTTTTCTTCCTCTTACGAGGACTACCACTATCTTCACCTTGTTGGGAATCCTGATCTATTCTTTTAGGGTGTCCTTCAGGATATAAAGGATCTTGAGTAGCTATACCACTCCTAGTTCTAATTCCATAAGCATGTTTATCTCCTGAAGCATTAACTAGCATAGTCTTTTGCACCTTAGCAAGTTGATCAAGTTGAATTTGAACCATTTGAAAGTGTTTACAAAGCATTTTAATATCATTAGAAGTTCTTTCCACAATATTTTTCAACTCATGGATAGCTCTAGAGTTTTCCAATAAATGATTCTGAACTTGTTTATAAAATACCCTTTCTTAACAATAAATGTGTCAAGTTCCTCTAAACATTGATCAGGAGGCTTACCATAAGGAATATCACCTTCATCAAAGTGTTGGAGAGAGTGTACCTCAATAGTAGATGAGTGGGTAATTGGCTTACATAATTCTTCTATAGGAGGTAGATTCTTCACATCTTCAACTCTAATAACTTTCTCCTTTAGACACTTCTTAGCTTCCTTCATCACTTCATCATTTAATGCAATAACTCCAATCTTCTTTGTTGTTGGTTGTGGCATCCCTCAAAACCACTACTAGAAAATCGCGTCGAATTTGTGCATTGCATCGTCGTCATCATGCATTGTTTGCCAAAACTATTTTCGCAAACCCCGATTTGCTTTCCAAACGCCCCATCTTTATTCAACCACCAAAACCGGGTCCCCGGAATATTTTGTTTTGGCCGCTATCGGTTTGCCAACGGCCCGTTTAAAACAAATAAAATTTATATTTAATTTAGTAGGGGCAGTCGAACGGGCCAACCCGACCCGAACGACCGCCCCAGATTTTAAAACGGTCCACCCCAACCTGCCCCTCTAATCCTAACTCACCAACTATCCTACCCAACCCAGCCCTCCACCTCACTCCCTCCAGTAACATCCCGCCACCTCAGCCACCCTCTCTCACTCACCCAATCCCTTCCTGCCACTTGGCTCATCCCTCTCCCCTTCCCCCCTTTCCCTCACCTGCCTACCCCACTCACCCAACCGGCCCACTCCCCACACTCACGCTACACCCCACTCAAGACTTGCAACGCCCCCCCCAGGCCCCACCTTTTCCCCCCCGCGGTCCACCACTCCCTGGGCGGGCCCCACCCTGTCGGCTCTCCCTCCTCCCTTTCTCCCATCGCGCAGCGCCCCGCCCGTCACCTCTTCTTCCTCGCCGCGTGAACCGCTCCCTTCTCCCCCGCTCCGAGCGCCCCGCCACCTCCATCCGCCTCTTCCCCAGGCCGCTTCTCCCTTGCCTTCGCGCCAGCCGCGACTCGCCCCACGCCCTCGCAATCGCGCACCCGAGCTGCCTCGCCTGCCGAGCCACCGCCTCACCCGCCACTGCTCGCCCACCGTGCCGCCTGCGCCTCCTGCGCCACGGAGCCGCATGCACCACCGCCGTCGCACACGGCTCAAGGCCTCCTCGCGCCTCGCCAACCACCGAGCCTCGCTGCCCCGCCCATGAGCTCCTTCCGCCTCCGCCACCGGGCGCCCTGCGCCACCGGCCGCGCTGCCTGCTCGCCTCGCTCACAGCGCCGCTCCGCCTGCCACCCGCAAGCCATCTCTCACAGACGTCACCGCCGCTCCGCCGCGAGCCCCCGCGTGCTCCGCCGCCAAGCCCCGCGCCGCCTCGGCTCGGCTCCGCCCGACCAAGATCGCCGCCAGCTGCGCCCCGCTGCCCCGCCTGAGCTTCGCCTTCTCCACCGCCGTGGCGCGCCTCCTCCCTGCGAGCAAGCTGCGTCGCCCGGCCGCGTCAAGGCCCCCAAACCGCATCAGAGCTCCCCGGCATCGCCGCCCGAGACCGCCCGTCCTCGACCCCGACGGCCGCGCCGCCCCTGCTTCGCGCCCGCGCCGAGCGCCGTTCCCGTCCGTTCGTCCTCGCCCTGTAATCACGTTCGTTTGATGGGTTGTGCCTTTGGTTCTACAATGGGCTCGTGCAGACGTGTGTGACCAATTGTCGAGAGGGAACGCGGACTCGGTCACGGGGATCCGAAGCTCCGAACCAAGGTCTCCTTCGCGGACCGAAGACCGATCCCGGCGCCCCGACACCGCACCCCTCGCCAAGATCTTCGACAAAGACCCCGAGAATTCCGCCGCGAACCCCGGAATCTCCTACATGGAACCATCGGGCCACGTGAGACCATCGACGTCACCCCGAGTCCGACATCCGACAACCCCGGCATATGACGCCCAGATCGCCTCACGAACGCCATGGCCTCCGTCAAAGATCCGATGGCCGAGACCCCGACGCGACGAGTGCTCCTTTCCGGACCCGAACCCCGGTACCGGACAAGTTCGCCATCTACCTCGAGTTCTCCTACACGGATGCCAATCGACATGATCCCCTTCGTGGATACGCCAAGTACTTTTCCCCGGACGCCAAGTCCGACCCGAGGACCGCGAATCCGACAAGATCTGCGCAACGACAAGAACGGCACCGACCCGGAAGGACCCGATGCGCTCCGACGCTAGACCAAGTGCGCCTCCCGAAACGCCGAGGACCCCGCGAGAGACGACAAGACCGACACCATGACCCGAAGACCGCGAATGCGACAAGAACGACCCCAGTACTCCAAGGACGCTCACGAGACCGCTCTCCGAACCTGGACCCGAGACCGACCCCGAACCCCGAACCCCGGAAGCCCAAGATCGTCGAGCCCCCTCTGATGTGTGACCCCTTTCCTCGAAACCCTATTTTATAACATAATAAAACCTGTTGCATATTGAATTGTCATTCATCCCGCATGCATCTCATTGGTTTGGGGGCCTTATGCCGATTCACCTAATACTTAAATATGGGGCCCATATGCGGGCAAATCTGGTCTCATATCGGCCTCATTTAAACTTGTGTAGCGAACCGGTATTTTATCTTGCCTTGTTATAACAACATTTAATTTGCGGGGTAATTAAATAACTTGAACAATACAATCAGTTGTCGGGACCCCGGTTCCACTTAATATGACCTAATTGCATCGCCTTTGCCACGCCATACGTCATGCATGCATCATGCCGATCTTCTGCTGTGTATTAAATATTGCATCCGTGTTCTTCTAGTGTTTTGCTTCTTCATGGATACGGCCGTTGAGTTGATGTGAGCTTCGCGATCTTCGGTGAACCTTCGACAATGTTTTCAGGCGAGCATCTCCCTCTTTCTACCTATCTTACTTTATAGTAATTTACTCATTCCTGTTGATCTATTGCTATCCGTGTTGCGATGCTCTAGTTTTCGTACCCGTGAAATCCCTTGCAGCCTTATATTGCCTTGGACACATCCTATTATCCGTTGTTTGGTAGCTAGTTGGACTTGCGCGTCGTCGTTGCTTGCTCAAGTGCTGATGTGTGTCGTCATATGCCACGATTCTTGATGTATTGCCGCCATTGTTGATGTTGGAGATGGTTCTAGTTTTACTTATCGTCACTTTAATTTCTGTTTAACAACTAAAATTGAATAAGCGAGGCATCGGTGGGTGATAGATAATATTTGGTTTCCGAACCCACTTGTGTCCCGTAAGACCCGAGTACTTGATACTGCCTTGATTTATCGCGCTATCCACATCCGGAGGTATATGGGACCCCCGAGCGAGCTTGATTCATTCTTATTTCTTGGGGCCACAAACTAGTTTGAGGTTTTATTTACGATCCTGTACTTATGCCATGTTTTACCGCTTTATTTACGATTGTGCGAGGTACCTTAATCGCATCGCTTTGGTAAGCGGGATGTTTTCGCAGTATCGACAGGTCCCGATTGGGGACCTGCGCCGTTACTGACCATCGACGAAACCTTGAGTCCGTCTCGAGCTTGCTTACTCCGCTATGGTGTACTCCAAGGTGGCCTGAAATATTTCTGAATCTGTGATTGTTCATCGTGAAAGCCTCGTTGGGTTTTGATTTGGTTTTTCCAAGGTTGATCGAGTGTGTGTTGCTATTGGTGCACCCCGGCCGGGTAAAACTTTCTGAAAGCCGTGTCCGCGGATATGGACGACTTGGAGCACAGTATCTCGATCATAGACAAGCATAACTAAAGTTTACTGCCATAAATTGGACTTATAATGACTAGTAATCAGCTCCACTATAACGGAATGGCTAATTAATACTGCCCACAATTGCTTGTTTGGTTGTCGCTTGCGACAATTGTATATGACTAGTAAGTATTGCAACTACAACGAATTGGCTGAATAAAAGTACCAACAATTGTTGGGTTTTGGGTTTATCACATGCTATCTGTACCTGATTAGTAATTGTTGCAACTATCACGGAATGGTTAACTAAAAGTGCCCACTGTTTACTTTATCAGGACGATTATCTATACCTGACTAGTAATTGCTGCAACGATAACCGAATAAGTAAAACCGCCAACTGTGTGAGTTCCTCGGTTGACTTCCTCGTTTGGTCTCGAGGGGGAGACACCAGGATGGGTTTGTTTGGTGTTAGCTTGTGTTGGATCCGGATAGGTCATTCTCACCCTCTCGATAACCGCCAATGATCGAGTCTCTATAGGTTGTTAGTGCATGCTGCCGCCGCTTGATCCACCATACCTATGTAGGCGAGGACCCGAATTCTAGCCTCGCTGCAATCGGCCTCGATCGACGCTCCTTCTTTGTTTTCTGCTTTGCCCTTTGTCGGCACCTCTTTGTTAAGCAGGTTTTGAGATCGACGCCATAGTGGTTACCCTTCCGGCTTGGCCTGGGGTTATGGACGCCATTGGTTATTCTTCAGGGCTCTTAGCCCCATTTGCTTCTTGTCCGTAGTCGGACGCTCCCATCGTTTTCAAGGTGATTTGGATCTTTGTATATTATATTTGTATTCTTGACTCTTTGAGCCGCTGCTATATATATCTGTTCTGTGGGTCCCATCGAGGACTGTTGTGTAATGTTATTACTTCGTTTTCCACCCGCACGAAAGTGCCTGGTGGGCACCTTTGAATCGTTTCTATGCGGATTTGGTGAATTTTGCCCAAACTTGCATAGGTCCGATTCTGAGGGTGTTACAGAGTGGTATCAGAGCTCAGCAGTTACAATACCCCACAAGTCCAGCCTGTAGGATTATCTAGCTAACGGCCGAAGTAGAGTGTCAAAACTATTTTTGCAAAATCGGTTGGATAGTTCTGATTAGGTCTGATTTTACTCCTTACCCCTCTGCTATTCCTCTCTTACCTCTACGTGTTTTGGATCTGCTCTCTTCTCTCTCTTCGAGTCCAGGAATTCTCGTGGTTGGGTTTCCGTCGTACCTTTAGGGCTTCGCTTTCTTCCTTTTGTAACGGAGGTGCTACGATCATCAATCTGCAACTGTTCTGTTGTGCCCTTCATCCGATCTTTTGTTCTTGAGATCTGTATCCCTATGTGTTCCTTGCTGGATATCAGTGTCGTTGAAAAACATATGAGAAGGACGAGCTTTGGTGAAGTTGGAGTCGACCTTGAGCACGTGTTGTTCATGCCAACGGAACCATCGCGAAACCTAATCAGTGTGTCTTTCATATGATCTCTGCTGGCAGCATTCCTTTGTTCCGGATACCCTCTAAGAAGATCTTCAGTCTGATTCCGAGAGTTGGTTGCTTAATCCGCCTATTCGTGTGCAGAGTAATGGTTTGAGTGCGGGATGGATTAGCTACCCTACCACTGCTCTTATCATTCGCTCTTGTACGTCGAGGCAGTGGATCCAGCAATTTACTCCGTCCACGGAAGTTAGGGGTGGCTTTATTGCGATACCTCTACCTTCGACCTTTTGTTCCCGGAGTGTTCTCTCGAGGATCAGGAGCAACGACCTTTGTTGGTGGTGTCGCTGATTTCAAGATGGAGGATGAACCCTCGTTAGTGGTGTCGCGAAGATCTACACGAAGCGAGAAGACGCAGACGCCGACCTCCTTCCGTACCATGAGGCGGATCTCGAGGGCGAGATCCATTGTTAGTGGTGTCGAATTGTGGCATCCCGCAAAACCACTACTAGAAAATCGCGTCGAATTTGTGCATTGCATCGTCGTCATCATGCATTGTTTGCCAAAACTATTTTTGCAAACCCCGATTTGCTTTCCAAACGCCCCATCTTTATTCAACCACCAAAACCGGGTCCCCGGAATATTTTGTTTTGGCCGCTATCGGTTTGCCAACGGCCCGTTTAAAACAAATAAAATTGATATTTAATTTAGTAGGGGCAGTCGAACGGGCCAACCCGACCCGAACGACCGCCCCAGATTTTAAAACGGTCCACCCCAACCTGCCCCTCTAATCCTAACTCACCAACTATCCTACCCAACCCAGCCCTCCACCTCACTCCCTCCAATAACATCCCGCCACCTCAGCCACCCTCTCTCACTCACCCAATCCCTTCCTGCCACTTGGCTCATCCCTCTCCCCTTCCCCCCTTTCCCTCACCTGCCTACCCCACTCACCCAACCGGCCCCACTCCCCCACACTCACGCGCTACACCCCACTCGCACTCAGGCAACGCACGCCAGCCCCCCCAGGCCCCACCTTTTCCCCCCCCGCGGTCCACCACTCCCTGGGCGGGCCCCACCCTGTCGGCTCTCCCTCCTCCCTTTCTCCCATCGCGCAGCGCCCCGCCCGTCACCTCTTCTTCCTCGCCGCGTGAACCGCTCCCTTCTCCCCCGCTCCGAGCGCCCCGCCACCTCCATCCGCCTCTTCCCCAGGCCGCTTCTCCCTTGCCTTCCTCGCCGCATGACCTCGCCACGCCCCTGCAACCGCGCACCCGAGCCGCCTCTGCCCGAGCCACCGCCACCCGCCACTGTTTCCCCACCGGTGCCGCCTCGCCTGCGCCTCCTGCGCCCGCCGAGCCCGCATGCACCACCGCTGCTGGCCAGCACCTCGGGCGCGCCTCCTGCGCCCGCGCTAACCACGAAGCTCTCGCTGCCGCCGCCCATGGCTCCCTTCCGCCTCGCGCTCACGGCGCCACCTCGCCACCGGCCGCGCTGCCTGTCTCCGCCTCGCGCGCGCTCCGCCTGCCACCTCAAGCCATCTCCGCCAGACGTCACGGGCCGCCGCCCGCCTGCGCCCCCGCTGCTCCGCCGCCAAGCCTCGACGCTGCCCGACCTCGCTCCTCGCCAAGATCGCTGCCAGCTGCGCCTGCTGCTCGCCCCGCCTGAAGCTCGCCTCCACCGCCGTGGCGCGCCTCCTCCCTGCGAGCAAGCTGCCGCCGCAGCGTCAGCCGGGCCCCGCCCCAAACCGCATCGAGCTCCCGGCATCGCCGCCGAGACCGCCCCTCGACCCCGACGGCCGCGCCCGCTTGCGCCAGGCCAGCGCGCCGTTCCGTCCGCTCGTCCTCGCCACGTAATCACGTTCGTTTGATGGGTTGTGCCTTTGGTTCTACAATGGGCTCGTGCAGACGTGTGTGACCAATTGTCGAGAGGGAACGCGACGGTCACGGGATCCAAGCTCAACCAAGGTCTCGCGGGACCGAAGACCGATCCGGCGCCGACACCGCACTCGCCAAGATCTTCGACAAAGACCCCGAGAATTCCGCGAACCCCGGAATCTCCTACATGGAACCATCGGGCCACGTGAGACCATCGACGTCACCCCGAGTCCGACATCCGACAACCCCGGCATATGACGCCCAGATCGCCTCACGAACGCCATGGCCTCCGTCAAAGATCCGATGGCCGAGACCCCGCCGCGACGAGTGCTCCTTCCGGACCAACCCTGCACGGACAAGTTCGCCATCTACCTCGAGTTCTCCTACACGGATGCCAATCGACATGATCCCCTTCGTGGATACGCCAAGTACTTTTCCCCGGACGCCAAGTCCGACCCGAGGACCGCGAATCCGACAAGATCTGCGCAACGACAAGAACGGCACCGACCCGGAAGGACCCGATGCGCTCCGACGCTAGACCAAGTGCGCCTCCCGAAACGCCGAGGACCCCGCGAGAGACGACAAGACCGACACCATGACCCGAAGACCGCGAATGCGACAAGAACGACCCCAGTACTCCAAGGACGCTTCTGTCGAGACCGCTCCGTCGAACCCTGGACCCGAGACCGACCCCGAACCCCGAACCCCGGAAGCCCAAGATCGTCGAGCCCCCTCTGATGTGTGACCCCTTTCCTCGAAACCCTATTTTATAACATAATAAAACCTGTTGCATATTGAATTGTCATTCATCCCGCATGCATCTCATTGGTTTGGGGGCCTTATGCCGATTCACCTAATACTTAAATATGGGGCCCATATGCGGGCAAATCTGGTCTCATATCGGCCTCATTTAAACTTGTGTAGCGAACCGGTATTTTATCTTGCCTTGTTATAACAACATTTAATTTGCGGGGTAATTAAATAACTTGAACAATACAATCAGTTGTCGGGACCCCGGTTCCACTTAATATGACCTAATTGCATCGCCTCTTTGCCACGCCATACGTCATGCATGCATCATGCCGATCTTCTGCTGTGTATTAAATATTGCATCCGGTGTTCTTCTAGTGTTTTGCTTCTTCGCGGATACGGCCGTTGAGTTGATGTGAGCTTCGCCCCGATCTTCGGTCGAACCCTTCGACAATGTTTTCAGGCGAGCATCTCCCCCTTTCTACCTATCTTACTTTATAGTAATTTACTCCTTCCTGTTGATCTATTGCTATCTGTGTTGCGATGCTCTAGTTTTCGTACCCGTGAAATCCCTTGCAGCCTTATATTGCCTTGGACACATCCTATTATCCGTTGTTTGGTAGCTAGTTGGACTTGCGCGTCGTAGTTGCTTGCTCAAGTCTTGATGTGTGTCATATGCCACGATTCTTGATGTATTGCCGCCGATTGATGTTGGAGATGGTTCTAGTTTTACTTATCGTCACTTTAATTTCTGTTTAACAACTAAAATTGAATAAGCGAGAGGCATCGGTGGGTGATAGATAATATTTGGTTTCGAGCCCACTTGTGTCCCGTAAGACCCCGAGTACTTGATACCTGTTCCTTGATTTATCGCGCTATCCACATCCGGGAGGTATATGGGACCCCCCTGAGCCAGAGCTTGATTCATTCTTATTTCTTGGGGCCACAAACTAGTTTGAGGTTTTATTTACGATCCTGTACTTATGCCATGTTTTACCGCTTTATTTACGATTGTGCGAGGTACTGCACACTGTACTGTTTTGGTAAGCGGGATGTTTTCGCGGTATCGACAGTCCCCGATTGGGGACCTGCTGTCGTTTACAGCCATCGACGCAAACCTTGAGTCCGTCTCGGAGCTTGCTTACTCCGTTGCGGGTGTACTCCAAGGGGTGGCCCCCTGAAATATTTCTGAATCCTGTGATTGTTCAGTCGTGAAAGCCTCGTTGGGTTTTGATTTGGTTTTTCCGAGGTTGATCGAGTGTGTGTTGCTATTGGTGCACCCCGGCCGGGTAAAACTTTCTGAAAGCCGTGTCCGCGGATATGGACGACTTGGAGCACAGTATCTCGATCATAGACAAGCATAACTAAAGTTTACTGCCATAAATTGGACTTATAATGACTAGTAATCAGCTCCACTATAACGGAATGGCTAATTAATACTGCCCACAATTGCTTGTTTGGTTGTCGCTTGCGACAATTGTATATGACTAGTAAGTATTGCAACTACAACGAATTGGCTGAATAAAAGTACCAACAACTGCTGGGTTTTGGGTTTATCTCATGCTATCTGTACCTGATTAGTAATTGTTGCAACTATCACGGAATGGTTAACTAAAAGTGCCCACTGTTTACTTTATCAGGACGATTATCTATACCTGACTAGTAATTGCTGCAACGATAACCGAATAAGTAAAACCGCCAACTGTGTGAGTTCCTCGGTTGACTTCCTCGTTTGGTCTCGAGGGGGAGACACCAGGATGGGTTTGTTTGGTGTTAGCTTCAGGTTGGATCCGGATAGGTCATTCTCACCCCTCTCTGATAACCGCCAGTCGTATCGAGTCTCTATAGGTTGTTAGTGCATCTTTGCTGCCTTGATCCACCATACCTATGTAGGCGAGGACCGCCGAATTCTAGCCTCGCCGTGTACTGGCCTCAGTACTGACGCTCCTTCTTTGTTTTCTGCTTTGCCCTTTGTCGGCACCTCTTTTGTTAAGCAGGTTTTGAGATCGACGCCGTTAGCAGGGTTACCCTTCCGGCTTGGCCTGGGCAGGGTTATGGACGCCATTGGTTATTCTTCAGGGCTCTTAGCCCCATTTGCTTCTTGTCCGTAGTCGGACGCTCCCATCGTTTTCAAGGTGATTTGGATCTTTGTATATTATATTTGTATTCTTGACTCTTTGAGCCGCTGCTATATATATCTGTTCTGTGGGTCCCATCGAGGACTGTTGTGTAATGTTATTACTTCGTTTTCCACCCGCACGAAAGTGCCTGGTGGGCACCTTTGAATCGTTTCTATGCGGATTTGGTGAATTTTGCCCAAACTTGCATAGGTCCGATTCTGAGGGTGTTACATTGGTGCTGGAATTGGTTCAGGAACAACTGGTTCAGGAGTAATAGGCTCAGGTGTATTTAGCTCAGTTGAAGTCCAATCATCATAATTCTTACTTATTTTAGTCATTAATTCTTCAGCATCTGCAGGAGTCCTTTTCCTGAAAACACAATCAGCAAAGCTATCTAGGTAGGTCCTAGAATCATCAGTTAGTACATTATAATAAATATCAAGAAGCTCATTCTTAGGCAATGGACATCCATGATGTGCAAGAATCAAGGCACAGAACCTTGTCCATGACTCGGGCAGTTTATCTTCTTCTCCCTGTTTAAAATCAAAAAGTCTCTGCAAAGCAGCATGTCTAGCACTGGGAGAAAAATATTTCTGGAAGAAAGACGCAATCAAGCAATCAGGGCTATCAATGGAACCAGGAGGTAATCTATTAAACCAAGCCCTAGCTTCTCCTTTTAGTTAAAAAGGGAAGATCTTAGTAACAAAGTATTTGCGTATTTTAAAATTATCAGAGAACAAAGCACTCATAGTAGAAAGCTCATTCATATGAGCCACAACACTCTCATTTTCAGTCCCACAAAAATGTTCTTTCTCAACAATATCTAAATAAGATAAATCAAGAGAGAAATCATAATATTTATCTTTAATATCTATGGGAGAAGTGGCAAACTTAGGATCAGAGGACAACTTAGGCATAATAGTACGTCTAGCAAGGAGACTCTTAATAGCACTAGTACCATGTGTGTTTTGGCACTCTTCAACAAAATCATCAGTGAACTCAATGTAACCATCATTAATATCATAACTCTCACTAGCCTCAGGTGAGCTAACAGGTGTAAAAGTGTATTCACTAGGAGTTTCGGTATTTCCTAGACTAGCCATAGTAGCATCTAGAAAAGGACCTAATGAACCAGTCGCATCAAGCACAGTAGAAGTAACAACATGAGCATCAAAAGCAGTTTCAAACTCAGCAGTAGTAGCAGTGTGTGTAGCATGTGTATGTGGTGGTGTTGTAACAAGCTTACTTATAACAGACGGTGAATCAAGAGCAGCAGAGGTGTTTAGGATTGTACTTCTTCTTGTAGTGGATGGTAAAATAGGGAATTTTCCACCACGAGACTTCCCCATGATGAAAGGAGTAGCAGTGAACAATAATAGATCCAACTAAACTTACAAATAAATGTATGCTCCTCGGCAATGGTGCTAGAAAATAGTCTTGATGACCCACAAGTACAGAGAATCGCAACAGTCTTCGCTGGTAGTATTAGCCAATTTATTGATTCGACACAAGGGGAGCCAAAGAATACTTGCAAGCCTTAACAACTGAGTTGTCAGTTCAGATGCACCTAGAAATAGTTCTTGCTCACATAAGTTTATCAGTAGCAATAGTTTGTAGTAGCAACAGAAAAGCAATAGCAGCAGTAATAGTAACATTAAAACAATAGCAATAGTAACAGTAACGATAACAGTAGGATTCAAGTGCAGTAGGCATATGGATGGATGGACGGGCGTTGCATGGACGAGTCTAAACATGTAACTTCAAGATATAGGGCATTGCAGATAAATAATAACAAGCATCCAAGTACTAAACAATCCTAGGCATGTGCTCCAAATATAGTGATACGTGCTCGCAATGAGAACTTGCACAACATCTTCTGTCCAGCCATCCCGTGGTAGCGGGGCCTCTAGGGAACTACTGGCAATTAAGGTGCTCCTTTTAATAGAGCAACGGAGCAAACATTAACACTCCATGAACACATGTGATCCTCACACCACAGCCATCCCCTCCGGTTGTCCCAATTATTGTCACTTTCGGGCCTTTGGATCTGGACAATGATATGTGTACACAACTTGCAGATAAGATCACAAACAATACTATCATAATGATTCAATAATAAGTTCAGATCTGAGATCATGGCACTCGGGCCCTAGTGACAAGCATTAAGCACAACAAGTTGCAACAAAGTCAAATAGCACTAATAGAGATACCAGGCACTATGCCCTAACAGATCTTATTCGATTACATGATAGAAGTCATCCAATCCCTACCATACCCAAGCCTACAACGGGGGATTACTCACTCATGGATGAGGGAAACATCGGTGGTTGATGGAGATGCGTTGGTGATGACGATGGCGATTATTCTCTCCAAATCCCCTGTCCTGGCAGGGTGCCAGACCGGAGTTTCTGGATCCAAATCTTGGTTTCTGATGGCGGCGGTGGAGTGGAACTCTTTCTGGAAAACTATCGAACCCCCCTCGGTTTTTAGGTCGAAAGGCAACTTATAGGCGTAGAGGGAGGCCGAGGGATGGCCTGGGGTGACTGCACCCCCTCTAGGCGCGGCCAGTGGTGGGCCCACGCCTAGGGTGGGTGTGGGACTCCTAGGCCTCCTCTCCGTCTCGTCTTCTGGCTCCGTGGATATTCTGGTGAAATATAATTTTTGGCATATTTTCTGGGATTTTTCCCGATAGTTCATTTTCTACACAAAAACAAGACACCAAGGTAATTCTGCTGAAAACAGCGTCAGTCTGTGTTAGTTGTATCCAAATCACACAAGTTTAGAGGATAAACAATAGCAAATTGTTCAATAAAGTAGATATGTTTTGGACGTATCAGAGGTACCGGGGGAGAAGCGAGTGGTTGCTTGTTTCTTCAGGGTCGTTGTATGCTCCACTCGCCAATCTAGCGAGTCTATCGGCGTCTTGCGCCTCTTCGGCGATGTCTGTGTCAGCCATCTTTGCACTCTTGTCCTTGCATTTGACAACCATGTCTGGGTCGCCACGCACAGTGATGATGCCTTGGGGGCCGGGAGCTTCTTCATGTTGTATGCGTAATGTGGGGTTGCCATAAACTTGGCGAACGCCTGCCTGCCGAGTATGCAATGGTATGGGCTTCTGAAGTTGACCAGCTCATAGACGGCACGCTCTGTGCGGAAGTTGGCTGGTGTTCTGAAGGTGACTCATAGCGTCACCTTTCCGATTGGGTATGGCTTCCGACCCAGAACTATGCCATGGAAGGTGCAGAGGGTGGATTCCACCTTGGACTGTGGTAGTTGCAGTCGCGTGAATGTGTCCATGGAGATGATGTTTATAGAGCTGCCCATGTCTATGAGGGTTTTGGGCAGCCAGTAATCAGCCACTTTGAGCCTGAAGACCAGGGTGACTCGTCCTGGGTACTCGATCCTGGGTACGTGATCCTCGCGACTCCAGGTGATGCTCTGCTCTGACCAGTTTAGCCAGTGCAGGATGTCAACTTGTTGCACCACATTGACGACGACAACATGGGCCAACAACTTCTTTTTGCAGCACGTTTCCATACTGGTGAATGTGAGGAGGGAGCCGACGGAGTGTCCGAACGCACCATCGTTGATGTTGTCACATGGATGATCGGGGTTCGGGTCCTCCCTAGCACACCTTGCCTTCTCGATCTCCTTGAGAGAGTGGCACTCAGCGGTGGTGTGGGTTGCAGGATTTCCCTCCCTGCTATGGTAGGTAGAAGGTTTGCTCAGTATGGCGATGGGGTCGAATCTTGGCCGGGCCATGGTGTTGCCACGTGGGTTATTCCACTCATGGCGGCAGTTATTGGTATCGCGTGGGCTGTAGGGGATGAAGTCAGCTCGTCCGTCGTTGTTGCGCTTTGTCGCCTATCGGGTGTTGCTATAGTGAAGTGTGCGGTTATGGCCGCTGCTTGGGTCGCCTGTGCGGTGTCTTCCAACCGACTCGTCATTGGATTCCTAGATCGGATCTTCCTCCGAGTAGAGTTTGGCGAGCTCGAGGAGCTTGAGGATTTTGTCGAGTGCTCGAGCCTGTTTTTCAAGTTGAAGAGTAGCGCGTCGCTGGCCGCCACCAGGATGACTAAAGATTTATGGAATTTTCTGATTAATAAACATGATAGGTTTATCCTGGATTACTCATTCTGCATCCACAAGGCGGTAGATGATATATATGACCATCTTGATTCTAATGATGATCTGCCGTTCAAATTTGGGATTAAGTATTGATGTTGATCCTAGTCGAGCGGTTTCATTGTGTCGGAAATATGGATTTTGGCTGCAAACTAGTACAATACTATTATACTAGTTCTTATACTTGGGAGTATATTGTTTCTAGTTTTGCTTGTGCTATTGTATTTTGAAGTATGTAATGGTAGTACTTGTTTGGATAAAACTGCTGGAGATGATCTAGAATTTCCTTTCAAACATGGCTCTGTACTAGGAGCTAGCACTTCTTGCTTAGATCAAGTAGCTTTTCCTTTGAAACAATGGCCTTGCACATGTAGTCCGTAGGTACTCCCTCCATTTGAAATTAGATTCAAAGGATTTGTGCAACACATGAATAGGGAAAAATGCAGGAATAGAATAGCATGACGCTTGATATCCTATTGGAATAAAAACTGTAGGGATCAGTAAAATTAGATGTTTGCTTGCACCACGGGAAAAACATATCAAATTTGTAAGGTTTAAGTACATGGCATATAGGGATTTTTCCAATACGTCCCACCTCTTCTTAGAAATCCTATAGGATTGTAGTGTAGGAAGCCAATGTATAGCAATTTTGTAGGATTCTTTTCTTTCAAAAAAACGATAAATTCCTATAGATATATAATTCCTTTAAAAATCCTTTGAATCAAACATGACCTAAGATGTTTTAGCTTTTGTAAAATGAGTGTATCTAGACTCTCTAATAGTGTGTAGTTCGGAGTGAACACATTCTATATAGGGGTCGAGATACACTTCGTAAAAGCTAAACCATCTTATATTTTGAAACGGAGGAAGTAATATGTATGGTTTATCGCAGTCAGGTTATTCATATTTACTTTATCATTTTTTCTTATAATGTTTCGCATTCTGCAATTTAGTCCGCCGATTCTTACTTACTTTAGTAACTCCAGGTACATCTCTCAGCCGCTGTTGATACCGCGCTCATCAAGAGTACAGAACATCGGATCAGGGGAAGATGGTACGGTGTTTGCTGTGCTATTTGACATACACGATTCGGGCGATATCGCCGCATCCGTCATGTGCGTCAGGCAGGACGCGTGCTCGTCGCCCCTGTACAATGTGAACCTCACTACCTATACCCCTTCAATAAATCTGGGGGTTTGGGATATAATCTGCAATTCCTACATACCTGGGATCAGGGCGATGCCGGCCATCATATAGAAGAAAAATCTTTCCCTGCTGTTGTACCATCAAACATCTTATATTACCCAGGGCATGCATTACTCAATATGCATCAATCGAGGGGTAGAATTCCCAATTGACAAAGAATTGAAAGAAAGTGAGGCTAGACATGAAGCAGTACTAGTATAGTACTAGTTATTGTACTTCGGAGTATTTTGTACTATATACTGCTAGTACTTGTTTAGGTTAAGGGAAGGATATGGCATTACTTTGCCTTTGTTCTGTCGTTTGCTATTACCTAAGTATTTTGTTGAACTAATAGTGATGTATTGTTACCTGTTTAGATCCAGTGCAGTAGATTATCTTTCTTTTATTTATAAACCTAGCATTGCCACAATTATATAGATGAGTCTTGGGAATTTTGGGTTGCATATAGGGGTTCACACAGGCATTGAAAAAATGAGGAGGTATTCGCACACAAGCAGACTTGATCCTTAGTTTTGCTTGATCCAACGATCAAGTCTGTTAAGAGAATAGGGCAAACTGATCGTGCGCCAAGGTTTTTGAGCTAGAACAAGAACTTATGCTCTTTGTACTTCTATTGAATTTCAAGCAGGAAAGCTATTGAATCATTCAAATGTTCTGTCGTTCCTATTACTAAAGCATTTTGTGGAACTAATACTGATGTATTGGTACTTGTATAAATCAAGGGCAGTCGAAAGTCTAGCTTTTGTTTTGAAACATGGCCTTGTCACAATCTTGATGAGACTTGGGAATTTTAGGTTGCATCATGGGTCACATAGGCATTGATGTGAGAAGAAGGTACTCAAAGAAGACTCAGTCATTAGTTTTTCATGCTCCAATGGTCGAGTGTGTTTGGATAAAAGGGCAAACTGATCGGGAGACAAGGTTTTAAGAGTTGAAACCAGAACTTGTTCTCTCTATAGTGCTATTGTGTTTCAGTGTCTGTATTGCTGAATTGCTCACTTTGAAATGCCGCTGAATTGGTCAAGTTCTGCTGAATGTGAACTATGAATCTGTCGATAATTTTTCTATCTTATTCTGTACTGCAGAGTTTATATAAATATCTGCCACAAAGAATTTTCGATTTGTTTCCCTCCCTCTCTGAGTTCTTTGTTTCTAATCTGGCCGAGCCACAGCAAAATGCATTTGTTTTCGAGAATCCTGCAATTTTTATATACTAGGAAAACAAATCTAGCTCATTCGGTCCCAATTTATCCCAGAATATTTTAATTCAGCCTTTTAGAGGTAATAAGGGGACTGGTGACCACAACCCAGGGAAATTTGAGAAAGGAGCCCATGGAGAATATCCTATGGAGTATGATAGCTGTGAGATTCGACACATTTTTGATGGTTTTCATTTGGATTTGAAGGTTTTCTAGCTTTATCTCACGCTAATACTTCGGTAGCGAAGAAAACTTGGTTTTTAATGTGTGTTTCAGGTTCTGAACATCAACAGAGGGTTTCAATAGCAAAACACAATATTCAGTAAAAAACAAGCATGTCTCTTTTTGGAAGAAATCGAGGGAGGCATACATTAGCGTTAACGAGCAACTATACAGCAGGAATATTTTCTCAGGCCGTATAGTTCCCACCGTATAGTTCCATTAGCTTTGTCTTGCTAAAAGGGAAAACTTTTATGAAGAGGCCGAGAATGAAAACAGAACACAGGAGCCACCATCCCATCCAGAAGGGAGAAAGAAGAGATCCAGAGAAGAAGGAGAAGACGTTGTTCATCTCACTCCATGATCTTTGACCTCCTAGCCACCACACCTCCATAGCCAATACTTGTACTTGAGAGAGAGAGAGATGTCCACCTTGCAAGACTAGGGTTTGAGATTGTTCTTCCCATCTTGAATTGTGTTGGATTTATTTCTATTCTTATTGTCGATCTCCACGGTAATATCAAGAAGAACTCCCTTTATATAATTATATCGATGTTGCTTTCTTCTCTCATGTGTGAGTAAGTTCCCTTGGGCGTGGGAGATGTATGGGATTGGTGAGATGTGATGTGCCTATATAATTTCCATTAAGTTTGTGGTTGATTTTAATTACTATATTATGTGTGCTTGACTACTATGGGATGACTAATGCTAGTTGTCCAATTAAGGGCCCAGACAACATGATGCTTTGTTCTACATAGATAGAATATTGATCGCTAGCAGACTGACGACCCCCGAGTGACACGGAGATATCAATGGGAAACTAGTTAGACCCGAGGATCATGAGGAACCACTGTGCTTATTGCATTACTCCGATCCAAGGAGCATAATTGCTAAGCAACCTGAAGGATCTTAATCGTCTAGTGATCAATCATGGTTGTGGTAACAGGCTAGTAGGATTATTGAAGTTGGGATAAAATCTACAAAGAGGAGTTCTGACTAATTATGGGTTGCTCGCCTACACACATACTTATAAGATTATAATTGTTACACTTATCACTCATCCACCTGGCACATTCACTATCACCATGAAGTAAATCTCCCCGTGCCCATTTTTTCATCTGCAAAAAACAACAAACAAATCGTTGTTTACTTTGATGCATTTTATTTCTGAAGTTTACATTTTAGTTTTATTTAAATACCTTCCTTTAATCCAAATTCTATTCTTATTTCAACACTTGCAGTCAATTCACTCGAAGACCTGTCATATATAAACACTTACCTTTAGGCTCCCTGTGGGATCGACATCGTAACTTCGAAACTACCTACAAACGATTTGTGTACTTGCAGCCATCAAGCTATTTTCTGGCACCGTTGTCAGGGAGCTAAGCGCTAAGTGTTTGTCTCTTGAATTTTCAGGTGTTACTATTACAAGATGGTCTCCCTAGGAGACAAAGGGTCTACACGCTCTGGTAGGACCTATCTACCAGATTACTTTGAGCGCGTGCCTGTTTAGAGACGCGAAGAAATTATTGAAAAACTTTTGAGATCAAATAGAGTTGAAGGTGAAAATCTTAGTGATCTCATGGAAATCATGTCCATCCACAGGACAACTCCCAAGAAACCTGATAAAAATCTCAGAGAATACAGTCCTCCAAATTCTGATTTTCTTAAAAAACCAATAGAATTTCCTAATCCTGGAGTTAGAGAATATCGATTTGATTGTGAGATTATTAAAATTTTGCAGGAAAAAGCTTTTAGCGGAAGGGAAGATGAAGACCCAGGAAGACATCTTAGAGAGTTCGACGATGTGATAACACTTGGACCAAAAGGTTTGCCAAGAGATTTTTCCTATTTAAATTATTTCGTTGGTCTCTTAAAGGTAAGGCTCTAGACTGGTTATATTCTCTCCCTCGTCATGATAATAAATTTTGGTAAAACTGCATTGTTAAATTCATAGAAGGTATAATACTTTTACAAAGGTAACATAAATTAGAAAAATATATAGGCAACTTCAGTCAGAATGTGGGAGAAAACTACCCACAATCCTAGGATAGATTCTTTGGAATGATCACTAGTATTCCTAATCATGGCTATTCTGAATCAACTATTTGCCATTTATTTTACCACGGTCTTAATACTCAATGTAGAGAGTTGCTTGATTTTTTAGTTGGAGGATAGATAAATACTTTAACTGTTAAGGCATGTTTGGAATTGATGTCTACTATGGCCTAGAATGATTCTTTATATAATACTGATTTTGGCACTAAGCCGAAAAAGGGAATACTTTGTATAATTCCTCATCTTATGCCTGAAGTACGCAAAACCATGAAAGAAAAAGGTATACCTTCTGAACTTGTTAAGGAAAACAAAGTAATTTGTTACAAGTTTTTACTGAAGAGGATGAAATTAGAAAACTTTTTCAAGAATTGAAACATCGACAGGCCAAATCTCATAATAACTTGTATAAGCAATTTCAAAGATAGTCGAATATTTTGGCTAAACTAACGGAAAATTATGACGAGATTGGGCAAGAAATAAAATCGTTTCACAAGTACCTTAGTATGATTGAAACCCAATGTGAACAAATAGCATCTGGTTATCAAATTTTTCTTCAAGATCATATGAATATTCATGTTTCTACTAATGTTGTTACAAGGAGAGGTGAAGTTGTTAAAGGACCATTAGGACCACCAGAATATGAAGCTGAAAAAGATTGAAGAGAAAAAGCCTTGCTCAAAGCAAGCCAAGAAGATGATACACTGGTGGATCCTCAAGATGAGACTGCTCAAGGAACACAAGATCAAACCTTGGAGGAGCAGAATGATGCACAGGGTGACAATTATGACTCTGATGCAAAGACTATTGATCCAAGAGAAGAAAAATAAATAAGCAAAGAAGATGAAGTAGTTGCAATAGAAAAGAAGAAAAGTGATAATCAACCATAAAAGAAAGTAACTAGAGAAGCTAATACCCCACAAAAGGTAAAAGATAAGAATAAGAAAGGTGAGCAAAAGCTTCCTTATCCAGATCAAAAAAATAAAGCACTGGAGCAGGTAATCTATGACTCTTTTACAAAAGCATTAGGTGATCTTCGTCTAGAAAATCCATTTGCGGATGCAATAAAAGTGCCTACCTATTCTAAATTTCTCCGTGATATTCTTAATAGAAAGAAAGAGGTAACTAAAACAGTTGCCATGGTGACTAGTTACCCTGCTAATGGGAAGCTATTGTCTAAATCAGGGGATCCCGGAATACCAACTATTTCATGTTCAATAGGAAAAACTGATATTCATAATGCCTTATGTGATTTATGTGCAGGAGTTAGTGTAATTCCATATTCCCTCTATAAAAGGTTAGGATTAGGGGAGTAGTCCCCCACTTCCATCACTTACAGATGGCTAAAAAATCCACTAAACAACCTATTGGTATGATTGGGGATGTTCTACTTAGAATAGATGGGCATGTTATTCCCACTGACTTTATTATTCTTGAAGTGTCAGAAGATGAAAAATTATCTATAATACTTGGAAGCCTTTTCTTAGCACTACAGGAGCATCAGTTTATTGTGCTGAAGGGAAAATAATCTTCAATGTTTATGATGCTAAAATCATCTGGTATTTTCCAAAGAAACTCGAAGCAGGAGAAAGGTATATTCCACCGGCAAAACGAGTTCATGTGGTAATTGTAACAACCCTAGTTTTATTAAATGGTAATTAGGATTTTATTGTGCATTCATGAGCATCATCATCATTTAAAATGTATTCAACAAATAAAGAAAAACCCTAAACCCTAATTTTCCCTCTCTCTATTTGAAACCTTTCAAATGGTTTTGAAATAATTTGAAAACCCCAAAAAGTTTTGGAGCCCAAATGGATTAAAAGGGCCCCTCTAATATTATAATATGTTTGCAAAGTTTTGGTATTTTTGAAATACTCAAAAAACAGACTAACAATTGAAAATACCATAGAGAAACAGAAAAACAGAAATAGAAAAAGATTTCAGAAAGAAAAAACATTTCCATAGCATTCTGGGTCGCAACCCAATTTCTCTCCTATCCTCTCTACTCTCTCTGCCACTCACACGTACCCGCAACCGGCCCAGCATGGCCCAGCTGCAGCCCACCCTTGTCCCCATACCCCTTTGCCCATGTCCGTCGTCTTCCTCAGGACGTCATCGACCTCTCGATCGGCGAAGCAGATCGCTGGCCGTGCCCCCGCCGCTAGTGTGCTCCAAGATTCACATTACCACCCCCGGTCGTCTATAAGAGCCCAACGTCTCCGTCGGAGAACCCTAGCTTCCCAGTTCCCCTCTCTCCTCTTCTCTCGCGCGCAAACCCTAACCCTAGACCTTGCAGTCGCCGACGAGCTCCGATGTTTCTGGCCACCCCATGTCACGCTGAGGGCACCATTGGAAGCACCGCACCGCCCTATTCATCCATGTTTAAGCATGCAAACAGGAGGGCTTCCTCCCTCGCTGGAATCAACCTCGACACACTGTCAGCCACCAATGTTACTGCCGTCGATTCGCCACCATCCGGCCTCACCTCACCTCGCCTCCTCGACCCCTCCATCGCGTTCATGGTGAGATGCCGGTGTTCCAGCACCTCCCAAATGTCTCCCTCCCTCTTTGTAGCTCGCTCCTGATGACAACCCGCTGCCGCCGCAGTTCTTCATTGTGCTGCCATCTCCAGTGACCATTTCTTGGTGGTGCAGCCACCAATCGACTAACTGCGCTCACACGCGTCTAATGAGCCCCTCCTCGCTGCCCCGTGCACGCTCAATCACTTCTTCCATCATCGACCTGAGAGCAAGGCCATGGATGATGTCAGCATGACATCATCATGCTGTCACTAAGCCTTTTCCTTTTTCTTTAATAATCTCAGTAAATCATTTCTGTAATTACTAAATATATGACATGTGGGTCCCTGCTGTAAGTGATATTAACATTTTTAGAAATGTTTTCTGATTAAATAAAATGTTAAAGTAATTCCAAAAATGTAATTATTTTTATAATATTTCAAAAATGATTTAAAATGAATTAAAATTGGAGAAATTCATAACTAATTCATTTTAAATCAGAAAAATGCAAATGATATATCAAAATGTTTAGGAAAATAAGATCTACCACTTTAAGCTATAATCATGCATTGTTAAGCAACTTCGATTACAAGTATAATTAGAACAACAATATAACCCCTCTCATATGCCTCAGAGGTTTTCCCGAATTAGGGTTTGTACCCCTCAGGACCCCGATTAAATTGCCAAGCATACCTTAGGGGTTTAATTCAATGCAATTTCACCTGCCATATCATCATCCTTGTTTGATCATTGCATTGATGCTATGTGTTGATTGTTTCCCTTCCTTTCCGGTGTTTGCTTCTCTCTGGTAGAATATGATATCGGGATCGAGATCAAAGACCGAGATCAACACCATCGAAGGTTATCGACGAATAAGTCCAGATGATGTACCTGAAGATCTATAGCTGGGTATCAACTGGCAAATGCAAGCAAAGCCCCACACATAATATAATCCTATGTTTTCAAGCATTTCAATTATTTCCATGTGCATGTGATTCTAAAGTCTTTTATCGATAGATAGAGTAATCCTATCTGATGCATGTTACCTTTGTATCCCATAAACCCCAATCCACTGCTACTAGCATAACTAGGTTTTGGCTTATGAGCTTTGCTAGATATGTTACATCTGTTGTGTTTAGCCATGCTTAGCTGTTACCACTGGTACATCTGATTGATGAATCAGATCTACGAATAATCCTAGTTTGACAGGATGACGTGATATGATCAGAGATGGAAGTTAAACATGCTAAGGCTTGTATGGGAGGCCAAAGTGGGTTGTGGTTTTTGTAGTCCCATACTTGCCACTACTAGGACCTAAGTTCTTGAATCTTGAACCAAGACGAGTGTACAGCCACACGGGGGCCTGGAAACCCCCTTGGACAACTAACTTGCCTAGTAGATTCCATGAGTCACATAGTTCGAGCGTTCCATTCGACATACGCATCATGGTTCTTCTCTAAGGAGGTGAAGGAGGTGCATTCATACAGGTAGGTAAGCGTGGCAGGGAATGGGAGAGGCCCGACCTCCATAATATCAAACCCTGACATCATTATGGACCGGTGCGGTGACCTAGCATACCACTGCATGATGTGGTATACTATAGTCGTTGACATAACACCAATGAAACACCGTTCACTAGTATTACATCCCTCAGAGTGGTACAACAGAAACAAATCAGGTCCAAGACATGGCTAAAGGTTACAACTCGACTCTTTACATAAGATCCATAGAACACTCTAGGTTAAAGAGAGAAAAAAATAAAAACAAAGAAGAATCGGAAATAATCAAAACATAACTATTATGCTAATAAGATTAGCATCTAACTATTTGGGTTGTATTGCTACTATTGCAATACGCTACATAAGTAAGTTCTATGGCTAGAAAATATATTTTCTATCTAATTAGAAACTTTGTCTTCACTTGAGTAGATGTATATGTTGACTTTCTTGACATCATTGAAGAGCTTTAGCTTTTGATGATGATTCCTGGAGCATAAGTTGATGTAGACATCGTCTGTATTGGCTTCAGAATCTAGCAAGGGTTAAGAAGATACGTTGAGTACGAGCGTACTCAGCAAGTTCACTAAAAGGAGTGTTTGATGCACTATATCTACAGCCACAGACCATAGGTCACAGGCAATGCAAGTTTTCATAAACATTTCTTCAAAGGTTACTTTTATTCTAAAAAGTTATGTCCGTCAGCCTTCACAGGTTTACCAGAACTTTCGTGGAGTTCCTTTCCTGCCGTGTTCGTAGCTCCTTCCCGGAACAGGGAGTAACAAGTTATAGTTCTTACACTCTGCAGAGGTGCGTTACTTTTCCCATGAGAGATCCACTCCTTGTTGCACAACGGGGCAGCTTACCCGTCCACAATTCCATGTTGTGGGGCCCAGTAGATGATCCAAGCCAATAATTGCCCTTTTCGCGACCCCATATGTCTGCACGATCCTTCAGGGCTGGCTCACCTCTGTTAAGCCCCCTTTCGGGCAGGCTAAAACCCTGATGAGTTCCCGAAGACTCTATGAGCTGGTGATGCCCCTGACAAGTAACAAATAGGTCCGGCTAAACCTCCGGCAACCACTCATAGATAATCCAGACACCAAAATCGTGGGGCCTATGGGTGCCCACCCATATGTTGGATCCGCACAAGGAATCACAACGTCACGTTAAGGTCGTCTTACCTCAATACGAAAGGAAAAGGATACAGTTGACTTCTCCGTCCCATTCCAAATCTCATGGTTAACGCGTGATATACGTCTCACGAATCACTGGCGACATTGGTTGTTAAGTCCTAGATAATATGTTTCTTTACCACCAGAACTTTCATAGTAGGTTATTACCTCATGGTAAATAACCTATAATCATATTATTATGAAAATAGTGGTTTTTGACCTTTTCAAATGTAGGTGATTACAACACTGGATTTGCAAAATACTTTACAGAAAATAATCAAAGGACATGAGCAAGTGTGAAC
Source organism: Avena longiglumis (assembly GCA_030063025.1). Taxonomy (NCBI): domain Eukaryota; kingdom Viridiplantae; phylum Streptophyta; class Magnoliopsida; order Poales; family Poaceae; genus Avena; species Avena longiglumis. Next base: position 425,195,246 of record CP125974.1, on the reverse strand, counting down.
TTTCCTTTTATGATTGCAAGATTATGCACTCACATTCTTCGAGTCAATATAAGATCCAATATTTGAAATCAGCACCATTGGTCCGGTAAGGACAAATGTTTAAAGAAACAATATGCTTTTGTGCATAATTAATGCTATGCATTTTGGAAAACTCCCAAAGTGAATCCCCAATACTTAGAGTGAAGTGAGTTTAGGTAATTCTTTCAAGAGTTGGTTTATCTTCAAGATTTACTTTACAAATAATGGCATTTATAAGGAGATTAAGTGTTAATAATCCAAAATATACAAGTAAAGGATAAAATAATGTGATTATGATTGATTGTTATCAGGTGATTATGATAAAAGTCCTTGGGTGGAGTTGTTAAGAGTTGAAGAACTTATTATGAGATTATTGTTTGAAGTGGCAAAAATAATAGGAGTTGAAGAAATGATTTCCTTTCTAAGGTTTAAACAATCTTTATTGTTAATAGAACGTGATCAATGTCTTTTGGTGTTTGATTGATTAGTTTGGACTTCAGATGCTTTATGTCTAAATTGAAATAGACCAAAGTTAACTATAAAAACATAAGCAGTTTATTAGACATGATGTTTATAAGCTTTGAGACTAAAGTTAACTTTTAAAAAGGTAAGTAAACTTAAGGTGTAATATGTTTTAATTATTCCCAAGTTTTAAATTTATGATAGGTATAACTAAGGTGTGGAATTATTCACTTTATATTTAAGTGAAGGGTTAGATTAAATTTGTTTTTCTATCATGAAAATAATATGTATTTATTTAATGGAAGCATAATTAGATGATCTTAGTAATTTGTTAGGATTTGAAGTTATGATAAGAATGATTAAGATATAATGTTTATTCACCATATTATATATGAGTGATACACAATTATTTAAAAGGGTTTTTAATTAAAAATTTAAGATCTTTAAAAGAATAATTTAAAGTTAAAAGTTATACTTAAGATTAATTATGAATCCAAGTTATGGTTTTGTAATTAGTACTTAGATATTAAATTTTTAAGGTTTTATATAAAATTATGATTATTTCTTACTTAAGAATTGTTTTTAAAGAATTTACCAAAATAGGTAATAGAGAAGGATTTATTGCTTTAAAACATTAAGAACTTTTCTAATAATATATTTAATATTTTTATAATGTAATGCATTTATTCAAGACCATAAAATAACTTTTTATTTATTTTTAAGTATTATTCTTATGTTTATAAAATTCCATAAAGAATTAAATGTCTTTGAATACCTACTTAAAATTGTATTTTTAAAATCATTGAGTTAGTATTTTTATAAAATAGTAGTTTTATTATTTTTTATACATAAAAGTGATTTTTATTAATTTTTAGGATATTTTCTTATAATTTATCGATAATTCTTGTGGCTTTAATATTTAGTGGTATTTTATTTAACTCAAACAAATAGTTATATATTTTTTATAGATAGATCTTATTTTTGTGATTATTTAGATATATTATATATATTTTTATGATTTTTCTATAGTTTTAACTAACACAAGGGCATTCTGGTATTTTATTTGTTTTTTATTATTATTTCGTATTCTACTTAACCTGGGCCGTTTGGTTGGGCACATGGGTCGACCTGGCCCATTTGGACATGCTTCGGGGTCATCTTGGCCCCAGCCCACTCCCTCATCCCACGCACGCCTCATCCACACTTGCATTCTCGTTCCCCTCTTTGTTCTGCCTGACGCCGCCGCAACTCACCCAATTCCGACGATGCGCGATGTTGTGGTCGTTGATGTTAGTCATCGGAGCTCCGCTGTTGTGGGATTTCTCCCCTACCTTCCTTGGATTGGTTTGCCGCTTCCTTCCTTGGTCGCTTTATTCCCTTCACTAGGGTTAGGGTTTGAGTTCTAGTTCACCATTGTCTTTCGACGCCGGTGACCTCCCCATGACAAGGTTCCTGGTGCCGATGTGGTGTTGTAACGGTGAAGGCATCCCCTTGCGCACGCCACTGCAGTAGCGTGGGCCTTGCCTCGCCACACTGTGGTGGCTGCGCCATGGGCGCTAGGTATGCACCCGACTCCCTGGTTTATTCTTTGCTCGAACTGATCTCCCTCTGATGTTGCTTCTGTTTTCGGTGGCACACCTCAGTTAGGGTTGTTACTCTATTGTAGATATTTTATGAATTTATGGCTTGCTGGGTAGTGGTTGGCCATGTTTAACTTCAATACCAAAACATCTCTATGCTCTAGAGCCGATACCAATACTATGTCTTGGATTTATTTTTTACTTATCTGTATGTGGCATTCATGTTCATGGATATATCTCAATTAATTGATTTAGTCAGTCTTATTGGTCTTGTAGCTGATATAGTGCTGGTTATTAAGTTCTAATTATACCTATATTTGATTAAGTGGTTGATAGGTGTTTTGGTATGGATGCTATGCATCAATAATTTGCAATAGATCATTTTGGAATGGTGTACTTACTGCATTTTACTCTGGTTAGTCAATTCATGATGTTGTATGATTTTGCCATTATAATGTAGCTATTCTAGGAATTAGAACCGTGGCCTAGTTCCTCATAAATGAACTCTAGCGCTAAGTATAGATCTAGGTTTATCCTAAGCACATTCTTGTTGAAAATGTTTGATGATCTACTGATATGTGATGTGATATGCTTCACTTGGGAGAGTTGTATTTTCCATGGCCTGTGATGAGTGTACAGGTGTTTACTTGAATTTAATTTAAACAAAGTTCCTCTCTGAACCATTGGTTCACTTCTAGGCTTATGGAATGCGGTGATAGGATCATGAACACCTTGTAATACTGCACTTTTGTGTACATACATGATTAACTGAACCATTTCTTCAATGACTCAAATTGTGTTTCTTTTTCTAAATATGTCCTATACTAGTTGTAACCATCTGATAGTAATGTAGAGGTTCTAGTTAGTCTCTAATTGTTGTGCTGATGGAGGTAGATGCCCCTGATGACCCACAAGTATAGGGGGTCGCAACAGTATTCGCGGGTAGTATTACCCAATTTATTGATTCGACACAAGGGGAGCCAAAGAATACTTGCATTCCTTAACAACTGAGTTGTCAGTTCAGCTGCACCTCGAAATAGTTCTTGCTCACAGAAGTTTATCGGTAGCAACAGCAAAGCAACAACAACAACAACAACAGTGAAACAGTAGCAATAGTAACAGTGACGGTAACAGTAGGATTCGAGTGCGGTAGGCATAGGGATGGATGGACGGGCGTTGCATGGACGAGTCTAGACATGTAACTTCAAGATCTAGGGCATTGCAGATAAATAATAATAAGTATCCAAGTACTAAACAATCCTAGGAATGTGCTCCAAATATAGTCATACGTGCTCGCAATGAGAACTTGCACAACATCTTCTGTCCAGCCAGCCCGTGGCAGTGGGGCCTCTAGGGAACTACTAGCAATTAAGGTGCTCCTTTTAATAGAGCACCAGAGCAAAGAATTAACACTCCATGAACACATGTGGTCCTCACACCACATCCATCCCCTCTGGTTGTCCCAATTATTGTCACTTTGGGGCCTTTGGATCCGAACAATGATATGTGTACACAACTTGCAGATAAGATCACAAACAATACTATCATAATGATTCAATAATAGGTTCAGACCTGAGATCAGTGCACTCGGGCCCTAGTGACAAGAATTAAGCATAACAAGTTGCCAACAAGTCAAATAGCACTAATAGAGATACTATGCACTATGTCCTAACAGATCTTATTCGATTACATGATAGAACTCATCCAATCCCTACCATCCCCAAGCCTATAGCGGGGGATTACTCACTCATGGATGAGGGAAACATCGGTGGTTGATCGAGATGCGTTGGTGATGACGATGGCGATGATCCTCTACAAATTCCCCGTCCTGGCAGGGTGCCAGAACGGATTTTCTGGATCCGAATCTTGGTTTCTGGTGGCGGCGGCGGAGCGGAACTCTTTCTGGAAAACTCTCGAACCCCCCTCGGTTTTTAGGTCGAAAGGCAACTTATAGGCGCAGAGGGAGGCCGAGGAGGTGCCTGGGGTGGCCACACCCCCTCCAGGCGCGGGTCAGGTGGGCCCGCGCCTAGGGTGGGTCTGGGCCCCCCAGGACTCCCCTCCGTCTCTTCTTCTGGCTTCGTGGATCTTCTGGTGAAATATAATTTTTGTCATATTTTCTGGGATTTTTCCTGATAGTTCATTTTCTGCACAAAAACAAGACACCAAGGCAATTCTGCTGAAAACAGCGTCAGTCCGTGTTAGTTGTATCCAAATCACACAAGTATAGAGGAAAAACAATAGCAAAGTGTTCGAGAAAGTAGATACGTTTTGGACGTATCAACTCCCCTCAAGCTTAGCTTATTGCTTGTCCTCAAGCAATTCAGTTGAAAATTGAGTGCAATAAAAGAACTTTCACGAACACTTTGCTTCATATGATGTAAATATTCTCAGCATAGGAGTAGATGCTTAGACAATTCATAATAAGGAGTATGCATCTAAGTCGACTCAATAGTTATTGCAAGCTATGAAGAGAAACCAACTCAATAATAATAAGTAGCATGAAACATAAACATAAGCAACATTGCAATGCTCATAATAAGGTATGATAGAGTGGTATCACGCTTGACTTTGTTTGAAGAGCACAATATAAATGCCAAGGCACCTCTGAAGTTCACATGAAGACTAGAGATAAAGATATCAGAGATACAAGCATTAAAGTCATGACATAATTAACCAAGTTTTGGAACAAACACAAAAATGACAACTATGCTCTCAAGAAGGTGCTCATAGAATAAGTGGTGACTCAACAAGGTTGTGAAAACGTTTTGGTGAAGGTTTGAAAGGCTTACCAATGCTGAAAGGAAGGTACTCATTAGCTTTGAGATCTCATTGCCCCTATCATAGACATCTTCATGTGGTTAAGGTGAAAGTGAGGTCCACTCTGAATCATATGCTTGATAGAACATAGACTGGAAATCCCAAGTCCCTTGAGTACGAGGGTCGCTCCGCATGCTACTCAACTTTGGTCACTTGAAAGTTCTTGTCATTGTAAATACATGCATATCATCGAGAACCGCCAACGGGGTACCCCTTGCACATGGTACAGGAGCTTTCCCATAACCAAAATGACAAGGCAAGCAGACAATGAGCATCTTAGCAATATTTTTATTTACCATATGCATAGCTTTTTATTGAGGACGCTTCATAGATGCTCATTATGGTGATGCTGCAAGTTTCCACCATGATTAAGCATGGCTTAGGCTAGCGACCCAGGAGTTTACCTAACACAATGTATAAACTCCATGAACTCGCAAAATCCCCTTTTATTTCACATCGTCGACATCCGTAAACAAAAGAGCAAGGAATCAACTGGATGAGATATCCAAAAAGTGTTGAAAGCGTTCCCCGTGGCAACACGGTTCTGCTGACTCCCAGTATATAATTAGCAAGCATATACCTTTCATGGACTAGTCACAATGGTTCAGGATTATTAAGTGCAAGGAATAAAGTGTGCCATCAAGTTCATGAGAGCTTTACTAACTAACTTTCTCAAAACAGACAAACATTTTTTTTGGAAGAAAACACGGCATATAGAATATGCGCTGAAATAGCAAATGATGCTAATAGGTAGGTATGGTGGACACAGCTGGCAATATTGGTTTTGGGGAGTTGGAAGCATAGGTAGATCACATACTCAGTGCAAGTGAAGGCTAGCAATAGAGAGGGAGAGACAAACGAGAGAGCAATAGCTGTCATAATCATGCTTGCAACAAAACAGGACTAACTATGGCATGAAAGTGATACAAGAACTCTGAGGCAAAAATAAATCATCGAGGCTTACTGACTATTGATTAGTCATATGCATGTGTGAGCATGTGCAAAGTCGATTCACATGAACAGTCAGAGGAGGATACCACAATATCATACCAAAGTATGAATAAAACAATGCAAGCAAACATTCATATGACATGCTATAAACTATTAGAAAGCTGGAGGTAATCATAGACAAGCAAGAACTACTAAGCACCCATAATGACATACACCTTACACAAACAGGCTAAGCATGATCACAATGATGAGTATATGTACAAAAATTAAACAAATAGAGTTTGTTACCAACCTCTTACCACACCTCAAGTTGTCTTAATCTTCATTATTGGACTTCACTTGTGTGACTTGAATAATTAACAAGAAACCAAAATCCACTAAGGACGGCTGAACTCTACCAAGAACTCACAAAACCAAAGAAGAACAACAATTTTTTTTGGTTTTTTTGATTTTTTAGAAACAAGCAAACAAAGAAAAACCAAACAAAAACAAATCAAACTAAACAAAGCAAACTAAACAAAGCAAAATCTGTTTGGATTTTTCTTTTAAGGCACACCAAAGCAAAGAAACAAAGAAACAAACCAAGAGAAACAACGAAAATATTTTTGGTATTTTAGAAAGAAGCAACAAAAACCAAAAGAAAGCGAAATAGTGGATATACAAAGAACCGACCGAACATGATATATATATGAATGTGATGTAGGTATACCTCCCCCCAAGCTTAGGATTTTGGCCTAAGTGGGGCTCAATAACGCGGATAGTACCCCCATGCTGGTGGGTCATCATAGGAATGATCATAGTCAGGCACCTGCGATGAAGAAGAAGACGTGCCCCAATCAAATGAAGGTTGTTGGTATGAAGACTCTCCCAATTTGGAGGGCTAAACCGAATTATCTTCGGCATCCTCTTCAACATTCTCCTCTTGCTGGGAGAGTTCCCCCACATAAGTGTCAAGCTCCTCCTCCGTAAGTGACCATCCTTGCCTGTTATCATAGTTAAACAAAGCAGGTGCAGGCAAATAAACTATTTTCTCAGTCCTACCCTTTCTCTGACCTTGCTGGGCAAAATATATTTCATATGGTAAACTTCTCACATTATCCCCCAAGGAAACAAAACCATGCTGAATCATGGATTCAATATCATGCCTCTTTATGGGGAACTGAAAATCCGAATAATGAGGCTCTAAACCATGGAAATCTAGCAACCTAGAAGCAATGAGACCTCCACAAATTCCACCCTTCTCACGGTTGGTGGTGAGACAATGAGCTATCAAAGCACACAGACTATAAGAACTATTCCTATTCAGAGCAGCTACAATAAAAGCTAGATCAAAAGAGACAACTTTCTAGCAATCTTTCTAGCAAGAACGCACTTGGTAATAAAATAGGCAAAGTACCTAATAGCTGGGAGATGAATGTTTCGAATTTTACCACTTTCCTTTGAGTAGTCAAAACCTTGGCAAATCTCATAATACAAATCAATAAGTGACTTGGGCCTCTCCTTGATCTTCTCACAAGATCCCCACTGAGGTATTCTAATTGCTGCACAAAAATCAGCAAAAGGCAGGTCGACAGGTATATTATATATTTCGTAATGGACCATGGGATTAGAAGTAGACCAAGTTAAGCGGAAGTCCTGCACAAAATCCATGGTTATATTAACATATTGGAATGTTTCACCTTCCACAAAGTTTTCCAACCCTGCATTTGTAACCATAGTTTGGAAATCTTGGAGGATCCCCGCAGATCTCATAAATTCATGGCATGGATATATGGAAGGAAAAACTGCCTCCTCACAATGAACCTTCATTGGCTCATGCACCATCAAGTCATATTGGTTCAGTGGATAAGCACTCATCTTCCTAGCTGAAATTTTTAGACAACCATCAAACCAAGTGATTTCTAAGTTGATAAATGATGAGCAACTACTATAGGAACTTGCTAGAGTACTACACATGCATCAAAACAAAGTTTCTAAGCATAGAACAAGCATGCAAACTCAAACAACCTGACACCTATAGCAGAAAAATACTCAAGATACAATCTACCAATCACAAATCTAATTAGACAAGTGGAGGAGGCACATACCAAGGAGCAATCCCTCCAAAAATCAGCACTTGAGATGGGCTGAACAAGGAGATCGAAAATTGCGAGCAAGAACAGCAAGAACTCGAGCTTGAGCAAGTTTTTCGGTGTTTTTCAGGAGAGAGAAACAAGATGGCTTTGAGGAGGCAGCCTGGAGGGGCCCAGGTGGGCCAGACCCCCCAAGGCGCCGCCACCTGGTAGGCCACTCCTACCAGGGGTATGGTGGCCTGGGGTGGCCCCCTAGGTCACCTCAGGTGCCACTCTACCCCTTTTTTCGAGGAAAAAAATATTTTGAATTTTCTAGGATTTTTCAGGAAACTTTATTTTTGGCCAATTTTCAGGGTATGAAAATTGATTTTCTCGCAGAAACAGTTTTTTCAGGAGAAGCAAAAGCAAACCAAAATCCAAACTACAAGAGCTCTAATAAACTCAAATAAGCAAACAACTAGCAAAACTAAAGATAAAGCAAAGACTAGGAAGGAGAAAGGAAAAAGAAAGCAAGTATAACCACAGTGGGAACATTATTTTGTTTATTAAAATCCTTTTGTCAACAAGGTTGATCAAGTCTTGTTACCAAAACAATCTTATATAAAGCGAAACTTTGCATTCCATAAGGTGATTATGTTACCTCATACTTGATAGCAGTGGTCCCAATCATAATAGTTTCAAAAATTTCTTGTGGAATGGGACAATATATTTCTCCAACCTTAATACCTTCAATATTTTCAATGGAATTCAGGCAATAGCTCTTAACAACCTTCTTGGGGAAATAGACAGTGTGCTCTTTTTCATTATTATTGAATGTTACTTTTCCTTAATTGCAATTAATCACAGCACCTGCAGTATTAAGAAAAGGTCTCCCAAGAATAATAGACATATTATCATCTTGAGGCATTTCAAGCACAACAAAATCAGTTAGAACCATGCAATTATGAGCAACTTGAACAGGAACATCTTCACATATATCAATAGGAATAGTAGTTGACTTATCAGCCATTTGCAAAGAAATATCAGTTGGTATCAACATTTCTAGCTGGAGTCTCTTATAGAGGGAAAAAGGCACAACACTAACTCCAGCTCCCAAATCACACAAAGCAGTTCTAACATAATTATTCTTTAAAGAGCAAGGAATAGTGGGTATACCTGGATCACCAAGTTTCTTTGGAATCTTACCATTGAAGGAATAATTAGCAAGTAGAGTAGAAATCTCCTCATTAGGAATCTTCCTTTTATTAGAGACAATATCCTTCATATACTTTGAATAAGGGGGCAACTTAATAGCATCAGTCAAAGGAATTTGCATGAATAAAGGTTTCATCCACTCACAAAACTTGTTGTAGTATTCTTCCTCCTTTGACTTGTGTTTCTTACCTGGAAAAGGCATAGGTTTCTGCACCCAAGGTTCTCTCTCTTTACCATGTTTATTAGCAATAAAATCTTCCTTTGTGTACCTAGTGTTCTTAGTGTGCTTCTCAGGTTCTTCCTCACCTTCCTCCTTATTAGGAGACTCATTTTTATCATTACCACTCTCAGTTTCAGCATAAGAGACATATATACTATTAGGATCTGCAGCAGGTTCAAGTGGTTCCTCAACTATCTTATGTTTCTTTTTCTTTCTCTTACAAGGGCTACCACTATCCTCACCTTGTTGAGAATCCTGCTCTATTATTTTAGGGTGTCCTTCAGGATATAAAGGCTCTTGAGTAGGTATACCAGTCCTAGTTCTAATCCATAAGCATGTTTATCTCCCGAAGCATTAACTAGATATCCTTTTGTACCTTAGCAAGTTGATCAAGTTGGGTTTGAAGCATTTGAAAGTGTTTACAAAGAACTTTAATATAATTAGAAGTTCTTTCCACATTATCTTTCAACTCATGGATAACTCTAGAGTTTTCCAATAAATGATTCTGAACTTGTTTATTAAAATACCCTTGCTTAACAATAAAAGTGTTAAGTTCCTCTAAACATTGATCAGGAGGCTTACCATAAGGAATATCACCTTCATCAAAGTGTTTTAGAGAGTGTACCTCAATAGTAGATGAGTGGGGAATTGGCTTACATAATTCTTCTATAGGAGGTAGATTCTTCACATCTTCAGCTCTAATACCTTTCTCCTTTAGACACTTCTTAGATTCCTTCATCACTTCATCATTTAATGCAATAACTCCCCTCTTCTTTGTTGTTGGTGTTGGAACTAGTTTAGGAACAACTGGTTCAGGAGTAATAGGCTCAGGTGTATTCAGCTCAGTTGAAGTCCAATCATCATAATTCTTGCTTATCTTGATCATTAATTCTTCAGCATCTATAGGAGTCTTTTTCCTGAAAACACAATCAGCAAAGCTATCTAGGTAGGTCCTAGAATCATCAGTTAGTCCATTATAGTAAATATCAAGAAGCTCATTCTTAGGTAATGGACATCTAGGATGTGCATCAATCAAGGCACAGAATCTTTTCCATGACTCAGGAATTTCTCTTCTTCTCCCTATTTAAAATCAAAAAATCTCTGCAAAGCAGCATGTCTAGCACTGGGAGGAAAATATTTCTGGAAGAAAGAAGCAATCAAGCAATTAGGGCTATCAATGGAACTAGGAGGTAATCTATTAAACCAAGCCCTACCTTCTCCTTTTAGTGAAAAAGGGAAGATCTTATCAACAAAGTACTTGCGCATCTTAAAATCATCAGAGAATAAAGCACTCACAGTAGAAAGCTCATTCATATGAGCCACATCACTCTCATTTTAGTCCCACAAAAAGGTTCTTTCTCAACAATATCCAAATAAGATAAATCAAGTGAGAAATCATAATCTTCATCTTTAATATCTATGGGAGAAGTGGCAAACTTAGGATCAGAGGACATCTTAGGCATAATAGTACGTCTATCAAGGAGACTCTTAATAGCACTAGTAATATGTGTTTTCGGCACTCTTCAACAAAGTCATCAGTGAACTCAATGTAACCATCATTAATATCATAACTCTCACTAGCCTCAGATGAGCTAACAGGTGTAATAGTGTCTTCACTAGGAGTTTCGGTATTTCCTAGACTAGCCATAGTAGCATCTATAAAAGGACCTAATGAACCACTCGCATCAAGCACAATAGAAGTAACATCATGAGCATCAAAAGCAGTTTCAGACTCAGCAGTAGTAGCAGTGTGTGTAGCATGAGTATGTGGTGGTGGTGTGACAAGCTTACTTATAATAGACGGTGAATCAAGAGCAATAGAGGTGTTTAGGACTGTACTGTTCTTGTAGTGGATGGTAAAATAGGGAACTTTCCATCACGAGACTTCCCCATGATGAAAGGAGTAACAGTGAACAATAATAGATCCAAGTGAACTTACAAATAAATCTATGCTCCCCGGCAACGGCGCCAGAAAATAGTCTTGATGACCCACAAGTATAGGGGATCACAATAGTCTTCGCGGGTAGTATTACCCAATTTATTGATTCGACACAAGAGGAGCCAAAGAATACTTGCAAGCCTTAACAACTGAGTTGTCAGTTCAACTACACCTGGAAATAGTTCTTGCTCACAAAAGTTTATTAGTAGCAAAAGCAACAGCAACAGTGAAACAATAGCAATAGTAACAGTGACGGTAACAGTAGGATTCGAGTGCGGTAGGCATAGGGATGGATGGATGGGCATTGCATGGATGAGTATAGACATGTAACTTCAAGATCTAGGGAATTGCGGATAAATAATAATAAGCATCTAAGTACTAAACAATCCTAGGCATGTGCTCCAAAGATAGTCATACGTGCTCACAATGAGAACTTGCACAACATCTTCTGTCCAGCCAGCCCGTGGTAGCGGGGCCTCTAGGGAACTACTGGCAATTAAGGTGCTCCTTTTAATAGAGCACCGGATCAAAGCATTAACACTCCATTAACACATGTGGTCCTCACACCACAGCCATCCCCTCCGGTTGTCCCAATTATTGTCACTTTGGGGCCTTTGGATCCGGACAATGATATGTGTACACAAATTGCATATAAGATCACAAACAATACTATCATAATGATTCAATAATAAGTTCTGATCTAAGATCATGGCACTCGGGCCCAAGTGACAAGCATTAAGCACAACAAGTTTCAACAAAGTCAAATAGCACTAATAGAGATACTAGGCACTATGCCCTAACAGATCTTATTCGATTACATGATAGAACTCATCCAATCTCTACCATCCCCAAGCCTATAGCGGGGGATTACTCACTCATGGATGAGGGAAACATCGGTGGTTGATGGAGATGCGTTGGCAATGACGATGATCCTCTCCAAATTCCCCGTCCTAGCAGGGTGCCAGAACGGAGTTTCTGGATCCGAATCTTGGTTTCTGGTGGCGGCGGCGGAGCGGAACTCTTTCTAGAAAACTCTCGAACTCCCCTCGGTTTTTAGGTCGAAAGGCAACTTATAGGCGCAGAGGGAGGCCGAGGAGGTGCCTAGGGTGGCCACACCCCCTCCAGGCGTCTGGTCAGGTGGGCCCGCGCCTGGGGTGGGTCTAGGCCCCCCAGGCCTCCCCTCTGTCTCTTCTTCTAGCTCCGTGGATCTTCTGGTGAAATATAATTTTTGGCATATTTTCCAGGATTTTTCCTGATAGTTCATTTTGCACACAAAAACAAGACACCAAGGTAATTCTTCTGAAAACAGCGTCAGTCCGTGTTAGTTGTATCCAAATCACACAAGTATATAGGAAAAACAATAGCAAAGTGTTCGAGAAAGTAGATACGTTTTCAACGTATCAGCCCCTATTTGTTATAATTGATGATGTAATGCTTCAGATAATTTGCTTAGTATCTTTGCTACTTGGTTTGGAAGATCATTGACTATCTCATCATATGCTTATAATATCTTGGACAGATTGTGTTGTCAAATGTAAAGTGTGCTTGTTGTTTATTTAAAAATTTGTGGGTGTCATGCTTAAATAATATAAACTCCTCTTTGTTTTGGAACATATGGTATTTGTGTTGTACATCAGTGCTGCTCTTCACATTTCATATGACTGTCCTCTTTTGTGTGTGTTTAGGGTGTGAGCTCCTGGTTACACCAGGGATCACTAGCTCAACTGGTTGATCAAGCTCCCATTTCTGCTTGTCTTACTATCTCTCTCTATAAACTGACAAGAACATGTATTGTGCTTGATGATGCAAGAGCCTGAGGCTTTCTTTTAAATAAGAACAGATTTGGTACTTGATGTTTTGTGTTAAATAACTTAGTGGATTCTGCTACTATTATATCTGCTATTGTGGTGCCACCCATGTGGAGTGTGCACAACAGTAGATTCAAACAGCATGATCTGCTTCTGTTTGTCCCTGCCAAGGATGCATAGACTGAGGCCATTTTATGGAAAAACTGTGTTGGTCTCAAGATTTCTATGATGATTTTGCAAAGCATATCTTTGCAAAAATGAGAAAATATTTCTCTAAAAATTCCTTTCTTTGGTCTCTTATGCTGATATGAACAGATATGAATACAATGCTTTTATTCCAAAGTTTCTACTACTCTACCTCGGCTTTCTGGAGCTTGTTCTTGTGATGGATCTTGATTAGTTGCTGCTGTATCTTGATATCCTGCTCCCCTCTCCTTCTACTATGCCATCCACTACAACAACTATAGATTGACCTTCTCCACCTTGTCCTTTCCATTAGATGGCTTCTCGAAGAAACCATGGTGTAAGTGATGTGGTGGTGATCTAGGTGGTCTTGTGGTGTTATTGAAGTAGTCTGTTCTTGAGGTGTGATAATCAGAAAAGGGATAAGAGACTGGGTATTGTGCTAACTAGTGGTACTAGTGAGTGTTATGACTGTGCTCTCTCCTTTGTGCTCCAAGTGAAGCTTCTTGTGTTGACAGCACATTACTTGCATGTTATGACAGTGCTGTTGTCAAGTGGGCCTGATGTGGTCTTGTGTTTTGGGTTGATTTAGCTTGTGTTGTACTGGGAGAAAATGGATGTGTGAGCGGCACCTCTCCCAGTAGTGGCTGAAGTTGCCTTTACTACCTTGGTCACTTCCCTTGATTAATCGACAGCACATCACATGCAGCTGTGTGTGTAAGCTGCCTGCATGTTCCACGTGTTTTATCTCATTGCAAGATATTTTCCTAGCCTAGAAGCTATTCCATTGTGGATGTGCTCAGCTGGTTTGGGTATTATCTCTTTGCCTCTTACCTGCCCTTGGTGAAACTTGCTCCTGTACCAGCCTGTGATGCACCTAGTCTGAGGCTAATATTTTGATAAGAACAGATTCTACTTAGGCCCCTAATTGTTGCTCTATGATGAAAATAAATAGTGCATCTCACTGTTATATACCTGAGAGCAAACCAACCCCCAAATACTTCCTTTCTTTTATTATCTACTCCTTGTTTTCTTTGAGTTGTTTTGTAGGTATACAAGATCAGGAATGAAATATTCAAGACATGAAGATTTAGATTAGGACCTTTCCTATTCTTCTTGTAATACTTTTTTACTTTGGATAATGTAATTTGAAAATGTGATATTATATAATATTAATAAAGTTAAATTTTCTTTTTCTTGTATTTTTCTTTAGCATTTTATTGTAAGGAACAATATAACCTTGTATTATCTAATAAAGATATTTCCTAATATTTATTGGATTATTTTCTTTTGGTGAGCTCCATTTGTAACTGTAATATTTAATACTTGATACAAAGTATTCTTTGAAAATACAATTACTTGTATTATTAAATATAATCCATGTTGTAATCTTCTTTGATTGCTCTATTAGTTTGTACCATTTAATAATTGCTGTAAATCTTATACACTTGTGTTACTAAATGTAATATTTATTGTTTTTGAAATAATAATTCCAAGTTATTATGTAAATCATATGTGTTGTGATTATTGTGATATCTGTTTCTTTATTCAAGAATTTGCCATTCCATTTATATTATTAATTATTTCCATTTACTTTCCATTATTATTCCATTTCAAAATTATTTTCAAAATTCAAATTTATCAATTGAATATTCAAATTTGAATTTCCTTCCCCTCAAACACAAAAGTACAGTAGAGGTCATGTCGAAATCCATCGCACCTGCCCTGATGTTTCCATCGGAACAAGAGAGATCTCGATTCCTCTATAGTTTCTTTTGTTTTTCGTGAAAATTCCCTGGATTTTCTGATGCATAAATGCAATGCACACAACTATGTCCTCTATAATTCTAGGTTCTAATCCTGGGATGTTACAGACACTCCCCCTTAAAATAAAATTCGTCCTCGAAGTTCGTACACACATGTTTCAGAATGATGAACAGTCATTGTATTGGTTACGACATTTCTCAATTCCATAGTAACCTTAAATGGGAATAATTGTAGTATCCCATATACAATTATTTTCTTTGAATCTTCATCATCCATAGAAAACTCCAGCTTGTTGACCTCAATACCCCAAAGTTTCCTTTACTATCATCCCTTAGGGATATGTCCTTCGTATAAAATTCTTACATTATGATCTTTTCTTTAGTTCATTTCTCTGATTAGGTATTCTAATCCAACTCCTTTACTTGATCACCAAGCTTCCTTATCATACTAAGCACAGTCTAGGAATTCTCACTAAAACAGAGTTTTAAATTTTATTACTCAATAGTTGAGGACAAAAGACTAATCTTTGATTTATCACTGTATGAGTTGTACTGCTAGTCCTTCTGAAGATTCGTGTTGAACACATTTAGTCAATACCCATCAGAATTTCTTGTTTCTTTATACATGTCCAATTGGATGTGTTTTATTCCCTCTAGAATTAGTTGGTTAGGACTAATCTATTTTATCTCCTTTAAGCTTTTACCTTATCAAGCTTTAGATAATCTTTTCTGATCACCTTAAGTACTTCTTCAACTTATTTAATTAATTACCTTAAAATTTGAGTCCTACTATCTTGAAATAAAGTTCTATGTTTTATCCTGACATACTTCTAAGAGTACTTTTATAATAATGACTTCCTTTAACCTTATGAAAATAAGGCTTCCTGTTGTTATAGGTTAGTACTTCTTATCCAACCTTTACTCGGATAATCAGATAACAATACTTTCATTTCTATTGTTTACTCTCCCCCTTAGGGTTTACTAATGGTCTCTAAACTACGAGTATAATAACCATTGGCTTTATCACTAGAATGTTGATCTCTGTTCAGCTTACACTTTACCTGTTTAAGAATGTTGATCTTTCAATATTATTTATCTTACTTAATGTTTGGACTTTTTTTCTTTGGTAGGCCTGCTTTCGCAAAATGCCTCGAAAGACAATCGCTTTAATTTATATACTCCTTTATGTCTTACCTAACTTAGGCCAAGTTTTATGCTCTTTATGCAATACTAAGATGATCTGGCTAACTAAGTCAACTGAATACCATCTGTGGACAAGATACCAGCTGTGAACCATCCTACGGTGTATGAATTACCCTATGGTTTCCGACATACCACTGGAATTCTCTCTGAATTGTCAGAGCTTGAATACCATTTTGTTCCGAAAATTCTTGTTTGCACCTATTCATGATACTTCCACGATCTTGGTACAATTACTCCATTAACTTCTTAGCAACATTACCTACTTTGGGTGAACTTAAGTTCATCACTTCTGGTTGCTCCATACATTTTCTACACTAGTCTATCTTCTTATTACTGTTTAGTAATGAGCTGAACTTGATCCAACCTTTAATTTGCGTTGATACTCCTTATATTTTGCTTCACTCATCATGTAAGTCTTCCTCTTGGTTTTTGAAACTCGTCACTCCCTTGCACGAATTCCCTTTTCTATCTAGGTCTATAACATCAAGTAGTAACTAGATGTTGCAACATGCATTTTCACATCAAGTCAAACTTCATGTACAGATCTAGTCAATCAAGAAGATCCAAGAAAAAAACCAATCAATCCAAATGTGGTACATATAACACACAATATTCTAAGCCCGGAATATAGTAGTTGAGTATAGTATCTCTAGAATTCAGGCTTAGTTGTGTAGTATATGACACCTCCTCATATAGTTTAACATTGTGATACTTAGCACTTAGGGTCAAGCTATTCTTTGTCTCAATATTTACCCAAACTGCTCAACTGCAACAGGATATTCTTATGCAAAGTGGTCTCAATTTGGTTTTCACTAACCTTTGGTCTCACTTTTGGAATGACTAACTATAACCAACCTTTCCTTTACCAATAATCTATCCTCACATAATCTCTCCAAATGACTAACTAGATTTCTATTGAACACCTAAAACTAAATTTTATCAGGAATTATGACAGCTATGACTTCTATCATAGTTCTACCATGCTATTTTCTTATTTCACTTTGAAGATAATTTACTAATTACTTGTCATATTTGCACTAATATCATGGTTTCGGAGATAATGTCACCATGATCTTGTGATGTTTTACCTCTTTATCATGATTCAAGAACTATTCTAATCATGATGACTTTACTTCTTACATTATTATTATCATTGATATTTAACATAATTTCACTTCATCACGTAGAATTCTCAAGTGATTCCCACATGATTTACTACCCATTACAACTATACATGTTCTAATGGACTTCATTATGTTGTCTATTGTTATAAATTAACAATAATATTTTACTGTCTTACTCGAATTCTATGTTTAAACTACACCATTTGAACTACAACATAAGATATATGACACTCAGTCATAATCTACTTTGATGTTTTAGCTTACTTAAGATTTCTTAATGGTGTTCAACCTTCTTAGAACTAGTACTATACCAAAAAGATATGGATAACTACTTCTAATAAAGATGATTTAAGCATCTAGTGACAAAGTTATCCTCAAGTGGATACTCATCACAATTTATAAGAACATTTGGTTTAGATAAGATGGCTCCTATAGTCACTATACAACCTACAGATCTTCCTAAAAGGGTTTTAATCCTAAGGTCAAAGCATATGCTCTGATACCAACTGCGGTGACCCAGCATACCACTGCATGATGTAGTATACTATAGTCGTTGACATAACACCAATGGAACACCGTTCACTAGTATTACATCCCTCAGAGTGGTACAACAGAAACACAACAGGTCCAAGACATGGATAAAGGTTACAACTCGACTCTTTACATAAGATCCAGAGAACAATCTAGGTTAAAGAGAGAAAAAATAAACTTCTTAAAAATAAGAATTGGAAATAATCAACTCATAACTATTATGCTAATAAGATTAGCATCTAACTATTTGGTTTGTATTGCTACTATTGCAATACACTATAGAAGTAGGTTCTATGGCTAGAAAATATATTTTCTATCTAATTAGCAACTTTGTCTTCACTTGAGTAGATGTATATGTTGACTTTCTTGACTTCATTGAAGAGCTTTAGCTTTTGATGATGATTCCTGGAGCATAATTTGATGTAGACATCGTCTGTATTGGCTTCAGAATCTAGAAAGGGTTAAGACGATATGTTGAGTACGAGCGTACTCAGCAAGTGCACTAAAATGGAGTGTTTGATGCACTATATCTACAGTCATAGACCATAGGTCATAGGCAATGCAAGTTTTCATAAACATTTCTTCAAAGGTTGCTTTTATTCTGAAAAGCTATGTCCGTCAGGACTTCATAGGTTTACCAGAACTTTCGTGGAGTTCCTTTCCTGCCGTGTTCGTAGCTCCTTCCCAGAATAGGGAGTAACAAGTTACGGTTCTTACACTCTACAGAGGTTCGTTACTTTTCCCATGAGAGATCAACTCCTTGTTGCACAACCGGGCAGCTTACCCCTCCACAATTCCATGTTGTGGGGCCTAGTAGATGATCCAAGCCAATCACTTCCCTTTTCGCGACCCCATATGTCTGCACGATCCTTTGGGGCTGGCTCACCTCCGTTAAGACCCCTTTCAGGCAGGCTAAAACCCTGTTGAGTTCCCTAAGACTATGAGCTGGTGATGCCCCTGGCAAGTACCAAATAGGTCCGGCTAAACCTCCGGCAGCCACTCATAGATAATCTAGACACCAAAATCGTGGGTCCTAAGGGTGCCCACCCATATGTTGGATCCGCACAAGGAATCACAACGTCACGTTAAGGTCGTCTTGCCTCCATACGAAAGGAAAAGGATACAGCTGACTTCTCCGTCCCGTTCCAAATCTCATGGTTAACCCGTGATATACGGTGCAAGAATCACTAGCGACATTTGTTGTTAAGTCCTAGATAATATGTTCCTTTACCACCGGAACTTTCATAGTAGGTTATTACCTCATGGTACACAACCTATAATCATATTATTATGAAAATAGTGGTTTTTGACCTTTTCAAATGTAGGTGATTACAACACTGGATTTGCAAAATACTTTACAGAAAATAATCAAAGGACATGAGCAAGTGTGAACTTGCCTTTTGTGATTGCAAGATTATGCACTCACGATCTTCGAGTCAATATAAGATCCAATATCTGAAATCAGCATCATTGGTCCGGTAAGGACTAATGTTTAAGGAAGCAATATGCTTTTATGCATAAGTAATGCTATGCATTTTGGAAAACTCCCAAAGTGAATCCCCAATACTTTGAGTGAAGTGAGTTTAGGTAATTCTTTCAAGAGTTGGTTTATCTTCAAGTTTTACTTTACAAATAATGGTATTTATAAGGAGGTTAAGTGTTAACAATCCAAAATATACAAGTAAAGGATAAATTAATATGATTATGATTAATTGTTATCTGGTGATTATGATAAAAGTCCTTGGGTGGAGTTGTTAAGATTTGAAGAACTTATTATGAGATTATTGTTTGAAGTGGCAAAAAGAATAGCATTTGAAGAAAATATTTCCTTTCTATGGTTTCAACAATCTTTATTGTTAATAGAACGTGATCAATGTCTTTTGGTGTTTGATTGATTAGTTTGGACTTGAGATGCTTTATGTCTTAATTCAAATAGACCAAAGTTAACTATAAAAACATAAGCAGTTTAAGACATGATGTTTATAAGCTTTGAGACTAAAGTTAACTTTTAAAAAGGTAAGTAAACTTAAGGTGCAATATGTTTTAATTATTCCCAAGTTTTAAATTTATGATAGGTATAACTAAGGTGTGGAATTATTCAGTTTATATTTAAGTGAAGGGTTAGATTAAATTTGTTTTGCTATCATGAAAATAATATGTATTTATTTAATGGAAGCATAATTAGATGATCTTAGTAATTTTTTAGGATTTGAAGTTATGTTAAGAGTGATTAAGATATAATGATTATTAAGCATATTATATATGAGTGATACACAATGTTTATTTAAAAGGGTTTGTAATTAAAATTTTAAGATCTTTAAAAGAATAATTTAAAGTTAAAAGTTATACTTAAGCTTAATTATGAATCCAAGTTATGGTTTTGGAATTAGTAATTAGATATAAATGTTTAAGGTTTTATATAAAATTGTGATTATTTATTACTTAAGAATTGTTTTTAAAGAATTTACCAAAATAGGTATTAGAGAAGGATTTATTGCTTTAAAACAATAAGAACTTTTTTAATAATATATTTTATATTTTTCTAAGGTAATGTATTTATTCAAGACCTTAAAAATAGTTTTTATTTATTTTTAAGTATTATTATTATGTTTATAAAATTCCATAAAGAATTAAATGTCTTTGAATAGCTAATTAAATTTTGTTTATAAAATCATTGAGTTAGTATTTTTTATAAAATAGTAGTTTTATTATTTTTTACACATAAAAGTAATTTTTATTAATTTTTAGGATGTTTTCCTATTTTCTTATAATTTATCGATAATTCTTGTGGCTTTAATATTTAGTGGTATTTTGTTTAACTCAAACAAGTAGTTATATATTTTTCATAGATAGATCTTATTTTTGTGATTATTTCGATATATTATATATATATTTATGATTTTTCTATAATTTTCTAGAGCTTTAACTAACACAAGGGCATTCTGGTAATTTATTTGTTTTTTATTATTTCTTATTCTACTTAACATGGGCCGTTTGGTTGGGCACATGGGTCGATCTGGCCCATTTGGACCTGGCTCGGGGTCATCTTGGCCCCGGCCCACTCCCTCATCCCACGCACGCCTCATCCACACTTGCATTCTCGTTCCCCTCTTGGTTCTGCCCTCCGCCGCCGCTCACCCGATTCTGACGGTGCACGACATTATGGTCGTTGATTGTAACTACCTCGGTGAACTACGCTCCTAGATACAAGCCTGGATGAGTGGTAGTGGTTGAAATAGTACGGTGGGGCCCCAAAAGCCACTCACTGGTAGTCCTTTCAGACGTCCCAACCACTACCCTCTCAGGACCTCAGGCGGGCGTAGTCGGCAGGCGAAGGGATCAACTACGTATACAAGTGGGTATGTACGCAAGCCACCATACAAGAGTACATCAAAGCCATACCATCTAGAAAGAAAGGAAATATACCAACGCCATACGGCAAGATTCAAATGACCTAGATAGATCTATATTTTAGGATAACTCCTCATACAACACATCGAGTATCATGCGGGCGGCAAAGCAGAATCCGAGTACGGATAAGAAGCAAATCGGCATAAGATGCCATAGAAATAAGCACATCCCAACTACAGGTCTCACGGATCCCCATTCCGGAATCTCTACACGAGCGATCGTTGCCCACATCTTGGCTTCTTCCACCCAAAGATCCGTCTCACGAAGGTACATTCATCTGAATCAAGAATTTATCGTGTGAGACCCTAAGGGTACTCAAGTCTTAATGCTAAAGGGACACAACTGGGTGACGCAATTGCAGTGAAAGATAAACCCTAGCAATTCTGAGATAAGCGCTAACCATCCGCCTAACCAATGATAGACGGATGTCCGTGAATTTAAGAACAACAGCTATAATGGTAATCTCATCCGATCCATCCTCCTCCCTGCTTACCAACAAGGAAGCGGACAAACAACCCCCCATCCGTTGGCAATTTTATTAACCATTCCATGAGTGTTGCACTATTTACTAGTCAAGTTACTTAGTCAAATTAAGGCGGTACTTTAGTTATGCTTGTCTATGATCAAGAAACTGTGCTCCAAGTCGTCCATATCCGCGGACACGGCTTTCAGAAAGTTTTACCCGGCCGGGGTGCACCAATAGCAACACACGCTCGATCAACCTCGGAAAAACCAAATCAAAACACAACGAGGCTTTCACGACTGAACAATCACAAGATTCAGAAATATTTCAGGGGGCCACCCCTTTGAGTAGATCCCGCAACGAAGCCAGCCCCTCTGAGACGGGCTCAAGGTTATGGGGACGGCTGTGAACGACTGGCAACCCGAAAGTGTGGCTGGGCTTGTCGACACCGCGGAATCGTGCCATGATCCTAAACAGTACAGTGTGCTCCTCGCACAAAATAAATACAGAAAGTAGCATGGCATAAGTACAAGATAGTAATAAAACCTCAAACTAGTTTGTGGCCCCAAGAAATAAGACGGAATCAAGCTCTGGCCCAGGGGGTCCCATATACCTCCCGGATGTGGATAGCGCGATAAATCAAGGAACAGGAATCAAGTACTCGGGGTCTTACGGGACACAAGTGAGCAGGAAAAACCAAATAGCAGATGTTGCCCACCGGTGCCACTTTCTTTAGTTATCCCAGAACTACTCAGGTTAAGTTGTTTAGGTACCTCATTATCCAACAGACACTCACATACCCTACACATGCTGTTCTACGACTCGCATGGCTCAAGCAACTCCTATAGTAATGGCTCATGGGATGGAGGAACAAGCTTGGTGGAGTTGAAAAGTAAAGGCTATGCAAACTTGGGATTCAATTTAATGCATTCGCGACTCAATGATGCAAGAATAAGATAGAGGCAATAGGTACTGTATGTATGCAAGCATGTGGAAGTGCTTGCCTGGCAACTCAGTTGAAGCGAGGGACGGATCTGGGTAGTGCTCCTGGTTCTCTTGATACAACCCCTGCTCAGTGTCTATCCGAGAAAAACCAAACAAACAAGGCCAACATGAATATAGAGCACAAGCATATGAATAAGATGCGTCAAGCAAACAATCATGCCATGATGAATGATGCACAATTTACATGGCAAGTAAGGTAGCATGGCATGGTGAGGTGTGGTAGACAAGTAACATCATTTTAATGGGGTTTTGGAATCACATTTGTTGTCATAACAATTGCTGTTCTCTATATTTTTATATGATGCATGCTGCAATTGAAGTCAAGGATAGCATAAACAGAAGGGTCTCGTCGAGCTGATCATTTTAGACATATCATTTGCTAAATTTGGAATTATAGAACAAAAGTTATTAATTATTGAAATTCTAATGGCAATTTGGGTAATTAAACTAAACTTGGAATTTTACTTGTGCAAAAGTCAAAATAGATGGCATATTTGGAATCCTCTCATTTTTCTGATATCCAAACATACCTCATTTGTCAAATTTGGGTTTATACTGAAAAAGTTATTTCAAATCTGATTGGAAAATTTGAATTTGAAATTATTTAAACTGAGTTTGAATTTAAACAGATTCTGGACGTTTAATACATATCCTAAACTAGCCTGGGTCGCAGACAGGTGGGGCCTGGGGGTCCTCTGACCCACACGACAGTGCCTGGGAACCAACAGGACCGCGGGTTGAATCCTGGAAACGCCAGGAGCCTTTTTACAAAAAGACAACAGCCGCTGACAGCGGGGCCAAGGGGACTGCGGGTTGAGACAAAAAGGGCCAGGGGGTTATGAGCAAAACAGCCACCGCTGGTACTGTGGATCTTCCTCTGTTGCCTGAAAACGAACAGAGCCAGCAGGCCGAGGTAGCGGATCGAACGCGATCATGGCGGCCATGTGACGCCGGAGCCGCTGCGGCGGGCTTAGGTTAGATGACAGGGAACGTGCAGGGGTCTAGGTAGGGTGTTGGCTCGCGCTGGAGCAGACGACGACGACGTCTACACCACGCACCGAGGGTGCTCGACGCCGGGACCGCGCAAACCAGGAAACGAACCAAGGGGGGAAGATGTCTGGGAGAACCAGTGGCTTACCGCGAGGCTGATGGCGTGCTTGGATCGGGTCGGGGCGGTCGTGAACGGCGGCGAAGCAGACGCTCTGCTTGCTAGGGTTTACGGGGGCGTTCCGGCGTGTAGCGACAGGGCAGGCCGTCTCCTCCTCGCGTCTGGGTCCAGGGCGTCGCAGGCGAACCTTCCAGGCTTCCTCGACAACCTCTACTCCGCGCCCGCCTCCTGGAAGAGTGTGTGCTGGCGAGGTGGACGGGGTGGCCGGCGTGAAGGAGCTGAGCGGTGGAGAAGGGCAGAGGGGAGCGAGGCAAGCCTCAGGGGCGGATCTGGGGAGGTCAGAGAGGGGGCAGAGAGGTTGGGGGAGGATAAGATCGAGGCAGGAGGGTTGCGTGGGGGAGGGTTTGATGGGAGGAAGGTGGCATCGGCCACCTTTACTCCTCTCTCACGTGCTCAGCATGGGGGGGCCAGGGGACGCGACAGGGCTAAGGAGGAGAGGGTGAGGCTGGCGGGTGGCCCTGGGGCGAGGCTCGTGGGCAGGTAGGGTTAAAGAGGGGAGAGAGGAAAGAATAGAGAGGGAGAGGGGATGATTCGGCCTAGGGCTAGGGTTTGCCCTTGGACGTGTGGGGTGGAGCTAGGGTAGGGAGGTGGGGCCTGCATGGAAGAGAGAGGGGAGAGATGGGGTAGGGCAAGGGGTGGTCGAGCTAGAAACTTGGAGGAAGGAGGGTAGAGGGACATGGTGGTTTGGGACCAACTAGATGGGTTTAGGGTTGCTAGCTAGAGTGGAGAGGGAGAGAGGGAGAGAGGGAGTACTTAGGCTTAGCATAGACTAAGTGGGATTGTCAATTTAGCTAGCATGGGGTTTGGGTTTAGCTTAGGGTTTAGCTTAGGGAAGGTAGGGATTAGGGTTTTGTTAGAGAGGCAAGGGTGGAGGAAGGTGGTACTTTAGTCGATCAAGCAAACTACAAGGAAGCCCTAAGCAAGATCAAGCAAGAAAAATAGGGTGAGGGAGAGAGAGATGGCTATGTGATGATGGGGTTCTCCTTTGGCCCATGCATGATCCAAGCAAAGAACAAGCAAGATCCAAAAGAGAGGGGGGTGGTTTGTGTTGTGCATGCCACATAGCACATGTGTGTGCAAGGAGCATGGGGTAGGGGTTTAGCTAAAGGGAAGAAGAGAGGGAGATGGTTTTGATGAAGAAGCTACAAGCCCAAACCAGGCTAAGCAAAAGAAAAGGTGCTCCACCTAAAATGCAAACAAAAACCAAATACTAGAAAAGGTGTCACTTGCATGGCCCATGCAAAATAATTAATGCCAAATTATCCTTGTGAAAACAATGATATTATTATGGCATTGTTCATATGCATCCCAAAAAGGTGGGCAAGGCCAAGCAAAGATCAAGGGTGTGTTCCAACCAACTAATCATGAGCCAGAGATAAATCAACAACATGCCAAGCTCAGAATAGTTGGATGGTGGAATTATAAGGTGGTGATAGAAAAGGTGGTGGAGTCAAAAAGAGAGATGCCCCCAACTCAACTTGGGCATTTAACAGTTTATTAAGACCCAAATACAATATCAAGAGGCAAATACAATTAATCATGCACATGAGATAAGAACCAAACAAGAAAGGGTTTTATATGATGCTCAAATGCAAGGTGGTATGATGGTATGAGCATGATATGATGATGATGCAACAATTATATGTTGGAAGTGGTCCATTTTATTATTATAACCAGTAGCATTACAGGGGTTAGACAACTGGGATGCTACAACTCTCCCCCACTAACAGGAATCTCGCCCCGAGATTCTAGGAAGAAGAAGAAGAAGACACAAAGAGAGAAGGATGGTTGGCACGGAGTTCATCTTCACGCTCCCATGTTGCTTCATCAACAGAATGGTGTGACCACTGCACCTTGCAAAACTTGATGGACTTGTTGCGCGTCCTTCGTTCTGCGGTCTCAAGGATTTTGGTGGGGTGTTCTTGATAGGACAGATCTTCTTGGAGGTCGATTAGCTCATGATCCACGGTCTTGCCGGGGTCTTTGAAGCACTTCTTGAGCTGAGAGATGTGGAAAACATCATGGACTTTGAGTTTTTCCGGAAGCTCTAGTGCATAAGCAACTTCTCCTCTTCTACCACGTATCTTGAAAGGACCGATGTATCTAGGAGCCAACTTTCCTTTGATACCGAAGCGGTGTGTTCCTCTCATGGGAGTGACACGAAGGTAGACGAGATCACCAGGGGCATATACCATATCCGTGTGCTTCCTGTCATAGTTGCTCTTCTGACGACTTTGAGCAATCTTCAGGTTCTCCAGAATGATATGCACCTTCTCCTCTGCCTGAGTCACAATGTCAGGGCCAAACCAGATTCTTTCTCCTGCACCTGACCAACCAATCGGAGTTCTGCACTTGCGACCATAGAGAGCCTCGAATGGTGCCATCTTCAGACTCTTCTGGAAGCTGTTGTTGTAGGAGAATTCAGCATATGGAAGGCATTCCTCCCACTTCATGCCAAAAGAGATGACGCAAGTTCAAGCATATCCTCCGAATCGATTGATTCTTTCCACTTGTCCTTGAGATCGAGGGTGGTAAGCAGTTTGAAGTTCAACTTTGTTCCCAAAGCTTTTGGAAACTCTCCTAACTTTGAGGTGAAGATGCTTCCACGGTCTGAACTGATTTCAAGTGGAACCCCATACAAAGAGACAATCCTGTTGATATAGAGCTCAGCCAACTGAATTCCAGAAATTGTTTCTTTGACTGGGAAGAAGTGAGCCACTTTAGAAAGCCTGTCGATGACAACAAAGATTGCATTGTTGCCCTTCTGCGACCTTGGAAAGCCAGTGATGAAGTCCATCTCTACCTTCTCCCATTTCCATTCCGGAGGTTTCAATGGCTGTAGAAGACCAAAAGGTTTCTGATGGACAGCCTTGACTCTGCGGCAGACATCACATTCGGAGACGTACTTGGCACAATACCTTTTCAACCCAGGCCACCAATACTGTGTTTTCAAGTCCATGTACATCTTTGTGCTGCCCGGATGGATAGAAAGGACCGAATCATGTGCCTCCTTGAGAACTTGGTCTCTCAGACCCGGGTAGTTTGGAACAAACATCCAGTGTTCAAAGAAGAGCGAGCCTTGATCATCAACATGGAAGGATTCATACTTTGGAAGGCCAAGCTTAGAGATGAGCTTTCTGGTGTGCGGATCACCAAGCTGACGAGAACGAATCTGTTCTTCCAAGAGAGGAGTAGCCAGAAGGTTCAGGAGATGCCCTTGTTCCACAATTTCCAGGTTCAGCTGACGGAACTCCTCGCACAAGAGAGGCTGCTGCTCTTCTACCATGAGGTTGTTTACATAAGCTTTACGGCTAAGCGCATCTGCCATGACGTTTGCTTTGCCTGGAGTGTAGTTGATGGTCACATCGAAGTCATTGATTGCTTCAATCCATCTCCTCTGCCGAAGGTTGAGATCAGGCTGAGTGAAGATATACTTCAAACTCTTGTGGTCCGAGAAGATCTCACAACGGTTACCAAGCAAATAGTGCCTCCATAGCTTCAAAGCAAAGACCACTGCTGCTAGCTCAAGGTCATGTGTGGGATAGTTGATCTCATGCGTCTTCAACTGACGAGAGGCATAAGCAATAACCTGTCTCTCTTGCATAAGGACCGCACCCAATCCTTGCAAAGAGGCATCGCAGAATATCTGGAAAGGCTTAGATGTATCCGGAGGAACCAAGACTGGCATGGAAGTGAGCTTCTCTTTGAGTGTCTCAAAACTCTCTTGGCAAGCAGGAGTCCACAGGTACTTCTTGCCTTTCTTGAGGAGATCGGTGAGAGGCTTTGCTATCTTCGAGAAGTTCTGCACAAAGCGACGACAATAGCTAGCCAAGCCGAGAAAACTCCGCACTTCCTTGACATTAGCAGGAGGAAGCCATTCAACTATTGTCTTCACGGTTTCCGGGTTGACTGCAATGCCCTTGGCAGAGATAACATGACCCAGGTATGTTACTTCAGGCAACCAAAACTCACACTTAGAGAACTTTGCATACAAGCGGTTCTCACGAAGCTTGTTCAGGACACACCGCAGGTGCTCTTCATGCTCTTCCTTAGACTTGGAATAGACGAGAATGTCATCCAGATATACCACAACAAACTTATCAAGGTACTCCATGAAAACGGAGTTCATCAGCCTCGAGAAGGTAGCAGGTGCGTTGGTGAGACCGAAAGACATGACCGTGTACTCATACAGGCCATAGCGGGTGGTGAAAGCTGTTTTGGGCACATCTTCTTTGCGAATCTTGATTTGGTGATAACCACTTCTCAAGTCCAGCTTAGAGAACACCACAGCTCCTGCCAGCTGATCAAATAGATCATTTATCCGAGGAAGAGGATATTTGTTCTTGATGGTTTTTGCATTGAGAGCCCGATAATCAACACATAGCCTATCGGTTCTGTCACGCTTCTTCACAAAGATTGTTGGGCTACCCCAAGAAGAGGTGTTGTGTTGAATGAAACCCAATTTCTCTTGTTCATCAAGCTGTCGTTTGAGTTCAGCCAACTCAGAAGGACCCATTTTATATGGCCTCTTGGAGATAGGAGCCGTTCCAGATTCAAGCTCAATCACGAATTCAACCTCGCGATCAGGAGGCATACCTGGCAACTCTTCAGGAAAGACATCTGGGAACTCACAGACCACCGGTACCCTCTGAATAGCTTCCATAGCATCATCATTAAGAGTAGCCAAGGAATAGAGCTGGACAGCAGGA
Source organism: Avena longiglumis (assembly GCA_030063025.1). Classification (NCBI taxonomy): domain Eukaryota; kingdom Viridiplantae; phylum Streptophyta; class Magnoliopsida; order Poales; family Poaceae; genus Avena; species Avena longiglumis. The sequence goes on along the minus strand of CP125974.1, from coordinate 425,166,622 downwards.
GTCAGACTTGGAGAAAAGACTACATGGCCTTCAGGAATCTTCAGAGACACTGAGCGTTCAGCACAATCGATCACAGCTGCATTTGCTGTCAACCAATCCATGCCCAAAATGACATCAATGTCAGAGTTGCCCAGAACAATCAAAGAAGCCAAGAATGAAGAGCCACCAATCTCAACTTTGTTGCCATGACTGATATACTCAGCCCTCAGGTTGGAACCAGGAGATAAGACCATCAGCTTCTTAAGGAGAGGATCCAGATTCAACACATTCTCATATGCAAACTTGTGAGACACAAAGGAATGCGATGCACCAGAATCAAAGAGAACTCGTGCAGGAACTGAGTTAACTGAAAGCATACCCATGACAACTCCAGGTGCGAGCTCAGCTTGAGAGGCGTTGACGCAGTTAGCTCGAACAACCGCAGACCCGGGCTTAGTGTTGATGTTGAGAGCCCGAGGCGGTGGTGCACGAACCGAAGGAGAGCTTGTTGCAGATCTTGGCGGGGGTGGAGGGAGAGCTTTGTTCTTCATTGGGCAGTTCCAGCTGGGATGTCCATGATCTCCACATGTGTAACAAGCACCGTGTGGACGTGGAGCAGAGTAGCCAGGGACTCCGCCAGGCGCTCGAGTAAGGGTTGTTGTAGCCCCGGGAGCCGCAGGTGAAGTTTGATGGCCTTGGCGAAACTTGCAGTGTCTTGGTGGAGCCGGAGCGACGGTGGGGTATTAGGAACCCGACACGCCGCTTAGAAGGAGCTGCCATAATCGCAGAGCTTGATGCATCCATGTTGTGTTTCTTGGACTCCTCGAACACTTGCTCGCTTGCCTCCTCTTGCAAGGCTGCAGTCTTTGTAGCTCCAGAAGGTTGCCGGTCTTGCATGCGTGATTGCATACTTGATCGACGCATTGAGCCCTTGCTCGAACCTTTTCTCGCTTCTTTTTGTCATCGACATACCTCATCACCACCATAGCGGACAGATTCATGAAGTTCCCGATATAGGTGTTGACGCGTTATCATTTCCACTTGAGGTTGAGAAAAGCCTCCTTCATCCTTTCCATCACAATCTCGAGAAAACTGCCTTGAAAGCTGCAGTGAACCTCTCCCAAGTTGGCTGGAACCTGCAGCTTGCCTTCAAGTAGTTCTCCCACCAAAGAGCTGCATCTCCTTGAGAAGGTGAGTAGCACACTTGACCCACTCCTATTACGGAACATCGCCAGCCTCGAGCAACCTTGAGATCTCACGCAGCCAATCATCCGCGCCCGTGAGGTCGGTCGAAACATCAAACCGATGAGGGTTGAATTTGAGGAAGCTCTTGATGTCACCACGCTTGGGAGGTGGAGGAAGTGGAGCAAACCTGCTTCCTTCCGACGCCTCCTCAAAGCGCTTGGTTCTCTTGCATTGCCGCCAAAGCATTAGCTATGCTTGACAGCGAGCCCAGTTCGAGGATGTCCTCTTCATCCGGCGTGGGGAGCCATCTGTCATTGATATAAAACTCAAGTCAGTACTATAATGGAGAATGATAATAATCCAAAATAGTACCAAGATGGAATTAACCAAGATTAAAGGATACAATTTACTGAGATGATATTAAAATATCAACAAAGTTCATAGCACCTAAAAGATATTAAGCATATCGCACACGACTGAAAAGGAGTGTGGTACACAAATATATCAAAGAAATTTTTTTCACAAATTCGGCATTAAAATACCAATAGATGCGCAAAATTACTTAACGAATCAAGATTAGTGACTCTACCGATCCAATATACAAAAGCGAATGATACAAGTAGTGGTATGGTCGCGACTCCATCCCGCACTCAAATCATTACTCCGCACATGAACAAGTGGAACACATATCCTAACCCCTTCTTCTCACGACGAAACCTAAGATTGGTAACTACGGAAACGAACACCCCAAACAAGATAGCGTCGGATACAAAGAGGAAGTTAGATTGCGTCGGTTTGCAAAAGCCTGTTGGTATGGAATATACCAATAGTTGATAACCAAAGGCAGATAAGATAACAACTTGGATGCAACAGGTAGACAAGGGATTACACACACACACACACAACCTATGGTACTACGGAAACCCCGAACACGTGAATCCTAGTTTGAACTTTGAGAAGAGGATTGAAAACGTTGCACTTCCTTACCAGAAAGGGTGGATGGGAGGGTAAGAAGAAAAGTGAAAGCAGTCCTACTCTCGCGTTTTGTTTTTCCCTAATATACATAACTACCAAAATATTTACTAGACTGACAACGACCGTTTGGCTGAAACCCTGAAGGTCGGGATGGCTCTGATACCAATTGTAACTACCTCGGTGAACTACGCTCCTAGATACAAGCCTGAATGAGTGGTAGTGGTTGAAATAGTACGGTGGGGCCCCAAAAGCCACTCACTGGTAGTCCTTTCAGACGTCCCAACCACTACCCTCTCAACGGACTCAGACGGGCGCGTAGTCGGCAGCGAAGGGATCAACTACGACACAAGTGGGTATGTACGCAAGCCACCATACAAGAGTACATCAAAGCCATACCATCTAGAAAGAAAGGAAATATACCAACGCCATACGGCAAGATTCAAATGACCTAGATAGATCTATATTTTAGGATAACTCCTCATACAACACACATCAGAGTATCATGCGGAAGAGGCAAAATGAATCCAGTACGGATAAGAAGCAAATCGGCATAAGATGCCATAGAAATAAGCACATCCCAACTACAGGTCTCACGGATCCCCGTTCCCGGAATCTCTACACCGAACGATCGTTGCCCACATCTTCGGCTTCTTCCACCCAGTATCCGTCCTGAGAAGGTACCTGTTCATCTAAATCAAGAATTTATCGTGTGAGACCCTAAGGGTACTCAGCAAGTCTTAATGCCGCTAAAGGGGCCAGAACCTGGGGTGACGCAATTGCAGCGAAAGATAAACCCTAGCAATTCTACAGATAAACGCTAACCATCCGCCTAACCAATGATAGACGGATGTCCGTGAATTTAAGAACAACAGCTATAATGGTAATCTCATCCGATCCATCCTCCTCCCTGCTTACCAACAAGGAAGCGGACGAACAACCCCCCATCCGTTGGCAATTTTATTAACCATTCCATGAGTGTTGCACTATTTACTAGTCAAGTTACTTAGTCAAATTAAGGCGGTACTTTAGTTATGCTTGTCTATGATCAAGAAACTGTGCTCCAAGTCGTCCATATCCATGACACGGCTTTCAGAAAGTTTTACCCGGCCGGGGTGCACCAATAGCAACACACGCTCGATCAACCTCGGAAAAACCAAATCAAAACACAACGAGGCTTTCACGACTGAACAATCACAAGATTCAGAAATATTTCAGGGGGCCACCCCTTTGAGTAGATCCCGCAACGAAGCCAGCTGACTCCGAGACGGTCTCAAGGTTATGGGGACGGCTGTGAACGACTGGGAACCCGAAAGTGTGGCTGGTCTTGTCGACACCGCGGAATCGTGCCATGATCCTAAACAGTACAGTGTGCTCCTCGCACAAAATAAATACAGAAAGTAGCATGGCATAAGTACAGGATAGTAATAAAACCTCAAACTAGTTTGTGGCCCCAAGAAATAAGACGGAATCAAGCTCGCCTGTGGGGTCCCATATACCTCCGGATGTGGATAGCGCGATAAATCAAGGAACAGGAATCAAGTACTCGGGTCTTACGGACACAAGTGAGCAGGAAAACCAAATAGCGATGTTGCCCACCGGTGCCACTTTCTTTAGTTATCCCAGAACTACTCAGGTTAAGTTGTTTAGGTACCTCATTATCCAACAGACACTCACATACCCTACACATGCTGTTCTACGACTCGCATGGCTCAAGCAACTCCTATAGTAATGGCTCATGGGATGGAGGAACAAGCTTGGTGGAGTTGAAAAGTAAAGGCTATGCAAACTTGGGATTCAATTTAATGCATTCGCGACTCAATGATGCAAGAATAAGATAGAGGCAATAGGTACTGTATGTATGCAAGCATGTGGAAGTGCTTGCCTGGCAACTCAGTTGAAGCGAGGGACGGATCTGGGTAGTGCTCCTGGTTCTCTTGATACAACCCCTGCTCAGTGTCTATCCGAGAAAAGCCAAACAAACAAGGCCAACATGAATATAGAGCACAAGCATATGAATAAGATGCGTCAAGCAAACAATCATGCCATGATGAATGATGCACAATTTACATGGCAAGTAAGGTAGCATGGCATGGTGAGGTGTGGTAGACAAGTAACATCATTTTAATGGGGTTTTGGAATCACATTTGTTGTCATAACAATTGCTGTTCTCTATATTTTTATATGATGCATGCTGCAATTGAAGTCAAGGATAGCATAAACAGAAGGGTCTCGTCGAGCTGATCATTTTAGACATATCATTTGCTAAATTTGGAATTATAGAACAAAAGTTATTAATTATTGAAATTCTAGTGGCAATTTGGGTAATTAAACTAAACTTGGAATTTTAATTGTGCAAAAGTCAAAATAGATGGCATATTTGGAATCCTCTCATTTTTCTGATATCCAAACATACCTCATTTGTCAAATTTGGGTTTATACTGAAAAAGTTATTTCAAATCTGATTGGAAAATTTGAATTTGAAATTATTTAAACTGAGTTTGAATTTAAACAGATTCTGGACGTTTAATACATATCCTAAACTAGCCTGGGTCGCAGACAGGTGGGGCCTGGGGGTCCTCTGACCCACACGATGTTCGGGAACCAACAGGATGGGTTGAATCTGAAACGCCAGAGCCTTTTACAAAGACAACAGACGTAAATGGGGCCAAGGGACTGCGGGTTGAGACAAAAAGGGCCAGGGGGTTATGAGCAAAACAGCCACCGCTGGTACTGTGGATCTTCCTCTGTTGCCTGAAAACGAACAGAGCCAGCGCGGCGCGCGACAGAGCGGGGTGGGGATCGAACGCGCGACCGCGCGGGCGCTTGCGCGGACGCGGAGCCGCTGCGGCGGGGTTAGGTTAGATGACAGGGAACGTGCAAGGGTCTAGGTAGGGTGTTGGCTCGCGCTGGAGCAGACGACGACGACGTCTACACCACGCACCGAGGGTGCTCGACGCCGGGACCGCGCAAACCAGGAAACGAACCAAGGGGGGAAGATGTCTGGGAGAACCAGTGGCTTACCGCGAGGCTGATGGCGTGCTTGGATCGGGTCAAGGCGGTGAACGGGCGGCGGGCAGACGCCTGCTAGGGTTTACTGCCCGGCGCAGCGACAGTGGCAGGCCGTCTCCTCCTCGCCTGGGTCCGTATGCGCAGGCGAACCTTCCAGGCTTCCTCGACAACCTCTACTCCGCGCCCGCCTCCTGGAAGAGTGTGTGCTGGCGAGGTGGACGGGGTGGCCGGCGTGAAGGAACTGAGCGGTGGAGAAGGGCAGAGGGGAGCGAGGCAAGCCTCAGGGGCGGATCTGGGGAGGTCAGAGAGGGGGCAGAGAGGTTGGGGGAGGATAAGATCGAGGCAGGAGGGTTGCGTGGGGGAGGGTTTGATGGGAGGAAGGTGGCATCGGCCACCTTTACTCCTCTCTCACGTGCTCAGCATGGGGGGGCCAGGGGACGTGGCAGGGCTAAGGAGGAGAGGGTGAGGCTGGCGGGTGGCCCTGGGGCGAGGCTCGTGGGCAGGTAGGGTTAAAGAGGGGAGAGAGGAAAGAATAGAGAGGGAGAGGGGATGATTCGGCCTAGGGCTAGGGTTTGCCCTTGGACGTGTGGGGTGGAGCTAGGGTAGGGAGGTGGGGCCTGCATGGAAGAGAGAGGGGAGAGATGGGGTAGGGCAAGGGGTGGTCGAGCTAGAAACTTGGATGAAGGAGGGTAGAGGGACATGGTGGTTTGGGACCAACTAGATGGGTTTAGGGTTGCTAGCTAGAGTGGAGAGGGAGAGAGGGAGAGAGGGAGTACTTAGGCTTAGCATAGACTAAGTGGGATTGTCAATTTAGCTAGCATGGGGTTTGGGTTTAGCTTAGGGTTTAGCTTAGGGAAGGTAGGGATTAGGGTTTTGTTAGAGAGGCAAGGGTGGAGGAAGGTGGTACTTTAGTCGATCAAGAAAACTACAAGCAAGCCCTAAGCAAGATCAAGCAAGAAAAAGAGGGTGAGGGAGAGAGAGATGGCTATGTGATGATGGGGTTCTCCTTTGGCCCATGCATGATCCAAGCAAAGAACAAGCAAGATCCAAAAGAGAGGGGGGTGGTTTGTGTTGTGCATGCCACATAGCACATGTGTGTGCAAGGAGCATGGGGTAGGGGTTTAGCTAAAGGGAAGAAGAGAGGGAGATGGTTTTGATGAAGAAGCTACAAGCCCAAACCAGGCTAAGCAAAAGAAAAGGTGCTCCACCTAAAATGCAAACAAAAACCAAATACTAGAAAAGGTGTCACTTGCATGGCCCATGCAAAATAATTAATGCCAAATTATCCTTGTGAAAACAATGATATTATTATGGCATTGTTCATATGCATCCCAAAAAGGTGGGCAAGGCCAAGCAAAGATCAAGGGTGGGTTCCAACCAACTAATCATGAGCCAGAGATAAATCAACAACATGCCAAGCTCAGAATAGTTGGATGGTGGAATTATAAGGTGGTGATAGAAAAGGTGGTGGAGTCAAAAAGAGAGATGCCCCCAACTCAACTTGGGCATTTAACAGTTTATTAAGACCCAAATACAATATCAAGAGGCAAATACAATTAATCATGCACATGAGATAAGAACCAAACAAGAAAGGGTTTTATATGATGCTCAAATGCAAGGTGGTATGATGGTATGAGCATGATATGATGATGATGCAACAATTATATGTTGGAAGTGGTCCATTTTATTATTATAACCAGTAGCATTACAGGGGTTAGACAACTGGGATGCTACATTGATGTTGGTCGTCGGAGCTCTGCCGTTGTGGTATTTCTCCCCTACCTTCCTTGGATTGGTTTGCCGCTTCCTTCCTTGGCCGCTCTATTCCCTTCATTAGGGTTAGGGCTAGAGCTCTGGTTCAACATTGTGTTCCGACGCCGGTGACCTCCCTATGACAAGGTTCCTGGTGTCGATGTGGTGTGGTAACGGTGAAGTCATCCCCCTACGCGCGCCACTGCAGTAGCGCGGGACCTGCCTCGCCACGCTGTGGTGGTTGCGCCATGGGCGCTAGGTACACAACCGACTCCCTGGTTTCTCCTTTGCTCGAACTGATCTCCCTCTGATGTTGCTTCTGTTTTCGATGGCCCACCTCAGTTAGGGATGTTACTCTATTGTAGATATTTTATGAATTTATGGCTTCCCGGGTGGAGGTTGGCCATGTTTAACTTCAATGCCAAAACATATCTATGCTCTAGAGCCGATACCAATACTCTGTCTTGGCTTGCTTTTTTACTTATTATTGTGTGGCATTCATGTTCATGGATATACCTCAATTAATTGATATAGTCAGTCTTATTGGTACTATAGCTGATATAGTGCTGGTTATTGATGTTATAATTAGACCTAGATTTTATTAAGTGGTTGATAGGTGTTTTGGTATGTGTGACATCCCAAAATTACTAAAATTGGATCATCAAACTTTAATCATCAAATTTAGGGTTAACAAAAACTTTTCAAATTAAAAATATGAAAGCATGCATAGGTGTATGCATTCCAATTTGGATTCTTTTTGAATAACCTTGCTTGTGTGTTTCCTTGCTTGTAAAAGGATTCTTAGGTGAAATAAACATCATCTAAACAATCCCCACACTTTTGCCAAAGACAAATAAATCAAAACAAACAAAATAAGGGAATGGTCACTTTGGCCAATTTAACTCCCATGCCTACTTTGGCTGTCTCTAACTTTCAAAACTTAACAGAAACTTGTTTGGATCTTTACACCCCTTGATAGTACTCATAACAAAGTACCAAGGCCCACCTTGTGATCATCCAGAAACATTCAAATGCATAGTTTAAATGATAGTTCAAAATTGAATCTATATCATATGGGAAGATCCCACTTTTGCAAAAACCACTCAAACAAGCTCAACTTTCAAAACCCAAGCATCCACAGACTCACCAGCACATGCCTAGCACACCCACCAAAAATCTTTTCAAAATTCAAAACTTGAATTCATGCGGCCATTTCATCAAACACCTTGCAGGTTCAAATCAAACCAAATCAAAACACTATAGTGTGCAGTGATTCTGGCCTAACTTTTCCCCTCTCTGGGAACCACTAGCCTTAGTAGATCATCTAACAAACTTAACTAATCACTAGCACCACTATGAGCTCGCCAATGTCATCAGTGGTGAACAACCGAGAGCACCCATGTCACCCAGTGTGGACAGCAGGCTAGAGGAAGAACTAGTCGTGCCAACCTTGTCTGGGAGGTAGCCCATGCCTCACCGCCCCCTCTCGACCAGCCCTGCCTCATAGACAGCGACCAGAACCGCCAGGAACGCCGCGCCCGTGCCGCTGTCGACCATGCTGACGTGCACCGCAGAGCACGCGCCGTTCCCATTTAACCAGACCACCTCGAGCCCTCTTCGCCCGCCAGGATGCTCCCCACCGTCCCAGGAGACCGACAGACATGCCCATTTCACCGCCCGTACCCCGTAGCCACCGCTCGCCGTCGAAGACGCCGCCTCTGCCTCACATAACATCGAGCGTTCCCGACCATTTGCCACCGCCCCTACACGCGCATTAAAGACGTAGAGCATCGCCAGGAGACCACCGATCTATCGCCAACCTCGGCCATGCCTCTAGATGCCCGTAGCCATGTCGCCACCGTCGCCTGCCCATCCCGTTCGGTCTCACCGTCGAGCCTATAAAAGGAGGCCACCCCTAGCCGAATTGAGCACACCATCCCACTCCCCTCTCCTCACTAATCGTTCCACCCAGTTCCCGAAGCAAGGCGAGCAGCGCATCGCTGGAATTTGGCCGGAGCCCGCCGCTGCTGGAGAAGAAGGAAGCCAGCGATTGGAGCCGTCCTAGGAGAAGCTGCCGGTACCAGGAGGTTCGCCGTCGTCGACTTCGTTGTTCGCCCGCATCATCGACCCTCGCCTGAGCCCCGGTGAGCCTCCCACGACCCCCACCTGCCGCGTTAGGGTTCTGTCTCGCCGGCGCTGCCCGACATGGACGATGAACCAGAGCCGTTAGATTAGAACCAGATCCAATGCACCACGTTGCCCCATACCGCTTCGCGTTTAAAGAGCCACTGACTGGTGGAACCCCCCTGTCAGTTGAGCCCCGCATAGCGGAGTGACACTGGGTCGGCTCATTAGTAGTTCCCGCGCAGCCCATTTTAATTCAAACATAGTTCTGTACCCAGTTTCAAAAATCAACCCAGCTCGATTCAGTGAACCAAATTGAATGAAACCAATTTTGTTAGAAAGGTCTGGAAATGCTGAATCCAAGCCCGTTGGATTCAAATCATTTGAATCTATAGATCAACCTTGGTAAAAATAACAAGGCAGGAGCTTTTCTGCATTCGAACATATTTCAAATTTAAACTATAATAGCTTTTGAGTTGATTCCAACTCTCAAAAATCACATTTGATCATACCTTTCATAATATATAAAAATATATGGGTTTACTTATAGAAATAATGTTCAAGTAATAAAAGAATGCCACATAGGCATTTCTAGTCACTTATTTTATTTAAAATAAAAAGGTTAAACCTTATTAAATTGTGACACCACTTTAAATCACATTCCCTTGTACTTAAATGTGTGGTGATGACATGTGTCAATATGATCCCATGTTTGGTTTGGAGAATATTAAATCTTAAGTAGTTTTTCAATGAGTAGAAATTACTTTTCTAAAAATAAAATTATTAAGTCAAGTGCTTGTAATGTTAGTGATGATGCTAGATCATCTATAGAACCCCTTTGTGTGATGATTGAAAGTAGTTAATTATTGTTTGGTGATTGTGTACCTCGTATTTATTTATAGACGCTAGTACCGACCAAGGATACGAGGAGGAAGGAGGATACTACGAAGAAGAAGCCGAGGAGAACTTCAACCACTGCTATGCACAAGGCAAGCCAATACTTGCAAGCTAACACTTGCAATTATGAGAGTTAAATAACCTATGCAATGCACTAAGCATGCTTGGTTAGACACATTTGATGATACCCAATCCTAGTTTTACTTGCAAGCTTTTACTTTATTTATTTACCAAAGCTAGTACTTAGAGCTTACTTAAGTGAATTGTAGATTCTAGAGAGATAATTGAAGGTTGCATAAAGATCATAAAACTTGGCCCAAGCTAGATAATCTTCATGTCATCCTAAGGCGTGAAATTGAAATTAGTTAAACTCCACTAGTTTACCACCCCTCATTAGTACTTACCCCCACTTGTAGATGCTAGTGCTAAGCATAAAACTTGATCAACTTTGGATGGGAATACTTGGTGGAAAAATGGTTATGAAAACCTTAGAATTATGGATCATTCTATTGAGATGTTTTGACATGTGTTTCCGAACACGAGATGATTTTGGTGATGAAAAATGTTGAGGCATGAGCCTTAGCCCTTTATAAAACTGATGGTTGTCTGGATGCGATACCATTCCAATTTTACCGTATAACCACAATACCCGAGAATTGGGTAGGGCTTGACTGGAAACTTATATACCTTAGTATTGGTTCCCTCATGGCCAAGGTCTGAGCTGAGGCTACCTTGTGAAGATTGTCCACCTGTGCAGTACCCAAGATGACAGTTGGTCATGGTTGGGAGGCCAAACTCACAGGAGAGGTGCTTATACTAGGGCGTGTAATTGAAAGGTTAGGATTGATTATCCGCATATTGAGTATGGTGAATTCAGGATTTGTTCCTGACGGATGTATCGAATGTTGTGGTGAAAGTGTACAATCTCTACAGAGTTTCAAACTATTCGAATAGTCGCGTCCGTGGTTATGGACAGTTGGAGTGGCCATACTGTTCCCCCGTCAGATGTTTTCAAAATGACTTGTGAAATGAATTGAGATTTTGGCTTGACCACAACAGAGTTGTGATATGAAATACAAGTTCCCACTTAGATGTTATAAAACTTCAACTAGCTTTCTTCATTTCTAAACTTAGTAGAGGTAAATCTGGCTTTTTGCAAAACAACCCTAGAGCTTAGTGTCCTATTACAAAAACCCTTTCCCTTGTTAGTATTAGTTTGCGAGTACTTAAAGAGTACTCATGGCTTTCTCCCTGGATATTCCCATGTCCAGACTATGAAGAGGAGTACTAGGAGGATCCACCCCAGGAAGGTTACGACAACTAGGATCATCTCCCATCGTCAGCATTGCCTGTGACCCCGAAGATGGAGCTTCGCCTACGCTACAATTATTATTACGTATTTCTGCTGCTTGAGTTGTATTAAGAACTGGATCATGAGATCCTTATTTCTGTAAGACCTGATATATGGTTTGTAATGGATGATGTACTGTGGTATTCAAATCTGTTATGTCTCGCAAAAATGGTAATCCTGGGATTGCGATGTATGGCATAACAGGCATCTGGGATTAAAAATCCGGGTGTTGACAAGTTGGTATCAAAGCCATCCTGACCATAGGAGACCCTAGTTAGACTGGACGTTTGAATCAAAAACTTACTCATCCTATATTCTTATAGATGGACGTGAAGTACAACAAGTTTTATCAGTTGGGGAATGGAGGAGACCTTCTCTTTGAGCGGGATTTGGACTACCTTTCGGAACTTCTGGAGCGTCCGCACCCAGAGTTCTTCGGAGCTCAGCTCAATGATCAAGGAGGAGAAGATATGCAGTGACTAATTGTTGCAAGTCTCCGAGGAAAGATTGAACCTCCCACTGCGGAGGGAATTCAATTCACCATAAGAGAGAACAACTGGCTCGATGGATTTGCCAGGGCCATGTAGGAAGCTCTTGCCCGTCTGTGTGGGCAGAGTATCAACCAGATCAAGGGTACCCGCTTTGAGTTTTTCCCAAGGAGTGATGCTAATGGACAGCCACTGGAAGCCCCATACCACCACGAGCTGAAGACCCAATTGGACCACCTTAGCTTCATGATGTATGATCGTCAGCAGGAGTTGGATAATTGTCGTGACTACTCCAACCACAAGTCTGCCATCATCAAGACAAAGGATCAGACCATCGCCATGCTACGCCGTCAGCTCAATAAGAAGGAGTGCATCATTGCCCGTCTTCGCCACCGTATCTCGGATTTGGAGGAGACCATCCACGAGAGAGACATGCAGTTGGAGGAAAGGGAGAATGCCGGAGAGGATCTTTGTGGAGACCCCTACTCTTATCTCAGCGATGATGATGATTTTCTGGAGGATCAGGCTATGGACTTCTTCACCGATGAGGATGATTTCGCCTTCATCGATGATGATGAGAATGATGAGGATGACGACTACACCGACTCTGAGGAGTAGTAGCACTTGAGCACTAGCGTAGTGAGTAGTATTCGGTCCCACTGTATCGTAGTTTCCAGATTGTTTCTTAAAACCATCTATTTTTATTGTTTTGTGGTGTGTGTTGTATCGTGTGAATGAATGGATGAAAAGCAAGTTGCTAGAAAATCTGAGTCAAACTTTAAAAACTTTTCAAAGTCCCAGAACCTTAGAAATTTCCATCTTTTCTCATGATATATCCCAATCTTCAGATGCCACGCGGAGGAAGTGGTTCATCCCCGGACCCGATGTTGCAGATCCTGCAAATGTTGGTTTCTGACCGCGAAGCTGAAAGAGCCGAACGTCAAGCCAACCTAGCCACCCTGCAACAGATAGCCCAGCTAGCCCACAACAATCAAGGCCACGGAAATCAGGACAACCATGGATCTAAGCTCAAGAATTTCCAGAACACCAACCCACCTGTTTTCACTAAGTGAGAAGAGCCCCTAGATGCAGATGATTGGCTGCAAACCATGGAAAATAACCTAGAAGTCGCCGGAGTGGAAGCCAACGAGAAAGTTCTGTTCTCCACCCACTATCTAGCCGGAGATGCAAGAGCATGGTGGAACAGTGTTCGTGCAATGACCGGAGGACAGATGATGACATGGGAAGAATTCAAAGTCAAGTTCAGCAGAACCCATGTGCCACCAGGTTTGATCAAGAGAATGAGAGATGAGTTCAGAGAACTGAAGCAAGGACGGATGACCGTAGTGGAATACCATGACAAATTCTTGTCATTAGCTAGGTATGCCCCGGATGAGATCGACACCGAAGCCAAGAAGAAGGAGAGGTTCTTGAATGGTCTGCACGATGAGATGCAGACGGTGTTGGTCAATATCCCCTTTGCTGATATTGAAGCCCTTGTCGACTCTGCCATCCAGATGGAAGGAAAGATCAACTAGGCCAATGAGAACCACAAGCGTCGCATGATGCATCAGCCAGGAACCCATCAGACCCCAAAGTATCGCCCTACCTAACCCATCTCCAGGATTTGCCCTGAGAACCAACAGACCCCCGATGAATCGTTCGACCTATCCCAACCGTGGAAACCCTAGGCCCAGAGGAAATCACAACAACCCTGGCAACTCTAGCAATTTCAACCATGCTCCACCCAAGTTCAACAACAACAATGCTACCGCCAACACCAACACTGCCCCGAGGACTGGAAGCAATGTTGTGCCTCTTGCAGCAAAGGACAAGTCACAAGTGACCTGTTATGACTGTGGAAATAAGGGTCACTACTCCAATGAGTGCCCCAACAAGAAGAATACCGCAGCCCCTAATGCAAACGCCCCAGCTCAGCAGCAGCGTCGTGTTCAGCCTGGAAGAAGATTTGCCCTAGGAAATTCGCTCAACCGCAACGACCGTCTTTTTCTCATGCATGCTGAAGAAGCTCAGGAAGCGCCAGACATCGTGCTGGGTATGTTTTCTGTTAATTCAGTACTTGCTAGAGTGTTGTTTGATTCGGGTGCATCGCACTCATTTGTCACCGAAGAATTTTCATGCACTAGTAAAATCCAACCAACCAAACTGAAGCATGTCATGATTGTTCAAATCCTCGGATCAACCACCAAGGCTAGGCAAATTTGCAAAGTCGTCCCTATCCGAATCCATGGCATAGATTTTTATGCTAATTTGATAGTACTCGGAACTAAAGGTTTGGAAGTAGTACTAGGAATGGATTGGATGTCCAAACATAAAGGATTTATTGACTGTGCCAAGAAAGCCATAACCATGACCAGTACAACTGGAATATCAGTAGAGCATATATCTGAAACCTTACCTCGTCAATTCAAGTGCAACAAGAGTATAGCCCAACCTACCATTGACCAAGTCCAGATAGTCTGTGAATAACCAGATGTATTTCCAGATGTTTTGCCCGGTATGCCCCCAGATCGGGATATCGAGTTTATCATTGAACTAATCCCCGGAATAGGACCCATAGCCCAGAGACCCTATAGTATGAACCCGTCGGAACTAGCAGAACTGAAGAAGCAACTGGATTCCATGCTGGAAATTGGATTAATTCAACCAAGTGCGTCACCATGGAGATCACCTATCTTATTTGTGCGTAACCAAGTGATGTCACCATCAAGAACAAGTACCCCTTGCCCAAGATATAATATTTGTTTGTGTCGGGGTTCGTAACATGGAAAACAAAAAAATTCTACCGCATGAACACATAATCAAGATCTAATCTATGATCAAGCCAAGATCTATATACTAGATTGTAGCAACGAGTCGATAGAGTAACTCACCCTCGAAGATTCCAAAGCGGTTAACGAGAGCAGATTCTCGTGGGTGATATAGTCGTACACTTGTCGATCTCAAGATCGCGTAGACGATCCTTCCGGCGCTGCGTTCTGGCAGCGCTCCCGCAGTCGGTCACACATTCGGTACTCGATGAAGACCTTCCTCTCCCTTGTTCTAGCAGGCAGCGAAGGTTGTAGCACTCTCCTCACGATTCCGGTAGCACGACGATGTGGTGTCGGAAGTAGAGGGGAGATCTCGCAGGGCTTTGCCTTAAGATGGAGCGAGTATGGTGGAGTATGAGAGAGGCCTTGATGATCTAGGGTTTAGAGGGAACCAAGGGGAGGGCTTGGCTGGCGGCTAGGGTTTGGGGAACCCTAACTCGCGGAGTTAGAGGAGGCCCTAGGCGGCGGCAGCAGGAGGTGGCCGGCGACTTGGGGCTAGGGTTTAGGTGTGAGGGTTAGGGGGCGCCCTACCCCTCCTTATATAGGTGGGAGGGGCGACTTGGTAGGAGGGAGTCCTCCTCCTACTCCCCTTCATGGCCGGCGGGTGGAGGGAGTGGGACTTCCTCCCCAAGTAGGTTTCCTACTCTCCCTCCACCAAGCAAACTTCAGATTTGACTTTTCAAATTGGAGTTTGACTTTCAAACTTCGATTTGATTTGTCTCTTTATATTGCCTAGCCAAGTGAGCTAGTACATGATGCAACCATTCCACATTGTCATGACACATTCATGTACCCTTCCCCTCCGGAGTGCCGGACCTTCCGGACCCTTCTAGAACATTCCTGGTGAAAACACCGGAATCATTCCCAAACTTCGAAACAGGACTTTCCTTATATGAATCTTATTCTCCGGACCATTCCAGATCTCCTCATGATATCCCGGATCCCATCCGAGACTCCGAACAACATTCGGTCTCTTACTCATCATTCCATAACTACTCAACAACATCGAATCCTTAAGTGTGTCTCCCTACAATTCGTGAATTATGCGGACATGACCGACACACTTCTCCGATCAATAACCAATAGAGGAATCTGGAAATTCATATGGCTCCCACATATTTCTACGATTACTTTGCGATCGAATTAACCACTTACATACGATACCAATTTCCCTTTGTCTCACGATAGTATACTTATCCGAGGTTTTGATCGTCGGTATCTCTACATACCTATTTCAACCTCGTTACTGATAAGTACTCTTTTCTCGTTCCCGAGGTATGTGATCCCTTGTGAGCCAGTCACATGCTTTCAAGCTAATTGGATGACATTCCACTGAGAGGGCCCAGAGTATATCTATCCGTCATATGGATGGACAAATCCCACTCTTGATCCATGTTCCTCAACCCATACTTTCCGAACACTCAATGCCACCTTTATAGCCACCCAGTTACGGTGTGGTGTTTGATGTCATCAAAGCATCCTTCCGGGGATGGTGATTAACATGATCTCATGGTCGAAGGAATTAGGTTACTATGTATCAGAAAACTTATAGCAAATGAACTATATTAAATGACTTGATCTTTATGCTACGCTTAACTATAGGAGTATGTCCATCACATCATTCTCCTAATGATATGACCATGTTGTTAATAACATCTCTATGTTTATGATCAGGAAACCATGATCATATATTAACCAACAATCTAGTTTAACAAGAGGCTTTACTAGGGACTCTTTTATGTTTACAAATCACACAAGTATTAATGTTTCCGGTTAATACAATTATAGCATGGTATGTAAAAATTTATCATAAGTATGAAGATATGATAATAACCACTTTATTATTGCCTCTTGGGCATATCTCCAACAGTTTCCCACTTGCACTAGAGTCAATAATCTAGTTTCAAACCTTTGTGTATTCAACACCTATGGCTTTCTGGTGTTGTATGTACACGATTTCTAGTGGTCAACTGATCTCCGGATCTGACACTTCCAGGTCCGTGTGTAATTGCATGTCTTTGTGTCTCTACGCATCACTCATTCTCTAATGAGATGGCTTTGTACAAATTTGGTCCTTTGGTGTGACCTTTAGTTCTTTGGGGTTAAAACATGTTGATAATATTGTCGTACAATATATCTTCATAGCATTATCCCTGCTGTGAACTACACCTAGTTTGATAACAAACTACTTGACACAAATGCCCTCTTTTGCTGCTATAATAGCAGTTATATACTTAGCCCTTTTGTTGTAGTATCTGTCACAATGTCTTAACTTTGGAACTCATACAAATTCATTATGGAACTCACATTCCATCATATTGTGCCACCCTTAGTTTAGATTGAGATAAACTTAATTTGTACTTTATGACAAAACAAGTATCAATGTAATTCATTTACAATGAACTAACCATCTATTTGTCACTTCTACAAAATAATATATTCTTAGTTCTGTTATAAGATCATAAGAATATCTTTACTATCGTCCAATAATCATCTTATGAATCATTCTGGTATATGCTCATAACATTTAGAGCATAGGACATATCTGGATTTGTACACATCACAGCATGATTGATAAAATACTCTTTCTGATTGTATCTATCAAGTATAAAAAATACTTAAATATTTATTCAACCCTTCTTGTGCAACAAGAACTTTTCTTGTAGTTGCTATATTGAACTCATTCAATATCTCATCTATGTACTTTTGGCACAACCATATTTGCGTCACAATTTATCAATATAGACATTGATGCCAAATATTCGGGTTCTGCCTAAGCCTTTCATCTAGATGAAATTCTTATCATGTGTTAATAAAAAGATACATCATTTCCAATCAACAATATGTCTTCCACATAATGTATTAGAAACATGTCTTAGCGCTCCCACTTAATTTCTTCCAAATGCAAGCATCTTCATCGTCTCCGATGAAATTAAACTCTTTTAACAGTTTCATCATAGTGAAGATTCCAACTCCGCGATACTTACTTCAACCATTGAAGTTTGCATATGATTTTAGCATCCTTTGAATTAACAAAACCCTTTGGACCGTGTCATGCACACGTCTTAGGTAACCATTCTATTAGAAGAACTTGTTTTGTTTATTCAACTATCACATAACAAAATTATATGTAGTGGTTGCTACATTAATCCGTCTAGACTAAATATCACTTAATGAAAGATCAGATATTATCATAGTCAACTCTTTGAACATTGTCGTGAACTCTTTCCCGACATGTCGATAATTTCATAGATGTGAAACATCCATGTCTATATCTTTATAGATCCAAATATGACTATAAGGTCTTGTACCTTTCCAGAGGGTCTTTCAAGTTCAAAGCTTGATCTCTCGTATATGGAACTATCATGGATTTTATGGCTTCAAGCCATTTGACGGAGTCAGGGCCCATCGTCGCTTCTTTGCATGTAGTCGGATCATTATTGTCAAATAATGATTTAACTCTAAATCTTGGTATTTGATTGTTTACCCGACCTACTTGTTTCAATAGGAACTTAGATCTCCGTGACCACAACCTTTGAGGCATGTGATCCATGAGCATTTTTGCTGCCTCTGGAACACTTTTTGGCGCTGCGCAACTTTGCACATATAGCTAAGGTTCTTTTAACCTTATCAAAGTTCTATTTTCCTCCCACTTAACTTTTCACGGAAAATTTCTTTCTCAAAGAAACTTGACGTTCTAAGCGACAAATTTTTTTGTCTTTGGTGTTATGGAGGAATACTAAACAATTATTCAAAATTAACATACAAAGATATGTTCATCCGATTTTGGTTGCAAACATCTTTCTTATGCATAGCATACCAATGTTTTAAGAAAGGACAACTTGGGTTTTATCCCAAACCATAACTTTATATGGTGTCAATTCAACGGATTATGATGGAGCTCTTTTCAGTGGAAAAGCGGTAGTCTTTAAAGTTTTTAATCTTTAAAATATGATGACAGTTTTATGAATTACACCTTTGATCTTACCATATCAAACAAGGTTTAATTACATATCTCGAACGCTCCATACTCTTATGGTGTTTCGGGAAATGCAAATCCACGGAACGATTCCTTAAATCTTAGGTATTATGCTAAACTTGTAACTCAAATATCTTCCTTTATGATCTTATCATAAACTATTTATATTCTTGTTACAATGATTTTGCACTTCATCTTGAAAATCTTTGAACTTTTCAAATGTTTCATACTTCATCCTTATTAAGTAAATATTCATATATTCACTCATATTTTCGGAGAAAGCATATGAAGTTGAAATCCATCGCTCTTGACTAGACATAATGGACTTCATACAACAATATGTACAAGTTCCAATAAGCTAGTCATTCGTTCCCTTTTGGCCTATGAACGAAGTTTTAATTATCTCTAGGAAAGTTTCACAAGCGTCATTGGATCAAAAATCAAAAGGACTCCAAAATTCCATCCACATGGAGTTTCTTCATGTTTTCTTTCCAATATAATTTAAACAGCGATGTCACTTCCTAAGTGATCTTTCAATCAATTTGTCTTTCGACATTTTTAGCACTAGTTTTATGGATGTGATTTCTCCAACGAGATTTGTGAATCATCCATCTTTTATGGATTACGGAAATTATTTGAACAACCCTTTTGTACTCATAATACCTGATAAAACAAATCTTGAAGGCAAGCTTTGATGTTTAACAAGCAGCACAATAACCCTTTATTTGTTCTCGATGAACATCATCACATATTCTTTTGCTAGTTACTTAGGCCATTGTAGTTCATGAATTGTGTTGTTTCGTATGATGATTCACACCAACAAATTCAGTATCAAATACTTAAGAACCACATTGTTTAATAAGCAAAGAATATAGCCATAACATGTATATCATCTATATACTTGAACAATTCTAGTCTTTTCTTTTCTGCCATATATTTATGAGATTCTCTTTCAGTATTTCCTTTTATGTTTGAAAGAATCTATCAACATCAATAGTGGAGCCATATACATGACACATAGTCCAAAGCATGTATAGTAAAATACCAATGTCTTTGGACTTGCACTTTGAAGTAGATCACCATCATCAAATGTTTGGTGTTCTTTCAAATTCCTTTCTTTAGTAATCTCTTGGTGTAGTAAACATTTTACCTACATCAAATATTCACCCTTATCATGGAATTATCCATGATCAAGCTACTTTTAGCTTATAACGGTGAATCACGAGTATAATGTTGCTCTCCAAAACCTTTTGGAGGATTAGGACAACTAGTGTCTCCAACCTTTTGCAAATTCTCATCAAATATGAGAAAATGACTTTTGCCATATTATACTCTATCATGTTGCAACCAAAACTTCGTTTCAGATATCACAATATCTTCCACACATCATTGTTTCTGAAACAACTCTTTCAGATCCTAGATAACCTTGATATTAAGACAATCCTTTGAATATCAAGAATCATGGAGACAAACATGATACTCATACACTAACACTTGGAATTGTCACTCTTGATTTAATATCAATTATTAAACTTCATGGAGTAACCAGAACTTACTAAAAGTTTGCAATAGGAATTTTAAACTTTTAGATTAACACTTCAAAATAATACAATACCAGTTCGTAAAGTAACTAACCAGAATTCTATAGTTCTATCATCTCAATTATAACTAAGTGCAAGGTGGTAAACAGATGCCAATGACTACAACAATTATGCAAATTCACTTTGATTTAATTTATGATAAATAGTGTTCAACTTTTAATCATATTGCCGTTGAACTCCCACTCAAAACAATATCCCTCACATTGTTTTAGTGATCACACGAACCAAATCCACCACATCAAAACCGATCATCACGAGAGTTGATGTAGCTCTAATGGCGAACAATCAACATGTTCATCATATCTACTATATGACTCATGCTTTACCTTTCGGTGATCCATGTTCCGAGACCATGTCTGTACATGCTAGGCTCGTCAAGATCAAACCTTAGCTTCCGCATGAGAAAATCTGGCTTGCTCACGTTGTATACACTCGCAGAATCTAACACACCCGATCATCACGTGGTGCTTCGAAACAACGAGCTTTAGCAATGGTTCTTACTAAGGATGAACAATTTAAAACTTGAAATTGTGTGCTTGAGGGATCATCTTATAATGCTACCATCATGAACTAAGCAATACAAGATGCATAAAAGGATTAACATCACATGCAATTCATAATATGTGATATGATATGGCCTTTCTTCTTGTGCTTCCGATCTCCATCTTCAAGCACGAACATGATCTCCATCATCACCGGTGTGGCGTCAAGGTCAATGGCGCCACTTCATGGTTGTCATCCACTAGCATCAACTATTACAACTTCTTTGAATAGAGAGGCAGGTCTTAAAGGAATTTAAAAGACAACCATATGTCTCCTGCCGGTTGCCAACTTACAATAAGGGACATTGCATACATCATATATAATCACAATCATGGCCATATCACATCACAGCACACCCCTGCAAAACAAGTTAGACGCTTCTAATTTTCTTTGCATGTTTTACGTGGTTTGGGGATTTCAATAAGTGTCGTTCTAACTTACGAACAAGAACCACAACATTGATACTAGTATTGCCAATCACCCGTTGTAAATTGAATCTTAACTATGTTGGGAGAAACAGGCACACCCAGAGCCACTTATGCAATACAAGTTGCATGTCAAGCGTGGAGCAAGTCAAGTTGGCAGTTTTCCCCATGGGGTCGGGTACCCGCGGGTATATACCCGCCTGAAACCGGGGATGGGGGGAAGATTGGCTCCACGGGGATAGCGGGGCGGGTACCCGACAAGCTAGCGGGACGGCTATGGGGATTAAATCCCCTCCATGGAATCTACATGGATACCCCGGACCCCACCTGTCATACAGATAGACAATATTACATACCAAAAAAAAACATAGATAAATATCTCCACTCGACCACACAGATTCTTATTCCCCTCTCACCTCCTAGTCGCTGTTACTCATCTTCCCCAAATCGCGACTCTTCCATCGCCTCCACCTGCACCTCGTCGGTCGTTGCCGGCTCGCCAGCTGCACCTGCGGCCTGCCCCTTCCCGTGACTTGTGCCTCTTTTCCTCCTCGTCGGCTTGCCAGTCCCCGCATGCGCCTGCCCCTTGCCTCCTCCTCCTCGAGAAAGCGAGGTGGGTGAGTCAGGGTGACCACCGACGGGAGGAGCTTGGTCACCCATGGCAAGGAGGGTCTCTTCTCCGATGATCTTGTCGGCTTCGTAAGGAGGAGTTCTTACGCGTCAAGGTCCCCATGGAGACCCTGGCGGGGATCGGGTATCCGTCAATGGCGGGGATGGGGACCATTTGCCCCCCGATAGCTTAGCGGGGACTGGCGGGTACGGGGATTGGCGGGGATCGGGGCGGGGACGGTGGAGGCATACCCGACCATACCCGGCCCCGTTGCCACCTTGAGGAGCAAGTCTCATGAACGATGTCATGTAAGGTTAGCCCGGGTCGCTTCATCCCACCATCCCGCAAGATGCAAAGTACACAAGAAGCAATCGACAACAAAAACATCAATGCCCACAATGACCATTGTGTTCTACTCGTGCAACAGATCTACATATAGACACGGCTCTCATACCATTGTAGTGGTTCGTAGCATGGAAAACAAAAAAATTCTACCGCATGAACACATAATCAAGATCTAATATATGATCAAGCCAAGATCTTATACTAGATTATAGCAACGAGTCGATAGAGTAACTCACTCTCGAAGATTCCAAAGCGGTTAACGAGAGCAGATTCTCGTGGGTGATGTAGTCGTACACTTGCCGATCTCAAGATCACGTAGACGATCCTTCCGACACTGCGTTCTGGCAGCACTCCCGTAGTAGGTCACACGTTCAGTACTCGATGAAGACCTTCCTCTCCCTTGTTCTAGCAGGCAGCGAAGGTTGTAGCACTCTCCTCGCGATTCCGGCAGCACGATGGCGTGGTGTCGGAAGTAGAGGGGAGATCTCGCAGGGCTTCGCCTTAAGCCGGAGCGAGTATGGTGGAGTATGAGAGAGGCCTTGGTGATATAGGGTTTAGAGGGCACCAAGGTGAGGGCTTGGCCGGCAGCTAGGGTTTGGGAAAACCCTAACTCGCCAAGTTAGAGGAGGCCCTAGGCGGCGGCAGCAGGAGGTGGCCGGCGACTTGGGGCTAGGGTTTAGGTGTGAGGGGTAGGGGGCGCCCTACCCCTCCTTATATAGGTGGGAAGGGGCGACTTGGGAGGCGGGAGTCCTCCTCCTACTCCCCTTCATGGCCGGCGGGTGGACGGAGTGGGACTTCCTCCCCAACTAGGTTTCCTACTCTGCCTCCACCAAGCAAACTTCAGATTTGACTTTTCAAATTGGCGTTTGACTTTCAAACTTTGATTTGATTTGTCTCTTTATATTGCCCAGCCAAGTGACCTAGTACATGATGCAACCATTCCACATTGTCATGAAACATTCATGTACCCTTCCCCTCTGGAGTGCCGGACCTTTCAGACCCTTCTAGAACATTCCTGGTGAAAACACCGGAATCATTCCCGAACTCTGAAATAGGACTTTCCTTATATGAATCTTATTCTCCAGACCATTCCGGATCTCCTCGTGATATCCTGGGTCACATCCGAGACTCCGAACAACATTCGATCTCTTACTCATCATTCCATAACTACTCAACAACATCGAATCCTTAAGTGTGTCTCCCTACGGTTCGCGAATTATGCGGACATGACCGAGACACTTCTATGATCAATAACAAATAGAGGAATCTGGAAATTCATATGGCTCCCACATATTTCTAAAATTACTTTGTGATCAAATGAACCACTTACATATGATACAATTTCCCTTTGTCTCACGATATTTTACTTATCCGAGGTTTTGATCGTCGGTATCTCTGCATACCTAGTTCAACCTCGTTACTGATAAGTACTCTATTCTCGTTCCCGCGATATGTGATCCCTTGTGAGCCAGTCACATGCTTGCAAGCTAATTGGATGACATTCCACCGAGAGGGCCCAGAGTATATCTATCCGTCATATGTATGGACAAATCCCACTCTTGATCCATGTGCCTCAACCCATACTTTCCGAACACTCAATGCCACCTTTATATAGACACCCAGTTACGGTGTGGTGTTTGATGTCATCAAAGCATCCTTCTGGTGATGGTGATTAACATGATCTAATGGTCGAAGGAATTAGGTTACTATGTATCAGAAAGCTTATAGCAAATGAACTATATTAAATGACTTGATCTTTATGCTACGCTTAACTATAGGAGTATGTCCATCGAATCATTTTCCTAATGATATGACCCTGTTGTTAATAACATCTCTATGCTCATGATCAGGAAACAATGATGATATATTAACCAACAAGCTAGTTTAACAAGAGGTTTTACTAGGGACTCTTTTATGTTTACAAATCACACAAGTATTAATGTTTCCGGTTAATACAATTATAGCATGGTATGTAAACATTTATCATAAGTATGAAGATATGATAATAACCACTTTATTATTGCCTCTTGTACATATATCCAACAGTTTGATCAGTTTACCGGTGCCAAAGTGTTTTCTAAGATTGATATTAGAACAGGCTATCATCAACTCAAGATTCGCGCAGAGGATATTCCCAAGACTGCCTTTACCACCAGATATGGATTATACGAGTATACTGTCATGTCTTTTGGATTGACCAATGCCTCCGCTTATTTCATGAATCTCATGAATAAGATTTTTATGGACTTCCTGGATAAGTTTGTTGTTGGTTTCATTGATGACATTCTGATTTATTCCAAATCGGAAGAAGAACATGAGTTACACCTTAGGACCATTCTTGGAACCCTTAGAGAGTATCAGTTGTACGCCAAGTTTAGCAAATGTGAATTCTAGTTACAGGAGGTAGGATTCCTCGGCCACATTGTGTCAGCCGGAGGGATTGCCGTTGACCCTGCAAAGGTGAAAGATGTCAAAGATTGGGAAGCCCCAACCACTCAAACCCAAGTTCGTGCATTTCTCGGATTGGCGGGATACTACCGCAAGTTCGTAGAAGGATTCTCGAGTATCACCAGACCCATGACCCAATTTCTAAAGAAGGACAAGAAGTTTGAATGGACCGACAAATGTGAAGCGAGTTTTCAAGGACTCAAGAGGAGATTGATTTCAGCCCCAATCTTAATCATGTCGGATATCACGAAGCCCTTCGACGTGTATTGTGATGCATCCAAGATCGGTCTCGGATGTGTGCTAATGCAAGAAGGCAAAGTTATCTCTTATCTATCTCGACAATTGAAACAACATGAGCAAAATTACCCAACCCATGACCTCGAACTCGCTGCCGTAGTTCTAGCCCTGAAGACATGGAGGCACTACCTGATGGGAAATCGTTGTGAGATTTATTCGGATCACAAGAGCCTGAAGTATATATTCACTCAGAAGGAGCTGAATATGAGGCAGAGAAGATGGACTGAGCTAATCAAGGATTACGACCTGGACATTCACTATCACCCCGGTAAAGCCAACGTGGTAGCAGATGCCCTTAGCAGATTGCCGTGCCGCTTGAACTCCATGATTTTGAAGGAGCAACCAAGTTTGCACAAAGAGATGGAAGATTTTCGAATGGAATTAGTGAGTGAAGGATTTTTGGCTAGCATAGAACTTCAACCCACTTTGATCAGCCGGATCAAAGAGGCGCAGAAAGGAAATGCTAGTATTGATGGAATCAAGCGTCGTATCGGTACATGCAAAGTACCTGGATTCACCGAAGACGAAGAAAGAGTTCTGTGGTACAAAGGACGCCTTTGTGTACCAGCAGATTCTGAGTAGAAAGAAGTTATTTTTAAAGAAGCTCATGATACTCTTTATTCTATCCACCCCGGAGGAACTAAGATGTATCAAGATTTGAAAGAGTAATTTTGGTGGCATAAGATGAAGAGAGAAATCGGAAGCTATATTGCCAAGTGTGATATATGTCAGCGAGTCAAGGCAGGACATCAAAGACCGGCTGGATTGTTGCAACCATTGCAGATTCCGGAATGGAAATGGGATTCCGTTGGAATGGACTTTATCACCGGATTGCCTACTTCTAGTAGGGGAAATGACTCTATCTGGGTCATAGTGGACATATTGTCCAAAGTCGCCCATTTCTTACCCATCAAGACCACATATCAGAGTTCGAAGCTAGCGGAGTTATACATCGCTAGATTCGTCAGTTTGCATGGAGTCCCTAAGAACATCGTATCGGATCGAGGAACTCAGTTTACCTCGAGATTCTGGAAGAAAGTCCAAGAAGGTTTAGGAACTCGACTAGATTTCAGTACCGCTTATCACCCTCAGACCGACGGACAAACGGAGCGAGTAAATCAAATACTCGAAGATAAGCTGAGAGCATGTGTGTTAGAATATGGATCTAAGTGGGAAGACTGTCTGCCATTCGCAGAATTTTCATACAACAATAGTTATCAAGTAGTTTGCAAATGGCCCCATTTGAATTTATGTATGGAAGAAAGTGTCGCACCCCTTTGAACTGGTCGGAAGTAGGAGAGAGTCAGATTTTCGGACCCGACATCCTACGAGAAGCAGAAGAGAAGTTTCACAGGATTCGTGAGCACCTCAAGACAGCCCATTCCAGATAGAAGAGTTACGTCGACAATAGACGTTGAGACCTCACCTTAACATAGGATATTTTGTATATCTGAAAGTGTCGCCATTGAAGGGAATGCAGCGTTTCCAACTCAAAGGAAAGTTAGCCCCTAGATATATCGGACCCTTCAAGATTCTGAACCGTCGAGGAGAAGTGTCGTATCAATTGGAACTATCCGAAGAGATGTCAGCCGTGCACAATGTGTTGCATATCTCATTACTGCGCAAGTGCCTCGAAGTTCTGGAGAAGACCGAAGTGTTCAAGAATATCGATCACCGGACTATAGAGATCAATGATGACCTGACCTATCCCAAAGTACCCATCCGTATTTTGGAAGAAGCCTTCAGAACCACCAGAACCAGAAGCATCAAGTTTCTCAAAATTCAGTGTAGCAACCACACAGAAGAGGAAGCTACCTGGGAGCGCGAAGATCACATCAGGACGGAGTTTCCCGATCTATTCAAATCCTAGGTAATATTTTTCGTCCTTTTTCAAATCTCGGGACGAGATTTTGTTTAAGGGGGGAAGGTTTGTAACATCCCAAAAATACTAAACTTGGATCATCAAACTTTAATCATCGAATTTAGGGTTAACAAAAACTTTTCAAATTAAAAATATGAAAGCATGCATAGGTGTATGCATTCCAATTTGGATTCTTTTTGAATAACCTTGCTTGTGTGTTTCCTTGCTTGTAAAAGGATTCTTAGGTGAAATAAACATCATCTAAACAATCCCCACACTTTTCCCAAAGACAAATAAATCAAAACAAACAAAATAAGGGAATGGTCACTTTGGCCAATTTAACTCCCATGCCTACTTTGGCTGTCTCTAACTTTCAAAACTTAACAGAAACTTGTTTGGATCTTTACACCCCTTGATAGTACTCATAACAAAGTACCAAGGCCCACCTTGTGATCATCCAGAAACATTCAAATGCATAGTTTAAATGATAGTTCAAAATTGAATCTATATCATATGGGAAGATCCCACTTTTGCAAAAACCACTCAAACAAGCTCAACTTTCAAAACCCAAGCATCCACAGACTTACAAGCACATGCCTAGCACACCCACCAAAAATATTTTCAAAATTCAAAACTTGAATTCATGCGGCCATTTCATCAAACACCTTGCAGATTCAAATCAAACCAAATCAAAACACTATAGTGTGCAGTGATTCTGGCCTAACTTGTTCCCTTTCTGGGCACCACTATCCTTAGTAGATCATCTAACAAACTTAACTAATCACTAGCACCACTGTGAGCTCGCCAATGTCATCAATGGTGAACAACCGAGAGCACCCATGTGACCCTAGTGTGGACAGCAGGCTAGAAGAGGAACTATCCGTGCCAAGCTTGTCTGGGAGGTAGCCCATGCCTCACCGCCCCCTCTCGACCAGCCCTGCCTCGCAGACAGCAACCAGAACCGCCAGGAACGCCGCGCCCGTGCTGCTGTCGACCATGCCGACGTGCACCACAGAGCACGCGCCGTTCCCATTTAACCAGACCACCTCGAGCCCTCGCCGCCCGCCAGCATGCTCCCCATCGTCCCAGGAGACCGCCAGACATGCCCATTTCACCGCCCATACCCCGTAGCCACCGCTCACCGTCGAAGACGCCGCCTCTGCCTCGCAGAGCATCGAGCATTCCTGACCATTTGCCACCGCCCCTACACGCGCATTAAAGCCCTAGAGCATTGCCAGGAAACCACCGATCGATCGCCAACCTCGGCCATGCCTCTAGCTGCCCGTAGCCGTGTCGCCACCGTCGCCTGCCCATCCCGTTCGGGTCACCGTCGAGCCTATAAAAGGAGGCCACCCCTAGCCGAATTGAGCACACCATCCCACTCCCCTCTCCTCACTAATCGTTCCACCCAGTTCCCGGCAAGCGAAACAGCGCTGGAATTTGGCCGGAGCCCGCCGCTGCTGGAGAAGAAGGAAGCCAGCGATTGGAGCCGTCCTAGGAGAAGCTGCCGGTACCAGGAGGTTCGCCGTCGTCGACTTCGTTGTTCGCCCGCATCGCCGACCCTCGCCTGAGCCCCGGTGAGCCTCCCACGACCCCCACCTGCCGAGTTAGGGTTCTATCTCGCCGGCGCTACCCGACATGGACGATGAACCAGAGCCGTTGGATTAGAACCAGATCCAACGTACCATGTTGCCACGTACCTCTTCGCGTTTAAAGAGCCACTGACTGGTGGAACCCCCTGTCAGTTGAGCCCCGCGCCATGGAGTGACACTGGGCTGGCCCATTAGCAGTTCCCGCACAGCCCAATCGTTTGAATTTAACTTTTTCCATTTTAATTCAAACATAGTTCTGTACCCAGTTTCAAAAATCAACCCAGCTCGATTCAGGGAACCAAATTGAATGAAACCAATTTTGTTAGAAAGGTCTGGAGATGCTGAATCCAAGCCCGTTGGATTCAAATCATTTGAATCTATAGATCAACCTTGTTAAAAATAACAAGGCAGAAGCTTTTCTGCATTCAAACATTTTTCAAATTTAAACTATAATAGATTTTGAGTTGATTCCAACTCTCAAAAATCACATTTGATCATACCTTTCAGAATATATGAAAATATATGTATTTACTTACAGAAATAATGTTCAAGTAATAAAAGAATGCCACATAGGCATTTATAGTCACTTATTTTATTTAAAATAAAAAGGTTAAACCTTATTAAATTGTGACACCACTTTAAATCACATTCCCATGTACTGAAATGTGTGGTGATGACATGTGTCAACATGATCCCATGTTTGGTTTGGAGAATATTAAATCTTAAGTAGTTTTTTAATGAGTAGAAATTACTTTTCTAAAAATAAAATTATTAAGTCAAGTGCTTGTAATGTTAGTGATGATGCTAGATCATCTATAGAACCCCTTTGTGTGATGATTGAAAGTAGTTAAGTATTGTTTGGTGATTGTGTACCTCGTATTTATTTATAGAAGCTAGTACTGACCAAGGATACGAGGAGGAAGGAGGATACTACGAAGAAGAAGCCAAGGAGAACATCAACCACTTCTCTACACAAGGCAGGCCAATACTTGCAAGCTAACACTTGCAATTATGAGAGTTAAATAACCTATGCAATGCACTAAGCATGCTTGGTTAGACACATTTGATGATACCCAATCCTAGTTTTACTTGCAAGCTTTTACTTTATTTATTTACCAAAGCTAGTACTTAGAGCTTACTTAAGTGAATTGTAGATTCTAGAGAGATAATTGAAGGTTGCATAAAGAGCATAAAACTTGGCCTAAGCTAGATAATCTTCATGTCATCCTAAGGCATGAAATTGAAATTAGTTAAACTCCACTAGTTTACCACCCCTCATTAGTACTTACCCCCACTTGTAGATGCTAGTGCTAAGCATAAAACTTGATCAACTTTAGATGGGAATACTTGGTGGAAAAATGGTTATGAAAACCTTAGAATGATGGATCATTCTATTGAGATGTTTTGACATGTGTTTTCGAACACTAGATGTTTTTGGTGATGAAAATGTTGAGGCATGAGCCTTAGCCCTTTATAAAACTGATGGTTGTCTGGATGCGATACCATTCCAATTTTACCGTACAACCACAATACCCGAGAATTGGGTAGGGCTTGACTGGAAACTTATATACCTTAGTATTGGTTCCCTCACGGCCAAGGTCTGAGCTGAGGCTACCTTGTGAAGATTTTCCACCTGTGCAGTACCCAAGATGACAGTTGGTCATGGTTGGGAGGCCAAACTCACAGGAGAGGTGCTTATAATAGGGCGTGTAATTGAAAGGTTAGGATTGATTATCCGCATACTGAGTATGGTGAATTCAGGATTTGTTCCTGACGGATGTATCGAATGTTGTGGTGAAAGTGTACAATCTCTGCAGAGTGTCAAACTATTCGAATAGCGTCATGATTATGGACAGTTGGAGTGGCCATACTGTTCCCTCGTTAGATGTTTTCAAAATGACTTGTGAAATGAATTGAGATTTTGGCTTGACCACAACAGAGTTGTGATATGAAATACAAGTTCCCACTTAGATGTTATAAAACTTCAACTAGCTTTCTTCATTTCTAAACTTAGTAGAGGTAAATCTCGATTTTGCAAAACAACCCTAGAGCTTAGTGTCCAATTACAAAAACTCTTTCCCTTGTTAGTATTAGTTTGCGAGTACTTAAAGAGTACTCATGGCTTTGTCCCTGGCTATTCCCATGGCCAGAATATGAAGAGGAGTACTAGGAGGATGGACCCCAGGAAAGTTACGACAACTAGGATCATCTCCCATCGTCAGCATTGCCTGTGACCCCGAAGATGGAGCTTCGCCTACGCTACCATTATTATTACGTATTTCCGCTGCTTGAGTTGTATTAAGAACTGGATCATGAGATCCTTATTTGTGTAATACCTGATATATGGTTTGTAATGGATGATGTACTGTGGTATCCAAATATGTTATGTCTCACAAAAATGGTAATCCTGGGATTGCGATGTATGGCATAACAGGCATCTGGGATTAAAAATCCGGGTGTTGACAGTATGGATGCTATTGATACGTCCAATTTGCATCACCATTCTATATCATAATTTTCCTCTATTCATTGATATATGTCTTATTATGAGGTGTTACTTATGTATTTTACTCTGTTTTTGCATGTTGGATGATTCTTGGAGGATGAACTGTCATAGTTAGGATTCTAATGGAAAAAGAGGTGTTTTGATGCAATTTCGCGAAGATCGGAAAAATACCAGAAAAATATTGGAAAATTATATTTTCCTAGAAGACGAAGGTAGCCAGAAGGGGAGGCGTAGCTAGGCCGCATGGGGCCCACACCCCCTAGGCGCGGGCCCCCCTTGGCCGCACCTAGGGTATGTGTGGCCCACCTGGCCGGCCTCCGAATCCGCCCTCTCGCCTATATTTTCCTCTCGGAACCCTAATACCAGGGGGCGACCACAGAAAGATTTCCGCCACCTCTGCAAGGCGGAAAACACCGAGAGAGAAAGAGCTCTCTGGCAGAAAGATTTCTGCCGGGGAAATTCCTTCCCAGAGAGGGGATTTCATCGCCATCAACACCATCATCAAAGGCTTCATCGGGATCATCATCATCATCCACACCATCATCACCACTCCATCCCGCTATAACAATCGTGTTGAATACTTGCATAGATCTTAGGGGAAACTTTCCCGGTGTTGATTACTATTGTAGTTGATGATTGTGAGTGGAACCATTGGATTATTGTTTATGTTCAGATTGTTATTCATTACCCTATCTTCTTTGATCTTGATCCATATGATGTCTCGTGAGTAGTTAGTTTAGTTCTTGAGGACATGGGAGAAGTCATGTTGTTAGTAGTGGTTGTGTTGAGATATTATTCAATGGTTTAGTATTTAAGTTGTGGTTCTATTCTTCTAGTGGTGTCATGTGAACGTCGACTACATGATACTTAACCATTTACGGGCCTAGGGGAATGCATTGTGTATTTGGATACTAATTGTGGGGTTGCCGGAGTGACAGAAACCTGAACCTCCACTAGGACACCTTTGCACAAGGAGCATAGGATCTCAGAGTTTAAGGGTGTGGATAGGTTTATATCTTAATTGCTTTACTGTAGTTGGGGATGCTTGCAGGGGGTTTAATCACAAGTATGTATTAGTCCAAGTAAGGTCGGAGCACAGGTTCACCCACACAACACTTACAACACCAAAGAAGAGTACTTAGCTATTTGAAGCGAAAGCACTTGACAGAATTCCCATGTGTCCTCGAGAACGTTTGGTTCTTATAAGTATTTCCACAGGCTTGTCCTTTGCTAAGAAAGGATTGGGCCACTTGCTACAGTTGTTCGTTGTCTTTATTACTTGCACTTTGTTTTGTTTCTTATCAGAAAACCCCTAAAAATACGTTTGCTAATTATTTACAGATATTTCCTGCTCCATACCACTAGTCAACACCTTCTGCTCCTTGTTGGGATCGACACTCCTATTTATCGAAAGTACCACGATACACCCCTTATACTTGTGGGTCATCAGCTATGCATCAATATTTGCAA
Organism: Avena longiglumis; assembly: GCA_030063025.1. Lineage (NCBI taxonomy): Eukaryota > Viridiplantae > Streptophyta > Magnoliopsida > Poales > Poaceae > Avena > Avena longiglumis. Next base: position 425,134,354 of record CP125974.1, on the reverse strand, counting down.
TAGATCATTTTGGAATGGTGTACTTACTGAAGTTTACTCTGGTTAGCCAATTCATGATGTTGTATGATTTGGCCATTATAATGTAGCTAGTCTAGGAATTAGAACCGTGGCCTAGTTCCTCATAAATGAACTCTAGAGCTAAGTATAGAGCTAGGTTTATCCTAAGCACATTCTTGTTGAAAATGTTTGATGATCTACTGATATGTGATGTGATATGCTTCACTTGGAAGAGTTGTATTTTCCATGGCCTGTGATGAGTGTACAAGTGTTTACTTGAATTTAATTTAAACAAAGTTCCTCTCTGAACCATTTGTTCACTTCTAGGCTAATGGAATGCAGTGATAGGATCCTGAACACCTTGTACTACTGCACTTTTGTGTACATACATGCTTAACTGAACCGTTTCTTCAATGAATCAAATTATGTTTCTTTTTTTGAATAAGTCCTATACTAGTTGTAACCATCTGATAGTAATGTAGAGGTTCTAGTTAGTCTCTAATTGTTGTGCTGATGGAGTTAGATGCCCCTATTTGTTATAAATGAATGATGTAATGCTTCAGGTAATTTTCTTAGTATCTTTGCTACTTGGTTTGGATGATCATTGACTATCTCATCATATGCTTATAATATCTTGGACAGATTGTGTTGTCAAATGTAAAGTGTGCTTGTTGTTTATTTAAAAATCTATGGGTGGCATGCTTAAAGAATATAAACTCCTCTTTGTTTTGGAACATATGGTATTTGTGTTGTACATCAGTGCTGCTCTTCACATTTCATATGAATGTCCTCTTTTTTGTTTGTTTAGGGTGTGAGCTCCTGGTTACACCAGGGATCACTAGCTCAACTGGTTGATCAAGCTCCCCTTTCTGCTTGTCTTACTATCTCTCTCTATAAACTGACAAGAACATTATTGTGCTTGATGGATTGGCCTATGATGCAAGAGCCTGAGGCTTTCTTTTTAATAAGAACAGATTTGCTACTTGATGTTTTGTGTTAAATAACTTAGTGGCTTTTGCTTCTATTAGATCTATTGTTGTGGTGCCTCCCATGTGGAGTGTGCACAACAGTAGATTCAAACATCATGATCTGCTGCTATTTGTCCCTGCCAAGGATGCATAGACTGAGGCCATTTTATGGAAAAACTGTGTTGGTCTCAAGATTTCTATGATGATTTTGCAAAGCATCTCTTTGCAAAACTGAGAAAATCTTTCTCTAAAAAATTCCTTTCTTTGGTCTCTTATGCTGATATGAACAGATATGAATATAATGCTTTTATTCCAAAGTTTCTACTACTCCACATTGGCTTTCTAGAGCTTGTTCTTGTGATGGATCTTGATCAGTTGCTGATGTATATTGATATCCTGCTCCCCTCTCCTTCTACTATGCCATCCACTACAACATCTATAGCTTGGCCTTGTCCATCTTGTCCTTGCCATTGGATGGCTTCTCGAAGCAACCATGGTGCAAGTGATGTGGTGGTGATCTGGGTGGTCTTGCGGTGTTATGAAAGCAGTCTGTTCTTGAGGTGTGATAATCAGAAAAGGGATAGGAGACTAGTTATTGTGCTAACTAGTGGTACTAGTGAGTGTTACGACTGTGGTCTCTCCTTTGTGCTCCAAGTGAAACTTCTTGTGTCAACAACACATTACTTGCATGTTATGACAGTGCTACTGTCAAGTGGGCCTGATGAGGTCTTGTGTTTTGGGTTGATTTAGCTTGTGTTGTCCTGGGAGAAAATGGATGTGTGAGCGGAACCTCTCCCAGTAGTGGTTGTAGTTGCATTTACTACCTTGGTCACTTGTAGGGTTCGCAACATAGAAAACAAAAAAAAATTCCTATGTTGTGAACATCTAAGTACCAAGATCTATCTATTACATACAAGCAACGGGTGGATATACATCCATAGAATACATACCCTCGAAGACCGAATAGCGTTAACGAGGTTGTACTCATGGATGATGTAGACGAACGCTTGCCGATCTCAAGATCGTGATGAAGTCCATCTGGTCCAGCCGGTCCAGCACCATCAAGTCCAACAACGCAAAGCAGTGGTGCATCCGTGATCGCACACACGTACGGGTACCCCGACAACCTCTGTGCCCTCGCTCCAGCGAAGCAGCGGAAGCAACAAATCCTTCCAAAAAAAAGCCACCGGGAACATGTATCTCGCTGATCCGAGACCATGGGGAAATTCTAACGGGGGGAGAGAGATCCTTCGCGAGGAGGTGTGCTTTGAGAGGATGAGAGGAGGGCCTTTTATAGGGGAGAGGGGGCACCCAAAGGGCATGACGCCCAGCCATGGGGGCTGCCCCCACCTCTCCAACATTCATGTGGGTGGAGCTCCCACTCAAAATGAAAAGCCTCCACTCCCATAAAAGAGCCTCCACTCAAAAATCCACTCACATGCATTAAATTTCCACCAAATTTAATGCAAGCTCTCATTTAAATAAAACTCTTTTATTTATTTATTCAGAATTTTGTTAATTACTTTAATTAACAAACATTCACATAAAACCCCTTGCTAGTATTTCATTTCACATGCAGAACCAGTTTTAGCAATTTCAACCGAAACAGTTTCGGTGTCTAGTGAAATAAATTCCTGCGCTTTCCTTTTCTTTTTCTAACATATCATTTTCTCTGAATGGTGTCGGTATCCCTTAAGTGTGTCACCCTACGGTTCGCGAATAATGCAGACATGATCGAGACCCCTCTCCGATCAATAATCAGCAGCGGGACCTGGAGATCCGTACTGACTCCCACACATTCAACGATGACTTCTGTGATCATGTGAACCTTTTACGCTAGTATCTTAATCCCTTTGTTTCATGATATATTACATGTCCGAGATTCTATCATCGTATCTCCATACCTAGTTTGATCTCGTTACCGACATGCACTCTTTTCTCGTTCCCGTGATATAACATTCTAGTGATCAAATCACTTGCGTGCAAGCTAATAAATGTCATATCACCGAGAGGGCTTAGAGCATATCTATCCATCATCGGGATGAACAAATTCCACTCTCGATCCATGAGTCTCAACATAACACTTTAGTAGTTTTGAAGCTATCTTTATAATCACCCAGTTACGGTGTGATGTTTGATGTCAACAAGAAACTCTTCCGGTGTTAGTGATTGGCATGATCTCATGGTCTAAGGATTAGGATCACTTCGTAAGTTGTTATAGAAATATAAATTCAATGACTTTGATCATAATGATATACTTCGGATGAATGTTCATCACATCATTACACTAATGTTGTGACCTCGTTATTAACAACATCCAATGTCCATGATCAGGAAACAATGATCATCTTGTTAATCAACGAGCTAGTTTATAAGAGAGGCATAAATAGGAACTTCCTTTTTTTATTAAACACATATGTATTAACGTTTTCATATTAATACAATTATAGCATCCAAAATAAACATCTATCATAAATAAGGAATACGATAATAACCACTTTATTATTGCCTCTCGGGCATATTCCCTTCAGTCTCCCATTTTCCCTAGAGACATTAATCTAGTTTGGAAACTTTGCGTATTTGAACACCTATGGCTTTCTGGTGTTCCATATACGCAACTGCAAATGGTTAACATAATCTACGGATCTGACGCTTTCAGGTCCGTGTGTATTTGCATGTCTTTGCGTCTCCACGCATCACTCATTCTCCAATGAGATGGCATTGTATAAATTTGGTCTTTTGGTGAGACCTTTAGTTCCTTGGGGTTAAATCATGTCGATACTATTGTCATATAATATATCTTTAGTGTTAGCCCGTTGCGAACCACACCTTAGTTTGATAACAAACTACTTTACACAAATTCCCTCCTTTGCTCCTACTATAGCAGTCATATACTTAGCCCTTTTGTTGTAGTATCCGTCACAATGTCTTAACTTTGGAATTCATCCAAATCCATCATGGAATCTCCTTTTCATTACATTGTGCCACCCATAATTTAAATTGAGATAAACTTAATTTTGTATCTTGTGACAAAACTAGTATCAATGTAACGCTTTATAATGAACTATTTGTAATTGTTTGTCACCTCTACACAAATATATTCTTAGTTCTTCCAAAAGATCATAAGAATATCCTCACTATCGTCCAATGATCATTTTATGATTCATTCTAGTATATGCTCATAACACTTAGAGCATAGGACATATCTGGATGTGTACATATCATGGTATGATTGATCAAAACATCCTTGTGATTTCACTCATCAAGTGTCAAAGCACTTGAATCTTGTTTCACTTATCAAGTGTCGATACACTTGAATCTTGATTCAATTCCTTTCCATGCAACAAGAATCTTTTCTTGTCGTTTCTATATTGAACTCCTTCAATATCTCATATATGTACGTTTGGCACAACCATATTAGTGTCACAGTCTATCCACTATAGACATTCATGCTAAATATTCGGGTTTTGCCTAAGTCTTTTATCGAAATGAAATTCTTAACCTTTGTCAATAGAAGATACATCATTTCCAATCAACAAGATGTCCTCCACATAATGTATTAGAAATATGTCTCAGCGCTCCCACTTAATTTCTTGCAAATGCAAGCATCTTCATCGTCTCTTGATGAAAACTCCTTTTCATCACGGTGAAGATTCCAACTCCGCGATGCTTACTTCAACCACTGATGTTTGCATGCCCTTTTTAGCATCCATTGAATTAACAAAATCCCTTTGGACCGTGTCATGTACACGTCCTAGGTAACCATTCTATTAGAAGAACTTTGTTTTGTTTATTCATCTACCATATACCAAATTATATGTAGTGATTGCTACTTTAATACGTCCAGAATAAATATCCCTATGAAAGATCAAATCTTGTCATAGTCAACTCTCTGAATATTGTCATAAAATACTTTACGACATGTCGACTATTTCATAGATGTGAAACATCCATGTCTGTTTCTTTATAGATCCAAATACGACCGATAGGTTTTTACACCTTTCCGGAGGGTCTTCCAAGTTCAAAACTTGATTTCGCGTGTGTAGAACTATCACGGATTTTTTGGCTTCAAGCCATTTGATGGAGTCAGGGACCATCATCGCTTCTTTGTATGTGGCCGGTTCATTATTGTCAAACAATAATGATTTACTCTCAAATTTCAGCATTTGATTTGTTTATCTGACCTACTTGGTTCAATAGGAACTTAGATCTCCGTGACCACAACCTTTAAGGCACATAAGCTATGAGCATTATGGCAGCCTTCAGAACGATTTCCAACGCTGCGCAACTCAGCACATTTAGCTAAGTTTCGTTAACATTATCAAAGTTCTATTGTCCTCCCACTTAACATTTATGAAAAATTCCTTCTTCAAGAAACTTCACATTTCAAGCGATAAACCCTTTTGTCCTTGGTGTTATGGAGGAATACCCAATTGTTATTCGAAATAACCTACAAAGACATGCTCATCCGCCTTCGGCTGTAAACATCTTACTTATGTTTAGCATACCAAAATTTAAGAAATGACAACTTGGGTTTAACCCCAAACCATAACTCATATGGTGTCATTTCAACGGATCAAGATGGAGCTCTTTTCAGTGTAAAAGTGGTAGTATCTAAAGCTTTAATATTTTAAAACATAATGGCAGTTTTATAAATAACACCTTTGATCCAACCATGTCAAACAATGTTTCATTACAAATCTCAAACACTCCATACTCCTATGGTGTTTCGGGAGATGTAAATCTAGGTGTTTTGCAAAACTTGTAACTCAAATAAATCCCTTTATGATAAATCATAATTCATTTATTTTTCTTGTTACACTAGTAACTCAAAAATCCCTTATGATAAAATCATAAACCATTTTATTTTCTTGTTACAATGATTTTTCACTTCATCTTGAAAGTCTTTGAAACATTTTCAAATATTTCATACTTCTTTCTCATTAAGTGAATATTCACTCAAATTTCCGGAGAAAGTATATGAAGTTGAAACCCATCGCTTAAGACTACTCATAATGGACTACATACATCGATATGTATAAATTCCGATATTTTAGTCGTTCGTTCTTCTTTGGCCTTTGAACGAAGTTTTAATTATCCCTAGGAAAGTCTCACAAGCGTCACTTGGTCAAATCAAAGACTCCAAAAATCCATGAAAATGGATTTTCTTCATGTTTTATTTCTAATATATTTAAACGGCGATGTCACTTTGTAAGTGATCTTTCAATCATTTGTCTAGCGACATTTTAGCATTAGGTTTTATGGATGTGATTTCTCCAACTAGATTTGTAAATCATCCATCTTATATGGAATACGGTAATTATTTGAACAACCTTTGTTCTCATAATACCTAATTTGAATAACTATTATTAAAACAAATCTTGAAATCAAGCTTTGATGTCAACGCGAAATACAAACAACGGTTTTTTTTTTTCAATGACCATCATCACATATTCTCTTGCGAGTTACTTAGGCCATTGTGGTTCATGAATTGTGTCGTTCTGTATGAAATTTCATACCAACCAATTCGATATCCAATACCCAAGAACCACATTGTTTAACAAGCAAAGAATACAACCATAACATGTATATCAGCCATATACCTAAATTGGATATTTCCAATCTTTTCTTTTCTGCCAAATATATTTTATAGATTCTCTTTCAGCATTTCCTTTTACTTTTTAAAAGAATCTATCAATATCAAAAGTGGCACCATATACATGACACATAGTCCAAAGCATGTATATTCAAATAATAATACCTTTGGACTTGCACTTTGAAGTAGATCACCATCGTCAAAATGATCAGCATTCTTTCAAAATCCATTCTTTAGTAATCTTTTAGTGTAGTAAACAGTTTACATACATCTTCTATTCATCCTTATCATGACGACTTTCATGATCAAGCTAATGTAGCTTATAAAGACGAATCGTGAGTATACCGTTACTTTCCAAAACCCTTTTGGATGATTAGGATGTCTAGCATCTCCACCCTTTGTCAATTCTCATCCAATATGAGAAAATATATTATACTCTATCATATTGCAACCAAAACATTGTTTCGGATATTGTTATATCTGCTACACATGATGGTTTCTGAAACAATTCTTTCAGCTCCTAGATAAACTTGATATTAAAACAATCAAGAATCATGGAGGCAAACATGATACTTAAGATACTAACACTGGAATTATTACTCTCGATTTAATACCAATTATTAAATTTCACGGAGTAAACAGAGTTTTCTGAAAGTTTGCAATAGGACTTTAAACTTTAAATTGACACTCAACACAATACGATACCAGTTCGTAAAGTAAATATCCAGAATTCTATAGTTCTATTATCTCAATTACAACTAAGCATAAAGTGGTGAACGAATGCCAATGACTACAACAAATTATGCAAATTCACTTTGATTTAATTTATGATAAATTGAGTTCTACTAATACAAATTAGAAATGAACTTCCACTCAAAAACGACATCCCTCGTGCCTTTTTGGTGATTACATGAACCAAATCCACTACACCAAGTTCGATCATCACGTGAGTCGGTGTAGGTTCAAAGGCGAGCATCCATATGGTCATCATATCAAAACATATGACTCATGCTTAACCTTTCGGTCCGTGTTCTGAGTCCATGTCTATACATGCTAGGCTGGCCAAGTAAGAACCTTAGTATTCGCGTGTGTAACTGTCTTACACCAGAGATATGTTCGTGGATTCAAGTACACCCGATCATCACGTGATGTCTTGAAGCGACGAAACATTGTCGGTGCATACTTAAGGAAGAACACATTTTTATCTTGATATCTAAATGAGGAATCATCTTATTATGCTAATAAAATGCCAAACTAGCAATATAAGATGCAATTAAACATCACATGTTTATAAGTGAAATGATATGGTTCCCGCATATGATCTCCATCATGTGCACCGTGGTATGATCACTATCATACCTTTATGTGTAAGGCCAAGGTCTATGGAACTTACACGTTATGTGTGTTGTAAGAGTATCATCTCATACTTATACTTACAACATCACCATATCATAACACTAGCCCAGCAACAATCTAAACTAGACGCCTCAAATTTATCCATTGCAAGTTTTACGTGGCTTAGGGATTTCGAAGATAGAACCGTTCTTACCTACGAACATGAACCACAACGAGGATAACCAAATTATTGAAAACTCGTTGAAAATTAGATATTGACTATAGTAGGAGAGACAGACACCCGCTAGCCACTTATGCAAAACTAGTTGCATGTCAAGCATGGAACATGTCTCATGTGCGAGGACATGTAAAGTTTGTCCGGGCCGCTTCATCCCACTATGCCACCAATTTCCAAATTACAACTAAGAAGAAATAAAATGATCATCATCGCCCACATACTCATATGTGTACTACCCGTGCAAAGCATCTACGCATAGATCCGGCTCTGTTATCACTGTAGGGTTCACAGCATAGAAAACAAAAAAAAACCTACGATGGGAACATCTAAGTACCAAGATCTATCTATTAGATACAAGCAACGGGTGGATATACATCCATAGAATACATACCCTCGAAGACCGAATAGCGTTAACGAGGTTGTACTCGTGGATGATGTAGATGAACGCTTGCCGATCTCAAGATCATGATGAAGTCTATCTGGTCCAGCCGGTCCAGCACCATCAAGTCCAGCACCGCAAAGCAGTGGTGCATTCGTGATTGCACACACGTACGGGTACCCCGACAACCTCCGCGCCCTCGCTCCAGCGAAGCAGGCAACAAATCCTTCCAGAAAAAGCCACCGGGAACATGTATCTCGCTGATCCGAGACCATGGGGAAATTCTAAAGGGGGGAGAGAGATCCTTCGCGAGGAGGTGTGCTTTAAGAGGATGAGAGGGGGCCTTTTATAGGGGAGAGGGGGGCACCCAAAGGGCATGACGCCCAGCCATGGGGGCTGCCCCCACCTCTCCCACATTCATGTGGGTGGAGCTCCCACTCAAAATGAAAAGCCTCCACTCCCATAAAAGAGTCTCCACTCAAAAATCCACTCACATGCATTAAATTTCCACCAAATTTAATGCAAGCTCTCATTTAAATAAAACTCTTTTATTTATTTATTCAGAATTTTGTTAATTACTTTAATTAACAAACATTCACATAAAACCCCTTGCTAGTATTTCATTTCACATGCAGAACCAGTTTCAGCAATTTCAACCGAAACAGTTTCGGTGTCTAGTGAAATAAATTCCTGCGCTTTCCTTTTCTTTTTCTGACATATCATTTGCTCCGAATGGTGTCAGTATCCCTTAAGTGTGTCACCCTACGATTCGCGAATAATGCAGACATGATCAAGACCCCTCTCTGATCAATAATCAGCAGCGGGACCTGGAGATCTGTACTGACTCCCACACATTCAACGATGACTTATGTGATCGTGTGAACCTTTTATGCTAGTATCTTAATCCCTTTGTTTCACAATATATTACATGTCCTAGATTCGATCATCGGTATCTCCATACCTAGTTTGATCTCGTTACCGACATGCACTCTTTTCTCGTTCCGGTGATATAACATTCTAGTGATCAAATCACTTGCTTGCAAGCTAATCAATGTGATATCACCGAGAGGGCCCAGAGCATATCTATCCGTCATCGGGATGAACAAATTCCACTCTCGATCCATGAGTCTCAACATAACACTTTAGTAGTTTTGAAGCCATCTTTATAATCACCCAGTTACGTGTGACGTTTGATGTCAACAAGAAACTCTTCCGGTGTTAGTGATTGGCATGATCTCATGGTCTAAGGATTAGGATCACTTCGTAAGTTGTTATAGCAATATAAAATCAGTGACTTTGATCATAATGATGTACTTCGGATGAATGTTCATCACATGATTACACTAATGTTGAGACCTCGTTATTAACAACATCTAATGTCCATGATCAGGAAACTTTGATCATCTTGTTAATCAATGAGCTAGTTTATAAGAGAGGCATAACTAGGAACTTCCTTTTTGTTTATTAAACACACATGTATTAAAGTTTCCGTATTAATACAATTATAGCATGCAAAATAAACATTTATCATAAATAAGGAATACGATAATAACCACTTTATTATTGCCTCTCGGGCATATTCCCTTCATCACTTCCCTTGATTAATAGAGAACACATCACATGCAACTGTGTGTGTAAGCTGCCTGCATGTTCCAAGTGTTTATCTCATTGCAAGATATTTTCCTAGCCTGGAAGCTATTCCATTGTGGATGTGCTTGGCTGGTTTGGGTATTATCTCTTTGCCTCTTACCTGGCCTTGGTGAAACTTGCCCCTGTACCAGCCTGTAATGCACCTAGTCCGAGGCTAATATTCTGATAAGAATAGATTCTACTTAGGCCCCTAATTGCTACTCTATGATGAAAATAAATACTGCATCTCACTGTTATACCTGAGAGCAAACCAACCCCAAAATACTTCCTTTCTTTTATTATCTATTCCTTGTTTTATTTGAGTTGTTTTGCAGGTATAGAAGATCAGGAAGGAAATCTTCAGGACATAAAGATTTAGATTAGGACCTTTCCTATTCTTCTTATAATACTTTTTTACTTTGGATAATGTAATTTGACAATGTGATATTATATAATATTAATAAAGTTAAATTGTATTTTTCTTTAGCATTTTATTGTAAGGAACAATATAACCTTGTATTATCTAATAAATATTTTTCCTAATATTTATTGGATTGTTTTGTTTTGGTGAGCTCCATTTGTAACTGTAATATTTAATATTTGATACAAAGTATTCTTTGAAAATACAATTACTTGTATTATTAAATATAATTCATGTTGTAATCTTCTTTGATTGCTCTATTAGTTTGTACCATTTAATAATTGTTGTAAATCTTATACACTTGTATTACTAAATGTAATATTTATTGTTTTTGAAATAATAAATCCAAGTTCTTATGTAAATCATATGTGTTGTGATTATTGTGATATCTATTTATTTATTCAAGAATTTACCATTCCATTTATATTATTAATTATTTTCCATTTACTTTCAATTATTATTCCATTTCAAAATTCTTTTTAGAATTCAAATTTATCAATTGAATATTCAAATTTGAATTTCCTTCCCCTCAAACACAAAAGTACAATAGCGGTCATGTCGAAATCCATCGCACCTGCCCTGGTGTTTCCATCAGAACAAGAGAGATCTCGATTCCTCTATAGCTTCTTTTGTTTTACGCGAAAATTCCCCAGATTTTCTGATGCATGAAGGAAATGCGCACACCTGTGTCCTCTATAATTCTAGGTGCTAATAATGGGATGTTACAACCGGCTTCGGGACCCGACCCGTTATGGTGGCATCTCCCTAGTGCGTGACTCATGGTCTCGGCAAAAGCAAGGTAAAGGTCATGGTCAAACACTCTCTACCGGCCTTCCAAGGAAGAGGGATAATAATATTTGGCATTAAGAATAGTTGGTACGTGTGAGTAAAGTTGTACACCCCTACAGGGTATTAATCTTTTCGAAAAGCCATGTCCGAGGTTATGGACGACTTGGGAACAAACATGATGATCATAGAGAACTTGAACCTAATCGTAAAACTTGGCAAGTTCAGTAATGTGTTCTTAGGGATGCTTCCTCATGGGTACGAGAGGGTGATTCTAGTTGGTAGGTTCAGCTAATAAAGATTCAGTGGATATCAAGAGATGATCAAAGCTAGAGATACCGCTCTCTTCTCCCCTTTTAAAATATTCTGATTAGTCAAGATTCTTCTCCCTCTTGTTTTACAAATAAAGATGGATTTATGCAAAATAACTCCACCAGCTAGAAGTCTTGCGAAGTACATCCTGTACTCACCCTTGCTTCGTTGATACTTTTGCAGCAGAGTAAGTGTTACTGATGGAGCATGAATTCTCTTCGTCAGGAAACCCCAAGAGCAAGGTGTGAAGAGCACGGCAGCAAGTCTTCCCTCGGTAAGAAACCGAGGTTATCGAACTAGTAGGAGGAAGGAAATGTCTCAAAGGTGTTGCTAGCAACGTGGAAACCTGCACAACATAAACTCAAGACTTTGCCCCAACAAACAGTGAGGTTGTCAATATCACTGGTTGCTGTAACAATGGATTAACTGTATGGTGTGGAAGGTAATAGTGGTTTGCAGAAAGTAAACAAGAACAGTGGAAGATGTATCAATGGTAAAGATTGGACCGGGGTCCATAGTTCACTAGAGGTGTTCTCCTTAGATAAACAAACATGTCATGCTGGGTAAACAAATTATAGCAGGGCAATTGACAGGACTGAGCAAGGCATACCAATGCAATACTAGACATTCATGATTCTATGAGATTCGATTGGGCAATACAACAAGATACATAGACCGCCATCCAACTACATCTATGACTAGAAATCCACCTTTAGGTTATCATCTTAACCCCCTCCAGTATAAAGTTGCAAGCAACATACAACTGCTTTAAGCAAAGTGTGTAAGGTAAACAATCCACTTGTTCCATGAACAAGAGACCATTGTTTTCTCCCTAGTGTCAACAGCACATCTACAACCTTAGAGATTTATGTCACTTCCCTTAGATTAAATAGAGGCATGAACCCACTATCGATCATAAATACCCCCTCCTAGAGTCACTAGCATCTACTTGGCCAAGATAGCTACTAGAAACGGAGAGCATGCAAGATCTCAAACAACACAGACATGATAGAATCAATAAGATAAAACCATTAATCAATCTGACATAGTAATCTCAATATCCATCGGATCCCTGCAAACACAACATGCATGATTACAAATAGATGATCTTGATCATGAACGGAGCTCACAAGATCTAAACATGGTAGCACAAAGGAGGAGATACAACCATCTAGCTACTACATGGACCCGTAGTCCAAGGTGGAACTACTCACACTTCATACCGGACTGGCATGATGAAGAAGGCCTCCGGAATTATCTACCCTCTGGCAGGGTGCCGGGAAGAGCTTCAGATCCCTCAATCTAGGGACAATGGTGGCGGCGGCTATAGACGGTTTCGTGGAATATTGATCGGGTACTTAGGGTTTCTGCATCGGGGGTCTTTATAGGCGAAGAGGCGGGGCAGGGGGCGGCCAGGGTGGTCACACCCCCCTCCCAGGCGCGGCTAGGGTTAGCCCGCGCCACCAGGGGTGTGGCCTCCTGGTTCCTCCCCTCCGTCTCATACTCTAGCTCCGTGTTCCCCACGGTAAAATATTCACTTTGGCTTTTGTCCCGTCCAATTCTGAATATTGATTTTCTGCCTTTCTAGAACCAAAAATAGAAGAAAATAGGCAACTGGCACTATGGCATCTTGTTAATAGGTTAGTACTAGAAAACATATAAAAACACCTCAAAGTGTAGACAAAGCAAAGCAAATTAGATACTAAACAAGAATGGAACATCAAAAATTATAGATACGTTTTCAACGTATCAGTTACCATAGAAGATGAGTTCTTTACGGCAATGACATCGACGAGTAGCTTGGGCTTCCTTGTCGGTAGCCTGGAATCTATGTATTGGATGTCATTGTTATGCTTCAGGCCTCTTAGGCCATTTATTAAGTTTTCTATACGTAATAGCATAATTTGCCTTCCGTTGTTTGATGTTTGTGGTCAGTGATGTCTGCTTGTAATATTTTGGTTCTCCGCTTAGTTATCAGGTTGCTGTAATAAATTTTGTGTCATAGGGTCACTTTTGTGTTACCGATTCTCTCTCTATATGCTTTCGAGATTAGGTTAGGCTTATGTTCAGACGAATGCATGTGATTTGTCTAGCCTTAATCCCGAGGGTGTCACGGTAAGTGCCTTTGATAAAGGGCAACCCAAGGTAAGAATTCGAGAACAGAAAAGGGTTGAAATACTCAACCATTCTTAATAAATTCTTAATGGGAGTCAACCCATTAAAAAAATAAAATAAAGATAAATAATAAAAAGTTCATCGCATTCCTACTACTTTTTCACAGACATTCTTGTGGAAGCGCGCCCGTGAAGATGCAACTATCAAAAAGCAGTAGAAATATCGACTAAATAAGCATAGATTTAGTATAGAAAACAAAGTTTGAGTTTTATATGAAGAAACTAGCTTAATTATATTGTCCAGATTAAAAAGTGAATATCTGGAAATTTGGGCGAAAAAGCATGTTCCAAGAGTTGTAACGACCAACTATACGGCAGGAATATTTATTCCAGCCTTATAGCTGCGGCAGTATAGTTATCGACAAAATTCTAGAAAAGGGGGCTCGGATACAGAAGGTTTGGTGACCAACTATACGGCGGGACCATTTTGGTTTGGCCATATAGTTGCGTCCGTATAGTTGTTATCTGGCGTGGAGAAACCCTTGCCTCCGCCACAACTATATGGCGGGAGCTACCTAACCCGGCCGTATAGCTCCCACCGTATAGTCTCCTGTGACCACTTAAATGCCCCGGGGCTCCTAGGGATTCTCCTCCACGTCATTATTTCTCTCATATTCTCTCTCCAAACCTCTCAAAATCCACCTAGAACTCTTGATTCTTCGCGGATTTTGTTCATTTGAGTGGGGGAATCAACAGATTATGCATCAAGATGAACAAGCTCGGTAGTATTTTTCGCAAGCGAAAGCGCCAACATGGTGAAGGCTCGGGGCTCCGGGCTGAGCTCGACAAAAAGTATGCCATGGTTTTAGCGAGGAAGGTGTTGCCCACACGATGGGCTGATGATGGCCTTCTCAGCTCAGTAGTGTTGAGGGCGGACTTCGACCACATGTGTGCAAATGCAGGTCTATCCAACCTCGCATACGCAAGCCACTACACCTACGCTGAGCTCACCCATGAGTTCCTCGCCTCCTTCTACGACGACTACAAGGAGAAAGGTAATGAATGCATGGTGAGTTGACCCGTTAACTAGCGGCCATATTAAATCAATTTTCAACAATTTTGTGAAGCCTTTGGATTCCCTCAAGAAGGGAATCAACTTTTACAAAATTTTATAGCATCTCAAGTGGAGAAACTTGGGAGGTTATTTCTGTTAACAGTGGCAGGGACTTCTACCAGAAGAAGATGTCCACCATTCAGAACCCGACCATCCGCTACTTCTCTATGTTTCTTGCTAACACTTTGTTGGGAAGAGGAGATATCAACTCTATGGCCAATGCAGACATGGCCATGATCACCAAGGCACTCTTCCCTGATGCACCGCAAAGTCCCACTCCTGTAGCTCTATTCCTCCAGCACCTCCGCCACTAGAGCAACAAAAAGAAAGGTGATATTCGCATCGGTGGACTGGTAACCCACCTAATCCAAGCTCGAGGAATTCCTATACCTATTGTGCAAACTGTTGATGGCTCCATACTTATGGATGTCAAATATATAACTGCACGTGGCTTCCTTGGTATATACCGAGCTAACAGGAGGCTCCGAGCCTATCAATTTGGTTATCTTGATGTTGCACAGGATGATCAGGTGCCATTGCCTTGTCCACAAGCCTTCTCGATTCAAGAAAGGAACAATTGGATCCTCACTAAGGATCAAGTGACGGAGATCATGGCAGCACTCTATCCTAACTCTGAGGAAGAAGAAGAAGAAGAAGAAGGGGAGAAATAGGATGAGCAGGAGCAGCAGCAGGAGAAGGAATGCAACCCTTCTTGGGAAGGACAGCAACAGTAGCAGGAGGAGGGGCCTTGGGACCCATGGCCCAATCAGCAGCAACAACAGCAGGGGTTCAACAATGTCCCCAGTAAATATTTTCTGCACCTCAACCAGCACGTTAGGGAGATTGACCAGACTCTGCATGGATTGAATGAGGATGTGAGTGCCTTAACTCACAACTTCAGCCACTTCATGACCCACTTCCCCGACTACTACCAGCAGCATTCGTACCCACCACTGAACGACAGCAACAACTAAGCATGGCAATAACATAATCTTGGGAGAGGATTGAAAACCTCCAAACTTTGCATTCATATTTTTATTTCTTCTTTTAATTTATTTCACTTCTTCAAAAATTGCAAGTTTACTTTCATTTTGCATTCTTAAGCCAAAAACACAAAAAAATTAGTAGTAACCTTTATTACGAATTTGTTTCTCCTGGAGATTGCTCAATTTCAGGTGACTTGTGATACGTCGTAAACCTATCTATAATTTTTGATGTTCCATGATTGTTTAGTATCCACTTTTCTTTGCTTTGTCTACACTTTGAGGTATTTTTATACATTTTCTAGGACTAACCTATTAACAAGATGCCGCAGTGCCAGTTGCCTGTTTTCTTCTGTTTTTGGTTTCAGAAAAGCTACTAAGGAAATATTCTCAGAATTGGACGGCACAAAAGCCAAAATTAATATTTCACAAAGGAGAACACGGAGTCCATAGGAGAGATGCTGGGTCTCCATAGGGTGGCCTCTTCGCCTATATAAACACCCCGATGCCAAAACCCAAAGTACCCAATCATATCTCTATGAAACTGTCTATAGCCGCCGCCACCATCATACCTAGATAGGGAGGGATCTGAAGCTCTTCCCGGCAACCTGTCGGAGGGGAGAGATCATCCCAAAGGCCTTCTTCATCACCATGCCAGCCTCCGGTATGATGCATGAGTAGTTACACCTTGGACTACGGGTCCATACAATATCTAGATGGTTGTTTCTCCTCCTTTGTGCTATCATTTTTAGATCTTGTGAGCTCCGTTCATGATCAAGATCATCTCTTTGTAATCATACATGTTGTGTTTGCGCGGGGATCCGATTGATATTGAGATTGATATGTCAGATTGATTATTGATTCTATCATGTCTTATTGATGTTTGATTCTATCATGTCTGTGTTGTTTGAGATCTTGCATGCACTCCGTTTCTAGTAGCTATCTTGGCCAAGTAGATGCTAGTGACTCCAAGAGGGAGTATTTATGCTTGATAGTGGGTTCATGCCTCTATCAAATCTGGGGAAGTGATAAGAATCTCTAATGTTATAGAAGTGTTATTGCTACTAGGGATAAAACAACAATATTTTGTTCATGGAACAATTGTATTGTTTACTTTACACACATTGCTTAATGCAGTTATCTGTTGCTTGCAACTTAATACTAGAGGGGGTTAGGATGATAACCTGAAGGTGGATTACTAGTCATAGATGCAGTTGGATGGCGGTCTATGTATATTGTTGTAATGCCCAATCAAATATCATAGGATCATGAATGTCTAGTATTTTCATTGTTATGCCTTGCTCAGTCCTGTCAATTGCCCCGCTGTAATTTATTCACCCAGCATGTTATGTTATCTTTTTTAAGGAGAACACCTCTAGTGAACTGTGGACCCTGGTCCAATCTTTACCATTAATACATCATCCAGTGTTACCTTTTATTCTCTACAAGCAACCATTACCTTACACACTATATGTTTAATCCTTTGTTTTCAGCAAAACAGTGAGATTAACAACCTCACCGTAAGTTGGGGCAAAGTCTTGAGTTTGTATTGTGCAGGATTCCAAGGTGCTAGCAACACCTTTGATTTGTTTCCTTCCTCCTACTGGTTCGATAACCTTGGTTTCATAACTAAGGTAAAACTTACTGTTGTGCTCATCACACCTTCCTCTTGGGGTTTCCCAACGAAGATCTATAGTGATCTGAACTCATCAAGACTTTTTCTGGCATCGTTGCCGGGGAGTAAGGACAGCTTCACAAGGGGAGTCTTTTACAACCATTCTCTTTACTTTGTTTTTGTTTTGCTTAGTTCCTTTTGCTTTGTTTTTCTTGCTTATTTTTATCAAAAATTACAAAAAAAATAGTTTGGTTTGGTTTGCTTTTTCTTATCAAAAACAAAAAATATAGTTCCTACTCTAGTTGCTACTGCTGTTAGCTTGCTCCACTTTTGAAAAATGAATTATGCTTAGAACACCAAGTTGTGTGATTTCACTAGCACAAAAACAATGATTTCCTAAGTACACCTATTGCTCCACCTGCTCCTGATGCTACCTTTTATGAAATTAAACCTGCTTTGTTGAATCTTGTGATGAAAGAGCAATTTTCTGGTGCTAGTTCTGATGATGTTGCTGCCCAGCTTAATAACTTTGTTGAAATTTGTGAGATGAAAAAATATAAGGATTTAGAT
The DNA here is from genome assembly GCA_030063025.1 of Avena longiglumis. NCBI lineage: Eukaryota > Viridiplantae > Streptophyta > Magnoliopsida > Poales > Poaceae > Avena > Avena longiglumis. The sequence goes on along the minus strand of CP125974.1, from coordinate 425,116,297 downwards.
GGAGATATTATTAAACTCAAATTGTTTCCTTTCTCCTTGAGAGGAAAATCTAAAGAATGGTTGCTATCCTTGCCTAGAAATAGTATTGATTCTTGGATTAAATGCAAAGATGCTTTTATTGGAAAATACTATCCTCCTAGTAAGATTATATCTATGAGAAGTGAAATAATTAAATTTAAACAACTTGATAATGAACATTGCTCAATCTTGGGAAAGAATGATATCTTTGGTAAAGAATTGTCCCACTCATGGACTGATTGCTTGGATGATTATCCAGACTTTTTATGCAGGGTTAAACTTCTCTTCAAGAAATCTGTTGGATTCTACTGCTGGAGGTACCTTTATGACCATTACTTTGGGTGCTGCAACAAAGCTCCTTGATAATATGATGGTCAACTATTCTGAATGCCACACTGAGAGAGCTCTGATATGTCGTAAATGTATCTATAATTTTTTATGTTCCATGCTTGTTTAGTACCCACTTTGCTATGTTTTGTCTACACTTTGAGGTATTTTTATACACTTTGTGGAACTAACCTATTGACAAGATGCCACCGTGCCAGTTGCCTTGTTTCTTCTATTTTTGATTCTAGAAAAGGAAAAAAATCTATATTCTCGAAATTGGACGGGACAAAAGCCAAAGTCATTATTTTCCCGGAGCACCACGGAACCACGAAGCAGAGGTGGAGGATGACACAAGGGTGGCCGCACCCTCCTAGGCGCGGGCCAGCCCTGGTGGCACCCATAGGGGGTGTGGGCCCCCTGGTCCTCCACCGACCTTGCCTCCTGCGCCTATAAGAAGCCCCCGGGGAGAAAACCCTAAATCATCCATCAGAAATCCACGAAAACCTCTGTAACTCCGCCACCACCGAAGGGGAGATTCGGGGGACAGAAAGTCTCTGTTCTGGCACCCTATCGGGACGGGGAAGTGCCCCGGGGCCATCTCCATCGATCTCCACCACCATCTACATCACCGTTGCTGATTCCCATGATGAGGAGGGAGTAGTTCTTCCTCAAGGCTAAGGGATCTACCGGTAGCTATGTGTTCATCTCTCTCTATGCATGATCTTGTTGTGGTCATGAGCTTTGTAATCAAGTAGATTTACCTTGCTACTCAAGTGCTTCAATAGATCTCTGCTTTTCCCCATATGTGTGAAAGTGACAGCGTGCACACCATGGTGGCACTTAGTCTAGAGTCTACATAAATACTCATCATGCTTTAATAGATCTATGCTTTTCCCCACGTGTGTGACAGTGATAGCATGCGCACCGTGTGAGGCACTTAAGCTAGGTTACATATATATTTATCATGAGTATATTTGTAGTTGGATGTGTTTATGAAATTGTGGTGTTTGTTGGAACCATCTAGCGCTCAAGGTGACAGTGTGGGATTATCTAGATTGGGGAAGGTCCTACCGTGGATTAGAGTGTTCAACCGGAGAGTAGTATCATGAGGAGAAGATATTTATATGAGAGTATTCACTAGTGAAATTATGATCCCTAGGCCTTGTTTCTAAGCAATTGAAACACCGTTTGCATCTAGATCTGTTGCATGTTTGCTTGCTTCCATCTTTATTTCATTTTACCTTTAGTTTCTTCCACATCAACAACAAGTCAGAAGCTCTTTTTTGGCACTGTTACCACTTGTATTTCACTATCTCTTCGCCAAACTAGTGCACCTATACACCTGACAAGTGTATTGGGTGTGTTGGGGATACAAGAGACTTCTTGTATCTTGATTGCAGGGTTGCTTGAGAGGGATACCTTTGACCACTTCCTCCCCGAGTTCGATAAACCTTGGGTAATCCACTTAAGGGAAACTTGTTGCTGTTCTACAAACCTCTTCACTTGGAGGCCCAACAACTGTCTACAAGAATAGAAGTGCGTAGACATCAAGCTATTTTCTGGCGCCGTTGCCGGGGAGGAAAGATAAAAGGCACTCACACACATTACCCCAAGGCAATTGCAAGCTAGAAAGCTATTTTCTGGCGCCGTTGTCGGGGAGGAAAGGTAAAAGGCACTCATACACGTTACCTCATGGCAACAGCAAGCCATAAAGCTATTTTTTGGCGTCGTTGCCGGGGAGGTAAGGTAAAAGGTACTCACATCCTGTAGTGTGAGTGCTCGAAGTTATTTCCTTTAGATTCTGTAATTTTGTCTTTTTGTTTCCTGTTTTCACTAGTTAGGCTTAATGGAAAACAGCAACAAAATTAGAGAGCTTTATAGTATCTATCTTGAGTTAGGACATGAAGTGTTTGAATAAAAAATTAAAAAACCTATGGAACTTTATTTGCATGCTAATAGCAATGTTATTAGTATGAATTCTTTGGACACCACTATTGCTAATGCTATGGAAACGTCTAAGCTTGGTGAAGCTAGTTTTTATGAAAATGATCTTTTTTAGTTCCCCAGCTTTGGAAGATAGCTATTCTATTGCTTATGATGATACTAAACCTCCAATATATGATGATTACAATGATGAATATGATATTTTCATTCCACCTACTATTGAGGAGAAAATTTATTTTGATTACAATATGCCTCCTATATTTGATGATTATGGTGATGAGAATAATAGTGATAGCTATTTTGTTGAATTTGCTCCCACTCCGTTTAATAAGAATGACTATGCTTATGTGGAGAGTAATAATTATTTTATGCATGTGGCTCATGATAAGAATGTTTTATGTGATAATTATATTTTTAATTTTATTAATGATGCTACTGAAAGTTATTATGAGAGAGGAAACATGGTTTTATGCATCTCAAAAAATATTAAGTTTCCCCTATTTATGTTGAAAATATTGAAGTTGCATTTGTTTTGCTTTCCTATGCTTGTTGCTTTGTGCTTTCATGACTTGTTTCTTTACAAGATTCCTATGCATAGGAAGTGGGCTAGACTTAAATTTGTTTCATATTTTCTTCTTGATGCTCTCTTTTACTTCAATTCATATTTCTTATGTGAGCATCTTCTCAAACTATCAAGCCTAACTTAAAGGCATTAAAGAAAAGTACTTGTTGGGAGATAACCCAAGAGTTTTCTTGAGTCTTGGAAGTTATTACTTCAGTAATGACCTCTCCTTATCCTTTTTGTTTTCTTTTTGTGCCAAGAATAACCTCTAATGAGAGGGAAGTATGATTTGGGGAGTTGCTATCCCGAAACAGATTTCTGTCCTCCACCATAAAAATTCGTGAGGAGTCTCTATAAGTTGGACTGAGCTAAAACTTTACGAATAAATCCCCCAGTATTTTATATAAATTTCGTTAGTTTAACACTTTTTTATTTGAGCAACAGAAGGTCTTCGAAAAAAATTGTTTCTACCTGCTGGTCTGTTTTGACAGATTTCTGCCATTATTTGCATTTGCTTCTTATTGATTCCCTTTTTAGTTCTTTTTGGAAAACTGAGATTTTTGAGGGAATTGCTACAGTAGCTAGTGTTTTTAGTGAAAGTTTTGCTGTTCTAAAGCTAAACCTAAGGGTCTATTATCTTTTGAATACACTAATGTTGCTAATGAAGATTGTGTGAAGTTTTGTATGAAGGAAAATTTTCAGGTGTAGAGAGAGAATGATTTAATGAGATGAAGAATGGACAAAAGGTCAAGATTGGGGATGCCACCCCGGTTTCAACCTAAGAAATACCCAAGAGTTACAAGCATCAAAGCTTGGGGATGCCCAAGGCATCCCCTTCTTCATCAATAAAAATCTCAGGTCTTTCTAGACACTTCGTTTTTATTGTTTCATGCACTGTTTTGTTGTTCTTGGAACGTATTAGTTTTTGTTTTTGGTTTTTTTTGCTTGGTTTGCTTGAGTAAGTTGGTTGAATTATAGCACACTTCTTTTTGAGAGAGACGCAATCTGTTTTAATTGCCTAGAGCACTCTAGTTTTCAATCTTATTATTCTGTGAGTGTTCTCTTTTGCTAGCACTGTGTTTAGCCTTAGTTTTCTTATGTTGTTTGCTTAGAATTTTTTAGTTCTTCTTTGTGGATTTGTGAGACAATCTCACTGATCTTTATTGATTATTATCTTTGTGAGTTGTTTCAAATAAGTCGATTAGTGTTGGAAAAGAGTAGGAAGCTTCATGCTTAAGTGGTACAAAAGGGAGCTTGTTTTGACTGGCTTAGACTTTTTCATGTTCTGCTAGATATTTTTCTGAATTTATGCTTAGTGATTATTGTTGTAGCATGACTTGTTCCAAACAATTGGGATTTCTTAGTGTGCCTTGAAGGAATCATGCCTTGTTTTAGCATACAAAAGCACAGTATTGTGGTATTCTCCTTTGATGTTTTGTTTGGGTTGACTTGGCACATGCTCACACCATGTTATGACTATGAACAAGTCACCATAGCCTCTATGATAATTTAGTCCTTGACTTGTAGTACCACTTTATGCTTTGATTAGTAATGTTTTGTCGCTCTGCATGATTATGGCCATTATTGCTCTCTTAGTTGGTTGCTCACAGTCTTTTGCTAGCCTCCACTTGTATTGAGTAAGTTCTACTCATGCATCCAACTCCCAAGAAACCAAGTTATTCCAAAGTGTCCACTATAAATTCCTATGCATGGTGTCTTACACCATTCCAAGTATATTCTTGTTTTCATCTATCTTCCAATTAAAAGGTATTTTCTTATGTGAAAACTTAGTGATTAAAGCTCTCACAAACTTGATGGCACACTTTATTTTTCTTGCCCCTAATAAACTTGAACCATTGTGTCATCTATGTTGTATATGCTTGCACTTATACATTGGAATTAGCAGAACCGTGCTGTCACGGGGAACGCTTTCAACATTGCACTTGTACTTTGTACACAGTTGATATCATGCTCTTTTGTCTATGGATGTCGCCGGTGTGAAATAAAGAGGAGCTTGTAAGTCCATGGAGTTATGTATGTGTGTTAGAGAAACATCTGGTCCGCTAGCCTAAGCCATGCCTAATCATGGTGGAAACTTGCAGCATCACCATAATGACATCTATGATGCTTTCTTCTTAAAAAAAGAGACATATTGAAAAGAGGAAAGAGAGAAAAAAGAACCATATTCCCATGGTAAATAAGAAGATTGCTGAGATTCTCATTGTCTGCTTGCCTTGTCATTTTGGTTATGGGATAGCTCCTGTACCATGTGCAAGGGGTACCCCATTGGCACTTCTCTATGATACGCATGTACTTACTATGACAAGAACTTAAAGGTGACCAAAGTTGAGTAGCATGAGGTGTGGCCCTCTTATTCAAGGGACATGAGATTGCCAACTTATACTTTGTCAAGCATATACTCCATAGTTTGTTCACTTTAACCTTAATCACTTCAGATGCTTATGATAGGGGCAACGAGAGCTCAAAGCTAACAAGTACCATAATTTTTGGAAGCTCTTTATGAGACTTGAAATCCACTTTTATATTGAGTCTCCACCTTCCATCCTTAGGCACCAATTAAGAGATCATAGTTGCCATTCTTAGTTCTATGTGCATTGTCCCAAAACTTATTGATTGATGCATATTGTTGCTATTACTTGTTCTTGTGCTATTTGTATCTAGTCACTCTTATGAACTTTGAAGGTGCCATATGCATCTATTTGCTACTCCATGAGGGACAAGCTGAATGCCACTATGCTATGTTTTCTATATGTGAAACAAACAAACGTATTTCAATGCATGTTATTCATGATCTTTGTTTGTAACCTTTCATGTTGCATGCATAGTTGCTATGTCTTATTGTTAGAGCTTCATCTTTCATTCTCATGTTTACAGTACTTTGATCCCAGCTTTCAATGCTTTGCAAGTGGTTTGATCAAGATTGTGATGATGCATGTCACCTCAAAATTTATTCTTTTTATCACTTACCTACTCGAGGACGAGCAGGAGGTAAGCTTGGGGATGCTTGATACGTCGTAAACGTATCTATAATGTTTGATGTTCCATGCTTGTTTAGTATCCACTTTGTTATGTTTTGTCTACACTTTGAGGTATTTTTATACACTTTCTGGAACTAACCTATTGACAAGACGCCACAGTGCCAGTTGCCTGTTTTCTTCTGTTTTTGGTTCCAGAAAAGGTAGAAAATCAATATTCTCAAAATTGGACGGGACAAAATCCAAAGTCATTATTTTTCCCGGAGCAACACGGAACCACGAAGCAGAGGTGGAGGAGGACACCAGGGTGGCCGCACCCCCTAGGCGCAGGCCAGCCCTGGTGGCGCCCACAGGGGATGTGGTCCCCCTGGCCCTCCATCTACCTTGCCTCCTGCGCCTATAAGAAGCCCCCGGGGAGAAAACCCTAAATTATCCATCAGAAAGCCACAAAAACCCCCGTAGCGCCGCCGCCACCGAAGGGGAGATCGGGGGACAAAAAGTCTCTATTCTAGCACCGTGACGGGACGGGGAAGTGCCCCTGGAGCCATCTCCATCGATCTCCACCACCATCTCCATCACCGTTCCTCATTCCCATGATGAGGAGGGAGTAGTTCTTCCTCCAGGCTAAGGGCTCTACCGGTAGCTATGTGTTCATCTTTCTCTCTATGCATGATCTTGGTGTGGTCATGAGCTTTGTAATCAAGTAGATCTACCTTTCTACTCAAGTGCTTCAATAGATCTCTACTTTTCCCCATGTGTGTGAAAGTGACAGCGTGCATGCCATGGTGGCACTTAGGCTAGAGTCTATATAAATACTCATCGTGCTTTAACAGATCTATGCTTTTCCCCACGTGTGTGACAGTAACAGCGTGTGCGCCGTGTGAGGCACTTAATCTAGGTTACATATATATTTATCATGAGTATATTTGGAGTTGGATGTGTTTATGAAGTTGTGGTGTTTTTTGGAACCATCTAGTGCTCAAGGTGACAATGTGGGGTTATCTAGATTAGGGAAGGCCATACCGTGGATTAGAGTGTTCAACCGAAGAGTAGTTAAGAGTAGTATCATGAAGAGAAGATATTTATATGAGAGTGTTCACTAGTGAAAGTATGATCCCTAAGCCTTGTTTCTAAGCATTGAAACACCGTTTGCATCTAGATCTGTTGCATGTTTGCTTGCTTCCATCTTTATTTCAGTTTGCCTTTAGTTTCTTCCACGTCAACAACAAGTCAGAAGATCTTTTCTGGCACCATTACCACTTGTATTTCACTATCTCTTCATCGAACTAGTGCACCTATACACCTGACAAGTGTATTGGGTGTGTTGGGGACACGGGAGACTTCTTGTATATTGATTGAAGGGTTGCTTGAGAGGGATACCTTTGACCACTTCCTCCCTGAGTTCGATAAACCTTGGGTAATCCACTTAAGGGAAACTTGTTGGTGTTCTACAAACCTCTACACTTGGAGGCCCAACAACTGTCTACAAGAATAGAAGTGCGTAGACATCAAGCTCCACATGGTAAGAAGGTAAATTCTATTGAAGAAACCTCCTCTTTAAGTGATAAAATTGATGTTATTATGGCTATGCTTGTTAATGGAAAAGCTCATATTGATCCAAATAATGTTCCTTTAGCTTCTTTGGTTTCTCAAGAAGAGCAAGTTGATGTGAACTTCATTAGAAATAACAATTTCAACAACAATGCCTATAGGAATAATTTTGGTAATAATAATTATAGGCCTTATCCTCCCAATAATGGTAATACTTATGGAAATTCCTACAACAACAATAGAAGTGCTCCCTCTGAACTTGAAGTCATGATTAAAGACGTTATTAGTAAACAAACCACTTTCAACAAGACTGTGGAGGAAAAGCTTTTGAATGTTGAGAAAAATATTTCATCTTTGTTTGAAGCATAATCCTCTTTGATTAATAAAATGGCTACTAAACCTGAAACCTTGGAAAGTACCTTTGCTGCTACTCATGCCATAAAGTTACTATTGATGAAAATGTTAGACTGTTAGCTAAATTGCATGCTAAGTGGGAAAGATAAGAATAAATTGCTAAAAACAATAGTGTTTGTACTATTACCACCACCAATATTGATGCTAGTAAACCACAAGAAGTCCACATTCCTCCTACAACGATGTATAAACCCAATAAGTCTACTACTTGTGATGCTATGTTTTATTTTGATCTTGATAGTTGCAATATTTCTGAAGTGATTATTTTCCCTAATGCTAGTGCTATGAATATGGCTTTTACAAAACACATCATAAGTGCTCTTATTAAAATTAAGGAAAAAAAATTGAAACACAAAGCCTCTATTCCTAGGAAAGTAGTATATAGTTGGGAACCCATCATTAATATGCAAGTGAATGATTTTAATCTCAAAGCTTCACGTGACCTTGGTTCTAGTGTCTCTATTATGCCTAGAAAGATTTATGAAATGCTTGATTTGCCACATTTGGAAGATTGCTATTTAGATGTCCCACTTGATGATAATGCTAAGAAGTAACTCATGGGGAGTGTTAATGATGTTCTTATTATGGTTAACAATGCCTATGTACATGTTGATTTCTATGTTTTGGATGTTGAATGCAATGCTTCTTGTCCTATTACTTTGGGAAGACCTTTTCTTAGAACTGTTGGTGCCATCATTGATATGAAAGAAGGCACCATTAATATCAATTCTCATTGAATAAAGGTATTAAACACTTCCCTATGATAAGATAGAAGTTACCTTTTGCTCCTCATTTGAAAGCAAAATTTGATGTTAATTCTTCATTTGAAAACACATGATTCTTGCTTCTTGAGCCTAACTTAAAGGCGTTAAAGAAAAGTACTTCTTGGGAGATAACCCAATAGTTTTCTTAAGTCTTGGAAGTTATTAATTCTGTAATAACCTCTCCTTATCATTTTTATTTGATTTTTTTTGCCAAGAATAACCTCTAATGAGAGGGAAGTAAGATTTCGGGAAGTTGCTGTCCCGAAACAGATTTTTGTGCTTCATTGTAAAAATTCATGGAAATCTCTGTATGTTGGATTGAGCTGTACTTTTCTGAATAAACCCCCCAGGTTGTTCGCTAACTTTATATACTTCAACACTTTTAGATTTGAGCAACAGAAGGTCTTCGAAAAAATCATCTTTTACATGCTGGTCTATTTTGACAAATTTCTGCCATTATTTGCATTTGTCTCCTATCGACTTGTTTTTGAGTTCTCTTTGGTAAATTGAGATTTTTAAAAGGAATTTCTATAGTAGCTTGTTTTTTTAACGAAAGTTTTGTTGTTTTGAAACTAAGCCCAAAGGTCTATTACTTTTGAATACACTAATGTTGCTAATGAAGATTGTGTGAAGTTTTGTATGAAGGAAATTTCCAAGTGTAGGGGAAGAATGATGTAATGAGATGAAGAATGGACAAAATCTCATTATTGGGGATGCCACCCCGTGTCACCCAAAGAAATATTCAAGAGGTACATGCGTCAAATCTTGCGGATGCCCAAGGCATCCCCTTCTTCATCAATAAAAATCCCAGGTCTCTTTCTAGACACTTCATTTTTATTGTTTCATGCGCTATTGTGTTGTTCTTGGAGCGTCTTAGTTTTTGTTTTTGTGTTTGGTTTTAGTTTGCTTAGTTTTCTTGAATAAAGTAGTTGGACCCCTGCTTTCGCTGTGATGTTTCAAATAATTTGATTGGTTTGCTTGAATAGAGTAGAAAGTTTCATGCTTATAGTGGTACAAGAGAGAGCTTGTTTTGACTGTGGCCTAGACTTTATCATGTCATGCTAGATGTTGTTTTGACCTTATTCTTAGTGATTATTGCTGCAGCATGACTTGTTCCAAACAATTGGGATTGCTTAGTGTGCCTTAAAAGAATCATGCATTGTTTTAGCATACAAAAGAATAATATTGTGGTATTGTCCTTTGATGCTTTGTTTGGGTTGACTTGGCACATGCTCACACCATGTTATGACTATGAACCAGTCACCTTAGACTGTATGATCATTTAGTTTTTGACTTGTGATACCACTTTATGCTTTGATTGATAATGTTTTGTCGCTCTGCATGATTATGGCCATTATTGCTCTCTTAGTTGGTCGCTCCCAGTCTTTTGCTAGCCTCCACTTGTATTGAGTAAGCTCTACTCATGCATACAACTCCCAAGAAACCAAGTTGTTCCAAAGTGTCCACTATAAATTCCCATGCATGGTGTGTTAGACCATTCCAAGTATATTCTTGTTTTATCTATCTTCCAAATTAAACTTGTTATGTCAAAATTAGTGATTAAATCTCTCACAAACTTGATGGCACACTTTATTTTTCTTGCCCCTAATAAACTTGAACCACTGTGTCATCTATGTTGTATATTCTTGCACTTATAAGTTGGGAATTAGTAGAACCGTGCTGTCACGGGGAACACTTTCAACACCTGTAAATATCTACCCAGTTGATATCATGCTCTTTTGTTTATGGATGTCGACGGTGTGAAATAAAAGGGGAGCTTGTAAGTCCATGGAGTTATGTATATGTGTTAGAGAAACGCCTTGGCCGCTAGCCTAAGCCATGCCTAATCAAGGTGTAAACTTGCAGCATCACCATAGTGAGCAATCTATGAAGCATTCTTCTTATAAAAAAGAGAGAGATAGAAAAAAGTGAAGAGAAAAGGGAAAAAAAGAGGAAAGAAGAGAAAAAAAGCACCATTTTCCCCTGGTAAATAAGAAGATTGCTGAGATTCTCATTGTCTGTTTCCTTGTCATTTTGATATGGGATAGCTCCTATGTCATGGGGCAAGGGGTACCCCGTTGGCGGTTCTCTATGATACACATATACTTACTATGACAAGAACTTACCGGTAACTAAAGTTGAGTAGCATGAGGAACGACCCTCGTACTCAAGGGACATGAGATTTCCAACTTATACTTTGTCAAGCATATACTCAATACTTTTTTCACTTTAACCTTAATCACTTCAAGATTCTTATCATAGGGGCAATTAGAGCTGAAAGCTAACAAGTACCATAATTTTTGGAAGCTCTTTTGAAACTTGAAATCCCTGCTTCCCTTTGAAGGGCCTTACTTCCACTTTTATATTGAGTCTCCACCTTCTATCCTTAGGCACCAATTAAGAGAGCATAGTTGTCATTCTTAGTTATATGTGCATTGTCCCAAAACTTAATTATTGATTCATAATGTTGATATTTCTTGTTATTGAACTATTTATATCTAGTCACCCTTATGAAATTTGAAGGTGTCCTATGCATTTATGTTTTGCTACTCCATGAGGGACAAGATGAATGCCACTATGCTATGTTTTCTTTATGTGAAACAAACAAACGTCTTTCAATGCATTGTTATTCATGATCTTTGTTTGTAGCCTTTTATGTTGCAACATAGTTACTATGTCCTATTGTTAGAACTTCATCTTTCATGCTCATGTGTAGAGTACTTTGATCCCAGCTTTCAATGCTTGCAAATAGTTTGACAAAGATTGTGATGGTGCATTTCACCTCAAAAATTATTCTTTTTATCACTTACCTACTCGAGGACGAGCAGGAGTTAAGATTGGGGATGCTTGATACGTCGTAAACGTATCTATAATTTTTTATGTTCCATGCTTGTTTAGTATCCACTTTGCTTTGCTTTGTCTACACTTTGAGGTATTTTTATACATTTTCTAGGACTAACCTATTACTAAGATGCCGCAGTGCCAGTTGCCTGTTTTCTTCTGTTTTTGGTTTCAGAAAAGCTAGTAAGGAACTATTCTCGGAATTGGACGGGGCTGAAGCCAAAGTTAATATTTCACCGAGGAGAACACGGAGTCCAGAGGAGATATGAAGGGGCGCCACAGGGTGGCCGCACCCCCCCTGGCGTAGTTCCACCCTAGGCCACACCTAGGCAGGGTGTGGGTCCCCTAGCCGCCCTCCTGTGTCGCCTCTTCGCCTATATAAACACCCCGATGACAAAACCCTAAGTACCTGATCAGATCTCCACGAAACAGTCTGCAGCCGCCGCCACCATCGTCCCTAGATCGGGGGGATCTGAAGCTCTTCTCGGCACCCTGCCGGAGGGGAGAGATCGTCCTGGAGGCCTTCTTCATCACCATGCCAGCCTCCGGTATGATGCATGAGTAGTTCCACCTTGGACTATGGGTCCATACGGTAGCTAGATGGTTGTTTCTCCTCCTTTGTGCTATCATGTTTAGATCTTGTAAGCTCCGTTCATGATCAAGATCATCTATTTGTAATCATACATGTTGTGTTTGTGGGGATCACATGGATATTGAGATTGCTATGTCAGATTGATTATTGATTCTATCATGTGTTATTGATTATTGATTCTATCATGTCTGTGTTGTTTGAGATCTTGCATGCTCTCCGTGTCTAGTAGCTATCTTGTCCAAGTAGATGCTAGTGACTCCAAGGGGGAGTATTTATGCTCGATAGTGGGTTCATGCCTCTGTTAAATCTGGGGAAGTGACAGGAATCTCTAAGGTTATAGATGTGCTATTTATACTAGGGAGAAAACAACAATCTTTTGTTCATGGAACAATTATATTGTTTACTTTATACACATTGCTGAATGCAGTTATCCGTTGCTTGCAACTTAATACTGGAGGGTGTTCGGATGATAACCTGAAGGTGGATTACTAGTCATAGATGCAGTTGGATGGCGGTCTATATATATTGTTGTAATGACCAATAAAATCTCATAGGTTCATGAATGTCTAGTATTTGCATTGTTATGCCTTGCTCAGTCATGTCAATTGCTCCGCTGTAATTTGTTCACCTAGCATGTTATGTTATCTTTCTTAAGGAGAACACCTCTAGTGAACTGTGGACCCCAGTCCAATCTTTACCATTTCTACATTATTCATTGTTACCGTTTATTCTCTACAAGCAACCATTACCTTCCACACTATTCGTTTAATCCTTTTTTTCAGCAAACCAGTGAGATTGACAACCTCACCATAAGTTGGGGCAAAGTCTTGAGTTTGTGTTGTGTAGGATTCCAAGTTTCTACCTTTGAGTTGTTTCCTTCCTCCTACTAGTTCGATAATCTTGGTTTCATAAGTTAGGGAGAACTTACTGTTTTGCTCGTCACACCTTCCTCTTGGGGTTTCCCAACGAATCTCTACAGTGACCTGAGCTCATCAACCTAGCAATAGGGAAATATTAAGGGGATTTGACTGAAGTACGAGAGTGAAGCAAGTAAGAGGAGATATCACATTCCTTTCATCACCTCTTCTGCAACCTTAAATTGATCCTACAACTATTTACTCGCTTGCACTTGAGTCACTCCCCACTTAGCTTGTTATCCTATAAATTATATTCCTTTGTTAGTGTCTCCTTTTAGATTTGAAATAATGAGCAATAAACTTGGTTAAAATATTCCTGACCTTTTTACAACAAGAAAAAGCATCCAAGAGATGACTTGAGTCCATGCTGAGCCCAAGGGATTTGATTTTAGAAACTACTCAACCCCATTGAGCTTAATGTAAATAGACTCGATAGCACCCTTGAATGAAATTGTTTGATAAAATGGATGCTTCGAAGTAGTAGAGATTATGCCACTGCTTTTTCTAATAATTACAATAGGATATTGCTTTACGCGTGTCACTACAACACTGCCGTACTCCATGGGGAACTATTAACTCCGTTGGCCAAATAACGATCTAAATATCGGAAACCACTTGATTTCGGCTATTGAGTTATGTAAGCGTATATAGCTGTAATGCTATGACAAGTAAAATTTTACTCTCCTCGTGATTTCACATTCCAAGTGAAGTTGTAGTACTCCTCTAACCCACTATTTCTCAACATTTATCTATTGGCATGGTCACGGGTGCGCAACACAGTCCCAATTAACATGTTAAAAAAGTGGCATGATTTCTCTATGAAAAAGATGAAGTTTTTGAAAAACAAGGAAAGGTGCTTTGAGAGTCTTGAAATTTTGACATGGGAGTAGATGAGTTGTTCTTAAATTAAATGTTATTGGTGCCAACTTGAGTACTCTTAATTGATTAAAGGAACAAGAGCAAAAAGTTTTCATCTCTCAATAAGAGAGAAACCAAAAGTATTTGTTTCACTTTCCTAGCTAAACTTTTGACACTCGCTCAAGCATATAATTTATGTGCTAGCAAGATATACGTGGTTAGAAAGTGGACTCAGTGCAATATTGTGAATAATTGTATGATCATGTTTAAGATTGCAGGAATTGTGAAGAAAAGAATTTGACACCAATTCGTGCTTGTAAGTTCTTCTATTTCATCCTCGAATCTCCGCTATCCTTTCTTATTTCCTTGTAACTCGAGGGCGAGCAACATTTAAGCTTGGGGGAGTTGATAGCTGTGAGATTCGACATATTTAATATGGTTTCTATCGATGGTTTTCGTTTGGATTTGAAGGTTTTCTAGCTTTACCTAACGCTAATTGTCACATCCCAAGATTTTCCAAACCTTGTTATGTGAAAAATAAATAAACAAATTAAACAATTGTTGAAATTTAGGGTGAGAAGAAACTTTTTGATTCCAATTTGAAACATCAAAACCTATTTTGATCAAATAAAATCCTAAAGGAATTTAAAAAGATAAACAAATAATAAATAAAGTTATAATAGTTAGAATCACTATTTTTGGATCTTTAAATAAAAAAGATATGGTTTTCATAAAGCAAAGGTAGAAATATAAATAAGGATTATTTTATAGAGCCAAATTAAATCTTGGCCAAGCTTTTGAAATAAAATATTTCTATTTTATAAAAAGAGTAAAGGTTTATTTAAATAAAATAATGAGGATTTGTTAATATCCATTTTTATTAAAGTAAAGGCTTTTCCATTTTAAATAAACACTAAAACTTGTTAATATATTTTAAATAAGATTTCCAAGTGTTTTAGTTTTTCAAATGAAACCTACTGAAAAGATTTTGACATTATTTAGATTTCAAAAAGAGTTTTAAAATAAGTTAAAACCTATTTGAATTAAAGACTATGGTCTATTTATTTAATTATCAATAGATACTAAATGAATAAAGGAATTATTTTATTTTGGACTTTCAAATATGTTGATAAACAGAATTAAAACTCACCCAAAGTTTGGTGGTGATTTGAATTCAAATGGAGATTGAATAATATTACTAAATCTTATTTAATTAAAACTAGAGCCTATTTTAAATAATTAAAAGACCCCAAAAAGAATAAAAGTTTTATTCCCAAAATTGACTTCAGAATATACTATTAATCAGTATTTGAGTCTTCACAAAATTTGGCAAAGAATTGAATTCAAATGAATGTTTAAATTGTTTAAACAAAATCAAAACAGAATATTAGAAACAGAAAAAGAAAAACAAAGCAGTACAAAAAAAAGGAAATGAACCCAGCCAGCCCAGCTAGCCCAACAAGGCCCAGCAAGCCCATTCCCCACCCCACCCGCAGTGAATCGTTTTCACTCAGAAATCGACCCGCTGAGTCACCGACGCGTGGACCCCATCTCCCCACTCCCTCTCTCACTAACCGTCCGACCCCACAGAGTTGTTCATCGTTTTCGCCCGCGAAGACCATGCCCTGGCCGTTTTCTGCCGATGAATTCTCGCGATCAATTCTCCTAAATGCCATGTTTAATCCTCGCCGTGACCCTGCAGTATTAATCGCCACGCTCTCCTCTTCTCTTCCCCCAATCCTCACACCACCGGAGCCCCTAGGCTGTCAGTATTGCCTGCGACATCACCTCTGTCTCCGACGGCTTTCCCGGCCTATTCCGACAGCCCCTCGTTGCCCCTCGCCCCCTTGACCACGCTCACTTGCTTCCCACCTCCTGGCGAATCTTCCCGAAGCGCCAGCTCGCCCGCGCGTGCTATACAACATCGATAGCGTCTCCAACAGAGCAACACCGCCGTCTTCTTCAACTCCGGCGACGCCTCCCCGTAAGCCACGTCTCCCCCTCCACCTCTGGATGACCCTCCTACACTCACCACTCTCCCGTGCATCTAACCATGTTTTCCTTTTTCTCTGGAATGCTCTGAAGCCTCGTCTTCAACCTCGCCTGAGCACGCCCGACGACTCCATGAACTCCGGCGAGGAATCCACGCCACCACCGTGCGCCCCTTGACAAACCGCCAGCCCGTTGAGCATCGCCGTGATCTCATGAACCTGGTGAGCCACTCCTTTTACTCTCTCGCTTCCTGCATCGCCGGAGACGCCACCGCCAGGCCGCTCCACCGCCAGTCGCCACCGCCAGCACCGCTAGTATATGGTCAGATCATCTTAGGTCGTTAGATGATGATCTAAAGGATACGATAGAATCACTTAAAGAGAAGGGGTATGCAATCTGATCCGTGCGATTTAGTTAGATCCAACGCACCACAGAGCTCAATCCGCACGAACCGTTTTCGACGAATCAGAACAGCCCACGTGTCCAGTGATTTGTTTTAAAAACAGAAACTTGTCTATTAGATGTTACAATTTGAAAAATTCATAACTTTCAAACCACACGTAAAAATTTTGCAAATTTTATATCAATGGATTCAGCAAAACAAGTACTTTCTGACCATGCACTTTTTTTTAGTAAAAAGCTTCTGTTGAATTGATTTTTTGCAGAAACTTGTGTATGCATGTTTAGAATATAAAAATTTGTTCTAAAATGATTTTTGAGATAATACCTTTAGCAAATGGTTTGTTTTGAACCTACTGACCATAGGAATCACTTTGTGGTTTCAAAAATATATTTGGTGAAGCAAAAGAATAAATCTTTGATTTAAACCATTTCTAGTCAAATGAAAAATATTGTTTATTTATTAAAAATGCTTTTGGGAGAAAATCTTTGGGACATGTTTTGGAATAAACTCTTTGACCCCAAGAACCAAGTTTTATGATTTAAAAATGTATTTGATGAACCCTATAAAGATTGCTACTTTGATAAAGGCATTTTCAACCACATAAAATAATGATTTGGTTTAAAATTGATCTATAAGTAAAATCTTTTGCAAATGGTTTTGCCACTTTATAAATTGACCAATAAGTGTTTTAGAATATTTTTAACCTATTATAAAACACTTTTGTAAATAAAACAAAGTTTGGCATGCTTGCATGCATTATTTTGTTACTATTATTTTTTGTGATGTTGCTTGAATGGTAGATTGAAATATTGCTTGCTTGATTGAATTGTAGTGATTTGAAGTGTGTGAACATTGCAAAGATCAAGGAGTGAACCTATATTCTCTACCAAAAAGGCAAGTGATGCTTCATACTTTGTCCCATTATTTTCACTATGCATTAGTGATATTTTCTAAGTAGGACTTGCATGGAATTTTGCTAAGTGTAAACTATGCCATGGGAAATCCTAGTAGATGAAACCTTAGGAGAATTATTCTAAGTTAAGGTTCCTACTACTATCATGCTTAGCTTAGCTAGTAGAAAACAAGGGTGGAATATATATTCACACTATGGGATATTTCTAAGTCAAGGACTTGTGTTTTGTTTAATAAAACAACTAAGTGAATGAATCACCTGGGTGGAATGGAAGGAATGGTTTGTGTTGAGTGGTTCACAAGGCCCATTTCTATGGTTTACCTTGTGTATCTCACTTGTGGATGGCCACCCAGGAACAAAGAGATTTTAGATGTCAAATGTTGAGAAGCTTCAAGTGCAGCCACTTGGCATTATGGGCTCTACCTGGATCATATAGGTTGCAATAACTTAGCCAAATGGACAATTGGTGGTAGGGGAATGATAGGTTGGAACACGTCCATTCTGGTCTAAGGTAAGGCTTCTAAAAGATCTTGTCTTGGTGAAACCAAGTCTTGTGGGGAAAGTGCACCACCTCTACAGAGTGTAAAATCTAAGTACTTAGCCATGTCCCTGGCAAAGGACAATTTGAGCATCAAGACATGGAAGCTATCAAGAATCTCCTCATCCCAATTTCTAAGTAAAAAACTTGTGGTTGAACAAGGGTTGAAGGATCACCAATTTCTATTGGGAGATGCCTTGGGTGATTTTGTCAAGCAAAAACTTAGTGTTTTCAAATGATAAGGAAAATCTATTTTGAGCAATGCAAGCCTAAAGCTCCACTTAGCCAAATGCATATAGATGATAGACTCCACTATACTACCATAGTATCACTTGCCATTACAATTCAAATGTATTGACCCTTGTGGCTGTAACTTATTATGTTGCAGGTTTGATTGATGTTAGTGAAGTTTATTAATTAGGATTACAAGTCTACAACCAACATGTCTGCCTGTGGCACTTTGAAGATGAAGGACCCCATGATATTTTTATATTATGCTGCATTGTAATGTGATAGCCAAATGAGCTATGTAAGATGTAATAAATTGTTTTATTCCTGGTTATAAAGTTGTGTTATGACCTTTGTTTCTTGATATTACATCTTAACTGTGGATGCTAGCTATTGATCCAGGGACTAGCATTGTAAACACAGGGATCTCTACCTTGTTAAAGGTTGGGAACCTTACAGATGGTATCAGAGCATTGTGTTGCCTGTAGGATTGTAACCCTAGGATTGGACAAAAACCCTTAGGAAAATAGGAGCTGTACTTGTTCCAAAACTTATTTACAAACAATCTTGTAAACTCTTTCCTCAACCATTTTGGTTTCATCTCTACATCTCTTCTATTTCAACTTGATGGACAAAGCCTATCCCATGGCCAAAGACTTCACCATGAGCAAAGGACTTCATAAACTCTAATGACTTCAACATCTTCAAGTGATTTCAACCCTATTCTCTACAAGGACTTCCACCTTGGATATCACTAAGGACTACAAGTGAAATAAGAAATATTACTCAAGACTTGAAGACTAAGGGAACACAACTTAGAAGGAATCATCATCACCTTTGAAGTTTTGTGACCAAGACACAAGAATATTTCCAAAGAAACCATGATCTCATTCAAGAAGAATCATCCAATAAGTATGGAAAGATCTCAAGTGAACCATATAGATGGACCACCATATGTAGCTTAAGTCAAACCCACCAACTTATGTGGTGTAACAAAAAAAATATTTTATTGCTTAAGGATGTGCTTGAAACTTGTTGTTTGAGTGGAATGTTTGTTTGTGATTGCTTGCACTTTGCTTGTGTGAATTGTGATGTGTGTGATTAGAATTATTCCCTTAGAAATATTTTGCCTATTCTAATCCCAAACCAACCCAAACAGATGACTACTCCAAGAAACTCCAACATCAAGGATGGCAACAACAACAACGACAACCAAGAGATGCACATGAGAGAACAACTACTAGCAAACCAAACCCAGTTGAACCAAGTGACAACTCAGTTTTTAGCCAACAACAATGGATTAGACCCAACCATACAAAAGTTTTTGGAAATTCAATCCCAATTGTTGCAAGGGATGGCCACTCAAATGATTAACATGGGAGACAACCTTTCCCAAGGAGTTTGTGACAACAAGGATGTCAAGGATGATATTTTAGAAGGAACCCAAGCTTGCAATATTTCTGGAGACAAGGATCACACTTCCAAAGAGCATGAAGATCAATGCCCCAATTGTGAAGAGAAACATCCAACCAATCAATGCCCCACATCTCAAATTACTTGTTTCCTATGTGAAGGAAATAATCATGTCCCTATTCAATGCCCCATTTATTCCATAGTTCAACAAAGGAAACAAGGTGGAGTGCAACAACTGATTGCAGACTACCATGAGAGAGCAAAGTCTACCAAGAAGGATGAAGACAAAGGAAAATCTCAGCTTGCACCTCCATGCAATATGACTCAATTTAAAGGACCAAAGAGGAGACATATGTATTATCCAAGGAAAAGGTCAAGGAGACCAGGAAACTTTCCTACCTTTGAGATAACATATGAAGAACATGAATTAGAAGCACTCCTAGCATTGCAGAAACCCAAGAAGAAGAAAGACAAAAGCCATGTGCAATGTTGCCATTGCAAAGAGATGGGACACTATGCCAATGAATGTCCAGAGAAGAAGAAAAAGTATAAGGAGATTAGCCAAGTATGGTGCAACAACTGCAAAGAGTTAGGCCATTATGTGTCAACTTGTCCACGGAAGATACGTGAAGAACTCAATCTTATCACAAGTTACAATTGTGGTAACCAAGGACATTATGCAAGCAATTGTCCAGAAAATATGAAGCACAAGATGAAGCCTATGAAAGATCTCAGCCTTATCACATGTTTCAAGTGTGGAAAGAAAGGACACTATGCAGATGTTTGTCCAGAGAGATTTCAACAAGATCCCAAGAAAGCCAAGAAGTAATCTAGTTGGAAATTTTTTAAGGGTGGTAGTACCCTGGTTGCTTTGATCCAACTTGTAACCCTAGCCTCCCCAAATCTCGGGACGAGATTTCTTTTAAGGGTGGTAGCCTGTCACATCCCAAGATTTTCCAAATCTTGTTATGTGAAAAAAAATAAACAAATTAAACAATTGTTGAAATTTAGGGTGAGAAGAAACTTTTTGATTCCAATTTGAAACATCAAAACCTATTTTGATAAAATAAAATCCTAAAGGAATTTAAAAAGATAAACAAATAATAAATAAAGTTATAATAGTTAGAATCACTATTTTTGGGTCTTTAAATAAAAAGATATGGTTTTCATAAAGCAAAGGTAGAAATATAAATAAGGATTATTTTATAGAGCCAAATTAAATCTTGGCCAAGCTTTTGAAATAAAATATTTCTATTTTATAAAAAGAGTAAAGTTTTATTTAAATAAAATAATGAGGATTTGGTAATATCCATTTTTATTAGAGTAAAGGCTTTTCCATTTTAAATAAACACTAAAACTTGTTAATTTATTTTAAATAATATTTCCAAGTGTTTTAGTTTTTCAAATGAAACCTACTGAAAAGATTTTGACATTATTTAGATTTCAAAAAGAGTTTTAAAATAAATTAAGACCTTTTTGAATTAAAGACTATGGTCTATTTATTTAATTATTAATAGATCCTAAATGAATAAAGGAATTATTTTATTTTGGACTTTGAAATATGTTGATAAACAGAATTAAAAATCACCCAAAGTTTGGTGGTGATTTGAATTCAAATGGAGATTGAATAATATTACTAAATCTTATTTAATTAAAACTAGAGCCTATTTTAAATAATTAAAAGACCCCAAAAAGAATAAAAGTTTTATTCCCAAAATTAACTTCAAAATATACTATTAATCAGTATTTGAGTCTTCACAAAATTTGGCAAAGAATTGAGTTCAAATGAATGTTTAAATTGTTTAAGCAAAATCAAAACAGAATATTAGAAACAGAAAAAGAAAAACAAAGTAGAACCAAAAAAAGGAAACGAACCCAGCCAGCCCAGCTAGCCCAACAAGGCCCAGCAAGCCCATTCCCCACCCCACCCGCAGCGAATCATTTTCACTCAGAAATCGACCCGCTGAGTCACTGACACGTGGACCCCTTCTCCCCACTCCCTCTCTCGCTGACCGTCCGACCCCACGGAGCTGTTCATCGTTTTCGCCCGCGAAGACCACGCCCTGGCTGTTTTCTGCCGATGAATTCTCGTGATCAATTCTCCTAAATTCCGCGTTTAATCCTCGCCGTTACCCCGCAGTATTAATCACCACGCTCTCCTCTTCTCTTCCCCCCAATCCTCACACCACCGGAGCCCCTAGGCTGTTAGTATTGCCTGCGACATCACCTCTGTCTCCGACGGCTTTCTCGGCCGATTCCGGCAGCCCCTCGTCGCCCCTCGCCCCCTCGACCATGCTCACTTGCTTCCCACCTCCTGGCGAATCTCCCCGAAGCGCCAGCTCGCCCGCGCGTGCTATGCAACATCGACAGCGTCTCCAACAGAGCAACGTTGCCGTCTACTTCAACTCCGGCGATGCCTCCCCGTAAGCCACGTCTCCCCCTCCACCTCTCTATGACCCTCCTACGCTCACCACTCTCCGTGCATCTAATCATGTTTTCCTTTTTCTCTGGCATGCTCTGAAGCCTCGTCTTCAACCTCGCCTGAGCACGCCCGACGACTCCATGAACTCCGGCGAGGAATCCACGCCACCACCGTGCGCCCCTTGACAAACTGCAAGCATGTTGAGCATCACCGTGATCTCCTGAACCTGGTGAGCCACTCCTTTTACTCTCTCGCTTCCTGCATCGCCGGCGACGTGTCAACACCCGGATTTTTAATCCTAGATGCATGTTATGCCATACATCGCAATCACAGGATTACCATTTTTGCGAGACATAACAGAATTGGATACCATAGTACTTCATCCATTACAAACGATACATAAGTTCTTACACAAATAGGGATCTCATGATCCAGTTCTTAATACAACATCAAGCAGCGGAATACGTAATAATAACGGTAGCGTAGGCGAAGCTCCATCTTCGGGATCACAGGCAATGCTGACGATGGGAGATGATCCTAGTACTCGCAAACTAATACTAACAAGTAAAGGGGGTTTTTGGATAATAGGACACTAGGCTCTAGGGTTGTTTTGCAAAAATCCAGATTTATCTCTACTAGGCTCTGAAGCTAGTCACAATTTTATAAATCCTAAGGGGGAACTTGTATTTCAGGTCACAACTCCGTTGTGGTCAAGTCAAAGTCTCAATTCATTTCACAAGTCATTTTGAAAAGTCTGACGGGGGAACAGTATGGCCACTCCAACTGTCCATAACCGCGGACGCAGCTATTCGAATAGTTTGACACTCTGCAGAGATTGTACACTTTCACCACAACATTCGATACATCCATCAGGAACAAATCCTGAATTCACCATACTCAGTATGCGGATAATCAATCCTAACCTTTCAATTACACACCCTAGTATAAGCACCTCTCCTGTGAGTTTGGCCTCCCAACCATGACCAGCTGTCATCTTGGGTACTGCACAGGTGGACAATCTTCACAAGGTAGCCTCAGCTCAGACCTTGGCCATGAGGTAACTAATACTAAGGTATATAAGTTTCCAGTCAAGCCCTACCCAATATTCGGGTATTGTGGTTGTACGCAAAAATTGGAATGGTATCGCATCCAGACAACCATCAGTTTTTTAAAGGGCTAAGGCTCATGCCTCAACATTTTCATCACCAAAATCATCAAGTGTTTGGAAACACATGTCCAAAACATTTCAATAGAATGATCCATCATTCCAAGTTTTTCATAACCATTTTTCCACCAAGTATTCCCATCTAAAGTTGATCAAATTTTATGCTTAGCACTAGCATCTTAGGTAGGGGTAGTACTGATGATGGGGTAGTAACTAGTGGAGTTTCACTAAGTCCAACCTTATATCTTAGGCTGATATCAAAGTTATCTAGCTTAGGCCAAATTTTATTCTCTTTATGCAACCTTCAGCATCTTCCACAATCTACTAGTCACTTAAGTAGACTCTAAGTAAGCTTTGATAAAGAAATAAAGTGAGAAGCTTGCACATAAAACTAGGATTGGTTTATCAAATTGGCAATCTTGCAAGGGTTAGCTTGCATAGGTATGGTATCTTGCATAGGTCAACTTGATTAGTAAGGCTTGCATAGTTACTAGCTTGCATCAGTGTCAATATAAGCTTTCCTTGTGCAGAGCAGTGGTTGAATTTCTCCTCGGCTTCTTCTTCGTAGTATCCTCCTTCCTCCTCGTAGCCTTGGTCGGTACTAGCGTCTATGAATAAATACGAGGTACACAATCACCAAGCAATACTTAACTACTTGCAATCATCACACACAAGGGTCCTATAGATGATCTAGCATCATCTCTAACCTTAAAAGGTTAAGGCTTGATTTGATTCTTTTTATTTTTAGAAAAGTAATTTCTACTCATTGAAAAACTACTTAAGATTTAATATTCTCCAAACCAAATATGGGATCAGGTTGACACATGTCATCACCACATATTTTAGTCCATGGAAATGTGATTTAAAGTGGTGTCACAATTTAATAAGGTTTTACCCTTTTATTTTAATTAATTAAAGTGGCTAGAAATGCTTATGAAGCATTCTTTTATTCCTTGAACATTATTTCTGCAAGTAAACCTATATATTTTTATATATTCTGAAAGGTATGGTTAAATGTGATTTTTGAGAGTTGGAATCAACTCAAAATCTTTTATGGTTTAAATTTGAAAAATGTTTGAATGCAGAAAAGCTTCTGCCTTGTTATTTTTACTATGGGTGATCTATAGATCCAAATGACTTGAATCCAACGGGCTTGGATTCAGCATTCACAGACCTTTCCAACAAAATTGGTTTCATTCAAATTGGTGCACTGAATCGATCTGGATTGATTTTTAAAGTTGAGTGCTGAAGTGTGTTTGAATTGAAATAGAAAAAGGTTTAATTTGAATCACTGGGCTTGCGCGGGAAATACTAACGGGCCGGCCTGCTAAGCGCAGTGCTCCCGCGGGCTGCTTAAGTGGTGTCCCCACTCGTCAGTGACACGGGGCTGGGCGAAGCGGTATGGGGCAACGTGGATCGTTCGATCTAGTTCTAATCTAACGGTTGGGAGTCATCGTCGACGCGAGACAACTCCGGCGAGAACGAAACCTAGCGCGGTGAGGGTGCTGGGGCTCACCGAGGTCGGCGGCGAGGCGAATGGCGAAGTCGACGGCGAACCTCCTGGTACCGGTGGCTTCTCTGGGCGGCTCAATCGCTGGCTCCCTTCTTCTCCAGGCGGGCTCGGTGAAATTCGGCGGTGGTGCTCGCCTTGCTCGAGGCGGTGTGGCACGGTTAGTGAGAGAGGAGTGAGATGGTGTGAAGAAATCTGCGGGGTGGCCTCTATTTATAGTCGGCGAGGGACCGTCGGGCGACGGTGAGCTCGTCGGCGGCGTTCTGGCGGCTAAAGGTATGGGCAAGGGTAGGGGACGGTGCGGTGTCTCCTGGCGATGCTCAACGACATGGTCGCGAGGCATGGGGCGGTGTGGTTTGGTGCAGGCAGGCGGTTCTCTCGCATGGCGGGCGTCTTCGACGGCGGGCGGTGGCTGTATGGCACGGGGCGGCAAACGGGGAGGTCTGACGGTATCCTAGGTCGGTGGTGATCGTGTGTGCCGGCGAGGCGGCGCCGCGATGCGTGGACGCTGGTCGAGGGTGGCGCTCTGGCGCACGCTCGGCATGGTCTGGGCGCGGCTTGTGCGCGTGGTCCAGGGCTTGGCAACACACGCGGCTGGGACAGTGAATGGCAGTGGACGGTGGGCTGCCTCCCAGACAAGGTTGGCACGACTATTTCTTCCTCTAGCCTGCTGTCGACAATGGGGTGACATTGGGGTGCTCGGCTGTTCACCATTAATGGCAATGGCAAGCTCACAGGGGTGCTAGTGTTGGGCTAATCTTTCTAGATGATCTACTGGGCTGTGTGTGAACTAACTAGGGAACACGTTAGGCAAGAATCACTGCACACTATAGTGTTTTATGTTTTGTTTGATTTGTTTCTGCAACCTGTTTGATGAAATGGCCGCATGAAATCAAGTTTTGAATTTTGAAATGAATTTTGGTGGGTTTGCTAGATTGGTGCTGGTGAGTCTGCAGATGCTTGGGTTTTGATAGTTGAGCTTGTTTGAGTGGGTTTTGAAAACGTGGGATCCTCCCATATGAAGAAGATTCAATTTTGAATTGTCATTTAAACTATGCATTTGAAAGTTTCTACATGATCACAAAGTGGGCCTTGATACCTTATTATGAGTACATTCAAGGGGTGCAAAGATCTAGAAAAGTTTATGTTAAGTTTTGAAAGTTTGAGGCAGCCAAAGTAGGCATGGGAGTTAAATTAGTCAAAGTGACCATTCCCTTAATATATTTGTTTTGATTTACTTGTCTTTAGGAAAAGTGTGGGAAATGTTTTAGATGATGTTTATTTCACCTAAGAAACATTTTACAAGCAATGAAACAAACAAACAAGGTGATTTTAAAAGAATTCAAAATCAATGCATACACATATGCATGCATTCATAATTTTATTTAGAAAAGTTTTTGCTAACCCTAAATGTGAGGATTAGAATTTGATGATCCAAGTTTAGTATTTTTGGGATGTTACAAACCTTCCCCACTTAAACAAAATCTTGTCCCGAGATTTGAAAAGGACGAAAAGATTACCTAGGATTTGAAGAGATCTGGAAACTCTGTCCTGATGTGATCTTCGCGCTCCCAGGTAGCTTCCTCTTCTGTGTGGTTGCTCCACTGAATCTTGAGAAACTTGATGCTTCGGGTTCTGGTAGTTCGAAAGGCCTCTTCCAAAATGCGGATGGGTACTTCGGGATAGGTTAGGTCATCGTTGATCTCTATGGTCCGGTGATCGATATTCTTGAACACTTCGGTCTTTTCGGGGACTTCGAGACACTTGCGAAGTAACGAGATATGGAACACATTATGCACAGCTGACATCTCTTCGGGTAGTTCCAATTGATACAATACTTCTCCTCGACGGTTCAAAATTTTGAAAGGTCCGATATATCTGGGGGCTAACTTTCCCTTGAGTTGGAAACGCTGCATTCCCTTCAATGGCGACACTTTTAGATAAACAAAATCTCCTATGTTGAAGGCGAGGTCTCTTCGTCTCTTGTCGGCGTAACTCTCTTGTCGGGATTGGGCGGTCTTGAGGTGCTCACGAATCTTGTGAACCTTTTCTTGTGCTTCTCGTAGGATGTCGGGTCCGAAAATCTGACTCTCTCCTACTTCCGACCAGTTCAAGGGGGTGCGACACTTCCTTCCGTACATAAATTCAAATGGGGCCATTTGCAAACTGGCTTGGTAACTGTTGTTGTATGAAAATTCTGCAAACGACAGACATTCTTCCCATTTGGATCCATATT
The DNA here is from genome assembly GCA_030063025.1 of Avena longiglumis. Lineage (NCBI taxonomy): Eukaryota > Viridiplantae > Streptophyta > Magnoliopsida > Poales > Poaceae > Avena > Avena longiglumis. The sequence continues at coordinate 425,089,693 of CP125974.1, read as the reverse complement.
CTAACACACATGCTCTCAACATATCTTCGAGTATTTTATTTACTCGCTCCATTTGTCCATCGGTCTGAGGGTGATACGCGGTACTGAAGTCTAGGCGGGTTCCTAAACCTTCTTGGACTTTCTTCCAGAATCTCGAGGTAAACTGAGTTCCTCGATCCGATACTATGTTCTTGGGGACTCCATGCAAACTAACGATTCTAGCGATGTATAACTCTGCTAGCTTCGAACTCTGATAGGTGGTTTTGACGGGTAAGAAATGGTCGACTTTGGACAATCTGTCCACTATGACCCAAATAGAGTCATTTCCCCTACTAGAAGTAGGTAGTCCAGTGATAAAGTCCATTCCTACAGAATCCCATTTCCATTCCGGAATTTGCAAAGGTTGCAACAATCCAGCGGGTCTTTGATGTCCTGCCTTGACTCGCTGACATATATCACATTTAGCGATATAGCTTCCGATTTCTCTCTTCATCTTATGCCACCAAAATTGCTCTTTCAAATCTTGATACATCTTATTTCCTCCGGGATGGATAGAATAAAGAGTATCATGAGCCTCTTTCAAGATAATTTCTTTCAACTCAGAATATGATGGTACACAAAGGCGTCCTTTGTACCACAAAACTCCCTCTTCGTCCTCGGTGAATCCGGGTACTTTGCCTGTACCGATACGACGCTTGATTCCGTCGATACTGGCATTTCCCTACTGTGCCTCTTTAATCTGACTGATCAAAGTGGGTTGAAGTTCTATGCTAGCCAAAAATTCTTCACTTACTAATTCCATTCGAAAATCTTCCATCTCTTTGTGCAAACTTGGTTGCTCCTTCAAAATCATGGAGTTCAAGCGCCACGGCAATCTGCTAAGGGCATCGGCTACCACGTTGGCTTTACCAGGGTGATAGTGAATGTCCAGGTCGTAATCTTTGATTAGCTCAATCCACCTTCTCTGCCTCATATTCAGCTCCTTCTGAGTGAATATATACTTTAGGCTCTTGTGATCCGAATAAATCTCACAATGGTTTCCCATCAGGTAATGTATCCATGTCTTCAGGGCTAGAACTATGGCTGCGAGTTCGAGGTCATGGGTTGGGTAATTTTGTTCATGTTGCTTCATTTGTCGGGATAGATAAGATATAACTTTGCCTTCTTGCATTAGCACACATCCGAGACCAATCTTGGATGCGTCACAATACACATCGAAGGGCTTCGTGATATCCGACATGATCAGGATTGGGGCTGAAATCAATCTCCTTTTGAGTTCTTGAAAACTCGCTTCACATTTGTCGGTCTATTCAAACTTCTTGTCCTTCTTCAGCAATTGGGTCATGGGTCTGGCGATACTAGAGAATCCTTCTATGAATTTGCGGTAATATCCCGCCAATCCGAGAAAAGCACGAACTTGGGTTTGAGTGGTTGGGGCTTGCCAATCTTCTACATCTTTCACTTTGGCAGGGTCAACGGCAATTCCTCCGGCTGATACAATGTGACCGAGGAATCCTACTTCCTGTAACCAGAATTCACACTTGCTAAACTTTGCATACAGCTGATGCTCTCTAAGGGTTCCAAGAATGGTCCTTAGGTGTAGCTCATGTTCTTCTTCTGATTTGGAATAAATCAGAATGTCATCGATGAAAACAACGAAAAACTTATCCAGGAAGTCCATAAAAATCGTATTCATGAGATTCATGAAATAAGCGGGGGCATTGGTTAATCCAAAAGACATGACTGTATACTCGTACAATCCATATCTAGTGGTAAAGGCAGTCTTTAGAATATCCTCTGCACGAATTTTGAGTTGATGATAGCCAGTTCTAAGATCAATCTTAGAAAACACCTAGGCACCGGTCAACTAATTAAACAAATCTTCTATCTTGGGCAAGGGGTACTTGTTCTTGATGGTGACATCATTCAACTTCCGATAATCCGTACACAGACGGTTACCTCCATCCTTCTTGTCCACAAACAAGACAGGTGATCTCCATGGGGACGCACTTGGTTGAATCAATCCAATTTCCAGCATGGAATCCAGTTGCTTCTTGATTCTTCTAGTTCGACGGGTTCATACTATAGGGTCTCGGGCTATGGGTCTGTTAGGATTAGTTCGATGATAAACTCGATATCCTGATCTGGGGGCATACCGGGCAAAACATCTGGAAATACATCGGGGTATTCACAGACTATCCGGACTTGGTCAATGGTAGGTTGGGCTATACTCTTGTTACACTTGAATTGGCGAGGTAAGGTTTCAGATATATGCTCGACTGATATTCCGGTGGTACTGGTCATGGTGATGGCTTTCTTGGCACAGTCAATCAATCCTTTATGTTTGGACATCCAATCCATTCCTAGTACTACTTCCAAACCTTTGGTTCCGAATACTATTAGGTTAGCATAAAAATCTATGCCATGGATTCGGATAGGGACGGCTTTGCAAATTTGCCTAGCCTTGGTGGTTGATCCGGGAATTTGTACAATCATCACATGCTTCAATTTGGTTGGTTAAATTTTACTAGTGCAGGAAAATTCTTCGGTGACAAATGAATGCGATGCACCAGAGTCAAACAACACTCTTGCAAGTACTGAATTAACAGAAAACATACCCAGCACGACGTCTGGCGCTTCCTGAGCTTCTTCAGCATGCATAAGAAAAAGAAGGCCATTGCGGTTGAGTGGATTCCCTGGGACAAATCTTCTCCCTGGCTGGACACGACGCTGTTGCTGAGCTGGGACATTGGTATTAGGGGCTGTAGCATTCTTCTTGTTGGGGCACTCGTTGGAATAGAGGCCTTTATTTCCACAGTCATAACAGGTCACTTGTGACTTGTCCTTGGCTGCGACAGTGTGGCATCCCGCTAAAACCACTACTAGAAAATCGCGTTGTCTTTGTGCATTGCATCCTCATGACCGCATGCTCATGTCATCATGCCACATTGCATTTGAGCATCGTCATCATCTTGCATTTGCTTGTATAAAACTATTTTCGGAAAAACATATTTTTGTTTTCTAAACGCCCCGTCTTTGTTCAAACACAAAACCGGGTCTCCGGATTAATTTGTTTTGTCGGTCAACGGTTTGCAAAAGCCCGGTTTTAATTGAATAAAATATTCAATTATTTTAGTGGGCAGTCGAACGGGCCGATTCGACCCAGTCGACCACCCCCAGTATTAAAACGGTCCACCTAAACCAGCCTACCCAAAATCTATTCCTACCTAGTCCTAATCTACCCACCCCTCCAGCCACATCACCCCACCCAATCCCCTCTCGCCACCTCACTTCTCCCTTCCCTCTACTCTATCCCAGCCTGCCACGTCACCCCCACACCACCGCCTACTCCCTCTCCTCCTTGCGCCCTCACACACCCTCACCCTCATTACTCCACGACCGCTGGGCCCACCCGGCACCACAGGCCACACACAGCACACACCACGACTGACGCACACAGCCCCAGCGTGGCCGCCACCCGGCAGTCCCACCTTCCCCCGCACGGGATCCTCTCTCTCCCCCACCTTCCTCGTCAACCACCCCGCCTCCAGGGGCTTCCTCCTCCCTGGTCTCCCCGTCGGCGCCGCCGCGCCCCCCCCCCCCTCCGCGAGCGTCCGCAGCAGCCTCCCCGCACGGGATCCCGCCTCGCCTCACCTCTATCGCGTGCTCGCCCCGCTCACCTCTCCTTCCGCCCGCCTGCGTCCGGCCCTCCGCCTGCAAGCTGAGCTCGCCGGCCACCTCTCCATCCGCCGCCCTCCGCCGCCGCGACGCCTTCCTCGCCTCCCTCACCTCTGCGTCGCCTCCCGAGCCGCCCTCCTTGGGCCTCCTCCCGCGACCGCCAAGGCCCAGCGCCCCACCTCCGCCGCTCCCGCGTCCGCTTGAGCTCCCTACCGGCTCCGACCCAGTAGCCGCCTCCCGCCGTGCATCTCCGCGCTCGCCTTCCCTCTGGCCGTGAGCGCTGCCAAGCCACCTCTCCGCCGGACGCTCTCCTCCAGCTGGCGCGCGACCTCCCTCCGCCAGTGACGCCCTCCCGCCGTCACTTTGGGCCTCGTCTGCGCCCTCGCCTCCAAGCTCAGACGCCGCCCTGCCCCTCACGGCCACCTCGCCTCAGCCCGCTGCCTCCTGCCCACCCCCGGCCGCCTCCAAGGTCGCTGACACGCGCCGCTTCGCCAGCGCCTTCGCGGGGGCGCCCGACGGCAAGGAGGCCGTGGACGCGGCCATGCGTGCAGGACCTCTGCGCCCCGCATCTGGAGGCCAGGTCGGGCTCGTGAAGACGTGTGTGGTTAAGTCAAGAATGGCTATGTGCACTGAGGTGAAGAGGTTGCTGCGTGTGTAATCTACTCGAGTGTATCATCCTTTTGGTGTTTTGTTCCGTCAAGTTTGTCGAGAGGGGACCGACGACCCCGGTCTCGAGGATCCGATGCCCGAACGTCAAGACCGCCACGTGGAAAAACCCAAGAACCCGAAGACCGATTCCGCTGAAACCCCAAGGTCGTCAACATGGATACCGAAGGACGTCGAGCGCCAAGTACTTCCCTCGGACGCCAAAACCCGAACCGGAATGACGCCAAGCACTTCGCCACGAAACGCCAAGTTTTCATCGGCACGCCAAGACCTTCTCCTCGGAACGCCCAGTTCTTCACTTGGAGCGCCATGACCGTCTACGCGGCCCCGAAGACCGGTCAGAAACGCCAAGTTCGCCTCATGAACCCCGAAGACCCGAACCCTCGGACGCCAAGTTCGCCGAGAACCTAGATGCCAAGCTCTTCTCATCGACAAGATCGACCGCTTGGAACCAAGATCTCCGGCACGTCACGACAAGTTCTTCGTCTTGCGTCCGAACCCCGAACCCCGTCAAACCCTGAACCCTGAGACCGACCCCGAACCCCGGAACCCCAAGGTCTGCCGAACCCTAATGTGTGACCCTTATCCGAGAACCCTATTTTATAAATGCCACCTATATAATTGTTGCATATAAATTGTTCATGCATGCATACTTGCCTGTGGTTTGGGGCCTTATGCCGATTCACCTAATAATTGAATATGGGGCCCATATGCGGGCAAATCTAGTCTTATATTGGCCTCATTTAAATTTGTGTAGCGAACCGATGATATAATCTTGCCTTGTTAAGACAACATTTAAATTGCGGGGTATCTAAACAACATGAACCATATAATTAATTGTCGGGACCCCGGTTCCGCTTAATATGACCTAGTTGCATCGCATCTTTGCCATGTCATGCATCATACATGCATCATGCCCGTTCTTCTGCCATTGTATTAAATAGTGCATCCGGTGTTTCTTCTAGTGTTTTGCTTCTTCGTGGATAAGGCCGTTGAGTTGATGCGAGTGTCGACCCGATCTTCGGTTGAACCTCCGACAATGTTTTCAGGCGAGCATCTCCCCCTTTCTACCTATCTTACTTTTATAGTATTTATTCCCCCCTGTTGATCTATTGCTATCTGTGTTGCGATGCTATAGTTTTTCGTACCCGTGATATCCCTTGCCGCCTTATATTGCCTTGGACACATCCCATTACCCGTTGTTTGGTAGATAGTTGGACTTGCGCGTCGTCGTCGCTTGCTCAAGTGCTGTTGCGTGTCGTCCAGTGCCACAGTTGTTGGAGTATTGCCGCATGTTTATTGTTGGAGATGATCATGGCTTTACTTATCGTTCACTTTAATTCCTATTTAACAACTAAAATTGAAGTAGGTAAGCAGAGGCACAGGTGGGCAATAGATGTTATTTGGTTGTTAACCGTCCACTTGTGTCCCGTAGGACCCCGAGTACTTGATACCTGTTCCTTGATTTATCGCGTTATCCACATCCGGGAGGATTATGGGACCCCCCTGAGCCAGAGCTTGATTCCGTCTTATTTCCTGGGGCCACAAACTAGTTTGAGGTTTTATTTACGATCCTGTACTTATGCCATGCTTTACTGCTTTATTTACGATTGTGCGAGGAGCACCTTTGTACTGTTAGGATTGTGACCGTTTACGCGGTATCGACAAGCCAGTTTTGGGTTCCCGATCGTTCTGGCCCCACAAACCTTGAGTCCATCTCGAGTCAGCTAGCCGTTCTTGGGTGTACTCAACGGGTGGCCCCGAAATATTCTGAATCTTGTGATTGCTTTGTCGTGAAGGCCTCGTTGGGTTTTGATTTGGTTTTCCGAGGTTGATCGTGTGTGTTGCTATTTGTGCACCCGGGTAAAACTTTTCGAAAGCCATGTCATGGTTATGGACGACTTGGAGCACAGTATCTCGATCATAGACAACTATAACTAAAGTAGTGCTATAAATTTGACTTTATAATGACTAGTAATCAGCTTCACTATAATGGAATGGCTAATTAAAACTGCTAACAATTGCTTGCTTCGGATGTCGCTTGCGACCATTGTATCTGACTAGTAAGTATTGCAACTATAACGGAATGGCTAAATAAAAGTACCAACAACTGCTGGGTTTTTGGGATATCTCATGCTAATTGTATTTGACTAGTAAATGCCGCAACTATAACGGAATGATTAACTAAAAGTGCCCACTGCTTATTTAATCAGGATGATTATCTATACCTGACTAGTAAATTGCTGCAACGATAACTGAATAAATAAAACTGCCAACAGTGTGAGTTCCTTGGTTGACTTCCTCGTTTGGTTCTCGAGAAACACGGGATGGGTTTGTCGATGGTAGAATCAGGTTGGTTCGAATAGGTCTTTCTTATCCCTCTCGATAGCCGCCCGGGAATCGAGTCTCTATAGGTTGTTTATGCGTCTTGCCGCCGCTTGATCCACCATACCTATGTAGGCGAGGGCCGAATTCTAGTCTCGCCGTGTCTTGGCCTCGATCGACGCCTCTTTTTCCTTTGCCCTTTGTCGGCACCCTTTTGTTTAAGCAGGTTTTGAGATCGGCGTCGTTAGCAGGTGGTTACCCTTCCGGCTTGGCACAGGCGGTTATGGACGCCATTGGTTATTCTTCAGGGCTCTTAGCCCCATTTGCATCTTGTCCGTAGTTGGACGCTCTATCATTTTCAAGGTGATTTGGATCTTTGTATATTATATCTGTATTCTTGACTCATTGAGTCGCTGCTGTATATATATCTATTATGTGGGTCCCATCGAGGACTGTTGTGTAATATTATTACTTCGTTTTCCACCCGCACGCAAGTGCCTGGTGGGCACCTTTGAATTGTTTCTATGCGGGTTTGGCGAGTTTCGCTAAAACTTGCATAGGGTCGATTCTGAGGGTGTTACAGAGTGGTATCAGAGCTCAGCAGTTGCGATACCCCACAAGTCCAACCTGTAGGATAACCTAACTAACGGCCGAAGTAGAGTGTCAAAAAACTATTTTTGAAAAATTGGTTGGATAGTTCTGAATAGGTCTAATTTTACTCCTTATCCCTCTGCTATTCTCCTCTTACCTCCACGCGTTTTGAATCCGCTCTCGTCTCTCTCTCTTCGAGTCCAGGATTTCTCGTGGTTGGGTTCTGTCGTACCTTCAGGGTTTCGCCTCCTCCTTTGGTAACGGTGTTCTACCATCCGGTGTTCATGCTGTCTGAGGAATCCATCTACTGTGGTACCATTCTTTGTTCCTTGTTTGTGCCTTCCGGTATTTTCCGACGCGACGACATCATCTACGCCAGATCCGATGCAGAGTCTGCATCACTCCTTTGTTCCGAACCTCGTTTGCCGAGTTCTTCAGTCTGATTCCGAGAGTTGGTTGCATAATCCGTCTATTCGTGTGCAGAGTAATGGTTTGGGTGCGCGATGGACTGATCACCATCCGACTACTCTTATCATTCGCTCTTGTACGTCAAATCAGTGGATCCAGCAGTTTTACTCCGTCCACGGAAGTTAGGGGTGGCTTTATTTGTTGATGCCTCTACCTTCGACCTTTTGTTTCCGGAGTGTTTCCTCGATGATCACGGACAACGACCTCTTGTTAGTGGTGTCGCGAGGATCTACACGAAGCGAGAAGATGCAGATCGCCGACCTTCTTTCCGGTACCATGAGGCGGATCTCGAGGGCGAGATCCATTGTTAGTGGTGTCGAATTATGGCATCCCGCTAAAACCACTACTAGAAAATCGCGTTGTGTTTGTGCATTGCATCCTCATGACCGCATGCTCATGTCATCATGCCACATTGCATTTGAGCATCGTCATCATCTTGCATTTGCTTGTATAAAACTATTTTCGGAAAAACATATTTTTGTTTTCTAAACGCCCCGTCTTTGTTCAAACACAAAACCGGGTCTCCGGATTAATTTGTTTTGTCGGTCAACGGTTTGCAAAAGCCTGGTTTTAATTGAATAAAATATTCAATTATTTTAGTGGGGCAGTCGAACGGGCCGATTCGACCCAGTCGACCACCCCCAGTATTAAAACGGTCCACCTAAACCAGCCTACCCAAAATCTATTCCTACCTAGTCCTAATCTACCCACCCCTCCAGCCACATCACCCCACCCAATCCCCTCTCGCCACCTCACTTCTCCCTTCCCTCTACTCTATCCCAGCCTGCCACGTCACCCCCACACCACCGCCTACTCCCTCTCTCCTCTGCCCCACGCCCTCACACAGCCACCTCACCCCTCAGCCCCCACTCACACCTGGGCCCACCCACAGGCCACACCACGCACGCACACAACACGCAACAGCCCCCCCCCCGTGGCCCCCACCCGGCAGTCCCACCTTCCCCCGCACGGGATCCTCTCTCTCCCCCACCTTCCTCGTCAACCACCCCGCCTCCAGGGGCTTCCTCCTCCCTGGTCTCCTCGCAGGCGCCGCCGCGCCCCCCCCCCCTCCGCGAGCGTCCGTAGCAGCCTCCCCCGCGCGGGATCCCGCCTCGCCTCACCTCTATCGCGTGCTCGCCCTGCTCACCTCTCCTTCCGCCTGTCGGCCCTCACTGCAAGCTGAGCTCGCCGGCCACCTCTCCATCCGCCGCCCTCCGCCGCCGCGACGCCTTCCTCGCCTCCCTCACCTCTGCGTCGTCCGCCTCCGAACCGAGCCGCCCTCCGCCGGGGCCCTCCCGCGACCGCCATGGGCCCCTAGCAGCGCCCCAACCTCCGCCGCTCCGGCGCGTCCCCGTCCGCCGCCAGAGCTCCCCTACCCCGACTCCCACCCCGAGTAGCCGCCCGCCTCCCCGCCGTGCATCCCCGCCGCTCAACTTCCCTCGGCTGGCGCGTGAGCCGCCGTCGCCGGCCACCTCTCCGCCTGGACGCCTCGCTCCTCCCGCGCTGGTGCGCGACCTCCCTCCGCCCGCCGACGCCCTCCCCACCGTCACTTTGGGCCTCGCCTGCCCGTCGCCTCCAAGCTCGCCACAGCCCTCACCGGCCACCCCCTGCCTCGCAGCCCGCTACCTCCTGCCCACCCCCGGCCGCCTCCAAGGTCGCCGCCGCCGCCGCCAGCGCCGCTGGGCGCCCGGCAAGGAGGCCGTGGACGCGGCCATGCGTGCAGGACCTCTGCGCCCCGCATCTGGAGGCCGGGTCGGGCTCGTGAAGACGTGTGTGGTCAAGTCAAGAATGGCTATGTGCACTGAGGTGAAGAGGTTGCTGCGTGTGTAATCTACTCGAGTGTATCATCCTTTTGGTGTTTTGTTCCGTCAAGTTTGTCGAGAGGGGACCGACGACCCCGGTCTCGAGGATCCGATGCCCGGACGTCAAGACCGCCACGTGGAAAAACCCAAGAACCCGAAGACCGATTCCACTGAAACCCCAAGGTCGTCGACATGGATACCGAAGGACGCCGAGCGCCAAGTACTTCCCTCGGACGCCAAAACCCGAACCGGAATGACGCCAAGCACTTCGCCACGAAACGCTAAGTTTTCATCGGCACGCCAAGACCTTCTCCTCGGAACGCCAGTTCTTCACTTGGAGCGCCATGACCGTCTACGCGGCCCCGAAGACCGGTCAGAAACGCCAAGTTCGCCTCATGAACCCCGAAGACCCGAACCCTCGGACGCCAAGTTCGCCGAGAACCTAGATGCCAAGCTCTTCTCATCGACAAGATCGACCGCTTGGAACCAAGATCTCCGGCACGTCACGACAAGTTCTCCGTCTTGCGTCCGAACCCCGAACCCCGTCGAACCCTGAACCCTGAGACCGACCCCGAACCCCGGAACCCCAAGATCTGCCGAACCCTAATGTGTGACCCTTATCCGAGAACCCTATTTTATAAATGCCACCTATATAATTGTTGCATATAAATTGTTCATGCATGCATACTTGCCTGTGGTTTGGGGCCTTATGCCGATTCACCTAATAATTGAATATGGGGCCCATATGCGGGCAAATCTAGTCTTATATTGGCCTCATTTAAATTTGTGTAGCGAACCGATGATATAATCTTTCCTTGTTAAGACAACATTTAAATTGCGGGGTATCTAAACAACATGAACCATATAATTAATTGTCGGGACCCCGGTTCCGCTTAATATGACCTAGTTGCATCGCATCTTTGCCATGTCATGCATCATACATGCATCATGCCCGTTCTTCTGCCGTTGTATTAAATAGTGCATCCGGTGTTTCTTCTAGTGTTTTGCTTCTTCGTGGATAAGGCCGTTGAGTTGATGCGAGTGTCGACCCGATCTTCGGTTGAACCTCCGACAATGTTTTCAGGCGAGCATCTCCCCCTTTCTACCTATCTTAATTTTATAGTATTTATTCCCCCCTGTTGATCTATTGCTATCTGTGTTGCGATGCTATAGTTTTTCGTACCCGTGATATCCCTTGCCGCCTTATATTGCCTTAGACACATCCCATTACCCGTTGTTTGGTAGATAGTTGGACTTGCGGCGTCGCCGCTTGCTCAAGTCTTTATTGCGTGTCGATTATACGATTGTTGGAGTATTGCCGCATGTTTATTGTTGGAGATGATCATGGCTTTACTTATCGTTCACTTTAATTCCTGTTTAACAACTAAAAATGAAGAAGGTAAGCAGAGGCACAGGCGGGCAATAGATGTTATTTGGTTGTGAACCGTCCACTTGTGTCCGTGGGACCCGAGTACTTGATACTGTTCCTTGATTTATCGCGTTATCCACATCCGGAGGATTATGGGACCCCACAGGCGAGCTTGATTCCGTCTTATTTCACGGGGCCACAAACTAGTTTGAGGTTTTATTTACGATCCTGCTTATGCCATGCTTTTCGCTTTATTTACGATTGTGCGAGGAGCACACTTTATCTTGTTAGGATTGTGACCCGTTTACGCGGTATCGACAAGCCCAGCTTTTGGGTTCCCGCCATACCGGCCCCACAAACCTTGAGTCCGTCTCGAGTCATAGCTTGCTATGGTGTACTCAACGGGTGGCCCCGGAAATATTTCTGAATCTTGTGATTGCTTTGTCGTGAAGGCCTCGTTGGTTTTGATTTGGTTTGTCCGAGGTTGATCGAGTGTGTTGCTATTTGTGCACCCCGCCGGTAAAACTTTTTGAAAGTCGTGTCCATGTTATGGACGACTTGGAGCACAGTATCTCGATCATAGACAACTATAACTAAAGTAGTGCTATAAATTTGACTTTATAATGACTAGTAATCAGCTTCACTATAATGGAATGGCTAATTAAAACTGCCAACAATTGCTTGCTTGGGATGTTGCTTGCGACCATTGTATCTGACTAGTAAGTATTGCAACTATAACGGAATGGCTAAATAAAAGTACCAACAACTGCTGGGTTTTTGGGATATCTCATGCTAATTGTATTTGACTAGTAAATGCCGCAACTATAACGGAATGATTAACTAAAAGTGCCCACTGCTTATTTAATCAGGATGATTATCTATAACTGATTAGTAAATTGCTGCAACGATAACTGAATAAATAAAACTGCCAACAGTGTGAGTTCCTTGGTTGACTTCCTCGTTTGATTCTCGAGGGGGAAACACCAGGATGGGTTTGTCTGATGGTAGAATCAGGTTGGTTCCGAATAGGTCTTTCTTATCCCTCTCTGATAGCCTCCAGTGGAATCGAGTCTCTATAGGTTGTTTATGCGTGCTGCCGCTGCCGCTTCAGTCCACCATACCTATGTAGGCGAGGACCGCCGAATTCTAGTCTCGCTGCATCGGCCTCAAGATCGACGCCTCTTTTTCCTTTGCCTTTGTCGGCACCCTTTTGTTTAAGCAGGTTTTGAGATCGACGTCGTTAGTGGTTACCCTTCCGCTTGGCTCGGGCAGGTTATGGACGCCATTGGTTATTCTTCAGGCTCTTAGCCCCATTTGCATCTTGTCCGTAGTCGGACGCCTATCATTTTCAAGGTGATTTGGATCTTTGTATATTATATCCGTATTCTTGACTCATTGAGTCGTCTTGATATATATCTGTTCTGTGGGTCCCATCGAGGACTGTTGTGTAATGTTATTACTTCGTTTTCCACCCGCACGCAAGTGCCTGGTGGGCACCTTTGAATCGTTTCTATGCGGGTTTGGCGAGTTTCGCTAAAACTTGCATAGGGTCGATTCTGAGGGTGTTACAGACAGGCACGGCATTGCTTCCAGTCCTCGGGACAGTGTTGGGGTTGGCGGTAGCATTGTTGTTGTTGAACTTGGGTGGGGCACGGGTGAAATTGCTAGAGTTGCCAGGGTTGTTGGGATTTCCTCCGGGTCTAGGGTTTCCATGGTTGGGGTAGGTCGAACGGGTCATAGGGGGTCTGTTGGTTCTTGGGGCAAATCCTGGAGATGGGTTGGGGCGATACTTTGGGGTTTGATGGGTTCCTGGTTGATGCATCATACGACGCTTGTGGTTCTCATTGGCCTGGTTGATCTTTCCTTCCATCTGGATAGTGGAGTCGACAAGGGCTTCAATATCTGCAAAGGGGATATTGACTAACATTGTCTGCATCTCGTCATGCAGACCATTCAAGAACCTTTCTTTCTTCTTGGCTTCGGTGTCTATCTCGTCCAGGGCATACCTAGCTAATGACAAAAATTTGTCATGGTATTCCACTATAGTCATCCTTCCTTGCTTCAGCTCTCTGAACTCGTCTCTCATTCTCTTGATCAAACCTGGTGGTACATGGGTTCTGCTGAACTTGACCTTAAATTCCTCCCAGGTCATCATCTGGCCTCCGGTCATGGCACGAACACTGTTCCACCATGCTCTGGCATCTCCGGCTAGATAATGGGTGGCGAACAGGACTTTCTCATTGGCTTCCACTCCGGCGACTTCTAGGTTGTTTTCCATGGTTTGCAGCCAATCATCGGCGTCTAGGGGTTCTTCTGACTTGGTGAAAACGGGTGGGTTGGTATTCTGGAAATTCTTGAGCTTAGATCCGTGGTTGTCCTGATTTCCGTGGCCTTGGTTGTTTTGGGCTAGCTGGGCTATCTTTTGTAGAGTGGCTAGGTTGTCTTGACGTTCCGCTCTTTCAGCTTCGCGGTCAGAGGTCAACATTTGAAGGATCTGCAACATCGGGTCCGGGCCTGAACCACTTCCTCCACGTGGCATCTGAAGATTGATATAGATCATGAGAAAAGAGGGAAATTTCTAAGGTTTTGGGTCTTTGAAAAGTTTTTAGAGTTTGACTCAGGTTTTTCTAGCAACTTGATTTTTCATTCATTCACTCATAGCACACAGTACAACACACACCACAACAAAGAAAAATAGATGGTTTTAAGAACCATTCTGGAAACTACGATACAGTGGGACCGACTACTACTCACTACGCTAGTGCTCAGTGCTACTACTCCTCGGAGTCTGTGGCTTCATCATCTTCATCATCGATGAAGGCGAAATCATCCTCATCGGTGAAGAAGTCCATGGCCTGATCCTCCAGAAAATCATTGTCATCACTGAGATAGGAGTAAGGGTCTCCACGAAGATCCTCTCCGGCATTCTCCCTTTCCTCCAACTGCATGTCTCTCTCGTGGATGGTCTCCTCCAGAGATGAGATGCGATGGCGAAGACGGGCAATAATGCGCTCCTTCTTGTCGAGCTGACGGCGGCGAGACTTGTGATCCTTTGCTAGCATGGCGATGGTCTTGTCCTTCGTCTTGATGATGGCAGACTTGTGGTTGCAATAGTCACGGCAGTTGTCCAATTCCTGCTGACGATCATACATCATGAAGCTAAGGTGGTCTAGTTGAGTCTTCAGCTCGGGGTGGTATGGGGTTTCCAGTGGTTGTCCATTTGTATCACGTCTTGGGCAAAACTCAAAGCGAGTACCCTTGATCTGATTGATGCTCTGCCCACACAGACGGGAAAGAGCTTCCTGCATTGCTCTGGCAAGTCCATCGAGCCAGTTGTTTTCCCTCAAGGTAAACTGAATTACCTCCGCAATGGAGGTTCAATATTTCCTGAGACTTGCAACAATTAGCCTCTGCAGATATTCTCCTCCTTGATCATTGAGTGAGCTCAAGAACTCGGATGCGACGTCCGTAAGTTCGAAGCTGATCCAGATCCCTCTCAAAGATAAGGTCTCCACCATTCCCCAGTTGGTAAAACTTGTTGTACTTCACGTCCATCTATAAAAATAGAGGATGAGTAGATTAGCATAGTGATCAAGTGTGTCAAAATTTTATCTATTTTGCAAGAGTTTTTGAGGAACATGAATTTTTATGAAAGAATTAAAGAGGTAAGAATGAGAATAAGTTTTTGTAAATATTTGTTTTCTTTGGTTTTGAAACTAAGTTTTTGGGTTCAACGTCCAATCTAACTAGGGTCTCCTATGTTTAGGATGGCTCTGATACCAACTTTTCAACACCCGGATTTTTCAATCCTAGATGCCTGTTATGCCATACATCGCAATCCCAGGATTACCATTTTTGCGGGACATAACAGAATTGGATACCATAGTACTTCATCCATTACAAACGATACATAAGTTCTTACACAAATAGGGATCTCATGATCCAGTTCTTAATACAACATCAAGCAGCGGAATACATAATAATAACGGTAGCGTAGGCGAAGCTCCATCTTCGGGATCACAGGCAATGCTGACGATGGGAGATGATCCTAGTTGTCGTAACCTTCCTGGGGTCCATCTTCCAGGTACTCCTCTTCATAGTCTGGCCATGGGAATAGCCAGGGACAAAGCCATGAGTACTCTTTAAGTACTCGCAAACTAATACTAACAAGTAAAGGGGGTTTTAGGATAATAGGACACTAGGCTCTAGGGTTGTTTTGCAAAAAGCTAGATTTATCTCTACTAGGTTCTGAAGCTAGTCACAATTTTATAAATCCTAAGGGGGAACTTGTATTTCAGGTCACAACTCCGTTGTGGTCAAGTCAAAGTCTCAATTCATTTCACAAGTCATTTTGAAATGTCTGACGGGGGAACAGTATGGCCACTCCAACTGTCCATAATCATGATGCGGCTATTCAATAGTTTGACACTGCAGAGATTGTACACTTTCACCACAACATTCGATACATCCGTCAGAACAAATCGAATTCACCATACTCAAGATGCGATAATCAATCCTAACCTTTCAATTACACGCCTAGTATAAGCACCTCTCATGTGAGTTTGGCCTCCCAACCATGACCACCGTCATCTTGGGTATCGCATGTGGACAATCTTCACAAGGTAACCTCAGCTCAGACCTTGGCCATGAGGTAACTAATACTAAGGTATATAAGTTTCCAGTCAAGCCCTACCCAATATTCGGGTATTGTGGTTGTACGCAAAAATTGGAATGGTATCGCATCCAGACAACCATCAGTTTTATAAAGGGCTAAGGCTCATGGCTCAACATTTTCATCACCAAAATCATCAAGTGTTTGGAAACACATGTCCAAAACATTTCAATAGAATGATCCATCATTCCAAGGTTTTCATAACCATTTTTCCACCAAGTATTCCCATCTAAAGTTGATCAAATTTTATGCTTAGCACTAGCATCTAAGGTAGGGGTAGTACTGATGATGGGGTAGTAACTAGTGGAGTTTCACTAAGTCCAACCTTATATCTTAGGCTGATATCAAAGTTATCTAGCTTAGGCCAAATTTTATTCTCTTTATGCAACCTTCAGCATCTTCCACAATCTACTAGTCACTTAAGTAGACTCTAAGTAACCTTTTATAAAGAAATAAAGTGAGAAGCTTGCACATAAAACTAGGATTGGTTTATCAAATTGGCAATCTTGCAAGGGTTAGCTTGCATAGGTATAGTATCTTGCAAGTGTTAGCTTGCATAGGTCAACTTGATTAGTAAGTCTTGCATAGTTACTAGCTTGCATCAGTGTCAATATAAGCTTGCCTTGTGCAGAGCAGTGGTTGAAGTTCTCCTCGGCTTCTTCTTCGTAGTATCCTCCTTCCTCCTCGTAGCCTTGGTCGGTACTAGCGTCTATGAATAAATACGAGGTACACAATCACCAAGGAATACTTAACTACCTGCAATCATCACACACAAGGGTCCTATAGATGATCTAGCATCATCTCTAACCTTAAAAGGTTAAGGCTTGATTTGATTCTTTTTATTTTTAGAAAAGTAATTTCTACTCATTGAAAAATTACTTAAGATTTAATATTCTCCAAACCAAATATGGGATCAGGTTGACACATGTCATCACCACATATTGTAGTCCATGGGAATGTGATTTAAAGTGGTGTCACAATTTAATAAGGTTTTACCCTTTTATTTTAATTAATTAAAGTGGCTAGAAATGCTTATGAAGCATTCTTTTATTCCTTGAACATTATTTCTGCAAGTAAACCTATATATTTTTATATATTCTGAAAGGTATGGTTAAATGTGATTTTTGAGAGTTGGAATCAACTCAAAAGCTTTTATGGTTTAAATTTGAAAAATGTTTGAATGCAGAAAAGTTTCTGCCTTGTTATTTTTACTATGGATGATCTATAGATCCAAATGACTTGAATCCAACGGGCTTGGATTCATCATTCACAGACCTTTCCAACAAAATTGGTTTCATTCAAATTGGTGCACTGAATCGATCTGGATTGATTTTTAAAGTTGAGTGCTGAAGTGTGTTTGAATTGAAATAGAAAAAGGTTTAATTTGAATCACTGGGCTTGCGTGGGAAATTCTAACGGGCCGGCCTGCTGAGCGAAGTGCTCCCGCGGGCTGCTTAAGTGGTGTCCCCACTCGTCGGTGACACGGGGCTGGGCGAAGCGGTATGGGCAACGTGGATCGTTCGATCTAGTTCTAATCTAACGGCTGGGAGTCATCGTCGACGTGAGACAACTCCGGCGAGAACGAAACCTAGCGCGGCAAGTGAGGGGTGCTGGGGGCTCACTGGGGTACGGGCGAGGGTCGGCGAGGCGGGCGAACAACAAAGTCGACGACGGCGAACCTCCTGGTACCGGTGGCTTCTCCTGGGGCGGCTCCAATCGATGGCTCCTTCTTCTCCAGAGAGGGCGGGCTCTGGTGAAATTCTGGCGAGGTGGTGCTCGCCTGGCTCCGAGGACGGTGTGGCACGGTCAGTGAGGAGAGGGGAGTGAGATGGTGTGAAGAAATCGTGCAGGGGTGGCCTCTATTTATAGTCGAGCGAGGGGACCGTCGGGGCGCACGGTGAGCTCGTCGGGGGCGACGTTACAGGCGGCTAAAGGCATGGGCAAGGGTAGGGGACGGTGTGGTGTCTCCTGGCGATGCTCAACGACATGGCCGCGAGGCATGGGGCGGTGTGGTTTGGTCTGGAACGGGCGGTGCTCTGCGCGGCAGAGGCGGCGTCTTCAACGGCGGGCGGTGGCTGTATAGCACGGGGCGGCAAACGGGGATGTCTGACGGTCTCCTGGGTCGGTGGTGATCGTGTGTGCACGCGGCGAGGGAGGCGCGCGGTCTATGGACTCTGGTCGAGGGTGGCGCTCTGGCGCACGCTCGGCATGGTCTAGGAGCGGCTTGTGCGCGTGGTCCAGGGCTTGGCAACGCTCGTGGCTGGGACAGTGAATGGAGGTGGACGGTGGGCTGCCTCCCAGACAAGGTTGGCATGGCTATTTCTTCCTCTAGCCTGCTGTCCACAATGGGGTGACATTGGGGTGCTCGGCTGTTCGCTATTAATGGCAATGGCAAGCTCACAGGGGAGCTAGTGTTGGGCTAATCTTTCTAGATGATCTACTGGGCTGTGTGTGAACTAACTAGGGAACAAGTTAGGCAAGAATCACTGCACACTATAGTGTTTTATGTTTTGTTTGATTTGTGTCTGCAACCTATTTGATGAAATGGCCGCATGAAATCAAGTTTTGAATTTTGAAATGAATTTTGGTGGGTTTGCTAGATTGGTGCTCGTGAGTCTGCAGATGCTTGGGTTTTGAAAGTTGACCTTGTTTGAGTGGGTTTTGAAAAAGTGGGATCTTCCCATATGAAGAAGATTCAATTTTGAATTGTCATTTAAACTATGCATTTGAAAGTTTCTTGATGATCACAAAGTGGGACTTGATACCTTGTTATGAGTACATTCAAGGGGTGCAAAGATCCAGAAAAGTTTCTGTTAAGTTTTGAAAGTTTGAGGCCGCCAAAGTAGGCATGGGAGTTAAATTGGTCAAAGTGACCATTCCCTTAATATATTTGTTTTGATTTACTTGTCTTTAGGAAAAGTGTGGGAAATGTTTTAGATGATGTTTATTTCACCTAAGAAACATTTTACAAGCAATGAAACAAACAAACAAGGTGGTTTTAAAAGAATTCAAAATCAATGCATACACATATGCATGCATTCATAATTTTATTTAGAAAAGTTTTTGTTAACCCTAAATGTGAGGATTAGAATTTGATGATCCAAGTTTAGTATTTTTTGGATGTTACACGACGCCACCGCCAGGCCGCTCCGCCGCCAGTCACCGCCGCCAGCACCGCTAGTATATGGTCAGATCATCTCAGGCCGTTAGATGATGATCTAAAGGATACGATAGAATCACTTAAAGCGAAGGGGTATGCAATCTGATCCGTGCGATTTAGTTAGATGCAACGCACCACAGAGCTCAATCCGCACGAACCGTTTTCGACGAATCAGAACAGCCCACGTGTCTAGTGATTTGTTTTAAAAACAGAAACTTGTCTATTAGATGTTACAATTTGAAAAATTCATAACTTTCAAACCACACGTCCAAATTTTGCAAATTTTATATCAATGGATTCAGCAAAACAAGTACTTTCTGACCATGCACTTTTTTTTAGTAAAAAGATTCTGTTAAATTGATTTTTTGGCAGAAACTTGTGTATGCATGTTTAGAATATAAAAATTTGTTCTAAAATGATTTTTGAGATAAAACCTTTAGCAAATGGTTTGTTTTGAACCTACTGACCATAGGAATCACTTTGTGGTTTCAAAAATATATTTGGTGAAGCAAAAGAATAAATCTTTGATATAAACCACTTCTAGTCAAATGAAAATATTGTTTATTTATTAAAAATGCTTTTGGGAGAAAATCTTTGGGAAATGTTTTGGAATAAACTCTCTGACCCCAAGCACCAAGTTTTATGATTTAAAAATGTATTTTATGAACCCTATAAAGATTGCTACTTTGATAAAGGCATTTTCAACCACATAAAATAATGATTTGGTTTAAAATTGATCTATAAGTAAAATCTTTTGCAAATGGTTTTGCCACTTTATAAAATGACCAATAAGTGTTTTAGAATGTTTTTAACCTATTATAAAACACTTTTTTAAATAAAACAAAGTTTGGCATGCTTGCATGCATTATTTTGTTACTATTATTTTTTGTGATGTTGCTTGAATGGTAGATTGAAATATTGCTTGCTTGATTGAATTTTAGTGATTTGTAGTGTGTGAACATTGCAAAGATCAAGGAGTGAACCTATATTCTCTACCAAAAAGGCAAGTGATGCTTCATACTTTGTCCCATTATTTTCACTATGCATTAGTGATATTTTCTAAGTAGGACTTGCATGGAATTTTGCTAAGTGAAAACTATGCCATGGGAAATCCTAGTAGATGAAACCTTAGTAGAATTATTCTAAGTTAAGGTTCCTACTACTATCATGCTTAGCTTAGCTAGTAGAAAACAAGGGCGGAATATATATTCACACTATGGGATATTTCTAAGTCAAGGACTTGTGTTTTGTTTAATAAAACAACTAAGTGAATGAATCACCTGGGTGGAATGGAAGGAATGGTTTGTGTTGAGTGGTTCACAAGGCCCATTTCTATGGTTTACCTTGTGTATCTCACTTGTGGATGGCCACCCAGGAACAAAGATATTTTAGATGTCAAATGTTGAGAAGCTTCAAGTGCAGCCACTTGGCATTATGGGCTCTGCCTGGATCATATAGGTTGCAATAACTTAGCCAAATGGACAGTTGGTGGTAGGGGAATGATAGGTTGGAACGCGTCCATTCTGGTCTAAGGGAAGGCTTCTGAAAGATCTTGTCTTGGTGAAACCAAGTCTTGTGGGGAAAGTGCACCACCTCTGCAGAGTGTAAAATCTAAGTACTTAGCCATGTCCCTGGCAAAGGACAATTTGAGCATCAAGACATGGAAGCTATCAAGAATCTCCTCATCCCAATTTCTAAGTAAAAACTTGTGGTTGAACAAGGGTTGAAGGATCACCAATTTCTATTGGGAGATGCCTTGGGTGATTTTGTCAAGCAAAAACTTAGTGTTTTCAAATGATAAGGAAAATCTATTTTGAGCAATGCAAGCCTAAAGCTCCACTTAGCCAAATGCATATAGATGATAGACTCCACTATACTACCATAGTATCACTTGCCAATACAATTCAAATGTATTTACCCTTGTGGCTGTAAATTATTATGTTGCAGGTTTGATTGATGTTAGTGAAGTTTATTGATTAGGATTACAAGTCTACAACCAATATGTCTGCATGTGGCACTTTGAAGATGAAGGACCCCATGCTATTGTTATATTCTTCTGCATTGTAATGTGATAGCCAAATGAGCTATGTAAGATGTAATAAATTGTTTTATTCCTGGTTATAAAGTTGTGTTATGACCTTTGTTTCTTGATATTACATCTTAACTGTGGATGCTAGCTATTGATCCAGGGACTAGCATTGTAAACACGGGGATCTCTACCTTGTTAAAGGTTGGGAACCTTACACTAATACTTCAGTAGCAAAGAAAACTTGGTTTTTAATGTGTTTTTTTGGTTCTGAACATCAAAGGAGGGTTTCAAACAAAAATAACCAAGTCTCTTTTTGGAAGAAACCGAGGGAGGCATATAGTAGCGTTAACGAGCAACTATACGGCGGGAATATTTTCTCCAGCCGTATAGTTCCCGCCTTATAGTTGCCATAAGCTTCGTCTTGTTAAAAGGGACAACTTTTGTGAAGAGGTCGAGGACGAAAATAGAACACACGAGCCGCCATACCATCCAGAAGGGAGAAATAAGAGATCCGGAGAAGAAAGAGAAGAAGGTTCTTCATCTTGCTCCACGATCTTTGAGCTCCTAGCCACCACACCGCCATAGCCATTACTTGTACTTGAGAGAGATATATCCACCTTGCAATACTAGGGTTTGAGATTGTTCTTCCCATCTTGAATTGTGTTGGATTTATTTCTATTCTTATTGTGGATCTCCACGGTAATATTAAGAAGAACTCCCTTTATTTAATTATATCGATGATGCTTTCTTCTATCATGTGTGAGTAAGTTCCCTTGGGCGTGGGAGATGTAAGGCATTGGTGATATGTGGTGTGCCTATATAATTTCTATTTAGTTTGTGGTTGATTTAATTACTATATTATGTGTGCTTGACTATCTATGGGATGATTAATGCTAGTTGTCCATTTAAGGGCCCAGACAACATGATGCTTTGTTCTACATAGATAGAATCTTGTTCGCTAGCAGACCGGCGACCCCCGAGTGACACGGGGATATCAATGGGAAACTAGTTTGACTCGAGGATCACAAGGAACCACTATGCTTATTGCATTAGTCTGATCCAAGGAGCTTAATTGCTCAGTAACCTGATGGATCTTAATCGTCTAGTGACTGACCATGGTTGTCGTAACAAGCTAGTAGGATTACTGAAGATGGGATGAAATATACCAAGAGGAGTTCCGGCTAATTATGGGTTGCTCTCCTACTCACACATAGTTATAAGATTCTAATTTTTATACTTATCACTCATCTACTTGGCACATTCACTATCACCATGAACTGAATCTCCCCGCGCCTATTTTGTCATCTGTAGAAAACAACAAATAAATCGTTCTTTACTTTTATGGATTTTATTTCTGAAGTATACATTTTAGTTTTATTTAAATACATTCCTTTAATCCAAATTCTATTCTTATTTCAATACTTGTAGTCAATTCACTCGAAGACCTGTGACAACTTTGAGTGTGATAGATATTTCACCTATAAACACTTACCTTTGGGCTCCATGTGGGATCGACGTCTTAACTTTGAAACTAGCTACAAATGATCTGTGCACTTGCAGCCATCAAGCTATTTTCTGGCGTCGTTGTCGGGGAGCTAAGCGCTAAGTGTTTGTCTCTTGACATTTCAGGTGTTACTATCACAAGATGGTCTCCCTAGGAGAAAAAGGGTCTACACGCTCTGGTAGGACCTATCTACCAGATTACTTTGAGCGCATGCATGTTTAGAGACGCGAAGAAATTATTAAAAACTCTGCCTGCATATTTTTTAGAGCGCCTGCAGTTTTTATGTTAGCTACCAGGAGCGCCGCCTTATTATTTGATAGGAGATAGAAATGGTCAAAAAGGTATTTTTAAGGAGACAAATCAGTAAGTTATAATAGCAAATCTTAACGGTTTTATTGTATTTGTTGTTTCTTTCGTAGTGGAAAGCCACCCAGTTCACCATTGGTGAGGTATAGAGTTTGAATCCTAGGAAAATTGTGTTAATATATAGTTATCTTTTTTGTACTCTCAGGCTGACATCTGGGACTGTTGATGCATCTAGCAATGTTGCCAAGGTTAAGGACGGCGGACTCGACCAGAAAAACAGTCCAACATATATACACATGTTTAATTCAAATAGAGGTTGACATTTGGGACCCAGCATATTCACGTTTAATTCATATGGAGTCTAACATGTGGAACCCAACATAGACACGTTTACTGCATAGAGAAGGCTGACATGTGGGACCCAGTATAGACATGTTTCCTATATATAGAAGGATGACATGTGGGACCCGACAATGGAGTATAGATTAACATTTTTTGTACTCTATAAGGATGACATCTGGGACCCATATAAACTGCTGCTGTATCTAGCAATGTTGCCAAGGTCAGGACGGCGGACTCGGCCCGAAAAAAACATTCCAACATATATACACATGTTTTATTCAAATAGAGGTTGACATGTGGGACCCAATATAGACACGTTTAATTCAAATAGAGGATGACATGTGGGACCCAGCATAGACATGTTTTCTGCATAGAGAAGGCTAACATGTGGGACCCAACATAGACATGTTTCCTGTACCCAACAATAGAGTATAGATTAACATTTTTTGTACTCTATAAGACTGACATCTGGGACCCAGATAAACTGCTACTGCATCATAGACATGTTTCCCTGCAAAAAATCTACCAATGTTGCCAAGGTCATAACGACGGACTCAGCCCAAAAAAAACAGTCCAACATACACATGTTTCTTTCAAATAGAGGCTGACATGTGGGACCCAGCATAGACATGTTTCCTGCAAAGAGGTTGCTGACATATAGGACCCAGCTACGGACCAAAGGCAAAACAACAGAGGCAGCCAAAAAACGTCATCATAGCACATTTCATTTACGGAGAGGCTAACATGTGGGACCCACCAAAGAGACCTTATATAGGTGCTGCATCAAGCAACGTTGCCAAGTTCGAATAAGGTAGGCATGAGCGAGAAAAAAGTCTGACATACACACATTTTTCTAATGAGATGCTGACATGTGGGACCCAGCAGCGTGACCAAACAGCAGATTCATTGAGCAATACTATCTAGTTCGGAACAGGATAGCGCTAGAGAAGAAAACATTCTATCATATACACACTATTCTTCTAATGTGAGGCTGACATATGGGACCCACCAGCCTGTATAAACGGATGATGCATCGAGCAATGCTACCAAGTTCAAAACACGGAGGTGCGAGCAAGAAAAAATTCCTACATGCAGATGTTTCTTCTAATGAGATGCTGACATGTGGGACCCATCAGCCTGTATAAACGGCGGATGCATCGAGCAACGCTGACAAGTTCGAAACACGGAGGCGCAAGCGAGAAAAAAAAAGACCAGCATGCACACGTTCTTCTAATAAGATGTTGATATAAGGGACCCACCAGCCTGAATAAACGGCCGATGCAACAAGAAACACTATCAAGTTAAAACTGAGGCGCAACCGAGGGCAAATATTCCATCATACACATGTTTCTTATAATGAGAGGATGACACATGGGGCCTAGCTGCGTGATTATGCATCTGGCAGCGCTATCAAGATCGGAACAGGGTAGCGTGATTGAGGGCAAAAAATCCATCATACACATGTTTCTTCTAATGAGAGAATGACATGTGGGACCCATCATCGTGATTAACGGCAGATAGATCAAACAACTTTATCGAGTTCATATCAAGGAGGCACGAGCCAAGGAAAAAACTCCATCATGCACAAGTTTCTTCTAGTGTGAGGATGACACGTGAGACCCAGCAACCTGATTAAACGACAGATGCATCGAGCGACGCTATCAAGTTCGGAACAGGGAAGGAAAAAAATTCCATCATACACACGTTTCCTCTAATGTGAGGCACACATGTGGGACCCAAAAACTTGACTAAACGGAAGAGGCATCGAACTACATTATCGAGTTCAAATCAGGATGACACGACCAAAAAGTTTGGTCCGCTAGAGTCACTGACATCCGGGACCCACATGCAAAAAAATACTTCGGCGAGTCAACATCTCGCGAGGAAGCAGAAATCTTACTTCTGCCACGCTACTGTCGAGCTTCGTCCATGTTTTTAGCGGTTTTGTCATAGTAGAGGGGTGCGAAACTGGAAAAAAAGTTTTGCATCGGCCACGGTCGAGCCGAGATTTTCGTCATGGAAGACGCGTCTTCTACAACGACCGATGAGCCAAGTCGCTGCAGAAGGAAACATTTCTTGTAGTGATAGATATTTCTTGCATCTTCTTGTGTTATTTGCTGATTGATATGTTGCATTGCAATTTGCAGAAGAAAGTGCATGATCATGTCCCTACCAAGGAGGCGGTACAGATATTCAGCAGCGTGCTAGTGATGTGATGCTCTCAGATCACTGTAGAGCTTCGTTGGGGGACCCCAAGAGGAAGGTATGAAGAGCACATCAGCAAGTCTTCCCACAGAAAGAAACCAAGGTTATCGAACGAGTAGGAGGAAGGAAACGACTCAAAGGTGTTGCTAGCAACATGGAAACCTACACAACACAAACTCAAGACTTTGCCCCAACGAATAGTGAGGTTGTCAATCTCACCGTTGCTGAAAACAAACGATTAACTGTATGGTGTGGAAGATAATAGTGGTTTGCGGAAAGTAAACAGTAACAGTGGAAGATGTATCAATGGTAAATATTGTACTGTGGTCCATAGTTCACTAGAGGTGTTCTCCTTAAGATAATCAACATGTCATGCTATGTAAACAAATTACAGCAGGACAATTGACAGGACAGAGCAAGGCATAACAATGCAATACTAGGCATTCATAATCCTATGATATTTGATTAGGCAATACAACAAGATACATAGACCGCCATCCAACTGCATCTATGACTAGTAATCCACCTTCAGGTTATCATCCGAACCCCCTCCAGTATTAAGTTGCAAGCAACGGATAACTGCTTTAAGCAAAGTGTGTAAGGTAAACAATCCACTTGTTCCATGAACAAGAGATCGTTGTTTTCTCCCAAGTAGCATTACGCAACATTACATAGGAACGTACTTTTGACTTTAAGCATTTCCCGCCCCTCCATTTCAAAAACTAGCACGCCGCTGAATATCTTTACTGCCTCCTTGGCAGGGACATGATCATGCACTTTCTTCTGCAAATTGCAATGCAACAGATCAATCAGCAAATAACACAAGCAAGATGCAAGAAATATCCATCACTAAAGGAAATGTTTCCTTCCGCAACGACTGGGCCCGTCGGTCGTCGTAGAAGGCGCCTCTTCCGCGAAGAAAATCTTGGCTCGACCGTGGCTAATGTAAAACCATTTTTTTCGGTTTCGCTCCCCTCTACTACGACGAAAGCGCTAAAAACATGGAGGAAGCATGACGGGCGCGTGGCAGAAGTAAGATTTCAGCTTCCTCGTGAGATGTTGACTCGCCGAAGTAATTTTTGCGTGTGGGTCCCCAACTTTAGTGACTCTAGCGGACCAAACTTTTTGGTCACGCCTCCCTGATTTGAACTCGATAACGTTGTTTGATGCCTCTTCCGTTTAGTCAGGCTGTTGGGTACCGCATGTCTGCCTCACAGTAGAGGAATCGTGTGTATGATGTAATTTTTTTCCTTCCCTGTTTTGAACTTTATAGCGGTGCTCGGTGCATCTGCTGTTTAATCAGGCTATTGGGTCCCACTTGTCATCCTCATAGTATAAGAAACGTGTGCATGATGGATTTTTTCCTTGACTCATGCCTCCCTGATATGAACTAGATAATGTTGCTCGATCTATCTGTCGTTAATCACGATGTTGGGTCCCACATGCCAGCCTCTCATTACAAGAATTGTGTGTATGATGGAATGTTTTCCTTCGCTCCCGCTACCCTGTTCCGAACTTGATAGCGCTGCTAGATGCATCTACAGTTTAATCACGCAGTTGGGCACCACATGTCATGCTCACATTAGAAGAAATGTGTGCATGATGTTTTTTCCTTGGCTCGTGCCTCCATGATTTGAACTCGATTATGTTTCTCAATTTATCTGTCGTTAATCGTATTGCTAGGTCCCACATGTCATCCTCTCATTAGAATAATAGTGCGTATGATGGAAATTTTTCCTTCATTCCTGCTACCCTGTTCCGAACTTGATTGCGCTGCTAGATGCATCTACCGTTTAATCACACAGCTAGGCCCACATGTCATCCTCTCATTAGAAGAAACGCGTGTATAATAGATTTTTTTCCCTCGGTTGTGCCTCCGTGTTAACTTGATAGCGTTGGTTGGCCAATCTGCCATTTATTCAGGCTGGTGGGTTCCATATGTCAGCATCTCATTAGAAGAATCATGTGTATATGATTGAATTTTTCCTTCTCTAGTGCTACCCTGTTCCTAACAAGATAGCGTAGCTCGACGAATCTGCCGTTTGGTCATGCCACTGGTTCCCACATATCAGCATGTCATTATAAGAACGTGTGCATGTTGAACTTTTTTCTCGTTCACGCCTCCGTGTTTCGAACTTGGCAATGTTGCTCGATGCATCATCCGTTTATACAGGTTGTTGGGTCCCACATATCAGCATCTCATCGTGTTTTATGGGCAAAAACACGTGGATTTGAGTGGGATCCAAGAGGTTGGCGCACGCCCCTAGGCAAGACGTAGCGGTTGGCTCAGTCGGATGTCGTTTCCCTGTAACCATCACCATAAACCGGTCCTTTAGTATCCGTACAGGGATCTGGGTCTGAGGTGTATTGCATGAGGTGTAGTACCGTGAAAGAAAGAAACGTGTGCATGCTGGAGTTTTTTCATGCTCGCGCCTCCGTGTTTCGAACTTGGCAATGCTGCTCGATACATCGGCCATTTATACAAGCATGTGGGTCCCCCATACCAGTCTCTCATTAGAAGAATCATGTGTATATGATGGAATTTTTTATTCTATAGCTACCCTGTTCCAAACTAAGAATATGCCACATGTCAGCATCTAGCGTTTGGTCACGCCGCTAGGCCCCATATGTCAGCATCTCTTTAGATGAACATGTGCATGTTGAAAAAAATTCTCACTCACGCCTACCTTATTTGAACCTGGCAACATTGCTCGATGCAGCACCTAAGGTCTCTTTGGTGGGTCCCACATGTCAGCCTCTCCCTAAATGAAATATGCTGTGATGGACTTTTTTCGGTCGCCTTCGTTGTTATGACTTTGGTCCATTGCTGGGTCCCAGATGTCAACCTCCTCTGTGAGGACACGTGTGTAGGTTGTTCCTAGATGTCAGTCTCCATTTAAAATAAATATGTGTGTGTTGGATTGTTTTTCAGGTCGAGTCAGCCATTCTGACCTTGGCAACATTTCTAGATGCAGCAGCAGTTTATTGGGACCTAGGTATCAGTCTGTTTTAAAGTTAATCTATACTCTGTTGCTGGGTCCCACACGTCAATGTTAGTATATAATAACAGAAATTGCCACGACCACTATTTTGACCTTGGTCAGTTGCCAGCTCTCAGATGTCAGCCTCCTCTGTGCAGGAAACATGTCTATGCTGGGTCCCAGATGTCAGCCTCTATTTGAAAGAAACGTGTATGTGTTCGATTATTTTTTTGGATCGAGTCTGATGTTCTGATCTTGGCAACATTGCTAGACCTAGCAGTAGTTTACCTGGGTCCCAGATGTCAGCCTCAGAGTACAAAAAGATGACTACAAAAAAAACACAAATTGCCTAGGATTCGAACTCGAGACCTAAGAAATGGTAAACGGCGTGCCTTGCCACTGCAAAAGAAATAGTTAATACAACAGAAACGTTAAACGGTTCCTTATATAAGTTTAAAAAGCTTTCTTTGACCATATTTATCTACTTTGAAATAATAAGATGATGCTCCTAGCAGCTAAAATAAAAACCGCTACATAATGTACTAGTGTTTACACGGAAAAATAGGTAGGCGGAGCTTTTTTTATCGTCATGGGCAATATTCAATGGGCTCACTCCTAAACGGAATGGGCTATGATCGGCAGCCACAAGACCATGAAAATGCCAAATTAGAAAGTTTTAGGCTATGCTTGGGCTTCATAGGCTAATTTCATGGGCTCAGTAATAAAAATTGCAGACGTCAACAAGAAAGAAAAAACAAGGAAGAAACAAATTGGCAGATATTTCGCGTGAAAATTGTTGACAACTAGGACACATAGCCCGTCTGCACCAAAAATTTCCTACTCGCGCATTCATTCCAGCAGTCAGCTACTGTCTCTGCACCATTATTCTAGAGACGCACCGGTCATAAAAACCACAGGCCACGCTCCAAAACATTCACCCTCCGTCTACCAACCGAGGTCAGCTGGTCGATCCCAACGGTATGCTTATAATTTCCTTAGTTCACTCGAATCGTTCCCTAGAAGTCATTTCGTACTCGATCTGTTTGTTTAACATTGTTCTGCACTTGATTAATTTGTTCGAATTGGTTGGCATTTTTGTTGGAATTATGCCCTAGAGGCAATAATAAAGATGTTATTATTATAATTCTTGTTCATGATAAAGTTTATGTTCCATGCTAGAATTGTATTAAGCGGAAACATTAATACTTGTGTGGTTTGTAAACAACACCGTGTCCCTAGTACGCCTCTATGGACTAGCTCATTGATCAATGATGGTTAAGGTTTCCTAACCATAGACATGAGTTGTCAATTGATAATGAGATCATATCATTGGGAGAATGATATGGTGGATAGACCCAAACAAAGCAGAGCAATTAGATCGTGTCATCGTGTTCGTCTTTGCGAAGCTTTTCCTATGTCAAATATTGTATTCCTTAGACCATGAGATAATGCAACTCCACGGTATCGGAAGAAAGATTTGAGGTCATCAAACGTCATCCTATGAGAGGGTGATCATAAAGGTGTCTCTCGGTGATCGGAAAGTATCATTGGGTTGTATGTATCGAGATGGAATTTGTCCCTCCCAAGTCGGAGAGATATACTTGGGCCCACTCGTGTCGATATCAACACCGCTTACAAGCATGTGGTTAAGGAGTTAATCACAAAGTGATATCGGATTAGACGAGTAAAGTACTTGCGTGAGCGAGATTGAACTAGGTATGGCCATGCAAGCGATCGAATCTCGGGCAAGTAAAATATCGCGAGACGAAGGGAATATATATATGGGATTGATTGAATCCTGGCATCGTGGTTCATCCGATATGATCATCGATGAATGTGTGGAGTCAATATGGGTGCAGACCCATTGTTGATTATTGATAGAAGATCATGTCTGCATATTCTCGAACCCGCAGGGTCACACACTTAACGTGTCTCGACGCTAGGATAGATTGGATAATTGGTTTATGAATTTTTGTTCGTAGTCTCGGATGGGATCCGGGATATCACGAGAGGTTCCGGAATGGTCCGGAGAATAAGATTCATATAAGTCAGTGCAATTTTTGGAGTTCGGAATTGTTCCGGGTTAATCGATATTGTACCAGAAGCTTCTAGAACCTTCCAGAAGGGGACCAACGTGGCCCCACCTTCCGGGAGGGGGCATGGGCCTATGAGGGAGTGTCCTGGCCGCATTGGGCCAGGGGCACAAGGCCCCATAGGGCCCAGCCGATTCTAGAGAGATTTGACTCGTTTAAATCTCGGGATAGAATTTCTAGATAAGGGAGAGTTTAAATCGTTTAAACTAGAGATAGGATTTCTAGATAAGGGAGAGTTTAAATTGTTTAAACTAGAGATAGGCTTGGAGGAGGGGCAAGGGCTGGCCGCCGCCCCTCTATATATAGAGGGGTGGTGCGCCCCCTTCCCCACACACCTTCCTCCAAGCTCTAGCAGCCTTGCTACCTTCCTCTCTCCCTCCCGACTGTTTGTAGGCGAAGCCCTGCAGCAGAAATTCTCCACCATATACACCACGCCGTCGTGCTGTAGATCCAATCTATCTCTCCACCATACTCGCTGGTCCGAGGAAGGAGGAGACGTCGAGGTGCTGCACGTGTGCATCTCACGGAGGCACCGCCACTTGTGGTGCTAGATCGGATCGGATCGCGAGGAGGAGAAGCGAGTATGACTACATCACCCACGTTAAATGAGCGTTCCTGTCTTGAATCTTCAAGGGTATGAAGATCTAATCCAATCGCTCTCGTTGTTTGCATCTCCTAGATTAGATCTTGGCTTTCCTCTGTTCGCTCCGTAGAAAATTTTGATTTACTATGCCGAAACCCTTGATGGTATCGAGCTAGATCTATGCGTAGATGTGTTTCACGAGTAGACGCAACATGGTTGTTGCGGGCGTTGATGTTTCTGTTGCAAGCCTCTTGTTTGTGTTCTTCTTATGGCGGGATAGTGAGATTGAAGCGGTCGGGCCAACCTTCGCGACGTCGTTCGCGAGACGGTTCCGCACTTGACGTGTGGCTTGTTCCACACATGCTGGTGGATGTCATTTCTCTCACTATAGTTGTCATGGGATTAACACGGAGTTTGGCAACCATAATATCACCGTTGTGGATTTCGTAGGTAAGAATCGTTCTTAGCATCTACTCCCATAAAGCCACGTAAAACATGCAACAACAAAGTAGGCGTCTAACTTGTTTTTGCGAGGAGTGTTTTCGTGATATGGTATGGCCCAAGATGTGATGTGTATATTGTATGCGATGATCATGTTTTGTAATGTTTCACGACTTGCATGTCGATGAGTACACAACAGGCAGGAGCCATATGGTTGTCTTTATAATTGTGTATGACCTGCGAGTCAACTTCTTATACGCCATGTAATAGCTTTACTTTATCGCTAAGTAGTTAGCAATAGTTATAGTTGCTATTCGTGGTGGAGGCAATCATGGTGGAGTGATGGAGATCATGCCGGAACGCACAAGATGGAGATCATTGCGCGAAGATTGGCTATACCATGTCACATAAAGTTATATGCATGTGATGTTTATCCTTTTATGTATCTTATCATGCTTAGATAACGACGGTAGCATTATAAGATGATTCCTCACTTAAAGATCAAGATAAAAACTGTGTTCTCCCCAAGTATGCATCGTTGCGAAAGTTCGTCGTGTCCAAGCATCACGTGATGATCGGGTGCTATAGACTCTACGCTCACATACAGGGTGCAAGCCAGTTTTGCACTGCGAAATACTTGGGTCTAACTTGACGAGCATAGCATGTATAGACATGGCCTCGGAACACAAGAACCGAAAGGTTAAGCATGAATCATATGAATGATATGATCGACACTTCTTTGTCCACCATTGAAACCACATCTCTTCTCGTGATGATCGGATTAGGTGTGGTGAATTTGGATCGTGTTCACTAAACAACTTGAGGGATGTTGAATTTAGTGGGAGTTCATCTAGTAATTTGATTAAGTTGAACTATTTATCATGAACATAGTCTAAATTGTACTTGCAAATACTGTAGATCCAATGGCCAAGTCCAACTTCAACTTCAACGTTTTCTTTGAGAAAGAAAAGCTTAGAAACAATGGGTCTAACTTCACCAACTGGTTCCGCAATCTAAGAATCATTCTCTTGGCGGACAAAAGGACTATGTCCTTGAAGCGTTAGGTAACCCCTGCTACAAGCTGCGCGGTGATGAGAAAGCTGTCATCGATCGCGCAAAGATGATTATGGTGTGATTAAGAGCACCATGTTGTTTGCTATGGAACCGAGCTTCAAAATCGTTTTGAAACCTATCCTGGCCCTTTGAGATTCTCGAGGAGCTGAAAACCATGTTTGGACTCAAGCCCGCTCGAGAGATATGAGATCTCGAGAAGTTCTTTAAGCGCAAGATGGAGGAAGGGAGTTCCATTAGTGAGCACGCCATAAAGATGTCGGGATACACTCAGCTTGAGCAAGCTGGAATGCACGATTCGGAGGAGCTCAAGATTGACAGTTCTGCAATCACTCCTCCCAGCTACAAAAGTTTTGTAGTGACTCATAATCATATTGGTTCCATCGATCACCGAGCTCTTCGCAGTGAAGGCTGCGGAAGTGGACATCAAGAAGGATAATCATGTGTTGATGGTCAACAAGCCCTCCTTTAAGAAAGGTAAGGGAAAAGAAGCCCTTCAAGAAGGGCGGCAAGCGCAATGCCCTGCGAGAAGAAGCTCAGTCTGGTCCCAAGCGGACCGAGTGCTTCTATTGCAAGGACAAGGGTCCTCGGAAGCGCATCGTCCAAGTACTTAGCGGACAAGAAGGATGGCACCATCAAAGGTATATTTGATATACATGTTATTGATGTTTTCCTTACTAGCCCTCGTTGTAGTGCACGGTATTTGATACGGTTCGATTTGCTAATATTTGTAACTCGAAGCAGAGCTACGGAATGAGCGTGACTTGCGAGGATGAGGTGACGCGATCTTGGCAGCGGATCAAGAGTTGATGTGATGGCGTCGACACGCTCTCCTTAGTTTTACCTTGGGGTTAGTTTTAAACCTTAATAAATGATATTATGTGCTGCGTTGAGCATGAACATCATTTCCGGATCGTGTTTATTGCAAGACGGTTATTCATTTAAATCGGAGAATAATGGTTGTTCTATTTATATGAGTAACATCTTTTATGGTCATGCACCTCTTGTGAATGGTTTATTTCTTCTAAATCTCGAAAGGGATGAAACACACATCCATAACATTGAGGCTAAGAGATGCAAAGTAGATAGTGATAATACTACTTATTTGTGGCACTGTCGTCTAGGTCATATTGGTGTAAAGCGCATGAAGAAACTCCATTCTGATGGACTTTTGGAGTCTCTTGATTTTGAATCATTTGACACATGCGAACCATGCCTCATGGGAAAGATGATCAAAACCCCGTTCTTCGGTATGATGGAGCGAGCAACGGACTTGTTGGAAATCATACATACCGATGTATGCGGACCGATGAGTGTTTCGATGCGCGGTGGATATCGCTATTTCCTCACTTTTTCCGATGACTTAAGTAGATATGGGTATATCTATTTAATGAAACATAAATCTGAAACATTTGAAAAGTTCAAAGAATTTCAGAATGAAGTGGAGAACCATCGTAACAAAAAGATTAAGTTTCTACGATCCGATGGGGCGAATATTTGAGTTATGATTTTCTCACGCATCTTAAAGCAAGCGGAATTGTTTCGCAACTCACGACACCGAACACCACAGCAATGGTGTGTCTGAACGAATCGAACCCTATTATATATGGTCCGATCGATGATGTCTCTTACTGATTTGCCGTTATCATTTTGGGGTTATGCATTAGAAACCGCTGCATTCACTTTAAATAGGGCTCCATCTAAATCCGTTGAGACGACACCGTATGAACTGTGGTTTGGTGCTAAACCTAAGTTGTCGTTTCTTAAAGTTTGGGGATGCGAAGCTTATGTCAAGAAGTTGATGCCGGACAAGCTCGAACCCAAAGCGGAGAAATGCGTCTTCATAGGATACCCTAAGGAAACTATTGGGTATACCTTCTATCACAGAACCGAAGGCAAAGTGTTTGTCGAAAAGAATGGTTCCTTTCTTGAGAAGGAGTTTCTCTCGAAAGAAGTGAGTGGGAGGAAAGTAGAGCTAGACGAGGTTATTGAACCTTCTATTGAATTGGAGAGTAGCAAGACCTGAAATTGTTCCAACGCTTTGCACCAACAATAGAGGAAGCTAATGACAAGGATCATGAAGCTTGGACGATCTTGCCATCGAGCGTTGCAGGTCGACAAGGTCGCGTGCCCTCCCGAGTGGTACGGAAACCTGTCTTGACTGTCTTGTTAGTAGAATACGGTGAACCCGCGAACTATGAGGAAGCGATGAGCCCAGACTCGAGAAATGGCTAGAAGCCATGAAATCCAATTGGGATCCATGAGCAAAACCAAGTATGGACTTTGGTGGACCCTCCTAGCGACGAAAGGCCATTGAGTGCAAATGGATCTTCAAGAAGAAAGCGGACGCGGATGGTAATGTTACCATCTATAAAGCACGGCTTGTCGCGAAAGGTTTTCGACAAGTTCAAGGTGTTGACTACGATGAGACTTTCTCTCCGTAGCGATGTTTAAGTCCATTCGGATTTTATTAGCAATTGCTGCGTTTCATGATTATAAAATATGGCGGATGGATGTCAAGATCGTTCCTCAATGGCAACATTGATGAAGAGTTGTATATGATGCAACCCGAAGGTTTTGTCGATCCTAAGGATGCTAGTAAAGTATGCAAACTTCAGCGTTCCATTTATGGACTGAAGCAAGCATCTCGGAGTTGGAACCTTCGTTTTGATCAAGTGATCAAGAGCTTTGGATTTGTTCCAAATTGCTACGAAGCTTGTATCTACAAGAAAGTGAGTGGGAGCTCGGTGACGTTTCTGGTACTGTATGTGGATGACATATTGATTATCGAAAATGACATCAACATGCTTAACGATGTGAAGTGTTATTTGAACAAGTGTTTTTCAATGAAAGACCTAGGTGAAGCTGCTTATATATTGGGCATCAAAATCTATAGAGATAGACAAAGACGCCTGATAGCTTTAAGCCAGAGTACATACCTAGACAAAGTTCTGAAAAGGTTCAGAATGGATAAGGCAAAGAAAGGTTCAGTACCTATGTTGTCAGGTAATATATTGAGCAAGGCTCAGTGTCCAGCTACGGTAAATGATAGGGAAGCTATGAGCAAAGTGCCTTATGCCTCGGCCATAGGTTCCATCATGTATGCCATGCTGTGTACTAGACCGGATGTGTCCAATGCTCTTAGTTTGAAGCGAAGATATCAAAGTGATCCAGAGGAACCTCGGACAGCCGTGAAGAACATCCTAAAGTACCTAAATAGAACTAAAGAAATGTTCTTAGTCTATGGGGGTGATGAACAGCTTGTCGTAAAAGGTTACGTCGATGCTAGTTTCGACACCGACAAGGATGATTCTAAATCTCAGACAGGATACGTGTATATTTTGAATGGAGGAGCTGTGAGCTGGAGAAGCTGCAAGCAAAGCGTGATCGCGGGATCTACAGTAGAAGCGGAATACATGGCTGCCGCAGCGTCCAAGTGAAGGAGTTTGGATCGAAACTTCATCATCGAGCTTGGCGTGGTTCCAAGTGCATTGGACCCATTGGAGATATTGTGTGACAACACCGCGCCATAGCACTCGCTAAGGAACCAAGATATCATCCAAAGACCAAGCATATCAACCGCAAGTTTCATATAATCCGAGATTATATAGCAGATGGAGATCTGAAGATTAGCAAAGTACATACGGATCTGAATGTCGCAGATCCATTGACTAAACCTCTTCCACGTGTAAAACATGATTAACACCTCAGTGCCATGGGTGTGAGATTGTTGCCAGATGTAAACTAGATTATTGACTCTAGTGCAAGTGGGAGACTGTTGGAATTATGCCCTAGAGGCAATAATAAAGATTTTATTATTATAATTCTTGTTCATGATAAAGTTTATGTTCCATGCTAGAATTGTATTAAGCGGAAACATTAATACTTGTGTGGTTTGTAAACAACACCGTGTCCCTAGTACGCCTCTATGGACTAGCTCATTGATCAATGATGGTTAAGGTTTCCTAACCATAGACATGAGTTGTCAATTCATAATGAGATCATATCATTGGGAGAATGATATGGTGGATAGACCCAAACAAAGCAGAGCAATTAGATCGTGTCATCGTGTTTGTCTTTGCAAAGCTTTTCCTATGTCAAATATTGTATTCCTTAGACCATGAGATAATGCAACTTCCTGGTATCGGAAGAAAGCTTTGAGGTCATCAAACGTCATCCTATGAGAGGGTGATCATAAAGGTGTCTCTCAGGTGATCGGAAAGTATCTGTTGGGTTGTATGTATCGAGATGGAATTTGTCCCTCCCAAGTCGGAGAGATATACTTCGGGCCCACTCGGTAATCGATATCAACACCGCTTGCAAGCATGTGGTTAAGGAGTTAATCACAAAGTGATATCGGATTACGGAACGAGTAAAGTACTTGCTGTGAACGAGATTGAACTAGGTATGACGATGCAAGACGATCGAATCTCGGGCAAGTAAAATATCGCGAGACGAAGGGAATATATATATGGGATTGATTGAATCTGGCATCGTGGTTCATCCGATATGATCATCGATGAATGTGTGGAGTCAATATGGGTGCCTGCACCTTCGTTGATTATTGATAGAAGATCATGTCTGCATATTCTCGAACCCGCAGGGTCACACACTTAACGTGTCTCGACGCTAGGATAGATTGGATAATTGGTTCATGAAGTTTTGTTCGGAGTCTCGGATGGGATCCGGGATATCACGAGAGGTTCCGGAATGGTCCGGAGAATAAGATTCGTATAAGTCAGTGCAATTTTTGGAGTTCGGAATTGTTCCGGGTTAATCGGTATTGTACCGAAAGCTTCTAGAACCTTCCGGAAGGGGACCAACGTGGCCCCACCTTCCGGGAGGGGGCATGGGCCTATGAGGGAGTGTCACATTGGGCCAGGGGCACAAGGCCCCATAGGGCCCAGCCGATTCTAGAGAGATTTGACTCGTTTAAATCTCGGGATAGAATTTCTAGATAAGGGAGAGTTTAAATCGTTTAAACTAGAGATAGGATTTCTAGATAAGGGAGAGTTTAAATTGTTTAAACTAGAGATAGGCTTGGAGGAGGGGCAGGGCCGCCCCTCTATATATAGAGGGGTGGTGCGCCCCCTTCCCCACACACCTTCCTCCAAGCCCTAGCAGCCTTGCTACCTTCCTCTCTCCCTCCCGACTGTTTGTAGGCGAAGCCCTGCAGCAGAAATTCTCCACCATATACACCACGCCGTCGTGCTGTAGATCCAATCTATCTCTCCACCATACTCGCTGGTCCGTGGAAGGAGGAGACGTCGAGGTGCTGCACGTGTGCATCTCACGGAGGCACCGCCACTTGTGGTGCTAGATCGGATCGGATCGCGAGGAGGAGAAGCGAGTACGACTACATCACCCACGTTCCGACGAACGTTCCGCTGTGTGAATCTTCAAGGGTATGAAGATCTAATCCAATCTCTCTCGTTGTTTGCATCTCCTAGATTAGATCTTGGCTTTCCCTCTGTTCGCTCCGTAGAAAATTTTGATTTACTATGCCGCGAAACCCTTCAATTTTATTGCGCTCGGTCGATCTGTTCTCTCAAATATGTAACATAGTTCTGCACTCAATTTTTGAAATAGGCTAAAATTACGTGGCATTTATAGTTCTATATTCCATCAGTTTGCTCAGATATCTTGGCTTAATTAGATCTATAATCAACATGTTCGCTGAAATATCATGAAAGAATCTGACAATCTTTATCCTCAAAAGATGGAGAGATATTGGATATTGAACAGACAAAAAGCAACATCATCATATTGGGCAGGTGTTAATGACTTCATGAAGTTTGTTAAACATCATAACAACGACTCGGATGTGTTTTTCCCATGTCAACAATGCCTTAATTATAAAAAGCTGAGTTAGAGCATAGTTGCAGACCATATATTCATTAATGGGATGCAACACACATACATTAGGTGGACTAAACATGGTGAACCATATGATCAGCATGTTCTTGATCCTCTAGCTAATGTTGGTCTGCCTGAAGCTCATCAGATCGAGGATGAGGACCTTTCTGGTTTGTTAGGGACTTGTACCCCACTGCAAGCAAAAAGAGTGGCCCTTCTCTTAAAAGTTCACCTTTCTCTGTCCTGATAGAAGATGCCAAGTGTTCAGTGGACCCTGATTCTGGTATCTCAAGATTTGAAATGGTAATAGAATTACTAAAGGAGAAGTCGTCCAACAAGGTTAACAACAAAGCTTTCGATGTAGTGATTAAGGTATACAGGGAGTCAATCCCTAGGGAAGGACTGCCAAAATCCCTTTATGAGATGAAACAGTACATCAAGGTACTCAGAATATCATATGAGAAGATCCATTTTTGTCCAAATAACTATGTACTGTTCTGGGAGGATTATGAAAACCTCGATAAATGCCTAGTATGTAACGACTCAAGATGGAAACATGGTGATAAAAAGAAGAAAGATCCTTGTAAGGTTCTGAGATATTTTTCAATTATAGATAGATTGCAGAGGCTGTTTCAGTTAGAACAAACATCTAAGGAAAAAGATGGCATAAAAATATTCTCAAGCCAGACAATTACTTACTGAGACATCCAGCTGATGGCAATAAATGGAAGAATTTTGACAAGGCTCATCTAGGATTTGATGCGGATCCAAGGAACCTGAGACTTGGCCTAGCTACAGATGGATTTAACCCATTAGGCAACATTAGTAACTCGTACAGCATGTGTCCAGTACTTGTTACAATTTACAACCTGCCTCCCTAGGCATGCACTAATCAGTCGAACTGCTTGCTGACTTTACTCACCACGGGTCCCAAATCACCTGGTATGGATTTTGATCTGTTCATGCAGCCTCTTATACGAGACTTGCAGAAGCTATGGAAGGGTGCCATGACTCTTGATATCCTTGCAAGCAAACCTGAAGATGCCAAGTTCCCTCTGCGTGCTGGTGTGCTGTTCTGCACCCATGATTTTCCAGCTTTTGGCACTATGTCAGGCAGAGTGGCAGGAGGTTACAACGCATGTGTTTGCTATGAGTCAAAACAGGTCACAGTGAGGCTACAAAATAAGATCGGTTACCTTGGCCACCGGGTTTTTCTTCCTGTAGGCCACAAATTCCAAATAAACTAAAAAATGCAGTTCTATGAAAAGAGGACTGAGTATGGCACTACACTATGAAAGTTCACTGCAACTGAGTTGCAGGCGCATCTAGAAAAGGTCGGAAATATCAAACCAGGAAAACAACTAGCTGCCAAACAAGGTAAAAGAAAGAATACAGAAGATGCACCGATAGCAGGAGCAGCATCAAAAAGGAAGAGAGCGGAAGAAATAGCAGCAGCTGCCCAAGGGAAGTAAAAGGAACCGAGAATATTTTATGAGCGTAGATCCATTCTATGGGACTTGTCATATTGGGCTGGTAAGACGCTTCGACATAATATTGATGTCATGCACATGGACAAAAATATATGTGACAGCATTATAGGCACATTACTCAACACTCCAACCAAGAAAAAATATAGCTATAATGCTAGGCTTGACTGCAAAAAACTCAATGTTATGAACAACTTGAAGCTGCATCCTGAAGACACGGTTGATAAGGGCGATGAAAAACATTAACAATTTTGAGGTGCATAATTTACTTTGTCGATGAATAAAAATGTACTATTTTGTGACTTCCTACGTGGTGTGAAGTTCCCATCTGGATTTGCTTCCAACATTGCAAATTGTATCAATGCGGAGGGGAACAAGCTCCAAGGGTTGAAAACTCATGATTGCTACATCCTACTACAAAGACTTTTAGCTCTTGGTGTTAAAGGTTTAGTGAACAAGTATTTCTACAACGTGCTTGCAGAATTGGGAAATTTCTTGATGGAAATTTGTAGCAAAACTCTTGACAGAAGAGTTGTAGCGCGTCTTCAGACGGACATAGCAGAAATCTTGTGCAAGCTTGAGATGATATATCCACCATCCTTCTTTGATGTGATGGTGCATTTGGTTGTTCATATGCGTGAATATGCACTTTATAGAGGTCTCGTACAGTACGGATGGATGTATCCTATAGAACATCAACTTTGCACTTTCAAGAGCACTGTTAGGAACAAGGATAGAGACCAGAGGCTTGCATTGCAGAGGAAAATATTGCTGCTGAAGCATTTGCATTTTTCTTAAGATACATTCCTGGTCGTAAAACGAGATCCAATCTGGGGTGGCAGAACTAAAGAAGTTTAAAAAACTGTTTTTAACCATGGTGTTTGCCTAGTAGAAAAGAAGGAACATAGAACATTAATACAGAACGAATATGACCAACTCACTTGGTATGTGCTGAATAACGCCGATGAGGCTAAAAACTTTGTTGCGTGAGTACTATTCATACATATCCTCACATATATGAAATGAAACTTGTAGCAAGATATGTCCTGATGTCTGACTTGACTATCATTTTTGTAGGTTATTTAAAGCAACCAAAAGAAATGATTATGTTGCAACAGTATGTAGGGGTGGGTTTCAGGAATGGTTTAGGAATCATGTAAGATGTTCAACTGAACTTTGAATTGCATATGAATTGTGCACATGAGATGACCTCTTGATTATTTTGTATAACCACAGATCACGAAGTCGCATGAATATTACCTGGGTGATGTTAGTGATGGTCTCTATGCCCTATCACGTGGTACCGCAAAGAGGGTGCAGACAGCTTCAGCTTGCAATGACGATGGTATCCACTACAACACTTATGAGCATGAGAAACATTTGAAGACACAAAACAATGGCATCACGACTAGTGGAGAGCACTTGACAGCCAAAATGAAGAAGTCAGAGGACTATGATCATTGTGGTCGCATAAAAGAGGTTATTGAGTTGAACTATAACGACAAGACTGGTGGTCGCTCCGTGGTTCTATTCAAGTGTTATTGGTATGAACAAGATCCGAACAAGAAAAGAGGCCCCGGAAATGAAGGGAATTTCATATCAATCAATACTACTGCTGAGTGGTACAAGGAGGAACCTTATATTTTGGTAACTCAATCTTCCAAGGTAATATTCTTGGATGACAGAGATAATAACGACTGGCAATATGTGCAAAAGTTTCCGGCAAGGAGCACCTATGATGTGAATGAGTATGGCGAGCCAGTCACCATTGATGTTGCCCACCAAGATGATCCCAGTGTTTGTATGGTAACTGAACTGGCTGACGTCCATGATAATTTGATTGCGAGAGGCGACTCTATGCATGATGGACAAATATATTTCACTATCGAGATTAGTATAGTGGAAAAATACAAGAATAAACTAGTTCTACCTGATGAATCTCAGGACATGTATGATGAATGGCAAGAGGAAGAAGATCCAACCTAGTCGGAATATGTGGATCTAGAACGTGGCGGTGCTGAAAGTTATGATGGTGATAATGGTTAGACTGTTGTTTCAAATTATGCAGTGATATGATGAACATTGATTCATTCTGGTTTTCTCATTTTAAAATGTATGAGACATGATGAAATTTTCTTGTTGGATTGTAATCCTAGACTAATTGTTTTCCCTGTCTAAATTGGATTAAGCTTAATTTGACAAGTGCAAACATATGTAGAACATGTTTAGTACATTAATTAATTATCAACCACATGACCAGGTTTCATACTGGAGGGGGCATATGCACCTCGTGTCAGTATAGATGGGCGAGTACATTGTCTCGTCGGATAGGGCAGCTGGCGCTGGTCTTAAACCACATCCCTGGAGATGCACCGTTGTGCGCTTTGACAGCGCCTACATGCATATGCTCTGATGCGTGCACCAAGTGTTGATGTGGAGCACTTCGTTGGAACCCCAAGAGCAAGGTGTGATGGATCACAGCAGCAAGTTTCCCTCAGTAGAGACCGAGGTTATCGAACCAGAAGGAGGAAGGAAACGTCACACATGTGTTTCTGGCAACGTGGAGACCTACACAACACAAACTCAAGACTTTGCCCCAACGAATCAGTGAGGTTGCCCAGCTCACCGATTTGCTATAACAAAGGATTAAACGTATGGTGTGGAAGGTAATGGTTTGCAGCAAGTAAACAAGTAACAGTGGAAGATGTATCAATGGTAAAGATTGGACCGGGGTCCATAGTTCACTAGAGGTGCTCTCCTTAGATAAACAACATGGCATGAAGGGTAAACAAATTACAGCAGGGCAACTGACAGGAACTGAGAAAGGCATAACAATGCAATTACTAGCTACCAAGATCCTATGAAGTTGATTGGGAAATACAACATTATACGTAGACCATAATCCAACTGCATCTATGACTAGAAGTCCACCTTCAGGTTATCATCCGAAACCCCTCCAGTATTAAGTTGCAAGCAACAGACAACTGCTTTAAGCAAAGTGTGTAAGGTAAACAATCCACATGTTCCATGAACAAGGGACCGTTGTTTTCTCCCTAGTAGAAACAGCACATCTACAACCGAAGAGATTTCTGTCACTTCCCTTGGAAACTAGAGGCATGAACCCACTATCGAGCATCATTACTCCCTCTCGGAGTCACTAGCAACTACTTGGCCAAGATAACCAATAGCAACGGAGAGCATGCAAGATCACAAACAACACGGACATGATAGAATCATAAAGATAGAACCATTAATCAAACCAACATAATAATCTCAATATCCATCTGATCCCCGCAAACACAACATGCATGATTACAAATGGATTAGATCTTGATCATGAACGGAGCTCACAAGATCTATACATGAAAGCACAAAGGAGGAGATACAACCATCTAGCTACTACATGGATCCATAGTCCAAGGTGGAACTACTCACGAATCATACCGGAGAGAAGGCCTCCGGGATGATCTCCCCTCCGGTAGGGTGCCGGGAAAACTTCAGATCCCCCCGATCTAGGGACGATGGTGGCGGCGGCTACAGACGGTTTCGTGGAGATTTGTGATCGGGTGTCGAGAGTTTCTGTATCGGGGGCTTCTTATAGGCGAAGGGGAGAGTCCAGGAAGCGACTAGGGTAGGCAAACCCTACCCAGGCGTGGGTCCACCTGACCCCGCGCCTGGGTGGGTTTGGCCTCCCTGGCCCGCTTCTCCGTCTCCCCTCTGGACTCCTTGTTCCCCATGGAAAGTTATTGACTTT
Organism: Avena longiglumis; assembly: GCA_030063025.1. Classification (NCBI taxonomy): domain Eukaryota; kingdom Viridiplantae; phylum Streptophyta; class Magnoliopsida; order Poales; family Poaceae; genus Avena; species Avena longiglumis. The sequence continues at coordinate 425,046,331 of CP125974.1, read as the reverse complement.
GAAGTTTGTCCCGTCTAATTCCGAGAATATTTCTTTACTAACTTTTCTGAAACCAAAAACAGCAGAAAACAGGCATCTGGCACTGTTGCAACTTGTTAATAGGTTAGTACCAGAAAACGTGTAAAAAGCACCTCAAAGTGTAGACAAGTAAAGAAAAGTAGATACTAAACAAGCATGGAGCATCAAAAATTATAGATACGTTTCCAACGTATCAGCATCCCCAAGCTTAACACATGCTCGTCCTCGAGTAGGTAAGTGATAAAAGAATAATTTTTGAGGTGAACATGCACCCTCACAATAAAGATCCAACCATTTGCAAGCATTGAAAGCTAGGATCAAAGAACTCTAAACATGCGCAAGAAAGATGGAGTTCTAACAATAGGACATAGTAACTACGCATGCAGCATGGCAAGTTACAAACAAAGATCATGAATAATATGCATTGAAAAACGTTTGTTTGTTTCACATGTAGAAAACATAGCATAGTGGCAATCAGCTTGTCCCTCATAGAGTAGCAATATAAATGCATAGGACACCTACAAAGTTCACAAGGGTGACTAGAAACAAATAGCACAAGAGCAAGTAATAACACAATATGCATCAATTAGTAAGCTTTGGAACATTGCACACAGAATGACAACTATGCTCTCTTAATGGTGCCTAAAGGTAGATGTAACATCCCAAAAAATATTAAACTAGAATCATCAAACTCTAATCACCAAATTTAGGATTAACAAAAACTTTTCCAATTAAAATAGGAAAGCATTCATATGGGTGTGCATTACAATTTGGATTCTTTTGAATTGCCATGATTATGTGTTTCTTTGCTTGTAAAATGATTCTTAGGTGAAATAAACATCATCTAAACAATCCCCACACTTTTCCCAAAGACAAATAAATCAAAATAAACAAATTAAGTGAATGGTCACTTTGGCCAAATTAACTCCCATGCCTACTTTGGCTGTCTCTAACTTTCAGAACTTAACAGAAACATGTATGAATCTTTGCACCCCTTGATAGTACTCATAACAAAGTATCAAGGCCCACCTTGTGATCATCCAGAAACATTCAAATGCATAGTTTAAATGATAGTTGAAAATTGAATCTAGTTCATATGGGAAGATCCCACTTTTTCAAAAACCACTCAAACCAACTCAATTTTCAAAACCCAAGCATCTACAGACTCACCAGCACATGCCTAGCACACCCACCAAAAATAATTTCAAAATTCAAAACTTGAATTCATGCGGCCATTTCATCAAACACCTTGCAGATGCAAATCAAAAAAAATCAAAACACTATAGTGTGCAGTGATTCTGGCCTAACTTGTTCCCTCTCTGGACACCACTAGCTTCAGTTGATCATCTAACAACCTTAACTAATCACTAGCCCCACTGTAAACTCGCCAATACCATCAATGGTGAACAGGCCGAGCGCACCCATGTCACCCCAATGTGGATATCAGGCTAGAGGAAGAACTAGCCGTGCCAACCTTGTCTGGGAGGTAGCCCATGCCTCACCGCCCCCTCTCGACCAGCCCTGCCCCGCAGACAGCAACCAGAACCGCCAGGAACGCCGTGCTCGTGCCGCTGTCGACCATGCCGACGTGCACCACAGAGCATGCTCCGTTCCCACGCAACCCGACCACCTCGAGCCCTCGCCGCCCGCCAACATGCTCCCCACCATCCCAGGAAACCGCCAGACATGCCCATTTCACCGTCTGTGCCCCATAGCCACCGCTCGCCGTCGAAGACACCGCCTCTGCCTCGCAGAGCATCGAGCGTTCCCGACCATTTGCCACCGCCCCTACACGCGCATTAAAGCCCTAGAGCATCGCCAGGAGACCACCGATCGATCGCCACCCTCGGACATGCCTCTAGCTGCCCGTAGCCGTGTCGCCACCATCGCCTGCCCATTCCGTTCGGTCTCACCGTCGAGCCTATAAAAGGAGGCCACCCCCAGCCTAATTGAGCACACCATCTCACTCCCCTCACCTCACTGATCATTCCACCCAGTATCCGGAGCAAGGCGATCAGCGCATCGCCGGAATTGCGCCGGAGCAGGCCGCCTCTAGAGATGAAGGGCTCCGTCAATTTCGTCCACCCTAGGAGGAGCTGCCGATACCAGGAGGTTCTCCGTCGTCTACTGGCTGCTCGCTCAAGACGCCGACCCTGCTTTGAGCCCGGTGAGCCCCCGACGACCCCCATCTGCCGCGTTAGGTTTCTGTCTCGCCGGCGCCGCCCGACGTGGACGATGAGTAACAGCCGTTCGATTATAATTAGATCGTGTGGATGAGATTGCCCCGTACCGCTTCGCGTTTAAAGAGACACTGACTGGTGGAACCCACATGTCAGTTGCGCCCCGCGTCGTAGAGTGACACTGGGCCGGCCCATTAGCAGTTCCCACGCAGCCCAGTCGTTTGAATTTAACTTTTTCCAATTTAATTCAAACCTAGTTCTGTAACTAGTTTAAAAAATCAACCCAGTTTGATTCAGTGAACCAAATTGAATAAAACAAATTTTGTTATAAAGGTTTTGAAATGATTAATCCAAGCCCATTGGATTCAAATCATTTGAATCTATAGATCAACCTTGGTAAAAATAACAAGGCAGAAGCTTTTCTGCATTCAAACATTTTCCAAATTTAAACTATACTAGCTTTTGAGTTGATTCCAACTCTCAAAAATTACATTTGATCATACCTTTCAGAATATATAAAAACATATGGGTTTACTGACAGAAATAATGTTCAAGTAATAAAAGAATTCCACATAGGAATTTCTAGTCATTTATTTTTATTTGAAATAAAAGGTTAATTCTTATTAAATTGTGACACCACTTTAAATCACATTCCCATGTACTGAAATATGTGGTGATGACATGTGTCAACATGATCCCATGTTTGGTTTGGAGAATATTAAATGTTAAGTAGTTTTTCAATGAGTAGAAATTACTTTTCTAAAAATAAAAGAAATTAAACCAAGCTTTAATCTTGTAATGTTAGTGATGATGCTAGATCATCTATAGGACCCTTTTGTGTGATGATTGCAAATAGTTAAGTATTGTTTGGTGATTGTGTACCTCGTATTTATTCATAGACGCTAGTACCGACCAAGGATACGAGGAAGAAGGAGGATACTATGAAGAAGAAGCCGAGGCGAACTTCAACCACTGCTCTGCAAAAGGCAAGCCTTACTATGCAAGTTAACCTTGCAAGACAATACTTGCAAGCTAACACTTGCAATTTAGCAAGCTTATACTGATACCTATGCAAGCAAATACTTGTTTGTTACCATGCCAACTATATGCCTTAAGCATATGTGATCATACCCACTGGATAATCCCAATCCTAGTTTTACTTGCAAGTTGTCTACTTTATTTCTTTATCAAAGCTATTACTTAGAGTTATTTAAGTAAATTGTAAATACTAGAAAGATAATTGAAGGTTGCATAAAGAGCATAAAACTTAGCCTAAGCTAGATAATCTTTATGTCATCCTAAGGCATGAGATTGAACTTAGTAAAACTCCCCTAGTTTACCACCCCTCATTAGTACTTACCCACACTTGTAGATGCTAGTGCTAAGCATAAAACTTGATCAACTTTAGATGGGAATACTTGGTGGAAAAATGGTTATGAAAACCTTGGAATGATGGATTATTCTATTGAGATGTTTTGACATGTGTTTCCGAACACCAGATGATTTGGATGATGAAAATGTTGATGCATGAGCCTTAGCCCTTTATAAAACTGATGGTTGTCTGGATGCGATACCATTCCAATTTTACCGTACAACCACAATACCCAAGAATTGGGTAGGGCTTGACTGGAAACTTATATACCTTAGTATTGGTTCCCTCACGGCCAAGGTCTGAGCTGAGGCTACCTTGTGAAGATTGTCCACCTGTGCAGTACCCAAGATGACAGTTGTTCATGGTTGGGAGGCCAAACTCACAGGAGAGGTGCTTATACTAGGGCGTGTAATCGAAAGGTTAGGATTGATTATCCGCATACTGAGTATGGTGAATTCAGGATTTGTTCCTGACGGATGTATCGAATATTGTGGTGAAAGTGTACAATCTCTGCAGAGTGTCAAACTATTCGAATAGCCGCGTCTGCGGTTATGGACAGTTGGAGTGGCCATACTATTCCCCCGTCAATTGGACCACCTGAGCTTCATGATGTACGATCGTCAGCAGGAGTTGGACAATTGCCGTGACTACTCCAACCACAAGTCCGCCATCATCAAGACCAAGGATCAGACCATCTCCATGCTAGCAAAGGATCGCAAGTCTCGCCGCCGTCAGCTCGACAAGAAGGAGCGCATCATTGCTCGTCTTAGCCACCATATCTCGGATTTGGAGGAGACCATCCATGAGAGAGACATGCAGTTGGAGGAAAGGGAGAATGTCGGAGAAGATCTTCGTGGAGACCCCTACTCCTATCTCAGCGATGACGATGATTTTCTGGAGGATCAGGCTATGGACTTCTTCACCGATGAGGATGATTTCGCCTTCATCGATGACGATGAGGATGATGAGGATGACGATTATGCCGACTCCGAGGAGTAGTAGCACTTGAGCACTAGCGTAGCGAGTAGTATTCGGTCCCACTATATCTTAGTTTCCAGAATGGTTCTTAAAACCATCTGTTTTTCCTTGTTGTGGTGTGTGTTTGTATTGGGTGCTATGAATGAATGAATGAAAAGCAAGTTGCTAGAAAAATCTGAGTCAAACTTAAAAAACTTTCCAAAGTCCTTGAACCTTAGAAATTTCCCTCTTTTCTCATGATCTAGCTCAATCTTCAGATGCCACGCGGAGGAAGTAGTTCATCCCCAGACCGATGTTGCAGATCCTGCAAATGTTGGTTTCTGACCGCGAAGCTGAAAGAGCCGAACGTCAAGCCAACTTAGACACCCTTCAGCACATAGCTCAGATGGCCAACAACAACCAAGGCCACGGAAACCAGGACAACCATGGATCTAAGCTCAAGAATTTCCAGAACACTAACCCACCTGTTTTCACTAAGTCAGAAGAGCCCTTAGACGCCGATGATTGGCTGCAAACCATGGAAAACAACTTAGAAGTAGCCGGAGTGGAAACCAATGAGAAAGTTTTGTTCGCCACCCACTATCTAGCCGGAGATGCCAGAGCATGGTGGAACTGCGTTCATGCAATGGCCGGAGGACAGATGATGACCTGGGAGGAATTCAAGGTCAATTTCAGCAGAACCCATGTGCCACCGGGTTTGATCAAGCGAATGAGAGATGAGTTCAGAGAACTGAAGCAAGGACGGATGACTGTAGTGGAGTACCGTGACAAATTCTTATCATTAGCTAGGTATGCCCCGGATGAGATCGACACCGAAGCCAAGAAGAAGGAGAGATTCTTGAATGGTCTGCACGATGAAATGCAGACGGTGTTAGTCAATATCCCTTTTGCTGATATTGAAGCCCTAGTCGACTCTGCTATCCAGATGGAAGGAAAGATCAACAAAGCCAACGAGAACCGCAAGCGTTGCATGATGCATCAGCCAGGAACACATCAGACCCCAAAGTATCGCCCCAACCCATCTCCAGGATTTGCCCCAAGAACCAACAGACCCCCGATGAACCATCCGACCTATCCCAACCGTGGAAACCCGAGGCCCGGAGGAAATCACAGCAACCCCGGCAACTCTAACAATTTCAACTGTGCCCCACCCAAGTTCCACAATAACAATGCTGCCGCCAACACCAACACTGCCTCGAGGACTATAAGCAATGTTGTGCTTGTTACAGCCAAGGACAAGTCGCAAGTGACTTTTTATGACTGTGGAAATAAGGGTCACTACTCCAATGAGTGACCCAATAAGAATGCCGCAGCCCCCAATGAAAATGCCCCAGCTCAGCAGCAGCGTTGTGTTCAGCCTAGAAGAAGGTTTGCCCCAGGGAACTCGCTCAACCGCAACGGTCGTCTTTTTCTCATGCATGCTGAAGAAGCTCAGGAAGCGCCAGACGTCGTGCTGGGTATGTTTTATGTTAATTCAGTACTTTCTAGAGTGTTGTTCGATTCTGGTGCATCGCATTCATTTGTCACCGAAGAATTTGCCTGCACTAGTAAGATTCAACCAACCAAACTGAAGCATGTTATGATTGTTCAAATCCCCGGTTCAACCACCAAAGCTAGGCAAATTTGCAAAGCCGTCCCCATCCGAATCCATGGCATAGATTTTTATGCTAACCTGATAGTACTCGGAACTAGAGGTTTGGAAGTAGTACTAGGAATGGATTGGATGTCCAAACATAAAGGATTGATTGACTGTACCAAGAAAGCCATAACCATGACCAATACTACCGGAATATCAGTCGAGCATATATATGAAACCTTACCTCGTCAATTCAAGTGCAACAAGAGCATATCCCAACCTACCATTGACCAAGTCCGGATAGTTTGTGAATACCCCGATGTATTTCCAGATGTTTTGCCTGGTATGCCCCCAGATCGGGATATCAAGTTTATCATTGAACTAATTCCCGGAACAGGACCCATAGCTCAGAGACCATATAGTATGAACCCGTCTGAATTAGCAGAAATGAAGAAGCAACTGGATTCCATGTTGGAAATTGGATTGATTCAACCAAGTGCGTCACCATGGAGATCACCTGTCTTATTCATGGACAAGAAGGATGGAGGTAACCGTTTGTGTACGGATTAACGGAAGTTGAATGATGTCACTATCAAGAACAAGTACCCATTCCCCAAGATAGAAGATTTGTTTGATCAGTTGACCGGTGCCAAAGTGTTTTCTAAGATTGATCTTAGAACAGGCTATCATCAACTCAAGATTCGCGCAGAGGATATTCCAAAGACTGCCTTTACCACCAGATATGGATTATACGAGTATACTGTCATGTCTTTTGGATTAACCAATGCCCCCGCTTATTTCATGAATCTCATGAATAAGATTTTTATGGACTTCCTGGATAAGTTTGTCGTGGTTTTCATCGACGACATTCTGATTTATTCCAAATCAGAAGAAGAACATGAGCTACAAATAAGGACCATTCTTGGAACCCTTAGAGAGCATTAGTTGTATGCCAAGTTTAGCAAATGTGAATTCTGGTTACAGGAGGTAGGATTCCTCGGCCACATTGTCTCAGCCGGAGGAATTGCCGTTGACCCTGCAAAGGTGAAAGATGTCGAAGATTGGCAAGCCCCAAGCACTCAAACCCAAGTTCGTGCATTTCTCGGATTGACGGGATACTACCGCAAGTTCGTAGAAGGATTCTCGAGTATCGCCAGACCCATGACCCAATTGCTGAAGAAGGACAAGAAGTTTGAATGGACGGACAAACGTGAAGCGAGTTTTAAAGAACTCAAGAGAAGATTGATTTCAGCCCCAATTTTAATCATGCCAGATATCACGAAGACCTTTGATGTGTATTACGACGCATCCAAGATCGGTCTCGGATGTGTGCTAATGCAAGAGGGCAAAGTTATATCTTATCTATCTCGACAACTAAAACAACATGAGCAAAATTACCCAACCCATGACCTCGAACTCGCAGCCGTAGTTCTAGCCCTGAAGACATGGAGGCACTACCTGATGGGAAATCATTGTGAGATTTATTCGGATCACAAGAGCCTGACGTATATATTCACTCAGAAGGAGCTGAATATGAGACAGAAGATGGATTGAGCTAATCAAGGATTACAACCTGGACATTCACTATCATCCAGGTAAAGCCAACATGGTAGCAGATGCCCTTAGCAGCGTGCCGCTTGAACTCCATGATTTTGAAGGAGCAACCAAGTTTGCACAAGGAGATGGAAGATTTTCGAATGGAATTAGTAACTGAAGGGTTTTTGGCTAGCATCGAACTTCAACCCACTTTGATCAGCCAGATCAAGGAGGCGCAGAAAGGAAATGCTAGTATCGACGGAATCAAGCGTCGTATCGGTACAGGAAAGGTACCCGGATTTACCGAAGACGAAGAAGGAGTTTTGTGGTACAAAGGACGCCTTTGTGTACCAGTAGATTCTGAGTTGAAGGAAGTTATTTTGAAGGAAGCTCATGATACTCTTTATTATATCCACCCCGGAGGAACGAAGATGTATCAAGATTTGAAAGAGTAATTTTGGTGGCATAAGATGAAGAGAGAAACCGGAAGCTATATCGCCAAGTGTTGATATATGTCAGAGAGTCAAGGCGGGACATCAAAGACCCGCTGGATTGTTGCAACCCTTGCAAATTCCGGAATGGAAATGGGATTTAGTTGGAATGGACTTTATCACCGGATTGCCTACTTCTAGTAGGGGAAATGACTCTATCTGGGTCATAGTGGACAGATTGTCCAAAGTCGCCCATTTCTTACCCGTCAAAACCACATATCAAAGTTTGAAGCTAGCGGAGTTATACATCGCTAGAATCGTCAGTTTGCACGGAGTCCCCAAGAACATGGTATCGGATCGAGGAACTCAGCTTACCTCGAGATTCTGGAAAAAGTCTAAGAAGGTTTAGGATCCCGCCTAGATTTCAGCACCGCTTATCACCCTCAGACCGATGGACAAACGGAGCGAGTAAATCAAATACTCGAAGATATGCTAAGAGCATGTGTGCTAGAATATGGATCTAAGTGGGAAGACTGTCTGCCGTTCGCAGAATTTTCATACAACAACAGTTACCAAGCCAGTTTGCAAATGGCCCCATTTGAATTCATGTATGGAAGAAAGTGTCGCACCCCTATGAACTGGTCGTAAGTAGGAGAGGGTCAGATTTTCGGACCCGATATCCTACGAGAAGCAGAGGAGAAGGTTCACAAGATTCGTGAGCACCTCAAGACCGCCCAATCCAGACAAAAGAGTTACTCCGACAAGAGACGTCGAGACCTCGTCTTCAACATAGGAGATTTTGTGTATCTGAAAGTGTCACCATTGAAGGGAATGCAGCGTTTCCAACTCAAAGGAAAGTTATCCCCCAGATATATCGGACCCTTCAAAATTTTGAACCGTCGAGGAGAAGTGTCGTATCAATTGGAACTACCCAAAGAGATGTCAGCCATGCACAATGTGTTCCATATCTCATTACTTCGCAAGTGTCTCGAAGTCCCGGAGAAGACTGAAGTGTTCAAGAATATCGATCACCAGACCATAGAGATCAACGATGACCTGACCTATCCCGAAGTACCCATCCGTATTCTGGAAGAAGCTTTCAGAACTATCAGAACCCTAATCATGAAGTTTCTCAAGATTCAGTGGAGCAACCACACAAAAGAGGAAGCTACCTGGGAGCGCGAAGATCACATCAGGATGGAGTTTCCTGATCTCCTAGGTAATCTTTTCGTCCTTTTTCAAATCTCAGGACGAGATTTTGTTTAAGGGGGGAATCTTTGTAACATCCCAAAAATATTAAACTAGAATCATCAAACTCTAATCACCAAATTTAGGATTAACAAAAACTTTTCCAATTAAAATAGGAAAACATTCATATGAGTGTGCATTACAATTTGGATTCTTTTGAATTGCCATGATTATGTGTTTCTTTGCTTGTAAAATGATTCTTAGGTGAAATAAACATCATATAAACAATCCCCACACTTTTCCCAAGGACAAATAAATCAAAACAAACAAATTAAGTGAATGGTCACTTTGGCCAAATTAACTCCCATGCCTACTTTGGTTGTCTTTAACTTTCAGAACTTAACATAAACATGTATGGATCTTTGCACCCCTTGATAGTACTCATAACAAAGTATCAAGGCCCACCTTGTGATCATCCAGAAACATTCAAATGCATAGTTTAAATGACAGTTGAAAATTGAATCTAGTTCATATGGGAAGATCCCACTTTTTCAAAAACCACTCAAACCAACTCAATTTTAAAAACCCAAGCATCTACAGACTCACCAGCACATGCCTAGCACACCCACCAAAAATAATTTCAAAATTCAAAACTTGAATTCATGCGGCCATTTCATCAAACACCTTGCAGATGCAAATCAAACAAAATCAAAACACTATAGTGTGCAGTGATTCTGGCCTAACTTGTTCCCTCGCTGGACACCACTAGCTTCCGTAGATCATCTAACAACCTTAACTAATCACTAGCCCCACTGTAAACTCGCCAATACCATCAATGGTGAACAGGCCGAGCGCACCCATGTCACCCCAATGTGGACAGCAGGCTAGAGGAAGAACTAGTCGTGCCAACCTTGTCTGGGAGGTAGCCCATGCCTCACCGCCCCCTCTCGACCAGCCCCTGCCCCGCAAACAGCAACCAGAACCACCAGGAACGCCGCGCTCGTGCCGCTGTCGACCATGCCGACGTGCACCGCAGAGCACGCTCCGTTCCCACGCAACCCGACCACCTCGAGCCCTCGCCGCCCGCCAACATGCTCCCCACCGTCCCAGGAGACCGCCAGACATGCCCATTTCACCGCCCGTGCCCCATAGCCACCGCTCGTCATCGAAGACACCGCCTCTGCCTCGTAGAGCATCGAGCGTTCCCGACCATTTGCCACCGACCCTACACGCGCATTAAAGCCCTAGAGCATCGCCATGAGACCACCGATCGATCGCCACCCTCGGCCATGCCTCTAGCTGCCCGTAGTCGTGTCGCCACCATCGCCTGCCCATTCTGTTCGGTCTCACCGTTGAGCCTATAAAAGGAGGCCACCCCCAGCCGAATTGAGCACACCATCTCACTCCCCTCACCTCACTGATCATTCCACCCAGTATCCGGAGCAAGGCGAGCAGCGCATCGTCGGAATTGCGCCGGAGCAGGGCGCCTCTAGAGAAGAAGGGCGCCGTCGATTTCGTCCACCCCAGGAGGAGCTGCCGGTACCAGGAGGTTCATCGTCGTCTACTTCGTCATTCGCCCGCATCGCCGACCCTCGCCTGAGACCCGGTGAGCCCCCAACGACCCCCATCTGCCGCATTAGGTTTCTGTCTCGCCGGCGCCGCCCGACGTGGACGATGAGTAGCAGTCGTTCGATTAGAATTAGATCGTGCGGATGAGATTGCCTCGCACCACTTTGCATTTAAAGATCCATTGACTGGTGGAACCCCCTGTCAGTTGCGCCCCGTGTCGCGGAGTGACACTGGGCCGGCCCATTAGCAGTTCCCGCGCAGCCCAGTCGTTTGAATTTAACTTTTTCCATTTTAATTCAAACCTAGTTCTGTACCTAGTTTCAAAAATCAACCCAGCTCGATTGAGTGAACCAAATTGAATGAAACCAATTGTGTTAGAAAATTTTTGAAATGCTTAATCCAAGCCCGTTGGATTCAAATCATTTGAATCTATAGATCAACCTTGGTAAAAATAACAAGGCAGAAGCTTTTCTACATTCAAACATTTTTCAAATTTAAACCATAATAGCTTTTGAGTTGATTCCAACTCTCAAAAATCACATTTGATCATACCTTTCATAATATATAAAAACATATGGGTTTACTAACAGAAATAATGTTCAAGTAATAAAAGAATGCCACATAGGCATTTCTAGTCATTTATTTTTATTTGAAATAAAAGGATAAATCTTATTAAATTGTGACACCACTTTAAATCATATTCCCATGTACTGAAATATGTGGTGATGACATGTGTCAACATGATCCCATGTTTGGTTTGGAGAATATTAAATCTTAAGTAATTTTTCAATGAGTAGAAATTACTTTTCTAAAATAGAATAAATTAAACCAAGCTTTAATCTTGTAATGTTAGTGATGATGCTAGATCATCTATAGGACCCTTTTGTGTGATGATTGCAAATAGTTAAGTATTGTTTGGTGATTGTGTACCTCGTATTTATTCATAGACGCTAGTACCGACCAAGGATACGAGGACGAAGGAGGATACTACGAAGAAGAAGCCGAGGAGAACTTCAACCACTGCTCTGCACAAGGCAAGCCTTACTATACAAGTTAACCTTGCAAGACAATACTTGCAAGCTAACACTTGCAATTTAGCAAGATTATACTGATACATATGCAAGCAAATACTTGCTTGTTACCATGCCAACTATATGCCTTAAGCATATGTGATCATACCCACTAGATAACCCCAATCCTAGTTTTACTTGCAAGCTGTCTACTTTATTTCTTTATCAAAGCTATTACTTAGAGTTATTTAAGTAAATTGTAAATCCTAGAAAGATAATTGAAGGTTGCATAAAGAGTATAAAACTTGGCCTAAGCTAGATAATCCTTATGTCATCCTAAGGCATGAGATTGAACTTAGTAAAACTCCCCTAGTTTACCACCCCTCATTAGTACTTACCCACACTTGTTGATGCTAGTGCTAAGCATAAAACTTGATCAACTTTAGATGGGAATACTTGGTGGAAAAATGGTTATGAAAACCTTGGAATGATGGATCATTCTATTGAGATGTTTTGACATGTGTTTCCGAACACCAGATGATTTGGATGATGAAAATGTTGAGTCATGAGCCTTAGCCCTTTATAAAACTGATGGTTGTTTGGATGCGATACCATTCCAATTTTACCGTACAACCACAATACCCGAGAATTGGGTAGGGCTTGACTGGAAACTTATATACCTTAGTATTGGTTCCCTCATGGCCAAGGTCTGAGCTGAGGCTACCTTGTGAAGATTGTCCACCTGTGCAGTACCCAAGATGACAGTTGGTCATGGTTGGGAGGCCAAACTCACAGGAGAGGTGCTTATACTAGGGCATGTAATCGAAAGGTTAGGATTGATTATCCGCATACTGGGTATGGTGAATTCAGGATTTGTTCCTGACGGATGTATCGAATATTGTGGTGAAAGTGTAAAATCTCTGTAGAGTGTCAAACTATTCGAATAGCCGCGTCCGCGGTTATGGACAGCTGGAGTGGCCATACTGTTCCCAAATCTGTTATGTCTTGTAAAAATGGTAATCCTGGGATTGCAATGTATGGCATAACAGGCATCTGGGATTAAAAATCCGGGTGTTGACAGTAGAAGGTGGAGACTCAAATAATGGTGAAAGAAAGGCCTTTTTGTAAATGAAGCAGGGATTACAAGTTTGAAAAAGATCTTCCAAAAATTATGGTACTTGTTAGCTTTCAGCCCTCATTGCCCCTATCATAAGCATCTTGAAGTGGTTAAGGTTAAAGTGGCAAAGCTGGAGTATATGCTTGACAAAGTATAAGTTGGCAATCTCAAGTCCCTTGACTATGAGGGCTACACCTCATGGATACTCAACTTAGGGCCCAGGTAAGTTCTTTCACTGTAAGTATTTGCATATCATTGAGAACCGCCAACGGGGTACCCCTTGCACATGGTACAGGAGCTTTCCCATAACCAAAATGACAAGGCAAGCAGACAATGAGCATCTCAGCAATCTTTTTATTTACCATATACATAGCTTTTTATTGAGGATGCTTCATAGATAGCTCACTATGGTGATGCTGCAAGTTTCCACCATGATTAGGCATGGCTTAGGCTAGCAGCCCAAGCGTTTCTCTAACATAATACAAACTACATGGACTTACAAATTCCCACTTCATTTCACACCGGTAACATCCATAGACAAAATAGCATGATATCAACGGAGTACAAAAAGTACAAGTGCAATGTTGAAAATGTTCCCCGTGACAGCACGGTTCTGCTAATCCCAACTTATAAGTGCAATCATATACAACAAAGTTGCCTCAATGGTTCAAGTTTATTAGGGGCAAAGAATAAAATGTGCCATCAAGTTCGTGAGGGCTTTAATCACTAAATTTTCACATAACAAAATAGTTTTTAATTGGAAGATAGTTGAATACAAGAATATACTTGGAATGGTGTAACACACCGTGCATAGGAGTTTATAGTGGACACTTTGGAATAACTTGGTTTCTTGGTATTTGGAAGGATGAGTATAACTTACTCATACAAGTGGAGGCTAGCAAAGACCGGGAGCAACCAAATAAGAGAGCAATAATGGCCATAATTATGCAATGCAACAAAGCAAACTAATCAAAGCAAAGAGTGTTACTACAAGTTAAGTACTAAATGATCATAGAGGCTAATGGTGACTTGTCATAGTCATAACATGGTGTGAGCATGTGCCAAGTCAACCCAAGCAAAAAATCAAAGGAGAATACCATAATACTATGCTTTTGCATGCTAAAACAATGCATAATTTCTTCAAGGCACACTAAGCAATCCCAATTGTTTGGAACAAGACATGCTACAGCAATAATCACTAAGCATAATGCAAAAACAACACCTAGAATGTCATGCTAAAGTCTAAGGCACAGTCAATGCAAGCTCCTCTTGCACTTCAAGCAAGAACTTACTACTCCTTTCCAAACACCAAGAAAACTTATTTGTAAAACAACACAGCGAGAGTGGGGGTCCAAACTACTAAAGCAAACTAAGCAAAGCAAACTAAAACTAAGACGCTCCAAGAACAACACAACTGTGCATGAAACAATAAAAGTGAAGTGTCTAAACAGACCTGAGCTTTTTATTGATGAAGAAGGGGATGCCTTGGGCATCCCCAAGCTTTGACGCTTGTACCTCTTGGATATTTCTTGGGGTGACACCTATGGTGGCGTCCCCAAGCTTGAGCTTTTGTCCATTCTTCATCTCATTGCGTCATTCTCTCTCTACACCTGAATTTTTCCTTCATACAAAACTTCACACAATTTTCATTAGCAACATTAGCTTATTCAAAAGGTATTAGACCGCGGGCAAAGCTTTGGAACAGTAAGGATTTTCACTAAAAACACAAGCTACTGTAGTAACTCCTTCAAAGAAAGTCAATTTACCTGAAGAGAGCTCAAAAAAGAATCAATGACAAGCAAATGCAAATAATGGCAGAAATCTGTCAAAACAAACCAGCAGGTAGAAACGAATTTTTTCGAACATCTTATGTTGCTCAAATCAAAAAGTGTTGAACTAACTAAAGTTATCCAACATACTTGGGGATTTATTCGTAAATTTTGAGCTCAATCCGAGTTACAGAGCCTCCTCACGAATTTTTTTGGTAGAGGACAGAAATCTGTTTCAGGACAGCAACTCCCCAAATCTTAGTTCCCTCTCATTAGAGGTCATTCTTGGCACAAAAAGCAAACAAAAGGATAAGGAGAGTTTATTACAGTAGTAATAAATTACAAGACTCAAGGAAACTCTTGGGTTATCTCCCAACAAGTACTTTTCTTTAACGCCTTTAAGTTAGGCACAAGAAGCAAGAAGAATCAAGTATTTTCAAATGAAGAAGCATTAACATCAAATCTTGCTTTCAAAGGAGGATCAAAAAGCAACTTCTCTCTACTCATAGGTAAGTGTTCAATACCTTTATTGGATGGAAAATGATATTTGATGGTGCCTTCTTTCATATCAATGATGGCACCAATTGTTCTAAGAAAAGGTCTTCCCAAAGTAATAGGACAAGAAGCATTGTATTCAACATCCAAAACATAGAAATCAACAGGGACATAAGCATTGTTAACCATAATGAGAACATCATTAACACTCCCCATGAGTTTCTTCTTAACATTATCATTGAGTGGGACATTTAAATAACAATCTTTTAATGGTGGTAAATCAAGCATTTCATAAATCTTCCTAGGCATGATAGAGATACTAGAAACAAGATCACATGAAGCTTTGAGATCAAACTCATTCACTTGCATATTAATAATGGGTTCCCAACTATCTTCTACTTTCCTAGGAATAGAAGCTTTGTGTTTTAGCTTCTCTATAAGATCCCTCCTTGGTAAAGGAAAAGATCCCTGTGATTGCAATGCTAGTCCCTGGATCAATGCTAGCATCCACAGTTTAAGATGAAGTACACAGAAACAAAGGTCATTATTACATATCATTCCAGAGACAAACATAGTCTTTTACAACTCCATGGCCACAAGCCTAGTACAAGAGTTTAAATAAATAAATAGATAAATAAGTATTCATCTTCATGTGCCACAGGCAAGCATGTTGAGTGTAGACTCATGACTCCTAATCATCATCAGAATAACCTGCAACATCACAAGTTACAGCCACAGTGCGTCAATACATTGGAATAGTATTGGCAAGTGATACCTTAGTATAATATTGGTGGACTAAATACTATATGCATTTTGGCTAAGTGTAGCTTAGGCTTGCTTTGCTCCAAATAGGTTTTGCCTATCAGTTGAAAACACTAAGTTTTTCTTTGTCAAAAACTTTTCCCAAGGAACCTCCAATAGACATTGGGGTCCTTCACCCTTGTTCAACCACAAGTTTTACTTAGAAATTGGGATGAGGAGATTATTGATAGCTTCCATGTCTTGATGCTCAAGTTGTCCAATACCAGGGACATGGCTAAGTACTTAGATTCTTCCATCTGCAGAGGTTGTGCACTTTCCCCACAAGACTTGATTTTCACCAAGACAGGACCTTTCAGAAGCCTTCCCTTAGACCAAATGGACGCGCTCCAACCTATCATCCCACTACCACCAACTGTCCAAATGGCTAAGTTATTGCAACCTATATGATCCAGGCAGAGCCCATATTACCAAGTGGCTGCACTAGAAGCTTCTTAACATTTGGCCTCTGAAATCCCTTTGTTCCTGGGTGGCTTTCCACAAGTGAGATACACAAGGTAAACCATAGAAATGGGCCTTGTGTAACCACTCAACATAAACCATTCCTTCCATTGGTGTTTCATTCACTTAGTTGTTTTATTAAGCAAAACACAAGTCCAGAGACTTAGAAATATTTTAACATAGCATGAATAATTTACCACCCTTGTTTGCTACTAGCTAGGCCAAGCATGGCATAGATAAACATATTAACATATAAATTTCTAGCAATTCTACAACTACTAGGATTTCCCAAGCATAGCATATAAGGACCAAAATTTATCCATGCAAGTCTAGCAAAATATTTCTAATGCACCTTTGAAAAACATAGGAATAAATTCATGAAGTACCACTTGCCTTAGTAGTTTGGAGAGTAGCTACAATCCTCACAATCACAATCACTATTTGCACCAAAATCTACACATAAAATGATAGCACCAAATCACATACAAAATAAATACAAGCAAAATATATGGATGTATGCAATATGATATGTGATGATTTTCTATACTCAACAAGACAAGTGCACAGTACTGGTTCATAAACAAGTTCAAAACTTGTCAAACAACCTTTATTTGAATATTAAAACATTTCTCAATTAATTAATACACAAAATAGGTCTACACATGTTTCTGTAAATAAAACCATTTTAACAGAAACAAAACTTTAAACACATTGCATAAATGGAAAGGGCTTTCTCTCCTGATTCCATTGATATAAAATTTGTCAAATTTGGACGTGGGAATCAAAAGTTATGATTAAAACAAAATCAAACATCTAATAGATTCAAATCAGAAATTTAGAACGAGGAACATGCCACGCGGCGCTATCTTACTGGCTGGTACCGTTTCGCTCTGGATCGCGTCTACGAGCCGTTGGATCTAACTTAATAGCACGGCTCAGATCTGAACTTACCGCTTCGCCTAAGATCTATCCTATGCGTTAGATCTAGATCCTACGGTGTTCGATCAAACTGCCAAAGACTAGCGGCGCGCGGCGACGGCTGGCGGCGGTGCGCTCTGTCCATGGTGGGACGGTGTCTACAGGGGGGTTTGGGGTCGTCGGAGATGCTTACCAGACTCGCGGTGGTGTGCTGAAGCTCAACATGGTGGTGGTTTGTCAAGGGGCACGCGGACACGGCGAGGATTCCTCGTCGGAGTAGAGGCAGACGTCGGGCAAGCCTTGGCGTCGTCGGAGGCGAGGTTCTGGAGTGAGCTAAGACAAACCAGTGGTGTTGTTAGATGCGCACAAACCTGGCGAACACGTGCGTATCGAAAAGGAGAGGAGGGGTGGTCGGGAACTACCAGGAGGGGTTGCTGGAGTTGCGCCGAGCCTCGGTTGCTCCCAGTGGTGGACGGTGACGGTGTTCTAGGACGGTACAGAGGAAATGGAAGATATGAGAAGATGCGCAAATACATGTAGATCATGCTCGCATGAAGCAGAGACCAAGGGGAGGATGATGCTCACCGGAATTGGTCGCCGAGGTCGCTTTCTGGCGGTGTGGGTGCGATTACGGGCAGCCTGGTGGCGTGGTGTCTGTGCTGAGTGAGGGGAAAAGAGTACCGAGGGGAGGGGGTCTTATAGCCAGAGCAGGGGCGAGAATCTCGCACGCATTCATCGTCAATTAAAGGATTTCAATTCGCGGCAGATGCGGGGAAGAAACGGGCGGCGACGTGTTCCTCGCGCGGGATTTGGGGAAGACGATGACGACGTGGCGATGGGGCCACTGATCAATAAGCGCGGGGTCGAGTGGGTGCGCGTGAGAGAGAGGGGAAAACCCCGGGTGGGCTTAGTGGGCTGGTTTCACTGTTGGGCTAGAATAGCAGCGCTGGCCTTTTCTTATTTTTATTCCTTTTTCTATTTCTGTTTGCATTTTCAGAAATCATTTTCAAATGATTTCAAAAGACATTTGAATTCAAACCTTTTCAGGATTTTTGTAGAGTGCAACATTCATATTTCTGGGCATTAAAACATGTGGTCTCTCTATACAAGCTTGGTTCTTTTGATCAAATAAAATAAACAGTGACATTGCACTTGGTTTGATCAAGTTTTGAATTTGGTTTCAAAATCCATATTTTTTTTGTAAATTTTGGTTTATGCTCTAGCAATCAAGCAAAACAATCTGAGAGTAACAAGGTTTGATTCATGAACAATAATCTCTCAATGGAGAGTAGCATTTGATTTAATGCTGATCACATAAAATAATGAGCTCATATGCTCCTGTTTTTTAATTGATTTTTGAAATGAACTCTACATGATCATGGATGCATGGATGATATGCATGAGTTTTGAAACATGATTTTAGGGATGTTACAAATCTAACCCCCTTAAGGTGAATCTCTCCCTCGAGATTCGGATTGGCTAGAAAATAGGTGAGGGTGGTCTTTCCGAAGATCATCTTCTCTTTCCCATGTTGCTTCTTCTTCGGAATGATGGTTCCATTAGACTTTGCAGAACTTGATGGTCTTAGTCCGAGTAACTCTTTCTGCAGTCTCAAGAATCTTGATAGGTTTCTCTTCATAAGTGAGGTCACTCTCCAATTGAACCTCTTCCAAAGGTATAGTATCCTTCAAAGAAGTCTCTTCCATTTCTGGATGGCATTTCTTAAGCTGACTCACATGAAACACATTATGAATAGCTGACAAAGACTCTGGCAATTCAATCTCATAAGCTACTTCTCCTTTGTGACTCAGAATATTGAATGGTCCAACATATCTTGGGGACAATTTACCTTTGACACCAAACCTCTTCACTCCACGAAGTGGTGACACTCTAAGATAAGCTCCATCACCTACTTCATAGGTGACTTCTCTACGCTTAGGGTCTGCATAGCTCTTTTGTCGGGACTGTGCTATCTTCAACCTGTCCTTAACCAGCTTGAATTTCTCTTTAGCCTCTTTGATGAGTTCTGGTCCGAACAAACTTCTTTCTCCCACACCATTCCATAGCAATGGGGTAGTACACTTTCTCCCATAGAGAAATTCAAATGGTGCCATCTCAATACTGGCTTGATAGCTGTTATTGTAAGAAAATTCTGCGTAAGGCAGACTTTCATCCCAACTGGCTCCATAGTCTAGAGCACATGCTCTCAACATATCTTCAAGAATCTGATTAGTCCTTTCTTCTATCCATCAGTTTGAGGATGAAATGCAGTGCTGAATTCCAACCTCGTTCCCAATGACTCATGTAGCTGCCTCCAAAAATGAGAGGTGAATTGGGTTCCCCTATCAGACACAATACTCTTGGGTACTCCATGTAGACATACTATTCTGCTCATATATATCTTGGCTAACTTAGCACTTGTGTGAGTTGTCTTCACGGGAATAAAATGAGCCACTTTAGTTAGGCGATCCACTACTACCCAAATAGAATCATATCCTGACCTGGTCCTTGGTAGTCCGGTAATGAAATCCATACCAATCTTGTCCCACTTCCAATCAGGAATGGGTAGTGGTTGAAGCAATCCTGCTGGTTTCTGATGTTCCGCTTTCACTCTACTACATACATCACACAAAGCAATATTTTCGGCGATGTCCTTCTTTAGATTATTCCACCAAAATCTTTCCTTCATATCCATGTAAATTTTGGTGTTACCCGGATGAATAGAATATGGTGAGTTATGTGCTTCTTATAATATCAGTTTCCAAAGTTCTGTATCTTGTGGAACACAGATATGTTTTCCATGCCATAAAGTACCCTGTTCGTCTTCATGGAATCCTTTGGCTTCTCCCTTGCCAATCTTTTCCTTAATCTCTTCAATTTCCTTATCTGCCTTTTGGGATTCCTTGATCTTGTCCAAAAAAGTAGGTTGAACATCCAAGGTCATGAGATGTCCTTCAGGCACAATCTCCAATCTGAGGTCTCTAAATTGGGCACACAGATCATCTGGCAACTCTCCCTTAGTAAGGCCATGCACAAAAACCTTACGGCTTAGGGCATCTGCTACAACATTTGCTTTACCGGGGTGGTATTGCAAACTCAAGTCATAGTCCTTGATGAGTTCTAGCCATCTTCTTTGTCTCATGTTAATTTCTTTCTGGGTGAAGATATACTTCAAACTCTTGTGGTCTGTGAACACTTCACAATGCTTTCCCAAAAGATAGTGTCTCCATGTTTTGAGTGCATGGACAACAGAGGCTAAATCTAAATCATGGGTAGGGTAGTTCACCTCAAGAGTTTTGAGTTGTCTCGAGGCATATGCCACAACTTTTCCTTCTTGCATAAGTACTGCACCCAATCCATGATGAGATGCATCACAATACACTTGGAAATCCTTCTCCAAATCTGGCAAACACAAGACTGGTGTTGTCACAAGTCTCTTCTTCAATTCTTGAAAGTTGAGTTCACAACCTTCAGACCAAGCAAATTTCTTGTCTTTCTTTAGCAATTCTGTCATAGGCTTATCTACCTTGGAGAAATTCTCAATGAACCTTATGTAGTAACCTGCTAAGCCAAGGAAACTACGAACCTCTTTCACTGACTTGGGAGATTCCCATTCAGTTACAACTGAAACTTTAGCAGGATAAACTGCTACACCATCTCCTGACACAACGTGTCCAAGAAATCCAACTTCATTTAACCAAAATTCACACTTGCTGAATTTGGCATATAGCTTATGCTCTCTAAGCTTCTCAAGTATCAATCGTAAATGTCCTTCATGCTCTTCCTTGCTCTTGGAGTAGATTAGAATGTCATCGATGAAAACGACAACTTGTCAAGGAATTCCATGAACACCTTGTTCATCATATTCATGAAGTATGCTGGTGCATTGGTCAAACCAAATGGCATCACGGTATACTCATACAACCCATACCTTGTGGTGAAAGTTGTCTTAGGTATGTCTTGTTCCCTTATCTTAAGCTGAAAATAACCTGACCGAAGATCAATCTTTGAGAACACACAAGCTCCTTCTAGCAGATCAAACAAATCATTGATTCTAGGCAAAGGGTATTTGTTCTTGATAGACACCTCATTGAGTGAATGATAGTCTATGCATAAACTTTGACTTCTATCTTTCTTTTCCACAAAAAAAACAGGTGCTCCCCAAGATGAGGAACTTGGTTGGATAAAACCTTTCTGCAATTGTTCTCCAAGCTGCTTCTTGAGTTCTTTTAACTCATCAACTGACATCTTGTACGGTCTTTTTGCTATTGGTCCAGATCCTGGTATCAAATCAATAAGAAACTCCACATCTCTATCTGGTGGCATTCCCGGCAATTCCTCCGGAAACACATCTGGATACTCACTCACAATAGGCTAACTTCTCTTAAGAGAATTTAGCTTACTCCCTTTTGATTCAAAGTTAGACTTGAATCTTATGCGTTTCTTTTCCGGGGTTGTGAGTGCAACAGTACGATTAGCACAATCTAAAACTCCTTCATACTTGGTCATCCAATCCATTCCCACAATTACATCCATTCCTTGGGAATCTAGGATTATCAGATTCACTGGAAACTTATGCTTTCCAAATTCTATTACTAGATCCCGGCATCCAAGACTTACTATCATATCTCCTCCTGGAGAACTTACTTTTATTGGACACCCAATGTTTTCAGTTGGAAACCATTTCTATCAACAAATGCTTTTGATATGAATGAATTCGATGCTCTAGTATCAAAAAGAACAAGTGATGGAATAGAATTGAGTTTGAACTTACCAGCAACTGCATCTGGCTCTTCATAGATTTCCTCTACATTGATGTGATTCACTTGCCCTTTCTGGAAAGGGTTGGGCTTGTTGGGTCCTTCAACTTTCTTTTCTAGGAATTCATTTGCATAATGCCCCATCTTTTTGCACTTGAAACACTCAACCTGACTAAGATCCTTCTTGACAGGCTGGCTTCCACTGCCACTTCCATTTCCACTGTGATGGCTCTTATATCCACTCTTGTGGTTCTTGTACTTATCATTGTCATGACTACGATTGTGCTTTTTGTCATGATAACGGTTGTGGTTGTGGTGCTTGTTGAACTTCCCATGCTTGTGGGATCTAGAACTCCCACTGTCATCATAATGGGAACGTTTGTGGGACGATCCGGAGCTGTGCTTGTCAGAGTGCTTTCTCTTCCTGCTTTCCACTTGTTTCATTTTTGTTCTCCAAAATAGCAGCCTTGTCACAAAGAGACTGGTATGTGGGAACATGGGCCATAGATAACTATAGGTTCAGTTCATCATTCCACCCTTCAAGGAACTTTTCCTTCCTCTTAGCATCAGTGTCAACTTCATCCGGTGCATAACGCGCCAGATTGTTGAACTCTTCAATATATTCAGCCACGCTGCGGTGGCACTGCTTCAGGTTATGGAACTTTTTCTTCTTCAAACTCATCACTCCGGATGAGATGTGAGCAGTACGGAAACCATCTTCAAAGATAGCCCATGTCACATCCTCAATGGGAGTGGTGATTTGGAAGTTATCCCACCAAGTGGATGCTGGTCCTTCCAACAAGTGAGCTGCAAATCTGACTTTTTCTTCATCAGTACAGCCAACTGTTACCAAGTCCTTGTTCACAGAGCATAGCCAATCATTGGCCACCATAGGATCAGTAGTTCCTGAGAACTTTGCTGGCCTCAATCTCAAGAATCTGGTAAGCATGTCAAAACCCGGTGGGTTGTTCTGATTGTTGTTGTTGTTATTGTTGTTGTTCTGGTTCTGGATGAACGTAGTCATCATTTGCATCAGCTGAGTCTGAGCTGTCATCATTTGCTGCATCTCAGGGGTGATGTTGTTGTTGGGGTTGGGGTTGGGATTGGCACGTCGGGGAGTCATCTGTGGTTTGTTCAATAGAGATAAGAATGAGATACCCATAGATGCTAACATGCACAATACATCACATAAACAATCACCAAAGAGGCATCAAATAATAAAAGTTCAACAACATAGATAACAAGTTTGCGAAGTAAACACACCAATAGCAAGACATCCACATGTTGGATGGTCATTGCGACTCAATAAAAAGCATGATAAATAAATGATAAATAAGTAGTCATCACTACTCCTCGGCATCAACCTCCTCCTCAACAAAGGTAAGACCTGCATTCTCCATAGCGGTCTTGTATTCCTCGACATTAGTGGTCAAGGTCTCTACTTTGGCTTTGAGAGCCCTCTTCTGCGAACGAAGCCTCTCAATCACCGTCTGCTGATGCTCGAGCTCGAAGTCCTTGGCCTCCAGTTCTGCAGTCATGTCTCGAATCCTCTTGTTCCTATCCTGGACACGCTTCTCTTGACTCTTGAACTTTCTATCTTTACTCTCAAACTTGGCATCCATCTCCTTGACTATCTCATCTTGCTCCGTGAAGAGCTTGTCCTTCTCACGAAGCTGCACCTGGAGTTCGTCATTGCTGAGCATGACGTTGGTCCTATCAGTGTCCACGTGCCTAAGAAGAACCTCTAAGTCCTGGAGGTATAGACGAATCGGCTCTGTTGTCTCCCTCGAAGTATCCTCGAAGTCAATGGCCTCACCATCCTCATCACGTCTACCGAAGGTGTGGAAGTGAGTACCTCTAACCTGTCTAGAGTGTCTCCCTAACAGACGTCCAATCAAGTCCTGCATGACTACCTCTAGGCCTCTCTCCTTGTCATCGTGCATGAGCTTGAAGATGATTGCCTCCGTGGTAGGCTCAGTCTGGCATCCGGGGTGATTGACCTTGAAGCCCCAAAGGTCTTTCCTCTCAAACTTGGTGAGGGGAAGCACCATGATGGTAGGAAGAGGGAGATTGAGCAAACTAGTGAGCTTAATAATGCGAGGGACAAAACGAGTTCCCTTGAACTCTTCAGCCGTGCTGATAGTAACATTAGGCATCTATTTAATAAGATAGAAAAAGTTAGAATCAACACAATTTAAGACAAATCACAAGACAAGACATCACATGCATAACTTTGGAAATCAAAACACACAAGTCATGGCATACATGGATCCATTACAAACAACCAAGGTTCAACTTATTTTAAACAACATTTGGAAAATAAAATGATAAGTGTGGTGGTCCAACTAATGTGGTACATTACAACCCCATCTCACTTGCCAAGTTGGCTAACAGGCCATCCCTAGAGGCAATCTGTTTGTCTAGATCACAAGACTCCATTGCTAAGTCTATGATGTCATTCCTTAGGCTTTGATTGGTAGCCTCTAACTCTTGGGTATGCTTCTTTTCTTCCCTAAGGTCATTCTGGGTGTTAAGCATTCTGCACTTGATTCTATCACCAAGTTCTTTGATGGCCCTCCAAGCTGCATCCCTTGCTGAATCAAAGAATGTAGTGTGCATCATTGTGTTGGTGACCATGCAGAATCCTGAGTCCTTGTGGTTGTCTTCCTTGTTATTATACAAGTGAAGTTGCACCCACCAGTACTCAACTCCTTCATCCATCACAGGAAAACCTTTGTACACAGCTGCACCATGTATTGCCATGGCAACCATGAGGTCCTTGAGAGCCTTGGGGAACTCTGTCTCACATTCCAAATTCATAGTCATGAGTGGTCCCTTCTTCACGGCTTCGTTGATGGAGTTCATCTACAAATAGAGATGAGAAAGAAGATTAGAAAAGTTTACGAGAAGAAAAGACAAGTGTGGAAGTTGTTGAAAAATTTTCCTTAGTGGTTTACAATCCTAGGGTCATAATCCTACAGGCAACACAGTGCTCTAATACCATCTGTAAGATCCCTCCTTGGTAAAGGAAAAGATCCCTATGGTTGCAATGCTAGTCCCTAGATCAATGCTAGCATCCACAGTTTAAGATGAAGTACACAGAAACAAAGGTCATTATTACATATCATTCCAGAGACAAACATAGTCTTTTACAACTCCATGGCCACAGGCCTAGTACAAGAGTTTAAATAAATAAATAGATAAATAAGTCTTCATCTTCATGTGCCACATGCAAGCATGTTGAGTGTAGACTCATGACTCCTAATCATCATCAGAATAACCTGCAACATCACAAGTTACAGCCATAGTGGGTCAATACATTGGAATAGTATTGGCAAGTGATACCTTAGTATAATATTGGTGGACTAAATAATATATGCATTTTGGCTAAGTGTAGCTTAGGCTTGCTTTGCTCAAAATAGGTTTTGCCTATCAGTTGAAAACACTAAGTTTTTCTTTGTCAGAAAATTTTCCCAAGGAACCTCCAATAGACATTGGGGTCCTTCACCCTTGTTCAACCACAAGTTTTACTTAGAAATTGGGATGAGGAGATTATTGATAGCTTCCATGTCTTGATGCTCAAGTTGTCCAATACCAGGGACATGGCTAAGTACTTAGATTCTTCCATCTGCAGAGGTTGTGCACTTTCCCCACAAGACTTGATTTTCACCAAGACAGGACCTTTCAGAAGCCTTCCCTTAGACCAAATGGACGCGCTCCAACCTATCATCCCACTACCACCAACTGTCCAAATGGCTAAGTTATTGCAACCTATATGATCCAGGCAGAGCCCATATTGCCAAGTGGCTGCACTAGAAGCTTCTTAACATTTGGCCTCTCAAATCCCTTTGTTCCTGGGTGGCTTTCCACAAGTGAGATACACAAGGTAAACCATAGAAATGGGCCTTGTTTAACCACTCAACATAAACCATTCCTTCCATTCCACCCAGGTGTTTCATTCACTTAGTTGTTTTATTAAGCAAAACACAAGTCCAAAGACTTAGAAATATTTTAACATAGCATGAATAATTTACCACCCTTGGTTTCTACTAGCTAGGCTAAGCATGGCATAGATAA
Source organism: Avena longiglumis (assembly GCA_030063025.1). Lineage (NCBI taxonomy): Eukaryota > Viridiplantae > Streptophyta > Magnoliopsida > Poales > Poaceae > Avena > Avena longiglumis. The sequence goes on along the minus strand of CP125974.1, from coordinate 425,020,077 downwards.
ACATCTTAACATATAAATTTCTAGCAATTCTACAACTACTAGGATTTCCCAAGCATAACATATAAGGACCAAAATTTATCCATGCAAGTCTAGCAAAATATTTCTAATGCACCTTTGAAAAAGATAGGAATAAAGTCATGAAGTACCACTTGCCTTGGTAGTTTGGAGAGTAGCTACAATCCTCACAATCACAATCACTATTTGCACCAAAATCTACACATAAAATGATAGCACCAAATCACATACAAAATAAATACAAGCAAAATATATGGATGTATGCAATATGATATGTGATGATTTTCTATACTCAACAAGACAAGTGCACAGTACTGGCTCATAAACAAGTTCAAAACTTGCCAAACAACCTTTATTTGAATATTAAAACATTTCTCAAATAATTAATATACACAAAATAGGTCTACACATGTTTCTATAAATAAAACCATTTTAACAGAAACAAAACTTTAAACACATTGCATAAATGGAAAGGGCTTTCTCTCCTGATTCCATTGATATAAAATTTGTCAAATTTGGACGTGGGAATCAAAAGTTATGATTAAAACAAAATCAAACATCTAATAGATTCAAATCAGAAATTTAAAATGAGGAACATGCCACGTGGCGCTATCTTACTGGCTGGTACCGTTTCGCGCTGGATCGCGTCTGTGAGCCGTTGGATCTAACTTAATCGCCTATCTCAGATCTGAACTTACCGCTTCGCCTAAGATCTATCATATGCGTTAGATCTAGATCCTACGATGGTCGATCAAACTGCCAAAGATCGAGGCGGCGGTACCGGCGGCGGTGGCGCTTTCATGGCGGCTATAGGGGGGTTTGGGGTCATCGGAGATGCTTACCAGACTCGCGGTGGTGTGCTGAAGCTCAACGTGGTGGTGGTTTGTCAAGGGGCACGCGGACACGGTGAGGATTCCTCGTCGGAGTAGAGGCAGACGTCGGGCAAGCATTGGCGTCGTCGGAGGCGAGGTTCTAGAGCGAGCTAAGACAAACCAGTGGTGCTGTTAGATGCGCACAAACCTGGCGAACACGTGCGTATCGAAAAGGAGAGGAGGGGTGGTCGGGAACTACCAGGAGGGGTTGCCGGAGTTGCGCCGAGCCTCGGTTGCTCGATGGTGGGACGGTGGCGTTCTAGGACGGTACAGAGGAAATGGAAGATATGAGAAGATGCGCAAAGACATGTAGATCATGCTCGCATGAAGCAGAGACCAAGGGGAGGATGATGCTCACCGGAATTGGTCGCCGGAGGTCGTCGGTGCTGCGGCGGTGTGGGCGCGATTACGGGCAGCCTGGTGGCGTGGTGTCTGTGCTGAGTGAGGGGAAAAGAGCAGCGAGAGGAGGGGGTCTTATAGCCAGAGCGGGGGCGAGAATCTCGCACGCATTCATCGTCAATTAAAGGATTTCAATTCGCGGCAGAGGCGGGGAAGAAACGGGCTGCGACGTGTTCCTCGCGCGGGATTTGGGGAAGACGATGACGACGTGGCGATGGGGCCACTGATCAATGAGCGCGGGGTCGAGTGGGTGCGCGTGAGAGAGAGAGGGGAAAACCCCAGGTGGGCTTAGTGGGCTGGTTTCACTGTTGGGCTAGAATAGCAGCGCTGGCCTTTTCTTATTTTTATTCCTTTTTCTATTTCTGTTTGCATTTTCAGAAATCATTTTCAAATGATTTCAAAAGCCATTTGAATTCAAACCTTTTCAGGATTTTTGTAGAGTGCAACATTCATATTTCTAGGCATAAAAACATGTGGTCTCTCTGTACAAGCTTGGTTCTTTTGATCAAATAAAATAAATAGTGACATTGCACTTGGTTTGATCAAGTTTTGAATTTGGTTTCAAAATCCATATTTGTTTTGTAAATTTTGGTTTATGCTCTAGCAATCAAGCAAAAAAATCTGAGAGTAACAAGGTTTGATTCATGAACAATAATATCTCAATGGAGAGTAGCATTTGATTTAATGCTGATCACATAAAATAATGAGCTCATATGCTCCTGTTTTTGAATTGATTTTTGAAATGAACTCTACATGATCATGGATGCATGGATGATATGCATGAGTTTTGAAACATGATTTTAGGGATGTTACATTCTCTTCCTTAATCTTAACAAGAGCATCTATAATGTGTTTGGTAAAGGCAACATGCATATCACTAGCATCAGGACTTCTAGCAAGATTTTGTTGACCACTATGTCCAGATGCTAGTAGTTCCTTATACCTGCATTTGTGGTTCCTATTGGTGCTACCCGAACGGCACCGACGAGACCGGTGCTAACCACAAGATCCCGAAGCCATCCTATCGACAAGACCTCTGGTACCTGTAGGGCTACGCAAGAGTTCGGCACCGTCACCCTAAAACTCCAACAAGGATGCCAAGTTCTTCATCCTGAACCTGAAGACACCGAGACCCCGAGTACGCCGGCATGGATTCGAAGACCAAGACCCCGTCCTCGGACCCTTGAAGACCGATCACGGCGTCCTCCTCCCTCTCGGATCCGAAGACCGAACCTCCAAACCCCCAAGATCTTCGGACTAATGTGTGACCCCTCCGAGCCCCAAGTTCGCCGAACCCCAAAGTGTAACCCTCTTTTCCGTGACCTATATTTTATAAATAATATTACTTGTTGCATATAAAATTTCCATGCTTGCATACATATTGTGATGTGGTTTGGGGGCCTTATGCCGATTCACCATATAATTAAATATTGAGACCATATGAGGCTTTTCTAGTCTTATATTGGTCCCATTTAAATTTGTGTAGCGAACCGAAGCCATGTTTGGTCCTGTTAACCCAACACTTAATTTGCGGGGTAGATAAATAACTCGAACCTAATAATAAATGTCGGGACCCCGGTTTCCGCTTAATATTGCCTTAATGCATCGCACCTTTGCCATGTCATACATCATACATGCATCATGCCCGATTTTCTACCGTAGTATTAAATAGTCCATCCGGTGTTTCTTCTAGTGCTTTGCTTCTTCACGGATTAGGTCGATGAGTTGATGTGAGTGTCAACCCGATCTTCGGATGAACCTTCGGCAATGTTTTCAGGCGAGCATCCCTTCCCCTTCTACCTATTTTGCATTTATAGTCTTTATTTCCTCCTGTTGATCTATTGCTATCTGTGTTGCGATGCTCTAGTTTCCGTACCCGTGATATCCCTTGTGGCCTTATATTTCCTTGGACACATCCTATTACCTGTTGTTGGTAGATAGTTGGACCTGCGCGTCGTAGTCGCTTGCTCAAGTGCTGTTGCGTGTCGTCAAGTACCACAGTTGTTGGAGTATTGCCGCATGTTTAATGTTGGAGATGATCAAGACTTTAATTATTGTTTAATAACTAAAATTGAAAGTAGGTAAATGCAGCGGCACTAGTGGGTAATAGACAACATTTGGTTTTTAACCGCTCACTGGTGTCCCATAGGACCCCGAGTTCTTGACACCTGTTCCGAGATTGAGCGCGCTAACCACAGGTGGGGTGTGTGGGCACCCCCATCGATTTAGTACCTGATTCCAAGTATTGTACCGGGGGCCACAAGTAGTTTGGGGCTTTATTACTATCCTGTACTTATGCCATGCTTTACTGCTTTATTTACGATTGTGCGAGGAGCACCTGTACTGTTTAGGACCGTGACACGTTTTCGTTGTATCGACAAGCCCAGTCACACTTTCGGGTTCCCAGTCGTTTACAGTCGTCTACACAAACCCTGAGTCCGTCTCGGAGACCGGCCGACTTCGTTACGGGTAGCTTAGTGGGGTGGCCCCCCGTGCTTGCTTTGGGTCTGGAAAACATCGTGTACGAAACCCCGTCGACATACCGTTGGGTGTATGTTTTGTGATCTTGTACCTACCTGATCTGACAACAAGGGTGTAGGTGCGTGTGGGAACTTTGGTGCACCCCTGCAGGGTTAAATCTTTTCGAGAAGCCGTGTCCGCGGTTATGGACGACTTGGAGCACAGTTCTCGATCATAGACAACTATAACTAAAGTTTACCGCTATAATTTGACTTGTATCCTATATGACTAGTAATCAGCTTCACTGCAACGGAATGGCTAAATAAAAGTACCAACAACTGCTGGGTTTGGGGATATCTCATGCTAATTGTATCTGACTAGTAAGTGTTGCAACTACAACGGAATGGTTAACTAAAAGTGCCCACTGCTTATTATATCAGGATGACTATCTATACCTGACTAGTAATTGCTGCGATAAGCGAATAAATAAAGCGCCAACGGTATGAGTTCCTAGGTTGACTTCCTCGTTTGGTCTCGAGGGGGAAACACCAGGATGGGTATGTTTGGTGGTAGTATCAGGTTGGATCCGGATAGGTCTTTCTTATCCCTTTCTGATAGCCGACAGTTATATCGAGTCTCTATAGGGTGTTTAGTGCATGCTGCTGCCGCTTGATCCACCATACCTATGTAGGCGAGGACCTTGAATTCTAGCCTCGCCGTGTGGCCTCGATCACCGCTCTCTCTTTTCCTTTGCCCTTTCGGCACCCCTTTTGTTTAAGCAGGTTTTGAGATCGATGTCGTTAGAGGTTACCCTTCCGGCTTGGCAGGGGTTATGGACGCCATTGGTTATTCTTGAGGGCTCTTAGCCCCATTTGCATCTTGTCCGTAGTCGGACGCTGTATCATTTTCAAGGTGATTTGGATCTTTGTACTGTATATCTGCATTCTTGACTCTTTGAGTCATTGTTGTATATATCTGTTCTGTGGGTTCCATCGTGGACTATTGTGTAATGGTATTACTTCGTTTTCCACCCGCACGAAAGTGCCTGGTGGGCACCTTTGAATCGTCTCTATGCGGGTTTGGCGGGGATCGCTGAAACTTGCATAGGGCCGATTTAGAGGGTGTTACAGAGTGGTATCAGAGCTCAGCAGTTACGATACCCCACTGGTCTAGCCTGTAGGATAACCTAGCTAACGGTCGTTGTAGAATGTCAAGACTATTTTACAAAATCGGTTGGATAGATCTGATTAGGTCTGCTTTTACTCCTTACCTCTCTTCTATTCTCCTCTTACCTCTGCGTGTTTTGAATCTTCTCTCTTATCTCTTCTTCGAGTCCAGGAATTCTTGTGGTTGGGTTTCCGTCGTACCTTCAGGGTTTCGCTTCCATCCTCTTGTAACGGTGCTTCGACATCCGGACTTCTTGCTATCTGAGGAACTTTTCTCTATTGTACCTTTCGGTGGACCGGAAATTCACTAAATTTTTCTTTGTATCTTCCGGTGATTTCCGACACGACGAAGTCATATACATCAGATCTGCCGAGAATCTCCACCCATCCTTTGTTTCCGAACCTCGCTTGTCGAGATCTTCAGTCTGATTCCGAGAGTTGGTTGCATAGTTCTCATATTCATGTGCGGAGTAATGCTTTGGGTGCGCGATGGACTGATCACCATCCGACTACTCTTATCATTCGCTCTTGTACATTGAGTCGGTGTATCGATGCAATTATACTCATTCCATGGAAGTTAGAGGTGGCCTTACCTTTTGAGACCTCGACCTTCACATTTGTTTCTCCGGAGTGCTATCTCGACAAACGTCAACAACGATCCTTGTTGGTGGTGTCGCTGATTTCAACATGGAGTAAGAATCTTTGTTAGTGGTGTCGTGAAGATCTACATGAAGCGAGAGGATTCAGACCGTCGTCTTTCTTCCCTGTACCATGAGGCGGATCTCGAGGGCGAGATCCATTGTTAGTGGTGTCGAATTGTAGCACCCCGGGTAAAACCACTACTAGAAAATCGATGTTGTTTATACTTTGTTCATCATCATGACATCAGCATGCATCTATCTGTCTAAAACTATTTGCGAAAAGCCTTATTTGGTTTTCTACAAATACCCCGTCTCTTAATTCAAATACGAAACCCCGATCGATCTGGATCTATTATTTGTCTAACAACTATTTACGAAAGTATTTTTAAACTAAATCAATTAAATAAAATATTTTTGTATCGGGGGAGGCAGCCACCGGCCAGGCCCAAAAGGCCCAACCGGCAGCCACCTACCACCCCACAAACCCTAACCCTAGACCAACCAAATCCCCACCTAATCCCTACTCCCTCTCCCCACCCCGCCGCCGCTGTGCAACACTCACGCCTCCACCCCACTGGACACACACCACGCACGCCCGCTCCCCTGCACTCACCACGTCGCTCATGTTGGTTCCCCCGTACCCGGCCCACTCCCCACCGACCCCGTCCGCCTGCGTGACCCCACTCCCACCATCGGTCACGCCTCTCTCTCCCCGATCGCGACCCCCTCGCCCATCCTCGCTCGCCCCTGGTTCTCCCTCGTTTCCGTAGAGCCCCGCCGCCGCTGCCCTTTTTTTCCCCCGGCGCCGCTTGCTCCGACCCCGCTCTCTCGTCCCAAAATCCCGCACCTTCCTCTCCCTCCCAACGCTCCTCTCCTCTGGCTACCTCGCCCCCACCAGACCGCTCTCCTCCCCCCACCTCTTCTGCCCCGCATCGATCCTCCCCATCCAGCGCCGTCGCCACCTCTCAAGCTCGCCCGCTGGCCCGCTTCCTTCCCGTCCCGAGAACCTGCCGCCGCGGGACCTCCCTGGAGCTCGCCTCCCCGTCGGCCTCGTCCTCCTGCGCCTCCCTATAGCCTGCAGACGCCGCCGCCTTCGCCTTCCTGGCGCCCCCCACCGAGCTCCCCGTTGCCGTCTGCGCCCCTCCTCGCGCCACCAGGACTCCCTCCTGCGAGCCCTACCCTGCAGCGCCGACGACCCACTCCTTCCGCATGCCTTCCGCGAGCCCTGCGAAGGCCTCGCCTCGCCACCGTCCGCCGCGGTTCCGCCACCTCCGGCCGCCAGGAGCCCCCATGCCGTCCAAGGTCGTCGCCCGCCACCTGTGGCCGCGTCCGCCGCCAGGGGCCCCTTCATGCGACTTCACCGCCCCTCTGCCGAGCTCGCCCAAGCTCCTCCGCCCCGCCCGCTGACTCTGGCCGCTTGCACCGCCGCTCGGCCCTAGGCCTACCGGGGCCCCGCCTTCCTCTTTCCCGACCTCGCCGACGATCGATCCCCTCTCTCCCAAAAGGTCCCTATCGTCCTTCCGCTCGCCTTCCTCTGCCTCGACTTGGGTGTCCTGGCCGTCGTGTGGGCTGTGCCCAAGCCCGTCGCCGTCACCATCCATGCCCAGGTCTTGGCCCTGCCATCCCTTCGCCAAGTCGCTTCGTCGCTGCTTTCTACAGCCGCGGTTGTGTCGCCCAGGACCCTCTCCATGCTGGCTTCTCCTCTCAGACGCGAGTAAGGGTGCCCCAGATTGGCACTAGATGTTGACCACTATGTCCAAATGCTAGTAGTTCCTTATACCTGCATTTGTGGTTCCTTTTGGTGCTACCCGAACGGCACCGACGAGACCGGTGCTAACCACAAGATCCCGAAGCCATCCTATCGACAAGACCTCTGGTACTTGTAGGGCTACGCAAGAGTTCGGCACCGTCACCCTAAAACTCCAACAAGGATGCCAAGTTCTTCATCCTGAACCCGAAGACACCGAGACCCCGAGTATGCCGGCATGGATTCGAAGACCAAGACCCCGTCCTCGGACCCTTGAAGACCGATCACGGCGTCCTCCTCCCTCTCGGATCCGAAGACCGAACCTCCAAACCCCCAAGATCTTCGGACTAATGTGTGACCCCTCCGAGCCCCAAGTTCGCCGAACCCCAAAGTGTGACCCTCTTTTCCGTGACCTATATTTTATAAATAATATTACTTGTTGCATATAAAATTGTCATGCTTGCATACATATTGTCATGTGGTTTGGGGGCCTTATGCCGATTCACCATATAATTAAATATTGAGACCATATGAGGCTTTTCTAGTCTTATATTGGTCCCATTTAAATTTGTGTAGCGAACCGAAGCCATGTTTGGTCCTGTTAACCCAACACTTAATTTGCGGGGTAGATAAATAACTCGAACCTAATAATAAATGTCGGGACCCCGGTTTCCGCTTAATATTGCCTTATGCATCGCACCTTTGCCATGTCATACATCATACATGCATCATGCCCGATTTTCTACCGTAGTATTAAATAGTCCATCCGGTGTTTCTTCTAGTGCTTTGCTTCTTCACGGATTAGGCCGATGAGTTGATGTGAGTGTCGACCCGATCTTCGGATGAACCTTCGGCAATGTTTTCAAAGAGCATCCTTCCCTTCTACCTATTTTGCATTTATAGTCTTTATTTCCTCCTGTTGATCTATTGCTATCTCGTGTTGCGATGCTCTAGTTTCCGTGCCGTGATATCCCTTGCGGCCTTATATTGCCTTGGACACATCCTATTACTGTTGTTGGTAGATAGTTGGACTGCGTCGTAGTCGCTTGCTCAAGTCTTTGTTGCGTCAAGTACCACAGTTGTTGGAGTATTGCCGCATGTTTAATGTTGGAGATGATCAAGACTTTAATTATTGTTTAATAACTAAAATTGAAAGTAGGTAAATGCAGCGGCACCGGTGGGTAATAGAAAACATTTGGTTTTTAATCTCACTTTGGTGTCCGTGGACCCGAGTTCTTGACACTGTTAGAGATCGAGCGCTCTAACCACAGGTGGGGTGTGTGGGCACCCCCGTCGATTTAGTACCTGATTCCAAGTATTGTACCGGGGGCCACAAGTAGTTTGGGGCTTTATTACTATCCTGTACTTATGCCATGCTTTACTGCTTTATTTACGATTGCGAGGAGCACTGTATCGTTAGGACCGTGACACGTTTTATTTGACGACAAGCCCACCACACTTTCGGGTTCCCGATCGTTTACCGTCTACACAAACCCTAAGTCTGTCTCGAGACCGGCCGACCGTTCACGGTAGCTTAGTGGGTGGCCCCGTGCTTGCTTTGGGTCCGAAAAGCGTCGTGTCGAAACCCCATCGACATACCGTTGGGTGTATGTTTTGTGATCTTGTACCTACGATCGACAACAAGGGTGTAGGTGTGTGGGAACTTTGGTGCACCCTGAGGTTAAATCTTTTCGAGAAGTGTCGCGGTTATGGGCGACGACTTGGAGCACGTTCTCGATCATAGACAACTATAACTAAAGTTTACTGCTATAATTTGACTTGTATCGATATGACTAGTAATCGATTCACCGCAACGGAATGGCTAAATAAAAGTACCAACAAGCTTTGGGTTTGGGGATATCTCATGCTAATTGTATCGACTAGTAAGTGTTGCAACTACAACGGAATGGTTAACTAAAAGTGCCCATTGCTTATTATATCGGATGACTATCTATACGACTAGTAATTGCTGCAACGATAATCGAATAAATAAAACGCCAACGGTGAGTTCCTCGATTGACTTCCTCGTTTGGTCTCGAGGGGAAACACCGGATGGGTATGTTTGGTGGTAGTATCGAGTTGGATCCGGATAGGTCTTTCTTATCCCTTCGATAGCCAAGCGGTTATATCGAGTCTCTATAGGGTGTTTAGTGCATGTTGCGCCGCTTGATCCACCATACCTATGTGGCGAGGACCGCCAATTCTAGCCTCGCTGTAATCGCCTCGATCGACCGCTCTCTTTTCCTTTGCCCTTTGTCGGCACCCCTTTGTTTAAGCAGGTTTTGAGATCGACGTCGTTAGCGGGGTTACCCTTCCGCTTGGCTGGCAGGTTATGGACTCCATTGGTTATTCTTCAGGGCTCTTAGCCCCATTTGCATCTTGTCCGTAGTCGGACGCTGTATCATTTTCAAGGTGATTTGGATCTTTGTACTGTATATCTGCATTCTTGACTCTTTGAGTCGTTGTTGTATATATCTGTTCTGTGGGTTCCATCGTGGACTATTGTGTAATGGTATTACTTCGTTTTCCACCCACACGAAAGTGCCTGGTGGGCACCTTTGAATCGTTTCTATGCGGTTTTGGCGGGGATCGCTGAAACTTGCATAGGGCCGATTCTGAGGGTGTTACATGGGGCCTTTGGATCCGGACAATGATATGTGTACACAACTTGCAGATAAGATCACAAACAGTAATATCATAATGATTCAATAATAAGTTCAGATCTGATATCATGGCACTCGGGCCCTAGTGACAAGCATTAAGCACAACAAGTTGCAACAAAGTCAAATAGCACTAATAGAGATACTAGGCACTCTGCCCTAACAATCTTGTTCGATTACATGATAGAACTCATCCAATACCTACCATCCCCAAGCCTACAGCGGGGGATTACTCACTCATGGATGAGGGAAACATCGATGGTTGATGGAGAGGCGTTGGTGATGACGATGGCGATGATCCTCTCCAAATTCCCGTCTCGGCAGGGTGCCAGAACGGAGTTTCTGGATCCGAATCTTGGTTTCTGGTGGCGGCGGTGGAGCGGAACTCTTTCTAGAAAACCATCGAACCCCCCTTGGTTTTTAGGTCAAGAGGAAACTTATAGGCGCAGAGGGAGGCCAAGGGGGTGACTAGGGTGGCTGCACCCCCCCTCCTAGGCACGGCCAGAGGTGGGCCCGCATTTGGCAGGGGTGTGGGCCCCCCGGGCCCCTTCTCAGTCTCGTCTTATGGCTATGTGGATCTTCTGGTGAAATATAATTTTTGTCATATTTTCCGGGATTTTTCCTGATAATTGATTTTCTGCACAAAAACAAGACACCAAGGTAATTCTGCTGAAAACAGCGTCAGTCCGTGTTAGTTGTATCCAAATCACACTAGTTTAGAGGAGAAACAATAGCAAAAGTGTTCAGGAAAGTAGATACATTTTGGACGTATCAACTCCCCCCAAGCTTAGCTTATTGCTTGTCCTCAAGCAATTCAGTTGAAAACTGAGTGCAATAAAAGAACTTTCACGAACTCATTTGCTTCATATGATGTATATATTCTAAGCATAGGAGTAGATACTTAAACCATTCATAATAAGAAGCATGCAACCAAGTCTACTCAATAGTCATTGCAAGCTATGAAGAGAAACCAACTCAATAATAATAAGTAGCATGAAACATAAACATAAGCAACATTTCAACGCTCATAGTAAGGTATGATAGAGTGGTATCTCGCTTGCCTTTGTTTGTAGAGAAAAATATAAATGCCGAGGCACCTCTGAAGTTCAAGTGAAGACTAGAAGTAAAGATATAAGAGATACAAGCATCAAAGTCATGACATAATCAACCAAGTTTTGGAACAAAGACAAGAATGACAACTATGCTCTCAAGAAGATGCTCATAGAATAAGTGGTGACTCAACAAGGGAGTGAAAACAATTTTGAAAAGTTTGAAAGGCTTCCTAATGCTGAAAGGAAGGTACTCATTAGCTTTGAGCTCTGATTGCCCCTATCATAGGCATCTTCATATGGTTAGGGTAAAAGTAAGGTCCAGTATGAGTTATATGCTAGACAGACCATAAACTGGAAATCCCAAGTCCCTTGACTACGAGGGTCGCTCCGCATGCTACTCAACTTTGGTTACCTGCAAGTTCTTGTCATTGTTCATACATGCATATCATAGAGAACTGCCAACGGGGTACCCCTTGCACATGATACAGGAGCTATCCCGTGATCAAAATGACAAGGTAAGCAGACAATGAGCATCTCAGCGATATTTTTATTTACTATATGCATAGCTTTTTATTGAGGATGCTTCATAAAATGCTCATTATGGTGATGCTGCAAGTTTCCACCATGATTAGGCATGGCTTAGGCTAGTGGCCCAGGCGTTTCTCTAACACAATGTATAGACTCCATGAACTCACAAGCTCCCCTTTTATTTCACATCGTCGACATCCGTAAACAAAAGAGCAAAGTATCAAATGGATAGGATATCCAAAAAGTGTTGAAAGCGTTCCCATCAAGTTCGTGAGAGCTTTACTTCCAATGCATATAATTTGCAAGCATATAACTTTCATGGACAAGTCACAATGGTTCAGGATTATTAGGTGCAAGGAATAAAGTGTGCCATCAAGTTCGTGAGAGCTTTACTAACTAACTTTCTCAAAACAGACAATCATTTTATTTGGAAGAAAACAAGGCATATTGAATATGCACTGAAATAGCAAACGATGCCAATAGGTAGGTATGGTGGACACAGTGGAAATATTGGTTTTGGGGAGTTGGAAACACAGGTAGAGCTCATACCCAGTGCAAGTGAAGGCTAGCAAAAGAGAGGGACCGACAAACGAGAGAGCAATAATTGTCATAACCATGCTTGCAACAAAACATGACTAACTTTGGCATGAAAGTGATACTAAAACTCTGAGGCAAAATAAATCATCAAGGCTTACTGACTATTGTTTAGTCATATGCATGTGTGAGCATGTGCCAAGTCGATTCACATGAAACTTCCAGAGGAGGATACCACAATATCATACCAAAATATGAATAAAACAATGCAAGCAAACATTCATATGACATGCTACAAACTATTAGCAAGCTAGAGCTAATCATAGACAAGCAAGAACTACTAAGCATCCATTAGTAACATACACCTTACAATGAACAGACTAAGCATGCTCACAATGATGAGTATATGTACAAAAATGAAAACAAATAGAGTCCGTTACCAGCCTCTTACCACACCTCGATTTGTCTTAATCTTCATTATTGCCCTTCACTTGTGTGACTTGGATAATAACATGAAACCAAAATCCACTGAGGACGGCTGAACCCTGCAAAGAACTCATAAAACCAAAGAAGAACAACAAATATTTTTGGTGTTTTAGATTTATTTAAACAAGCAAAAATAAGCAAAGAAAAAACAAACCAAGCAAAGCAAACAAAGCAAAGAGAAACAATGAAAATATTTTTGGTATTTTTGTGTTTTAAGAAAGCAACAACAAAAACCAAAAAGAAAGTGAAACAATGGATATACAAAGAACCGGCCAAACATGATATATATATGAGTGTGATGTCGGTATACCTCCCCCCAAGCTTAGGATTTTGGCCTAAGTGGGGCTCAATGTGGCATCCCGCAAAAAACCACTACTAGAAAATCGCGTTGTTTTTGTGCATTGCATCATCATGACTGCATGCTCATGTCATCATGCCACCTTGCATTTGAGCATCGTCATCATCTTGCATGTGTTTGTACAAAACTATTTCGAAAAGTCTTTTATTGTTTTCTAAATACCCCGCCTTTAATTCAAATCAAAACCCGGGTCTCCGGATTATTTTGTTTCGTCTACCAATGGATTTCAAATGCCCCGTTTTAAATAATAAAATATTTATTTTATTTTTAGGGGACAGTCGTACCGGGCCGATCCGACCCAGTCGGCCATCCCCAGTACAAAAACCAGTTTCCCAAAACCTATTCCACCAAATAACCTACCCAGCCTATCCTACCCAGCCCCTCCACCTCACCTGCACCAATCGGTGCTTGCCACCTCACACCCTCCACATCACCTCAACCAACCCCGGATCGCCACCTCACCTCCTGCCCCCCCCCTCACACACAACACACACAGAGCACACACTGCCACCACGGGCCCACTCCCCACCCCACACTCCCAGCAACCGCGTCCACCCCGCGTGGGACTCACGCGGTCAAACCGCGGCCCACCCGCGGGTCCCACCTGTCGCATCGTGCCCACCAACCCCTCACCGCTCCCCCGTCCTCTTTCCCACGACCCCCTCCCTCATCTCCTCCGCACGCGGCCTCTGCATCCTGTCCCCGCCGCCGCGAGGCAACACGTGACCTTCTCCACCTCCGGCCAGCGCTCGCCACCTGCATCGCCGGCCCCTGCCGCCTTCCCCTTGACCTCCTGGCCGCTGCCCTCTCCCTCCCAAGCTCGCCTCTCCCAGGTCGTCGTTCCTCTCGACCCTGCAACGCCGTTGGCTCGCCTCTGTCTGCCGGGTTCCACCTTTTCGAGCCTGCGACGCCTTGGCCCGCCTCCCAGCATCGCCCTGTGGACCCCGCCGCCTTCACGTCGGCCTCCATCGGCCATCCCACCTCTGCCTTGTTCGCCATTGGCCGCCCCTTCCTCCCCCTTCGCAAGCCGGCACCGACCACTAGCTCACAGCAGCGACTCCGCGCCTCCCCCTGTCCGGCCGTGCCGCGCCCTCCTCCTTGTTGTTCCTCTGCCCGAGCGTGCTCGCGGCCATGAGTTCTGCGTGACCGCCACCGCCGTTGACCCTCCCGCGAGCCCTCGGTGTCGCTGTCCTGTTGGAGCCCAGTGCCCTGTCGTGGCCTCGTTATCTTCGTCGTATGAACCCGGTTGCCATCCTCCGTCGCCTCGTGCCTGCCGTTGAACCCTACGTGGTGCATGACCAGCAGCACCATGTGTCCCAGGCCTGTCGAAGACATGTTTTTCTCCATCGGCAATATTAGCCACATCATGTACCATGTGCCAAGTACGGTCGCGACGAGTTGTGTCACTCTCAAGATCTACCGACACCAAGATCTTCCGATGCCCGATGCAAGGAGCCAGACCCGAAGAACCATATCATACCCGATGGTACCTGATGTCAAAAAACCCAAGTTCTGCATCTCGGATGACAAGATCTTCTTCATGGACCCGAATACGTCGAAACCCCGGGTGCGCCGACATGGAACGCCAAGTCCTTCTTCCCGGATGCGACAAGATCTACTCCGTTGTCCGAGAATGTTTCTGCCGGATCCGATGTCCGAGACCCCGAAGACCGAACCCGAACCTCTCCGAGCCCCAAGATCTTCGATCCGAGATGTGTGACCTTTTCCGAGCCCCTATTTTATAAATTACCAACTATATAAACTGTTGCATATTTAAATTGTTCATGCATGCATACTTGTTTGTGGTTTGGGGGCATTATGCCGATTCACCTCATAATTAAATATGGAGACCATATGCGGACATTTCTAGTCTCATATTGGTTCCATTTAAATTTGTGTAGCGAACCGATACCATGATTTGCCACGTTAAGACAACATTTAAAATGTGGGGTATCTAAACAACATGAACCTATTAATTAATCGTCGGGGCCCCGGTGCCGCTTAATATTGCTCAATTGCATCGCACCTTGCCATGTCATACACCATACATGCATCATGCCCGAACTTCTGTCATAGTATTAAATAGTGCATCCGGTGTTTGTGCTAGTGTTTTGCTTCTTCACGGATTAGGCCGATGAGTTGATGCGAGTGTCGACCCGATCTTCGGATGAACCTTCAGCAATGTTTTCAGGCGAGCATCTCCCCCTTTCTACCTATCTTACTTTTATAGTATTTATTCCCTCTTGTTGATCTATTGCTATCTGTGTTGCGATGCTCTAGTTTTCGTGCCCGAGATATCCCTTGCAGCCTTATATTGCCTTGGACACATCCTATTACCTGTTGATTGGTAGATAGTTGGACTTGCGTGTCGTAGTCGCTTGCTCAAGTGATGTTGCGTGTCGTCAAGTACCACAGTTGTTGGAGTATTGCTGCATGTTTAATGTTGGAGATGATCATGGCTTTAATTATCATTTAATTCAATTATCGTTTAATAACTAAAATTGAAGTAGGTAAATGCAGAGGCACAGGTGGGCAATAGATGTTATTTGGTTGTTAACCGTCCACTTGTGTCCCGTAGGACCCCGAGTTCTTGACACCTGTTCCGAGATCGAGCGCGCTAACCACAGGTGGGGTGTATGGGCACCCCCATCGATTTAGTACCTGATTCCAAGTACTGTACCGGGGGCCACAAGTAGTTTGGGGCTTTATTACTATCCTGTACTTATGCCATGCTTTACTGCTTAATTTAAATTGTGCGAGGTACTGCACCTGTACTGTTTAGGTCCATGACACGTTTTCGCTGTATCGACAAGCCCAGTCATATTTTCAGGTTCCCAGTCGTTTACAGCCGTCTACACAAACCCTGAGTCCGTCTCGGAGACCGGCCGACTTCGTTGTGGGTAGCTTAGTGGGGTGGCCCCCATGTACTTGCTTTGGGTCTGGGAAACGTCATGACTTAGGCCCTGCCGACATACCGATGGGTGTATGTTAACTAATCTGGCAAAAAGGGTCGAAGTGCTTGTGGATACTTTGGTGCACCCCTGCAGGGTTAAATCTTTTCGAGAAGCCGTGTCCGCGGTTATGGACGACTTGGAGCACAGTTCTTGATCATAGACAACTATAACTAAAGTTTACTGTTATAATTTGACTTGATCCGATATGACTAGTAATCAGCTCCACTACCATGGAATGGCTAAATAAAAGTACCAACAACTGCTGGGTTTGGGATATCTCATGCTTATTGTATCTGACTAGTAAGTGTTGCAACTACAACGGAATGGTTAACTAAAACTGCCCACTGCTTATTATATCAGGATGACCATCTATACCTGACTAGTAATTGCTGCAACGATAACTGAATAAATAAAACTGCCAACTGTGTGAGTTCCTCGGTTGACTTCCTCTTTTGGTCTCGAGGGGGAAATACCAGGATGGGTATGTTTGGTGGTAGCATCAGGTTGGTTCCGAATAGGTCTTTCTTATCCCTCTCTGATGGCCGACAGTTATATCGAGTCTCTATAGGTTGTTTAGTGCATGCTGCCGCTTGATCCACCATACCTACGTAGGCGAGGACCGAATTCTAGCCTCGCTGTCTTGGCCTCAATCGACCGCTCTCTCTTTTTGCCCTTTGTCGGCACCCTTTTGTTTAAGCAGGTTTTGAGATCGACGTCGTAGTGGCTACCCTTCCGCTTGGCACGGGCGGTTATGGACGCCATTGGTTATTCTTCAGGGCTCTTAGCTCAATTTGCATCTTGTCCGTACTCGGACGCTATATCGTTTTAAAGGTTATTTGGATCTTTGTATTGTACATCTGTATTCTTGACTCTTTGAGTCGTTGTTGTATATATGTTTTGTGGGTTCCATCAAGGACTATTGTGTAATGATATTACTTCGTTTTCCACCCGCACGCAAGTGCCTGGTGGGCACCTTTGAATCGTTTCTATGCGGGTTTGGCGGGAAGCGCTGAAACTTGCATAGGGCCGATTCTAAGGGTGTTACACTCAATAGCACGGGTAATAACCCCAAGATGGTGGGTCATCATAGGAATGATCATAGTCAGGTTCTTGCAATGAAGAAGAAGATGCGCCCCAATCAAATGAGGGCTGCTCGTATGAAGACTCTCCCATGTTGGAGGGCTGAACCGAATCATCTTCGGCATCTTCCCCAACATTCTCTTGCTGGGAGAGCTTCGCCACATATGTGTCAAACTCTTCCTCCGTGAGCGACCATCCTTGCCTGTTATCAAAATTAAACAAAGCAGGTGCAGGCAAATAAACTATTTTCTCAGTCCTACCCTTTCTCCGACCTTGCTGGGCAAAAGATAATTCATACGGTAAACTTCTCACATTAGCCCCCAAGGAAACAAAACCATGTTGGACCATGGATTCAAGATCAAGCCTCTCTATGGGGAACTGATAATTTGAATGGTGAGGCTCTAAACCATGGAAAGCTAGCAACCTAGAAGCACTGATACCTCCACAAATCCACCCTTCTCGGAGTTGGTGGTGAGACGGTGAGCTATCAAAGCACCCAGGCTATAAGATCTATTCCTATTCAGAGCAGTTGTGATAAAAGCTATATCAAAAGAAGATAACTTCCTAGCAATCTTTCTAGCAAGAACACACTTGGTAATGAAATAGGAAAAATATCAAATGGCTGGGAACTGAATGTTCCGAATTTTACCACTTTCCTTTGAGAATTCGAAATCTTGGCAAATCTCAGCATATAAATCCATAAGTTACTTGGGCCTCTCCTTGATCTTCTCACAAGTTCCCCACTGAGGTACTCTAATTGCTGCACAAAAATCAGCAAAAGGTAGGTCGACGGGTATATTATATATTTTGTAATGGACCATGGGATTAGATGTAGACCAAGTGAACTAAAAGTCCTGCACAAAAGCCATGGTTAGCTTAACAAATTGAAATGGTTCACCTTCAACAAAGTGTTCCAACCCTGCATTGGCAATCAAAGTTTGGAAATCCTGGGAGATTCCCGTAGTTCTCATGAATTCATGGCATGGATATATGGAAGGGAAGACTCCTTCCTCATGATGAACCTTCATTGGCTCAGGCACCATCAAGTCGTATTGATTCAGTGGATAATCACTCGTCTTCCTTGCAAGGAGCAATCCCTCCAAAAATCAGCAGCAAAGATGGGCTAAGCAAGGAGATCGAAAATTGCGAGAAAGAACATCAAGAACTCAAGCTTGAGCAATTTTTTCGGTGTTTTTCGGGAGAGAGAAAAAAGATGGCTGTGAGGGGGCACCTTGAAGTGGCCTAGGTGGGCCAGACCCCCCTAGGCGCCACCCACAGGTAGGCCGCGCCTACCATGGGTGTGGTGGCCTGGGTGGCCCCCTGGGACACTTCAGGTGTCCCTCTGCCCCTTTTTTGAGGAAAATTTATTTTGAATTTTCTGGGATTTTTCGGAAAACTTTATTTTGGACAATTTTCAGGGTATGAAAATTGATTTTCTCGTAGAAATAGTTTTTTCATAAGAAGCAAAAGCAAACCAAAAACCAAACTACAGAAGCTCTAAGACAAACTAACCAGCAAACAACTAGCAAAACCAAAGCTAGCAAAAGAAAGGCAAAGACTAGGAAGGAGAAAAGTAAAAGAAGCAAATATAACCATAGTGAAAACATTATTTTGTTCATTAAAATCCTTTTGTTAACAAGGTTGATCAAGTCTTGTTACCAAAACAATCTTATATGTAACAAAACTTTGCATTCCATAAGGTGATTATGTTACCTAATACTTGATAGCAATGGTCCCAATCATAATAGTTTCAAAAAAATTCTTGTGGAATGGGACAATATATTTCTCCAACCTTGATGCTCTCAATATTTTCAATGGAATTCAGGAAATAGCTCTTAACAACCTTCTTGGGGAAATAAATAGTATGCTCTTTGCCATCAATATTGAATGTTACTTTTCCTTGATTACAATTAATGACAGCACCTGCAGTATTAAGAAAAGGTCTCCCAAGAATAATAGACATATTATAATCTTTAGGCATTTCAAGCACAACAATATCAGTCAAAACAAAGCAATTATGAGCCACTTGAACAGGAACATCCTCACATATACCAACAGGAATAGTAGTTGACTTATCAGCCATTTGCAAAGATATATCAGTTGGTATCAACTTTTCTAGTCGGAGTCTCTTGTAGAGAGAAAAAGGCATAACACTAACTCCAGCTCCCAAATCACATAAAGGAGTTCTAACATAATTATTCTTAATAGAGCAAGGAATAGTTGGTATACCTAGATCACCGAGTTTCTTTGGAACCTTACCATTGAAGGAGTAATTAGCAAGCAAAGTAGAAATCTCCTTGTTAGGAATCTTCCTTTTATTAGAGACAATATCCTTCATATACTTTGAATAAGGAGGCAATTTAATAGCATCAGTCAAAAGAATTTCCAAAAATAAAGGTTTCATCCACTCACAAAACTTGTTGTAGTGTTCTTCCTCCTCTGACTTATGTTTCTTACCTGGAAAAGGCATAGGTTTCTGCACCCAAGGTTCTCTCTCTTTACCATGTTTCTTAGAAATAAAATCTTCCTTAGTGTACCTAGTGTTCTTAGTGTGCTTCTCAGGTTCTTCCTCAACTTCCTCCTTATCAGGAGCATCATTATTATCATTACCACTCTTAGTTTCAGCATCAGAGATAGATATACTATTAGGATCTACATCAGGTTCAAGTGGTTCCTCAACTATCTTATATTTATTTTTCTTTTTCTTTCTCTTACGAGGACTACCACTACTTTCACCTTGTTGAGAATCCTGCTCAATTCTTTTAGGGTGTCCTTCAGGATATAAACGATCTTGAGTAGCTATACCACTCCTAGTTTTAATTCCATAAGCATGTTTATTTCCTGAGGCATTAACTAGCATATCTTTTTGTACCTTAGCAAGTTGATAAAGTTGGGTTTGAACCATTTGAAAGTGTTTACAAAGCATTTTAATATCATTAGAAGTTCTTTCCACAATATCTTTTAACTCATTGATAGCTCTAGAGTTTTCCAATAAATGATTCTGAACTTGTTTATTAAAATTACCTTGTTTGACAATAAAAATGTCAAGTTCCTCTAAACATTGATCAGGAGGCTTACCATAAGGAATATCACCTTCATCAAAGTGTTGGAGAGAGTGTACCTCAATAGTGGATGAGTGGGGAATTGGCTTACATAATTCTTCTATAGGAGGTAGATTCTTCACATCTTCAGCTCTAATACCTTTCTCCTTTAGACATTTCTTAGCTTCCTTCATCACTTCATCATTTAATGCAATAACTCCCCTCTTCTTTGGTGTTGGTGTTGAAGCTGGTTAAGGAGTAATAGGCTCATGTGTATTTAGCTCAGTTGAAGTCCAATCATCATAATTCTTGCTTATCTTAGCCATTAGTTTTTCAGCATATGTAGTTCTTTTCCTTAAAACACAATCAGCAAAGCTATCTAGGTATGTCCTAGAATCATCAGTTAGTCCATTATAATAAATATCAAGAAGCTCATTCTTAGGCAATGGACATCCAGGATGTGCATTAATCAAGGCACAGAACCTTGTCTATGACTCAGGTAATTTCTCTTCTTCCTGTTTAAAATCAAAAAGTCTCTGCAAAGCAGCATGTCTAGCACTGGGAGGAAAATATTTCTGGAAGAAAGAAGCAATCAGGGCTATCAATGGAACTAGGAGGTAATCTATTAAACCAAGCCCTAGCTTCTCCTTTTAGTGAAAAAGGGAAGATCTTAGTAACAAAGTACTTATGCATCTTAAAATCATCAGAGAATAAAGCACTCATAGTAGAAAGCTCATTCATATGAGCCACAGCACTCTCATTTTTAGTCCCACATAAAGGTTCTTTCTCAACAATATCTAAATAGGATAAATCAAGAGAGAAATCATAATCTTTATCTTTGATATCTATGGCAGAGGTGGCAAACTTAGGATTAGAGGACAGTTTAGGCATAATAGTATGTCTAGTAAGGAGACTCTTAATAGCACTAGTACCATGTGTGTTTCGGCACTCTTCAACAAATTCATCAGTGAACTCAATGTAACCATCATTAATATCATAACTCTCACTAGACTGAGGTGAGCTAACAGGTGTAACAGTGTCTTCACTAGGAGTTTCCATATTTCCTAGACTAGCCATAGTAGCATCTAGGAAAGGACCTAATGAACCACCCGCATCAAGCACAGTAGAAGTAACATCATGAGCATCAAAAGCAGTTTCAGATTCAGCAGTAGTAGCAGTGTGTGTAGCATGAGTATGTGGTGGTGGTGTGACAAGCTTACTTATAACAGACGGTGAATCAAGAGCAACGGAGGTGTTTAGGACTGTACCTCTTCTTGTAGTGGATGGTAAAATAGGGAACTTTCCATCACGAGACTTACCCATGATGAAAGGAGTAGCAGTGAACAATAATAGATCCAAGTGAACTTACAAATAAAGCTATGCTCCCCAGCAACAGCGCCAGAAAATAGTCTTGATGACCCACATGTGTAGGGGATCGCAACAGTCTTCGCGGGTAGTATTGCCCAATTTATTGATTCGACACAAGGGGAGCCAAAGAATACTTGCAAGCCTTAACAACTGAGTTGTCAATTCAGATGCACCTGGAAATAGTTCTTGCTCACAGAAGTTTACCAGTAACAACAGTTTGGTAGTAGCAACAAAGTAAAGAAACAGAGCAATAGTAATGATAGCAAATGGGATTCGAGTGTGGTAGGCATAGCGATGGATGGACGGGCGTTGCATGGACGATTCTAAACATGTAACTTCAAGATCTAGGGCATTGCAGATAAATAATAACAAGCATCCAAGTACTAAACAATCCTAGGAATGTGCTCCAAATATAGTCATACGTGCTCGCAATGATAACTTGCACAACATCTTCTGTCCAGCTAGCCCATTGCAGCGGGGCCTCTAGGGAACTACTGGAAATTAAGGTGCTCCTTTTAATAGAGCACCGGGGCAAAGCATTAACACTCCGTGAACACATGTGATCCTCACACCACAGCCATACCCTCCGGTTGTCCCAATTATTGTCACTTTGGGGCCTTTGGATCCGGACAATGATATGTGTACATAACTTGAAGATAGGACCACAAACAATACTATCATAATGATTCAATAATAAGTTCAGATCTGAGATCATGGCACTCAGGCCCTAGTGACAAGCATTAAGCACAACAAGTTGCAACAAAGTCAAATAGCACTAATAGAGATCCTAGGCACTATGCCCTAACAATCTTATTCGATTACATGATAGAACTCATCCAATCCCTACCATCCCCAAGCCTACAGCGGGGGATTACTCACTCATGGATGAGGGAAACATCGATGGTTGATGGAGAGGCGTTGGTGATAGCGATGGCGAGGATGCTCTCCAAATTCCCCGTCCCGGCAGGGTGCTAGAACGGAGTTTCTGGATCCGAATCTCGGTTTCTGGTGGCAGCGACGGAGCAGAACTCTTTCTGGAAAACTATCGAACCCCTCGGTGTTTTTAGGTCGAGAGGCAACTTATAGGCGCAGAGGGAGGTCGAGGGGGTGCCTGGGGTGGCTGCACCCCCCTAGGCGTGGCCAGAGGTGGGATCGCGCCTGGCAGGGGTGTGGCCTCCCCAGGCCCCTTCTCTGTCTCGTCTTCTGGCTCTGTGGATCTTCTGGTGAAATATAATTTTTGGCATATTTTCCGGAATTTTCCTGATAGTTGATTTTCTGTACAAAAACTAGACACCAAGGTAATTCTGCTGAAAACAGCGTCAGTCCGTGTTAGTTGTATCCAAATCACACAAGTTTAGAGGAGAAACAATAGCAAAAGTGTTCGGGAAAGTAGATATGTTTTGGACGTATCAACCATTATCACGTATTAAGTGCGATTTGACAATGTTCAAAGGTTTATAATTTTTGTATACGCAAGTTTAGGGATCACTTTTCATAATCTAAACATGGTAAACACTCTTTTACATTAAGAGTTGTATAATTTTTTAAAATTTAAAAGTGTTTAAGAGTTGTTTCAATTATAAAGACTCTTTTACATTAAGAGTTGTATAATTTTTTCAATTTGAAAGTGTTCAAGAGTTGTGTCAATTATAAACACTCTTTTACATTAAGAGTTGTATGTTTTTTAATTTGAAAGTGTTCAAGAGTTGTGTCAGTTATAAAAACTCTTTTACATTAAGAGTTGTATATTTTTTTAATTTGAAACTGTTCAAGAGTTGTGTCAATTATAAGCACTCTTTTACATTAAGAGTTGTATAATTTTTTCAATTTGAAAGTGTTCAAGAGTTGTGTCAATTATAAAAACTCTTTTACATTAAGAGTTGTATAATTTTTTAATTTGAAAGTGTTCAAGAGTTGTGTCAATTATAAGCACTCTTTTACATTAAGAGTTGTATAATTTTTTTTCAATTTGGAAGTGTTCAAGAGTTGTGTCAATTATAAACACTCTTTTACATTAAGAGTTGTATAATTTTTTAATTTGAAAGTGTTCAAGAGTTGTGTCAATTATAAACACTCTTTTACATTAAGAGTTGTATAATTTTTTTAATTTGAAAGTGTTCAAGAGTTATGTCATTTTCTTATTTATTATACATACATGTCCCTAATTTTTAATTATAAACACTCTTTCACTTGATTGCAGCCAATACATTAACTCAATAAACCAATTAAATCATCGGAACGATTCTCTGGCCGGTTTCTCCACACCAAGCGCCCCGGTTGCCATTTTGGTGCGAGATTTTGTTGCAAGATCTAACCTTCTCTGCGCACGGTTGCCATTGTCATCCTTCGTGCAGGTCAATGGGATGACATCATACTGCGGCCAGGACAAATGGGAGGCCAAAGAGAAGCTCGACAAGGGTCCGCTGTCACCGGAGAAGGGTCGTCGTCGCCGGAGAAGAAGAAAGGGGAGGCAACGACATGGGAACGGGGCTGACTCACATGGATAAGCTATGGGTCTGACGCTCACGTGGATAAGCTGTGAGTCCCGTGCTAATCTGGATAAGTGGAGAGAGGTGTCCACTACGGGAACCAACTAAACATAGCCCCATTTGTCAGCATGTAACGGCAAGGGTCCACTACGGGACCTGACAGACCACAACCCCACTTGTCAGCACGTAATGGCGAGGGTCCACTACGGGACCCGACTGAATGCGGCCCCACTTGTCAGCATCTTACGGCAAGGCTGGAAGACAACGAGTTTCAGACCGTGCGAGAGTTCCATAATAGGAGATGGGCAAAAGTGAGGAAAAGCTAGGTGGCTGGGGAAAAGTGAGTAAAACTAACAAACCAAGGGCACTAAAATAGAAATCCCATGATTGTAACCAAGCGAAACCATTATCTTTCAATGAACATCGAAAGAGTTAAAGAAGTACAAACTCTATTGGTAAGCTTGCTGGTTTAAGAATAGCGCAAAGGTCGTAGACCCCTGACAAGTGGTCACTCGGATCTTCCTCTTCTTTTCCTGCACATTTTTTTTCATCATATAAATTAGCTCGGGATATATTTCAAGTTCCTGGCCTTCAAGTTCAGGATAAAGAATAGGCATCTTCCTTAAGTGCCTAGAAGGATTCCCATATTCTCTCAATGGTATCTCATGTTGGGAATATGCCCTAGAGGCAATCATGTATGATGATATTTACCATTGTATTCATAAAAATATTAAGTTGTCCTTGTATAAACATCTGATGTGTATCATTGAATATGTGATTCGGTTGTGGAACTATACATTAATGTTGTTTGTACTAAATGTCCTTGGTCATTGAGGTTGTGCTGGACACACAACTTAGACAAATGTGAAAGTCGGCTTGATGACTCGGTTCCACTTGTCATGGGCATGGAGATGCTATTCCGACTTACACGGATTCGGCTAAAGAGTTTAGCGAGTCGGATTGACCCATATTGAGGTACAACGAACAAGTTGCCATTTGTATATCTCAATCAATGTAATCCTTAGACCTGAGGTTGTTGCACAGTCCGAGTTGAGGATCACCGACTTAGGTTCTGTCAAACACTGATCTGTAACTGGGCAGTTATAAAGGCAGACTTCGGGTCGACTGAGAATCAAGCTGCGTGATGTGAATAACCAAGATGGGATTTTGCCCCTCCACTTGGAGAGATATTCTCTGGGACCTCTCGGATGACATGATTCGGAAAGCATGGCCATGCATGACTTGGTTAAGTGTTAACCGAGGCGATCGACTAAGAGTTAGTCGGATGAATCACTTATCTCGGATCGAGAAGAGAGTAGGACTATTTAAGGGATGATAATTATTCTCCTATAGTCTGACAAGGTATATCGTGAGGCAAAAGGGACTCAGACGTAAGTCACATTGGAAAGGCAAGTCGACATGACTCTTTGGTACTTGGGAGTCGACACGTTCTGCTAGGAGCCGCTACCGACTGATCGATTGAGAGTCAGACTCTAATCTTGTCCAAGTATCCATGAGCTTGTGGGGTTACACACTTAAGAGCGGGAGCAAGTTTGGATTGGATCTGAACCGGAAATCCGGTTGGGTTGGACCTGAGACGGATTTGGACTAAGTTAGTGAGTCAGACTCACGGTTGACTAGTATTATATGGCCTTTAGTGAATGGGCCATGAGAGTGGAGCCCACGTTCACTCCCTATATATAGTGGAGCACAGTAATCCAAAAGGTTAATCGTTGATCGGTTAGGTCATTCTATGAGTTGGAAACCCTAGCTCCACAGCAATCATGCCGTCGTAACGAACCTAGAAGTTCGCCGCCGGTGCTTCTCCTTGTACGTGTGGATACCAGCAGAGGTGTTATACGATTAGCACCAGGACGATCGGATCGCAAAGGACTGCACTGCATCAACTGACGCGCCTCATCAGTAATCCTCAAATGCGCGTCTAGTGGTAAACCTCGTGGCCTTCTACCTCAGCTAGATCTTGGGATCACCATGTTAGAGGAATTTTTTTTGTTTTTATCTCTATGTGGCACAACAGTGGTATCAGAGCGATATCTTATGGTTTTAGGCTCGAGATCTCGCATATGTGATATGCGGTTGGCTGTAGATGAGATCTACATGCTGTTTTGGTGGTCGATCTATGAGATAGATCGGTTTTGTACGAGGTTGACTGGATCAACTGTACTCGGGGAATGGTAGATCTGATTTCCGTGATCATACTGCTAAGGTCATGGAACGACATACCCCTACCGGCCGGCTTCTGCCATCGGGGTAGACTGTGACACGTAAATCCAGAGGCGGTGATCGAAGATCAAAAAGGTTTGATCGAATCGGAACAATGGTTGGAATACATGTCTGGATCGTAGATGAGATCTATGTTTTCAGAAAAATTGTCGGGCGCTGCCCGCACCCGCGAGGGGCGATGCCCCTTCGATCCCCACCCACTATCCATCTAGCGGGACCATCGGCTTTGCCCTGTCGTAGTGCGTTAGACTTCGTTGCGAGTTTCACAACGCCGGTAGATAGAGTATCTATGCATAACTTGTTTTTGCAGGAAGTTGTGTATGGTATGGTTCATGTGCATGTGATGTATGTGTGTAATCCATACGTGATCTGCGAATCACGGTTTTGTCAGCCGGCTGGAGTCTAGGTGCTGTCATTTTATTGTATAACGACCTGCGTGTCGGATTCTCTATGTAATTTATTTTACTAAGCTAGTGTAGCGGTATGGAGAACCTGGATGGCATGCAAGACGATGTACATGTCGGCGACATGGAGTAAGAGGGGAAGTGACAAGAGTTGGCACGGGTCGGATTACAAGCTTTGTGGAGATGGAGATCGCCATGAAGAGAGCCATACCATTTCACATTATAATTGCTTTATTTTGTGTTGTTGATATGTCTCTATTTTACCTCTATTAGATAGTCGGTAAAGTTTAATCCCTCAAAGAAGGTCTAGTCGATTTTCCCACCAGTGTTTGCACCATCACAAGATACACATTTTTGGTAGCGGGCTCATAATATTGAGGTGCTGCCAATTCTTTTAGACTAGGTGGGTTCGAGTCGGACTCTTACTGCGGAAACACTCGGTAAGCTAGACGGGTCTATCACAATGATTGTGGGGCTCGAGGAAAAGTCGGATGGGATCCGGGGCAAGTGATGCCACCCGTCCAACAGGAGTCGTATGAGATGCGATTGACAAGGAGTTGTCTACCTAGATCACTTGGCGGCTAGCAGTGATGCTAAAGCTCACTAGCCGACTTGCTTATTTAGGATCCTAAATCACTAAGCAACCATCGGAGGGATGTTGGTTCTAGTGGGAGCATAAAATATTAAAGTGTTTAATATTCTTGCTCTTTTATGAATACATGTCTTAAGTATTTTGCATATTTCTGTTGTAGATCATGGCACCAAGTAGCAGTCGCTCTCAGATATCCGGTTTTGCATTGAGAACCATTTTGAGAAAGATAAACTGAACGACACTAATTTTATCAACTTGTATCGAAATCTGAGAATTGTTCTCAAACAAGAAAAGAAGGACCATGTCCTAGACAACCCACTTCTAGATGAGCCGAATGAGAATGCGACTGTCGTTGCCACCAATACCTACCGTCGGGCTAAGGATGAGTCCACGGATATTAGCTGTCTTATGCTTGCTCACATGGAACCAGACTTGCAAAAGCAGTTCGAGAATGTTGAGGCCTACGATATGACCGAAAGCCTCAAAAGTATGTTCCAGGCTCAGGCGAAGACTGAGAGGTATCAAGTCTCTCAGGCTTTGCTGAGTTGCAAGATTAAGGATGGTGATCCACTGAGTTCGCATGTGATCAAATGGTTGGTTACGTGCAGTCTCTGGAAAGGCTTGGCTACCCCATTAGCGAAGATTTCGCTACGGATATAATTCTAAACTCTCTTCCTAATGCATATGGGCAGTTCATTTCGAACTACCACATGCATGGTATGGATAAGAAGCTCACTGAATTACATGGGATTCTCAAGCATGCAGAGGCGGATCTCAAAAAGGGCGCCAGTCAAGTGTTGATGGTGCAGAATAAGGCTAAGTTTAAGAAGAGTTCTTGGACTAAGAAGAAGGCTAAGTCGGGAGGAAAGCAGGCTCAGGACCCGGTCCCAAGCGCTTCCTCAGGGACTAAGCCATCTCCTTTAGCCGGATCCACTTGCTTCTACTACAAGGCGGATGGCCACTGGAAGAGGAACTGCAGCAAGTATTTGGCTGATAAAGCCAAGAGTGGAGGTATGAATTTCGAATCAGGTACACTTGTGTTATAGACATTTATCTTGCTGATGCACCTAATATTTCTTGGGTATATGATACCGGATCGGTTATTCACATCTGCAACTCGTTCCAGGAACTGGTAAGAACTAGGAGCGTAGCAAGAGGCGGGGTTGATATTCGAGTCGGCAACAAAGCAAGAGTTGCTGCGTTGGAGGTCGGCACGATGCAGCTTCATTTACCTTCCGGATTCATTATGGAATTGAATAATTGTTATTATGTTCCAGTGCTCGGTCGAAACATTATTTCTGGTTCATGTTTGATGAGGCAAGGCTATGAGTCGAATATCAAGAATAATGGTTGTTTTGTATTTGAATGATGTGTTTCACGGCTTTGCACCCGTCCAGGATGGGTTATTTATTTTGAATCTTGATGGTGTTTCGGTTTATAACATGAATGTTAAAAGGTTGAAACCAAATGATCTGAATATGACTTACTTTTAGCACTGTCGACTTGGTCATATAAGTTGGAAACGCATGAAGAAGCTCCATGATGATGGACTCCTAACTTTGTTCGACTTGGAGTCATTCGAGACATGCGAATCTTGCCTACTCGGCAAAATGACCAAGACACATTTTGCAAAGAGTTGCGAAAGGGCATCTGACTTGTTGGGACTAGTACATAATGATGTATGTGGACCAATGAGCACGACAACCAGGGGTGGTTATGAGTACTTCATTACCTTCACTGATGATTTGAGTAGGTATGGATATATATACTTGATAAAACATAAGTCGGAAGCCTTTGAAAAGTTCAAAGAATTCCAGAATGAAGCACAGAATCAACTCGGCAAGAAAATAAAATTTCTTTGGTCGGACCGAGGAGGCAAGTACATGAGCCATGAGTTTGATGACCATCTGAAAAGTTGTGGAATAGTTCCTCAACTTACTCCGACAGGAATGCCGCAAAGGAACGGTGTTCTAGAAAGGCGGAATCAGACCTTGTTGGACATGGTACGATCAATGATGAGTCGGACAGATCTGCCTTTATCATTTTGGGGTTATTGTCCAGAAACAACGGTGTTCACACTAAAAAAAGTACCATCAAAGTTGGTAGAGAAGACACCGGATGAGATGTGGACAGGCAAAAAGCCGAGTTTGTCTTTTCTTAAGATTTGGGGTTGTGAAGCATTTGTCAAGCGACTTCAGTCGGACAAGCTTACGGCCAAGTCGGATAAGTGTATTTTCGTGGGGTATCCAAGGGAAACTTTGGGATACTACTTATACAACCGAGAAGAGGGCAAAGTGTTTGTCGCTCGGAATGGTGTCTTCCTTGAGAAAGAGTTTCTCAGTCGGGGAGTCAGTGGGAGCACGGTGCAGCTCAAAGAAATTCGAGAAGAACCGGCTAGTAGCGAGTCGGCAAAAACCTTGGATGTTGAGCCGGTCGTGGTAGCCGATCCGGTAGCATCACCTGTACTACGAAGATCGGCGAGATTACAAAGTGTTCGTGATGTATTACTGTTAGACAGTGATGAGCCGAAAAATTATTCGGAAGCGACGGTGGGATCTGATTCTGAGTCATGGCTTGGAGCCATGATATCTGAGTTAAAGTCCATGGATGAAAATCAAGTTTGGAACTTGGTTGATCTGCCAGATGGTGCAGGACCCGTCGAGTGCAAATGGGTCTTTAAGAAGAAAACAGACATGGATGGAAATGTTTCTGTCTATAAAGCACATCTTGTCGCGAAAGGGTTCCGACAAGTTCAAGGAGTTGATTACGACAAGACTTTCTTGCCCGTAGCGATGCTTAAATCAGTTCGGATCATGTTAGCTATAGCTGCCTATTTCGACTATGAGATATGGCAGGTGGATGTCAAAATGGCTTTCCTTAACGGAAATTTAACCGAGGACGTGTATATGATACAGCCCGAGGGTTTTGTCGATCCGGCTAATACTGACAAAGTGTGTAAACTTCAGAAATCCATTTATGGGTTGAAGCAAGCATCTTGGAGTTGGAATATTCGCTTTGATGAGGTAGTCAAATCGTTTGGCTTCATCAAGAGTGATCATAATTCTTGTTTATACAATAAGTTTAGTGGGAGCAAAGTAAACTTTTTGATCTTATATGTGGATGACATATTATTGATTTTAAATGATGTCCAAATGTTGCAAGATACCAAGGAATCATTGGAAAGGAGTTTCTCAATGAAAGACTTGGGTGAGACAACATATATCCTCGGAATCCGGATCTATAGAGATAGATCAAGACAGCTCACTGGATTGAGTCAGAGTACTTACTGAACAAAGTGTTGAAGAAGTTCAACATGGAATCGTCTAAGAAGGGGTTCTTACCGATGTCCCATGGTGTAAAACTTAGCAAGACTCAGCGTCCTTCACAACTGATGAGCGAAGTCAGATGAGTGCGATTCGTATGCTTCTGCAGTCGGATCCATCATGTATGCCATGATTTGTACTAGGCCGGATTTTTTCTATGCTCTAAGTGTTGTGAGCAGATACCAGGCTGATCCTGGAGAGATTCACTGGACAGTGGCTAAAAATATCCTAGAGTACTTGAGAAGGACTAAGGATATGTTTTTGGTTTATGGTGGTGAAGATGAACTCAGTGTAAAGGGTTACACGGATGCGAGTTATCTTACCGACTCTAATGATTCTCGTTCGCAATCCAGATACGTGTTTATTATAAACGAAGGTGCTGTGAGCTGGAAGAGTTCCAAGAAAGATACTGTGTCTGCATCTACAATAGAGGCTGAGTATATTGCCGCCTCGGAGGCAGCAAAGGAAGTTGTTTGGATGAGGAATTTCCTCATGGATCTTGGTGTGGTTCAGGGCTCGTCCAATCCGTTAGACGTGTATTGTGACAATAATGGTGTTATTGCATAAACCAAGGAACCTAGACAACACCAGAAGAACAAGCACATACTCATGCGTCACCACTTGATTCGCCAGTTCGTAGATCAGGGTGATATCAAGTTATGCAAGGTACACACGGATGCAAATATTGCGGATCCGTTGACAAAGTCGTTACCATAGCCGAAGCATGAGGTGTACCTGAGAGCCATGGGCATTAGATGCTTAGACATGTGATGTGGAAGATTGACTCTAGTGCAAGTGCAAGACTGTTGGGAATATGCCCTAGAGGCAATCATGTATGATGATATTTCCCATTGTATTCATAAAGATATTAAGTTGTCCTTATATAAACATCTGATGTGTATCATTGAATATGTGATTCGGTTGTGGAACTATACATTAATGTTGTTTGTACTAAATGTCCTTAGTCATTGAGGTTGTGTTGGACACACAACTCAGACAAATGTGAAAGTCGGCTTGATGACTCGGTTCCACTTGTCATGGGCATAGATATGCTATTCCGACTTGCATAGATTCAGCTAAAGAGTTTAGCGAGTCGGATTGACCCATATTGAGGTACAACAAACAAGTTGTCATTTGTATATCTCAATCAATGTAATCCTTAGACCTGAGGTTGTTGCACAGTCCGAGTTGAGGATCACCGACTTAGGTTACACAAACACCGATCCAGAATCGGCTTATAAAGGCAGACTTCAGGTCGACTGAGAATCAAGCTGCGTGATGTGAATAACCAAGATGGGATTTTGCCCCTCCACTTGGAGAGATATTCTCTGGGACCTCTCGGATGACATGATTCGGAAAGCATGGACATGCATGACTTGGTTAAGTGTTAACCGAGGCGATTGACTAAGAGTTAGTCGGATGAATCACTTATCTTGGATCGAGAAGAGAGTCGGACTATTTAAGGGATGACAATTATTCTCCTATAGTCTGACAAGGTATAGCGTGAGGCAAAAGGGACTCAGACGTAAGTCACATTGGAAAGGCAAGTCGACATGACTCTTTGGTACTTGGGAGTCGACACGTTCTGCTAGGAGCCGCTACCGACTGATCGATTGAGAGTCGGACTCTAATCGTGTCCAAGTATCTATGAGATTGTGGGGTCACACACTTAAGAGCGGGAGCAAGTTCGGATTGGATCTGAACCGGAAATCTGGTTGGGTTGGACCTGAGTCGGATTTGGACTGAGTCAGTGAGTCAGACTCATGATGACCAGTATTATATGGGCTTTAGTGAATGGGCCACGAGAGTGGAGCCCACGTTCACTCCCTATATATAGTGGAGCACAGTAACCCAAAAGGATAATCGTTGATCGGTTAGGTCATTTCATGAGTTGGAAATCCTAGCTCCACAGCAGTCCTGCCGTCGTAATGAACCTAGCAGTTCGTCGCCGGTGCTCCTCCTTGTACGTTTGGATACCAGCAGAGGTGTTGTACGATCAGCACCAGGACGATCGGATCACAAAGGACTGCACTGCATCAACTGACGCGCCTCATCAGTAATCCGCAACTACGCGTCTAATGGTAAACCTCGTGGCCTTCTACCTCAGCTAGATCTTGGGATCACCATGTTAGAGGAAAAAGTTTTGTTTTTATCTCTACGTGGCCCAACAGCTCAAGTTCAGCCCCTCGGATGATGGTCAAGTGTGCCATCAATGGAATCAAACTGTTCACGTCTACGATATTCGAGTTAGAATTTTTTTCGATAAACTCTAGATGTCTTTCAATCGAAACACGATCGATATATGGAGGTAAATAAGTTTTTCCTGATCGAGTGGTACCTCTGTATTCAACGGATATCATGAATGGTGTCAACAAATGCGTTGTCAAGAAACAACACCTAGCGCTTAACTCCCCGGCAACGACACTAGAAAATATCTTGGTGGCCTGCAAGTGCACAGGTTCATGAGCGAATGTTTTCACGGAAGTTTTAATTCTAGTTTTTATATCGATCCCAACAAGGAGCTTAGACAAGTGATTTTAGGCGGTGTTTCTGTCGCACTCAAGGTGTCACAGGTCTTGAGTGAATTGACTGCAATTGCTTATGGTGCGGGGTTGTGAGTAAAAGATAGAGGAAACTTGCGTAGAAAAATAAATTGCATAAAATTAAAGACGGTAAAGGTGTTTAGAATCCTGCAGATGAGAAGTTAGGCGCAGAGAGAAATGGTTCATGGTGATAGTGCAAGTGTCAAGTGCAGAATAAGTGATGGTGATACTTCTTTATTTGCAAGTGAGTAGGCAAGCAACCCATATACTAACTAGGAGTCCTCATGGACAATTCTTTCCAGTCCCCATGATCCGTCTATATGTTACCACGATAATGGTCAGCACATCAATTAAGGTCTTATGACCAGATCAAGGCTTTAATCTTGATGGTTTCTTGTTGTCCTCGAGTAATGCTAGCTCCTCATTGATATCGGCCGGGGGTCGCCGATTCGCTAGCATATAAGTTCATACCTATAATATCTTTGGATCATGTTACCTGGGCACTTAAATTAGATAACAATCATTAGACAAACATAGACAATTATTCTCACCAATTAATAATCACTATAACAATCACAAATAAATGGATATAAAAGAGGCACGACACATCTCACCAATTCCCTACATCTCCCACGCCTAGGGGTATTTACTCAGACATAAAGGGAGACAAATCAAAGGCATAATTATATTGCAAATGAAAATCATCTCAAAGTTTATCGTAGCAAACCACAATAGTACTTGAAGATCAAATCAAATACAAACCAAAGGTAGATCAAAGTATTAAACCCTAATCTTACAATTGCTAGTATCTATCTAATCTATCATGGGGATGATGATGGAGTGTGTGGTGGAAGAAATGGAGATCGTCGAGGAATGAGGGGATGTTCTTCTCCTCTTCCATATCTGATCTCTCCTCTTTGGATGAGTTTTGCGGCGGCTGTGTTCTCCTTTTCGTCTCTCCCCTTTTACGAAAGTTGTTTCTATTGACATAGCAGAGTCGATGATGTGCAGTATGAGCGGGTAGTACGGGTGCGTCCCGATGGTACCGCAGGTAGTTACACGCACTGTGCGCCTCCAATGAAAGGAGCTCCAACTGGGGATTTTCTTATTTTGGTGTAATTAGCTCATAAATGCCATTAGATCTTCAATAAATATTTATTACCTAAAAAACATCACAAGAAACCAAGGATTCGCTAATTGCGATATTAACGTTAGTGAAAAGGAGTAATCTTCAATAGAATTCGGCAATAAACAAAAAGAAAATTAGTGGTAAAAAGTGATGAAATTTGGAGCTATCAGCGACCCATGCCGCCCGACGAGCCCGACCAACCGCACGAGAGACGACGCCCCGCCCACACCCCCATGCCCCGCCGCCCGCACGACTAGGAAAAAGCAGCAACACCACCCCCGGAGCCGCCGCTCCGGCATCCACGATGATGGGAAGATGCCCACGCCATTAGAGGCGAACCCCATCGCCCACACGGCCGAGGAGAAGCCGCGCCTCCACAAACTCCCGGAGCCGCCGCTCCGGCATCCATGCGCAGCTCCACGCGAGTGCGCCACAGAAGTAGCCACACGACACTAGCAAAACCCTCCATGGCGCCACGGCCACCCGTGCCTCGCCGGAGAAGATGGCAGATGTGAGATCCTGGCACATGGCTCAATAGGATTTATAGGAAACCCATACCAACAAGTTGCAACTTCTTTTCCGAAAGCTCATTCGAAAAGAACTCTAAGGTTAAGCATGCTTGGCCTAGAGCAATTCTAGGATGGGTGACCGGCTGGGAAGTGGGTACCGGGTGCGCACGAGTGAGGACAAAGTGCGCAGAAAAGACTAGTGTTGGTCTATGGGGGTAGTCTAGAGATCCTATTGAGCTGCCAGAAGTGACAACCGTCGGTCCGGAGTGACCGGGGGTGTTACAACAGATCACCATAGCCCGGGGCTGTGTAACTACCTCGGTGAATTACGCTCCTAGATACAAGCCTGGATGAGTGGTAGTGGTTGAAATAGTACGGTGGGGCCCCAAAAGCCACTCACGGGTAGTCCTTTCAGACGTCCCAACCACTACCCTCTCAACGGGACTGCAGGCGTGTCAAGGCGAAGGGATCAACTACATACACAAGTGGGTATGTATGAAAGCCACCATACAAGAGTGCATCAGAGCCATACCATCTAGAAAGAAAGGAAATATAGCAACGCCATACGGCAAGATTCAAATGACCTAGATAGATCTATAATTTAGGATACTTCCTCATACAACACACATCAGAGTATCATGCGGAAGCGGCAAACAAAATCCGAGTACGGATAAGAAGCAAATCGGCATAAGATGCCATAGAAATAAGCACATCCCAACTACAGGTCTCACGGATCCCCGTTCCCGGAATCTCTACACCGAACGATCGTTGCCCACATCATCAGCTTCTTCCACCCAGTATCCGTCCTGCGGGGGTACCTGTCCATCTGAACCAATAATTTATCGTGTGAGACCCTAAGGGTACTCAGCAAGTCTTAATGCCTCTAAAGGGGACACAACCTGGGGTGACGCAATTGCAGCGAAAGATAAACCCTAGCAGTTCTACAGATAAACGCTAACCATCCGCCTAACCAATGATAGACGGATGTCCGTGAATTTGAGAACAACAGTTATAATGGTAATCTCATCAGATCCATCCTCCTCCTCGCTTACCAACGATGAAGCGGACGAACAACCCCCATCCGTTAGCAATTTTATTAACCATTCCATGAGTATTGCACTATTTACTAGTCAAATTACTTAGTCAGATTAAAGCGGTACTTTAGTTATGCTTGTCTATGATCGAGAAACTGTGCTCCAAGTCGTCCATATCCGCGGACACGGCTTTCAGAAAGTTTTACCCGGCCGGGGTGCACAAATAGCAACACACGCTCGATCAACCTCGGAAAAACCAAATCAAAACCCAACGAGGCTTTCACGACTGAACAATCACAGGATTCAGAAATATTTCCGGGGGCCACCCCGTTGAGTAGACCCGCAACGAAGTAAGCAAGCTTCGAGACGGACTCAAGGTTAGCGCCAATGGTCAGAAGCGATCGGGAACCCGAAAAACTCGGTGTCGATACTGTAATCACTCCGCCTTCCTAAACAAAGACAAAGTGTGCTATCTGTCACAATTTAAATACATAAGTAGCATGTCATAAGTACAGATCATAAATAAAACCTCAAACTAGTTTGTGGCCCCAAGAAATAAGACGGAATCAAGCTCGCTCGGGGTCCCATATACCTCCGGATGTGGATAGCGATAAATCAAGGAACAGGAATCAAGTACTCGGGGTCTTACGGGACACAAGTGAGCAGGAAAAACCAAATAGCAGATGTTGCTCACCGGTGCCACTTTCTTTAGTTATCCCACTACTACTCAGGTTAAGTTGTTTAGGTACCTCATTGTCCAACAGACTCTCACATACCCTACACATGCTGTTCTACGACTCGCATGGCTCAAACAACTCCTATAGTAGTGGCTCATGGGATGGAGGAACAAGCTTGGTGGGGTTTAAAAGTAAAGGCTATGCATACTTGGGATTCAATTTAATGCAATCGCGACTCAATGATGCAAGAATAAGACAGAGGCAATAGGTACTGTATGTATGCAAGAATGTGGAAGTGCTTGCCTGACAACTCAGTTGAAGCGAGGGACGGATCTGGGTAGTGCTCCTGGTTCTCTTGATATAACCCCTGCTCAGTGTCTATCCGAGAAAAACCAAACAAACAAGGCCAACATGAATATAGAGCACAAACATATGAATAAGATGCGTCAAGCAAACAGTCATGCCATGATGGATGATGCATAATTTACATGGCAATAAGGTAGTATGGCATGGGTGAGGTGTGGCATACAAGAATAAGTCATTTTTATTAAGGTTGAGCCACATTTTATTGTCATAATGATTGCTGTATGTTATATATTTATATGATGCATGCTTCAATTCAAGTCATGGATGGCATAAACAGAAAGTTCTCGTCGAGCTGATCATTTTAGACATATCATTTGCTAAATTTGGAATTATAAAACAAAAGTTATTAATTATTTAAGTTCTAGTGGCAATTGGTGTAATTTATTTAAACTTGGAATTTTAATGTGCAAAAGGCAATTTCAATGTCATATTTGAAATCCTGGCATTTTTCTGGTTCAGAAACATGTATTGTTTATATTATTTGGATTACTACTTGAAAAGTTATTTAAATCTGAGATTTATTTGAATTGGAATTGTCAACTAAATTTGAAAATTGAATTTAAACTGAAGACAGTAAACGTTTTACTACTCAGACTATCCTAGCCGCAGTCGCTGTCGAGTGGGGCCGCTGCGGGCTGGGTCACTGTCGCGGCGACGCACCCTTTTCCACCGCGGCGGGTCCTAGCTACCGACGCAGACAGGTGGGGCCGGCTACAGCGGGGCCACGCACACGCGTCACTCAGCGAAGACGCGACACGGGGGCGATCCGAGGGCCGCGGTTGAGGGCGCATAAAGCCCAGGATCCTTTCTGCAAAACGCCCGCGAGGCTGACAGGTAGGCCAGAAGGATGCGGGTTGAGGGATTAAAAGATCAGGGGGTTTTCTGCAAAAAAACAAAGGGGCGGCACTGTGGATCTTCGTCGCCGCGATCTGACGGAAACTTGCGCGCGCAGCGCAGAGCGGGCTCGAACGCGGGTCGCGGCCGTGCGCGCGGGTGGGGCTAGCCAGTACGGCTGACTCGGGGAGGTTGCTAAGATGAAGCAAAGCGGCTAGGTGAGGCTCTCCGCGACGCGGCGACGCGGAGGACGCACGCGCACGCGACGCACCGAGAGCGTTTGACGCTAGGTCCGGCGAGCACGGTGATCTACGGCGAGGACGGAGGTGTCAGGGAGGTTCGGGGACTCACCGGAAAGCCGACGGTGCGGTCTGATCTGGCCGAGGAGCAGCGGACCGGCGGCGAGGCCGGCGGAGCTAGGTTAGGCCGGACGCCGGGTGGGGACTGGGCCTCCTCCTCCTGCCGGAGCGTGCGCGGCGAGCGACGCAGAGCTTCCTCGACACCATGCAACACGATCGCCTCTGGATGTGGACCCGGCGGGCCTGAGACGGAAGACGGCAGGGTAGCCGAGAGGGAGGGACTACTGGGGAGATCTGGCGAGGCAGGGCTGAGAGAGGGGTAGATAAGGCCGAGGGGGTGAGGCGCCGTGGTTGCCGTGTGGGGTAGTGGCGAGAAGGGTGGCCTCGGCCACCTTTTCTCCACCTTCCTCACGTGCTCAAGACGGCCAGCAAAGTGTGGCTTTGTGGGTCCAGGGCGAGGTCAAGGAGGCAGGCAGGCTGGGAAGGCCAGCAGAGAGAAGAAAGAGAGGAGAGGGCCGGTTCGGGTGTCTAGGGTTTAGGAGGGAAGAGGGAGTATGGCTAGGGTTGGGTTTAGGTTGTAGCTAGGTGGGGTAGGGCGGCCAGGTGGTCCAGCATGTAGAGAGAGGGGGTGGCGAGCTGGGGGCAGGGTTTGGTGTGACCATGCTAGGAAGTAGAGAAGAGGAGGGGTACTTAGGGTTTTGTTTAGGGAAGGTGTAGTTTAGGGTTTTGTTTAGGTAGGATGGGGGGATGGCATGGGGTAGGTTTTAGGGTTTAGCTAAGAGAGGGGGGTGTGGATAGAGGGAGTGTCTTTTACTTGATCATGCCTCAAAGACAAACACACAAGATCAAGACAAGGAGAAAAGAGAGAAAAGGAGGGAGAGATGATTATGTGGTGGAATTTGAGCAAGAACAACATGGTTCAAGCCAAGAGAAAAGATAGAGGTAGAGATTTGAATCATGCATGCTCCATTCAAAGAACAAGCAAGATAAAAAGAAAAAGGTGGAGAGGAGGATGTGGGTTTAAGTTGGTGCAAGCCACATAAACACATGTGTGATCAAGGAGAAAGGTGATGGGGTTTTAGCTATAGGAGGGTAGAGAGGTAGATGATTTGGTGAAGAAAACTACAAGCCAAAACAAGATTTAAAACAAAGGAGAGTGATCCATGCAAGCAAAACCAAATATCACTCCAAGATCAAGAAAAAGGTGGCACTTGCATGGCCCATGCAAACAATAATTGCCATGTAGTTATATTGTGAAAACAACATGAATTTAGGTGGCATTATTCCTTGCATTCCCAAAAGGTGGGCAAAGGCCAAGCAAAGGACTAAGGTGGACTCCAACCAACCAACATGAGCTAGATATAACTCAATTAAAAAGCCAAGCTCATATTAATTGGATGGTGGAATTATAAGGTGGTGAAAGAAAAGGTGGTGGAGTCAATAAG
The DNA here is from genome assembly GCA_030063025.1 of Avena longiglumis. Taxonomy (NCBI): domain Eukaryota; kingdom Viridiplantae; phylum Streptophyta; class Magnoliopsida; order Poales; family Poaceae; genus Avena; species Avena longiglumis. The sequence goes on along the minus strand of CP125974.1, from coordinate 424,980,828 downwards.
AGAGATGCCCTCAACTCAACTTGGGCATTTAACAATATATCAAGAGCCAAATACAATATCAAGCAAATACAATTAATAGTGCACATGAGATAAGAACCAAACAAGAATAGGTTTTATATGATACTCAAATGCAAGGTGACATGATGACATGAGCATGATATGATAATAATGCAACAATTATATGTTGGAAGTGGCCCTTTTTATTATTATAACAAGTAGCATTACGGTGTTAGACAACCGGATGCTACAACTCTCCCACTAAACAGGAATCTCGCCCGAGATTCTAGGAAGAAGAAGAAGAAGACACAAAGAGAAGGATGGTTGGCACGGAGTTCATCTTCACGCCCCATGTTGCTTCATCAATGTAATGGTGTGACCATCGCACCTTGCGTAACTTGATGGACTTGTTGCAGTCCTTCGCTCATGGGTCTCAAGGATTTTGGTGGGTGTTCTTGATAAGACAAGTCTTCTTTGAGATCGATTAGCTCATGATCCACGGTCCCCCGGGATCTTTGAAGCACTTCTTGAGTGAGAGATGTGGAAAACATCATGGACTTTGAGTTTTTCTAAGCTCCAAGGCATAAGCAACTTCTCCTCTTCTACCACGTATCTTGAAAGGACCGATGTATCTAGGAGCCAACTTTCCTTTGATACAAGCGGTGTGTTCCTCTCATGGAGTGACACGAAGGTAGACGAGATCACCGGGCATATACCATATCCGTGTGTTTCTGTCATAGTTGCTCTTCCGACGACTCGAGCAATCTTGAGTTCTCAGAATGATATGCACCTTCTCCTCTGCTTGAGTTACAATGTCAGGGCCAAACCAGATTCTTTCTCCTGCACCTGACCAACCAATCGGAGTTCTGCACTTGCGACCATAGAGAGCCTCAAATGGTGCCATCTTTAGACTCTTCTGGAAGCTGTTGTTGTAGGAGAATTCAGCATATGGAAGACATTCCTCCCACTTCATGCCAAAAGAGATGACGCAAGCTCTAAGCATGTAACACCCTCAGAATCGGACCTATGCAAGTTTGAGCAAAATTCGCCAAACCCGCATAGAAACGATTCAAAGGTGCCCACCAGGCACTTTCGTGCGGGTGGAAAACGAAGTAATAACATTACACAACCGTCCTCGATGGGACCCACAGAACGAATATATATAACATCGACTCAGAGAGTCGAGAACACAGATATAATATACAAAGATCCAAATCACCTTGAAAACGATAGAGCGTCCAGCTACGGACAAGATGCAAATGGGGCTAAGAGCCCTGAAGAATAACCAATGGCGTCCATAACCCTGCCCAGGCCAAGCCGGAAGGGTAACCCTGCTAACGACGTCGATCTCAAAACCTGCTTAAACAAAAGGGGTGCCGACAAAGGGCAAAGGAAAAAGAAGGAGCGTCAAGATCGAGGCCAAGACACGGCGAGGCTAGAATTGGCGTCCTCGCCTACAAAGGTATGGTGGATCAAGCGGCAAGATGCACTAAACAACCTATAGAGACTCGATACAACTGGCGGTTATCAGAGAGGGGTAAGAAAGACCTATTCGGATCCAACCTGAAGATAACACCAAACAAACCCATCCTGGTTTTTCCCCCTCGAGACCAAACGAGGAAGTCAGCCAAGGAACTCACACGGTTGGCAGTTTTATTTATTCAGTTATCGTTGCAGTAATTACTAGTCAGGTATAGATAATCATCCTGAGAAAAATAGCAGTGGGCACTTTTAGTTAACCATTCCGTGATAGTTGCAACAATTACTACTCAGGTACAGATAGCATGATATAAACCCAAAACCCAGCAGTTGTTGGTACTTTTATTAAGCCATTTCGTTGTAGTTGCAATACTTACTAGTCAGGTACAATGGTCGCAAGCGACACTCCAAACAAGCAGTTGTGGGCAGTATTAATTAGCCATTCCATTATAGTGAAGCTGATTACTAGTCATTATAAAGTCAAATTTATAGCAGTAAACTTTAGTTATGCTTGTCTATGATCGAGATATCATGCTCCAAGTCGCCCATATCCATGGACACGGCTTTCAGAAAGTTTTACCCGCCGGTGCACCAATAGCAACACACGCCGATCAACCTCGAAAACCAAATCAAAACCCAACGAGGCTTTCACGATCGAACAATTGCAGGATTCAGAAATATTTCAGGGGCCACCCCATTGAGTAGATCCCAACGAGTAAGCAAGCTCGAGACGGACTCAAGGTTTGCGTCAATGGTCAGAAGCGATCGGGAACCCGAAGTGTGGCTGGGCTTGTCGATACCGCGTAATCACTCCGCTTACCTAACAGACACAGGTGCTCCTCGCACAATATAAATACGTAAAGTAGCATGGCATAAGTACAGATCGTAAATAAAACCTCAAACTAGTTTGTGGCCCCAAGAAATAAGATGAATCAAGCTCGCCTGGGGTCCCATATACCTCCCGGATGTGGATAGCGCGATAAAACAAGGAATGTATCAAGTACTGGGTCTTACGGACACAAGTGGGCTCGAAACCAAATATTTTCTATCACCCACCGATGCCTCTGCTTATTTCAATTTTAGTTGTTAAACAGAAATTAAAGTGAACGATAAGTAAAACTATGATCATCTCCAACATCAACATGCGGCAAAACATCAACAACTGTGGCACTTGACAACCCGCAACAGCACTTGAGCAAGCGACTACGACGCGCAAGTCCAACTATCTACCAAACAACAGGTAATAGGATGTGTCCAAGGCAATATAAGGCTGCAGGGGATATCACAGGTACGAAAACTAGAGCATCGCGACACAGATAGCAATAGATCAACAGGAGGGAATAAATGCTGTAAAAGTAAGATAGGTAGAAAGGGGAAGATGCTCGCCTGAAAAAATTGTCGAAGGTTCAACCGAAGAACGGACGACACTCGCATCAACTCAACGGCCTTATCCGCGAAGAAGCAAAACACTAGAATAAACACCGGTTGCAATATTTAATACAACGGCAGAAGATCGGCATGATGCATGCATGATGGATGCCGTGGCAAAGGTGCATTGCAATTAGGTCATATTAAGCGGAACCGGGGTCCCGACAATTAATTAGGTGGTTCATGTTGTTTAGCTACCCCGCAATTTAAATGTTGTTTTAGCATGGCCAAAGATAGCACCGGGTTCGCTACACAAATTTAAATGAGGCCAATATAAGGCTAGATTTGCCCGCATATGGGCCTCATATTTAATTATGAGGTGAATCGGCATAAGGCCCCCAAACCACACAAATATGCATGCAAGATGAATGATTAAAGTGCAACAGGTTTTATATTTAGCATTTATAAAATAGGGCTCGGGCAAAAGGGGTCACACATTAGGGTTCGGCAGATCTTGGGGTTCCGGGGTTCGGGGTCGGTCTCGGGGTTCAGGGTTCGACGGGTCGGTCTCGGGGAAACGTTCTCGGATTACTGGGGGTAGGTCTTGCAGCATCCGGGGTCTCCGGGTCATGTTGTCGGTCTTGTCGTTACGAAGATCTTGGCGTTCCGGGAGGGAGGTCGTGGTCTGGCGTCGGAACAGCGGATTCGCCCTGGGTCGGTGCCGTTCTTGTCGTTGCGACGATCTTGTCGGGTTCGCGGGCCGGGTCGGACTGGGCGTCCGGGGTGCAGAACTTGGTGTCCGGCGGAGTACTTGTCGCACTGGAGTCTCGGGCATCGCATTCGGGGGGAAGTACTCGTCGCGTCGGGTTTCGGTGTTCTCGGACCGATTGAAGACCTTGGCGTACGGTCAGATCTTGTTGGTACGGGGCGAAGCGTGACATCGGTCTCCGCCGAGTGCAATCAAACAGGAACCCGCATCACTCGCCACCATCGAACACGTGGACATTCCAGGATTACCAGGGGACATCCTTGGCCTTTGGTCACAGGAGCAAACGAGCGACGGGGGATTATGCCCCAGGAGGTTCACAGCGGAGCATGGGGACGCAGAGGCGCAGCAACGGCGGCGTGGGAGGAGGCTCGGCTTGTCGGGGAGGGGCGTCCGGTGGGGCCGACGAGGACGGCAGCACGAGGAGGCCGCGGCTCGGGCGGCTCACCGATGGGAGGAGGAGGCCGGCAATCGGGCGACGTGCTCGGCGGTGGTCGGGCAGACGGGCGCGGGGCGGCCGAGGAGCTTATGGGACGGCCACGCGCAGGTCGTCGCGAGGCGGGCTGCTCGGGCGGGCGTGCGGCAGAGGCGCATGGCGGCGGCTCGTGGAAGGACGGTCGCTGCGGGGACGGACGGAGGCGCGGTGAGGTCACAGGGCGCTGCCGGGACGAGGCCGAGCAGCAGGCGGCGCTGCCTGGGCGGCAGGGGGCTCGCGCGGCGGAGCGGTGGTGGCCGCGCGGAGGCCGGAGCGAGGAAGGGACGGGGCAGGCGGGAAGGGGGCGGGGGGCGGTGGTCGCCAAGGGGACGGGTGGCTCATGACGCGGTGGCGGGCGGCATAGAGGTGGGCGGCGGCAGTGTGGGCGAGGGGACGCACGGGAGGCGAGTGGTGGATGCCAGGCGAGGCGAGGAGGAGAGGCTGCGCGCGTCGGGGCCGGGGTGGGCAGGTGAGTGCGGCGGCGTCATGCTGCTGGCAAAAGTGAGGAGGCGGATGCGGGAGGTGGAAGAAGCCCAGGGGCACGGGAGCGTGGCCGGGGCGCTGTGCGTGTCGTGTGCGGGGCAGGGGGCCAGAGTGGGGTCGCGAGGTGGGGTCCAGGGGATGAGTGGGGCATGGGACCCGTGCAAGGAGGATGGTGAACGGCAGGCCAAGTGTGTGTGTGTGTGGGGGCTGGTGTGTGGTGCGGCTGGGTGGGTGAGTGCATGAGAGAGAGAGGTTTGAGTGGGGTAAGGAGAGAGAGAGAGAAAAGAGGGGGTGGCCAAGTGGCGGCCCCAGGTTGGTGAGGAGGGGGGAGATGGTGACGTGTCGAAAGGCCATTGGCCGGGGTGAGGTGGAGGCCAAAGGTAGGAAGTTGGGTAGTTTTAGGATTTACGAGTGGGCCGTTTATATTTTTCTGGGGTGGTCGATCGGGTCAATCGGCCCGTTCGATTGCCCCTAACAAAAATAATTTAATATTTTATTTATTTTTAAATAGCTTTTATAACTAATTTTAGACAAACAAGTTATCCGGAACATCCGGGGGTTTGGCGTTTAATAAAGATGGGGCGTTTTTATAAAACAAAGCGGTTTTGCGAACATAGTTTTATGCAACAATGCATGACGATGACGATGCAATGCACAAATTCAACGCGATTTTCTAGTAGTGGTTTTTGCGGGATGCCACAAAGCATATCCTCCAGAATCTGATTGATCCTCTCCACTTGTCCTTGCGACTGAGGGTGGTAAGCAATGCTGAAGTTCAACTTTGTTCCCAAAGCTTTTTGGAAACTCTCCCAGAACTTTGAGGTGAAGATGCTCCCACGGTCGGAACTGATTTCAAGTGGAACCCCATACAGAGAGACAATTCTGTTGATATAGAGCTCAGCCAACTGAATTCCAGAAATTGTTTCTTTGACTGGGAAGAAATGAGCCACTTTAGAAAGCCTGTCGATGACAACAAAGATTGCATTGTTGCCCTTCTGCGATCTAGGAAACCCAGTGATGAAGTCCATCTCTACTTTCTCCCATTTCCATTCCGGTGGTTTCAATGGCTGTAGAAGACCGAATGGTTTCTGATGGACAGCCTTCACTCTGCGGCAGACATCACATTCTGAGACATACTTGGCACAATACCGTTTCAACCCAGGCCACCAATATTGTGTTTTCAAGTCCATGTACATCTTTGTGCTGCCAGGATGGATAGATAGAACCGAATCATGCGCCTCCTTGAGAACTTGGTCTCTCAAACCCGGGTAGTTTGGAACAAACATCCGGTGGTCGAAGAAAAGCGTGCCTTGATCATCAACGTGGAAGGACTCATACTTCGGAAGCCCAAGTTTAGAGATGAGCTTTCTGGTGTGCGGATCACCAAGCTGACGAGAGCGAATCTTTTCTTCCAAGAGAGGAGTAGCCAGAAGGTTCAGGAGATGCCCTTGTTCCACAACTTCAAGGTTGAGCTGACGGAATTCCTCGCACAAGAGAGGCTGCTGCTCTTCTATCATGAGGTTGTTGACATAAGCTTTACGGCTAAGCGCATCTGCCATGACATTTGCTTTGCCCGGAGTGTAGTTGATGGTCACATCAAAGTCATTGATTGCTTCGATCCATCTCTGTAGCATCCCAGTTGTCTAACATCTGTAATGCTACTTGTTATAATAATAAAAAGGGCCACTTCCAACATATAATGGTTGCATCATCATCATATCATGCTCATGTCATCATGTCACCTTGCATTTGAGCATCATATAAAACCCCTTCTTGTTTGGTTCTTATCTCATGTGCATGATTAATTGTAGTTGCCTCTGGATATTGTATTTGGTTCTTAATAAATTGTTAAATGCCCAACTTGAGTTGAGGGCATCTCTCTTATTGACTCCACCACCTTTTCTTTCACCACCTTATAATTCCACCATCCAATTAACATGGGCTTGGTATTTTATTTGAGTCATCTCTAGCTCATGTTGTTGGTTGGATTCCACCCATAATCTTTTGCTTGGCCTTTGCCCACCTTTTGGGAATGCAAGGATTAAAGCCACATGAAATAATGTTGTTTTCACAATATAACCATATGGCAAATATTGTTGCATGGGCCATGCAAGTGCCACCTTTCTCTTGGCTTTGGGAATGTTTTAGCTTTGTTTGCATGGGACATCTCCCCTTGGTTTAAATCTTGTTTTGGGCTTGTAGTTTTCTTCACCATATCATCTATCTCTATCTCCCTTAGCTAACCTCTATCCCCATGCCCCATGCACACACATGTGCTCATGAGGCATGCACCAACCTAAAACCACCCCTTCTCTTGGATCTTGCTTGGTCATTGTTGGAGCATGCATGGATCAAAGAAACACCCCATCATCACATGATCATCTCTCTCTCCCTCTTCCTCTTTTCTTGCCTAGATCTTGTTAGGGCTTGTGTGGAGCTTGCATGATCAAGTTAAGTACCACCTCTTTTCTTACCCCTTTTAGCAAAAACCCTAAAACCTACCCTTGCCATCTATCCTTCCTAGCTAAACAAAAACCCTAATCTACATCTCCCCTAAACCAAACCCTAAGTACCCCCTCCTACTTTCTAGTTTCCTAGCTTGATCACCCCATGCCCTACCCTAGCTGCCCCTATCTCCCTCGGCCTCTCCTCTCCCTGCATGAGGGCCCCCCCCAAACCACCACCTCCCTGCCGAGCTACCCTCCCCTCCTATCTAACCCTAGCTCCTACCCCGAGCCCCTTTCTTCCCTCTTTCCTCCCTGCCTCAGCCACCCTGCACTGCCTCCCCGGCCTCGCCACCCCACAGCATCCTCGCTACCTGCCCAGCCTCATGACAACCCCTGCCCCCATGTTGCACGTGAGCAGGAAAAGGTGGCACCGAGGCCACCTTCCTCCCCACGCAAGCCCTCCTCCGCCCCATCTACACCCCATCACCCTCCCGCCTCCCCAGATCTGCTGGGCGCCTCTCCCTTCTTCCTCCCTAGCCATCCTTCTCACCTCGCCATACACCGCCAGCCCACAACCTGCCCCGTCTACCTAGCCGGTGGCGTGCACGTGCGCAGACGCCGAGGAAGCCGGAGGACCCTGCACCGCCCGTCAAGGCCGCCAAGGAGGAGGAGCCCCTAGGAGCCGGACCACGCCGCACCGCAACCCTAGCATCAGATCTCCCGCCTCGCCGATCAAACGCTACCGCACGAACCGTCAGACGCACACTCGCGGTGAGCATCCCCGCCTCCCAGACACCCTCTCTCGCTCCGTCGCTTCCTGGACGCGGCGGACCTTCCGTCGAACGGCCTCTGAGCGCCGGCATCATGTTTGTTTCTGCGAGCTCCCAGTCACGAACACCTTACCCAGCCTGCGCCCTTCTCTCCGTCAGCTAACCTAGCCCACCCCAGTGGCGACAGACCCCTGCGCGAGCCAGAGGGCGTGAGTTCGATCCCCCGCGCTGCTGTCAGCGAGCTATTGTCGCGCCGTCACGTTTCAGGGGAAGAAAAACAGTGCACCTTGGTCTTTTGCGAAAAACCCCCTCCCAAACCTTTTTGCCAACCCGCGGTCCAGCCGGCCCACCGTCAGTGACCGTCGCAGTTTTCTAAAAAGGGTCCTGTGCTTTTCATATTTCAACCCGCGGTCCTTCTGCTCTCACATTGGTCGTGTGGGACCGAAGCCTGGTCCCACCTCGTAAGCGCTGTGGGTGTGCTGGTTCGAGTAGAGAAGGTTTGTCATACCGGTTAAATTCAAATTTTGTTTAAATGTTTTCAAATTCAAATTCAGTTCAGATTTCAAATAACTTTGCCATAGTAATTCCAAATCACACAAATGATATATGTTTGGATATCAGAAAAGTGCCAGGATTTCAAATACGACATTCAAATTGCCTTGTGCACAATTAAAATTCCAAGTTTATTTAAATTACACTAATTGCCACTAGAATTTAAATAATCAATAACTTTCGTTTTATAATTCCAAATTTAGCAAATGATATGTCTAAAATGATCAGCTCAACGAGACCTTTCTGTTTATGCTATCCATGACTTCAAATGCAGCATGCATCATATAAAAATATAGAGTACAGCAATGTTATGACAACAACTGTGATTCCAAAACCCCATTAAAATGTTGTTACTTGTCTTCCACACCTCACTATGCCATGCTACCTTATTGCCATGTAAATTGTGCATCATTCATCATGGCATGATTGTTTGATTGACGCATCTTATTCATATTCTTGTGCTTTATATTCATGTTGGCCTTGTTTGTTTGGTTTTTCTCGGATAGACGCTGAGCAGGGGTTGTATCAAGAGAACCAGGAGCACTACCCAGATCCGTCCCTCGCTCAATCGATTGTCAGGCAAGCACTTCCACATGCTTGCATACATACAGTACCTATTGCCTCTTTCTTATTCTTGCATCATTGAGTCGCGATTGCATTAAATTGAATCCCAAGTATGCATGGCCTTTACTTTTAAACTCCACCAAGCTTGTTCCTCCATCCCATGAGCCACTACTATAGGAGTTGTTTGAGCCATGCGAGTCGTAGAACAGCATGTGTAGGGTTTGTGAGAGTCTGATGGATAACGAGGTACCTAAACAACTTAACCTGAGTAGTAGTGGGATAACTAAAGAAAGTGGCACCGGTGAGCAACATCTGCTATTTGGTTTTTCCTGCTCACTTGTGTCCCGTAAGACCCCGAGTACTTGATTCCTGTTCCTCGATTTATCGCGCTATCCACATCCGGGAGGTATATGGGACCCCCCTGAGCCAGAGCTTGATTCCGTCTTATTTCTTGGGGCCACAAACTAGTTTGAGGTTTTATTATGATCCTGTACTTATGCCATGCTACTTATGTATTTACAATTGTGCGAGGAGCACACTGTACCGTTTAGGATCGTGGCACGATTCCGCGGTGTCGACAAGCCCAGTTTTGGGTTCCTACTGCTCACACCGTCCCACAACCTTGAGTCCGTCTCAAGCTTGCTTACTTGCTATGTGTACTTCAAGGGTGGCCTCAAATATTTCTGAATCTTGTGATTGTTCAATGTGAAAGCCTCGTTGGTTTTGATTTGGTTTTTCCGAGGTTGATCGGCAGTGTTGCTATTGGTGCACCCCGCCGGTAAAACTTTTCAAAGCCGTGTCCGCGGATATGGACGACTTGGAGCGATTTCTTGATCATAGACAAGCATAACTAAAGTACCGCTTAATCGACTAAGTAACTTGACTAGTAAATAGTGCAACTCTCATGGAATGGTTAATAAAATTGCCAACGGATGGGGTTGTTCGTCCGCTTCCTTGTTGGTAAGCGAGGAGGATGGATCCGAATTACTATTATAATCGTTGTTCTTAATTCACGGACATCCGCCTATCATTGTTTAGGCGGATGGTTAGCGTTATCTCAGAGAATTGCTAGGGTTTATTTTTCGCTGCAAGCGCCACCCCAAAGTTGTGTCCCTTTAGCGGCATTAAGACTTGCCGAAAATTTTAGGGTCTCACACGATAAATTATTGGTTCAGATGGATGTACCTTCGCAGATCTGACATCGGTGGAAGAAGTCAAGATGTGGGCAACGATCGCTCGTGTAGAGATTCCGGAACGGGATCCGGAGACCTGTAGTTGATGTGCTTATTTCTATGGCATCTTATGCCGATTTGCTTCTTATCCGTACTGGATTTTGTTGCCGCCCGCATGATACCGATGTGTGTTGTATGAGGAAGTATCCTAAAATATAGATCTATCTAGGTCATTTGAATCTTGCCGTATGGCGTTGCTATATTTCCTTTCTTTCTAGATGGTATGGCTCGATGTACTCTTGTATGGTGGCTTCATGACATACCCACTTGTGTACGTAGTTGATCCCTTCGCCGACACGCCGCCTGACAGTCCCGTTGAGAGGGTAGTGGTTGGGACGTCTGAAAGGACTACCAGTGAGTGGCTTTTGGGGCCCCACCGTACTATTTCAACCACTACCACTCATCCAGGCTTGTATCTAGGAGCGTAATTCACCGAGGTAGTTACAATTGGTATCAGAGCCATCCCGACCTTCAGGGTTTCAGCCAAACGGTCGATGTCAGTCTAGCAAATATTTTGGTAGTTATGTATAATAGGGAAAAACAAAACGCGAGAGTAGGACTGCTTCCACTTTTCTTCTTACCCCCCACCCACCCTTTTTCTGGTAAGGAAGTGAAACGTTTTCAATCCTCTTCTCAAGATTCAAACTAGGATTCACGTGTTCTGGGTTTCCGTAGTACCATAGGTTGTGTGTGTGTGTGTATGTGTGTGTAGTCCCTTGTCTATCTGTTGCATCCAAGTTGTTATCTTATCTGCCTTTGGTTATCAACTGTTGGTACATTCCATACCGACAGGCTTTTGCAAACCGACGCAATCTATCTTCCTCTTTGTATCCGACGCTATCTTGTTTGGGGTGTTCGTTTCCGTAGTTACCAATCTTTAGGTTTCACGTGAGAAGAAGGGGTTAGGATATGTGTTCCACTTGTTCATGTGCGGAGTAATGATTTGAGCGGGATGGAGTCACCATACCACTACTTTTATCATTCGCTTTTGTATATTGAATCGGAGAGTCACTAATCTTGATTCATAAGTAATTTTATGCATCTATTGGTATTTTAATGCCGAAATTTGTGGAAAATTTTTCTTGATATATTTAGTACCACACCTTTTCAAATGTGTGCGATATGCTTAATATCTTTAGGTGCTATGAACTTTGTTGATATTTTAATATCATCTCAGTAAATTGTGTCCTTTAATCTTGGTTAATTCCATCTTGGTACTATTTTGGATTATTATCATCTTCCATTATAGTACTGACTTGAGTTTTATATCAATGACAGATGGCTCCCCATGCCGGATCGAGGAGGACATACCTCCGAATCGGGCTCATTTGTCAAACATAGCTAATGCTTTGGCGGCAATGCAAGAGAACCAGCAGCGCTTTGAGGAGAGTGTCAGAAGAAATGAGTTTGCTCCACTACCTCCACCTCCCACGCGTGGAGACATCAAGAGCTTCCTCAAGTTCAACCTCGCCGCTTGATGTGTCCGACCTCTGACGCGGATGATTGGTGCGTGAGATCTCAAGGTTGCTCGAGACTGCCGATGTTCCGGAGCAGGAGTGGGTCAAGTGTGCTACCCACCTTCTCAAGGGAGATGCAGCTCTTTGGTGGGAGAACTACTTGAAGGCAAGTCAGATCGGTTCCACCTACTTGGGAGAGGTTCACTAGAGCGTTCAAAGAGCGGTTTCTCAGAGATTGTAATGGAAAGGATGAAGGAGGCTTTCCTCAACTCAAGCAGGAAATGATAACGCCAACACCTATATCAGAACTTCATGAATCTATCCGTTATGGTGGTGATGAGGTATCCGACGACAAGAAGAAGCGTAAAAGGTTCGCAAGGGCTCAATGCGTCGATCAAGTATGCAATCACGCATGCAAGACCGCAACCTTCTGGAACTACAAAGACACAAGACCGCAAGAGGAGGCAAGTAGGCAAATGTTTGAGGAGTCCAAGAAACACAACAGGATGCATCAAGCTCGCAGCTATGGCAGCTCCTTCTAAGCGGGCGTTCGGGTTCCTAACACCCCACCGCCGCTCCCGGCCCACCAAGACTCATGAAGTTTCGCGCCAAGGCCACCAAACTTCACCATCGCTCTGTGGGCTACAACAACCATTACCTCGAGCGCTGGCGGAGTCCTCGCTACTCGCTCCACGCCCACCGGTGCTTCCGTGTGTGGAGATCCTGGACATCAAAACTGAGCTGCCCAATGAAGAACAAAGCTCTCCTCCACCCCGCCAAGATCTCGCAACAAGCTCTCCTTGGTTCAGGCACCACCGCCTCGGGCTCTCAACATCAACACTAAGCCCGGGTCTGCGGTTGTTCGGGCCAACTGCGTCAACGCCTCTCAAGCTGAGCTCGCACCTGGAGTTGTCATGGGTATGCTTTCAGTTAACTCAGTTCCTGCACGAGTTCTCTGTAGCATCCCAGTTGTCTAACCCCTGTAATGCTACATGTCATAATAATAAAAAGGGCCACTTCCAACATATAATTGTTGCATCATCATCATATCATGCTCCTGTCATCATATCACCTTGCATCTGAGCATCATATAAAACCTTTTCTTGTTTGGTTCTTATCTCATGTGCATGATTAATTGTAGTTGCCTCTTGATATTGTATTTGGTTCTTACTAAATTGTTAAATGCCCAAGTTGAGTTGGGGGCATCTCTCTTTTGACTCCACCACCTTATCTTTCACCACCTTATAATTCCACCATCCAACTATTCTGAGCTTGACATTTTGTTGTTTTATCTCTAGCTCAGGATTGGTTGTTTGGATTCCACCCCTAATCTTTGCTTGGCCTTGTCCACATTTTTGGAAGCAGATGAATAGTGCCATGTTAATATCCTTGTTCTCACAAGGATAATTGTGGCATTTAATATCTTGCATGGGCCATGCAAGTGCCACCTATTCCTAGTATTTGGTTTTGCTTGATTTTCTAGATGGATCCCTTCTTCATAGCTTGATCTTGTTTTGTGAGTATGAAACCCTAGCTCATCTACCTATCTTATCCTCTTAGCTAAACCCCATGCTCCATGCACACACATGTGCTATGTGGCATGCATCCTTTAAAACCCCCCCCCCTCTCTTTGGAACTTGCTTGGTCCTTTGTTGGATCATGCATGGGCCATTAGTACCACCACCTCTTTCCTTACCCTCTCTAAACCACAAACCTTATTCCCTACCTAGCTAAATCAACAACTCCACTTAATCTATGCTAACACAAGTGCTCCCTCCCCTCCCCTCTAGCTAAACCTAAACCCTAAGATACCTTCCCCTAATCAACTTCCCCTAAACCAAAACCCTAATTACCTCTATCCTAAAACCAAACCCTAAACTACACCTCCCTAACAAAACCCAAACAATCTCCCTCTCTCTCTCCCAGATCTAGCATGCCCCCACCCACCAGACCCTCCTAGCTACCCCCACACGGCCATGCCCCTCTCCTACCACCCTAGCTCCCAACCCATCTACCCGAGGCTACCCTCTCCTTCTAGCTCTCTCTCACCGAGCCAAGACTGCCACGCCCCTACCCCACCTACTGCCTCCCTAGATGCCCTGTACACCGCCAGCCCCTCTCACCTCCCCAGCTCGACCCCGTCACCCCTGGCCACGCCAAGCACGTGAGGGAGGCCGAAAAGGTGATCAACCCGATCAGCCTCTTCCCCACGCAACCAGCCTCCCCCCTGGCGATCTTATCTACCCCTTCCCCTCTCTGGCCTCTCCCCAGATCCGCCAAGGTCCCTGCCTTGCTGCCCTCCTCTACCCTTCTTCCACACCACCCCATCGCCCTCTCGCCGCCCACGCTAGCTACCCCACCTGCCCCAGTCGTTCTGGCCGGAGGAGCGTTGCCGCGCGGTGTCGAGGAAGCCCGTGGAGCTCTGCGACGCCCCTGGACCGCGCCAGCGAGGAGGAGACGCACCAGGAACGCCAGGACTCGCAGACGCCGACAAAACCCTAGCCGCAGAGCTTCAGCCCGCCGCTGATCTACCCTCCTCTGCCGACCGACCACGCCAAAGACGCTTCGGTAAGCCACCGACCCTCCTAGACACGCTCAGACCTGCCTCGCTTCCTGCCGGGCGGCTCGTTTTCGCCGGCGCTCAGGCGGGCGCGGCGGCGTGTCCCGCTAACTCCGGACGCGGCCTTATCTAGCTGCGCTACTTCTCTCCAAAGACCTCCCAGCCTAGCCGGTGGCAACGCGCACACACATGAGCCCCAGATCCTGTGTTCGAGCCCCACTGCGGCCACAAGGTCAAGGCGCACAAGAGCTCACGAGAAGAGGAACAAGACGGGCGTGGTTGTTTTGGCGATACCCTCCCGCTTTTTGTCCTCGGCATCCCGCCTCCAGCCCACTGCCAATGCGTTGTCCGCTTTGGAAAAAAGGACTCGTGGTTACACGAAGCCACCCAGTCCTCCCTGGCCCGCGTGTGTGTTTCGTAATAACCCCTATCAAACTTTTGGCTCAACCCGGTCCAGCCAGCCCGTTGTCGGTGTCTGTGAAACTTTTATAAAAGGCTCCTCGTTTTGTTTATTGAACCCATGTCTGTGTTGTTCTCAGGCATCGCCAGTGGGCGAAGATACCCCTGCCCACTGCTACGACTCAGGCTGGGTCAGTCTGAGTAGAAAACGTCCAGATGCGGTTTTCAAATTCAAATTGGTTTAAATAATTTAAAAATGCAAATCTAATTCAGTTTTTAATAACTTTGTCATACTTAATCCAATTTTGGCAAATAATATATGTATGGTTATCAGCAAAATGAGAGGATTCCAAATATGCCATCTGTTTTGACTTTTGCACAAGTAAAATTCCAAGTTTAGTTTAATTACACCGATTTGCCACTAGAATTTAATAATTAAATAACTTTTGTTTTAAAACTCCAAATTAAGCAAATGATATGTCTAAATTGATCAGCTCGACGAGACCTTTCTGTTTATGCTATCCATGACTTCAATTGCAGCATGCATCATATAAAAATATAATGAACAGAAACTATTATGGCAACAAAATATGACTAAAACCCAATTCAAATGTTATTTTCTTGTCCTCCACACCTCACCTATGCCATGCTACTTATTGCCATGCAACTTGTGCATCATTCATCATGGCATGATTGTTTGCTTGACGCATTTAATTCCAATGCTTGTGCTCTATATTCATGTTGGCCTTGTTTGTTTGGTTTTTCTCGGATAGACACCGAGCAGGTCAGTATCAAGAGCACCAGGAGCACCACCAGAAACCGTCCTTTGCTTCAACAGAGATACTGTGCAAGCACTACCACATGCTTGCATACATACAGTACCTATTGCCTCTATCTTATTCTTGCATCATTGAGTCGCGATTGCATTAAATTGAATCCCAAGTATGCATAGCCTTTACTTTTAAACTCCACCAAGCTTGTTCCTCCATCCCATGAGCCATTACTATAGGAGTTGCTTGAGCCATGAGTCGAGAACAGCATGTGTAGGGTTTGTGAGAGTCTGATGAATAATGAGGTACCTAAACAACTTAACCTGAGTAGTTCTGGGATAACTAAAGAAAGTGGCACCGGTGAGCAACATCTGCTATTTGGTTTTTCCTGCTCACTTGTGTCCCGTAAGACCCCGAGTACTTGATTCCTGTTCCTCGATTTATCACGCTATCCACATCCGGGAGGTATATGGGACCCCCCTGGGCCAGAGCTTGATTCCGTCTTATTTCTTGGGGCCACAAACTAGTTTGAGGTTTTATTATGATCCTGTACTTATGCCATGCTACTTATGTATTTACAATTGTGCGAGGAGCACACTGTACCGTTTAGGATCGTGGCACGATTCCGCGGTGTCGACAAGCCCAGTTTTGGGTTCCCAGTCGTTCACAGCCGTCCCCACAACCTTGAGTCCGTCTCGAAGCTTGCTTACTTCGTAGCGGGTGTACTTCAAGGGGTGGCCCCCTGAAATATTTCTGAATCTTGTGATTGTTCAGTCGTGAAAGCCTCGTTGGGTTTTGATTTGGTTTTTCCGAGGTTGATCGAGCGTGTGTTGCTATTGGTGCACCCCGGCCGGGTAAAACTTTCTGAAAGCCGTGTCCGCGGATATGGACGACTTGGAGCACAGTTTCTTGATCATAGACAAGCATAACTAAAGTACCGCCTTAATCTGACTAAGTAACTTGACTAGTAAATAGTGCAACTCTCATGGAATGGTTAATAAAATTGCCAACGGATGGGGGGTTGTTCGTCCGCTTCCTTGTTGGTAAGAAGGGAGGAGGATGGATCTGATGAATTACTATTATAACTGTTGTTCTTAAATTCACGGACATCCGTCTATCATTGTTTAGGCGGATGGTTAGCGTTTATCTGTAGAATTGCTAGGGTTTATTTTTCGCTGCAATTGCGTCACCCTGTGTTGTGTCCCTTTAGCGGCATTAAGACTTGCCTTGAGTACCCTTAGGGTTTCACGATAAATTATTGGTTCGGATGGATGTACCTTCGCAGGACGGACATCGGGGTGAAGAAGTCAAGATGTGGGCAACGATCGCTCGGTGTAGAGATTCGAACGGGATCCGGAGACCTGTAGTTGGGATGTGCTTATTTCTATGGCATCTTATGCCGATTTGCTTCTTATCCGCATCGATTTTGTTGCCGCTTCATGATGATACTGATGTGTGTTGTATGAGGAAGTATCCTAAAATATAGATCTATCTAGGTCATTTGAATCTTGCCGTATGGCGTTATATTTCCTTTCTTTCTAGATGGTATGGCTCGATGTACTCTTGTATGGTGGCTTGCACATACCCACTTGTGTACGTAGTTGATCCTTTCCTTGCCGACACGCCCGCATGTGTCCCGTTGAGAGGGTAGTGGTTGGGACGTCTGAAAGGACTACCAGTGAGTGGCTTTTGGGGCCCCACCGTACTATTTCAACCGCTACCACTCATCCAGGCTTGTATCTAGGAGCGTAATTCACCGAGGTAGTTACAATTGGTACCAGAGCCATCCCGACCTTCAGGGTTTCAGCCAAACGGTCGATGTCAGTCTAGCAAATATTTTGGTAGTTATGTATAATAGGGAAAAACAAAACACGAGAGTAGGACTGCTTCCACTTTTCTTCTTACCCCCCACCCACCCTTTTTCTGGTAAGGAAGTGAAACGTTTTCAATCCTCTTCTCAAGATTCAAACTAGGATTCACGTGTTCTGGGTTTCCGTAGTACCATAGGTTGTGTGTGTGTGTCTGTGTGTGTAGTCCCTTGTCTATCTGTTGCATCCAAGTTGTTATCTTATCTGCCTTTGGTTATCAACTGTTGGTACATTCCATACCGACAGGCTTTTGCAAACCGACGCAATCTATCTTCCTCTTTGTATCCGACGCTATCTTGTTTGGGGTGTTCGTTTCCGTAGTTACCAATCTTTAGGTTTCGTCGTGAGAAGAAGGGGTTAGGATATGTGTTCCACTTGTTCATGTGCGGAGTAATGATTTGAGGCGGATGGAGTCGCGACTACTTTTATCATTCGCTTTTTTGTATATTGAATCGGTCACTAATCTTGATTATATGAAAATATTTTAGTTTTTCAATTGGCATTTAATATTGGTTAATATCTTTAGGTGCTATGAACTTTGTTGATATTTTAATATCATCTCCTTAAATTATCCTTTAATCTTGGTTAATTCCATCTTGGTACTGCTGATTATTATCATCTTCCATTATAGTACTGATCTCGGAAGAACTCAATCTGTTAATCCATCCTTTAATGCTTTGGATTTATCACTTGAAGGACGGGATCTTTGGAGATCTGACTTGAGGAGGTTCATACCGGTTCACAAGAGGGTTCTCTCAGAGATTGTGATGGAAAGGATGAAGGAGGCTCCTCAACCCAAAAGGTGAAATGATAACGCCAACACCTAAATGAGAACTTCATGAATCTATCCCGTTATGGTGGTGATGAGGTAGGCGACGACAAGAAGAAGTCCAAGAAACACAACAGGATGCATCAAGCTCTGCGGTTATGGCATCTCGTGTGGGTAGGTAACCTTCACCGCCACCTCCTGCTCCACTAAGACACCTTGAGTTTTTCAGCCAAGGGCCAAGGCCTTCACTCTTCACCTCCTGTGGGGCTGGCACAAACAATTACTCGAGCGGCCGCGAGGAGTCCTCAACTCTCCGCACCCACCGGTGTGGTGCCTTCGTGTGTGAGATCACGGACATCAAATCCTGAGTCAATGAAGAAGCTCTCCCTCCACTCTCCTCCCGCCAAGATCGCAACAAGCTCTTGGTTCGTGCACCACCGCCTCTCTCCTCTCAACATCAACACTAAGCCCGGTTGTTGTTCAGCTAACGTCAACGCCTCTCAAGTGAGCTCGCTGAGTTGTCATGGGTATGCTAGATTCTTCGGTTCTGCTGCACGAGTTCTCTTTGATTCTGGTGCATCGCATCTTTTGTGTCTCACAAGTTTGCATATGAGAATGTGTTAAACTGGATCCTCTCCTTAGAAGCTAATGGTCCTATCTCGTTCAACTAAATGGTGAATGATACCATGGCAGCTAACCCGATTAAGAGTCTTCATTTGTGGCTTCTTTCATTCTGGGCAAAGAGAATTGCCTGCCTGGGGATCGCGAGGTTGAATTTCGTGATTGAGCTTGAACTGGAGCGGCCTATCTCGTTCCGTTCCAACCTCGCGAGTATATAAAATGGGTCCTCATCAGCCTTTGACAGCACTCAGCGACAACTTGATGAACAAGAGAAGGTTTCATTCCACATGAACTTCTTGGGGTAAACCTCCAATCTTAGTTTTGAAGCGTGAGAACGAGACTAGACTGTGATTTGACTAAGACTCTCAATGCTAAAACCATCAAGAACAAATATCCTCTCCTACTTAAAATTTGATTTTTTGATCTCTTAAGTGGAGTGTGGGTGTTCTTCTCTGTGGACTTGAGAAGTGGTAGGTGTGGTGTTCTCAAGTTGGACTTGAGAAGTGGTTATCACCAAATCAAAATTCGCAAAGAAGATGTGCCCAAAACAGCTTTCACCACCCGCTATGGCTTGTATGAGTACACGGTCATGTCTTTCGGTCTCACCAACGCACCTACTACCTTCTCGAGGCTGATGAACTCCGTTTTCAAGGAGTACCTTGATAAGTTTGTGGTGGTATATCTGGATGACATTCTGGTTTATTACAAGTCCAAGGAGGAGCATGAAGAACACCTGCGGTGTGTCTTAAACAAGCTCCGTGAGAACCGCTTGTATGCAAAATTCTCAAAGTGTGAGTTTTGGCTGCCTGAAGTAACCTATCTTGGTCATGTTATCTCTGCCAAGGGCATTGCAGTCAACCCGGAAACCGTGAAGACAATAGTTGAATGGCTTCCTCCTGTGAATGTCAAGGAAGTGCGGAGTTTTCTTGGCTTGGCTAGCTATTGCCGTCGCTTTGTTAAGAACTTCTCAAAGATAGCAAAGCCTCTTACCGATCTCCTCAAGAAAGGCAAGAAGTACCTGGGGACTCCTGCATGTCAAGAAAGTTTTGAGACACTCAAAGAGAAGCTCACTTCCATGCCAGTCTTGGTTCCTCCAGACACATCTAAGCCTTTCCAGATATTCTGCGACGCCTCTTTGCAAGGATTGGGTGCGGTCCTGATGCAAGAGAAACAGGTGGTTGCTTATGCCTCTCGTCAGTTGAAGACGCATGAGATCAACTATCCCACACATGACCTCGAGCTAGCAGCAGTTGTCTTTGCCTTGAAGCTATGGAGGCACTACTTGCTTGGTAACTGCTAGAGATCTTCTCGGACCACAAGAGTTTGAAGTATATCTTCACTCAGCCTGATCTCAACCTTCGCAGAGGATATGGATCGAAGCAATCAATGACTTTGATGTGACCATCAACTACACCTGCAAAGCAAACGTCATGGCGGCGCGCTTAGCCGTAAAGCTTATGTCAACAACCTCATGGTAGAAGAGCAACAGCCTCTCTTGTGCGAGGAATTCCACGGTGAACCTCGAAGTTGTGGAACAAGGGCATCTCCGAACCTTCCGCTACTCCTCTTGGAAGAACAGATTCGCTCGTCGCCTTGGTGATCCGCACACCAAAAGCTCATCGCTAAGCTTGACCTTCCGGCACGAGTCCTTCCATGTTGATGATCAAGGCACGCTCTTCTTTGAACACCGGATGTTTGTTCCAAACTACCCGGTCCGAGAGACCAAGTTCTCAAGGAGGCACATGATTCGGTTCTTTCTATCCATCCCGGCAGCACAAAGATGTACATGGACTTGAAAACACAATCTTTGGTGGCCGGGTTGAAACGGTATTGCGCCAAGTATGTCTCGAATGTGATGTCTTAGTAGGGTGAAGGCTGTCCATCGAAACCATTTGGTCTTCTACAGCCATTGAAACCTCCTAATGGAAATGGGAGAAAGTAGAGATGGACTTCATCACTGGCTTTCCAAGGTCGCAGAAGGGCAACAATGCAATTTTTGTTGTCATCGACAGGCTTTCTAAAGTGGCTCATTTCTTCCCAGTCAAAGAAACAATTTCTGGAATTCAGTTGGTTGAGCTCTATATCAACAGAACTGTCTCTCTGTATGGGGTTCCACTTGAAATCAGTTCAGACCGTGGGAGCATCTTCACCTCAAAGTTCTGGGAGAGTTTCCAAAAAGCTTTGGGAACAAAGTTGAACTTTAGCACTGCTTACCACCCTCAGTCACAAGGACAAGTGGAGAGGATCAATCAGATTTTGGAGGATATGCTTAGAGCTTGCGTCATCTCTTTTGGCATGAAGTGGGAGGAATGCCTTCCGTATGCTGAATTCTCCTACAACAACAAATTTCCGGAAGAGTCTCAAGATGGCACCATTCGAGGCTCTCTATGGTCGCAAGTGCGTAACTCCGATTGGTTGGTCAGTGCAGAGAAAGAATCTGGTTTGGCCTCGACATTGTAACCCAAGCAGGAGAAGGTGCATATCATTCGAGAACTCAAGATTGCTCAAAGTCGTCGAAGAGCAACTATGACAGAAGCACATGATATGGTATATGCCCTCGGTGATCTCGCTACCTTCGTGTCACTCCCATGAGAGGAACACACTTCCGGTATCAAAGGAAAGTTGGCTCCTAGGTACATCGGTCCTTTCAAGATACGTGGTAGAAGAGGAGAAGTTGCTTATGCACTTGAGCTTCCGGAAAAACTCAAAGTCCATGATGTTTTCCACATCTCTCAGCTCAAGAAGTGCTTCAAAGACCCCGGCAAGACCGTGGATCATGAGATAATCGACCTCCAAGAAGATCTGTCTTATCAAGAACACCCCACCAAAATCCTTGAGACCGCAGAACGAAGGACGCGCAACAAGTCCATCAAGTTTTGCAAGGTGCAGTGGTCACACCATTCTGTTGATGAAGCAACATGGGAGCATGAAGATGAACTCCGTGCCAACCATCCTTCTCTCTTTGTATATTCTTCTTCTTCTTCTTCCTAGAATCTCGGGGCGAGATTCCTGTTTAGTGGGGGAGAGTTGTAGCATCCCAGTTGTCTAACATCTGTAATGCTACTTGTTATAATAATAAAAAGGGCCACTTCCAACATATAATGGTTGCATCATCATCATATCATGCTCATGTCATCATGTCACCTTGCATTTGAGCATCATATAAAACCCCTTCTTGTTTGGTTCTTATCTCATGTGCATGATTAATTGTAGTTGCCTCTGGATATTGTATTTGGTTCTTAATAAATTGTTAAATGCCCAAGTTGAGTTGAGGGCATCTCTCTTATTGACTCCACCACCTTTTCTTTCACCACCTTATAATTCCACCATCCAATTAACATGGGCTTGGTATTTTATTTGAGTCATCTCTAGCTCATGTTGTTGGTTGGATTCCACCCATAATCTTTTGCTTGTCCTTTGCCCACCTTTTGGGAATGCAAGGATTAAAGCCACATGAAATAATGTTGTTTTCACAATATAACCATATGGCAAATATTGTTGCATGGGCCATGCAAGTGCCACCTTTCTCTTGGCTTTGGGAATGTTTTAGCTTTGTTTGCATGGGACATCTCCCCTTGGTTTAAATCTTGTTTTGGGCTTGTAGTTTTCTTCACCATATCATCTATCTCTATCTCCCTTAGCTAACCTCTATCCCCATGCCCCATGCACACACATGTGCTCATGAGGCATGCACCAACCTAAAACCACCCCTTCTCTTGGATCTTGCTTGGTCATTGTTGGAGCATGCATGGATCAAAGAAACACCCCATCATCACATGATCATCTCTCTCTCCCTCTTCCTCTTTTCTTGCCTAGATCTTGTTAGGGCTTGTGTGGAGCTTGCATGATCAAGTTAAGTACCACCTCTTTTCTTACCCCTTTTAGCAAAAACCCTAAAACCTACCCTTGCCATCTATCCTTCCTAGCTAAACAAAAACCCTAATCTACATCTCCCCTAAACCAAACCCTAAGTACCCCCTCCTACTTTCTAGTTTCCTAGCTTGATCACCCCATGCCCTATCCTAGCTGCCCCTATCTCCCTCGGCCTCTCCTCTCCCTGCATGAGGGCCCCCCCCAAACCACCACCTCCCTGCCGAGCTACCCTCCCCTCCTATCTAACCCTAGCTCCTACCCCCCGCCCCTTTCTTCCTCTTTTCCTGCCTCGAGCCCCACCCCTGCCTGCCTCCCTGGCCTCGCCTACCCCACCTGGCATCCTCCCTACCTGCCCCAGCTCTGCCGCGACAACCCCTGGCCCCCCATGCCGTGCACGTGAGCAGGAAAAGGTGGCACCGAGGCCACCTTCCCCTCCCCCACGCAAGCCCCCTCCTGGCCGTCCTTATCTACACCTCATCACCCTCCTGCCCTCCCCAGATCTGCCAGGGCTGCGCCCTCTTCTCCCCTTCCTCCCCTAGCCATCCTTCACTCGCCATACACCGCTGGGCCCACAACTCGCCCGTCTGCCTACCTAGCCGGTGGCGTGCACGCCAGACGTCGAGGAAGCCCCGGAGACCCTCGCACCGCCCGTTCGCGTCAAGGAGGAGGAGCCCAGGAGCCGGGACCACGCCGCCGCAGAAACCCTAGCGCCCAGAGCTCCTGCCTGGCCGATCAAACGCGCCCAGACGAACCTGGCACTGCACACTCGCGGTGAGCATCCCCGCCTCAGACACCTCTCTCGCCTGCCGCTTCTGGACGCGGACCTTCCGTCGAACGGCTCGAAACCGGCGTGTGTTTGTTTGCGAGCTCCCAACACGAACACCTTACCCGCTTCTCTCCGTCGGCTAACCTAGCCCACCCGATGGCGGCAGACCCTCGCGAGCGAGCGTGAGTTCGATCCCCCGCACTTGGCGCGTCGCGCATGGCATCAGTCGCCAAATCACGTTTCAGGGGAAGAAAAACAGTGCACCTTGGTCTTTTGCGAAAAACCCCCTCCCAAACCTTTTTGCCAACCCGCGGTCCAGCCGGCCCACCGTCAGTGACCGTCGCAGTTTTCTAAAAAGGGTCCTGTGCTTTTCATATTTCAACCCGCGGTCCCTTCGTTCCTCAGCCGCTGTCGTGTGGGACCGCAAGCCCCTGGGTCCCACCTGTAAGCGCCTGTGGGTGTGCTGGTCTGAGTAGAGAAGGTTTGCTGCGCCTGGTTAAATTCAAATTTTGTTTAAATGTTTTCAAATTCAAATTCAGTTCAGATTTCAAATAACTTTTCCATAGTAATTCCAAATCACACAAATGATATATGTTTGGATATCAGAAAAGTGCCAGGATTTCAAATACGACATTCAAATTGCCTTGTGCACAATTAAAATTCCAAGTTTATTTAAATTACACTAATTGCCACTAGAATTTAAATAATCAATAACTTTCGTTTTATAATTCCAAATTTAGCAAATGATATGTCTAAAATGATCAGCTCAACGAGACCTTTCTGTTTATGCTATCCATGACTTCAAATGCAGCATGCATCATATAAAAATATAGGGTACAGCAATGTTATGACAACAACTGTGATTCCAAAACCCCATTAAAATGTTGTTACTTGTCTTCCACACCTCACTATGCCATGCTACCTTATTGCCATGTAAATTGTGCATCATTCATCATGGCATGATTGTTTGCTTGACGCATCTTATTCATATGCTTGTGCTTTATATTCATGTTGGCCTTGTTTGTTTGGTTTTTCTCGGATAGACGCTGAGCAGGGGTTGTATCAAGAGAACCAGGAGCACTACCCAGATCCGTCCCTCGCTTCAACTGAGCTGTCAGGCAAGCACTTCCACATGCTTGCATACATACAGTACCTATTGCCTCTTTATTATTCTTGCATCATTGAGTCGCGATTGCATTAAATTGAATCCCAAGTATGCATGGCCTTTACTTTTAAACTCCACCAAGCTTGTTCCTCCATCCCATGAGCCACTACTATAGGAGTTGTTTGAGCCATGCGAGTCGTAGAACAGCATGTGTAGGGTTTGTGAGAGTCTGATGGATAACGAGGTACCTAAACAACTTAACCTGAGTAGTAGTGGGATAACTAAAGAAAGTGGCACCGGTGAGCAACATCTGCTATTTGGTTTTTCCTGCTCACTTGTGTCCCGTAAGACCCCGAGTACTTGATTCCTGTTCCTCGATTTATCGCGCTATCCACATCCAGGAGGTATATGGGACCCCCCTGAGCCAGAGCTTGATTCCGTCTTATTTCTTGGGGCCACAAACTAGTTTGAGGTTTTATTATGATCCTGTACTTATGCCATGCTACTTATGTATTTACAATTGTGCGAGGAGCACACTGTACCGTTTAGGATCGTGGCACGATTCCGCGGTGTCGACAAGCCCAGTTTTGGGTTCCTAGTCGTTCACAGCCGTCCCCACAACCTTGAGTCCGTCTCGAAGCTTGCTTACTTTGTTGCGGGTGTACTTCAAGGGGTGGCCCCCTGAAATATTTCTGAATCTTGTGATTGTTCAGTCGTGAAAGCCTCGTTGGGTTTTGATTTGGTTTTTCCGAGGTTGATCGAGCGTGTGTTGCTATTGGTGCACCCCGGCCGGGTAAAACTTTCTGAAAGCCGTGTCCGCGGATATGGACGACTTGGAGCACAGTTTCTTGATCATAGACAAGCATAACTAAAGTACCGCCTTAATCTGACTAAGTAACTTGACTAGTAAATAGTGCAACTCTCATGGAATGGTTAATAAAATTGCCAACGGATGGGGGGTTGTTCGTCCGCTTCCTTGTTGGTAAGCAGGGAGGAGGATGGATCTGATGAATTACTATTATAACTGTTGTTCTTAAATTCACGGACATCCGTCTATCATTGTTTAGGCGGATGGTTAGCGTTTATCTGTAGAATTGCTAGGGTTTATTTTTCGCTGCAATTGCGTCACCCCAGGTTGTGTCCCCTTTAGCGGCATTAAGACTTGCTGAGTACCCTTAGGGTCTCACACGATAAATTATTGGTTCAGATGTGTACCTTCAGACGGATCTTTGGGTGGAAGAAGCCGAAGATGTGGGCATTGGTGTAGAGATTCCGGGAACGGGGATCCGGGAGACCTGTAGTTGGGATGTGCTTATTTCTATGGCATCTTATGCCGATTTGCTTCTTATCCGTACTCGGATTTTGTTGCCGCTTCCGCATGATACTCTGATGTGTGTTGTATGAGGAAGTATCCTAAAATATAGATCTATCTAGGTCATTTGAATCTTGCCGTATGGTGCTATATTCCTTTCTTTCTAGATGGTATGGCTCTGATGTACTCTTGTATGGTGGCTTGCGTACATACCCACTTGTGTACGTAGTTGATCCCTTCGCCTGCCGATTACGCCGCCCGTACAGGTCCCGTTGAGAGGGTAGTGGTTGGGACGTCTGAAAGGACTACCAGTGAGTGGCTTTTGGGGCCCCACCGTACTATTTCAACCACTACCACTCATCCAGGCTTGTATCTAGGAGCGTAATTCACCGAGGTAGTTACAATCTCCTCTGCCGAAGGTTGAGATCAGGCTGAGTGAAGATATACTTCAAACTCTTGTGGTCCGAAAAGATCTCACAACGGTTACCAAGCAAGTAGTGCCTCCATAGCTTCAAAGCAAAGACAACTGCTGCTAGCTCGAGGTCATGTGTGGGATAGTTGATCTCATGCGTCTTCAACTGACGAGAGGCATAAGCAACAACTTGTTTCTCTTGCATAAGGACCGCACCCAATCCTTGCAAAGAGGCATCACAGAAAATCTGGAAAGGCTTAGAGGTATCCGGAGGAATCAAGACTGGCGTGGAAGTGAGCTTCTCTTTGAGTGTCTCAAAACTTTCTTGACACGCAGGAGTCCACGGGTATTTCTTGCCTTTCTTGAGGAGATCGGTAAGAGGTTTCGCTATCTTCGAGAAGTTCTGAACGAAGCGACGGCAATAACTAGCCAAACCGAGGAAACTCCGCACTTCCTTGACATTCACAGGAGGAAGCCATTCAACTATTGTCTTCACGGTTTCCCGGTTGACTGCAATGCCCTTGGCAGAGATAACATGACCCAGGTATGTTACAGTGCAGCCAAAACTCACACTTTGAGAACTTTGCATACAAGCGGTTCTCACGAAGCTTGTTTAAGACACACCGCAGGTGTTCTTCATGCTCCTCCTTAGACTTGGAATAGACCAGAATGTCATCCAGATATACCACAACAAATTTATCCAGGTACTCCATGAAAACGGAGTTCATCAGCCTCGAGAAGGTAGCAGGTGCGTTGGTGAGACCGAAAGACATGACCGTGTAATCATACAGGCCATAGCGGGTGGTGAAAGCTGTTTTGGGCACATCTTCTTTGCGAATCTTGATTTGGTGATAACCGCTTCTCAAGTCTAGCTTAGAGAACACCACAGCTCCTGCTAGCTGATCAAAAAGATCATTTATCCATGGGAGAGGATATTTATTCTTGATGGTTTTAGCATTGAGAGCCCGGTAGTCAACACAGAGTCTATCGGTTCTGTCACGCTTCTTCACAAAGATTGTTGGGCTACCCCAAGAAGAAGTGCTGTGTTGAATGAAACCCAACTTCTCTTGTTCATCAAGTTGTCGTTTGAGTTCAGCCAACTCAGAAGGACCCATTTTATATGGCCTCTTGGAGATAGGAGCCGTTCTAGGTTCAAGCTCAATCACGAATTCAACCTCGCGATCCGGAGGCATAATCCGGAGGCATACCCGGCAACTCTTCAGGAAAGACATCTGGGAACTCACAGACTACCGGTACACTCTGAATAGCTTCCATAGCATCATTATTCAGAGCCGCCAAAGAGAAATGCTGGACAGCAGGAGTCAGACTTGGAGAAAAGA
The DNA here is from genome assembly GCA_030063025.1 of Avena longiglumis. Lineage (NCBI taxonomy): Eukaryota > Viridiplantae > Streptophyta > Magnoliopsida > Poales > Poaceae > Avena > Avena longiglumis. The sequence continues at coordinate 424,953,443 of CP125974.1, read as the reverse complement.
CTATATGGCCTTCAGGGATCTTCAGAGAAACCGAACGCTCAGCACAATCAATCACAGCTGCATTTGCCGTCAACCAATCCATGCCCAAGATGACATCAATGTCAGAATTGCCCAGGACAATTAAAGAAGCCGAGAATGAAGAACCACCAATCTCAACTTGATTGCCATGACTGATTTGAGCAGCTGCCATTGTTGCTCCAGGAGAAAGAACCATTAACCGCTTTTGGAGAGGAACCAAGACTAACTCGTTCTCATCTGCAAACTTGTGCGACACAAAAGAATGCGATGCACCAGAATCGAACAAAACTCGTGCAGGGACTGAGTTCACGGAAAGCATACCCATCACGACTCCCGGTGCTTGCTCAGCTTGAGAGGCGTTGACACAGTTGGCCCGAACAACCGCAGACCCGGGCTTGGTGTTGATGTTGAGAGCCCGAGGTGGTGGTGCACGAACCGAAGGAGAGCTTGTTGCAGATCTTGGAGGGGGTTGAGGGAGAGCTTTGTTCTTCATTGGACAGTTCCAGTGGGGATGTCCTGGATCTCCACACGTGAAGCAGGCACCAGCTGGACGTGGAGCAGAGTAGCCAGGAACTCCGCCAGGCGCTCCAGGGTAGTGGTTGTTGTAGCCCCTGGGAGCCGCAGTGGTGAAGTTTGGTGGCCTTGACGCGAAACTTGCAGGTCTTGGTGGAGCCGGGAGCGACGGTGGGGTGTTAGGAACCCAGACACGCCGCTTAGAAGGAGCTGCCAAAACTGCAGAGCTTGATGCATCCCTGTTATGTTTCTTGGACTCCTCAAACATTTGCCTGCTTGCCTCCTCTTGCAGTGTTGTGTGCTGTAGTTCCAGGAAGGTTGCCGGTCTTGCATGCATGATTGCATACTTGATCGACGCATTGAGCCCTTGCCTGAACCTTTTCTGCTTCTTCTTGTCATCAGATACCTCATCACCACCATAACGAGATAGATTCATGAAGTTCCTGATATAGGTGTTGACGTTATCATTTCCCTGCTTCAGGTTGAGGAAAGCCTCCTTCATCCTTTCCATTACAATCTCTGAGAGAAACTGCTCCTTGAACGCTCCAGTGAACCTTTCCCAAGTTGGCTGGAACCCAGTGCAGCTTGCCTTCAAGTAGTTCTCCCACCAAAGAGTTGCATCTCCCTTGAGAAGGTGAGTAGCACACTTGACCCACTCCTGCTCCGGAACATCAGCAGTCTCGAGCAACCTTGAGATCTCACGCAGCCAATCATCCGCGTCCAGAGGTCGGTCAGAAACATCAAACTGACGAGGGTTGAATTTGAGGAAGCTCTTGATGTCTCCACGCTTGGGAGGTGGAGGAAGTGGAGCAAACTCGTTTCTCCTGACACTCTCCTCAAAGCGATGCTGGTTCTCTTGCATAGCTGCCAAAGCATTAGCGATGTTTGACAGTGCGGAGCCCAGTTCCGGAGGTATGTCCTCTTCGGTACGGCGTGGTGGAGCCATCCTGTCATTGATATAAAACTCAAGTCAGTACTATAATGGAGAATGATAATAATCCAAAATAGTACCAAGATGGAATTAACCAAGATTAAAGGATACAATTTACTGAGATGATATTAAAATATCAACAAAGTTCATAGCACCTAAAAGATATTAAGCATATCGCACACGACTGAAAAGGAGTGTGGTACACAAATATATCAAAGAAAAATTTTCCACAAATTTCGGCATTACAATACCAATAGATGCGCAAAATTACTTAACGAATCAAGATTAGTGACTCTACCGATTCAATATACAAAAGCGAATGAGAAGAGTAGTGGTATGGTCGCGACTCCATCCCGCACTCAAATCATTACTCCGCACATGAACAAGTGGAACACATATCCTAACCCTCTCTTCTCACGACGAAACCTAAGATTGGTATCTACGGAAACGAACACCCCAACCAAGATATCGTCGGATACAAAGAGGAAGATAGATTGCGTCGGTTTGCAAAAGCCTGTCGGTATGGAATGTACCAACAGTTGATAACCAAAGGCAGATAAGATAACAACTTGGATGCAACAGATAGACAAGGGATTACACACACACACAACCTATGGTACTACGGAAACCCAGAACACGTGAATCCTAGTTTGAATCTTGAGAAGAGGATTGAAAACGTTGCACTTCCTTACCAGAAAAGGGTGGGTGGGAGGGTAAGAAGAAAAGTGGAAGCAGTCCTACTCTCGCGTTTTGTTTTTCCCTAGTATACATAACTACCAAAATATTTGCTAGACTGACAACGACCGCTTTTGAAACCACGAAGGTCGGGATGGCTCTGATACCAATTGTAACTACCTCGGTGAATTACGCTCCTAGATACAAGCCTGGATGAGTGGTAGTGGTTGAAATAGTACGGTGGGGCCCCAAAAGCCACTCACTGGTAGTCCTTTCAGACGTCCCAACCACTACCCTCTCAACGGGACTCAGACGGGTAATCGGCAGGCGAAGGGATCAACTACATACACAAGTGGGTATGTATGCAAGCCACCATACAAGAGTACATCAGAGCCATACCATCTAGAAAGAAAGGAAATATAGCAACGCCATACGGCAAGATTCAAATGACCTAGATAGATCTATAATTTAGGATACTTCCTCATACAACACACATCAGAGTATCATGCGGAAGCGGCAAACAAAATCCGAGTACGGATAAGAAGCAAATCGGCATAAGATGCCATAGAAATAAGCACATCCCAACTACAGGTCTCACGGATCCCCGTTCCCGGAATCTCTACACCGAACGATCGTTGCCCACATCATCAGCTTCTTCCACCCAAAGATCCGTCCCGCGGGGTACACATCCATCTGAACCAATAATTTATCGTGTGAGACCCTAAGGGTACTCGGCAAGTCTTAATGCCTCTAAAGGGGACACAACACAGGGTGACGAATTGCAAAAAAGATAAACCCTAGCAGTTCTACAGATAAACGCTAACCATCCGCCTAACCAATGATAGACGGATGTCCGTGAATTTGAGAACAACAGTTATAATGGTAATCTCATCAGATCCATCCTCCTCCTCGCTTACCAACGAGGAAGCGGACGAACAACCCCCATCCGTTAGCAATTTTATTAACCATTCCATGAGTATTGCACTATTTACTAGTCAAATTACTTAGTCAGATTAAAGCGGTACTTTAGTTATGCTTGTCTATGATCGAGAAACTGTGCTCCAAGTCGTCCATATCCGCGGACACGGCTTTGAGAAAAGTTTTACCCGCCGGGTGCACAAATAGCAACACACGCCGATCAACCTCGAAAACCAAATCAAAACCCAACGAGGCTTTCACGGTGAACAATCACAGATTGAGAATATTTCCGGGCCACCCGTTGAGTAGACCCAACGTAAGCAAGCTTGAGACGGACTCAAGGTTAGCGCCAATGGTCAGAAGCGATCGGGAACCCGAAAACTCGGGTGTCGATACTGTAATCACTCCGCTTCCTAAACAAAGACAAAGGTGCTATCTCGCACAATTTAAATACATAAGTAGCATGTCATAAGTACAGTATCATAAATAAAACCTCAAACTAGTTTGTGGCCCCAAGAAATAAGACGGAATCAAGCTCTGGCTCAGGGGGTCCCATATACCTCCCGGATGTGGATAGCGCGATAAATCAAGGAACAGGTATCAAGTACTCGGGGTCCTACGGGACACAAGTGAGCAGGAAAACCAAATAGCAGATGTTGCTCACCGTGCCACTTTCTTTAGTTATCCCACTACTACTCAAAGTTAAGTTGTTTAGGTACCTCATTGTCCAACAGACTCACATACCCTACACATGTGTTCTCGACTCGCATGGCTCAAACAACTCCTATAGTAGTGTCTCATGGGATGGAGGAACAAGCTTGGTGGGGTTTAAAAGTAAAGGCTATGCATACTTGGGATTCAATTTAATGCAATCGCGACTCAATGATGCAAGAATAAGACAGAGGCAATAGGTACTGTATGTATGCAAGAATGTGGAAGTGCTTGCCTGACAACTCAGTTGAAGCGAGGGACGGATCTGGGTAGTGCTCCGGTTCTCTTGATATAACCCCGCCAAAGGTTCATCCGAAAAACCAAACAAACAAGGCCAACATGAATATAGAGCACAAACATATGAATAAGATGCGTCAAGCAAACAGTCATGCCATGATGGATGATGCATAATTTACATGGCAATAAGGTAGTATGGCATGGGTGAGGTGTGGCATACAAGAATAAGTCATTTTTATTAAGGTTGAGCCACATTTTATTGTCATAATGATTGCTGTATGTTATATATTTATATGATGCATGCTTCAATTCAAGTCATGGATGGCATAAACAGAAAGGTCTCGTCGAGCTGATCATTTTAGACATATCATTTGCTAAATTTGGAATTATAAAACAAAAGTTATTAATTATTTAAGTTCTAGTGGCAATTGGTGTAATTTATTTAAACTTGGAATTTTAATGTGCAAAAGGCAATTTGAATGTCATATTTGAAATCCTGGCATTTTTCTGGTTCAGAAACATGTATTGTTTATATTATTTGGATTACTACTTGAAAAGTTATTTAAATCTGAGATTTATTTGAATTGGAATTGTCAACTAAATTTGAAAATTGAATTTAAATCAAGGCGAACGCGTTTTACTACTCGGACTATCCTAGCCGATCATGTCGAGTGGGGCCGGGCTGGGTCATTTGTCAAGGCGACGCACTTTTCCACCGCTGGCGGTCCTAGCTACCGACGCAGACAGCGGGGCCATACGGGGCACGACACGTCACTCAAATAAGACGCGACACGGGCGATCCGAGGGCGCGTTGAGGCGATAAAGCCCAGGATCCTTTCGCAAAACGCCCGCGAGGTCGGCTGTAGGCCGAAGGATGCGGGTTGAGGATTAAAAGATCGGGGTTTTCGCAAAACAAAGGCGCCTTGTGGATCTTCGCCGCGATCTGACGGAAACTTGCGCGCGCAGCGCAGAGCGGGCTCGAACGCGGGTCGCGGCCGTGCGCGCGGGTGGGGCTAGCCAGTACGGCTGACTCGGGGAGGTTGCTAAGATGAAGCAAAGCGGCTAGGTGAGGCTCTCCGCGACGCGGCGACGCGGAGGACGCACGCGCACGCGACGCACCGAGAGCGTTTGATGCTAGGTCCGGCGAGCACGGTGATCTACGGCGAGGACGGAGGTGTCAGGGAGGTTCGGGGACTCACCGGAAAGCCGACGGTGCGGTCTGATCTGGCCGAAGCGCGGACCGTGGCGGCGAGGCGTGAGCTAGGGTTAGCGTCGGGACCCGTCGGGTGCAGGGGACCTGGGCCTCCTCCTCCTTGCTGGAGCGTGCAGGGCGCGGCGGAGCGACGCAGCAGGCTTCCTCGACACCATGCAACACGATCGCCTCGGATGTGGACCCCGGTGGCACCGAGAGGGAAGACAGTGCAGGTAGCAGAGAGGGAGGACGGCTGGGGAGATCTGAGGCAGAGGTGAGAGAGGGGTAGATAAGGCCAGAGGGGTGAGGCCGTGGTTGCCGTGTGGGGTGGCGAGAAGGGTGGCCTCGGCCACCTTTTCTCCACCTTCCTCACGTGCTCAATCTGACGGCCAGCAAAGGTGGCTTCAGTGGTGGGTCCAGGGGCGAGGTCAAGGAGGCAGGGCAGGCTCGGGTGGGGCGCGCCAGGCAGAGAGAAGAAAGAGAGGAGAGGGCCGGTTCGGGTGGCTAGGGTTTAGGAGGGAAGAGGGAGTATGGCTAGGGTTGGGTTTAGGTTGTAGCTAGGTGGGGTAGGGCGGCCAGGTGGTCCAGCATGTAGAGAGAGGGGGTGGCGAGCTGGGGGCAGGGTTTGGTGTGACCATGCTAGGAAGTAGAGAAGAGGAGGGGTACTTAGGGTTTTGTTTAGGGAAGGTGTAGTTTAGGGTTTTGTTTAGGTAGGATGGGGGATGGCATGGGGTAGGTTTTAGGGTTTAGCTAAGAGAGGGGGGGTGTGGATAAAGGGAGTGTCTTTTACTTGATCATGTCTCAAAGACAAACACACAAGATCAAGACAAGGAGAAAAGAGAGAAAAGGAGGGAGAGATGATTATGTGGTGGAATTTGAGCAAGAACAACATGGTTCAAGCCAAGAGAAAAGATAGAGGTAGAGATTTGAATCATGCATGCTCCATTCAAAGAACAAGCAAGAGAAAAAGAAAAAGGTGGAGAGGAGGATGTGGGTTTAAGTTGGTGCAAGCCACATAAACACATGTGTGATCAAGGAGAAAGGTGATGGGGTTTTAGCTATAGGAGGGTAGAGAGGTAGATGATTTGGTGAAGAAAACTACAAGCCAAAACAAGATTTAAAACAAAGGAGAGTGATCCATGCAAGCAAAACCAAATATCACTCCAAGATCAAGAAAAAGGTGGCACTTGCATGGCCCATGCAAACAATAATTGCCATGTAGTTATATTGTGAAAACAACATGAATTTAGGTGGCATTATTCCTTGCATTCCCAAAAGGTGGGCAAAGGCCAAGCAAAGGACTAAGGTGGACTCCAACCAACCAACATGAGCTAGATATAACTCAATTAAAAAGCCAAGCTCATATTAATTGGATGGTGGAATTATAAGGTGGTGAAAGAAAAGGTGGTGGAGTCAATAAGAGAGATGCCCTCAACTCAACTTGGGCATTTAACAATATATCAAGAGCCAAATACAATATCAAGAAGCAAATACAATTAATAGTGCACATGAGATAAGAACCAAACAAGAATAGGTTTTATATGATACTCAAATGCAAGGTGACATGATGACATGAGCATGATATGATAATAATGCAACAATTATATGTTGGAAGTGGCCCTTTTTATTATTATAACAAGTAGCATTACAGGTGTTAGACAACTGGGATGCTACAGGCTGCCTTCCCGGCTTCCACACGCTGGCAAGGCTCCCCGCCTCACTTGCACCACCTTCACGAGCTCCATCCTTGCCACCCTGGCAGCCAGGGAGCAAATGCACATCGCCGCGACCCCGGGCCACCTCCCCGGCTTTCGAAGGCCAGCAGCCGCCATCGAGCAGAGCAACAACACCGGAGAGACGCAAACCGCCGAACCCATCTGATCCCAGATGGCCTGCTGCGCCCGACAGCGCCAAGGAGACGCCTGTTGCCTCCGCTCTGACGTCAGACGCCAGCATCACCGCTTCACGCCGAAGTCGACGAGCTCGAAAGAAACGAACGCGACCGCCAGCCCTCGCGTCATGGGATCCCCTGCTACCTTTGGCGGGGCGCCATCATGGCGAGGCCGGGCAGTGACGGAGAAAGCGAGGCCGAGTAGACGCAGCCAGCGGGTCACCGGTGTTTTAAATAAACGGTTTAACCTATAAAACATTTTGAAATTTGTTTTTATACTATATTCCGATGATGTAAGCATTTTTTGTCTGTTTGTACGTAGGAACTAAAACATCATTAGTTAGTTTTGTTTAGGGATAAAATCAATCTTAATTAGTGCATGCCAAATATGCTCACGCGGGTCCTGGTCTGTACACAGAGTGTCCGATTCGTCAAAATATATTATTTTTAGAACGATAGTTGTGTAGCAACTCTTATTTAAAAAAAAATCAACCGAAGACAAGCTGATGATTTTCTTTTTGGTGCAAATAAAGAAGACAAGCTGATGAAAAGAAGACAAGCTGATGAAATTTTTTTGGTGCGTTGCTGTTAATGGGCCGGCCTATGCGAACGACGGAACGTGATACGACAACTGCCTTCTTATTTCTTATTGGACGGAGCTAGCGAGCCTCCGAAGGCTTGTTAGTCCCAGCCAGCCCCCGCTCCATAGAAGCAAAGCTATAACCCGTGCATTATTCAAAATTGGAAAGGAGCAAAGACAGCCTAGCACAACGAATATTACGTAGGATTTAATTCTATGCTATATAAAAAAGGTATAACTTTAAAATCGTGCGTCGAAATTGCGATCAGTTTTCACTGTTAGCCCCATCGTGTCAAGATATTCGAAACTAGATCCCATTTATATATATTTTGACCAACTTTTTTTTAAAAAGCAACTTAGTGTTATTCGAAAACAACTTTGTACAAATAGTTTCTGCCAGTATTTACTTCTATTACATTTTCTAACAAACTTTGTTTTCGAGATACCTACTTAGCAACAACAGCTAGAAACTTTATACTACTGAGACCCACTACTTTACTCTACTAGTTGTCTACCGTATTTTCTAGTATTCTCAATAACTTGCTTCTGAGGTGGACAACTTAGTAGCAACAAAAACAACTTTATAACATAACTTAGGTGCAACAGCATGCAACTTAATGAGCATACAAAAGGCAACTAAGATGAATAGATATACAACTTAATAAACATACATGAAGGAACTAAGATACCCGATATAACTATATGAAAATTGGTGCAACTTTAATCCTAGTCCGTATATAACTTATCAAAAGATGGGCAACTTAGCACAAGTCGAAAATACAACTTAGTACTAGTGGGTATGCAACTTAGCACTAGTCGAAAAATATAAACTAGCACTGCATATACAACCTAACAATACATTGTGTGCAACTTAGCTTTTTTAGGTATACAACTTAGCACCGATGGGTATACAACTTAGTTTATCACCAGTGAATACACAACTTAGCATCGATGGATATATAATTAGCATTAAAAATACTCCCTCCGGCCCATATTAATTGACTTAAGTTTGTTTAGATTTGAATAAATCTAGACACTATTTAGTATACAGGTTCATCCAAATTTTGATAAATCAAAGTCAATTAATATGGATCGGAGGGAGTAGCAAAATCTGCCTCAATCAATATAGCTCAATCAATATAGATGTGGCTAGTGACAACCCAAGGCACAACACATTTTAGAAAAAGCCGAAGGGAATCTAGTTTTAAGACCGTAGTGGGTATATTGTGAATCTTAGCGTTAGTATATATACAACTCAGCATTGGTGGCTATACACATAGTATCAATAGATATATAACTTAGCACTGATGCGTATACAACTTAGCACTATTGCATAGACAACTTAGCACTGATATGTATACAACTTAGTACTAAAAACGACAACTCCTGATTTTCTCTGGCTTGGTCGATCTATCCATCCATCCTTCCATGCGGTGGTACACGTCTGGTGGTAGCGAGTGAGAGAGCAAATCAGATTAAGTTGTGAGCGAGACCAAATCAAAGCAAGAGTAAAAAACGACATTCGTTGGAGAGCAGATCCCGGAGTGTCGTTGCAAAACATATGCCGTGTGTCACCGCCTTATCGAGGAGTAGCGCACAAGACATCGCTGACCTCTGGGCTCCAGCCCTCCGCCACGCGCAATCTAAAGGAGCAACGATGGCGGCTTCGCCGACTCACCATCAGGCCTCCGCCCGTGGTACTTCGCCATGGGACGGGATGTCAGGGCAGCGCCTGTGAGCTATGTGGTCCGGCGAAATCACGACGCCCCCTGCTTTCTCTGTCGCGATGACACCAGCAATAGGTCCAGCTGCTCGGGCAGGAGAACCGGGAGGTTATCGCTACATAACCTGCTCAGCTTCATGGCGGACCTTATGTAGGCGGAGGTCAGGACCGGCCAGAGTTGAGGCGGCGTCGCCGGTTTTGTCGAATCGGGATCAAACTTAGTTAGATTTATAAAACAACTTAGCAGCTGGGCAAAGACAACTTAATTAGACCGACTAGTCAACTAATACTGATATAAAAAGGAAATCTAAAATGACAAGGGATCAAACTTAGTTGGATTTAGGAAACAACTTAGCATATGGAAAAAGTCAACTTAATTAGGCCAAGTAGCCAACTTCTACATGCTAATCAGAAGAAATAACACTGGAATCAAACTTAATTGGGTTCAAAAAGCAACTTAGCATGTGGGCAAAAACAATTTAATTAGGCCAACTAGCCAACTTTTGCATGTGGATCACAAAAATACATAGATAAGTTCTGCAGAACAGAACTAAAACGTGACACCGGTGCCAACTTAATTAGAATTCAGTAGAAATTCTGGTGACACAAAAGCAACCAAATATAAAGAGGACTATTACCTGCTTTTGCATGCTGCTCTATAAATTCCATGGTATCAAAACAAAAAGAAAAGCATGACCATATTAAACCTACAAAATAATCTACCCAGTTCGCTGTTACAACCATGGCTACTAGATAAATTGAAGTGCCTTTGATAACAACCTACATGTTGAAACCAACATTCTGTGTCCGCATCCTACCTACATGTTGAAAAACAAGTAGAGTACTACTCCCTCCGACCCATATTAATTGACTTGGATTTATCAAAAATTGGATAAATTTATATACTAAATAGTGTCTAAATTCATCTAAATCTAGACAATATGAGTTAATTAATATGGTTGGAGGGTGTGTGTCCAACCAAGAGGAAAATGTGCAAACCGTGAAAATAAAATCGACCAAGTGATAGGTGTCGTGATGTGCATGTGCTGCAAAGAGCATCAACTTCGTGCAGTTCAGAACGTAGGAGAAGGCATACGTACAAAGACAAAATCGAGCGGGTCACCTTGAGATAAATTTCCACAGCTTCATGACAAATCGAGCAGGGATGCGTGGATTGCTTTTCAATAGGACAAAATGCCAAAATCACGCGTAGTTGAGAGGCCGGCAAGGACGATGAGGAGGACTCAGCGTCCGCCCACGGAGCCACGGACCGGAACCGCGCACCCGGGCGGCGCTACGGCTGGGCAGGCGCCACCCGCCATCGCCACCGACTGTGGATGCAATGTCGACCGACCCACGCAGTTTGCGATGGCGCCATCCACGGATCTCCGACGCCAAGCACCTCTCTGTCGCGCGCCTCTTGCTCCCGCCGTGGAGCTCGCCGCATTACCTCGCCGCTAGCACTCTGCCGACGAAGCTGCCGCCTCCGCGTCGCTCCACTCGCTCCAGCAGAGCTCACCGCCTTGAGGAACCTCAGCGGGCGGGATCTGCAGAAAAAATGGGAAACAGGATAGATTGAGAACGAGATAAAGGAGAACCGCTCCCGTAATCATAACAGTTGTATGAAAGGTAGGAGATGCACGCGTGATCTGTAGCGTGGGAATCACATCGGACGGTCGAGAAGCGGAGGCTCAGAAAGACTAGCATCTGAGCACTTTTTAACAGTTGGGTTTCTTATTTCTATAAGCCTGCTTAGCCCAACAGCACGGCAGTAATAATAGGAAATCGTGCAAATCCCCTCGCCCCACGACTGGCGCCACGTCCGTGCCGCCGTCACCGCCGCCGGGACGCGCCACCCTCCTCGTCCCTGCTCCCCCCGCGTTCTCTGCTGCGGCCACGATGACCTAGCTGCCCGCCGCCGCTCTTCCTGTCCGCGCCTTTCTGCTCCTGCCTTGGGGCCGGGGGGACACACTTGGGATTCAGCCCTGGGCAGTGTGAGTTCCTTTTCCTGCCGCTGGTAAGCTAATTGTGCAGGTTGATGTCGATGTTAGGGATTGTGCGGGGAAATTTTGTTAGAGCGCCATGATTTTCCTCCCATAATCTGCGCTTTTTGGTTGCCAATTTTGCTTTAAACGTTAGCACATCGCTCAAATACCATATCGATTGCCAAGTACGGCTATGCAGTGGCGAAGCTCTCGCCTCTCGGTAGTGCGAGGTATGGCGCCCGCCCTACTCGCGAGAAATATGCCGCCTATGTATCTTAGCTAGGTACTATATCGGTACAATTGGCGGAAATCCCTGTGGGAGTTTTTTTTAGAGAAACTGACTAGGACTACTTGTTGGGCCGTCTGGTCCTGGCCGGCTGTGCCCCGAGCTCGACCAGCAATTCTTACTTTCTTGTTAGACAGTGCTCGATTATGCTGTTACAGCGCCCATTCTTATTGATGCAAATAGTTATTTCTTGTGTATGAGATGTGTATGTGTACGTGCGAATGCTTGTTGATGCATATAAAGCGTGCCAATGCATGTTAGCTAGATGAATGTCTAGATGACAGTAGTAACTGAATTTTGGTGGACAGCGTGCAAAACAGTGAGCACATCATGCTACTCTGCTGCCAGCTGACTTCCAGCAGCGGCAGGGACGACGCGGCAGCCGGGGCTTGAGTTTATGCTTGATTGTGTTTGAGATAAACTAATTTTGTTACTCACTTTGGTCCATATTAATAGCCTTAACTTTTTCTAGATATGAATACATATCGTCTAAATACTTAATTTGATACATACGAATCTAGATAAAATTGAGACCATTAATATGAACCGGAGGGAGTATAACTTACAACAATAGATCTCACTCTGTGTTCCTCCATTCGGTGTACTGTAATTCTGATTTGAAGTCATCCGAATTTATGCCTTTGTAATAGTAGATAATTCTGAAAAGAAAGGAAGAGGAAAAACATATGTTTATGGCTTCTGGAAAAATTGACATTGTAGATTGAGTTTAGGAAAATTGCTCACTGTATCTACCTTTCACTCTTTCTAAATTTGTTTGTTGGTTGAGCTGGGGACATAGTTTGACATTAATACTAGCATTTAGTTTGAATATCCTGGGGTTGATGTTTAATCGGTGGAGCCGCCATTTCAATTTTGAGATATTTATGAGTTATTATAGTCACCATTCGACAAAAAAAAAAGGTAAGCTCGAATTCCATAAGCCGGAGAGAATAGAAAAAACTGTTTCTGGGCGCTTATCAGTTATCTCCACATGAGCTAATTTTCACCCGAATTAAGCTTAAACTAAAAGAAATAAATAGCCAGTTAAAAAAAATAGCCCGCGGTAGCCCACATGCCATGAAACAAGGGACATAATTTGCAGTTTGCACAATGCGTTGCTGCTATTGGGCCGGCCTGTCGGGTGACAGACGTGAACGATGTTTGCTTATATTATAGTGTTTGCGTAGTTGGTCAGCCCAACAGCACGGTACTACTATCAGGACGTGAAATCCCCTCGCCCACTACTGGCGCCACGACCGCGGCTGCCCTTGCCGCCGCCGTGACACCCCGCCCTTCACGTCCCTGCTCCCCTTGCCCCATCCCGCGTCTCTGCCACCGGTGACTCTGTCCCGGCCGCCCACCGCGCCTCCCCATCCGCGCCCGCCTTGGGCCGGGTGGGCGCCCTCGGGATTCAGCCCTGGGCACTGTGAGTTCTTGTTCCTGCCTCTGGTATGCCTAACCCAATTTCTTAGTGGACGCCAGGTAGTTTTAAATTCTAAATAATGAAGTGCTGTGATTTTTCTCCCAATATGTGCTTTTTCTGTTGCCAATTATCTTTAAGCGTTAGCATATTCCCCAAGCATCACATCGTTGCCAAGTACTTGTACGGTTCAGCATGCGGTTTGACACGACGAGAGTTCGCCCATGTGTTTCTGCATCTAGTTGTTTTACAGAAATATAGCACCAACATGGATTCCATTTTCTTTTCATTTTGTTGTTTGTCAGATAATAATACTACCCATATCTTTTTCATGGTGTGCTCCCCTTGCTGCTGCGTTCTGATTATGCAATATTTCCTTGGGTGACTTTGGCAGGTAAAATCAGTTTATTAGAGGCCACAACGGTGATCCGAAATGATTGATGATGACTTTGACTTTGGCGACATCACTGATGCCCCTGTTGAAGCGCAAGCCGCCGTAAAGTTTCGTCCAAATAAACGGGCAAAGCCTCGAAAGCCATCTGTGCCATCAAGACCTGTTGTACCCAATCGTTCATTGGAAACAACTGATGAGAAGGATGGAGCTGTAAGTCGAGATAATTTGTTTCAAGGAATTGCTACCAATCAAGAAATAGCATCTTCGACTGTCCTTGGTACCAAAACGGTTGATGACCTGGATGCTTGCGGGGGTACTCTTCACACACCTTCTGATGATGTGCTGACAGTTTCTGCTGTAGATACAATTTGTCAAAATGAAGATCATGATGATGACCAATCTGAAGTAGCACATCAAGAAAACTTGGTTGTTTCAGATACCCAAGCATCATCCACCCATCCAACTAGCCACACAGTTGATGATTTAGCTGACTTTGGAGGACCATTTGAAACACACATTGAAGCGGAAAGAGTTACAAAGTTCAAGCCAAAAAAACAGGTGAAACTCAGTAAGGCAGCATCCAAGTCACAGAAGACGGACCAAAATGCGGTAGCTTCTGCTGTAGACGTGGTCTCACAAAATAAAGAGGATAGTACTGATAATCTACCAGGATGCAATGATGAGCAGGTGCAAGCTCCTAGCCATCAAGAACATGTACAGACCACAGATTCTCAACCACTCAGTAGTACAGTTTACACTGACTACGACCACATCCTCGAAGAACCTGTTCAAGAGGAAGCGGCTGTGATATCTCAAGATGATAACCATTGTGAAGACCAGAACAGTGATCTGTGCCAAAAATCTACAGATCTGGAAGCCACTACTGTTCCAGACACTTTGCCACCACATGTTAGTCTATATTTATAGGCAAATCCATTAGGATTTTAAGAAACTTCTCAAATATGATATGCTGATGCTCTGCTTTTAATTCTTTTAGGATCTCAATGCTGACGTTGATTTAGACTCCCAGGATGGGGTCATGAATCCTCCTTCTGATGATACCCAACCAATCTTTGGAGAATCCTCAGGTGTGCATTGATTTACTCGTGGAACTTTTTTTTCCATGTGACATCTTGTAGTTCAAAGTTTACCGATAACCTCTTTGTTCATTGCATTTGAGAATTTTTTCTTTAGTTTTCGGGGAAACCATTATATTCCAAATTGGCTTTCTGGCAAGAGGGATTGAACTCTAATATGAATTTGCGTGAAATCTGCTACTTTTGTGTGTTAGTTGAATGGAGGATTTCGGTTTAGAATCAGCATCTTCTCAAATTTCTTCGTTTTTAGTCGAAGCCTCCTTTTCCATCATGCCCTGTTTTGATTCTTTTTCCCTTATATTTCTAGTAATCTTAACTAAAGTTGTTCTGCAGTTAACAATTTTCTGATTCATGCCCTAATTTGAACTATTCGTGCTATAGTGCCTGTATAAACCAAAAGTTATCAACACACTGGTAAAACATAATTTGTCAATTACTTAATACTTTACGATATGTTCCCAATACCCCCAATCTTCAGGAAATAAAATAGAATAAATATTACATGCTTCTTTTTTATCAGGTTACGGTTTTTTCTCTCCAAATTGTGAGTGATATTAATTGTGCTACCTGGCATTATACCCATTCTGACCAGACAGTATATTTGAGTTGCTCACTGCATTTATTACTTTACATAGCTTTGACTAGATTTATACTGGTTTTATGTTCTCATAGTGGGCACATATTTCTGATACAGCTGAAGCTACTGCTAAATTTCTACCTAATGGTGGAAAGAAAAAGGGAAAACGCAAATCAGTAACATTTGTTTTACCGAATGATTCTGAGGGGCTCACTCCAACAGATACCAATTCTGAGGACCGTAATGGCATAGGGTCTGATGACAATTTGGACACCTTGCCTCAGCAAACAGCTCAAAAGGTAAGTATGCTGAAATTTGCACTTGTGACTAGATTTTTCTTTTTGCAAGAACCCTACTCTTACTTTGTTAATTTTTTCAGCATTATCTTGCTGAAGAAGAACATTCAGATGATCATGCTGACAAGGAGAGTCAGTACCATGAGGGAGCGCCATCAGATCTTGGTGGTGAACAACAACCGAAACAGAATGTTGGAAAACAAGATTTAACTATGACACTAAGAAACAAGAAAAATTTACAGAAAGTTGGGGTATCTGAGCATATTACTGATGATAATTTTGATGAAGAATTTGCTGAACCTTCAGCAGCCGAACAAGATAATGATAGTGGTGATGAGTACACTGCTGGAGAAAAGCAGAAGCCACAGAGAAAGTCTAGGGAGAAAGATCCAAATAAAGAACCTTTGAGGGGCTCGAAGCGCACCTCGAAGAATTCCAGTGCAGAAAAGCCAGCACAGCAGAACCAGCACAAAAATAAAAGTGAAGTACCCTCACGCGGTCGTAAGAGAGCCTTGAAAGATAAGTTGACAGAACAGCCTGAGAAGAAACTTACTCACAGAATTCGTCAAAAAAGAACAAAAGGTATCTGGCTAAAATAACAATGGCACACAATTTTACATGATATGAGCTCTTAACTCTTGCAATTTTTGCCTTTGTAGTTTCAGAAGTCCAAATCTTACTGCAAAAACCTGATCATGAGATTGATCGCATGAAGCTAAGTGTGATGCATCTCAGGTTGTTACAAGAGGCCAGGGAGCGTATTCAGGTGAGTTCTTTTGAGGCTTGTTTGCTGGTTCTATTTATGAAACATTATTATGCTCTTGCTTCATGATTTTGTTTTCGTTCTTCCTAGAGTAAAACAACTCCTTCAGGACCATCATCCTCTAATCAAAGGTGTGCTATTCCTTTTCACTTCAAATATTGTGTATGGATATTTTCTCTGTTACGTGTTCAAGTGTCATTTCGTGTTTCCTATCCACGTAATGTAGTAAGATGACCACTTGTTAATAAGAATGCTGCTATTGATTTGCAAGCTTTCTATTTACTAGATGATCCGGTGCGCCACTGACGCCGAGGCCGAAGGCGAGACAAAATTGTAGCCTTTTTCTATCCATGGTTGTTATTCACGATACATAGACATAACCGCAAGAGTCATTAGCCGAGTACCATGCCCTCCTGTTGTCAATCCAAAGTTAATTGTCCTTGGTACTGAGGAAGGCATTGGATTTGCAGATCGAATAATTCAGGCGGAAACGGATGACCAGGGATGAATCCACCGTCCCCGCCGCGATCCCAGCAAGCCTATTGGTACCCGATAATGACAGGTACCCGATATCCATGGATACTCCATGGGGATCACAACGACAAGCTAAAACAGGAACAAATCAGCAGCATAAAACCACAAACATTTTTGACAGATTCAATTGTACATTACACAAATAACACAAATTTTCCACAATTCTTAGTACAATAACAGGACCAGATAACTTGAAAATGTCTCAGCACTCACAGACTGATAATACTTAGTACAATTACAAGACAGAAAGTTGATAAAAGCATGGTAAGCAGAATGATTGAATGAAGTGCACATCCCACAGCATAAATACATTCATCGCCAGCTTCTTAGTGTCTCTACTCCCCAATTCTTCATTCTCGAATCGATGGAGGAATGCATCAAGCCTAATAATTATTGCAACTGGACCGTTCCTCATCCTAAACATGGCTATGGTACAAGATAACAAGAAAGTTAGAAGTGGAGTACAAACTAAAGAATAAAGATGAGTTACTGGATAACATGGCTGTGATACAAGATAATAAGTTAGGATGTTACCTCTGGTTCATCCTCGTCGTCAAGACAAGTCTAAAACTGACTATCAAGTGTCGAATTGTTGTCACCCAAAATTAGAAATGAAGTGAACTTATTAGGTGTGTAGTGCAGTAAATTATCTAAACAAAACAGTTGTAAAAGTGGACTAAACATTACTAAAACTGGAGTAAAACAACAAGTTGATATCACAAGTTTACTAAATTATCTATCAATCAAAATAGCACCAAAACAGGAGCGCAGTAGTGTATTACCTAGCATGTCAGCATTCGACCAAGCTTGCATACACATTACCAGGTGTTGTCGTATTACCTAGAATGTCAGCATTCGACCAAGCTTGCATTCACATTACCAAGTGTTGTCCATTTGACCACAAACCTTAGGGAAGAACACATTAGCTGTAACATAACGAGTTCCTGACCATAGAGTAGTGATATCATAGAATAGTTTGACCCTATCAATCATATCTTTGAAAAAATCACAATCAGCAGCTAATGGACAACAATTAAATTGTTTTTCAGGGAGACTAAGATGATCAAAAACATTCCTATAGAGCAAAGCAATACTGAGCATTATGTACGTGGAGTTCCACCTGGTTTTACAATCAAGGGACGACCTCTTAAGAGTACTCAATGTTCATCAAGCGACAAGTTTTCTCAAACTATTCGTGTCTTTATGGAGTTGCTGACCAAAAGCCCACACTTTCTCGCACCCTCTCAATACCATCCCCCAAAATAGCAAGCCCATCTCTCACAATCAGATTCAATATGTGAGCAGAACACCTCATATGCAACAGGTTACCAACCAACATAAGAGAAGAGGAGTCTAACTTATCTAGGAGTTCTTCCATAGCCTTGTCACTGGTAGTTCAATTATGAAGAGTAATGGTTGATACCTTTCTCTCAAGATGGAAATCCACAAGCTCCTCATGCAGAACATGGCAAAGAACTTGAACATTATGTGGTGCTGGTACATAAAAAATCCTCCAAAAAAAGAAATTTTGGATTAGAAAGTTTGGCTAATAAACCCACAATTATATTTGCTAGAGAAGAGAAGTTATGATATTGTACCTCAAAAGGAATGACTTCAGATTCCAAGCACATCAATATAATGAGCTGTTACTGCCATGTATCCTCTCTTTCGATGTCAGCAATCCACATATCTAAAGTCACAGCAATAGGCTCTAATAGAGCAATATTTCTCAGTGGCAGCGATAGTAAAAGAATAAATAGAGGTAAAATAAGTTTGTCGATATCAGTATTACTGCTAGACTAAGTAGGAATATTGGACCTAGAATTAGCCTAGAAAAGTATTTGACAAAAGATGGAAAACAAAGTTAACAGAAACTCGTATCATAATTCCAAAAACCAAATCTGTCTTTACCCATCTTCACAATGTAAAGAAATAGCAAAGCTAATAGATGACTATGCTAACCAATCAATCTGCTCTTTTTTTACCAGATCAGTTTATGTAACATCACTTAAAATTCGTTAGCAAACCAAGGTAGGAAGAAATCACCAAATCAGCCTAAAAAAGCAGAACAAAGCGAAACAATGATATCTGAAAATCCAAGGCACTCCCAAAGCTCAAGGTCTTTGTTTGGATGCTTTTTCATGACTGTTTGAATACAAGAGATTTGATGCTTCGTAAGCACTGGAATTTAATTCTGCTTCCTCATGTGAGTTATGTGCTGATTGCACCCTGGAAACAAGAGACCATTTATTCTTCGACTGCTCTTTTGCTAAGCAATGTTGGGAGAAACTGGATATCGATTGGGACTTGTCCTTGCCGCTGAGTGAACGTTTTTTATCTGCCAATAATTCTTTTGATGGACCCTGCTTTATGGAGATTGTGGCATGGAATATCTGGAAAGACAGGAACGGCTTTATTTTTCAGAACCAGTCACCTTCGTTTGGTTGTTGGAGAGTTTCTGAACGACATTCTTCTTCACAGATTCAAAGTCAAAGCAGCTGCAGTTCAACCACTCGTTGACTGGTTCCTTAGTATCTTTGTTTAGATTTATGGCTCTCTTTTTTCACTTCCCTCCTTGATGTAACTTTGCTTTTGAACCTTGTAGTAGTAAATTTACACATATGAAGAGATTAAACATATGAAATACAATAGTAGTAAATTTAAATCCTGGTGATATCATCAACACCTTATTAAAAGAAGGGATATAAACTTTTCAAGCCAAATTTTGTTTAGGCCCTGAGTAAAACATATGAATTTTTTCTGAGAGAAATAATAATAACAGAAAGGTAGATCCCTTTTAGATTGGACCTTGGTGTGTAAACATTTATCAGTATTTTTCAAGACCATGGGCATTTGTTTCTCTTAATAGTGGACCATTTTTATGCCAAAAATAATAAAATATATCTATATATGGGTGAGTATCTACCAATAAAGAAAACCGGTTACCAACGGGTGAGTATCTGCCATTAAGAGAAACAAATGCCCATGGCTCTTGTTGCGCCATCCTGAAGCTCTATTAAAAAAACTTCCCCACTTATAATTAGTAGGAGTGCCCTCTCAATGCTCACAGGTTGTAGCTTTCTTTCAGGTAGGTTCAGCAGCTACCTTCTATTAGTTGGAACTCTACAACTCCTTGTTTAATTAATAAGTTCAGAATAGTATGCTTTACCTGGTCATCACTCCGTAGTTTCCTTTGCTGTTGCTTGATTTCATCATGAAAAAATATATAAAATTTCCTCAATTGATGCTAGTTCCTGTCAGACAAAAATGAATCCATCCATAATCAACGGAAGCAGTTTGGACACCGAAAAAGATAATAATCTGAAAGAGTAATTTTTTTATGCATATATTTTGGAAAATAACTTAGTACCATTCATGTTGCAAATATTATATCTGCATAGCTAGTGCTCCATCCATCTATCTTTTGAAATGCAGCTGATTTAGTCAAGGTACGTGCTGAATGCATTTCCGAATGGGGCTTCTCAAGTAATAATTTAGGCATGGTCAAGTCATATAAAAAATAAATAAAGGGTATTTACAGAAAGGTTATCCACAACACACCTTGCCTCTAGCGGTGACGAGCTTCCAGTACCCATTTAATAATAGAAGGTAAGGTCATGGACATTGCCGAACTACCACTCAATCCTCTATTACCTGCACCAAATCCAGAGGCCTAGAAATTACATATCTATCACCACTAATATACAGAGATGCACAGAGAGTACAGATATCCAACTATATAAAGGATTACAGATTATAAAGAAGCGATATGTAGGAGCACATCATACCATGAGCTGTCTTAGGTAATGTTTCCACCAAAATAGCAATGACATGCTCTTTATGTCCCATAGCACAGACTGCTTCCGCGTTAAACTGAACCGCGTAGTCACTCCAAAGGACCAACTAATCTCATTGCGCCTGCAGATTTACACAGCCAGAAACAGTAAGGTACATAAATCACCAGCAGAATCATCATCTGCAAAAGAAAACAAAAGGAACATAATAACTTACAGCAGATCCTTGAGCATAACCGTCATCGTGTTCGAATGCATTGTGTCATGCATGGCCTGAACATGTATGATATCTGGGACCATAGTGATCCTTCCCATAATATCTGAAGGAAAAGAAATTGGGAAACAGAGGTCAGATACACATGCTAAGAGGAGACAACACTTGCCCATTAGTGAAGGTAGCATGGCATATTGCAACAATTCGAAAACCCAAATAGCTACAGCCAATTAACATCTTTATTCTGAACTACAACAAATAGTGTGCTTTCTTGGATCTCCAATCATACAACAACCTGTATTCTTTCTCTTACACAGAAAAAAATTGTTGACACAAATAGAGAGAAATGGTGTGTTAACTGGCCAATTTGCATCTATGCTTCCTCGTTCAAATGACAACAGCGAAAGGTCACTCTTAAGATTATAAGAAAAATGAAGAACCACCATGAAAGATGGAGGGTCATAAAGAACTAATTTTGGGTTCTGAATCATGCAGTCAGAACTTCACTTTCACTAAATCACAAAAATAAATATAACCACACAAACAGTGGTTTCATACATTTTTAGCATCTTTTATAGCCCAATGCAACGAGCAGACCAAACCAGATCACCCACGAAACTTCATGGCGTGATCCGAGGAAAATCCTATTACCATTAGCTCATATGTATGCTTTCCAATAACATATAAAGCAAAACAATTGCCGCGTCGGCACAAACCAATAGGAATCTGCAACAATAGCTGCACTGATACTTCAGATAAAGAAACCACGCAAGTAGCACAGGGAATCGATCAATGGACACTCCCCGGGGGATATTGCTAATGCTCTGCTCCACTTCAGATAGCATGGAGGCAAGGACGCTGAGAGGAGTCTAGCAGGGAGGGGAGAACTGGACGGGGGGCGGTCTTCCTCTGCGTTGCTGCTGCGATTTCCTCTGTTCCCCATGTCCTCTGTATCGCTTCTGCCTCTGCACCGCCTAATGTGGAGCTGGGGAGGAGGAGAGGAGATGGCGGCGGATCGGGGAGGAGAGGAGGTGGTGGTGGATCTGGGAGGAGGAGAGGAGAGGAGGCAGTGGATAGGGGATGTGGTCCGAGATATTTTGGCCGATGGGAAAGCAAAGAAAGGCGACGCGGACCAGCAGCCATCGCTGCCTCCTAGTGTCGGCCCCGCACGCTCTTGGTCCCGGATGTCATGGACTAATTATGAGTAGGAAGTGAAAAAAGGTACAACCACATCCAACGGCTGCAGTTAGAAGCAGGAGCGAAAACATACTGTAGCAGGTAAGTCGGACGCAGCAGGTTGCGTGTGCGTGAGGGAGCTCGGGGAGGGCGGGTAGTGCACGCACAGTTATAGGAGTAATTATGTACACACTTACTGTTTCAGAGAGGTTATTTTAACCTGCTCTTCAATCACTTTTCCTACTGACTTTCCTCCTTTCATGTTCTTTGTTGGTGTTTTTTCACAGCAGCTCCCTATATGGAGATACTGATGATTTTGATCCTTTTGGAGACAACTATGCCAATGACACAACAGAGAATCAAGCATTAGAAAATGCAACAAAACTGAATTACCATTCCTACATGAACATAAAAACACGGGCCAGATGGACAAAATCTGACACTGACTTGTTTTACCAGGTATTTAGAAATCAACTAAGGCAACTATTTCATGTTGAATATACCTTTTTTTGTGCCTACATTTTGGCTTGCCTATCTATGGGAAACTTCAACATTTTTAACTCTTCTGGTCCAGGGACTTCAACAATTTGGTAGTGATTTTGCAATGATACAGCAATTATTCCCTGATAAGTCCCGTGATCAGGTGCGGCAAAAGTTTAAATCTGAGGAGAAAAAACATCCAATGCACGTTCACGATGCTATACTTCATCGCTCGAAAGGTTATCAATTGCTTTATAATAGTCCAGCCCATATTCTGATTTCTGATTTGTGACTGCTTAACTTAATGCTTCTGTTTTGTGACTGTTTACAGATAATGTGTATTTAAAACAAGTAATCAAACAGCTCAACATTGAGGATTTGCAGATCAACAGTACACATAAACAAGAGGTTGCCTCAAATGAAGGAGACACTGGAAATGAGGTTTCTTCTGAAACTAACATGCACAATGTTTAATACTGAATTATTTCATTAACCTTTAATTTGTATCTTTCTGTTTTTAAGAATGAGTCGCATGTCATCAACGAGGAGGAGGAGGAGGAGAATGTTCCCAATTGGTCAGACGAAGAGCTGGGCACGCACCAGTCTGAGCCCAAAGAAGAGGATCGTGTTTCTGGCAATGCTGCTGATGATGACCTGGATGATTTTGATTGGTACTAGCACGATAATCATGCAGAAATAGGATCTCATGATCTTGTCAATCCTGTGAGCTAAGGACTTGTTCTTTGTCAAATATTGTTTCTCACGGGATTACCAAGTTACTGATGCGATACAGATGCAAATAGTACAGTTGTTACGTTGGGTACAAGTTTATTTCAATTTTGCTCTTACAATGTACGGAACCAGGACGTCAGGATAGTTTTGAGCAACAGGAGCATTATTATTATTTTGTCGCTAACATGGTTGCTAACCATACTTCGCATTCTGAAGGTACTAAATTCTGAACCCTTTGGCCACCTATCAAATATGTGAGGCATATATAGATGCTTACCTATCTGCAATATTTCTCATGCAGTCTGGGTGTCCTACTGCTAATGCGGTGACAAGGTGTAGGCTTCTTCTAGTTGATGCGTCATACTGATCCTGAAGCTTAACATTGAAGCTGTACTCTGAATAGTTGTACTGGCTTTTTCTACGTTGCATCTTACTTCTCTACTCTCGAGTAGTTGTAGCTTTTTCTGTATTGCAACTTTGTAGTCTCCCTCAATAGTTACTGATGTTTGCTGACCCCTGATGGCTCTTGCTAGGTGCAGATCTGACGACAGTTCTTTGCTTCTGGTTTTCTGAATAAAAGAAGCTGTGGTTTGTTTGGAATAATACTATATGCCTATCAAATGAAATGCTCGATACACTTGCTATGTAATGTTGAATCGATAGGTACTTTGAAATGGATAGAATACAGATGAGCATTTCACTGCTTTTTTGTACGTATGGTTTCACAGCCAGCACAAAGTATCCAGAAGGGTAAATACGTTCTGCCATAGTAAATTTTTTTTGCGTTTCATCTTTCTGTTTCCGGAAAGTTCTTAAGGTTGGACCGAAATGTTGGTTCAGGATCAAGCAACACAGATGCTACTGCTCATTGCTCCGTCCAGGACTAAAGCTGAGTAGCAACACAGATGCTACTGCAATCAATATATGAATGGCCTGTCCTTGAGTTTCGCACCCTGCACATCATGCACGGTTTAGGCTGGAACTCAGCTTTGTTGTCTCTGCGGCTGTGGCTGCTTTAGCGCATTATGTAGTGAGAAACAGGCCAGTCTCTTTTGTCACCAGGCTATTGTTCAGTTTGCGGGAAGTTTCTTAAGCTGTGTGTGTGATCATCTCAGTTTGGAGCTGTGAATCAAATTGTCACCAGGCTATTGTTGAATTCCCATATATTTACCGAACAAATATAGTGCGGTGCTGCTTTGCATCAGCTTGGCTGCTTGGGTATAGTTGGAAATTGCAATCGCCTGAACGCTGGAGGACAGACATGAATACACCTCGATCTGATTGCGGCACCGATCATGGTGCGGACCGGAGGTGACAACTCCAGAACCACACACTAGTCTGCCCCTTGGTTGAGTGACAGGTAGAAGTGGATTACATGGATACCAGTAGCTTACATTTATACGAAATTGGACGCAGCTCCATCGCCCCTCTGAACTTGCTGGAGCATCAGTGAGCAAGAAGAAAAGGGGCGGCCGAGGCTATATTCCTGAAGCGACAATTGCGCAAAATCAGCTGCTGCATGGCGCTAAAGTGAGTATGAGAAGGCCGTAGGAGCGAGAGCAGGTGGGACGGAGCAATGGTTCGGAGTGAAATGAATCTGTCAATCTTCCTTACAAAATCTCACCGAAACATACTTTTCTAGCTATATACTCTAAGCATTCAAAATTGCCTCCGAGCGATGGTTGCAGCTATTTTTTCACCGCGGACAATCTTTTTGGTAGACCTAACTTGAGTGTTTTCACTGGCCTGCATTCTTGTGTTCTTTTCTTTAGCGACTTCTTTTGCTTGGTCTTTCATTTTTTTCTGCTTATGGTTGTTGACGTCCCTATTTGGGCGTACAGGCAAATACTACGTCCGTTTAAAAATACTATAAGATGTTTTATCTTTTGTGGAACGAATATATCTAGACATTTTTTAGTACGTAGTTCGGAGTGAACTTACACAGTAAAAGACGTCTAGATACATTTATTTTATAAAAGTTAAAACATTTTATATTATAAAACAGAGAGAATAATAACGATATTATTGTACCTCGTCCCTCTTTTATGAGTTTTTGTCAAACCACAGTACGTCTTCCAGAACGTATCCTTGAAAAAAGTTTTTGTCAAACCGCTCGTGAGTCATGGTCACTTGGGTGGCCGGCAATGGGGAGGAGTTGATATCATTTATCTCTGATGGTTTTTGATCTGACTAGGCGATGATACTCTGGTGTATGATCCATGATGCAGCAAATGCACATGTATTTTCTCCTGATTTGACAGAAAACCACACAATATGTGTTAGTGTTTCGGTCACATGATGCACCGAAAATAAATTCCAGTTATGCAACAAATCTCTATTAGTTGCGAAAATCTTTTAAAATGGTTACAACATAATAAGCATGAAAAAACAAGATATTCAATATAAAAAAGGAATACATGTAGCAATAAAAAAACACCTTTGCAATATACACTATATTACCGATGATGCAAGATATGAGTGTTCCGAAGAACCTCGAGTGGCTACTAACATGTTGGGCTACTCGAAATGTCAATGGATCATTCGTGGCTACATTTAGGGTTCTCTTCATGACCGTATGTGCGATTTTTTTGCTTGTTGACCATACAATTGTAGACTTGTGCAAATGCAATAGGTAGAAACCATGTCATCTTGGAGGGCCTAAATCCATCCCTCAAATATAATTCATTGCTTTCGATCATTGAGCTGGATTAATTGTGTAGAGCCAGTGTCACAAGTGTCGGCCATGGATTGCAGCAAATTGATGTACATGTAAAACATAGAAGAAATGAAGCTGATGGCCCAAAGAGAAAGGGGAGTGCACTTTCACGATATTAGTAAATTCTCAAATATATGTGTCACGAACTTGCAAATTATGCTCAAGTAAATGATTGAACAACCTATTGGATTGGAGCTATTTCCAATCGAGGTGTTTTGACGGTGTGGATATTATTCCTAATCATACTTAATAAAATGCATGGTTTTTATTGTAAAAAACGTCTACACGCACATGCACTGAGCGTGCAGACACGAACAATACTCACATCTAGAATCATTGCAAACATTGTTAAAAACACATATGTGCAACCAAGAAATTCCATGTATCAAGGAAATATCTACTTATTGCAACAAACCATTCACATTGTTGCAATTATATACGTAAAAAGATAAACCTAACTTACACAAATGTGTGCAAGAATAACTTTACACATGCACACAACAAAAACCGAAAATCACTGTAACATATCACCCATGTTTATTAAAGAACACAACTATGTGTTTCCAACTTGTTAAAACAACATACGGAATAAAGAATGAAATAGCTAACTTAGCAGTCAAAATTTAAGGTGTCCACCTCACAGTCTTGCCATCACCATCAATAAATTTGAATCCCCCAACCTCCATTACTACTTGATCTAGTGCCTCCTAATGCGTATTTTTAGAGAGTATCTGAATGCATTGTTCGTGACCTCTCAATATCTTCTCAAGCTCATGGCTTGACAGTTTCAAGTTTCATCTCATGCTCAACCATTAGCAAAGAGTGACGAACTATGGAGGAATATCTAGACTGTTGATGAATAAGAACTAAGAAAATGAGAAATCTATGTGGAAAAGGGAACATGAGAGGCAGACGTTGAAGAAGAGCGGAAGAAAAAGTTTAGATCAACAAAGATTTTTCCATCTTTTAGTTCTTTTAGAACCCATTTTACATATTTACTGAAGAATTGGCTGAATATTTAAGAATTTAGATGTAACTGTGTTGGATCGGGCCCAAGTACCATTGGTTAACTTTTTCTTAGCTGGGCCTAGATTGGACCGCTCGAAGCTGTGGCCTGGCCTGCCGTTTAACCGGGCTGATCCCTCAAAGCAAAACTTTAATCGGGCGGCTGTTGGAGAAAGATATTGTCGATACAAACCATCAGATAGGAATCTGACGGCGGCAGAGCGAGGGTATTCTCGTCCTTGTGTCGAAACCTCAAAATTTAGGGTTCCTCCCTGTCCTCCCCTCCTTATAAATTCGCACGAGGCGGCAGGTCATCGTACAAAGCCAAGAACAGCGCCGCCCTCCTCGATCAACACAGCGTGCTGCCCGTGACGAATCAGGCCGAAACTTGTCTGCGCCCTACCTACCATACGTTGTCTTTTTTTGCTTTTAGTTTTCTCTTTTGTGTTTCTTTTTTCTCCCTCTTTGTCTCCCGGTTTGATTTCGTCGGAAAATCCAATGAATGAGCGATGATTCAGGCAGCCCCTTTGTCAAATTGCCATGGCAATGGAGGTGTTGCGTTGCTCGGAGAATAAATCTTCTGCTCTTCAGATTGGCTGAGGGGGAGGCTCTGCTTCCCTCCCTGAAGCCGGTCTAGTAGTCTTAAGAACATCCGTTTTCTTTTTCTAGATTTAGCTGGGCGAATAGCACGGCGGTGTATGCGATAGTTTTCTGTGCAACGAGTGATGATTCAGGCAGCCCCTTTGTCAAATTACTATGGCAATGGAGGCGTTGCGTTGCTCGGAGACTAAATCTTCTGCTCTTCAGATTAGCTGAGGGGGAGGCTTCGCTTCCCTCCATGAAGCTTGTCTAGTAGTCTTAAGAACATCAGATTTACTAAATAATGGACCACATGATTACAACCTTTTCTGTTTAATCTGAGAAACAGATCTCAGCGTTGAAGAACTTTATTCAATAATAAATAAACAACATTGTGCGTACAAGGATGCAAGAGTAAGGTCTTAATGATGGGAACACCTAAGATCTAATGGCATGGTAGAGGTGTTGGAGGAGTCGGTGCAGGGCGCAGTCCTTGCGGAAGATCTTGAGCCGGTGACGGGGAAGGAGTTGGCTGCACTCCGCTCCACTCCTTCGTGGGTGGAGGTGGGGCCGAGGGAGGAAGCGGCTTCGCGGAGCTTCTCCGTGGGGACGACAATGGTGCTGGCGGCGCTCTCCCTGGCGGCCTCCCAAGCACCCCTATTTGCGATTGCATATTTGTTGTGGCTGACAGAACTGCCATGATGGCCAGGACGGTGATGAGCTTGAGGAATAGTTTCATCTCTCCGGCAAAGAAGTGGTTCAATGGTGGTGTCCTGAGCTGAATTTATACCGAAATCTTCAGGTTAGTGGGCACAATGGTCTGTCTGAACTTTACTGAAAACTAGCTTAAAAAACTGGTACAGTAAGAACAAACTGCAATAAAGGAAACTGGACTGAGCACTGGTGGTGGTGGAGGAGGCGACGGTTCTGGCGGCGTCGACCTCCGTGACCGACGGCCCTGGTTCTCGCGGTGGTGGAGCTTCGACCGGTTCTCTCGAACCCAGAGGCTGACCCACAAAGCAGGAGAGGAACGTTGCCATAAGGGCAAATCCAGCAGTTCCTCTAAAATATGTCCCCTATATCTCAAAATTTTAAAGTCCCCTAAAATTATTCTCCCCTAAAAATTGTTCAACTCCAGCAGTTCCCCTAAAACATCTCCCTTATTCTATATTTTAAGAATTTTCTATAACTATCATTTGAAAACAAAAACAAAAAAATGTATGAATTTCTGAAACAATAGCAACCCTGCACAACAAGTTCCTGAAACAGCAAGCAGCACAACGACTACAACTGCAGCGACTAGCGATCCCATCGTCCCGCCCCGTCCATCGCTATGCCTAGCCCCGCCCCGTCCATCGCTATGCCTAGCCCCGCACCCGCCCATCGCAGCACGCAGCCCCGCCGCGCCCATCGCACTGCATGCGCCACGCAGGCGTCCATCGCCCGCCCCGTCCATCCCATCGCCCTGCCACGTCCATCCCATCTCCCTGCCCAGCGCTCAGCGCCATCCTACACCTCCCATCCTCTCTCCTCTTCTTCTCGCTGAAAATCAACCTGGAGCTTGATTTCGACCTCGATTTGGTGCTCGATTTGGGGTTGGAGCTTGATTTTGACCTTTATTTGGTGCTCGATTTGGAGGAGAAAATGAAGAAACAGAGAAGAGGAGAGGTACCCGCGGTGGAGTTCGTGGCGGGAGAAGTGTTCAGGGGCGAGCGGTTGCTCGCGTCGACCGATAGGGGAGGCCTCCACCGCCCCGATCTGTAGGGGAGGAGGTGTTGGATCGGGGACACCAATTTTTGAGGGAGTCTATCGGGGAACTGCTGGACGGTTGTTTTTGCCTTTGTCTCCCCTAAAAACGCTACCGGGGAGGTGATAGGGGAACTGCTGGACTTGCTCTAAGGCCCTCCATAGTGTGGCCAATGCCTCAAAACTCAAAAGGTTGGCACCTCACAAAATTTGGGCACCGTCTCCACAGTGTGGTCGATGCATGTACAGTAAAGCGGGTCCCATGTATGAGCCAATTTATCTTGCTAGTAGTTGATTGGGAAGGACAACTTCTAGTACAAATATACTGTTATTTTATTGTATGGAAAAACTGGGCATCGAAGCAACCAGAGTAACCGATTCCCTGAAAAAATTTCTAGGCATCGCCTGTGCAGCGTGGGGCACCGGCACTCGATGCCTCAAACTTGGTTTGGGTACCCATAAATTTGTACACCGTGGAGGGCCTAAGGGCATCTCTAGTCGAGCTGGCCAAAACTGAAACTGTGAAATTCCAGCCTGTATTAAAATGCGTTGGTCTAATCAAGCCCGTAAACATGTCTGGTCTGTAAAAAAATTTATACAGTGGCGGAGCCAGGAAAAATAGAAGCCTGGACGGATTGTAAGCTAAATAAAAAAACCGAGAATCGCAACCTGATATTTTCATATGTATTGCAAATAAAAGTGTAAAAATTGAACAACCGTATAACATGATATAGTTTGAAATAACCTAATACATTATTGAATGTGAAAAAACGCTCACTAGAAAATGGTAGTCATAAACATAATTCTAGATGTGTCCTCACGCATATAAGATCATGTAAGATTAGAACAAAGTGTAAGAATTACTAACACATTTATGTAGACTCATTCATATGAGAAAGCATGTCACATACCATTAAAACACTAATGACGCCATGACAAAACCCCCTTATGACTCTTGATGGCATGGAAACGTCGAGAAATAACAACATCATCTAGTGATTTGAATATCTCCCGCTCGGTGTTACATATCATCAGGTGATTGAACCAATCATTATTTATCTTGTTGTACAATTTAGACTTGATAATTTTTATTGTTGAGAAAGCTCTCTGAACAAATGCCGTTGACACCATAATAACAAAGCCAACTCAATGAGCTTGTAAACCAATGGAAATACCAATTTAGACTTGATAATTTTTATTACCGAGAAAGCTCTCTCAATAAATGCCGTTGACACCGGCAATAACAAAGCCAACTCAATGAGCTTATAAACTAATGAAAATACCAAGTGCTTCTCTGTTTCAACCATTTTTGCCGCCAAACTTTCAACATCTTTGCAAGCAGAAAAAGGCAACATGTTTTCTCAAATGAAGAACATAAGTTTTAAGTTGATCCCTCAATATTGCACGATCACCATTACAGAAATCCGTACTATAAATTTCATCAAGGCGAGAGAGTTTCTCAACATCAAACTTGGAGAAAGAATTCTTGGGATCAAGACATGAGAAACAAGCAAGTACCACGAAGCGATGATTCATCTCAACACATATTTTGTCAATAACACCATAGAAAATTTCAGCCCGATAATAATGAAGGTTAGTGATGGTCCTTCCCTCTAGCCTTGAGCGACCTCGATACGGTATTTCATTATCAATATTTGTCACTATAATACCTTTGTAACCGCATAATTGTTGGACCTCTCCAAAAAGACCATTCCAACCATCATCTCTCATAGCGGCCAACCTAAATTTGACATCATTAACTAATTTCATGGCCTGCACAATATTTATATCTTTCTTTTGCAAAAATCGTGAAAGCTCATTTGTAATATGAAGAAACTTTAACATAAGATTCAAAACAAGAATAAATGCAAAACACTACATCTTTTCAACGCAACCCACCGCATGACTCGGATTGCTCCCATGGGCATCAACCGTGCTAAGAAATTTTATCACCGCGGCCCACTTTTCCTCCAAACGAAGCAAAGATTTATGATGTGATCCCCATCTAGTATCTACAGGTCTAGCAAGGCTAATTGGTTGATTCAAGCCTCTTCATGTAGGTACTTCACCTCTCTCATGGCTATCCAGAATTTCTTTGTGACTTTCTTCCATCAATACTTCCATTTTTTTGCAAGAGGAACTTGTTGTTGTCACAATCAAGGATACATAATCAAAAAAATCGTGAATATATGAGCAAAATGAAGTAGCAACGGCAACAACAACCAATTGCAAATGATGGGCAATGCAATGAACATAGAAAGCATAAGGGTTCTCATTAAGATTTTTTTTTGCAAGCCATTAAATTCACCTCTCATGTTTGAAGCTCCATCGTAACCTTGCCCACGTAACCTTGAAATTGATAATTTGTGGTTGTCAAGAATCTTAAAAAGAGCCAACTTTAGTGCCTCAGATTAGTATCTTTTACATGATACAGACGAAGAAATCGTTCCACAACCTTCCCTTCATTGCTCACATACCTAGCAAACAATATAAAGGATGATTAAATAAAGGACAACTTCATGGAAAATAGGAAATAAACAAAAGAAACAAAAATACAACTACTAACCTCAACATTATCGCCATTTGTTCTTTGACGGATATGTCTCTTGACTCTTCGATAAGCACGGAGAACTTTTTATTGCCAGGCTCTCCCATAATCACTTTCGTGACTTCTTCCGCACAACACTTTGTAAGTTCCTTTTTGATGAGGACATCCCTACGGTTGATACAACCGTTGAACCTACAGCCACACCTCCTCATGTTCCACAATTCCAAGGACCTCTCACAAGAGCTCGTGCACGCCAACTAAATTATCAGGTACTTTTGTTTCTAGGAACTATTCCTAATATTCATGAGAATATGATGTTGCCTAAATCAGATATGTTTATGTTACTTAGGAATGATGGACCTAGCATGGACGAGAGGGACAAGCGTTGGAGCATGATCAAGCATGGAGATGATGACAATAATCATGTGAGGATTCAGGATGACGCTGGAAGTGATGATTTCAGAGCGTTGAAGCCACCGTAATGAAAAGATGAAGACATGGACGAACTAGAGAGCTACACACTTCAAATTTTCGTCCATGTGATTAGATGGTGCTGCGTCACCTTTAAATATGGGTCAGTCCCATGTAATTTTCATCCAAATAAAGGGGCTAAATTTTTAGAATCCGTATAGTGGAGCAAACCGACCTAGAGATGGATTTCGACCTCCTTCCCAAGGCTGGCCGAAATTCCCTTCTATTCCTCCATATATACCCCCGTTAGGTCATCGTTTAGACCTGGATTTTGTTTAGTAAAAGACTTAGCCACGAGCTACTCTTCACCATAGGCACAAGTGTCAAACCGATCTTTTGTACTACGCACTTACAGAATCCCATCTCTTTAATAAAGCTTTCATCTATATTCACAATATCTTGATTGCA
Organism: Avena longiglumis; assembly: GCA_030063025.1. Lineage (NCBI taxonomy): Eukaryota > Viridiplantae > Streptophyta > Magnoliopsida > Poales > Poaceae > Avena > Avena longiglumis. The sequence continues at coordinate 424,920,833 of CP125974.1, read as the reverse complement.
TCTATAATTCTTGCTGGTTCTTCGATTGCTTGCAGGGATTGTGTAACATCCCAAAAATACTAAACATGGATCATCAAACTCTATATCATCAAAATTAGGGTTAACAAAAACTTTTCTAAAATAAAAATGGGAAAGCATTCATGTGTGTATGCATTCCAATTTGAATTTTTTTGAACCACCTTGTTTGTGTGTGTTTTTTGCTTGTAAAATGTTGCTTAGGTGAAATAAACATCATCTAAACATTTCTCAAAAACAAATAAATCAAAACAAACCAAAATGAGTGAATGGTCATTTTGACCAATTTAACTCCCATGCCTACTTTGGCTATCCCAAACTTTCAGAACTTAACAGAAACTTGTTTGGATCTTTACACCCTTTGATAGTACTCCTAACAAAGTATCAAGACCCACTTTGTGATCATCCATAAACATTCAAATGCATAGTTTAAAGGACAGTTCAAAATTGAATCTTTATCATATGGGAAGATCCCACTTTTTCAAAAACCACTCAAACAAGCTCAACTTTCAAAACCCAAGCATCTGCAGACTCACAGCACCAACCTAGCACACCCACCAAAAATCTTTTCAAAATTCAAAACTTTAATTCTTGCGGCCATTTCATCAAACACCTTGCTGATTCAAATCTTCCAAAATCCAAACACTATTGTGAGCAGTGATTGGAGCCTAACTTGTTCTCTCTCTAGCTCACAACAACCTCAGTAGATCATCTAGCAAACCTCACTAAGCACTAGCCCCACTGTAAGCTTGGCAATGCCATCAATGGTGAACATCCGAAGCTCACCTTGCCACCCCAGTGGAGACAGTAAGCTAGAGGAAGAACTAGTCGTGCCAACCTTGTCTGGGAGTAAGCTAGCACCCCACCGCCACTCCCTGTCCTAGCCACGAGCGTTGCCAACCCCTGGACCACACGCACAGACCGTGCCTAGCTCGCCAGCAACCATGCCGAGCATGCGCCAGAGCGCCACGCTCGACCGACGCCCACAAACCCGCGCTGCCCTCGCCGCGTGCATATATGATCGCCACCGACCCAGGAGACCGCCAGACATCCCCGTTCGCCTCCCCATGCCTCACAGCCACCGCTTGCCGTCGAAGACGCCGCCTCTGCCGCGCAGAGCATCGCGTGTTCCAGACCATTTGCCACCGCCCCTACGCGCGCATTAAAGCCGTAGAGCATCGCCAGGAGACCACCAAGCAATCGCCATCGCCGGCCATGCCTCTAGCAACCCGTAGCCATGTCGCCACCGTCGCCTTCCCATCCCGTTCGGTCTCGTCGTCGCGACTATAAATAGAGACCACCCCCAGCCGAATTGAGCACACCATCTCACTCCCCTCTCTTCACTGATCGTGCCACCCCGTTCCCGGAGCAAGGCGAGCAACGCCGAATTTCACCGAACTGCCGCTTTGGAGAAGAAGGGGGCCAGCGATTGGAGCCATCCCAGGAGAAGCTGTCGGTACCAGGAGGTTCGCCGTCATCGAATTCGTCGTTCGCCCGCCTCGCCGACCCTCGCCTGAGCCCCGGTAAGCCCCCGACGACCCCCACCTTCCGCGCTAGGTTTCTATCTCGCCGGCGTTGCCCAACGTCGACGATGACCCTCAGCCGTTAGATTGGAACAAAATCCCACGGCTCACATCGAACCATACCGCTTCGCACCCCCTCGTCTCACTGACGCGTGGGGACATTGACTTAACCAGCCCGCGTAAGCGTTGTGCTTAGCAGGCCGGCCCAGTATCGCTTCCCGCGCAGCCCAGACGTTTGAATTTGGATTTCTCCATTTTCATTCAAACACACTTCTGCATCCAGTTTCAAAAATTAACCCAGATAGATTCAGTGAACCAAATTGAATGAAACCAATTTTGTTAGAAAGGTCTTGAAATGCTGAATCCAAGACCGTTGGATTCAAGTCATTTGGACCTGTAGATCATCCTTGGTAAAAATAACAAGGCAGAAGCTTTTCTGCATTCAAACATTTCTCAAATTTAAACCATAATAACTTTTGAGTTGATTCCAACTCTCAAAAATCACATTTAACCATACCTTTCAGAATATATAAAAAATATATAGGTTTACTTACAGAAATAATGTCCAAGTAATAAAAGAATGCTACATAGGCATTTCTAGTCCCTTATTTAATTAAAATAAAAGGATAAAACCTTATTAAATTGTGACACCACTTTAAATCACATTCCCATGGACTAAAATATGTGGTGATGATATGTGTCAATATGATCCCATGTTTGGTTTGGAGAATATTAAATCTTAAGTAGTTTTTCAATGAGTAGAAATTACTTTTCTAAAAATAAAAGGAATTAAACCAAGCTTTAATCTTGTAATGTTAGTGATGATGCTAGATCATCTACAGGACCCTTTTGTGTGATGATTGCAAGTATTTAAGTATTGTTTGGTGATTTTGTACATCGTATTTATTTATAGACGCTAGTACCGACCAAGGATACGAGGAGGAAGGAGGATACTACGAAGAGGAAGCCGAGGAGAACTTCAACCACTGCTCTGCACAAGGCAAGCCAATACTTGCAAGCTATTAACTTAGCAAGCTTATACTGATACTTGAGCAAGCCTTACTAATCAAGTTGACCTATGCAATCTTATACTTGCAATTATGCAAGCTAACACTTGCAAGATACTCTACTGATGCAAACAAACCCTTACTTGTTACCATGCCCACTATATGCCCTAAGCATATGGGATCATACCCACTTGATACCCTCCTCCTAGTTTTATTTGCAAGCTTTCTACTTTATTTCTTTATCAAAGCTACTTTCGTAGAGTTTACTCAAGTAACTTGTAGTTTCTAGAAAGATATTTGAAGGTTGCATAAAGAGCATAAAATTTGGCCTAAGCTAGAAAATCTTGATTGAACTTAGTTGAAACTCCACTAGCTTACTACCCCTCATTAGTACTCACCCCCACTTGTAGATGCTAGTGCTAAGCATAAAACTTGATCAACTTTAGATGGGAATACTTGGTGAAAATGGTTATGAAAACCTTAGAATGATGGATCATTCTACTGAGATGTTTTGACATGTGTTTCCGAACACCATAAGATTTTGGTGATGAAAATGTTGAGGCATGAGCCTTAGCCCTTTATAAAACTGATGGTTGTCTGGATGCGATGCCATTCCAATTTTTACCGTACAACCACAATACCCGAAGATTGGGTAGGGCTTGACTGGAAACTTATATACCTTAGTATTAGTTCCCCCACGGCCAAGGTATGACCTGAGGCTACCTTGTGAAGATTTTTCACATGTGCAGTACCCAAGATGAAAGTTGGTCATGGTTGGGAGGCCAAACTCACAGGAGAGGCGCTTATACGAGGGCGTGTAATTGAAAGGTTAGGATTGATTATCCGCATACTGAGTATGGTGAATTCAGGATTTGTTCCTGACGGATGTATCGAATGTTGTGGTCAAAGTGTACAACCTCTGCAGAGTGTTAAACTATTTGAATAGCCGCGTCCGCGGTTATGGACAGTTGGAGTGGCCATATTGTTCCCCATCAGATGTTTTCAAAATGACTTGTGAAATGAATTGAGATTTTTACTTGACCAAAACAGGGTTGTGATATGAAATGCAAGTTCCCACTTAGGTGTATAAACTTCACTAGCTCTCTTGCTTCTGAACTGAGTAGAGATAAATCTGGCTTCTTGCAAAACAACCCTAGAGCCTAGTGTCCTATTATCAAAAAACCCCTGCACTTGTTAGTATTAGTTTGCGAGTACTTAAAGAGTATTCATGGCTTTGTCCCTGGCTATTCCCATGGCCAGACTATGAAGAGGAGTACCTAGAGGATGGACCCCAGGAAGGTTACGACAACTAGAATCATCTCCCATCGTCAGCACTGCATGTGACCCCAAAGATGGAGCTTCGCCTACGCTACCGTTATTATTACGTATTCCGCTTCTTAAAGTTGTATTAAGAACTGGATGAGATCCTTATTTATGTAAGACCTTATGTATGGTTTGTAATGGATGATGTACTGTGGTATCCAATTCTGTTATGTTTCGCAAAAATGGTAATCCTGGGATTGCGATGTATGGCGTAACAGGCATCTGGGATTAAAAACCCGGGTGTTGACAGATTGATCCTCGTGATCAGGTTGATCTAGCTCCAGCGTGATCAATAGCCTCGGAAGTTGGTGTATCGATTGCTAAGGCGCAACGTCTCGTACGTTTGTAGTCAGATCGTCAACGTCGACCTCCACCATAATCGAAAGTTATCATCTCATCGAAGGATCGGGCACCTTTACCCTATCAAGTGGTATCAGATTTTGGGTTTCTCAGTGAGATCTTACAGTTTTCGTAGTTTAGATTACATCTGTTCTTCTTCCTATAAACCATAAAAAGCCAACAAATTAGGGTTAGATCCGTATCCTAGAAACACTTTCGGGCCTTTTGCATTGTTTCTTTTCAGTATTTGCTTTGTTGAGTTCTAGTCTACATTGTCGTGTCCAGTGCTGGTCTTGGATCTAGATCTTTATAGTTTCGAGTTCTGGTCACAATCATCACCACCGCCACCACCGATTCCACTATCACCACCGCCATACACTTGCTACAAGCCTACGCCCACATACCGCCTCCGCCACCACATATCCTTGTTCCAGTCCAATTAGGTTTGTTGCCGTTTTCCTACTCTTGCTTGCCAACATTATAGATCTAATCCGAGTTGCAACTTGATCCGAGTTCCAGAAAGTTTCGGCCAGAAGGAAAGCGGGGAGGAGAGCAAAAAAAAAGTCTGGAAACTCCTCCGAAATTTTTCCGGCCTATACTGTTTTTAGGCTTCTGGGATCGTTTTGAGCTATACGCCATTATATTAAAAAAATTGGCATCTCCACGCTTTCCAGAGAAGTTTCGTGCAGTTTTCGGAAATTTCAAAAAAAAATCCTGTACCTATTCTGATATTCTACCTGGCTGATCGTTTTGAGACACTTTCCATCCCAGTGATTTTCGCCTCATTCGCGCGTTGTTCAGAGCACTGGTGCATGTTGTTGTTTCGGTGTCGCGGCGTGACTCGTAGTGTTCTAGGCTCGCGTCTCTATCTTGGGATAGTCTAGGACCAGCACAGTACAATCGTTGAGCTGCTATTCAACTTTGCATTGCTGTTTTGAAATTGTGTCAACAGATATTGTAGCCACCCAGAACTCCACATATTCCTACATCGTACGTTGACACCACCTGATAATCGCTCTATTCAATCTTCCTGAAACTTGGTCACGACGGTTGCTACTCACCACCTGCTGCAGGGTAAGAACGGGTAAGAGTGTTGGTTTGCTTGACAGATTAAGCGTTTTCCATCCCTGTCCCGTTGTATCTCCATTATATACATGTGTTTTTTTGTGTACTAATCATGCCACCAGAAAACACCGAGACACAGCCACTGGAGGGTGAAGCCTTGCAGGCTCACATCATCACACTTTTGGCTGACCATATGCAGGATATGGACAAGTGTTTTACTGACACGATGGAGCACCTCGAGGGACTCAAGACCGCCTTCACCGCCAAACTCGACGCTAAATTCCAGAGGTGCTAGCACGCTTACCACTATCATCGACGGCTCGCGCGCCTCCTCCACAGCCGACACGCGGGGCTCCTACACCAACCTTGTTGGGACGTGCACAACGCATTCTCAAATATCCAGCACAAACTTTGGCTGTGGGTGTTGCGGGTGCTGCTGCTGCTGCGGGCATTGCAGGAGCTACGGGTGTCAAACAGGTCCGTGATGCACAGTTGGATGATTATTACAGGGAAGATGAGTATAATGGCGAGTACGCTTCATAGTTGATCAGCCAACTGGTCGTCCTAAGCAATATAATCCCAACATTCGCCGCCCACCTCCTTTGCCGCTGGTATGTGATGATGACCATGTTGCTAAACTGAAATTACATGTTCCTACGTTTGATGGTCGCTATAATCCTGATGCATACCTCTCTTGGGAATTAGAATTAGACCAGCGTTTTGCATGCTTAAATTATCCCGAGGATAGACGTGTTAGTGCTGCTATTTGTGAGTTCACTAGTTTTGCTTCCATATGATGGTCTGAATATTGTCGTTCTAATCATGCTAATCCAATCACTACGTGGAATGCTTTAAAACATGCTATGTGTATTCGTTTTGTTCCATCGTATTATCAACGTTCCATGCTCACCAAATTAGCACGTCTAGATCAAGGTAAAAATTCTGTAGAGGATTACTATCAGAAGTTGCAAACTGGCAATGTTGCATTGTGGTATAGAGGAGGATAATGAAGCATTAATGACACGATTCGTAGACAGGTTAAATAAGGACATTCAGACCATTCTTCGATATAAATCTTATCACACTATTACCCGTTTGTTCCATCTTGCTTGCAATGCTGAATGTGAAGTGCAGGATCGACGCGAGGCGATACAGACTAATTATTTTGCAGGGCGTTCTACTTGGAGATCACCGAATTCAGCGTCACGAGCTGGTACACCTACACCTCCAACGACCACATACACGCGATCTGCAGCATCTACACCACCTCCGTTTGCTGCACGGAAGACTACTACGGGACCATCCCCGAGCGCTGCGTCCTCCATGGCATCTACGGGAAAGTCCAGCAACATTCAGTGCCGCAAATGTGGTGGACTTGATCACTTTGCACGTGATTGTGCCTCCTCCCCTGTGATGATTTCTCTTGAGGATGGTGGATACGATTCCGCCAGTGATTATGATGAAGATACTTTGGCTCTTATTGCATATGATGAGCAATGTGCTGCAGCACCCACGGAGCAAGATTCTGAATATATGGCTACGGAACATGCAGAGAAATACCCGAGTTTGGTTGCACAGCGAGTCTTGAGTGCACAAATTACCAAGGCCGAGCCTAACCAGCGTCATAATCTGTTCCATAGCAAGGGCATGGTTAAAGATCGCTGTATTCGTATTATTATTGATGGAGGGAGCTGCAACAATTTGGCGAGCATGGAGATGGTTGAAAAGCTTTCTCTTACGACACGACCACATCCTCGTCCATATCACATTCAATAGTTTAATAACAGCGGCAAGGTTAAGGTAACACGTACAGTTCGTGTGCACTTTACTATTGCTGCATATGCTGATTATGTTGAGTGTGATGTTTTTCCTATGCAAGAATGTGCTCTTTTACTTGGTAGACCATGGCAATTTGATACAAATTCTATACACTATGGTAGCACAAATTAGTATTCTCTTGTTCATAATGATAAGAAAATTGTGTTACTTCCCATGTCTCCTGAAAGTATTTTAAAAGATGATCTTGCTAGAGCTAGTAGAGCACATAATGAGGGGAAAAAACTGAGCGAAAATCAGATTATTGCTAAAGAACTTATGCATTCTACAAGTACTTCTAAATTTGATCCAAAACATGCTAATGAAATTTATTTGAAAAGTACTTGTTTGCTAGCTAGCAAATCTGATATTTCTGAAATTGATGTGAGTACTACTACACATTTGCAAAGACGCGTTGTTTTCGGCTGAGGAGCTGCCTCCTTCTTTGCCACCTGCTATTGCTAATATTTTGCAGGAGTATGAGGATGTTTTCCCACAAGATTTACCTCCAGGACTACCACATATTGGTGGAATTGAGCACCAAATTGATTTGTTTCCTGGAGCATCTTTGCCCAACTGTGCGCCATATCGTACCAATCCGGAGGAGATGAAAGAAATTCAGCGACAAATTCAAGAGCTTCTTGACAAGAATCATATTCATGAGTCTCTTAGTCCATGTGTTGTTCCTATTATTTTGGTACCAAAGAAAGATGGTTCTTCGCGCATGTGTACTGATTGTAGAGCAATCAATAATATTACCATTCTATATCGTCATCCTATTCCTCGTTTAGATGACATGCTTGATGAATTAAGTGGCTCTACCATATTCTCTAAGGTTGATTTGCGTAGTGGTTACCACCAGATTCGTATGAAGTTAGGAGATGAATGGAAAACTGCATTTAAAACTAAATTTGGCCTATATGAGTGGTTAGTGATGCCCTTTGGTTTAACTAATGCTCCAAGCACTTTCATGAGATTAATGAATGAAGTTTTACGTGCTTTTATTGGACATTTTGTGGTGGTATATTTTGATGATATATTGATATATAGCAAATCTGTAGAAGAACATTTGGAACATTTACGTGCTGTTTTTTATGCTTTACGTGTTGCATGTTTGTTTAGTAACATTGCGAAGTGCACCTTTTGCACGGATAGAGTTGCTTTTCTTGGCTATGTTGTTATAGCACAGGGTATTGAAGTTGATCCCGCCAAGATTGAAGCAATTACGAGTTGGCCACAACCCAAAACAGTTACACAAGTGAGGAGCTTTCTTGGCCTCGCTGGATTTTATAGGCGCTTTGTCAAAGATTTTGGGTCCATTGCAATGCCGCTGAACGAGCTTACTAAGAAAGATGGCCCCTTTGTTTGGGGTGATGCACAACAAGATGCCTTCATGCTACTCAAAGATAAGCTTACATATGCCCCTTTACTCCAACTGCCTGATTTTAATAAGACCTTTGAGTTGGAATATGATGCTAGTGGCATTGGTTGGGAGGAGTGTTGTTACAAGATGGAAAACATGTTGCATATTTCAGTGAGAAATTGAGTGGAGCTAGTTTAAATTATTTTACTTATGATAAGGAATTATATGCTCTTGTTCGGACATTAGAAACTTGGCAACATTATTTATGGCCTAAAGAATTTGTTATACATTCTGATCATGAATCTTTGAAGCATATTCATAGTCAAGCTAATTTGAATAAACGTCATGCAAAGTGGGTTGAATTCATTGAATCTTTTCCTTATATTATTAAACACAAAAAGAGTAAATATAATATTATTGCTGATGCTTTGTCACGTCGTTATACCATGTTATCTCAACTTGACTTCAAAATCTTTGGATTGGAAACTATTAAAGAACAATATGTGAAAGATTCCGATTTTAAAGATGTTTTGAAGCATTTTCTAGAGGGTAGAATTTGGAACAAATTCATCCTCAATGATGGGTTTGTGTTCCGTGCTAACAAACTATGCATTCCCGAAGGTTCCGTTCATCTTTTGTTGTTGCAGGAGGCGCATGGAGGAGGATTGATGGGTCACTTTGGAGTAAAGAAGACCGAAGACATACTTGCTACACACTTATTTTGGCCACACATGCGAAGGGATGTTGAGAGGTTTATTGCTCGCTGCACAACATGTCAAAAAGCTAAGTCACGCCTTAATCCACATGGTTTATATATGCATCTTCCTGTTCCTAGTGTATCTTGGGAGGATATTTCTATGGACTTTGTGTCAGGATTACCTCGAACACAGAAGGGGAGGGATAATATTTTTGTGGTTGTGGATAGATTTTCTAAGATGGCACACTTTATTCCTTGTCATAAGAGTGATGATGCGGCTCATGTTGCTGAATTATTCTTTCGCGATGTTGTTCGCTTGCATGGTATGCCTAATACTATTGTTTCAGATCGTGATACTATATTTCTTATCCATTTTTGAAAATTTTTATGGGCTAAGTTGGGGACTAAGTTGCTGTTTAGTACTACATGTCATCCCCAAACTGATGGACAAACTAAAGTAGTTAATAGAACTTTGTCTACCATGTTACGGGCTGTTTTAAAGACGAACTTAAAAATGTGGGATGATTGTTTACCTCATATTGAATTTGCTTATAATCTTTCCATGCATTCTACAACTAAGTTATGCCCTTTTGAGGTTGTGTATGGTTTTGTTTCTCGTGCACCTATTGATTTATTACCTCTTCCATCTTCGGTGCAACATAATTTTGATGCTACACAACATGTTGAACAGATTCTTACGTTGCATAGGATTACTAAGGAAAATATAGAACATATGAATGTTAAATATAAACTTGCTGGTGATAAAGGACACAAGCATATTGTGTTTGATGTGGGAGATTTAGTTTGGTTGCATTTGCGCAAAGATCGTTTTCCTGATTTGCGCAAGTCTAAGTTAATGCCACGTGCTGCTGGTCCTTTTAAAGTGTTAGAGAAAATGAATGATAATGCATATAAATTTGAGCTTCCTGCAGAGATGGGGACGGTAAGTCCCTCATTTAACATTGCAGATTTGAAACCATACTTTGGAGAAGAAGATGAGATTGCGTCGAGAGCGACTTCAATTCAAAAAGGGGAGGATGATGTGGACATCCCTACGGTTGATACAACCGCTGCACCTACAGCCACACCTCCTCATGTTCCACAATTACAAGGACCTCTCACAAGAGCTCGTGCACGCCAACTAAATTATCAGGTACTTTCGTTTCTAGGAACTATTCCTAATATTTATGAGAATATGATGCTGCCTAAATCAGATGTGTTTATGTTACTTAGGAATGATGGACCTAACATGGACGAGAGGGACAAGCGTTGGAGCATGATCAAGCATGTAGATGATGACAACAATCGTGTGAGGATTCAGGATGACGCTGGAAGTGATGATTTCAGAGCGTTGAAGCCACTGTAATGAAAAGATGAAGACATGGACGAACTAGAAAGCTACACACTTCAAATTTTTTTCCATGTGATTAGATGGTGCTGCGTCACCTTTAAATATGGGCCAGGCCCATGTAATTTTCATCCAAATAAAGGGGCTGAATTTTTAGAGAGGAAACTGGCCTAGAGATGGATTTCGACCTCCTTCCCAAGGCTGGCCAAAATTCCCTTCTATTCCTCCATATATACCCCCGTTAGGTCATCGTTTAGACCCGGATTTTGTTTAGTAAAAGACTTAACCACGAGCTACTCTTCGCCATAGGCACAAGTGTCAAACCGACCTTTTGTACTACGCACTTACAGAATCCCACCTCTTCAATAAAGCTTTCATCTATATTCGCAATATCTTGATTGCATCTATAATTCTTGCTGGTTCTTCGATTGCTTGCAGGGATTGATCCTCGTGATCAGGTTGATCTAGCTCCGGCGTGATCAATAGCTTCGGAAGTTGGTGTATCAATTGCTAAGGCACAACGTCTCGTACTTTTGTAGTCGGATCGTCAACGTCGACCTCCACCATAATCGAAAGTTATCGTCTCATCGAAAGATCGGGCACCTTTACCCTATCACTTTTGTATCTTACCGGAATTCATTTTAAAAAAATTCCCACCACGATCAAAAGCATTTCTCACTTCTTCATTGCTATCCTTGTACCAATCTATCATTTCTAGAAAATTCCCCTTGTTCAGTGAAGTAGAAGATTCATCATGTCCACGAAATGAAAAAACTTGGGCTATGAGATATCTTGAACACTCTAGAGAAGAAGTCAAACATTTTGTACAATTCTTTTGATTCCTCGGTTGCACGAGCCAACTTATTTGTCACACTCTGTCTTTGATTTTTGAAGACATCACAATGCCTAACACAATTGTTGTGGCCACTATCCAAACCACCAACATGCTCAGGTAAGGCTCTATATGCATGCTTCCAGTCTCTAAAACCTGTCTTAGTGAACACTTCGAAACCAAAGTGTTCAGCCAGGTTGCTTAAATAGGAAACAATAGAAACAAAAAGCTGCATCTATGGACTCACTATATTCTATCTAATTATACCTTGAGTATCATGATTAAGAAAATGCTCTTGAATCTGTACGTGAGGAAATTTTATTATTGGTTGGGTTAGACCCTTCAATATGTACGAGTCCTTCTAACTTGGTCTTGAACGAGCATATTGAGTGATCACATAAAATTTTAGGAGGATCAAAATCATTAATGTTTGTCGCATTAAACCGGTGGCTCTTGTTCTTCTGGCTGTGCAACATTAGAATTTTCAGCACTTCCTTTAGGGACCAAATACCTCCTCATATCTGATTTTAAATGTAACCAATGCTACAGTTTAATGATTTGGAAATATAAGTAAATAACAATGCTTATGATAGATATAAATCCTAAGACTGATCGAAAACTACAGGCAAAAGAAATTATACTTTTAGAGAGTGAAATTGTTTACTTCAATCCTCTCGGAAATTTGAAATTCCAACTGATCAGAAACTACAGTACAAATCAGAAACTGCAGTACAAAGTGAGAAACACTGTTAATACCCAAAACTGAGTGACAAATTTTATACACAATAATCAATCAGATGAACCGATGAAAAGAGATGTTCCCTACGCCGGATAGCCTTGCCGTCGCCTGTCGGAAGGAGCAGCGAGCAGGCGGCGAGGCCCCCGGACTACCGCTCTTAACGGCCGTAATACGTATTCTGTAATATCAATCTGAGTTACTCGCGGCGGCGCTGAACCCTAATCTGATCGATAGCCTTTTTCTCTAAGCGGAATCTGATCGATAGCTCCTTTGGCATCGTGCTGTTGCGTGGCGTGCTGCAGCCCAAAAACTCACGTAGCTAAGAAATTTTACTAGTTGGGCACTTGGGCTGCTTGACCGAGAGGCATAAAGCCAGGTCCAATTATAACTTGCCCGGGCAAAACACATCGAGAATAGCTGAGATTTTTTTTTTTACATGAAACAGCGCTTTATTGATTAAAACATATCAATACACATGGATCCCCGGATAAACTCCGGAACCGAATGGAAAACACAACTAGAAAAAATAGTCTCACACGATCTAGCTAGCAAATGCGCTGCCACGTTTAGAGATCTCTTCACATGGATGAAAGAAGCCGACATGAAGTTCCTGGCCATGGCCTTGATGCCATCAACCACAGTACCCACAGATGATCTGTCCAACTCAGACGAATTGAGCCAACGAGAGAGAGACAGTCCGTGAGAAATATAGCTTTGTCAACACCTTCATCCTGAGCAAATCTGACCGCTCGACGAAGAGCTAAGGCTTCAGCGAATTCAGGGGATGCCAGGCCAGGAAGTTCTTGCCGACACGATGTATACGTATATACGGCCGCTGGCGAGGGAGCCCGGGCAGCTGCCCTGGGTCGCCGGGTGCTGCCTCCGCCCATGATTTTACAGTGTCTTGTTCTACTCGCGACGTGGTCACTATGAATACCGGCGGCTCGTGTGGGTACGGGTTGAAACCTCGCTCGATCTCTACACCCAACCTTAGCGCCGTCGCCACCACCTCCATCTCCAACAAGCAATGGCGCTCACCATGCTAGTAGATCGAGAATGATGTCTTCGCGCCCTCCATGCCGCCTCGTTGATACCACGCACACCAAGTTTGTGCGGTTCGAGGTGGCGAAGAAGCGGACCACCCTCAAATGGGTGAACCGCGACAAGTCCCCACCGTCGTCCCTGCACGCCTATGCGACGGCGTGGTGGTGGGAGGCGAGGGTGGCCCGTCGCGCCGCGTTGATTCACGGGTACGTCGGCCCCAGGGAGGATCCTTGTGGGCCCCCGCTCCTTCCTCCCCTCCCTCCTTCGACAACTTTAGCTCGTCATCTCCTCTGCGTGTGCGCGTCAATGGCTCGGCCGATTACGCCCACGACAGCGACAAGGAGATGGCCGCCGAGCTCGCGACACGCGAGTTTGATCTCTCGGTCGCGGCGGAGCTCGAGCTCGAGCGCGAGGAGCAGCGCTGGGCCATCGTGCTCGTTTGGCTCTGCGAGGCCAGGGAGAGGAAGGAGGCGCGCGCGTCCACCAGCGGCACAGTTGTGAAGCTAGAGCTTCCTGACCTCATCGACCTTACCGACGCGTGAGGTCCTCGGTCGCCACATCGCCGCGCCCTACACCTCCCGACGATGTCGAAGAGCTCATTTTTGGTCTAGGACACGGCGACGCCCCGCAATAGTAAATCGTGTACGCTACTTTCATGTAAATTTTGTGTAATATGCCGCGAAAAACCATGATCACACGGTAGTTCATCATCAAATTTACCTGCGTGGTTTGAATTTCAAATCCCAGTTCGTATTTACGGGTTCCATTCCGCGTCACGTCGCTTTAAATTGTGAATTCGGTTTTCATTGGACTATATTCTCGTTTTACGGTCCGGCCCGTTTAAGGACTCGACTAGATATGCTCTCAGAGAAACTCTTAACAATAACGGTAAACATAAACAATACTATAAAATAACCGCTCGTTTGCTGTTTCCGTGAAAGTCAGTCATTCTAGTGATACCCCTATAAGGTGACGGAACTGTATTCCGGTTTACCGTCCCTAGAGGAACTGATTGGCAAAATCCTACATGTTGGGTGCGCGAGGCCAAACTGAACGAGCCCTGTATCGTGATAGTCGTTCGCGTGGGACCGGACATTTCACCTCCCCTCTTTCCCGCTTCCGCGCCGCTGCCGTTGATCTCCCATACAACTCGCTCTCCGGCACCATAGTCCACCGGATCTAAACCAATGGACCCCACGGAGGTTGCGCCAGCCGCTACCGACGCCGCGCCACCACAGGCAACCCCCGTCGCTGCTTAGTTTGGATCTGGTTTCCCTCGCCGCCGCCGCTCTAGCCAGCCACCCCGGCGCCAACAAAGCTTTAAAGAGGAAGCGGCTGGGGAACACTGGCGCGTCGCAGGACGCAACTGTGCCGCGCGCCAAGCAGGACGCCTGTGCGGGGGTCGGGATGAAGGGCATCCCGCGAGGTCATGCGCCGCTCAGGCCTCCCTCCCGCGCCGCCCATCGCATCCCAGGTTCCGCTCGATGCGTCGGCAAGGTATGTCCATCATCTTCTCCACTAGTCTATCATCTTATCCAGGTTCCGCAATATCTGAATGCAATAGACGTCTGCAAACGAAGCAGCTACAACCCTCATGCAGCGCCGAATTCTTTCGTGGAAATGTTGAACGAGACCGAGGTCGACATCACGGATAACCAGCTGCTGTACCATGACGAAGAGGGGGCGGCAAGGAAGAGGAGGAGGCTGAATTGGAGGAGATCAAGGAGAAAGTATTCGATGCCATCCAAGGGCACAGGGCCAAGCAGAAACGCGTGGTGAACTACACCAAGGTCGAAGACGTTTGCTTGGTGCAGACATGGTCACAAGTGTCCATTGACGCCGTGAATGACACGGACCCAAACCGGCAAGCGCTATTGGCATCGCATCGAAGATAAGTTCTTCCAACTTATGCATCATGGTGCACAACCGATCTATCGGTCATATCGGTCTCTACAAGGCCGATGGGATGTCATCAAACCGGCTTGTAGCTGTTGGTCCTTGTGTATGGTGCAAGTGCGTCTTAATCCTCCAACTGGTGTCAATGCCGACGAATATGTGAGATTATTATGCATCTCTTTTTCATTGCCCTAATTGATCTATGAATTATAGTACATTAATCATCCAATTGTATATAGGAACCTTATGCCGGGGAGAGGTACACTGCAATGAAGGGGCCTAATAACAAACCTTTCGCCCTTCACCATTGTTGGAAGTTGCTGGAGCACATTTCGAAGTGGACTTTGAGAGACCAAGAAGTGGCTCCGAAGAAGCACAAGATGAAGGAGATGAATGATTCTAGTGATGAGGAAGATGGAGAAAGGAAAAAGCATAAGCCGGAAGGCAACAAGAAGGCAAAGGAGAGGATCAAGCTTGAGGCCAAATCATCCTCATTGAGGGAGAAGATTGATGACATGGTGAAATCAAAGGAGGTGTTGATCACCAAGATGTTGGAGATCAAGATGATGATGAACGATAAGATGATGATGATGAATAATTCTATGTGGAAGCAATCCGGAGTGATGCCAAGTACAAGACCGAGCTAGAGGAGAGGAGGCTCAAGATAAAGGAGGCCAAGGCAATTAAGAAGCTCATTGCCGAGGAGAAGGAGATCATGATGATGGACACCTCCAAGATGACTCCCGTCCAAATGGAGTTGCATCAAATGATGCTCACCAACATCTTGGAGAGGAGGCAAGCACGCCTAGGCAGTGGTCCATCGTCATCTTCCCTAGGTGAGTCTCCTATGACTGCTTCTGTTGATGGTGAGCTCGATGACGGCGATTTAGCTTGATGATATCCCTTGCATTCATTGTGGCCGATGTATATTTTGGATCGTATGGTTGTACTTTGCCCAAGCTATGTTTGGGTTGCTATGAGCATGACAATGCTGATCGTGATGATGCAAAACATGCAAAACCCTGTTTCAAAACTATGAAATGCTGACGATGCAAAACCCTGTTTACCATTTGAAATAGCCGGTGCAGAAGGAAGCCCACTTCGTTTCATAGTTCGCGTTTGCTGGCTTTGTTTTGCGCCGGCTATTCTGGAACGGTAAACAGGGTTTACCACGGCCTGTATCCACCTTTTACGGTTCATATGTTTATAGTTATTGTTAGAGTTGCTCTTAGGTGAGCCCTTGTGGCCTGAGTTTATGCAGCAAACTAAATTATCTAATAGCTTAACCATGGTGACATGCATGAGTGTCGAGGAATTTTTTACAAATATACCCATCCATAATTTCTCATAACCAAATTTGGCCACTCGCTGAAGCGATTGTCAAATATGCCCTGGCGGTTGATGAAAAAGGTTGCACGTAGCGCATCCCGCCGGCACGAGGGGCGGTTTACTCATCCCGCCACGGAGGAAGGCCAAAGGAACTTGCCGACCATGAAGGAGGGCCAAAGGTACCTATTGACACGTTAATGCTGGCAGAAGGTTATGTTTCCATGCAGTTGATTTCCTCGACATCGGTAATGGCTGCCATGCTGACTGTGGCACTGACTCGTATACTGCAACTGTTTTTCTTTTGTCTTAGCTGGACTTAATTAGCTAATACAATCTATTACTCTCTCCTTTTCAGTTTATTAGACTTACTAAAAAATTATAAAAATCATAAAAGTTAAACTCATATGTAGCACTAATTAATATCCACTATGACATGCAACCAATAACTAGCCTCCTAAAATGCCCCTAACAATCCTAGAGATGGCATGCTGCCAATCTCTAATCACATAAATCGCAACACTATTTCTATTAAGCCTAATAAGCTTTTTTTTTTTTACATTTAGCAAGAGCTGTATTCAATCAACGCAAACGAATCCTGCCTGATCAGCTAGCAAGCTGCAGACGAGGAAGTCAGGAGGGGAGTCAAACCAAGTACGCGTCACTGTCAATGTGCAAGCTTGCTTGGCACAGAGATGGGCCGGTACATTGGCTGCTCTAGGTACATGCTTAATATCAAAAGAAAGAAAATTACAGGCTAGCTCTCTAATCTCCGAAAGGATGGGCGCCATGATTGATCTTGCACCGCGACGAGAATTCCAAAGATGTACCATCTCTAGACAGTCGACCTCCATGATCACTCTCATAAACCCACGCAGGCGGTCAAAGATGACTCTGTCGCGCAATGACAGGGCTTCAGCAATGAGAGGGCCCGTCAATAATACCCTCATAGCGTTTGCTCTAGGCTCCCAAGAACACCGATGATATGCGCGCTATGCCGCCAGCACCGCCCTTGTGAGCATCCAGCGAGAGACCTCCATCCGTGTTGATGTTGACAACATTAAGTTCTGGTGGTCTCCAACCATGGCCAGGGAGGATTGCCGTCATCTTCTTTGGCAGGGCTAAAACAGCAAGAGCCTCCTTAGCCAACTTCATTGACTGAACGGGGCTGAAGCCACCCCGATCATGCGTCTAGCTGTTCCTCGAAGACCAAATCGCCCACATGGTAGTAATAATTTTTGTGCGATCCGTCTCTGAGAACATAAGGTCACATAGAATATCTATCGACCAAGTGTTTGGATGTAATCTGGGGAGGGTAACCTCAAGGCACACCTGCGCCTCCTCCCAAAACTTTCGTGCATGTAAGCACTTAAGCAATGCATGCATCAAATCTTCGTCTACAACTAGGCAGATTTTGCAACGTGCACTCTGTGCAATATGTCTATGCTTAATGATACGCTCAACAGGCAGAATACTGCGAAGTACTCTCCACCATAACACCCGTACCTTTGGCACCACATTCAGCTTCCAGAGAGCATTCCATTTTCTTTCTTTCAGAATCTGAGGTTTTGGTAATCGTCCCTTCCTCTAGAGTAGCCTGCTCGTTGTGAGTCACTAAAGCGCGATATGTCGATTTTACGGAAAAAAGACCCGACTTCTCCAAGTTCCAGGCCCAAAAATCCTCTCCTCCGCGACGCAGCGGAATGTTCGGAATGGCATCAGCATCGGGAGCAATGAAGTTCGTCCGAATTAATTCAGTTTTCCAACGTCCATTCTCACCATCAATAAGATCTGAGACCAAGTTGATTCTGTCCTCACCAATCTGAACTGTCGGCATCATACTCCTGGGACCAGGAACCCAGGCATCTTGCAAGACATTTACCGAGGACCCATCTCCTATTCGTTTCAGTAAGCCGAGATGGAAGGCTTCCGAGTACTGAAAGATTGACAGAACTACTCGCGGGGTTCTTCTGAAGGAGTCTGAAGGATGGCGCCGCTCCCCCACGCTCGCCGGCGCGCCGCGCCGCCGGCTGGTAGGGAGCCCCGCTCGCTGGCCAGCGCGCTCGCGTGGACCCCCTAGGGCTCTGCTGCTCGCCGGCGCCGCCAGGTTTCCCCTTCCCTCCCGGCGAAAGCCGCTTCCTTGTAGGGTCCTCGACCTCGACAGGGGGGGGGGGGGCCATGGCTCCATCGCCATCGAACGCCGTGACGAAGCCCGCGGAGGACCTCCGTGGACGGATCTGGGCGGACGTCGCCGACGAGGAAGAGGAGGCGGAGGCGGTGGCGGCGGAGGAGGCCCGCAGGTGCTCGCCCCCAACGTCCCCTACGCTGGCGGATTACCTGGCGACGGCGCGCCATGTCCGCTCTCCCCGGCCGAAGGCGCATCTGCGCCGGACCCCTCCTCCGCCACCGGCGCCTCGCTCGGCTCGCATGTCGCCGGTCCTCACCGCCAGGGCCTCCCGGGGTCGGGGTTCTTGGCCTTCGCGTGGCGGAGGAACTGGGTCCCAGGATCCCTCTCGCCGCCCGGCGGCGGCGGCCTCTCGGCGCTCATCTCGAGGATGGGACGAACCTGGTCAGGCACCCCGCGACTGGGCCGTGGGTGGGGATTGGGCCTGTGGCCGGCCCAGTCCCGGTCCAGGCCTGGTGCGGGCAGGGCGTGAGGTTGCGGGCCGCGTGGCCCGCCAGAGGGGGTCGGTCGGGCCGGGGTGGGGCCGACGAGGGGATCCGACCCTTTAGGGTTGTTACCTGGTCCCACCTCGCCGTCGAGGCATCACGCTGCGTCCTCCCACGCCCGCCTCTGCCTTCCTCGACTCCTTCGCCCGCCTCCGCCGCCGCCTCCCCGCCCGCCACATGACGCCGACGCCCTATCGCGCAAAAGGCCACGCCGCCGCCCCGGAGCCCGCCGCCACGCCGGAGTCCGCCGCCGCCGCTGAGTCGCTTTCGCCGCACCTCGCCGGCTAAACACGCCCTCGCCGCGCGTCCGCCCGGCGCCGCCCTGGCGCCCGGCTGCTTCCCCGCCTGGCGCTCCGAGGCGCACCTTCTCCCATGACGCTCCAGGGGCAGGGCGGTCGCCTCCCATGGGGCAGCGTGGCGGCTTGGGACGCTGGGATGGCCCGGTCGCGAGGGTTCATCTCCGGGCGCGCCTGAGCAAAGGCTCCGGCAGGAATTGCTCCAGAGGGAGGAAGCTCCTGTGGAGGCAGGCAGGACTGTACCGGAGTGGCGCCGGGACCGGGAGGCTCCCTGTCCTCGTTCCCCCCGTCGTGGCTCTCCTCCGGGCCCCCCGGAACCGGCGAAGAAGAAAAAGAAGAAAAACAAGAAGAAGAAGAAGTCGGCGTCGGCTCCCGGACCCAGCGTTGCGATCTCGGTGTCGCCCCCCCTCGACGGGCCTCCTAGCAGTTGGAGTATCTCGCACACTCCATTGCCGAGGGGTTCTACTACATCGACATCGGGGGGGGTCGCGATGTCGGTGCCCAAGAACCTGGCGCTGGTCACCGTGGTGGAGGGACAGGAGCTCCCAGCCTCGGTGGTGATTTCCGCGGAGTTCATACAGGAGGAGCTTCGTCAGATGATGCGAGCCACACACAGGTGCGGAGATCTCCCAGGCCGGTTCGCGGTGTGCTTCCCGTCGGCCGAGCTCCTCTCCTTCAGTGCCTGCAGTACCGCCCTCACCCTCCCGTCCAGCAAGGTGTAGATTTCCATCGAGCCTTCGACCGCCCACCCCGCGACGACCTCGACGCTATCGGCGGTGTGGGTTCGGATCCTAGGCTTTCCTGAGGAGGCGCGTGTGCGGACGTTACCCATCCTGGAGCTTGTCTCTCAGGCCGTGGGTAAGCTGGTCGTGGTGGACGAGTCCTCGCGCATGGGGGCGGGACCGATCCGCATGCAGGTGCTCTGCCCGGACCCAGCTCTGCTCCCAGGGCCTCTCCCACCCTTCTACTTCGGCACGGAGGGGAGGATCGTGACAGTGGAGCTCGACGAGGACCAGGCCGCGGATGGTCTCCCCCCCTCCCTCGGTCCCCCCCTCTGGCGACCACTCTACAGGAGGGGGGAGCTCATCGGGAGAGGACTCTGACGACGACCTGAGAGGGGAGTCTCAGACCCCGGCTCCCTCTCCCCCGGCTCCCTCTCCCCCGGCTCCCCCGGCAGCGGGCTCGACCGTTGCGACTACATCAGCCTCCCACCAGCTGCCCCTGCTGCCCCCCTCACAGGGCCCTCTCGACCTCCAGATCGCTCAGTACAGCCCCAACTTCAGGCAATCTGAGGGGTTCACTGGCCACATGGCCCTCGACCCGCTCTCCGTGGAGATCCCCGATGAGGCACCGGAGGAGCCCCAGTTGGAGTCCGACAGGGAGTCCGGGAGTGTGGGGATGGTGGTCACCGCCCCCTCGTCCCCGCTCCGAGTCCTCTACTCATTGTCTCCGGGATCTACCGGCCTCGCCTCGGGATCCCGTCCCAGTCCCATGACCCGGCACCCGGAGGAGCCAGCGGCGGTCTTCCCCATCACTACCGCGGCTGGCACCAAGACCCGTCTGCCTCGCCCTCCCCGCCCGGTGCCTCCTCCCTTGCGCCAGAGTGCCCGTCTCGCACGGGTCAGGGCGGAGAGCCCGGGGGTGGTGCCCACGGTGTCCCAGCTGGCGTCTCAGAGGACTGCGGCTCGCAACCTCGACTCAGGTATCCCCAAGAAAGCACCTCCCTCCTGTCCCTCTACCTCCCTATCCTCCCCATCCGGTTCCAGGTTCTCGGTCTTAGATGACTTCCCTCTCGAGCACCTTGCACGAGTGGCCGCTGACAGTGGCGTGGTCTTCCTGAGGCGTGGCACGAGGCTCGGCATTGAGGCGATTAGAGCTAGGGAGATTTACGAGGGGTCCCTCGCCGCTGCGCGTGCTCGTGCGACACGCCGACAGGGGGAAACCTCGACACTGTCAGGAACTGGGACATCTGATCCCGGATCCGAGATGGTGGGTTCTCCTCAGCAGCGCCCTTCTGCCGCCACCCAGGAGACCCCCCTAGCTGGGGGGTCTCTAGGGAGGCCGCCTAGACAGAGTTCTTTGCCCTCGTCGTCACGGAAGACTCGTTCTGTCCCCCAGAAGGGGACCAAACCCGAGTAGGTGGTCCAATGAGTTGGCCTGCCATCACCTCACTCATCTGGAACATCCGTGGGTTTGGGAATGACGGTCGAAGACGCCAGATTAAAGACTACATGCGCCAGGAGAATGTTGACATCGTAGGATTCCAGGAGACAATCAAGCATGATTTCCAGATCTCGGAGCTCCAGGGCTTGTCACGACACAAGTTCGCTTGGACCTGGCTTCCGGCTGTGGGTCACTCTGGAGGCATCCTCCTTGGCGCCAAGGAGGATACCTTCGAGGTGGAGGATATGGATCGCGGAGAATTCTTTGTGAGCATGTCGCTCACCCATAGACGATCCAACCTCCGGTGGGAGGTCATCATCGTCTATGGCCCCGCGGACCATAGCCGCTCCCCAGCCTTCCTCGAGGAACTTAAGGCAAAAGTTGAACGTTTCTCCACACCTGTGGTTGTGGCGGGAGACTTCAACCTGATCCGTTCCCACGAGGATAAGAGCTCCCACATTGTGGATGTCCCGCGCATGCGGATGTTCAACGACTGCATCGCTGATCTCGCTCTTAGAGAGATCTCGAGGGTGGGAGCCCGCTTCACGTGGACGAACAACAGGGTTGATCCTGTCAGGAGCGTCCTGGACCGCGTTTTGGTCTCCGTGGACTGGGAGGTCGCCTTCCCTCTCTGCTCTCTCCGCGCCATTACCAGGGTTGGCTCAGACCATGTCCCACTGCTGCTCTCGACTGGAGGGAGTTCGCCACCACGACTGAACCGTTTCCACTTCGAGAACTTCTGGCTTCAACAGCCAGGTTTTGTGGATGCGGTAAAGGCCAAGTGGTTAGCGACGGCGGCTACCCCACCCAGACGCTTTAATGCGGTGGACGTCTGGCATCACTGCGCTAAGTTGGCCCACCAATTCATGAAGGGCTGGGGGGCCAACTTGGGTGCGGCAGCGTATCGAAGGCCGTTCTATGGAGGAGATCCGTTATTTGGACTGGCGGCGAACTCGGTGGGCCTCTCTGCGGATGAGTGGTCCCACCGTTATGCCTTAGAGACGTCGCTCGTCGAGATTTACAAGGGGAGGAGTTATTACGGCGACAACGCGGCCGCGGAACTGGCTTCTCAAGGAGATGCGAACACCGTGCTTCCATGCGGTGGCTAATGGTCGCCGTGAAATTCTCGATCCCTGCCTGGGATGGGGAGCTACTCTGGAGGAGGCGGGCTATCGCCCGCCCATATTTACTCCTTTTATAAGGAGCTCTTCTTGGCAGGACCCCCTACGGGGATCGTGTTGGCTGACGACTTTTGGCCGAGTGGGGCAAGAGTCACAGCTGACGAGAATGCGGAGCTCACCCTCCCTTTCCAACCAGAGGAAGTTGAGCGGGCGGTGAAGGCCATGAGGCCCAACTCCTCCCCGGGCCCCGATGGCCTCCCGGTTTCCTTCTTCCAGACCTTCTGGAAGGAACTCCAACCGGTCATCATGCCCATGTTCCATGAATTCTACACCGGCACCCTCGTGATGGGGCGCCTGAATTTGGGTGTGATCACTCTGATCCCCAAAGTGGTGGGGGCCTCGGACGTGCGACAATTCAGACCCATCACGGTCCTCAATGTCATCCTTCGTATCCTCGCGAAAGTTTGCGCCTCTCGTCTCGCCCCGGTCATGGAGCGTCTCACCCACCATTATCAATTTGCCTTTCTAAAGGACAGATTTATACATGATGGGATACTGGCCCTCCATGAGGTGATCCACGAGATCAAGTCCCGACGATCTAAGGGCATCTTCTTGAAGCTGGACTTCCAGAAGGCCTATGATCGTCTGGACTGGCGGTTCCTTCGTCAGGTCCTCATTAGGCGAGGACTTGGCCGCTGATCACTGGATAATGCAGTTCGTCATGACCGGAAGCAACGCGATTAACATCAATGGCGAGATCGGGCCATACTTCCGCCCCTCTGGTCCGCCGAAGGACCCCTGTCCCCCTCCTCTTCAACGCCATGCCGATGCCCTCGCGGAAATGCTTGAAAGCGGCCGGCCACATCTCCGGTGTGGTAGGCCACCTTATCCCCGGGGGCGGCATCACCCACCTTCAATACGCGGACGACACGATGATCATGATTGAAGGCTCGACCCTGGACATTGCAAACCTCAAATTCCTCCTCCTATGCTTTCAGGAGATGTCTGGCCTCCGCATCAACTTCGATAAAAGCGAGATTATTGCACTTGGGTTCTCCCAGGACGAGCAACAGAGGATAGCTGACAATTTCAATTGTCGGCTCGCCTCCTTCCCCATCTCCTACCTGGGGATGCCGATCCGTGACACCAGGATCCTTATCAGGGACCTTGACCCGCTCGCGAAGAGGGTGCGCTCGAGGTCCGAACCTTGGCGTGGTAGATTTACCTCTAAAGGTAGCAAGACCGTCCTGATCGACTCGTGTCTGTCTAGCTTGCCCATGTACATGATGGGCATGTACCTCCTCCCCGAGGGGGTGCATGGGACATTTGACAAGGAGCTGTCGAGGTTCTTCTGGCAAGACTCCTTGGGTCGCCAGAAATACCACATGGTCAAGTGGGCAGACATTTGCGCCCCCAAGGATGTTGGGGGCATAGGTATCCTGGCCTCCCGTCAGTTCAACAAGGCCCTAATGCTCAGATGGGTTTGGCGTATCCTGCGGGATGATGGTGGCCTTTGGCTCAAACTCATCAAGGCCAAGTACCTGCGGGGTCGGCCTCTTCTGGCCTGTGATCGACACGAGGGGTCCCAATTCTGGCACTCCATTCAGGAGGTCAAGGGTGAGATCAGGCATGGTCTCGCCGTTTCCATTGGGAACGGGGAGGGGACCATGTTCTGGCTGGACCCCTGGCTCAGGGAGCGGCCTCTGCAGGAGGTTTTTTCGTGCCTATTCGCCATCTGTTCCGACCCAGCGCTCCGTGTTTCCAGTGCGGCACTAGGAGGTACATGGAACATCTCGTTCCGCCGTACCTTCGGCCCGGTGGAAACGGAAGCATGGAGGGAACTCAGGGCGGAGCTCCCGGCCTCCTTGGCCAACGAACCCGATAGTGTGCTTTGGACCCTCTCCCCGTCCGGTTCCTTCTCGGTTGGCTCGGCCTACCGGGCCCTCTTTGGCGAGGCGTCTATCCCCTGGACCAAGCACCTCTGGAAAGCCCCGCTCCCGCTGAAGACAAAAAAATTTGTGTGGCAACTTTTACGCGATAGGCTCCCGTCAGGAGTTGAGGTGGCCAAGCGACATGGGCCGGGGGATGGTGTTGTGTCCACTATGTGGGGTCCCGGAAACGGGCACCCACATATTGTTCACTGCCATGAGCGGTTTCTGTGGAACTTCACCAGAGAGGCGTTGGGCCCGGACTGGCTGGCCCATGATCTCGGTGAATTCCTAGAAACCCAAGCTAACCAAGCTGGGAAGGGGCGTCGCCTCTTCTGGCTTGTGTTCGCGGCCATGTCGTGGTCCCTCTGAAATATTCGGAATAAGATGGTTATTGAGAAGATTCTTCCTCGACGTGCGTCTGACTCGGTTTTCCACTTTCTGGCTTCCCTGCAGCTTTGGTACCCGTTGTGTAGACAGCGGGACAAGATGAGGTTGGACGCGACTCTCCGCCGGCTCTTGGAGGCGGCTCAGCGGCTCCCCCATAGCTCGTCTTAGTGCTTTCCGCGTTCCCTCTCCTGGCGAGGCGTTGGTCCTCTTCTTTCGTTGGCTTCTGCCATAGTTGGGCCCTCTTGTGCTGTGGCCCCAGCATGTGTTGTGTGTGTGGACCTGTTATGTGATATTTGTTGTGGACGGTTGCTTTATTTATAAAGCGGGGCGAAAGCCTATTTCGAGAAGATGGAAGGCTTCCCTTCCAGCCACTATCACTCGCCAAGTTGCAGACGCTCGCCCAGGTACTGCAGCTTGCAAGAAGTCAGAGTTCGGAAAGTATCTCGCTTTTAACAACCTTGCACAAAGGGAATTAGGTTCAGTCAATAATCTCCAGCCATGCTTGGCTAGAAGAGCAATTTTAAGCATCTCGGAGTCTCTGAAACCCATTCTGCCATGTATCTTTGGTTTTGTTAGCTCCTGCCAAGAAACCCGTGTAGAGACTGGCGATCTAAGGAGCTACTCCACCAATATTTACCAGTGCTCGACGAGAAACTTTTGCAGAGTTTCTTCGTCAGTTTGAAACAAGTCATACTGAACAGAGGAATCGCTTGGATTATAGATTTCAAAAAAGTTTCCCTCCCTGCGCAAGACAACATTCTTTCACATCCCTAGACCATACTGCGTATCCGCTCAGAAATATAGTCAAATGAGTCGCTAGTGATGCGCCCTACAGCAGTAGGCAGCCCAGGTATCGCTCACTAAATGCTTCCACCGCAATACCGATAATCTGCTTTACCTCCTGCCGAACATGATCTGGGGTGTTCGGGCTAAAAAAGACCGAGCTCTTCTCTCGATTGACTCTTTGTCCAGAGCATTCCCCATATATCCGCAGAATTTCATTAAGCCTCTCTCCATTTCCTAGACATGCATAAATGAATATCAGACTGTCATCAGCGAACAGTAAATGATTAATCCATGAGGACTGAGAGCTAACTCTGATTCCTCTATCCACATGGCCACCACCATAATTATTCAGTAAGGCCGTGAACCCTTGTGAGCATAGAAGAAAAAGATAGGGTGAAATAGGGTCCCCTTGTCAAAGCCCTCTCGACGGAGTAAAATACTGTAGTAGTTCACCATTCACCCGCACTGTAAACCTGACCGAAGATACACACTTCAAAATCAGTCTAACTGTATTGTCACTAAAGCCGAATTTTGACATGATAGCCTTCAGATAATGCCATTCAACCTTGTCATACGCTTTCATCATGTCAAGCTTGACAGCACAAGAATTATTCCTCCCCTTCTTCCTCCTTCTCATCGCATGAACACTTTCATAAGAAATAAGTACATTATCTATAATGAGACGGCCAGGAATAAAAGCACTTTGTTCTTCCCCAATAATATCTCCAAGAAAGCCGTGGAGTCTATTTGCAATGCACTTAGCCCCAATCTTATAAAGGACAGAGCAAAGGGAGATAGGTCTATATTGGGAATTTTTTGGAGGATGTTTTACCTTAGGGATTTGAGTTATCGATGTATCATTCATTCTAGTAGGTAGAACACCTCCATTCAAAAAATCCAAGACAGTCTGCACTATATCTTGTTTGAGAAGATCCCAGTGCCGCTGAAAGAAACCTGCGGTGAAACCATCAACCCCTGGCGCCTTAGAAGGTGCCATTTGGAATAAAGCTAATTTGACTTCATCCTCAGTATACACTCTGTCCATCGCCTCATTCATTTTGCCTGAAACAGCCGGCTGTACCAAGTTCAGTAGCTCGTCCATGTTACCTGAGCCTTGAGACATATATAATGCCTGATAGAATTCCTGAACTTCAGCATGCATTTCATCCGTATTAGTACACACCGACACATCAGCTCGCTCTAAAAGCTCAATTTTGTTCATTCTTTTTCGCTGGGCTGAACATGCATGAAAATACGATGAATTTCTGTCCCGTTCCCGTAGCCAGAGCATGCAGGAACGCTGTTTGAACCAGATTTCCTCCTGGTGTAGGGCACGTCGCAGTTTCTTGACGACGGCCTTCTCTTCCTCACTTGGACCATGGCCCACCGAATTTGCCCGTAGACTGTTTAATTTTTGTCGAAGCTTTCTCACAGTTCGCGGCAAACAACCAAACTCCTCTGCTCCCCAAGAACTTAATTTGCCTTGTAAGTTCTGAAGAGCATCAATGACACCAACTAACCCACACTGGCCAGCCTCTTTCTCCCAATTGTCCTTGACCAACTTATCATAGTCGGCATGGGGTTGCCACACATTTTCGTAATGGAAGAGCTTGGCCGCTCTAATCCATTGTTCAGATAATCGTTCTCAACTCCACAAGTACAAAGCAATGGTATGATTCTGTTGCAACAATATGTCGAACTCTTGTATGCTCAAAACGATTCAGAAAATCATAATTAGCAAACGCTCTATCAAGCCTGTCTTTTACATTCGCATCACCATCTTGACGATTATCCCAAGTGTAAGCTGTACCAGACCAACCTAGATCTTGTAACTGACAGTCGTTAACTACATCTCGAAAATTCCTCATCTGCCATTCAGGCCAAGCTGCACGGGAGAAGTGCTCCGAAGCATACAAAGTTTCATTAAAATCTCCCATACAAAGCCATGCCCAATGCGGAACCCCAAACAAAGTTCTCAAGAAACGCCAGCTGTGATGTCTATTTTCTGCTCTCGGCGCCCCATAGAACCCAGTGAATCTCCACTCCGGAGAAGATTGATCCTTTTTCCGCACCATAGCACGGTACTATAACTTTTGACATCAACATCATAGTCCTTGGACCAGAATAGTCCAAGACCACCACTAAGTCCATCACTATCCACTGCAAAACAACCTGCAGAACCCAAAGGTATCCGTAGATCCTCCACTCTCCTCGCACTAATCTTTGTTTCCATCAAAAAAATCAGTGCGGGCCCTTCCTGCTTCGCCACGCTGCGAAGCTCGCGAACGGCCTCGGAGCCCCCAAGCCCCCGACCGTTCCACCCTAAGCAACTCATTGGGACGGGCCGAGTTAATTGAGCTACTAGAAGTTTTCCTTTTCTTGTTTGATTCATTTTCTCCTACCTCCTCAACAGGTAGAGTAACACCTTGCCCGCCGGTTGGCTGAGCTGTGAAGGCCACAATTTGTTTAGCACTGACATCCACTACAACTGAACCAGGCGGCTGCACCTCACCAACCTTACGATACATAAGCTTTGGTACATGAGCATTCCCTTTCCTCTTCCTCCCCTCACTATTCTTAGCCGGAGAAGTAGCCTCCCCACCAGCCTCTCGAACATTGCTTGAGAACTTTGTCTCCCATTTACTATTTTGTCCCAAAATGTTCACGGCTGGAGTTGTCATTTGAACCCGATCTCTTCCATTCATCTGGCGCCCTCAAGCTCGCCCCATAAGGAAGAGAACCATCCTCATCTCTAGTCCCAGGTGTTGGACACATCAGATCCGAGTGGCCCAACCGGCCACAGGAAAAACAGAAGTGTGGAATATGTTCATATTGAACCTCATACCAATCTCGACCTTTCCTAGCAGTGGAATCGATCAGGATGCCTCTCCTCAGCGGCTTAGTCACATCCATGGTGCTCTTGCCCTCAGAAAACCTCCAACTGGATCAAACACAACCTGGGCAGAATTCTTATCTATTTGCTTCGCTATTTCCTTCCCCCAATCAGGAGTCCTCAAATTAAACGGAAGATTAAGGACTCTGACCCAAAGTTGTAGCTTGTCAAACTTTAACTCAGATGGCTGCATGCATTCGACAAATTCTTCCAGAATCACAACATTCTTGCTTACATGCCATGGTGATTCATCCCTCACGCGGTCATGGTCCCGCTGAGATTCAAACTAGGCGACAAAAGTATTCTCGCTGACCGATCTGAAACCCAAACCCCTAGGGTTTCCCCACGCCGGCCGAAGTGCGCTAGCAATGGTCTGGATGTGGAATTGATTCCTGTAAAGGACCTCCCTTGCCAACATCCACTTCGGCTTCTTCCCAACCTCCACATCATCAAGGACCAACGAAACTGCCTCTTCCTCCGTCAGACCTAGCTTTGCCATCGCCTCCTCCAGCCGAGAACGAGTCGCCCCTCGAGGATCGGAGCTTTCCTTCTGCTTCTCGCGCCCGGCCAAGGCACTCATCCCTCGCTCCTTCATGATCGATCACGCCTCATCAAAAGGTCTCAACGAGCCGCCAATCTCCCCTGGAACCCTAATCGCCTAACAGAGAGGCTCCTACTTTTTCGGGCAGACAGTATTCTTCGTCTGATGTGGTAGCTGCACTAAGCCTAATAAGCTGAGAAGGAGGGAGTACCTCTGTTTCAAAGAATAATGCGCACGGGCATTTTAAAACAAAGTACTGTTGGATTCGTATTGAAAAACATTTTCCACCGATGCTAATTTTGTACCAATATTGTTTATATATTTAGATCTATTCTTGATCAAAGAAAATACGTAAAACGAGGACACCTTATTCCTTGAATCGAAGGGAGTAGTATGGTAATGAGGTTGTTTAGTATGGCCATAGTTATAGAGGTCGTGATTGAAAAAAAGACCTATGCTCCTGCCGCCTCCCGCAAGCGACGAAGCGGCTTCTCAGATCCTGGCGCCAGCACCCCTCCCCTCCCCCTCCCTCCGGCCACCAGCAAGTGTGATCAGTAAAATCTCGAGCGATGGCGACGGCGTCTATTCTCTACCCACGCGCCAGGGGCCTAGGCGGGGCTCAGCGGCTTGCCAGCGGTGCAACATGGAGTGATGGCGACCTGGGGATGGTATAGGAACTCGACGACGTCGGTCTGGAGGTGGCGGTGTTGGTGAGGCACACACGAGCAGAGTGGGCAGCGTCGGTCTGGAGGTGTTGGTAAGGCGCACACGAGCAGAATGGTGGTGTTGGTGTGGTGCACTCAGCCAAAATATAGAACTACGAAAAATGACATAATCTGCATTTTAGTATAATGTTTAACACTGTTTATCGAGGACAAAAACCCAAGTTGTCATTGTTTTGTTGAGCCTAATATATAAAGTATTTTGAACTGAAATTTTACACTTTGACAAAAGACATTTTGCTGAATTTTTAAAAACTTTTGAATTCAAAATTTGGAATCTCTAAAAAACCCTTTTCCGTGGAGCCTGGGAGCCATCACGAGTCCTTTTTATAGCCTCAAATTAGCAACGAAGTTGGGAAAAATTAGGTGCCAAGCGAGAATCTTCATGTGAGTGCCTGCAACACATGCATCAATTAATAGAAAGGTATACGTATGCTCCATGCGAACCTCCCGCCAGCAGGGATGATTCCTCCCGCCAGTCACAAGGGCGGAATACCCTTCCCGCCAATCTCGGAGGCGAGAAATTTGATCCGCCACACTCCATGTCAAATGCCATGAGAGGAGGGTAGTTTTGGCGATGGATATTTGTCAGAGGCTATATTTATAAAAACATCAACGCTGAGGGCATCTGTCCGCGCATGTTGCCATGGTCATGTCGTTGTCTTATGGACCTGGATTACCTCACTGGGCATGTGTCATAGCTTCTAGGGAGGCCGCTCAGGGGTTGTGGGCCTTTAACCTTGGTGTACAACTCCTCCCGCTCTCCCTGCACACCGGTCTGCTTCCCCAAAGTAAATAGTACATATAACCACTTGTTGGGAAATGTTTTGCGTAAAACCATGATGACCCAAAAGTATAGGGGATCGCAACAGTCTTTGAGGGAAGTAAAGCCCAAATTTATTGATTCGACACAAGAGGATCCAAAAAATATTTATAAGCCTTAACAGATGAGTTGTTAATTCAACTGCACCTGAAAATAGTCTTGCTCGACTTGGCACTTTTTCCACCTCCCGCCAGGATATATTTGACAAATGCCGTGAGAGGAGGGTAGTTTTGGCGAGGGATATTTGTCAGAAGGCTATATTTATAAAAACATCAACGTTGAGGGCATCTATCCGCGCATGTTTCCATGGTCATGTCGTTGTCTTATGGACCTGGATGGCCTCACTGGACATGTGTCATAGCTTCCAAGGAGGCCGCTCAGGGGTTGTGGGCCGTTAACCTTGGTGTACAACTCCTCCCGCTCTCCCTGCGCACCGGTCAGCTTCCCCAAAGTAAATAGTACATAGAACCACCTGTTGGGAAATGTTTTGCGTAAAACCATGATGATCCAAAAGTATAGGGGATCGCAACAGTCTTTGAGGGAAGTAAAGCCCAAATTTATTGATTCGACACAAGAGGAGCCAAAAAGTATTTATAAGCCTTAACAGATGAGTTATCAATTCAACTGCACCTGGAAATAGTCTTGTTCGCAATAGTTTATCAGTAGCAACAGTTTTGTAGTAAAAATATCAAAATAAAAGCAACAATAAATTAAAGACAGCGGTAGCAAATGTAATAAACAACATGATTAAAATTCGGTAGGCATAGAGATGGATGGACGGGCTTTGCATGGACAAGACAATTCATGTAATAATCAAGGCAAAGGCATTTACAGATAATAAAGATAAAGCATCCAAGTACTAAATAACCATAGGCATGTGTTCCATATATAGTCATACGTGCTCACAATGAGAACTTGCACAACATCTTTTGTCCTGCCAGCCCGTTTATAGCGGGGTCTCAAGGGAATCTACTAGCAATTAAGGTGCTCCTTTTAATAGAGAACCGGAGCAAAACATTAACACTCCGTGAACACACTTGATCCTCACATCACAACCATCCCCTCCGGTTATCCCAATTTTTGTCACTTCGAGGCCTCGGGTTCCGGACAATGATATGTGTACACAACTTGTAGATAATATCACAAACAATAATATCATCATGAATCAATAACATGTTCAGATCTAAGATCATGGCACTCGGGCCCTAGTGGCGAGCATTAAGCACAACAAGTTGCAACAATGTCAAAAGCACTAACAATAGATATTAGGCATCATGACCTAACAATCTTATGCAATTACATGATAGATCTCATCCAATCCCTACCATCCCCATAGCCTACTGCGGGGAATTGCTCACACATGGATGGGAGAATCATGGATGGTTGATGGAGAGGCATCGGTGATGGTGATGTCTATGATATCCTCCAATTCCCTGTCCAGGCAGGGTGCCAGAACGGAGTTTCTGGTTCTAAATCACGGTTTCTGGTGGTGGCGGCGCAACGAAACTCTTCTCTGGAAATTGTCGAACCCCTAGTGTTTTTAGGTCAGAGGGTATATGTAGGAGAAAGGAGATGTCGAGGCGGAGTCCGAGGCGGCCACACCATGCCCACGCGCGGCCAGGCCTATGATGTCTACACACTTCTATTCTTATAGATAGTTGTTGGGCCTCCAAGTGCAGAGGTTTGTAGAACAACAACAAGTTTCCCTTAAGTGGATTACCTAAGGTTTATCGAAGTCACGGAGGAAGTGGTCAAACGTATCCCTCTCAAGCAACCCTGCAATCAAGATACAATAAGTCTCTTGTGTCCTCAACACACCCAACACACTTGTCAGGTATATAGATGCACTAGTTCAGCGAAGAGATAGTGAAATACAAGTGGTAACGGTGCCAGAAAAGAGCTTCTGTCTTGTTGTTGACGTGAGAGAGACTAAAAGCAAACTGAAATAAAGATGGAAGCAAACAAACATGTGGCATCCCGCACAAACCACTACTAGAAAATCGCGTTGAATTTGTGCATTGCATCGTCATCATCATGCATTGTTTGCCAAAACTATGTTTGCAAAACCCGTCTTTGTTTTCTAAACGCCCATCTTATTCAAACGCCAAAACCCCGGGGCTCCGGAGTATTTTGTTTTGTTGCATTCGGGTTGCAAACGGCCCAATGAAAATTAAATAAAAGATTTAATTTGTTTTAGCGGGGCAGTCGAACGGGCCGATTTAGCCCGAACGACCACCCCCAGATTAAAATATCGGTCCAACTAGCCCTACCTAAATCCTAAAGCTACCAGTTCCCTCACCCACACCCCCTGGCCACATCACCCCAACCTATCCTATCACGCCACATCATCCTTGCCCACTCCTCACCCTCTCACACGGTGCCACATGGCCTCTCTCTCTCTCCTCTTTTCTCACCCCAACCCCCACACACGCCAGCTCACGCAGGACACCACGCACGCAACGCCCCAGATCCCACCTCCCTGCGCTGGCCGCCCTGGGACCCAGCCCCACTGCGTGCTCCCTTCTCCCATCTCTCTCGAGCCCGCTCTACCCGTCCCCGGCGCCTTGAGCTCCCTCCTCCTCCTCTCGCCACCTTCGCCCGCCCGCCAGCGCTGCTCGCCCCGTCCTCACGCACCTGCCGCCCGCGTCCGGGCATCCTCGAGCCCCCGCGCCCGGATTCGCCTCGTCGCCTGCACGACCTACGCCCGGCCGTCTGCCATGTAGCCTCGCTCGCGCGCCCGCTAGGCCGGCCTCGAGCCCGCGTCCCCAGCCAGCCCTCGCGCTCCTCCTCCCCCGTCCCCTCGCGCTGCGCTCGCGGCGACCCTCCGCGCCAGAACCCTCCGCGCCGCCCGCACGTCGCCGCCGCCTCCTCGCGGCAGGCCCGGCCGCCTCGAGGACCTCCCGACAAGCCACGACCCGCCGCTGGACCTTCTTCCCGCCTCCGTCTGCGGCTCGGCGCGGCCGCCGTCTCCCGCCTCCGGCCCACGTCGTCGCCGAACCTCCCTCAAGCTCGGCCCGCTCGCGACCGCCCACCTCGTCGACCGCCGCCTCCGCGCCAACCACCGGCACCCTGGACCCGTGGAGCCCGTCCCCGGCGCCACCGCGGACCCCACCTGTGGGCTGCTCCCGCCCTGCGTCGTCTGCAGAGCCCCGCCACCGTCTCTCCATCGTCCGGTCAACTCCGCCTTGGCCTCCCTTGTGTGTCTTGTGCCAAGACCGTCACCAAGGCCTCCAACAGGACCCACAAGAGCTGCCTCAGACGCGCCACCAGATTCGGTAACTCTCCAACGCCAAGAACGTCCACGAAACCCCAAGATCCACCCGTATGTCAAGACCGATCCGGCGCCTGAACCCGTCAAGGCCCCGAACCCTCTCGGATCCGAAGACCGAAGACGGCCGGAACGCCAAGACCGACCGATACGCGAACCCGACAAGTTCTCTCGACAACAAGATCATCGTCATCGAACCCTAAGGCCACATGCGGGACAAGTACCGCACCGGACGCCAAGGCCTCCTTCACGGAATCCAAGACCACGGAACTACAAGCTCTTCCTCACGGAATCAAGACCACGATCCGGACCCGATGGCGAACCCTGAAGACCGTTTCCGAACCCGGACGATAAGAACATCGACGCAGAACGACAAGTGCTTCATCCCGAATGCCACGACCGCCGACATGACCCGAAGACTGCGAACGCGACAAGAACGCCCCGGCCCGGAAGTTCCGATGCACCCCGACGCCGAACCAAGTCCCGCACCCGGATGCGCCAAGACCTACCCCGCTACCCGAGAACGTTTCCGTCGAACCTCGTCGGTCCCGTCGAACCCTGGACCCCAGATCCGTCGAACCCTGAGACCGACCCCGAACCCCGGAACCCCAAGATCGTCGAGCCCCCTCTGATGTGTGACCCCTTTTCCTCGAACCCTATTTTACAACATAATAACAACTTGTTGCATATTGAATTGCCATTCATCTCGCATGCATATCTGTGGTTTGGGGGCCTTTTGCCGATTCACCTAATAATTAAATATGGGGCCCATATGCGGGCAAATCTAGCCTTATATTGGCCTCATTTAAATTGATGTAGCGAACCGGTGCTATCTTTTACCATGCTAAAACAACATTTAAATTGCGGGCCTTCTAAATAACTTGAACCAATTAATTAATTGTCGGGACCCCGGTTCCACTTAACTTGACCTAATTGCATCGCACCTTTGCCATGTCATCCATCATACATGCATCATGCCGATCTTCTGCCGTTTTATTAAATATTGCATCCGGTGTTCCTTCTAGTGATTTGCTTCTTCGCGGATAAGGCCGTTGAGTTGATGTGAGCTTCTCCCCGATCTTCGGTTGAACCTTTCGACAATGTTTTCAGGCGAGCATCTCCCCCTTTCTACCTATCTTACTTTTATAGTATTTATTCCCTCCTGTTGTTCTATTGCTATCTGTGTTGCGATGCTCTAGTTTCCGTACCCGATATATCCCCTGCAGCCCTATGTTGCCTTGGACACATCCTATTACCTGATGTTTGGTAGATAGTTGGACTTGCGCGTCGTAGTTGCTTGCTCAAGTGCTGATGTGTGTCGTCATATGCCACGATTCTTGATGTATTGCCGCATGTTGATGTTGGAGATGATTCTAGTTTTACTTATCGTCACTTTAATTTCTGTTTAACAACTAAAATTGAATAAGCAGAGGCATCGGTGGGTGATAGATAATATTTGGTTTCCGAACGCCCACTTGTGTCCCGTAAGACCCCGAGTACTTGATACCTATTCCTTGAATTTGCGCGCTATCCACATCCGGGAGGTATATGGGACCCCCTGAGCCAGAGCTTGATTCAGTCTTATTTCTTGGGGCCACAAACTAGTTTGAGGTTTTATTTACGATCCTGTACTTATGCCATGATTACCGCTTTATTTACGATTGTGCGAGGTACTGCACACTGTACTGTTTTGGAAGCGGAATGTTTACGCGGTATCGACAAGCCCAGCCACACTTTCGGGTTCCCGATCGTTCTGACCATTGACGCAAACCTTGAGGCCGTCTGAGCTTGCTTACTCCGCTATGGATTCTACTCTAAGGTGGCCCCTGAAATATTTCTGAATCCTGTGATTGTTCGATCGTGAAAGCCTCGTTGGGTTTTAATTTGGTTTTTCCGAGGTTGATCGGCGTGTGTTGCTATTGGTGCACCCCGGGTAAAACTTTCTCAAAGCCGTGTCCATGGATATGGACGACTTGGAGCACAGTATCTCGATCATAGACAAGCATAACTAAAGTTTACTGCTATAAATTTGACTTATAATGACTAGTAATCTGCTCCACTACAACGGAATGGCTAATTAATACTGCCCACAATTGTTTGTTTGGTTGTCGCTTGCGACAATTGTATCTGACTAGTAAGTATTGCAACTACAATAAGATGGCTGAATAAAAGTATCAACAACTGCTGGGTTTTGGGTTTATCTCATGCTATTCATACCTGATTAGTAATTGTTGCAACTACAATGGAATGATTAAATAAAAGTGCCCACTGCTTACTTTATCAGGACGATTATCTATACCTGACTAGTAATTGCTGCGAGGCGAATAAATAAAACGCCAACGGTGTGAGTTCCTCGTTTGACTTCCTCGTTTGGTCTCGAGGGGAAACACCAGGATGGGTTTGTTTGGTGTCGACTTGAGTTGGATCCGGATAGGTCATTCTCACCTCTCGATAACCGCCGGTTGTATCGAGTCTCTATAGGTTGTTTAGTGCATGCCGCTGCCGCTTGATCCACCATACCTATGTAGGCGAGGACCGCAATTCTAGCCTCGCGTGTCTTGGCCTCGATCGACGCTCCTTCCTTGTTTTCTGCTTTGCCCTTTGTCGGCACCCCTTTTGTTAAGCAGGTTTTGAGATCGATGCCGTTAGCAGGGTTACCCTTCCGGCTTGGCCTGGGCAGGGTTATGGACGCCATTGGTTATTCTTCAGGGCTCTTAGCCCCATTTGCATCTTGTCCGTAGCGGGACGCTCTACCATTTTCAAGGCGATTTGGATCTTTGTATATTATATCTGTATTCTTGACTCTTGGAGTCGCTTATATATATATATCTGTTCTGTGGGTCCCATCGAGGACTGTTGTGTGATGTTATTACTTCGTTTTCCACCCGCACGAAAGTGCCTGGTGGGCACCTTTGAATCGTTTCTATGCGGGTTTGGTGAATTTTGCCCAAACTTGCATAGGTCCGATTCTGAGGGTGTTACAGAGTAGCATGGTAAAAGATAGCACCGGTTCGCTACATCAATTTAAATGAGGCCAATATAAGGCTAGATTTGCCCGCATATGGGCCCCATATTTAATTATTAGGTGAATCGGCAAAAGGCCCCCAAACCACAGATATGCATGCGAGATGAATGGCAATTCAATATGCAACAAGTTGTTATTATGTTGTAAAATAGGGTTCGAGGAAAAGGGGTCACACATCAGAGGGGGCTCGACGATCTTGGGGTTCCGGTTGGGTCGGTCTCAGGGTTCGACGGATCTGGGGTCCAGGGTTCGACGGGACCGACGAGGTTCGACGGAAACGTTCTCGGGTAGCGGGGTAGGTCTTGGCGCATCCGGGTGCGGGACTTGGTTCGGCGTCGGGGTGCATCGGAACTTCCGGGCCGGGGCGTTCTTGTCGCGTTCGCGGTCTTCGGGTCATGTCGGCGGTCGTGGCATTCGGGATGAAGCACTTGTCGTTCTGCGTCGATGTTCTTATCGTCCGGGTTCGAAACGGTCTTCGTGGTTCGCCATCGGGTCCATGGATCGTGGTCGGATTCCGTGAGGAAGAGCTTGTAGTTCCAGGGTCTTCGGATTCCGTGAAGGAGGCCTTGGCGTCCGGGGTGCGGTACTTGGCCCGCATGTGGCCTTAGGGTTCGATGACGATGATCTTGTTGTCGAGAGAACTTGTCGGGTTAAGCGGTCGGTCTTGGCGTTCGGCCATCTTCGGTCTTCGGATCCGAGAGGGTTCGGGGCCTTGACGGGGTTCGTGCGCGCCGGGATCGGTCTTGACATACGGGGTGGATCTTGGGGTGTCCAGGTGGACGTTCTTGGCGTTGGAGAGTTACACCGAATCCGTGGCGCGTCCGTGAGGCAGCTCTTGTGGGTCCCTGTTGGAGGCCTTCGGTGTGTCTTGGCACAAGACACACAAGGGAGGCCAAGGAGTTGACGACGATGGAGAGACGTGGCAGGCTCGACGCAGCAGGTGCGGAGCAGGCCCAGGTGGGGTCCGGTGGCGCCTGGGGACGGGCTCCACGGGTCCAGGGGTGCGGTGGTTGGCGCGGAGGCGGCGGTCGACGAGGTGGGGCGTCGCGAGCCGAGCTTGAGGGAGGGTTCGACGACGACGTGGGCGCCGGAGGCGGGAGACGCGACGCCGCTACGGAGCCGCAGACGGAGGCGGGGAAGAAGGTCCAGGCGGCGGGGTCGTGGCTTGCTGGGGGGAGGTCCTCGGGGCGGCCGGGGCCTGGCCGCGAGCGGAGGCGGCGGCGTCTGGCGGTGCGGAGGGTTCTGGCGGAGGGTCGCCGCGGAGCGCACAGCGGGGACGGGGAGGAGCGCGGAGGGGCTGGGCGGGGCTCGGGAGGGGCCGGGCTGCGAAGGAGGCTACCGCGGCACGGCCGCGAGTCGTGCAGGTCGGCGACGAGGCGAATCCGCCGGGCTGGGGCTCGAGGATGCCCGGACGCGGGCGGTGAGGACGGGGCGCGAAGGGCAAGGGCGAGCGGGTGGCGAGGAGGAGGAGGGAGCTCGGGGCCTCGGCGGGGTAGAGCGGGCTCGAGAGAGATGGGAGAAGGAGCACGCAGCGTGGTGGGGCCTGGTCCCAGTGGGCAGGCGGCAGGAGGTGGGATCTGGGCGCGTGCGTGGTGTCTCGTGAGCTGGGCGTGTGGGGGTTGGGGTGAGAAAAAGAGAGAGGAGAGGGTTGGCCATGTGGCACCGTGTGAGAGGGTGAGGAGTGGGCAAGGATGATGTGGCGTGATAGGATAGGTTGGGGTGATGTGGCCAGGGGGTGTGGGTGAGGGAACTGGTAGCTTTAGGATTTAGGTAGGGCTAGTTGGACCGATATTTTAATCTGGGGGTGGTTGTTCGGGCTAAATCGGCCCGTTCGACTGCCCCGCTAAAACAAATTAAATCTTTTATTTAATTTTCATTGGGCCGTTTGCAACCCGAATGCAACAAAACAAAATACTCCGGAGCCCCGGGGTTTTGGCGTTTGAATAAGATGGGCGTTTAGAAAACAAAGACGGGTTTTGCAAACATAGTTTTGGCAAACAATGCATGATGATGACGATGCAATGCACAAATTCAACGCGATTTTCTAGTAGTGGTTTGTGCGGGATGCCACAATTCGACACCACTAACAACTGCTGGGTTTTCTCTGTAACACCCTCAGAATCGGACCTATGCAAGTTTGGGCAAAATTCACCAAAACCCGCATAGAAACGATTCAAAGGTGCCCACCAGGCACTTTCGTGCGGGTGGAAAACGAAGTAATAACATTACACAACAGTCCTCGATGGGACCCACAGAACAGATATGTATAACAGCGACTCAAGGAGTCAAGAATACAGAGATAATATACAAGATCCAAATCACCTTGAAAACGATCGAGCGTCCGTCTACGGACAAGAAACATATGGGGCTAAGAGCCCTGAAGAATAACCAATGGCGTCCATAACCCTGCCCAGGCCAAGCCGGAAGGGTAACCCTGCTAACGGCGTCGATCTCTAAACCTGCTTAACAAAAGGGGTGCCGACAAAGGGCAAAGCAGAAAACAAAGAAGGAGCGTCAGTACTGAGGCCAGTACACGGCGAGGCTAGAATTCGGCGGTCCTCGCCTACAAAGGTATGGTGGACTGAGCGGCAGCGGCAGCATGCACTAAACAACCTATAGAGACTCGATACAACTGGCGGATATCAGAGAGGGATAAGAATGACCTAACCGGATCCAACCTGAGGCTAGCACCAAACAAACCCATCCTGGTATTTCCCCCTCGACACCGATCGAGGAAGTCAACCGAGGAACTCACACAGTTGGCAGTTTTACTTATTCAGTTATAGTTGCGGCACTTTACTAGTCAGGTTTAGATAATCGTCCTGATAAAGTAAGCAGTGGGCACTTTTAATTCACCATTCCGTTATAGTTGCAACAATTACTAATCAGATACAGATAGCATGAGATAAACCCAAAAAACCAAAGCTTGTTGGTACTTTTATTCAGCCAATTCGTTGAAGTTGCAATACTTACTAGTCAGATACATTTGTCGCAAGCGACAACCAAACAAGCAATGGTGGGCAGTATTAATTAGCCATTCCGTTATGGTGAAGCTGATTATTAGTCATTATAAGTCAAATTTATAACAATAAACTTTAGTTATGCTTGTCTATGATCAAGAAACTGTGCTCCAAGTCGTCCATATCCGCGGACACGGCTTTCAGAAAGTTTTACCCGGCCAGGGTGCACCAATAGCAACACACGCTCGATCAACCTCGGAAAAACCAAATCAAAACCCAACGAGGCTTTCACGACTGAACAATCACAGGATTCAGAAATATTTCAGGGGGCCACCCCTTAGAGTAGAGTCCGCAACGGAGTAAGCAAGCTCCGAGACGGCCTCAAGGTTTGCGTCAATGGTCAGAACGATGGGAACCCGAAGTGTGGCTGGGCTTGTCGATACCGCGTAAACATTCCGCTTAAAAAAGACGAGGTGCGACTCGCACAATAAATAAATAAGCAGTAAAGCATGGCATAAGTACAGATAATAATAAAACCTGAAACTAGTTTGTGGCCCCTAGAAATAAGACTGAATCAAGCTCTGGCTCAGGGGGGTCCCATATACCTCCCGGATGTGGATAGCGCGCAAAATCAAGGAACAGGAATCAAGTACTCGGGGTCTTACGGGACACAAGTGGGCGTTCGGAAACCAAATATTGTCTATCACCCACCGATGCCTCTGCTTATTCAATTTTAGTTGTTAAACAGAAATTAAAGTGACAATAAGTAAAACTAGAATCATCTCCAACAACAACATGCGGCAATTCATCAGCAACTGTGGCATATGGCGACACACATCAGCACTTGAGCAAGCCACTACGACGCGCAAGTCCAACTATCTACCAAACAACAGGTAATAGGGTGTGTCCAAGGCAATACAGGGCTGCACGGGACATATCGGGTACGGAAACTAGAGCATCGCAACAAAGATAGCAATAGATCAACAGGAGGGAATAAAGACTATAAAAGTAAGATAGGTAGAAAGAGGGAGATGCTCGCCTGAAACATTGTCGAAGGGTTCAACCGAAGATCGGGGCGAAGCTCACATCAACTCGACGGCCTTATCCGCGAAGAAGCAAAACACTAGAAGAAACACCGGATGCAATATTTAATACTCGGCAGAAGATCGGCATGATGCATGTATGATGTATGGCATGGCAAAGGTGCGGTGCAATTAGGTCATATTAAGCGGAACCGGGGTCCCGACAATTAATTATATGGTTCATGTGGTTTATCTACCCCGTAATTTAAATGTTGTTTAACATGGTAGAAGATATCATCGGGTTCGCTACACAAATTTAAATGAGGCCAATATGAGACTAGATTTGCCCGCATATGGGCCCCATATTTAATCATTAGGTGAATCGGCATAAGGCCCCCAAACCACAGATATGCATGCGAGATGAATGATTTAATGCAACAAGTTGATATCATTTATAAAATAGGGTATCGAAGGAAAAGGGTCACACATTTAGGGTTCGGCGATCTTGTTTTCCGGGGTTCGGGGTTCGGGGTCGGTCTCGGGGGCCAGGGTCCGACGGACTTGGGGTTCCGGGGTTCGACGGAAACGTTCTCGGACTCCGGGAAGGACTTGGTTGGGTGTCGTTCCTGTCGCATTCGCGGTCTCCGGGTCATGTCGTGTCCGTATTCAGTGGAGAACTTGGCGTTGGCGAAGTGCTCGGTGTTCCGTGAGGTAGACCTGTCGTCCCGGCAGAAGGTACTTGTCACCACGGTCTCGGTGGGTCGTGCCGTGTCGGAAGAAGTTCTTGGTGCTTCGCGAGGAAGATCTTGTCGGTTCTACCTCGAAGGTCGCGTGGTTCCGTGACGAGGACTCCGGTTCATCGCGGTTCCTCGTCGATGGTTCGGTCATGGTACTCGGAGGAGATCTTGGCAATGATCTTGGCGTCCGGAAAGGGTACTTGTCGCACGGGTTCGTGGTTCCGTGTCGATGGCCTCGGCGTTCTTGGTTTCCGGTCGGTCTTGATGTCGCCGGGTACTTGGGTTACAGCGGTCGTATGGCTCAAGGGGAACTCAAGTCCGCGACGGGGGTTTTGTCGGAAGCCCTGGGCTCACCTTCACACGTGAGCTATCTTCGTCAAAGAGCCTGGTCCACAAGCAAAACAACAAGGGCCACTTTGATACACAAGCAATCGCAAATGACAAGGGTTCCAGATGTGTCCTAGCATCAAACAGAGGGTACCAAAACAGCTCCTCCTGCACAGCGATGGACACGGGCGTGCACGAAGGAAGCCGCGGCGGAGCGAGGTGACAGCGACGGAGGCGCCGGAGACGTCGACGAACTTGGCACTGGGAGGTCGACGGGGCCGGGCCGCTCGCGGACGGAGAAGGGGCGAAGACGGCGCCTGCGGCCACGGGCGGCGAGCTCCGTCGTGGCGGGGCTCGAGGAGAGGCAGGCCGGCGAACGGGTCGGGGCCGGGAGGTCCGAAGGGACGCCGGGCGATGACGAACGGGCGGCGAGCTGGGCGCGAGGTGGCCGGGCGCGAGCGGGCGGACAGCGATGGCGGCTCGAGGCGGTTGGGGCGCCGGAGTGGGCGCCTGGCAGTGGAGGGCGGCGGTAGACGCTGACGGGCGACGCTGGCGGTGGTTGGTCGGGTGGCCATGGTGGCGCCTGGTCCGGCGACGCGGCGGCCTGGCGCTGGCTCGGGCTTGCCGGCGGGGCAGGGCGTCTGGGGGCGGCCGGGGCGGAGCTAGCGGAGGAGGCGGGTCGGCTCGGGCGGAGCGCGAGTGTGGCGGCGGTGACGGCGATGGGGAGGTCTCAGCTGGCGGCGTGGCAGGAGAGGAGGTGCAGAGGGGTCGGCCGAGGTGGTCGTCATGGCGGAGGAGCGCACTGGGGAGAGAGAGGCGGCGGAAGGGAGCGAGGGAGGAAGGATGCTAGGAGGAAGACGACCAAGGCTCGGGTTGGTGGGGGTTCTGTGGGGCAGGGTGGGCCTGCAGGGGGCTGGGCGTGGAGTGTGCGTGAGCGGGACCGGGGACAGGGGCTGGCGGGCAAGATGCGCATAGTGTGTGTGAGTGGTGTGTAGGCTGGTGGGGAGGGTGAGAGTGGGGTGAGGGAGAGAAAAAGGGAGGGAGAGAGAGAGGCCACGTGGCAGGGTGTGATTGGAGGGTGGGGAGGGACAGCTGAGGTGGCAAGATACTATTGGTTGGGGTGATGTGGCTGGGAAGGTTGGGTAGGATTATTGGTAGGTTTAGGTTTAGATGGGGCAGATAGGTGGACCGTTTTAAATAAATCTGGGGCGGTCGTTCGGGTCGGTTGGCCCGTTCGACTGCTCCGGCCAAAATAATTAATAATTTTATTTATTCTTAATTATCTTTTGTAACTAATTTTAGACAAACAAAATATCCTAACAACCGGGTTTGCGTTTGAATAGTTGTCGGCGTTTAGAAAACAAAAGCGGGCTTTGCGAAATAGTTTTGGCAAACAATGCATGATGATGACGATGCGATGCACAAATTCAACGCGATTTTCTAGTAGTGGTTTTGCGGGATGCCACAATTCGACACCACTAACAATGGATCTCGCCCTCGAGATCCGCCTCATGGTACCGGAAGGAAAAATCGGCGATCTTCGACTCCGCGCTTTGTGTAGATCCTCGCGACACCACTAACGAGGGTTCATACTCCATCTTGGTATCGGCGACACCACCAACAAGGGGTCGTTGTTCCTGATCGTCGGGAGAACACTCCGGGGAAACAAAGGACGAAGTTGAAGGTAAGGCCACCTCTAACTTCCATGGATAGAGTAAAACTGCTGGATCCACTGCTTCGATGTACAAGAGCGAATGATAAGAGTAGTGGTATGGTAGCTACTCCATCCCGCACTCGAACCATTACTCTGCACACAAATAGGCGGGTTCTGCAACCAACTCTCGGAATCAGACTGAAGATCTCGACAAGCGAGGTTCGGAACAAAGGGGTGATGCAGACTCTGCATCGGATCCGGCGTAGATGATGTCGTCGCGTCGGAAACACCGGAAGGCACAAACAAGGAACAAAGAATGGCACCACAGATGAAGGACTCCTCGGATAGCATGAAGACCAGACGTAGCAACACCGTTATCGAAAAAGGAAGCGAAACCCTAACGGTACGACGGAAACCCAACCACGAGAATTCCTGGACTCGAAGAAAGAGACGAGAGCGGATTCAAAACACGTCGAGGGAAGAGAGGAATAGCAAAGGGGTAAGGAGTAAAACCAGACCTAGTCAGAACTATCCAACCGATTTTCCAAAAATAGTTTTGACTCTCTACTTCGGCCGTTAGCTAGGTCATCCTACAGGCTGGACTTGTGGGGTATCGCAACTGCTGAGCTCTGATACCACTCTGTAACACCCTCAGAATCGGACCTATGCAAGTTTGGGCAAAATTCACCAAACCCGCATAGAAACGATTCAAAGGTGCCCACCAGGCACTTTCGCAGTGGTGGAAAGCTAAGTAATAACATTACACAAGTCCTCGATGGGACCCATGTAATGATATGTATACAAATGACTCAAGGAGTCAAGAATACGAGATAATATACAAGATCCAAATCACCTTGAAAACGATCGGCGTCCGTCTCACGGACAAGAAACATATGGGGCTAAGAGCCCCAAGAATAACCAATGGCGCCCATAACCCCTGTGCCAAGCGGAAGGGTAACCCCGCTAACGGCGTCGATCTCTAAACCTGCTTAACAAAGGGTGCCGACAAAGGGCAAAGCAGAAAACAAAGAAGGAGCGCCAAGATCGAGGCCAAGACACGGCGAGGCTAG
Source organism: Avena longiglumis (assembly GCA_030063025.1). NCBI lineage: Eukaryota > Viridiplantae > Streptophyta > Magnoliopsida > Poales > Poaceae > Avena > Avena longiglumis. The sequence continues at coordinate 424,876,105 of CP125974.1, read as the reverse complement.
AATTCGGTCCTCGCCTACAAAGGTATGGTGGACTGAGCGGCAGCGGCAGCAGGCACTAAACAACCTATAGAGACTCGATACAACTGGCGGATATCAGAGAGGGATAAGAATGACCTAACCGGATCCAACCTGAGGCTAGCACCAAACAAACCCATCCTGGTATTTCCCCCTCGACACCGATCGAGGAAGTCAACCGAGGAACTCACACAGTTGGCAGTTTTACTTATTCAGTTATGGTTGCGGCACTTTACTAGTCAGGTTTAGATAATCGTCCTGATAAAGTAAGCAGTGGGCACTTTTAATTCACCATTCCGTTATAGTTGCAACAATTACTAATCGAATCTGAGATAGCATGAGATAAACCCAAAAACCCAGCAGTTGTTGGTACTTTTATTCAGCCAATTCGTTGAAGTTGCAATACTTACTAGTCAGATACATTTGTCGCAAGCGACAACCAAACAAGCAATGGTGGGCAGTATTAATTAGCCATTCCGTTATGGTGAAGCTGATTACTAGTCATTATAAGTCAAATTTATAACAATAAACTTTAGTTATGCTTGTCTATGATCAAGAAACTGTGCTCCAAGTCGTCCATATCCGCGGACACGGCTTTCGAAGTTTTACCCGCCGGGTGCACCAATAGCAACACACGCCGATCAACCTCGGAAAAACCAAATCAAAACCAACGAGGCTTTCACGATCGAACAATCACAGATTCAGAAATATTTCAGGCCACCCTTAGAGTAGAATCCAACGGAGTAAGAAAGCTCAGACGGCCTCAAGGTTTGTCAATGGTCAGAAACGACTGGGAACCCGAAAGTGTGGCTGGGCTTGTCGATACCGCGTAAACATTCCGCTTCCAAAACAGTACAGTGTGCAGTACCTCGCACAATCGTAAATAAAGCAGTAAAGCATGGCATAAGTACAGGATAATAATAAAACCTCAAACTAGTTTGTGGCCCCTAGAAATAAGACTGAATCAAGCTCTGGCTCAGGGGGGTCCCATATACCTCCCGGATGTGGATAGCGCGCAAAATCAAGGAACAGGAATCAAGTACTCGGGGTCTTACGGGACACAAGTGGGCGTTCGGAAACCAAATATTGTCTATCACCCACCGATGCCTCTGCTTATTCAATTTTAGTTGTTAAACAGAAATTAAAGTGACAATAAGTAAAACTAGAATCATCTCCAACAACAACATGCGGCAATTCATCAGCAACTGTGGCATATGGCGACACACATCAGCACTTGAGCAAGCCACTACGACGCGCAAGTCCAACTATCTACCAAACAACAGGTAATAGGGTGTGTCCAAGGCAATACAGGGCTGCACGGGACATATCGGGTACGGAAACTAGAGCATCGCAACAAAGATAGCAATAGATCAACAGGAGGGAATAAAGACTATAAAAGTAAGATAGGTAGAAAGAGGGAGATGCTCGCCTGAAACATTGTCGAAGGGTTCAACCGAAGATCGGGGCGAAGCTCACATCAACTCGACGGCCTTATCCGCGAAGAAGCAAAACACTAGAAGAAACACCGGATGCAATATTTAATACTCGGCAGAAGATCGGCATGATGCATGTATGATGTATGGCATGGCAAAGGTGCGGTGCAATTAGGTCATATTAAGCGGAACCGGGGTCCCGACAATTAATTATATGGTTCATGTGGTTTATCTACCCCGTAATTTAAATGTTGTTTAACATGGTAGAAGATATCATCGGGTTCGCTACACAAATTTAAATGAGGCCAATATGAGACTAGATTTGCCCGCATATGGGCCCCATATTTAATCATTAGGTGAATCGGCATAAGGCCCCCAAACCACAGATATGCATGCGAGATGAATGATTTAATGCAACAAGTTGATATCATTTATAAAATAGGGTATCGAGGGGAAAAGGGTCACACATTTAGGGTTCGCGATCTTGTTTTCCCGGTTCGGGGTTCGGGGTTCGTCTCGGGGCCGGACTTGGGGAAGGACCGGGTTCGACCGTCGTTCAGGACTTCGCTCTGGGTGTCGCCGGTCATTCGTCGGTCTCCTCATGTCGACGGCCCGGTATTCGCTCGGAGAACTTGCTCGCTCGGCTGCTCGGTTCCGTGAGGTAGACCCGTGACCGCCGTCCGGGCAGAAGGTACTTGTCACCACGGGTCTCGGGTCGTGCTTGTCTCAAGAAGTTCTTGGTGCTTCGCTTCTGAGGTTCTGGAAGATCCGTGTCGCGAAGGACTCAAGGTCGGAGGACCCGGTTCGGCCATGGTTCCTCGTCGATGGTTCGGTCATGGTACTGGGAGATCTTGGCAATGAGATCTTGGCAACGTCCGAAAGGCCCTGAAGGGTACTTTCGGGTTGGTTCCGTCGGCCTCGGCGTTCTTGGTTTCGGTCGGTCTTGATGTCGCCGGTACTTGGTTACCGTGTGCGGTCGTATGGCGCTCGGGAACTCAAGTCCGCGACGGGGTTTTTTGTCGAAGCCCTGGGCTCACCTTCACACGTGAGCTATCTTCGCCAAGAGCCTGGTCCAAAAGCGTAACAACAAGGGCCACTTTGATACACAAGCAACTGCAGACAAGGGGTTCCAGAGATGTGTCCTAGCACCAACAGGGTACAAAACATCTCCTCCTGCAGGCGATGGACACGGGCGGCACGGCGAAGCCGCGAAGCGAGGTGACAGCGACGTGCGGGCGCCGGAGACGCCGCGAACTTGGCACCGGAGGTCGACGGGCCGGAGGCGCGCGGGACGGAGAAGGGGCGAAGACGGCGCTGCGGCCGGCGAAGCTCGCAGGCTCCCGTGGCGGGGCTCGTAGGAGAGGCAAAGGCGCGGGAACGGGTCGGGCCGGGAGGTCCGAAGGGGACGCCGCCGCGGCGACGAACGGGCGGGCGGCAGGCGGGCGCGATGAGCTGGCAAGGCGGAGTGGGCGGAGGCGCGGCTAGTGGAGGCGGGCTGGCCTGGACGGCGGCATTGGCGGTGGGGTCGGGTGGCCATGGTCGGCGGCGCCCGGTCCGGCGTGGGAAGGCTCGGGCGCGGGCTCGGCAGGCAGGCGGGGAGAGGCCGGGGCCGGAGCTAGCGCGGAGGAGGCGGGTCGGCTCGGGGCGGAGCGCGAGTGTGGCGGCCGGTGACGGCGATGGGGAGGTCCCGCGAGGCGCGGCGGCGTGCTTGGCAGAGGAGAGGAGGTGCAGAGGGCCGTCGGCGAGGTGGTCGTCGCGGGCGGCGGAGGGAGCGCGCCGCTGGGGAGAGAGGGCGAGCGGAAGGGAGCGAGGGGAGGGAAGGATGCTAGGAGGAAGACGACGGAAGGCTCGGGTTGGTGGGGGTTGCGCGGGGCAGGGGTGGGCCTGCAGGTGGCCAAGGCGTGGCGTGAGTGTGCAGGGGCGTGAGTGCGACCGGACAGGGGGCGGCTGCAGCGTCAAGGCATGCGCAAGTAGTGTGTGTGTGTAGTGGTGGGGAGGGTGAGAGTGGGGTGAGGGAGAGAAAGGAGGGAGAGAGAGAGAGGCCACGTGGCAGGGTGTGATTGGAGGGTGGGGAGGGACAGCTGAGGTGGCAAGATACTATTGGTTGGGGTGATGTGGCTGGGAAGGTTGGGTAGGATTATTGGTAGGTTTAGGTTTAGATGGGGCAGATAGGTGGACCGTTTTAAATAAATCTGGGGCGGTCGTTCGGGTCGGTTGGCCCGTTCGACTGCTCCGGCCAAAATAATTAATAATTTTATTTATTCTTAATTATCTTTTGTAACTAATTTTAGACAAACAAAATATCCGGAACAACCGGGGTTTGGCGTTTGAATAGTTGTCGGGGCGTTTTAGAAAACAAAAGCGGGCTTTGCGAAATAGTTTTGGCAAACAATGCATGATGATGACGATGCGATGCACAAATTCAACGCGATTTTCTAGTAGTGGTTTTGCGGGATGCCACAATTACTCTGTAACACCCTCAGAATCGGACCTATGCAAGTTTGGGCAAAATTCACCAAACCCGCATAGAAACGATTCAAAGGTGCCCACCAAGCACTTTCGTGCGGGTGGAAAACGAAGTAATAACATCACACAACAGTCCTCGATGGGACCCACAGAACAGATATATATATAAGCGACTCCAAGAGTCAAGAATACAGATATAATATACAAAGATCCAAATCACCTTGAAAATGGTAGAGCGTCCCGCTACGGACAAGATGCAAATGGGGCTAAGAGCCCTGAAGAATAACCAATGGCGTCCATAACCCCTGCCAAGCGGAAGGGTAACCGCTATGGCGCCGATCTCAAAACCTGCTTAACAAAAGGAGTGCCGACAAAGGGCAAAGCGAAAACAAGGAAGGAGCGCCAAGATCGAGGCCAAGACACGGCGAGGCTAGAATCGGCGGTCCTCGCCACATAGGTATGGTGGATCAAGCGGCAGCAAAGATGCACTAAACAACCTATAGAGACTCGATACAATGGCGGTTATCGAGAGGTGAGAATGACCTATCCGGATCCAACTCAAGCGACACCAAACAAACCCATCCCGGTGTTTCTCGAGACCAAACGAGGAAGTCAAACGAGGAACTCACACCGCTGGCGCTTTATTTATTCGCTTATCGTTGCAGCAATTACTAGTCAGGTATAGATAATCGTCCTGATAAAGTAAGCAGTGGGCACTTTTATTTAATCATTCCATTGTAGTTGCAACAATTACTAATCAGGTATGAATAGCATGAGATAAACCCAAAACCCAGCAGTTGTTGATACTTTTATTCAGCAATCTTATTGTAGTTGCAATACTTACTAGTCGATTATGCAAGCGACAACCAAACAAACAATTGTGGGCAGTATTAATTAGCCATTCCGTTGTAGTGGAGCAGATTACTAGTCATTATAAGTCAAATTTATAGCAGTAAACTTTAGTTATGCTTGTCTATGATCGAGATACTGTGCTCCAAGTCGTCCATATCCGCGGACACGGCTTTCAGAAAGTTTTACCCGCCGGGTGCACCAATAGCAACACACGCCGATCAACCTCGGAAAAACCAAATTAAAACCCAACGAGGCTTTCACGATCGAACAATCACAGATTCAGAAATATTTCGTGGGCCACCCTTAGAGTAGAATCCATAACGGAGTAAGCAAGCTCGAGACGGCCTCAAGGTTTGCGTCAATGGCTGTAAACGATCGGGAACCCGAAAGTGTGGCTGGGCTTGTCGACACAGAAACATTCCGCCCAAATAAAGACAGCATGCAGACTGCACAATCGTAAATAAAGCGGTAATCATGGCATAAGCACAGATCGTAAATAAAACCTCAAACTAGTTTGTGGCCCCAAGAAATAAGATGAATCAAGCTCGCTCGGGGTCCCATATACCTCCCGGATGTGGATAGCGCAAATTCAAGGAACAGTATCAAGTACTGGGTCTTACGGACACAAGTGGGCGCTCGAAACCAAATATTATCTATCACCCACCGATGCCTCGCTTATTCAATTTTAGTTGTTAAACAGAAATTAAAGTGACGATAAGTAAAACTAGAATCATCTCCAACATCAACATGCGGCAATACATCAAAGAATCGTGGCATATGACGACACACATCAGCACTTAAGCAAGCAACTACGACGCGCAAGTCCAACTATCTACCAAACATCAGGTAATAGGATGTGTCCAAGGCAACATAGGGCTGCAGGGGATATATCGGGTACGGAAACTAGAGCATCGCAACACAGATAGCAATAGAACAACAGGAGGGAATAAATACTATAAAAGTAAGATAGGTAGAAAGGGGGAGATGCTCGCCTGAAAACATTGTCGAAAGGTTCAACCGAAGATCGGGGCGAAGCTCACATCAACTCAACGGCCTTATCCGCGAAGAAGCAAATCACTAGAAGGAACACCGGATGCAATATTTAATAAAACGGCAGAAGATCGGCATGATGCATGTATGATGGATGACATGGCAAAGAAAGATGCAATTAGGTCAAGATAAGTGGAACCGGGGTCCCGACAATTAATTAATTGGTTCAAGTTATTTAGAAGGCCCGCAATTTAAATGTTGTTTTAGCATGGTAAAAGATAGCACCGGTTCGCTACATCAATTTAAATGAGGCCAATATAAGGCTAGATTTGCCCGCATATGGGCCCCATATTTAATTATTAGGTGAATCGGCAAAAGGCCCCCAAACCATAGATATGCATGCGAGATGAATGGCAATTCAATATGCAACAAGTTGTTATTATGTTGTAAAATAGGGTTCGAGGAAAAGGGGTCACACATCAGAGGGGGCTCGACGATCTTGGGGTTCCGGGGTTCGGGGTCGGTCTCAGGGTTCGACGGATCTGGGGTCCAGGGTTCGACGGGACCGACGAGGTTCGACGGAAACGTTCTCGGGTAGCGGGGTAGGTCTTGGCGCATCCGGGTGCGGGACTTGGTTCGGCGTCGGGGTGCATCGGAACTTCCGGGCCGGGGCGTTCTTGTCGCGTTCGCGGTCTTCGGGTCATGTCGGCGGTCGTGGCATTCGGGATGAAGCACTTGTCGTTCTGGCCGATGTTCTTATCGTCCGGGTTCGGAAACGGTCTTCAGGGTTCGCCATCGGGTCCGCGGATCAGGGTCTTCGGATTCCGTGAGGAAGAGCTTGTAGTTCCAGGGTCTTCGGATTCCGTGAAGGAGGCCTTGGCGTCCGGGGTGCGGTACTTGGCCCGCATGTGGCCTTAGGGTTCGATGACGATGATCTTGTTGTCGAGAGAACTTGTCGGGTTCGTGAACGTCGGTCTTGGCTCCGCCATCTTCGGTCTTCGGATCCGAGAGGTTCGGGCCTTGACGGGGTTCGGCGCCGGATCGGTCTTGACATATGTGGTGGATCTTGGGGTTTCTGTGGACGTTCTTGGCGTTGGAGAGTTACACCGAACCGTGGCGCGTCTGTGAGGCAGCTCTTGTGGGTCCTCGTGAGGCCTTGGTGACGGTCTTGGCACAAGACACACAAGGAGGCCAAGGCGGAGTTGACCGACGGAGAGACGGTGGCAGGGCTTGCACGACGCAGTGCACGGAGCAGGCCCACGTGGGGTCCGCGGCGCTGTGGGGACGGGCTCCACGGGTCCGGGTGCCGGTTGGCGCGGGAGGCGGCGGTCGACGAGGTGGGCCGCGAGCCCGGGCCGAGCTTGAGGAGGGTTCACGACGACGGCGGCCGGAGGCGGGAGACGGCGACGGCCACAAGGCCGGAGCCGCAGACGGAGGCGGGAAGAAGGTCCAGCGGCGGGTCGTGGCTTGCTGGGAGGTCTCGGGCGGCCGGGCCGCGAGCGAGGCGCGAAGGCGACGCGGGGGCGGGCGCGAGGGGTTCTGGCGGCGGAGGGTCGCTGAGCGACAGCGGCGGGGACGGGGAGGAGCGCGCGAGGGGCTGGGACGCGGCTCGAGGGGCCGCCTAGCGGGCGGCGAAGGAGGCTACCGCGGCGGCACGGCCGGGCGAGGTCGTGCAGTCGGCGACGAGGCGAATCCCGGGCGCTGGGCTCGAGGATGCCCGGACGCTGGGGTGCGGTGAGGACGGGGCGAGCAGCTGCCAAGGGCGAAGCGGGTGGCGAGGAGGAGGAGGGAGCTCAGGCGCGGCCAGGACGGGTAGAGCGGGCTCAGAGAGAGATGGGAGAAGGGAGCACGCAGCGTGGTGGGGCCGCGGGTCCTGTGGGCGGCCAGGCACAGGAGGTGGGATCTGGGCGCTAGGCGTGGTGTCTGCGTGAGCCGTGCGTGGGGTTGGGGGTGAGAAAAAGAGGAGAGAGAGGAGAGGGTTGGCCATGTGGCACCGTGTGAGAGGGTGAGGAGTGGGCAAGGATGATGTGGCGTGATAGGATAGGTTGGGGTGATGTGGCCAGGGGGTGTGGGTGAGGGAACTGGTAGCTTTAGGATTTAGGTAGGGCTAGTTGGACCGATATTTTAATCTGGGGGTGGTCGTTCGGGCTAAATCGGCCCGTTCGACTGCCCCGCTAAAACAAATTAAATCTTTTATTTAATTTTCATTGGGCCGTTTGCAACCCGAATGCAACAAAACAAAATACTCCGGAGCCCCGGGGTTTTGGCGTTTGAATAAGATGGGCGTTTAGAAAACAAAGACGGGTTTTGCAAACATAGTTTTGGCAAACAATGCATGATGATGACGATGCAATGCACAAATTCAACGCGATTTTCTAGTAGTGGTTTGTGCGGGATGCCACAATTCGACACCGCTAACAATGGATCTCGCCCTCGAGATCCGCCTCATGGTACCGGAAGGAAGGTCGGCGGTTTGTTACTTCGCGCTTCGTGTAGATCCTCGCGACACCACTAACGAGGGTTCCTTCTCCATCTTGAAATTGGCGTCACCACCAACAAAGGTTCGTTGTTCTTGATCGTCGGAAGAACACTCCGGATAAACAAAGGACGGAGTAAATTGCTGGATCCATCGATTCGACATACAGAGTGAATGATAAGAGCGGTGGTAGGTTAGCTACTCCATCCCACACTCATAACATTACTCGCACACGAATAAGCGGATTAAGCATCCAACTCGAATTAGATCAAGATCTCGACAAGCGAGGTTCGGAAACAAGGGAGTGTTGCCAGCAGAAATCGTATGAAAGACACACTGATTAGGTTTCGCGGTGGTTCCATTGGCATGAACAACACATGCTCAAGGTTAACCCCAACTTCACCAAAGCTCGTCCTTCTCATATGTTTTTCAACGACACTGATATCCGGCAAGGAACACATATGGATAAAGACCTCAAGGACAGAAGATTGGATGAAGGGTACAACAGACAAGTTGCAGATTGATGATCGTAGCACCTCCGTTACCAAAGGAAGAAAGCGAAACCCTGAAGGTACGACGGAAAACCCAACCACGAGAATTCCTGGACTCGAAGAGAGAGAAGAGAGCAGATTCAAAACACGTAGAGGTAAGAGAGGAATAGCAAAGGGGTCAGGAGTAAAATCAGACCTAGTCAGAACTATCCAACCGATTTTTCCAAAATAGTTTTGACTCTCTACTTCGGCCGTTAGCTAGGTTATCCTACAGGCTGGACTTGTGGGGTATCGCAACTGCTGAGCTCTGATACCACTCTGTAACACCCTCAGAATCGGACCTATGCAAGTTTGGGCAAAATTCACCAAACCCGCATAGAAACGATTCAAAGGTGCCCACCAAGCACTTTCGTGCGGGTGGAAAACGAAGTAATAACATCACACAACAGTCCTCGATGGGACCCACAGAACAGATATATATATAAGCGACTCCAAGAGTCAAGAATACATATATAATATACAAAGATCCAAATCACCTTGAAAATGGTAGAGCGTCCCGCTACGGACAAGATGCAAATGGGGCTAAGAGCCCTGAAGAATAACCAATGGCGTCCATAACCTGCCGAGCCAAGCCGGAAGGGTAACCCCGCTAACGGCGCCGATCTCAAAACCTGCTTAACAAAAGGAGTGCCGACAAAGGGCAAAGGAAAACAAGGAAGGAGCGCCAAGATCTTGAGGCCAAGACACGGCGGGCTAGAATTGCGGTCCTCGCCTACATAGGTATGGTGGATCAAGCGGCAGGCAAAGATGCACTAAACAACCTATAGAGACTCGATACAACTGGCGGTTATCAGAGAGGGGTGAGAATGACCTATCCGGATCCAACCTGAAGCTGACACCAAACAAACCCATCCTGGTGTTTCCCCCTCGAGACCAAACGAGGAAGTCAAACGAGGAACTCACACCGTTGGCAGTTTTATTTATTCAGTTATCGTTGCAGCAATTACTAGTCAGGTATAGATAATCGTCCTGATAAAGTAAGCAGTGGGCACTTTTATTTAATCATTCCATTGTAGTTGCAACAATTACTAATCAGGTATGAATAGCATGAGATAAACCCAAAACCCAGCAGTTGTTGGTACTTTTATTCAGCCATCTTATTGTAGTTGCAATACTTACTAGTCAGATACAATTGTCGCAAGCGACAACCAAACAAACAATTGTGGGCAGTATTAATTAGCCATTCCGTTGTAGTGGAGCAGATTACTAGTCATTATAAGTCAAATTTATAGCAGTAAACTTTAGTTATGCTTGTCTATGATCGAGATACTGTGCTCCAAGTCGTCCATATCCGCGGACACGGCTTTCAGAAAGTTTTACCCGGCCGGGGTGCACCAATAGCAACACACGCTCGATCAACCTCGGAAAAACCAAATTAAAACCCAACGATGCTTTCACGACTGAACAATCACAGGATTCAGAATATTTGGGGCCACCCTTAGAGTAGAATCCAACGGAGTAAGCAAGCTCGAGACGGCCTCAAGGTTTGCCAATGGTCAGTAAACGATCGGGAACCCGAAAGTGTGGCTGGGCTTGTCGACATCAAGCGTAAACATTCCGCTTCCAAATAAAGACATGCAGTACCTCGCACAATAATCGTAAATAAAGCGGTAATCATGGCATAAGTACAGGATCGTAATAAAACCTCAAACTAGTTTGTGGCCCCAAGAAATAAGACTGAATCAAGCTCGCTGTGGGGTCCCATATACCTCCGGATGTGGATAGCGCAAATTCAAGGAACAGTATCAAGTACTGGGTCTTACGGGACACAAGTGGGCTCGAAACCAAATATTATCTATCACCCACCGATGCCTCTGCTTATTCAATTTTAGTTGTTAAACAGAAATTAAAGTGACGATAAGTAAAACTAGAATCATCTCCAACATCAACATGCGGCAATACATCAGCAACTGTGGCATATGACGACACACATCAGCACTTGAGCAAGCAACTACGACGCGCAAGTCCAACTATCTACCAAACATCAGGTAATAGGATGTGTCCAAGGCAACATAGGGCTGCAGGGGATATATCGGGTACGGAAACTAGAGCATCGCAACACAGATAGCAATAGAACAACAGGAGGGAATAAATACTATAAAAGTAAGATAGGTAGAGAGGGGGAGATGCTCGCCTGAAAACATTGTCGAAAGGTTCAACCGAAGATCGGGGCGAAGCTCACATCAACTCAACGGCCTTATCCGCGAAGAAGCAAATCACTAGAAGGAACACCGGATGCAATATTTAATAAAACGGCAGAAGATCGGCATGATGCATGTATGATGGATGACATGGCAAAGGTGCGATGCAATTAGGTCAAGTTAAGTGGAACCGGGGTCCCGACAATTAATTAATTGGTTCAAGTTATTTAGAAGGCCCGCAATTTAAATGTTGTTTTAGCATGGTAAAAGATAGCACCGGTTCGCTACATCAATTTAAATGAGGCCAATATAAGGCTAGATTTGCCCGCATATGGGCCCCATATTTAATTATTAGGTGAATCGGCAAAAGGCCCCCAAACCACAGATATGCATGCGAGATGAATGGCAATTCAATATGCAACAAGTTGTTATTATGTTGTAAAATAGGGTTCGAGGAAAAGGGGTCACACATCAGAGGGGGCTCGACGATCTTGGGGTTCCGGGGTTCGGGGTCGGTCTCAGGGTTCGACGGATCTGGGGTCCAGGGTTCGACGGGACCGACGAGGTTCGATGGAAACGTTCTCGGGTAGCGGGGTAGGTCTTGGCGCATCCGGGTGCGGGACTTGGTTCGGCGTCGGGGTGCATCGGAACTTCCGGGCCGGGGCGTTCTTGTCGCGTTCGCGGTCTTCGGGTCATGTCGGCGGTCGTGGCATTCGGGATGAAGCACTTGTCGTTCTGCGTCGATGTTCTTATCGTCCGGGTTCGGAAACGGTCTTCAGGGTTCGCCATCGGGTCCGCGGATCAGGGTCTTCGGATTCCGTGAGGAAGAGCTTGTAGTTCCAGGGTCTTCGGATTCCGTGAAGGAGGCCTTGGCGTCCGGGGTGCGGTACTTGGCCCGCATGTGGCCTTAGGGTTCGATGACGATGATCTTGTTGTCGAGAGAACTTGTCGGGTTCGCGTAACGGTCGGTCTTGGCGTTCCGGCCATCTTCGGTCTTCGGATCCGAGAGGGTTCGGGGCCTTGACGGGGTTCGTGCGCGCCGGGATCGGTCTTGACATACGGGGTGGATCTTGGGGTTTCCAGGTGGACGTTCTTGGCGTTGGAGAGTTACACCGAATCCGTGGCTGCGTGAGGCAGCTCTTGTGGGTCCCTGTGAGGCCTTCGGTGACGGTCTTGGCACAAGACACACAAGGGAGGCCAAGGCGGAGTTGACGGACGATGGAGAGACGCAGGCGGCTGTGACGACGCAGCAGTACGGAGCAGGCCCATTGTGTGGGGTCCGCGGTGGCGCCAGGGGGACGGGCTCCACGGGTCCGGGGGTGCCGTGGTTGGCGGAGGCGGCGGTCGACGAGGTGGGCGGTCGCGAGCCGGCCGAGCTTGAGGAGGGTTCGACGACGACGTGGCCGGAGGCGAGACCGCGACGGCGCTCGCGCCGAGCGCAGACGGAGGCGGGAAGAAGGTCCAGCGGCGGGTCGTGGCTTGCTGGGGAGGTCCTCGGCGGGCCTGGCCGCGGAGGCGAGGCGACAAGGGGCGGCGCGAGGGGTTCTGGCGGCGGAGGGTCGCTGGAGCGACAGCAAGGGGACGGGGAGGAGCGCGAGGGGCTGGCCAGGGACGCGGGCTCGAGGCGGCCTAGCGGGCGGGCGCGAGCGAGGCCAGTCGCTGGTCGGCGACGAGGCCGCACGGGCGCGGGGGCTCGAGGATGCCCGACGCTGGGGTGCAGTGAGGACGGGGCGCGAGCAAGGCGAGCGGGTGGCGAGGAGGGAGGAGGGAGCTCAGGCGGCGCTCGGCCAGGGACGGGGTAGAGCGGGCTCAGAGAGAGATGGGAGAAGGGAGCACGCAGCGTGGTGGGGCCGCGGGTCCCAGGGGCGGGGCCAGGCGCGCAGGGAGGTGGGATCTGGGGCGTTGCGTGCGTGGTGTCCTGCGTGAGCTGGCGTGTGTGGGGGGTTGGGGGTGAGAAAAAGAGGAGAGAGAGGAGAGGGTTGGCCATGTGGCACCGTGTGAGAGGGTGAGGAGTGGGCAAGGATGATGTGGCGTGATAGGATAGGTTGGGGTGATGTGGCCAGGGGGTGTGGGTGAGGGAACTGGTAGCTTTAGGATTTAGGTAGGGCTAGTTGGACCGATATTTTAATCTGGGGGTGGTCGTTCGGGCTAAATCGGCCCGTTCGACTGCCCCGCTAAAACAAATTAAATCTTTTATTTAATTTTCATTGGGCCGTTTGCAACCCAAATGCAACAAAAAAAAATACTCCGGAGCCCCGGGGTTTTGGCGTTTGAATAAGATGGGCGTTTAGAAAACAAAGACGGGTTTTGCAAACATAGTTTTGGCAAACAATGCATGATGATGACGATGCAATGCACAAATTCAACGCGATTTTCTAGTAGTGGTTTGTGCGGGATGCCACAAAACATATAACATATCTAGATGCAAACGGTGTTTCAATGTTTAGAAACAAGGCCTGGGGATCATACTTTCACTAGTGAACACTCTCAATAAATATATTCTCTTCATGATACTACTCTGAACTACTCTTCGGTTGGACACTCTAATCCATGGTATGGCTATAACAACACTCCTCAAAGTCCGCCTTTCCCAATCTAGATAACCCCACACTGTCACCTTGAGCGCTAGATGGTGTAGGGGTTCGTAGCATGGAAAACAAAAATTTTCTATCGCATACAAACAAACAAGCCAAGATCTATCTACTAGATTGTAGCAACGAGTCGATGGAATAACTTACCCTCGAAGATTCCAAAGCGTTTAACGAGAGCGGATTCTCGTGGGTGATGTAGTCGTACTCTTTCCGATCTCAAGATCGTGTAGACGATCCTTCCGGCCACGCCCGCAAGGCCCCCAGATCGGTCACACGTTGTACTCGACGAAGACCTTCCTCTCCCTTGTTCCAGAAAATGGAGGTTGTAGCACTCTCCTCGCGATTCCGGCAAAGACAACGGCGTGGTACCGAAGTAGAGGGAAATCCCAGGCTTCGCCTTGAGCGAGTATGGTGGATTATGAGAGAGGGCTATTAGTGGCCTAGAGATTAAACACGCCAATTTAGAAGGCTCTAAACCGCAGGCTAAAGCAATTAGAAGCTCTAAACCAAACGACTCTAAACCTGAGATTAGAGGTGGAAACTTGTGTGTCTCAAGGAGGAGCCCTGCCCCTCCTTATATAGGTGGAGGGGCCTTGGCGCGCCAGGGGAGGGAGGGAGTCCCTCCCCAACTCGGCCTAGGGCTGGGCGCCGGCCTGGAGGAGTCCAACTCCTCCTCCAAGTTGGTTCCAACTCCTCTTGCTTGTTTCCCACAGTTTCTTGTTTCCCACAGTTTCTGCTTTTAGCCGTTGACTTTCAAAGCAATTTGACTTTCATGTTTTGGAACAGCAAGAACACTTAGTACATGATGCAATCATTCAATGACACACTCATGTACCCTCCCCGGAGTGCGGACAATCCGGAACCTTCTAGAACATTCGATGAAAACACGGAATCATTCCGAACTCAAACGGACTTTCCTTATATGAATCTTATTCTCCGGACCATTCGAATCACCTCGTGATATCCCGGATCCCATCCGAGACTCGAACATTCGGTCTCTTTCTCATAATACCATAACTACTCAAAACAACGTCGAATCCTTAAGTGTCTCCCTACGGTTCGTGAATTATGCGGACATGATCGAGACACTTCTCCGAACAATAACCAATAGAGGAATCTGGAAATTCATATGGCTCCACATATTTCTACGATTACTTTGCGATCGAATGAACCACTTACATACGATACCAATTTCCCTTTGTCTCACGATAGTTTACTTATCCGAGGTTATGATCGTCGGTATCTCTGCATACCTAGTTCAACCTCGTTACCGATAAGTACTCTTTTCTCGTTCCCGTGATATGTGATCCCTTGTGACCAAGTCACATGCTTGCAAGCCAATTGGATGACATTCCACCGAGAGGGCCCAGAGTATATCTATCCGTCATGTGGATGGACAAATCCCACTCTTGATCCATGTGTTTCAACCAATACTTTCCAAACACTTAATGCCACCTTTATAGCCACCCAGTTACGGTGTGGTGTTTGATGTCATCAAAGCATCCATCCGGTAAAGGTGATATGCATGATCTCATGGTCGAAGGAATTAGGTTACTATGTATCAGAAAGCATATAGCAATTGAACTATTGAAATGACTTGATCTTTATGCTACGCTTATCTATAGGAGTATGTCCACCATATCATTCTCCTAACGATATGATCTTGTTGTTGATAACATCTCAATGTTCATGATAGGGAAATGTGGCATCCCGCAAAACCACTACTAGAAAATCGCGTTGTTTTTGTGCATTGCATCGTCATCATCATGCATTGTTTGTCTGCATTATTTGAAAAGCCCAATTTTGATTATACAAATACCCCTCTTTATTTTAAAAGGCAAAACCACGAGTGTATCGGATATTTTGTTTCACCTAAAAACTTTTTGCAAAGTGGTTCTGTTTTAAATTAAAGAGAACCAAACAAACACAAAAACTAAATCAGCCCCCACCTAAATCCTAGTCCCACCAAATTCTATCCTACCCACCAACCGTAGACCGCCACCTCACCCTCTCACCCAAAACCTACCCACCCTGCCACCTCACCTATCCTCCTCTTTTCCCACCTCTCTCTCTCTTTTCACCCAGTCCTTGTCTACCCCTCTCTCTCTTCCTCCCTGTTCACTCACTTGCTGCCAAGCAGCCTCTCTTCCTCTTTTTTTTTCTGGTCAACCCCACCTGGCCACCAACCCCAGCCGGCCCCACCCCAAAGCACACACCAAGACTACACGCTCACGCGCGCCCGCCTGCCACGCTGGGCCCAGCCTCCCTCTCCTCACACGCTTCCCACCCCCGGTCCCACTTCTCTCTCTCTCCCCAGCCACCAACCGCGTTCCCCCCCCACACGCGACGCCCCGACCGTCTTCCTCCTCCTGCCTCCTCCCCACCTCCTCGCCAGAGCTTCCCGCCACCGCCACGCCGCCCCGCTCCTCGGCCACCTCCTCCGCCCCGCCAGCCCAGACCGCCTCTCGAGACCTCCGCCGCCCCCACCTCGCCGTTAACCTCCTCGGCGCTCCGCCAGCCGGCCCCCAGCTCGCCCGGACCTCAGACCTCCCGCCTCAGCCCGCCTTCGCTCCGCTGCTGGCTCGCCACGCCGCGCCGCGCCGCCCGCGCGCCTTCCTCCCGCCTGGCCGCTCCACCAGACGCCAAGGCCCGAGCCGAGCCGAGCAGCCGCGGCCGCCGTCGCCGCCAAGGACGCCGCCAGTTTCGCCGCCAGACGCGTCCCCTCCGCCTTTCCGCCAGGTCGCCAGCGGCAGCTCTCGCTGCCGCCCCGCGCCAACCTCCTGCCCCACTCGCTGTTCGCCAGCTCCGCCCGCCCTGCGCTTATCGAGCCGCCAAGGTCTGCCACCGCCGCGTCCTCTGTTCCCACCTCGCCAACGACCCCCTCGCCTCCACCGACGACCGCAGAACCTCCGGGGCCCGCCTCCGCTCGAGCGCCTCTGGCCAGTTTCGCCCCGCCATGAACGCCACCGTCGCTACCTCTGCTCGCTCCGCTCGGGGGCCATAGTCGCCCGGGATTCCGTCGGGGTGGTTGTCCTCGTCCAAGCGTTGGCGTTCCAAAGGACGAGCCAGTGTGACCAAGGATGGCACCGACGAGATCACCGAGACCGTGGGCCCACGTGCGTTTTTGTGTGTTGTGCGATGTTCCCCCCCCCCCCCAAAACGCCCGAGAGCTACGACAAGACCTACATCGACCCGATGCAAACCCGAAGAACCATCAACGCCGCACCCGAGTTCGGGCACTGACCACCGAGCCCACCGATGAATGATGCAAGCCCTCCATCATGGAACCCGGAAGATCCCGGTGTCGACTCCAAGTTCGCCTCCGATGATCCAGAGGGTACCCCAAGATCTCCATCGCATGTGTCGAGTCCAACACCAAGCAATGACAAGATCTACCGATGACCGAGAACCCGGATATGCCAAGCACTTCGCCGCGGAACGCCAAGGCCGCCCCGGAACGCCAAGTACCCCTCGAGGACGCCGAGTACTTCACCCCAACACCGAGACCCCAGCGCGTCAAGTACTTCGTCGTGGACCACAAGGTCGTCTACCGGGATCGGATGTCCATCCCGAAGATTCCCCGATGCGACAAGATCTGCCCCGATACCGAGAATGACCCCGCTATCCGTGACCGCTTCCGTCGAACCCCGAACCCCAGATCCATCGAACCCTGAGACCGACCCCGAACCCCGGAACCCCAAGATCGTCGAGACCCCTCAATGTGTGACCCTTTTCCCACGATACCCTATTTTCATAAATGATATCAACTTGTTGCATATTTGTGGCATCCCGCAAAACCACTACTAGAAAATCGCGTTGAATTTGTGCATTGCATCGTCATCATCATGCATTGTTTGCCAAAACTATGTTTGCAAAACCCGTCTTTGTTTTCTAAACGCCCCATCTTTATTCAACCACCAAAACCGGGTCCCCGGAATATTTTGTTTTGGCCGCTATCGGTTTGCCAACGACCCGTTTAAAATAAATAAAATTTATGTTTAGTTTAGTGGAGGCAGTCGAACGGGCCAGATCGACCCGAACGACCACCCCCAGGTTTTTGAATCGGTCCACCTATCTGCCCCATCTAATCCTAAAGCTACCCACTATCCTACCCACACCCCCTCACCCTCTCCCTCTGCACCTGGACCCCACCCCCTCAGTCCCCACTCCCTCCCCAAACCGACCCACTCTCTCATCTCTCCTCTCTCTGCCGCGTGGGCCACCCAGGACCCACCGCGTCCAGCCCCCTCCTTTCCCTTTTCTCACCCCATCCCTCCTGACCGCCCTGGACCCACTTGCCAACCCCCACCCCACACACGCCAGCACACACACGCAGCCAAAGACACACGCCTGCACACGCCACACGCTACCACGCGCCACCGCACGCTGCCAGACGCCACAGCACGCTTGCACACGCCCCAGCCCTTCCACCTCGCTGCCGCGTGGGCCCCCTTCTCCCCAGCTCCCACCTTCCCCCGCGTGGACCCCGCTCCTCTGGGCCCCACCTCCGCGTCCTGCGCGTTCCCCCTGTGCCAACCTCCTCCCGCGACCCCACCATCTTCTCCTCCCACCATCCCTCTCCCAACCGTCCCTGCCCTTCCGTCTGCCGCCCGCTGGCCGCATGCCAGCGCGCTTCTCCGCGCCTCGCTCGCTCGCCTCACCTCTGCCGCCTTGCCCTTCCTCCGCCCCGCCGCACCGCCAGAGCCGTCTCGCCGCCAGCTGCCCCTCCACCGGGCCTCGCCAGCGCCGCCGCCCGCCGCCGCTGACGTCGCCATCCACCGAGCCGGCTCGCTGGCCTCTGTCGCGGACCCGCGCCACGTCGTCCGCGTCCTCGCCCGCAGCCTCCGTCGCGCCAGCCCGACGTCGCCTAGTCCCGCCCGGCCCTCCGCCGCGCCTTGCCGCCCGCCTCACGTGCCCCGTGCGGCGCGGCGAGCGCCGCCGCGCCAGGAACCGCCGCCGCCGGCCCCTCAAGCTCCCGCGGGCCCCGCCGCCGTTCCTCCTCCGCGCGCGTTGGACGCCGACGTCGCCGCCGCGTCGGGCCCTGCCGTCCGTGTGCGCGTCTGCGTGAGCTCGTGTATGTGTGCCTCGTCAGACTTTGGGCATGCGTGTGAAGACCCCGTGAGGATTGGTGCAAGACCAACACGAGACCGATCCGATGACCAAACAACTAGACAAACCGCAACCCCGCAAGGACATCGTGTCACCGTCAAGGTCCTCGACCCGAACGCCAAGGCCGACCCGGGGTCCGACACCGACAACCGAAACCCCGGTACCGTACAAGTTCGCCAACGACCTCCAGTTCTCCTACACGGAAACCACCCGCCAAGGTCGCCTACACGGATACGACATGAACTACCCCGGACGCCAAGACCGTCCGACTCGATGGCGCGGACCCAACAAGACCTCGCAACGGCAAGATCGACACCGTGGAACCGACAAGAACGACACCAACCCGGAAGATCCGACGCGCCCGACACCGATCCAAGTTCTGCTCCCCGGACATCGAGACCCCGATGCGACAAGGTCTGCCCCGATACCGAGAACGACCCCGGAGTCCGAGAACGCTTCCGCCGAACCCCCGAACCCCAGATCCGTCGAACCCTGAGACCGACCCCGAACCCCGGAACCTCCAAGATCGTCGAGACCCCTAATGTGTGAACCCCTTTCCGAGAACCCTATTTTACAAATATAATAACAACTTGTCGCATATTTAATTGTTCATCTCGCATGCATATCATGTGGTTTGGGGGCCTTATGTCGATTCACCTAATAATTAAATATGGGGCCCATATGCGGGCAAATCTAGCCTTATATTGGCCTCATTTAAACTTGTGTAGCGAACCCGGTGCTATCCTTTGCCATGCTAAAACAACATTTAATTTGCGGGGGTTCTAAATAACTTGAACCATTTAATTAATTGTCGGGACCCCGGTTCCGCTTAACCTTGACCTAATTGCATCGCGTCTTGCCATGCCATACATCATGCATGCATCATGCCGATCTTCTGCCGTTGTATTAAATAGTGCATCCGGTGTTTCTTCTAGTGTTTTGCGTCTTCGCGGATAAGGCCGTTGAGTTGATGTGAGCTTCGCCCCGATCTTCGGTTGAACCCTTCGACAATGTTTTCAGGCGAGCATCTCCCTCTTTCTACCTATCTTACTTTCAAGTATTTATTTCCCTCCTGTTGATCTATTGCTATCTGTGTTGCGATGCTTGAGTTTTCGCACCCGTGATATACCGTGCAGCCCTATATTGCCTTGGACACATCCTATTACCTGTTGTTTGGTAGATAGTTGGACTTGCGCGTCGTAGTTGCTTGCTCTAGTGCTGATGTGTGTCGTCATATGCCACAGTTGCTGATGCTTTGCCGCATGTTGATGTTGGAGAGGATTCTAGTTTTACTTATCGTCACTTTAATTTCTGTTTAACAACTAAAATTGAAATAAGCAGAGGCATCGGTGGGTGATAGATAATATTTGGTTTCCGAACGCCCACTTGTGTCCCGTAAGACCCCGAGTACTTGATACCTGTTCCTTGTTTTATCGCGCTATCCACATCCGGGAGGTATATGGGACCCCCCTGAGCCAGAGCTTGATTCATTCTTATTTCTTGGGGCCACAAACTAGTTTGAGGTGTTTTTACTATCCTGTACTTATGCCATGCTACTTTCTGTATTTAAATTGTGCGAGGAGCACACTGTACTGTTTAGGTAAGCATAATGTTTTCGCGGTATCGACAAGCCCAGCCACACTTTCGGGTTCCCAATGCTTACACCATTGTCGAAACCTTGAGTCCGTCTCGGAGCTTGCTTACTCCGCTATGGATCTACTCAATGGGTGGCCCCCAAATATTTCTGAATCTGTGATTGTTCACCGTGAAAGCCTCGTTGGGTTTTGATTTGGTTTTTTCGAGGTTGATCGAGCGTGTGTTGCTATTGGTGCACCCCGGCCGGGTAAAACTTTCTGAAAGCCGTGTCCGCGGATATGGACGACTTGGAGCACAGTATCTCGATCATAGACAAGCATAACTAAAGTTTACTGCTATAAATTTGACTTTATAATGACTAGTAATCAGCTCCACTATCACGGAATGGCTAATTAATACTGCCCACAAGTGCTTGTTTGTTTGTCGCTTGCGACAATTGTATCTGACTAGTAAGTATTGCAACTACAACGAAATGGCTGATTAAAAGTACCAACAACTGCTGGGTTTTGGGTTTATCTCATGATATCTGTATCTGATTAGTAATTGTTGCCACTATAACGGAATGGTCAATTAAAAGTGCCCACTGCTTACTTTATCAGGACGGTTATCTAAATCTGACTAGTAAAGTGCCACAACTATAACTGAATAAGTAAAACTGCCAACTGTGTGAGTTCCTCGGTTGACTTCCTCGTTTGGTCTCGAGGGGGAAACGCCAGGATGGGTTTGTTTGGTGATAGCTTCAGGTTGGATCCGGTTAGGTCATTCTTATCCCTCTCTGATATCCGCCAGTTGTATCGAGTCTCTATAGGTTGTTTAGTGCATCTTGCCGCTCGATCCACCATACCTATGTAGGCGAGGACCGCCAATTCTAGCCTCGCTGCATCGCCTCGATCGACGCTCCTTCTTTTTCCTTTGCCCTTTGTCGGCACCCCTTTTGTTTAAGCAGGTTTTGAGATCGACGCCGTTAGCAGGGTTACCCTTCCGGCTTGGCCTGGGCAGGGTTATGGACGCCATTGGTTATTCTTCAGGGCTCTTAGCCCCATTTGCATCTTGTCCGTAGTCGGACACTCTGTCATTTTCAAGGTGATTTGGATCTTTGTACATGCTATCTGTATTCTTGACTCTTTGGGTCGCTGTTATATATATATCTGTTCTGTGGGTCCCATCGAGGACTGTTGTGTAATGTTATTACTTCGTTTTCCACCCGCACGAAAGTGCTTGGTGGGCACCTTTGAATCGTTTCTATGCGGGTTTGGCGAATTTTGTTCAAACTTGCATAGGTCCGATTCTGAGGGTGTTACAATATTGAATTGTTCATCTCACATGCATATCTGTGGTTTGGGGGCCTTATGCCGATTCACCTAATAATTAAATATGGGGCCCATATGCGGGCAAATCTAGTCTCATATCGGCCTCATTTAAACTTGTGTAGCGAACCAGTACTATAATCTTGCCTTGTTAAAACAATATTTAAATTGCGGGGAATCTAAACAACATGAATCTATTAATTAATTGTCGGAACCCCGGTTCCGCTTAATATGCCCTAATTGCCTCGCACCTTTTCCATGCCATCCATCATGCACGCATCATGCCGATCTTCTGCCGTTGTATTGAATATTGCATCCGGTGTTTCTTCTAGTGTTTTGCTTCTTCGCGGATTGGACCGTTGAGTTGATGTGAGCTTCGCCCCGATCTTCGGTCGAAACCTTCGACAATGTTTTCAGGCGAGCATCTCCCCCTTTCTACCTATCTTACTTTTATAGTATTTACTTCCCTCCTGTTGATCTATTGCTATCTGTGTTGCGATGCTTTAGTTTCCGTACCCGTGATATACCGTGCAGCCCTATATTGCCTTGGACACACCCTATTACCTGTTGTCTGGTAGATAGTTGGACTTGCGCGTCGTAGTTGCTTGCTCAAGTGCTGATGTGTGTCGTCATATGCCACAGTTGCTGATGTATTGCCGCATGATGTTGATGTTGGAAGTGATTCTAGTTTTACTTATCGTTCACTTTAAATTCTGTTTAACAACTAAAATTGCAATAAGCAGAGGCATCGGTGGGTGATAGAAAATATTTGGTTTCCGAACGCCCACTTGTGTCCCGTAAGACCCCGAGTACTTGATACCTGTTCCTTGATTTGTCGCGCTATCCACATCCGGGAGGTATATGGGACCCCCCTGAGCCAGAGCTTGATTCAGTCTTATTTCTTGGGGCCACAAACTAGTTTGAGGTGTTTTTACTATCCTGTACTTATGCCCTGCTACTTTCTGTATTTAAATTGTGCGACAGATAGCACACTGTACTGTTTAGGTAAGCGGGATGTTTTCGCGGTATCGACAGTCCCCGATTGGGGACCTGCTGTCGTTTACAGCCATCGACGCAAACCTTGAGTCCGTCTCGGAGCTTGCTTACTCCGCTATGGTGTACTCAAGGGTGGCCCCTGAAATATTTCTGAATCCTGTGATTGTTCAGTCGTGAAAGCCTCGTTGGGTTTTGATTTGGTTTTTCCGAGGTTGATCGAGCGTGTGTTGCTATTGGTGCACCCCGGCCGGGTAAAACTTTCTGAAAGCCGTGTCCGCGGATATGGACGACTTGGAGCACAGTATCTCGATCATAGACAAGCATAACTAAAGTTTACTGCTATAAATTTGACTTATAATGACTAGTAATCAGCTTCACTATAATGGAATGGCTAATTAATACTGCCCACCACTGCTTGTTTGGAGTGTCGCTTGCGACCATTGTACCTGACTAGTAATTAATGCAACTACAACGGAAAGGCTGAATAAAAGTACCAACAACTGCTGGGTTTTGGGGTTTATCTCATGCTATCTGTACCTGATTAGTAATTGTTGCAACTATCACGGAATGATTAACTAAAAGTGGCCACTGCTTATCTATACCTGACTAGTAATTACTGCAACGATAACTGAATAAATAAAACTGCCAACTATGTGAGTTCCTCGGTTGACTTCCTCGTTTGGTCTCGAGGGGGAAACACCAGGATGGGTTTGTTTGGTGTTAGCTTCAGGTTGGATCCGGATAGGTCTATCTTACCCCTCTCTGATATCCGCCAGTTGTATCGAGTCTCTATAGGTTGTTTAGTGCATCTTTGCCGCCGCCATCCACCATACCTATGTAGGCGAGGACCGCGAATTCTAGCCTCGCTGTCTTGGCGCCTCGATCGACGCTCCTTCTTTTCCTTTGCCCTTTGTCGGCACCCTTTGTTTAAGCAGGTTTTGAGATCGACGTCGTTAGCGGGGTTACCCTTCCGGCTTGGCCTGCAGGTTATGGACGCCATTGGTTATTCTTCGGGCTCTTAGCCCCATTTGCATCTTGTCCGTAGCTGGACGACCGCTGCTTTCGAGGTGATTTGGATCTTTGTATATTACATCGTATTCTTGACTCTTTGAGTCTGTTATATATATATCTGCATGGGTCCCATCGAGGACTGTTGTGTAATGTTATTACTTTGCTTTCCACCCGCACGAAAGTGCCTGGTGGGCACCTTTGAATCGTTTCTATGCGGGTTTGGCGAATTTTGCTCGAACTTGCATAGGTCCGATTCTGAGGGTGTTACAGGAAACCACAATCATTAATCAACCAACAAGCTAGTGAAGTATAGAGGCTATACTAGGGACTTCAAATTTAGTTTACAAATCACACAAGTATTAATGGTTTCCTTGTTAATACTATTATAGCATGAATGTAAACATTTATCATAAACACAAAGATATAATAATAACTACATTTATTATTGCCTCTAGGGCATATCTCCAACAGTCTCCCACTTGCACTAGAGTCATCTAATCTAGATTACATGGTAATATACCGAACACCCATGGCAGTTTGGTGTTGGTCATGTTTTGCCCTCGGGAGAGGTTTAGTCAATGGATCCGCCACATTCAGATCTGTGTGTACTTTGCAAATCTTTATATCCCCATCCTGGATATGTTCTCGAATAGCGTGAAAACGCAGCTTGATATGCTTGACTTCTTGTGTGACCTTGGTTCTTGCGCATTGGCTATGGCCCATGTTATCACAAGAGATAGACATTGGGTCCAGCACTTGGAACCACACCCAGCTCAGAATGAACTCTTTCATCCATATCGCTTCTTGTGAAGCCTCCGGCGCCATGTATTCCGATTCGTTGAAGATCTCGCCACAACGCTTTGCTTTGCACTCCTCCACTAATGCCTGCACCATTCAAAATAAATACGATCCGGATTGTGATTTAGAATCATCGGATCGGTGTTCCAACTAGCATCGGTGTAACCATTAACAACGAAATGTTCATCACCTCCATAAGAAAGAACCATATCCTTAGTTCTTCTCAAGTACTTAAGGATGTTTTTGATCATGTCCAATGATCCACTCTGATCACTTTGATATCTGCTAGTTAAACTAAAGATATGCAATGTCGGTCTAGTACATAGCATGGCATACATTAGAGATCCTATGGCTGAGGCATAGGAGTCTTACTCATCCTTTCTCTATCTTCTCCGATGTCGGACTTTGAGTTTTACTCAAGGTCGATTAGCAACATGGGCAAGAACCCTTTCTTGCTTTCTTCCATTCCAAATCTCTTTAGAACTTTGTCCAAATATGTACTCTGTGACAATGATATTTGGCGTTTTGATCTATCTCTATAAATCTTTATGCCTAATATGTAAGCTGCTTCGCCAAGATCCTTCATTGAAAAACTTTTATTCAAATATTCCTTGACACTATTAAGAAGGTCTACATCATTCCCAATCAACAATATGTCATCCACATACAGTATTAAGAATGCTATAGAGCTCCCACTCACTTTCTTGTAAATACAAGCTTCTCCATAAGTTTGTACAAAACCAAAACTTTTGATTACCTTATCAAAACGTTGATTCCAACTTCGGGATGCCTGCTTCAATCCATAGATGGACCGTTGAAGTTTGCATACCTTGTTAGCATCTTTAGGATCAACAAAACCTTTGGGTTGCATCATATAAAACTCTTCATCAATGTCTCCATTGAGGAATGCTGTTTTGACATCCATCTGCCATATCTCATAATCATAATATGCAGCGATTGCTAACATAATCCTCACAGACTTTAGCTTCGCTACCGGTGAGAAAGTCTCATCGTAGTCAACTCCTTGAATTTGTCGAAACCCTTTTGCGACAAGTCGAGCTTTATAGATAACATTACCATCGACATCTGCTTTCTTCTTGAAAATCCATTTGTTCTCGACAGCCTTCCGCCATCCGGTAAGTCCACCAAAGTCCATACTTGGTTTTCGTACATGGATCCAATCTCGGATTTCATGGCTTCTTGCCATTTATTGGAATCTGGGCTCATCATCGCTTCCTCATATGTCTCGGGTCATCGGTTGTCCACCACCATGACATTCATAATGTAATCATACCAACTGGAGTGGTACGAGTTCTCGTTGACCTCCGAGGCTCTGTAGCAACTTCAACCAAGTTTCATGATCATCATCATTAGCTTCCTCTCTTATTGGTACAGGCACCACAGAACTTCTTCCGTCTTGCGCTACTCGCAATTTCGAGAAGGTTCGACAACCTCGTCGAGTTCTACTTTCCTTCGGTCACTTCTTTCGAGAGAAATTCCTTCTCTAGAAAAGATCCATTCTTGGCAACGAAGATTTTGCCTTCGGATCTATGATAGAAGGTATACCCAATAGTTTCCTTCGGTATCCTATGAAGACGCATTTTTCCGCTTTGGGTTCAAGCTTGTCCTATTGTAACTTCTTTACATAGGCTTCGCATCCCCAAACTTTAAGGAACGACAATTTAGGTTTCATTCCCAAACCATAATTCATATGGTGTCGTTTCAACGGATTTAGATGGTGCCCTATTTAAAGTGAATGCGTTGTTTCTAATGCATAACCCCAAAATGATAGCGGTAAATCTGTAAGTGACATCATAGAACGAACCATATCTAAGAGAGTTCGATTCTGACGTTCGGACACACCATTACGCTGTGGTGTTCCGGTGTCAATTGTGAAAGTATTCCGCACTTCTTTAAATGCTCGCCAAACTCGTAACTTAGATATTCACCTCCACGATCGTAACGTAGAAATTTAATCTTCTTGTTACGTTGATTCTCTACCTCACTTTGAAACTCCTTAAACTTCTCGAAAGTTTCGGACTTATGTTTCATGAAATAGATATACCCATATCTACTCAAGTCATCTGTGAAGGTAAGAACATAACGATAACCATCACATGATGCTACACTCATTGGACCACACACATCGGTATGTATGATTTCCAATAAGTCCGTAGCTCGCTCCATCATACCGAAAATGGAGTCTTAGTCATTTTCCCATCGGACATGCTTCGGATCTTTCAAGTGATTCAAAATCAAGTGATTCAAGAAGTCCATCGAATGGAGTTTCTTCACGTTTCACTCCGATGTGACCAAGACGACAGTGCCACATATAGGTCGAATTATCGCTTGATTTCAAACGTTTAGCCTCAATGTTGTTGATATGTGTATTTCCACTATCGAGATTCAATAAGAATAGACCATCTATCAAAGGTTCATGTGCATAAAACATATTACTCATATAAATAGAACAACCATTATTCTCAGATTTAAACAAGTAACCGTCTCGCAATAAACAAGATCCCGATATAATGTTCATGCTCAACGCAGGCACCAAATAACAATTATTTAAGTATAAAACTAATCCCGATGGTAGATGAAGAGGTAGCGTGCCGACCGCGATCACATCAACCTTTGATCCGTTTTCCACGCGCATCGTCACCTCGTTCTTCGCTAGCTTCCGTTTATTCTGCAGCACCTGTTTCGAGTTACAAATATGAGCAACCGAACCAGTATCAAATACCCAGGCACTACTACGAGTACTAGTGAGATACACATCAATAACATGTATATCAGATATACCTTTCTTCTTGATGTTGCTGTTCTTCAAATCCGCCAAGTACTTTGGGCAATTCCGCTTCCAGTGACCTTCTCCCTTGCAATAAAAGCACTCAATATCAGGCTTAGGTCCAGCCCTGGTCTTCTTCGTCGGCGTGGTAGCTTTCTTACCACCCTTCTTGAAGTGTCCCTTTTGCTTAGACTTGCCTTTCTTGAATTTGGTGGTCTTATTGACCAACAACACTTGGTGCTCTTTATTGATCTCCACTTCTGCAGATTTCAACATGGCAAAGAGTTCTGGCAACGTCTTGTTCATGTTCTGCATGTTGTAGTTCATCACAAAGTTCTTGTAACTTGGTGGTAGTGATTGGAGGACACGGTAAATCCCCAAAGCATTAGGAATCACTATACCCAAGCTTTGAAGTTTGTTTGCGTCTGCACATCTTAAGCACATGCTCACTTTGAGCTGCCCTCTTCCATCTTGCGTTAAAGAACTTTCGGAAGCCTCATAGCTTTCAATTGCCGCATGAGTCTCAAAAATCAATTTGAGATCTTCGACAATATCATATGGGTCTGAATCCTCAAACCTTTTCAAGCTCCGATTCCAAACCATACAAGATAGCACACCGAACTATGGAGTACGATTCTTCCGAGCGAGGTAAACATTCTTTACTTCATCGGAGCATTGGTCGCAGTGGGTCACCAATGGTGCATCCAAAGACATAGGTCAAATTACCACCGTGAGGACAATCCTCAAATTGCGGAACCAATCCGCGAAGTTGCTTCCATTGTTTTTCAACTTTTCTTTCTCTAGGAACGCATTAAAATTGATGGTAGAGGCTGCCATTGATCTACAACATATTTGCAATAGTTTAGACTAAGTTTATGACAAATTGAGTTCAAATTAATAATAAAATTAAACTAGGTGAACTCCCACTCAAAACAATATCCCTCACATTGTTTTAGTGATCACACGAACCAAATCCACCATATCAACACCGATCATCACGAGAGTTGACATAGTTTCAATGGCGAACAATCGTCATGTTCATCATATCTACTATATGATTCATGCTTTACCTTTCGGTGATCCGTGTTCCGAGACCATGTCTGTACATGCTAGGCTCGTCAAGATCAAACCTTAGTTTCTGCATGAGCAAATCTGGCTTGCTCACGTTGTATACACTTGCAGAATCTAACACACCCGATCATCACGTGGTGCTTCGAAACAACAAGCTTTAGCAACGGTGCTAACTAAGGGTGAACACTTTATGATTTGAAATTGATGTGCATGAGGGATCATCTTATAATGCTACCGTCGTCTACTAAGCAATACAAGATGCATAAAGGATTAACATCACATGCAATTCAATATATATGTGATATGATATGGCCTTTCTTCTTTGTGCCTCCAATCTCCTGTTGGGAATATGCCCTAGAGGCAATCATGTATGATGATATTTCCCATTGTATTCATAAAGTTATTAAGTAGTCCTTGTATAAACATCTGATGTGTATCATTGAATATGTGATTCAGTTGTGGAACTATGCATTCATGTTGTTTGTACTAAATATCCTTGGTCATTGAGGTTGTGCTGGACACACAACTTAGACCAATGTGAAAGTTGGCTTGATGACTCGGTTCCACTTGTCATGGGCATGGAGATGCTATTCCAACTTACACAGACTAGGCTAAAGAGTTTAGCGAGTCGGATTGACCCATATTGGGGTACAGCGAACTAGTTGTCATTTGTATATCTCAATCAATGTAATCCTTAGACCTGAGGTTGTTGCATAGTCCGAGTTGAGGATCACCGACTTAGGTTACATCAAACGCTGATCCAGAATCGCGCTTATAAAGGCGAGTTCGGGTTGATCGAGAATCAAGCTGCGTGATGTGAATAACCAAGATGGGATTTTGCCCTCCACCGGAGAGATATTCTCCGGGCCCTCTCGTGAGATATGATTCGAAAGCATGGCCATGCGACTCGGTTAAGTGTTAACCGAGGTGATCGGCTAAGAGTTAGTCGGGTGAATCACTTATCTCGGATCGAGAAGAGAGTTGGACTATTTAAGGGATGACATATATTCGCCTATAGTCTGACAAGGTATATCGTGAGGCAAAAGGGACTCAGACGTAAGTCGCATTGGAAAGGCAAGTCATGACTCTTTGGTACTTGGGAATCGATGCGTCGCTAGGAGCCGATGCCGATTGATCGATTGTGAGTTGGACTCAAATCGTGTCCAAGTAACCATGAGCTCGGGTCACACACTTAAGAGCGGAGCAGGTTCGGATTGGATCCGAATCATATAATCTGGTTGGGTTGGACCTAAACCGGATTAGGACGAGTTAGTGAGTTGGACTCACGGTGACTAGTTTTATATGGGCTTTAGTGAATGGGTCGCATGAGCAGAGCCCACGCTCACTCCCTATATATAGTGGAGCACAAGAACCCGTAAAGGTTAATCGTTGTTCGGTTAGGTCATTCCATGTGTTGGAAACCCTAGCTCCACGGCAGTCAGCGGGCCGTAACGAACCTAGCGATTCGCCGGCTCCTCCTTGTAATGTGGATACCACAGAGGTGTTGTGCGATCAGCACCGTGATCGGATCGTGAGGATCGATCGCATCAATCGACGCTTCATCAGTAATCCGCAACCGCGCGTCTAGTGGTAAACCTCGTGGCCTTCTACCTCAGCTAGGTCTTGGGATCACCACGTTAGAGGAAAAGTTTTTGTTTTATCTTTGCGTGGCCCAACAGTGGTATCAGAGCAATAGTTTCTGGTTTTAGGCTCGAGATCTCGCATATGTGATATGCGGTAGGCTATAGATGAGATCTATGTGCTGTTTTGGTGGTCGATCTATGAGATAGATCGGTTTTGTATGAAGTTGATTGGATCAACGTATCGGGAATGGTAGATCTGAATTCGTGATCATACCGAGGTCGTGGAACGACATACCCTACCGTCGGCTTCCGCCATCGGTAGACCGTGACACGTAAATCGAAGCGGTGATCAAGATCAAAAGTTTGATCGAATCGAACGATGGTCGGAATCCATGTTAGGATCGTAGATGAGATCTACGTTGAAAAAATCGGGGCGCTACTGAGGGCGCTGCCCTTCGATCCCCGCCCGCTATCCGCTAGCGGGACCGCCGGCCCTCGTCAGAGCGCCTTAGATGTCGCTGCGAGTTTCACAACGCCGTAGATATTGTATCTATGCATAACTTGTTTTTGCAGGAAGTTGTGAATGGTATGGTTCATGTGCATGTGATGTATGTGTAATCCATACGTGATCTGCGAATCACGGTTTTTGTCGCCCGGTGGAGCCTAGGTGTCATCATTTTATTGTATAACGACCTGCGTCGATTCTCTATGTAATTTACTTTACTAAGCTAGTGTAGCTGTTTGAGAACCGGAAGGCATGCAGGCGTTGTACATGTCGGCACATGGAGTAAGACGGCAAGTGACAAGAGTTGGCACGAGTCGGATTACAAGCTTTGTGGAGATGGAGATCGCCATGAAGAGAGCCATACCATTTCACATTATAATTGATTTATTTTGTGTTATTGTTATGTCTCGTTTTACCTCTATTAGATAGTCGGTAAAATTTAATCCCTCAAAGAAGGTCTAGTCGGTTTTCCCGCCAAGGTTTGCACCATCACAAGTCGGACATTTTTGGTAGTGGGCTCATAAAATTGAGGTGCTGCCAATTCTTTCCGACTAGGTGGGTTCGAGTGGACTCTTCTGCAGAAACACTTGGTAAGCTAGACGGGTCTATCACAACGTTGTGGGACTCGGGAAAGGTCGGATGGGAGCCGGGCATGTGATGCCACCCGTCAACAGAGTCGCATGGGATGCGATTGACAAGGAGTTGTCTACCTAGATCACTTGGCGGCTAGCGGTGATGCTTAAGCTCACTAGCCGACTTGCTTATTTAGGATCCTGAATCACTAAGTAACCATCAGAGGGATGTTGGTTCTAGTGGGAGCATAAAATATTAAATTGTTTAATATGCTTGCTCTTTTATGAATACATGTCTTAAGTGTTTTGCATATTTTCATTTGTAGATCATGGCACCAAGTAGCGGTCTCTCAGTTATCCGCTTTATGCGTTGAGAACCATTCTTGAGAAAGATAAACGAACGACACTAATTTTACCAACTGGTATCAAATCGAGAATTGTTCTCAAACAAGAAAAGAAGGACCATGTCCTAGACAACCCACTTCCAGATGAGCCGAATGAGAATGCGATCGCAGCCACCAATGCCTACCGTCGGGCTAAGGATGAGTCCACGGATATTAGCATGCCTTATGCTTGCTCACATGGAACCGGACTTGCAAAAGCAGTTCGAGCATGTTGAGGCCTACGATATGATCGAAAGCCTCAAAAGTATGTTCGTGCTCAAAGTAAGACCGAGAGGTATCAAGTCTCTCGGGCTTTTTGAGTTGCAAGCTTAAGGATGGTGATCCACCGAGTCCGCATGTGATCAAAATGGTTGGTTACGCAGTCTCTGGAGAGGCTTGGCTACCCCATAAGCGAAGAGTTCGCTACGGATATAATCTGAACTCTCTTCCTAGTGCATATGGGCAGTTCATTTCAACTACCACATGCATGGTATGGATAAGAAGCTCACGAATTGCATGGGATGCTCAAGCAGAGGCGGATCTCAAGAAGGGCACCACCAAGTGTTGATGGTGCGAATAAGGCTAAGTTCAAGAAGAGTTCTTGGACTAAGAAGAAGGCTAAGTCGAGGAAAGCAGCTGGACCCGGTCCCAAGCGCTTCCTCAGGGACTAAGCCATCTCCTTCAGCCGGATCCACTTGCTTCTACTGCAAGGCAGATGGCCACTGGAAGAGGAACTGCAGCAAGTACTTGGCCGACAAAGCCAAGAGTGGAGGTATGACTTCCGACTCAGGTACACTTGTTTGCAATGTTATAGACATATATCTTGCTGATGCACCTAATAGTTCTTGGGTATATGATACCGGATCAGTTATTCACATCTGCAACTCGTTGTAGGGACTGGTAAGAACTAGGAGCGTAGCAAGAGGCGAGGTTGATATTCGAGTCGGCAACAAAGCAAGAGTTGCTGCGTTGGAAGTCGGCACGATGCAACTTCATTTACCTTCCGGATTCATTATGGAACTAAATAATTGTTATTATGTTCCAGTGCTTAGTCGAAACATTATTTCTGCTTCATGTTTGATGAGGCAAGGCTATGAGTCGAATATCAAGAATAATGGTTGTTCTTTGTATTTGAATGATATGTTTCACGGCTTTGCACCCGTCCAAGACGGGTTATTTATTTTGAATCTTGATGGTGAGTCGGTTTATAACATAAATGTTAAAAGGTTGAAACCAAATGATCTGAATATGACTTACTTTTGGCACTGTCGGTTGGTCATATAAGTTGGAAACGCATGAAGAAGCTCCATGATGATGGACTCCTAACTTCGCTCGACTTAGAGTCGCTCGAGACATGCGAATCTTGCCTACTCCAAAATGACCAAGACACCTTTTGCAAAGAGTTGCGAAAGGGCGTCGACTTGTTGGGACTAGTACATAGTGATGTATGTGGACCAATGAGCACGACCAGGGTGGTTATGAGTACTTCATTACCTTCACCGATGATTTGAGTAGGTATGGATATATCTACTTAATGAAATATAAGTCGGAAGCCTTTGAAAAGTTCAAAGAATTCCAGAATGAAGCACGTAATCAACTCGGCAAGAAAATAAAGTTTCTTGATTCGGACCGAGGAGGCGAGTACATGAGCCATGAGTTTGATGACCATCTGAAATGTTGTGCAATAGTTCCTCAACTTACTCCGCCAGGAACGCCGCAAAGGAACGGTGTTTCGAAAAGGCAGAATCGGGCCTTTTTGGACATGGTACGATCAATGATGAGTCTGACAGATCGATCTGCCTTTATCATTTTGGGGTTATTGTCTAGAAACAATGCGTTCACACTAAACAAAGTACCATCAAAATCGGTAGAGAAGACACCGCATGAGATGTGGACAGGCAATAAGCCGAGTTTGTCTTTTCTTAAGATTTGGGGTTGTGAAGCTTTTGTCAAGCGACTTCAGTCGGACAAGCTTACAGCCAAGTCAGATAAATGTATTTTCGTGGGATATCCGAGGGAAACCTTGGGTTACTACTTCTACAACCGAGAAGAGGGCAAAGTGTTTGTCGCTCGGAACGGTGTCTTCCTTGAGAAAGAGTTTCTCGGGGAGTAAGTGGGAGCGGTGCAACTCAAGAAATTCGAGAGGAATCGGCTTATAGCGAATCGGCAAAACCTTGGAGGATGAGCCGATCGGCGTATGAGCCGATAGCAAAGACCGTACTACGAAGATCGGCTAGATTACGAAGTGTTCGTGATGTGTTACTGTTAGGCGGTGATGAGCCGCAAATTATTGGGCGATGGTGGGATTCGATTCGAGTCATGG
This sequence comes from Avena longiglumis, assembly GCA_030063025.1. Taxonomy (NCBI): domain Eukaryota; kingdom Viridiplantae; phylum Streptophyta; class Magnoliopsida; order Poales; family Poaceae; genus Avena; species Avena longiglumis. The sequence continues at coordinate 424,842,548 of CP125974.1, read as the reverse complement.
CTTGGAGCCATGAGATCCGAGATAAAGTCCATGGATGAAAATCAAGTTTGGAACTTGGTTGATCTTCCAGACGGTGCAAGACCCCGAGTGCAAGTGGGTCTTTAAGAAGAAAACTGATATGGATGGAAATGTTTCAATCTATAGCACGCCTTTGTCGCGAAGGGGTTCCGACAAGTTCAAGGAGTTGATTACGACGAGACTTTCTCGCCCGTAGCGATGCTTAAATCAGTTCGGATCATGTTAGCTATAGCGCCTATTTCGACTATGAGATATGGCGATGGATGTCAAAACGGCTTTCCTTAACGGAAAATTAACCGAGGACGTGTATATGATACATCCCGAGGGTTTTGTCGATTCGCCTAATCTTGACAAGGTATGCAAACTTCAAATCCATTTATGGGTTGAAGCAAGCATCTCGAGTTGGAATATTCGCTTTGATGAGGTAGTCAAATCGTTTGGCTTCATCAAGAGTGATCATGATTCTTGTTTGTACAAGAAGTTTAGTGGGAACAAAGTAAATTTTCTAATCTTATATGTGGATGACATATTACTGATTGAAATGATGTCCAGATGTTGCAAGAAACCAAGGAATCATTGGAAAGGAGTTTCTCAATGAAAGACTTGGGTGAGGCAACATACATCCTCTAATCCGGATCTATAGAGATAGATCAAGGAGGCTCATTGGATTGAGTCGAGTACTTATTTGGACAAAGTGTTGAAAAGTTCAACATGGAATCGTCTAAGAAGGGTTCTTACCGATGTCCCATGGTGTAAAACTTAGCAAGACTCGGTGTCCTTCGACAACCGATGAGCGAAGTCGGATGAGTGCGATTCCATATGCTTCGCAGTTGGATCCATCATGTACGCCATGATTTGTACTAGGCGGATGTTTCCTATGCTCTAAGTGTTGTGGCGGATACCAGGCTGATCTGGAGAGATCCATCGACAATGGCTAAAAATATCCTAAAGTACTTGAGAAGGACTAAGGATATGTTCTTGGTTTATGGTGGTGAAGATGAACTCGGTGTAAAGGGTTACACGGATGCGAGTTATCTCACCGACTGGCGATTCTCGCTCGCAATCCGGATACGTGTTTATTATAAACGGAGGCTGAGCTGGAAAAGTTCCAAGCAAGAGACTGTGTCTGCCACAACAGAGGTCGAGTATATTGCGCCTCGGAGGCAGAAAGGAAGGCTTTTGGATGAGGAATTTCCTCATGGATCTTGGTGTGGTTCGTGGCTCGTCCAATCCGTTGGACGTGTATTGTGACAACAATGGTGCTATTGCACAAGCCAAGGAACCTAGACAACACCGAAGAACAAGCACATACTCATGCGGTACCACCGATTCGCCAGTTCGTGGATCAGGGTGATATCAAGTTATGCAAGGTACACACGGATGCAAATATTGCGGATCCGTTGACAAAGCCGTTACCCCAGCCGAAGCATGAGGCGCACCTGAGAGCCATGGGCATTAGATGCTTAGACATGTGATGTCGGTAGATTGACTCTAGTGCAAGTGGGAGACTGTTGGGAATATGCCCTAGAGGCAATCATGTATGATGATATTTCCCATTGTATTCATAAAGTTATTAAGTAGTCCTTGTATAAACATCTGATGTGTATCATTGAATATGTGATTCAGTTGTGGAACTATGCATTCATGTTGTTTGTACTAAATATCCTTGGTCATTGAGGTTGTGCTGGACACACAACTTAGACCAATGTGAAAGTTGGCTTGATGACTCGGTTCCACTTGTCATGGGCATGGAGATGCTATTCCAACTTACAGACTAGGCTAAAGAGTTTAGCGAGTCGGATTGACCCATATTGGGGTACAATGAACTAGTTGTCATTTGTATATCTCAATCAATGTAATCCTTAGACCTGAGGTTGTTGCATAGTCCGAGTTGAGGATCACCGACTTAGGTTACATCAAACGCTGATCCGTGAATCGGGCGCTTATAAAGGCGAGTTCGGGTTGACCGAGAATCAAGCTGCGTGATGTGAATAACCAAGATGGGATTTTGCCCTCCACTCGGAGAGATATTCTGGGCCCTCTCGTGAGATATGATTCGGAAAGCATGGCCATGCACGACTCGGTTAAGTGTTAACCGAGGTGATCGGCTAAGAGTTAGTCGGGTGAATCACTTATCTCGGATCGAGAAGAGAGTTGGACTATTTAAGGGATGACATATATTCGCCTATAGTCTGACAAGGTATATCGTGAGGCAAAAGGGACTCAGACGTAAGTCGCATTGGAAAGGCAAGTCGTCATGACTCTTTGGTACTTGGGAATCAGTACGTTCTGCTAGGAGCCGATGCCGATTGATCGATTGTGAGTTGGACTCAAATCGTGTCCAAGTAACCATGAGCCTGCGGGGTCACACACTTAAGAGCGGGAGCGTATTCGGATTGGATCCGAATCATATAATCTGGTTGGGTTGGACCTAAACCGGATTAGGACTGAGTTAGTGAGTTGGACTCACGGTGACTAGTTTTATATGGGCTTTAGTGAATGGGTCGCGCGAGCAGAGCCCACGTTCACTCCCTATATATAGTGGAGCACGAACCCGAAAGGTTAATCGTTGTTCGGTTAGGTCATTCCATGTGTTGGAAACCCTAGCTCCACAAAGAGTCCGTACCGTAACGAACCTAGCGATTCGCCCGGCGCTCCTCCTGTACGATGTGGATACGGCAGAGGTGTTGTGCGATCAGCACCAGGACGATCGGATCGTGAGGACTGCACCGCATCAACTGACGCGCTTCATCAGTAATCCGCAACCGCGCGTCTAGTGGTAAACCTCGTGGCCTTCTACCTCAGCTAGGTCTTGGGATCACCACGTTAGAGGAAAAGTTTTTGTTTTATCTCTGCGTGGCCCAACATCTCCATCTTCAAGCACGAACATGATCTCCATCATCACCGGCATTGCATCAAGGTCAATGACGCTTCTCCATGGTTGTCGTCCACCGGCTTCAACTATTACAACTACTTTGAATAGACACGCGGGTCTTAACATAAATTAAAGACAACCATATGGCCCGCCGTTGCCGACTTACAATAAGGAACATTGCATACATCAAATATAATCACAATCATGGCCATATCACATCACTGCACACCCCTGCAAAACAAAGTTAGACGCCTCTACTTTCTTTGCATATTTTATGTGGTTTGGGGCTTTCAATAAGTGTCGTTCTAACTTACGAACAAGAACCACAACATTGATACTAGCATTGTTGATCACCCATTGTAAATTGGATCTTAACTATGCTAGGAGAAACAGCACTAAAGCCACGTATGCAATACAAGTTGCATGTCAAGCGTGGAGCAAGTCTCATGAACGATGTCATGTAAGGTTAGCCCAGGCCGCTTCATCCCAACATACCGCAAGATGCAAAGTACACAAAAAGCAATCTACAATAAAAGCATCAACGCCCACAATGACCATTGTGTTCTACTCGTGCAACAGATCTACATATAGACACGGCTCTGATACCATCAGAGGGGTTCGTAGCATGGAAAACAAAATTTTCTATCGCATACAAACAAACAAGCCAAGATCTATCTACTAGATTGTAGCAACGAGTCGATGGAATAACTTACCCTCGAAGATTCCAAAGCGTTAACGAGAGCGGATTCGTGGGTGATGTAGTCGTACTCTTTCCGATCTCAAGATCGTGTAGACGATCCTTCCGCGCCACGCTTTGGCAGCGCCCCGCATCGGTCACACGCTCGGTACTGACGAAGACCTTCCTCTCCTTGTTCCAGAAATGGAGGTTGTAGCACTCTCCTCGCGATTCCGGCAGCACAACGGCGTGGTACCGGAAGTAGAGGGGAAATCCCGCAGGGCTTCGCCTTAAGCCGGAGCGAGTATGGTGGATTATGAGAGAGGGCTATTAGTGGCCTAGAGATTACACACACCAATTTAGAAGGCTCTAAACCGCAGGCTAAAGCAATTAGAAGCTCTAAACCAAACGGCTCTAAACCTGAGATTAGAGGTGGAAACTTGTGTGTCTCAAGGAGGAGCCCTGCCCCTCCTTATATAGGTGGAGGGGCTAGGCGCGCCAGGGAGGGAGGGAGTCCCTCCCCAACTCGGCCTAGGGCTGGGCGCCAGCCTGGAGGAGTCCAACTCCTCCTCCAGGTTGGTTCCAACTCCTCTTGCTTGTTTCCCACAGTTTCTTGTTTCCCACGTTTCTGTTTTAGCCGTTTGACTTTCAAACTGGCAATTTGACTTTCATGTTTTTGGAACAGCAAGAACACTTAGTACATGATGCAATCATTCAATGACACACTCATGTACCCTCCCCCCCGGAGTGCCGGACAATCCGGAACCTTCTAGAACATTCCCGATGAAAACACCGGAATCATTCCCGAACTCCGAAACGGGACTTTCCTTATATGAATCTTATTCTCCGGACCATTCCGGATCACCTCGTGATATTCCGGATCCCATCCGAGACTCCGAACAACATTCGGTCTCTTTCTCATAATACCATAACTACTCAAAACAACGTCGAATCCTTAAGTGTGTCTCCCTACGGTTCGTGAATTATGCGGACATGATCGAGACACTTCTCCGAACAATAACCAATAGAGGAATCTGGAAATTCATATGGCTCCCACATATTTCTACGATTACTTTGCGATCGAATGAACCACTTACATACGATACCAATTTCCCTTTGTCTCACGATAGTTTACTTATCCGAGGTTATGATCGTCGGTATCTCTGCATACCTAGTTCAACCTCGCATCGATAAGTACTCTTTTCTCGTTCCGTGATATGTGATCCCTTGTGACCAAGTCACATGCTTGCAAGCCAATTGGATGACATTCCACCGAGAGGGCCCAGTATATCTATCCGTCATGTGGATGGACAAATCCCACTCTTGATCCATGTGTTTCAACCAATACTTTCCAAACACTTAATGCCACCTTTATAGCCACCCGCCACGGTGTGGTGTTTGATGTCATCAAAGCATCCATCCGGTAAAGGTGATATGCATGATCTCATGGTCGAAGGAATTAGGTTACTATGTATCAGAAAGCATATAGCAATTGAACTATTGAAATGACTTGATCTTTATGCTACGCTTATCTATAGGAGTATGTCCACCATATCATTCTCCTAACGATATGATCTTGTTGTTGATAACATCTCAATGTTCATGATAGGGAAACCACAATCATTAATCAACCAACAAGCTAGTGAAGTATAGAGGCTATACTAGGGACTTCAAATTTAGTTTACAAATCACACAAGTATTAATGGTTTCCTTGTTAATACTATTATAGCATGAATGTAAACATTTATCATAAACACAAAGATATAATAATAACTACATTTATTATTGCCTCTAGGGAATATCTCCAACAGATGGTTCCAACAAACACCACAATTTCATAGAGACAACCAACTCAAAATATACTCATGATAAATATTTATGAACTCTAGACTAAGTGCCACCATGGCGTGCATGCTGTCACTTTCACACACGTGGGGAGAGCAGAGATCTATTGAAGCACTTGAGTAGCAGAGTAGATCTACTTGATTACAAATCTCATGATCACAATATGATCATGCATAGAGAAAGAGATGAACACACAGCTACCGGTAGAGCCCTTAGCCTCGAAGGAGAACTACTCCCTCCTCATCATGGGAATCAGCAACAGTGATGAAGATGGCGATGGGGATCGATGGAGATGGTGGTGGAGATCGATGGATATGGCTTCGGGGCACTTACCCGTCCCGGCAGGGTGCCGAAACAGAGACTTGCTGTCCCCCGAATCTCTCCTATGGTGGCGGCAGCGCTGCGGAACTTTTCGTGGCTTTTTGGTCGATGATTTAGTGTTTTTGGGTCAGAGGCTTCTTATAGGCGAAGGAGGCAAGGTCGGTGGAGGTCCAGGGGGCCCACACCCCCTGTGGGCGCCACCAGGGCTCGCCCGCGCCCACCTAGGGTGTGGCCACCCTGGTGTCCTCCTCCATCTCTGCTTCGTGGTTCCTTGTTGCTCCAGGAAAAATAGGAAGATTGGCTTTTGTCCCGTTCAATTCCGAGAATATTGATTTTCTGCCTTTTCTAGAACCAAAAACAGAAGAAAACAGGCAACTAGCACTGTTGCATCTTGTTAATAGGTTAGTCCCAGAAAGTGTATAAAAATACCTCAAAGTGTAGACAAAGCAAAGCAAAGTAGATACTAAAAAAGCATGGAACATAAAAAATTATAGATACATTTCCAACGTATCAAGCATCCCCAAGCTTAACTCCTGCTCGTCCTCGAGTAGGTAAGTGATAAAAAGAATAATGTTTGAGGTGACATGCACCATCAAAATCAAGATCAAACCATTTGCAAGCATTGAAAGCTGGGATCAAAGAACTCTAAACATGAGCATGAAAGATGGAGTTCTAACAATAAGACAAAGTAAGTATGCATGCAACATGAAAGGTTACAAACAAAGATCATGAATAACATGCATTGAAAAACATTTGTTTGTTTCATATACAGAAAACATAGCATAGTGGCATTCATCTTGTCCCTCATGGAGTAGCAAATAGATGCATAAGACACCTTCAAAGTTCATAAGAGTGACTAGATACAAATAGCACAAGAACAAGTAATATCAACCATATGCATCGATCAATAAGTTTTCGGACAATGCACATAGAACTAAGAATGGAAACTATGCTCTCTTAACTGGTGCCTAAGGATAGAAGGTGGAGACTCAATATAATGGTGGAAGAAAGGCCCTTCATAAAGGGAAGCAGGGATTTCAAGTCTCAAAAAGATCTTCCAAAAATTATGGTACTTGTTAGCTTTCAGCTCTCATTGCCCCTATCATAAGCATATTGAAGTGATTAAGGTTAAGATGAACAAACTAGGGAGTATATGCTTGACAAAGTATAAGTTGGCAATCTCATGTCCCTTGAATACAAGGGCCGCACCTCATGCTACTCAACTTTAGTCACCTGTAAGTTATTGTCATAGTAAGTACATGTGTATCATAGAGAACCGCCAACGGGGTACCCTTGCACATGATACAGGAGCTATCCCATAATCAAAATGACAAGGCAAGCAGACAATGAGCATCTCAGCAATCTTCTTATTTACCATGGGAAAATGGTGTTTTTTTTCTCTCTTTCCTCTTTTCAATATGTCTCTTTTTCTATAATAATAAAGCTTCATAGAGGTCATTATGGTGATGCTGCAAGTTTCCACCATGATTAGGCATGGCTTAGGCTAGCAGCCCATGTGTTTCTCTAACACACATACATAACTCCATAGACTTACAAACTCCCCTTTTATTTCACACCGGCGATATCCATAGACAAAGGAGCATGATATCAACTGTGTACAAAGTACAAGTGCAATGTTGAAAGCGTTCCCCGTGACAGCACGGTTCTGCTAATTCCAACGTATAAGTGCAAGCATATACAACATAGATGACACAATGGTTCAAGTTTAGTAGGGGCAAGAAAAATAAGGCGTGCCATCAAGTTTGCGAGAGATTTAATCACTAAGTTTTCACATAACAAAATACTTTTTAATTGGAAGATAGATGAAAACAAGAATATACTTGGAATGGTGTAACACATCATGCATAGGAATTTATAGTGGTCACTTTGTAAAAACTTGGTTTCTTGGGAGTTTGATGCATGAGTAGAGCTTAGTCATACAAGTGGAGGCTAGCAAAAGACTAGGAGCAACCAACTAAGAGAGCAATAATGGCCATAATCATGCAGAGCAACAAAATATTACTAATCAAAGCGTAAAGTGGTACTACAAGTCAAGGACTAAATGATCATAGAGGCTATGGTGACCTTTTCATAGCCATAACATGGTGTGAGCATGTGCCAAGTCAACCCAAACAAAGCATTGAAGGATAATACCACAATACTATGTTTTTTATGCTAAAACAACACATGATTCTTTCAAGGCACATTAAGCAATCCTAATTGTTTGGAACAAGTCATGCTACAACACTAATCACTAAGCATAAGGTCAAAGAAACATCTAACATGACATGATAAAACATAAGCCACAGTCAAAACAAGCTCCTTTTTGTACCACTTAAGCATGAAGCTTTCTACTCTTTTCCAACACCAATCGACTTATTTGAAACAACTCACAAAGATAATATCAATAAAGATCAGTGAGATTGTATCAAAAATCCACAAAGAAGAACTAAAAAGTTCTAAGCTGAAATCACAAGAAAAACTAAGGCTAAACACAGTGCTAGCAAAAGTGAACACTCACAGAACAATAAGAGTGAAAACTAGAGTGTTCTAGGCAATGAAAATAGAGTGTGTCTCTCTCCAAAATAAGTGTGCTGTAATCCAACCAACTTAATCAAGAAAAACACACAAAATAATACTAAAAACAAAAACTAAGACGCTCCAAGAACAACACAATAGTGCATGAAACAATAAAAACGAAGTGTCTAGAAAGACCTGAGATTTTTATCGATGAAGAAGGGGATGCCTTGAGCATCCCCAAGCTTTGACACTTGTACCTCTTAAATATTTCTTGGGGTGACATGGGGTGGCATGCCCAATCTTTATCTTTTGTCCATTCTTCATCTCATTACATCATTCTTTCTCTACACGTGAAGTTTTTTCTTTATACAAAACTTCACACAATCTTCATTAGCAACATTAGTGTATTCAAAAGATAATAGACCCTTGGGTTATAGTTTTATAATAGTAAAACTTTCACTAAAAACACAATATACTGTAGCAATTCCCTCAAAAATCTCAATTTCCTAAAAAGAACCCAAAAAGGAATCAATAAGAAGCAAATGCAAATAATGGCAGAAATCTGTCAAAACAGACCAGTAGGTAGAAACCGATTTTTTCGAAGACCTTATGTTACTCAAATCAAAGAGTGTTGAACTAACGAAAGTTATCTAACATACTGGGGGATTTATTCAGAAAATATCAGCTCAATCCGACTTACAGAGATTTTACACGAATTTGTACGGTGGAGCACAAAAATCTGTTTTGGGACAGCAACTCCCCAAATCTTACTTCCCTCTTATTAGAGGTTATTCTTGGCACAAAAATAAAATAAAAAGGATAAGGATAGGTTATTATAGAGGTAATAACTTCCAAGACTCAACTAAAACTTTTGGGTTATCTCCCAATAAGTACTTTTCTTTACCGCCTTTAAGTTAGGCTTGATAGTTTGAGAAGATGCTCACATAAGAAATACAGATTGAAGTAAAAGAGAGCATCAAGAAGCAAATTCAAAACACATTTAAGTCTAACCCACTTCATATGCATAGGAATATTGTAAAGAAACAAGTCATGAAAGCACAAAGCAACAAGCATAGGAAAGCAAAACAAATGCAACTTCAAAATTTTCAACATAAAGAGGGGAAACTTAATATTTTTGAGATGCATAAGACCATTTTTCCCTCTCTCATAATAACTTTCAGTAGCAACATGAATAAAATTAACAATATAACTATCACATAAGACATTCTTATCATGAGCCACATGCATATAATAATTATTACTCTCCACATAAGCATAGTCATCCTTATTAATTTTAGTGGGAGCAAATTCAACAACATAGCTATCAGTATTATTCTCATCACCATAATCATCAAATATAGGAGGCATATTGTAATCATAATTAATTTTCTCCTCAATAGCAGGTGGACTAAAAATATCATATTCATTATTGTAATCATCATAAATTGGAGGTTTGGTATCATCATAAGCAATAGAATAGCTATCTTCCAAAGCTGGGGAACTAAAAATATCATTTTCTAAACTATCTTCCCCAAGCTTAGACGTTTCCATAGCATTAGCAACAACGGTGTTCAAAAAATTCATACTAATAACATTGCTATTAGCATGCAAATAAATCTCCATAGGTTTTTTAATTTTCTCTTTAAAATTTCATGTCCTAACTCAAGATAAATACTATAAAACTCTCTAATTTTTTTGTTGTTTTCCATTAAGCCTAACTAGTGAAAACAAGAAACAAAAAGACAAAAATGCAGAATCTAAAGGAAATAACTTCGAGCACTCACACCGGAGGATGTGAGTACCTTTTACCTTACCTCCCCGGCAACGACGCCAGAAAAGAGCTTGATGTCTACTCACTTCTATTCATGTAGACAATTGTTGGGCCTCCAAGTGCAGAGGTTTGTAGAACAACAACAAGTTTCCCTTAAGTGGATCACCCAAGGTTTATCTAACTCAGGGAGGAAGTGGTCAAAGGTATCCCTCTCAAGGAACCCTTCAATCAAGATAAAATAAGTCTCTTGTGTCCCCAACACACCCAGTACACTTGTTAGGTGTATATATGCACTAGTTCAGCGAAGAGATAGTGAAATACAAGTGGTAACGGTGCCAGAAAAGAGCTTCTAACTTGATGTTGACGTGGGAGAGACTAAAAGCAAACTGAAATAAAGATGGAAGCAAGCAAACATGTAACAGATCTAGATGAAAATGGTGTTTCAATGTTTAGAAACAAGGCCTAGGGATCATATTTTCACTAGTGAACACTCTCAATAAATATATTCTCTTCATGATACTACTCTGAACTACTCTCCGGTTGGACACTCTAATCCATGGTAGGGTTATAACAACACTCCTCAAAGTTCGCCTTTCCCAATCTAGATAACCCCACACTGTCACCTTGAGCGCTAGATGGTTCCAACAAACACCACAATTTCATAGAGACAACCAACTCAAAATATACTCATGATAAATATTTATGAACTCTAGCCTAAGTGCCACCACGGCGTGCGCGCTGTCACTTTCACACACGTGGGGAGAGCAGAGATCTATTGAAGGACTTGAGTATCGGAGTAGATCTACTTGATTACAAAGCTCATGATCACAATATGATCATGCATAGAGAGATATGAACACATCGCTGCCGGTAGAGCCCTTAGCCTCGAAGGAGAAGTACTCCCTCCTCATCATGGGATTCAGCAACAGTGATGAAGATGGCGATGGGGATCGATGGAGATGATGGTGGAGATCGATGGAGATGGCTCCAGGGGCACTTTCTCGTCCTGGCAGGGTGCCGGAACAGAGACTTTCTATCCCTCGAATCTCCCCTTCGGTGGTGGTGGCGCTATGGAACTTTTTGGGGCTTTCGGGTCGATGATTTAGTGTTTTTGGGTCGGAGGCTTCTTATAGGCGAAGGAGGCAAGGTCGATGGAGGGCCAGGGGGCCCACACCACTTGTGGGCTCCACCAGGGATAGCCTGCGCCCACCTAGGGTGTGTCCACCCTGGTGTCCTCCTCCATCTCTGCTTCGTGGTTCCGGGTTGCTCTAGAAAAAAATAGGAAGATTGGCTTTTGTCCCGTTCAATTCCGAGAATATTGATTTTCTGCCTTTTCTGGAACCAAAAACAGAAGAAAACATGAAACTGGCACTGTGGCATTTTGTTAATAAGTTAGTCCCATAAAGTGTATAAAAACACCTCAAAGTGTAGACAAAGCAAAGCAAAGTAGATACTAAACAAGCATGGAACATAAAAAATTATAGATACGTTTCCGACGTATCAGCCTGGCCCACGCCTAGGGGTGGTGTGGGCCCCTCTGGCCTCTTCTCGCCTCCATCTTCTAGCTCTGTGAGTCTTCTGGGAAAATAGGATTTTTGGCATATTTTCTGGGTTTTTTCCTGAAAGTTGATTTTCTACACAAAAACGAGACATCAAAGTAATTCTGCTGAAAACAGCGATAGTCCATGTTAGTTATATCCAAATCATACAAATTAGAGGAGAAACAATAGCAAAAGTGTTCAGGAAAGTAGATACGTTTTGGACGTATCAACTCCCCCCAAGCTTAGCTTATTGCTTGTCCTCAAGCAATTCAGTTGAAAACTGAGTGCGATAAAAAAAACTTTCATGAACACATTTGCTTCATAAAATGTATATATTCTCAGCATATGAGAAAGTACTTAGGCAATTCATAATAAGGAGTATGTAAATAAGTCTATCCAATAGTCATGAAGCTATGAAGAAATTCCAACACAATAATAATAAACAACATGAAACATAAGCATATGCAAGATTGTAATGCTCATAAGAAGATATGATAAAGTGGTATATCGCGTGCCTTTCTTTTTGGGGCAAAACATAAATGCCAAGGCACCTCTGAAGTTCAAGTGAAGACTAGAAGTAAAAATATCAAATATACAAGGGTCAAAGTTATGTCACAATCAACCGTGTTCTAAGACAAGCACATTACACTAAGAATGACAACTATGCTCCCGAGAAGGTGCTCATAGAATAAATGGTGACTCATAAAAGTGAAAGAAAAGATTAAAAGGTTTGAAAGGCTTCCAAATGCCTGAAAGTATGGTACTCATTAGCTTTGAGCTCTCATTGCCCATATCATAAGCATCTTTAAATGGTTAAGGTTAAAGTGAGGTCAAGTATGAGTTATATGCTTGAGAGATCATAAGTTTAAAATCTCATGCCCCTTGAGTACGAGTAGTGAAACCTCATGCTACTCAACTTTGGTCTCAGGTAAGTTCTTATCCTTGTAAATATATGCATATCATAGAGAACCACCAACGGGGTACCCCTTGCCCCATGACACAGGAGATATCCCATATCAAAATGACAAGGCAACAGACAGTGAGCATCTCAGCGATCTTTTTATTTGCTATTTGCATAGTTTTTTATTGAGGATGCTTCATAGAATGCCACTATGGTTTTGCTGTAAGTTTCCACCATGATTAGGCATGGCTTAGGCTAGCCGCCAGGCATTTCTCTAACACATATACAAACTCCATGGACTTACAAGCTCCCATCTTATTTCACACCGCTCGGAATCCATAAACAAAAGAACATGATATCAACTAAATATAATATGTGCAATGTTGAAAGAGTTCCCCATGACAACATGGTTCTGCTAATTCTCAACTTATAATTGCAAGCATATAACTACATAGACAGTCATAATGGTTCAGGTTTATTAAGTGCGAGAAATAAAATGTGCCATCAAGTTCGTGAGAGCTTTACTAACTAATTTTCGCATAACAAGCAAACATTTTTATTTGGAAGAAAACAACGCATAATAAGTATGCAAGGAATAGCAATGATGCTAATAGGTAGATATGGTGGACACTTTTTGTCAACTTTGGTTTTGGGGAGTTGGATGCATGAGTAGCATACTCAGTACAAGTGAAGGCTAGCAATGGATGAGAGCGACAATCGAGAGAGCAGTAACTGTCATAATCATGCTTGCGACAAAACAAAATTAATAGTGGCATAAAAGTGACACAAGGACTCTGAGGCAAAATAAATCATCGAGGCTTAACTGACTTTTTGTTTAGTCATATGCATGCATGAGCATGTGCCAAGTCAATTCAGATAAAACATTCAGAGGAGGATACCACAATGTCATACCATGTTATGAATAGAAAAATGCAAGAAAACATTTTTATGGTATGCTACAAACTATTAGCAAGTTGGAACTAATCATAATAGAGCAAGAACTACTAAGCATCCATTAAATAACATACACCTTACATGAACAGACTAAGCATGCCCACAATGATGAGTATATGTACAAAAATGAAAACAAATAGAGCTCATACCAGCCTCTTATCACACCTTGAATTGTCATGAATCATCACTATTGACTTTCACTTGTGGGGCTTGAATAATAATATGAAAACCAAACTCCAAAGGAGTCACTAAGGACTGCTGAACCCTGCAACGAGCTTTACAAAACCAGAGAAAAACAACAAATATTTTTTGGGTTTTTCGAATAACAAACCAAAGCTAAAAAGGGCAAGCAAACTAAAGCTAACAGCTAAAGAAGCAAACAAAGAGAAACAACGAAAATATTTTTGGTCTTTTTGTGTTTTGGAAAGCATAAACAAAACAAGAACAAAAACGAAAAAGAAAGAAAGCGAACATGGATATACAAAGTACTGACATAATATGATATGTAGGTGAGTGTGATGTCGGTATACCTTCCCCCAAGCTTAGGATTTTGGCCTAAGTGGAGATTAATCCCAAGCTGGCCAAGAAGTGGCGCCTCCATAGTATGACGAAGAAGTACCTTCGTACTGATACGAACTCGAGGACGCCCCGGCGTAGTGCGCAGAATAGTCATAAGAGGGCACATCCCCCTCCTTCTGCTTCCTGTGGAAACCAAGCGAGCGGAGCTGCTCGTCCAACTCCTCCTTGGAACATGACCACGGTTTCCTGTAAATACTGAACAAAGTAGGTTGTGGCAAGGAAATTTACCTCTCATCCCGTCAGTAAACAACATCCTGTAAACTAAACTCTCTGTACGAGAGTTATAAGTAACAAAGTGCTTTCATAGCCACAAGATCAAGTCTCTATGGGGCCAACACTGTATCATTAGGATCAACATAAAGGCTCAAATCAGTAACCATGCGTGTAGCAATAATACCCCCATAAATGGGTCCTCTAGTAGCTAGGCGGCGTGCAATGAGAGAACCGAGATTATACTTGGTTTCATTATTAAGCGCAACGGCAAGAAAAGCTAAATGATAATTAGAAATATTACTAGTGTTTTCCCTACCAAGAATGCTAGTATCAAGATAGTAAGCAAAGTATCTAAGAGCTGGGAGCTGAATGTTTCTTCTCTTGCCGCGCTGGGCTGTGCGGTCATCGTCATTTGTTACACTTCGATAGAGCTCCAGCAAATCATTGGGTCGACTTTGGATCTTCTTTGCCGTACCAGTCATGCCAATACCTATAATGCTGCAAAATCTTTCCAAGCTCATGGTAATAGGAATATTATAGATTTTAAATGAAATAGTTGGCCTATAAGAAGTGTTAGTAAAAGTGAATCTCTCAACAAAAGTTTTGGTGATCAAAGCATATTTCTCACTCTCATCCTGCATATAAGCGGTTAGACCAACCCTTTGAACAAGGAGCAAAAAGTCATCGAAGATCCCTGCAGTTCTCAAAAAGTCAAAACAAGGGAAGGTACATGGATGCGCATCTCCATCATCTCCCTCATTACTAAAGTGTGGTGCAATAAGGCCTTCATTATATGATGGCCTAAATCGAGAAGTTGATCTTGAAGGCCTTGCCACCCTTGGTGTGTCTCTCTCAAATACTTCTCCAAAAGTATGGTTGTCCATCTCTCTCTTTTCTGAAATTTTTAGACAAACATCACAAAAAATAATTCCAAAGCTACTAAATGAAGGGAACTATTATAGGGACTTGCAAGAGGGATAAACATGCATCAAAATAACTTCTCTCAGCATATAACAAGCATGCAAGCTCACATAACCTGTCACCTACAGTAGCAAAATACTCAAGATATACTCCACTAATCAAAAATCTACTTGGACAAGCAGAGGAGTCACATACCGGAGAACAAATGCTACAAAAGTCAGCAACAAAGAGTGGCTGCTTAAGGAGATCGTAAATCACGATGAAGAACAGCAAGAACGCGAGTTCGAGAAATTTTCCGGTGTTTTCTCAGGAGAGATAGTGAAGTGGTAGGTGGTTGGGTAAGTGGAGGGCCATGGGTGGCCCATGGCTAGGCGTGCCCCTAGGGTGGTTGCGCCACCTGGTGGTGTGCATGCCTGGTGGGGCCCCCTAGGTCACTCCAGGTGCCTCTCTGACCCTTTTTTGACGTAAAAATTTAATATGATTTTTTTGGAATTTTTCGAGAAACTTTATTTTCGGGCAATTTTCACAAGTTGATCAATGATTTTCTCGCAGAAAAATGATTTTGGAACGATGGAAAAACAAATCAAAACCAAAACTACAGAAGTTCTAAAACACTCTAATATGCCAACAACTAGCAATACAAAGATGAACAAGGTGAAAGCAAAAATTGAGATAAAGAAAATAAGAGTAAACAAGGATAATCATACTGAAAACATTGTTTTTTTCATCAAAATCCCTTTGTTAACAAGGTTGATCAGGTCTTGTTACCAAAACAATTTTATATGAACATGTAAATATATACATATGTAACTCTCTATGATTTTTTTTTGAAGTGGGGGCTTTCCCTACTGTTCAACCCTAAAAACAAATTTATATGAAGCAAAACTTTGCATTTCACTAAATTATTATGTTACCTCGACCTTGATAGCAATAGTCCCAATCATAATAATTTCATAATATTCTTGTGGTGTGGGACAATATATATCTCCAACTTTGATGCTCTCATTATTTTCAATTGAATTTAGGCCATATTTATTATCAATCTTCCTGGGGAAATAAACAGTATGCTCCTTGTCATTAACATTAGAAGTTACCTTTCCTTGATTACAATCAATGATAGCACCTGTAGTATTAAGAAAGGTCTCCCAAGAATAATAGACATATTATCATCTTCAGACATTTCAAGCACAACAAAGTCAGTTAATATCAAACAACTGTGAGCCACTTGAACAAGAACATCCTCACATATACCAGCAGGAATAGTAGTAGAATTATCAGCCATTTGCAAAGATATATCAGTTGGTATCATTTTTTCCAGGTTTAGTCTCTTGTACTCCCTCTGTTCGGGATTATAGGTCCTACGCGCATACCTAGGTTGTTAATTTGACCAGCAAAATATAACTTATATATCACAAAACTTATACCATTAGAAAATATAACCTCTAAAGTTTCTAATGATATAATTTTTATGCTATACTATTTATATTTTGTTTTTCAATTTGGCAACCTAGTTATCCGCGCGGGACTTATAATCCCAAACGGAGGGAGTACATGGAAAAAGGCATAACACTAACTCCTGCTCCCAAATCATACAAAGCAGTTCTAACATAATTATTTTTTATAGAGAAAGGGATAGTTGGAATACCTGGATCTCTAAGCTTCTTTGTAACCTTACCATTGAAGGAATAATTAGCAAGCAAAGTGGAAATTTCCTCATTAGGAATCTTCCTTTTATTAAAGACAATATCCTTCATATAGTTTGAATAAGGAGGCAATTTAATAGCATCAGTCAAAGGAATTTGCAAAAACAAAGGTTTCATCCACTCACAAAACTTGTTGTAGTGTTCTTCTTCCTTTGACTTGTGTTTCTTATCAAGAAAAGGCATTGGTTTTTGCACCCAAGGCTCTCTTTCACTACCATGTTTATTATCAACAAAATCTTCCTTAGTGTACTCAGTATTCTTAGTGTGCCTTTCAGGTTCTTCTTGAATTTCTTCTTTATCAGGAGCATCATTCTTATCATTACCACTTTCAGTTTCAGCATCAGAGACAGATATACTATTAGGATCTTTAGCAGGTTCAGAAGATTCTACAACTGTTTTATCTCTCCTTTTCTTTTTCTTAGAAGGAGTACCACTATTTTTAGCTTGTTGAGAATATTTCTCAATTCTTTTAGGATGTCCCTCAGGATATAAAGGATCCTGAGTAGAAGCACCACTTCTAGTTCTAATTTCATAAGCATGTTTTTCTCTAGAAGATTTAACTAGCAGATCTTTTTGCACCTTAGTGATATGATCAATTTGAGTTTTAACCATTTGGAAATGTTTAAAAATCATTTTAACATCATTGGAGGTTCTCTCCACAATATCATGCAACTTATCAATAGCTCTAGAATTTTCCATTAGATGATTTTGCACTCTCTTATTAAAATTATCTTGCTTAACAACATAAATATCAAATTCTTCTAGGCATTGATTAGGAGGTTTAGAGTTAAGGAATATCACCATCATCAAAATTTTGGAGAGAGTGTACCTCAATAGTGGATGAGTGAGAGATTTCCTTACATAGTTCTTATATAGGAGGTAAATTCTTCACATCTTTAGATTTAATACCCTTATCCTTAAGACATTTCTTAGCTTCCTTCATCACTTCATCATTTTATTCAATCATTCCCCTCTTCTTTGGTGTTGGTGTTGGGGTTGGGTCAGGTATGGTTGGCTCAGGTATAGTCCAATCATCATAATTCTTGTTTATTTTAGCCACTAATTCATCATCTTCATCGGGAGTTCTTTTCCTAAAAACACAACCAGCACAACTATCCAGGTACGTCCTAGATTCATCAGTTAGTCCATTATACTATATACCAAGAAGTTCATTTTTAGGTACTGGATATCCAGGCTGTGCTTTAATTAAAGAACAAAACCTTGCCCATGACTCGGGCAATTTCTCTCCTTCTTCCTGCTTAAAATCAAAGAGTTTCTGTAAAATAGCATGTTGAGCACTAGGAGGGAAATATTTCTGAAAGAAAGTATTAACCAAGCCAACAGGACTATCAATACATCTAGGAGGTAAATTATTAAACCAAGCTTTAGCTTCACCTTTCAATGAAAAAGGGAAAAATTTAGCAACGAAGTAGGTGCGTTTCTTAATATCATTAGAAAATAAGCCACTCAAAATAGAGAGCTCTTGCATATGTGCCACAACACTTTCATTTTCAGTCCCACAAAAAGGTTCTTTCTCCACAATGGTTATATAAGATAAATCAACAGAGAAATCATAATCCTTATCTTTAATATGTATGGGAGATGTGGCAAACTTAACATCAGGAATATGTCTCTCAATAAGACTCTTACTAGCACTTGCACCATGAGTGTTTTGACATTCCTCAATAAATCATTAGTCATTTCAGTATAACCATCATCAAGATCATAGCTAGGATACTCTCTAGACTCAGGTGAACTAACACGTGTAACAATATTTTTCATTAGGAGTTTTAGTGTTTCCAATTATATTTCTAGCAATTGTAGCATCTAGGAAAGGACCTAATGAACCACTCTCATCAAGCACAATAGAAGCAGCATCAAAATTATCAGAAGCATTTTCAGATTCAGCAGAAGTAGTAGTATGTGTAACATGTGTATGTGGTGGTGTAAGAATCTTACTCATCACAGATGGTGAATCAAGAGCAACAAAGGTGTTCATAATTGTACCTCTTCTTGTAGTGGATGGTAATATAGGAACTTTTCCATCACGAGTTTTCCCCATGATGAATGGATAGCAGCGAACAATAATAATTCCAAGTGAACTTATAAATAAAGCTATGCTCCCCGACAACGGCGCTAGAAAATAGTCTTGATGACCCACAAGTATAGGGGATCACAACAGTCTTCGAGGGAAATAAAGCCCAAATTTATTGATTCGACACAAGGGGAGCCATCGAATATTTATAAGCCTTAACAGATGAGTTGTCAATTCAGCTGCACCTGGAATCAGTCTTGCTCGCAATAGTTTATTAGTAGCAATAGCAAAATAAAGATAGTGGTAGCAAATATAATAAACATCAGGATTAAAATGCGGTAGGCATAGGGATGGATGGACGGGCATTGCATGGACAATACAATGCATGTAATAGTCAAGACAAAGGCATTTGCGGATAATAAAGATAAAGCATCTAAGTACTAAATAACCATAGGCATGTGTTCCGTATATAGTCATGCGTGCTCGCAATGAGAACTTGCACAACATATTTTGTCCCGCCAGCCCGTTTGCAGTGGGACCTCAAGGGAATCTACTAGCAATTAAGGTTCTCGTTTTAATAGAGCACCGAAGAAAAGCATTAACACTCCGTGAACACACGTGATCCTCACATCACAGCCATCCCCTCCGGTTATCCCAATTTCTGTCACTTCGGGGCCTCGGGTTTCAGACAACGATATGTGTACACAACTTGCAGATAATATCACAAACAATAATATCATCATGAATCAATAACATGTTCAGATATGAGATCATGGCACTCGGGTCCTAGTGGCAAGCATTAAGCACAACAAGTTGCAACAATGTCAAAAGCACTAACAATAGATACTAGGCACCATGCCCTAACAATCTTATGCAATTACATGATAGATCTCATCCAATCCCTACCATCCTCATAGCCTACTGCGGGGAATTACTCACATATGGATGGGGGGATCATGGATGGTTGATGGAGAGGCGTCGGTGATGATGATGGCGATGATCTCCTCGAATTCCCCGTCCAGGTAGGTGCCAGAATGGAGTTTCTGGTTCCGAATCGCGGTTTCTGATGGTAGCGGCACAACGGAACTCTTCTCTGAAAATTATCGAACCCCCTGGTGTTTTTAGATCAGAGGGTATATGTAGGCGAAAGGAGAGGTTGAGGCGGAGTCCGAGGCGGCCACACCATGCTCTGGCGTGGCCAGGCCTGGCCCACGCCTAGGGGTGGTGTGGGACCCTCTGGCCTCTTCTCCCCTCCATCTTCTGGCTCCATGAGTCTTCTGGGAAAATAGGATTTTTGGCATATTTTCTGGGATTTTTCCTAAAAGTTGATTTTCTGCACAAGAACGAGGCACCAAAGAAATTCTGCTGAAAACAGCGTTAGTTGATACGTCAGAAACGTATCTATATTTTTTTATGCTCCATGCTTGTTTAGTATCTACTTTTCTTTGATTTGTCTACACTTTGAGGTGTTTTTATATATTTTCTGGAACTAACCTATTAATAAGTTGCCATAGTGCCAGTTGCCTGTTTTCTTCTTTTTTGGTTCCAGAAAGGCAGAAAATCAATATTCTCGAAATTGGATGGGACAAAAGCCAAAGTCAATATTTTACCATGGGCGACACGAAGTGTAGAGGAGAGACGGAGAGGCGACCTAGGGTCGCCACACCCCCTAGGTGCGGGTGGGCCCACCCAGCTCCTAGGTAGGGTGTGGGCCCTCTGGCCGCCTCCCAGCCTCGCCTCCTCGCCTATAAGAAGCCCCCGATGCAGAAATCCTAGGCACCCGATCAAAACTCCACGAGACCTTCTGTATTCGCCGCCACCATCGTCCCTAGATCAGGGGGATATGAAGTTCTTCCCGGTACCCTGCCGGAGAGGAGATCATCCCGAAGGCCTTCTTCTCCGGTATGAAGCGTGAGTAGTTCCACTTTGGACTACGGGTCCATGTAGTAGCTAGATGGTTGTATCTCCTCCTTGTGCTTTCATGTATAGATCTTGTGAGCTCTGTACATGATCAAGATCTAATCTATTTGTAATCATGCATGTTGTGTTTGCAGGGATCCGATGGATATTGAGATTACTATGTCAGATTTATTAATGGTTTTGTCTATTTGATACTATCATGTCTGTATTGTTTGTGATCTTGCATGCTCTCCGTTGTTAGTAGCTATCTTGGCCAAGTAGTTGCTTGTGACTCCAAGAGGGGGTATTTATGCTCGATAGTGGGTTCATGCCTCTAGTTTCCAAAAGTGAAGTAAATCTCTTCGGTTGTAGATGTGTTGTTGCTACTAGGGAGAAAACAACGGTCTCTTGTTCATGGAACAAGTGGATTGTTTACCTTACACACTTTGCTTAAAGAAGTTGTCTGTTGCTTGCAACTTAATACTGGAGGGGGTTCGGATGATAACCTGAAGGTGGACTTCTAGTCATAGATGCAGTTGGATGGCGGTCTATGTATATTGTTGTATTGCCCAATCGAATCTCATAGGATCTTTTTGTCTAGTATTGCATTGTTATGCCTTGCTCAGTTCGTGTCAATTGCCCTGCTGTAATTTTTTTACCCTTCATGCCATGTTGTTTATCTAAGGAGAGAACCTCTAGTGAACTATGGACCCCGGTCCAATCTTTACCATTGATATATCTTCCGCTGTTACTTGTTTACTTGCTGCAAACCATCACCTTCCACACCATACGTTTTATCCTTTGTTATAGCAAACCGGTGAGCTTGACAACCTCACTGATTCGTTGGGGCAAAGTCTTGAGTTTGTGTTGTGTAGGTATCTTTGAGACGTTTCGTTCCTCCTACTGGTTTGATAACCTCGGTTTCTTAACTGAGGGAAAACTTGCTGCTGTTCTCATCACACCTTGCTCTTGGGGTTTCCAACGAAGCGTCCCACGACAGTGTTGGGCGTCATCAAGCTTTTTCTGGCGCCGTTGTCGGGGAGGCTAAGGACGTCTTCACAAGGGGATTCCTCCTCAACCTTTCTCTTTACTTTGTTTTTAGTTTGCTTAGTTTCTTTTGCTTGGTTTTGTTTACCTCTTTTTATTAAAAACTAAAAAAATAGTTTAGTTTGGTTTGCTTTCTTTATTCAAAAACACAAAAAAATTAGTTTCCGCTCTACTGCTGCTATTTTTGGCTTGCTCCACTTTTGTCAAAATGAACTCTGCTGAGAACACCAAGTTGTGTGACTTCACTAGCAAACAATAATGATTTCCTTAGCACTCCTATTGCTCCACCTGCTCCTGATGCTACCTTTTATGAAATTAAGCCTGCTTTGTTAAATCTTGTGATGAGAGAGAAATTTTCTGGTGCTAGTTCTGATGATGCTGCTGCCCATCTCAATAACTTTGTTGAACTTTGTGAGATGCAGAAGTATATGGATGTAGATGCAGAAGTATAAGGATGTAGATGCAGAAGTATAATTTTCTGGTGCTGTTTCCTTTCTCCTTGAGAGGGAAAGCTAAAGAATGGTTGCTATCCTTGCCTAGAAATAGTATTGATTCTTGGACTAAGTGCAAAGATGCTTTTATTGGAAAGTACTATCCTCCTGCTAAGATTATATCTATGAGAAGTGACATTATGAAATTTAAACAACTTGATAATGAAAATGTTGCTCAAGCTTGGCAAAGAATGAAATCTTTGATTAAGAATTGTACCACTCATGGACTCACTGCTTGGATGATTATCCAGACTTTTTATGCAGGTTTGAACTTCTCTTCAAGAAACCTGTTGGATTCAGCTACTGGAGGTACCTTTGTGGGCATCACTTTGGGTGCTGCGACAAAACTCCTTGATAATATGATGGTTAATTACTCTGAATGGCACACTAAGAGAGCTCCACATGGTAAGAAGGTAAATTCTGTTGAAGAAGCCTCCTCTTTGAGTGATAAGATTGATGTTATAATGGATATGCTTGTTAATGGGAAAGCTCCTTTAGATCCAAACAATGTTCCTTTAGCCTCTTTGGTTCCTCAAGAAAAGCAAGTTGATGTGAACTTCATTAGAAACAACAATTTTGGCAACAATACTTATGGTAATAACTATAGGCCTTATCCTTCTAATAATGGAAATGCTTACCATGGTAGATCTGGAATGCCTAGTGAAGATAGGATTCTAGAAGTTGAAAGATCCACTAAAAACTTTATGCAGATGCAATATGAGAAAAACAAGATATTCACTAAAACTATGGAAGAACAATTTGTTATCTTGAAAAACATTAGTCATCAGCTTGAGAATCTCAATAGAGAAATTCCTAGTTTACAGTCAAAAATTTTAAGTGCTGAGAAGAATATTTCCTGTTTGTCTGAAGCACAGTCCTCCTTGATTAATAAAATGGCTGCTAAAACTGAAACCATGGAAAATACCTTTGCTGCTACTCATGCCATACAAGTTACTATTGATGAAAATGTTAGGCTATTAGCTCAACTTCATGCTAAGTGGGAAAGGGAAGCTGAAATTGATAGAAACAATAGTGTGTGCACCATCACTAGAATGGATACCACTAGACCACAAGAAGTCCCTATTCCACCTCCTACAATGCCTAAGCCTAATGAGTCTACTACTAGTGATGCTAAGCTTGATTTTGATATAGATGGTTGCAATATTTCTGAAGTGATTCTGTTTTTGCAAAATCTTGCTAGAAGTCCTGATGCTAGTGATATGCATGTTGCTTTCACCAAACACATTATAGATGCTATTGTTAAGATTAAGCAAGAGAAGCTAAAACACAAAGCTTCTATTCCTAGGAAAGTAGAAGATAGTTGGGAACCCATTATTAATGTGCAAGTGAATGACTTTGATCTCAAAGCTTCATGTGATCTTGGTTCTGGTGTCTCTATTATGCCTAGGAAGATTTATGAAATGCTTGATTTGCCATATTTGGAAGATTGTTATTTGGATGTTCCACTTGATGATAATGCTAAGAAGAAACTAATGGGGAGTATTAATGATGTTCTCATCATGGTTAACAATGCTTATGTCCCTGTTGATTTCTATGTTTTGGATGTTGAATACAATGCTTCTTGTCCTATTACTTTGGGAAGACCTTTTCTTAGAACTGTTGGTGCCATCATTGATATGAAAGAAGGCACCATTAAATATAAATTTCCATTCAATAAAGGTATAGAACACTTCCCTATGAGGATAGATAAGTTGCTTTTTGCTCCTCTTTTGAAAGCAAGGTTTGATGTTAATGCTTCCTCATTTGAAAATACTAGATTTCTTGCTTCTTGTGCCTAACTTAAAGGTGTTAAATAAAAGTACTTGTTGGGATATAACCCAAGAGTTTCCTTGAGTCTTGGAAGTTATTACTTCAGTAATGACCTATCCTTTTTGTTTGCTTTTTGTGCCAAGAATGACCTCTAATGAAAGGGAAGTAAGATTTGGGGAGTTGCTGTCCCGAAACAGATTTCTGTCCTCCACCATAAAAATTCGTGAGGAGTCTCTGTAAGTCGTATTGAGCTGAATATTTACGAATAAATCCCCTAGTATGTTATATAGCTTTTGTTAGTTGAACACTTTTTTATTTGAGCAACAGAAGATTTTCGAAAAAATCGGTTTCTACCTGTTGGTCTGTTTTGACAGATTTCTGCCATTATTTGCATTTTCTTCTTATTGATTCCTTTTTGAGTTCTCTTTTGTGGAATTGAGATTTTTCAAGGAGTTTCTACAGTAGATTGTGTTTTTAGTGAAAAGTTTTGCTGTTCCAAAGCTAAACCCAAAGATCTATTATCTTTGGAATACACTAATGTTGCTAATGAAGATTGTGCGAAGTTTTGTATGAAGGAAAAAAATTCAGGTGTAGAGAGAGAATGATGTAATGATATGAAGAATGGACAAAAGCTCAAGCTTGGGGATGCGACCCCAGTGTCACCCCAATAAATATCCAAGAGGTACAAGCGTCAAAGCTTGGGGATGCCCAAGGCATCCCCTTCTTCATCAATAAAAAGCTCAGGTCTGTCTAGACACTTCGTTTTTATTGTTTCATGCACAGTTGTGTTGCTCTTGGAGCGTCTTAGTTTTCGTTTGCTTTGCTTAGTTGTTTAGTTTGCTTGAATAAAGTAGTTCGGACCCCCGTTCTCGTTGTGTTGTTTCAATTAAGTTCCTTGGTGTTGGAAGGGAGTAGGGAGTTCTTGCTTGATAAATGCAAGAGGAGCTTGCATTGGCTATGACTTAGACTTTAGCATGACATGCTAGGTGTTGTTTTGACCTTATGCTTAGTGATTATTGTTGTAGCATGTCTTGTTCCAAACAATTGGGATTTCTTAGTGTGCCTTGAAATAATTATGCGTTGTTTTAGCATGCAAAAGCATAGTATTGTGGTATTCTCCTTTGATGCTTTGTTTGGGTTGACTTGGCACATGCTCACACATTTTATGACTATGAACAAGTCACCATAGCCTCTATGATCATTTAGTCCTTGACTTGTAGTACCACTCTATGCTTTGATTATTAATGTTTTGTTGCTCTGCATGATTATGGCCATTATTGCTCTCTTAGTTGGTTGCTCCCAGTCTTTTGATAGCCTCCACTTGTATGAGTAAGATATACTCATGCTTCCAACTCCCAAGAAACCAAGTTATTCCAAAGTGTCCACTATAAACTCCTATGCATAGTGTGTTACACCATTCCAAGTATATTCTTGTTTTCAGCTATCTTCCAATTAAAAGTATTATGTTATGTGAAAACTTAGTGATTAAAGCCCTCACAAACTTGATGGCACACTTTATATTCCTTGCCCCTAATAAACTTGAACCATTGTGTCATCTATGTTGTATATGCTTGCACTTATACGTTGGAATTAGCAAAACCATGCTGTCATGGGGAACGTTTTCAACATTGCACTTATACTTTGTACACAATTGATATCATGCTCTTTTGTCTATGGATGTCACCAGTGTGAAATAAAGAGGGAACTTGTAAGTCCACGGAGTTTGTATTTTGTGTTATAGAAACTCCTGGGCTGCTAGCCTAATCCATGCCTAATCATGGTGGAAACTTGTAGCATCACCATAGTGAGCTATCTATGAAGCATCCTCAATAAAAAGCTACGCATATAGTAAATAAAAAGATCACTGAGATGCTCATTGTCTGCTTGCCTTGTCATTTTGGTTATGTGATAGCTCCTGTACCATGTGCAAGGGGGACCCCGTTGGCGGTTCTCTATGATATGCATATACTTACAATGACAAGAACTTGCAGGTGACTGAAGTTGAGTAGCATGAGGTGTGGCCCTCATATTCAAGGGACTTGAGATTGCCAACTTATACTTTGTCAATCATATACTCCATAGTTTGTTCACTTTAACCTTAATCACTTCAAGATGCTTATGATAGGGGCAATGAGGGCTGAAAGCTAACAAGTACCATAATTTTTGGAAGCTCTTTTTGAAACTTTAAATCCATGCTTCCCTTTATTAAGGGCCTTTCTTCCACCATTATTTGAGTCTCACCCTTCTACTTTTAGGCACCATTAAGAGAGCATAGTTGCCATTATGTGTGCAGTGTCCCAAAACTAATTGATTGATGCATATTGTGATATTTCTTGTTCTTGTGCTATTTGTATCTAGTCACTCTTATGAACTTTGAAGGTGTCCTATGCATCTATTTGCTACTCTATGAGGGACAAGATGAATGCCACTATGCCATGTTTTCTGTATGTGAAACAAACAAATGTTTTTCAATGCATGTTATTCATGATCTTAGTTTGTAGCCTTTCATGTTGCATGCATAGCTACTTTGTCCTATTGTTAGAACTCTATATTTCATGCACATGTTTAGAGTTCTTTGATCCCAGCTTTCAATGCTTGCAAATGGTTTGATCTTGGTTTTGACGGTGCATGTCACCTTAAAAATTATTCTTTTATCACTTACCTACTCGAGGACGAGCAGGAGTTAAGCTTGGGGATGCTTGATACGTCGGAAACGTATCTATAATTTTTTATGCTCCATGATTGTTTAGTATCTACTTTGCTTTGCTTTGTCTACGCTTTGAGGTGTTTTTATATCTTTTTGGAACTAACCTATTAACAAGTTGCCATAGTGCCAGTTGCCTATTTTCTTCTGTTTTTGGTTCTAGAAAGGCAGAAAATCAATATTCTCGGAATTGTACGGGACAAAAGCCAAAGTCAATATTTTACCGTGGGCGACACGAAGTCCAGAGGAGAGACGGAGAGGCGAGCCAGGGCCGCCACACCCCCTAGGTGCAGGTGGGCCCATCCCACTCCTGGGTAGGGTGTGGGCCTTCTGGCCGCCTCCCAGCCTCGCCTCGTCGCCTATAAAAAGCCCCTGATGCAGAAACCCTAGGCACCCGATCAAAACTCCACGAAACCTTCTGTAGTCGCCGCCACCATCGTCCCTAGATCGGGGAGATCTGAAGTTCTTCCCGGCACCCTGCCGGAGGGGAGATCATCCCAGAGGCCTTCTTCTCCGGTATGAAGCGTGAGTAGTTCCACCTTGGACTACGAGTCCATGTAGTAGCTAGATGGTTGTATCTCCTCCTTGTGCTTTCATGTATAGATCTTGTGAGCTCCGTTCATGATCAAGGTCAAATCTATTTGTAATCATGCATGTTGTGTTTGCGGGGACCCGATGGATATTGAGATTACTATGTCATATTGATTAATGGTTTTGTCTATTTGATACTACCATGTCTGTGTTGTTTGTGATCTTGCATGCTCTCCGTTGTTAGTATCTATCTTGGCCAAGTAGTTGCTAGTGACTCCAAGAGGGGGTATTTATGTTCAATAGTGGTTTCATGCCTCTAGTTTCCAAGGGAAGTGATAGAAATATCTTCGGTTGTAGATGTGTTGTTGCTACTAGGGAGAAAACAACGGTCTCTTGTTCATGGAACAAGTGGATTGTTTACCTTACACACTTTGCTTAAAGCAGTTGTCTGTTGCTTGCAAATTAATACTGGAGGGGGTTCGGATGATAACCTGAAGGTGGACTTCTAGTCATAGATGCAGTTGGATGGCGGTCTATGTATATTGTTGTATTGCCCAATCGAATCTCATAGGATCTTTTTTTCTAGTATTGCATTGTTATGCCTTGCTCAGTTCCTGTCAATTGCCCTGCTGTAATTTTTTTAACCTTCATGCCATGTTGTTTATCTAAGGAGAGAACCTCTAGTAAACTATGGACCCTGGTCCAATCTTTACCATTGATACATCTTCCACTGTTACTTGTTTACTTGCTGCAAACCATCACCTTCCACACCATATGTTTAATCCTTTGTTACAGCAAATCGATGAGCTTGACAACCTTACTGATTCGTTGGGCAAAGTCTTAAGTTTGTGTTGTGCAGGTTTCCACGTTGCTTGCAACATCTTTGAGACATTTCCTTCCTCCTACTGGTTCGATAACCTCGGTTTCTTAACTGAGGGAAAACTTGTTGCTGTGCTCATCACACCTTTCTCTTGGGGTTTCCAACGAAGCGTCCCACGACAGTGATGGGCGTCATCATTAGTCCATGTTAGTTATATCCAAATCACACAAATTAGAGGAGAAATAATAGCAAAAGTGTTCAGAAAAGTAGATATGTTTTGGACGTATCAAACCACACCCTGTGCTTCTTTTTGCACAAAACACCACATTTTGTTGTAATCATTTGCACAAAACACATAAATCATCATTACCATCGTTGATGGATAATTAGTCACCTCAGGCCCACATGCCAGGAGATAGTTGACCTCCCACCGTGTCAGTTTAGCATTCATCCGACAACCTTGACGACGATAGGATGAGACCACCATACTTCTTCACATGCATGCACACTTTTATTGTTCCTGTTGTCAATGTGCTCGTCAGGAGCGGGAAGAGGTGGTTGTTGGTGTCACCGTGCGGTACCATGAAGGCTGAAGCAACTCTGCTTCGTGTCCATGTCCGAGCACTTGAAGAGATTGCTGGTAATGAAGAGGATCTGGTGCGGTGGCGAGGCCCGGTGTCTCATGTATCCAGAGTTCTAGACCAACTCTGGTGGTGGTGCGTTGGTGCTTGAGGTGGACGTGGCATCCATGTACGCGTGCTCCCTCGTGGAGTGTCCGGCAAGAGCGTCAGAGCTGCCAACCCACCGAGCGTCGGGTGCCGGCAATGGAGGCCACCGGGAACGAGGTGTTCCATAACAGTCCCATTATCCCTGCCAGCTCCAAATAGTGGTCGTTGCCGTCACTCTGCTTGCTCCCGCTCGACTCCTTCCTCCTTCAGATCGCTACCTCGTAGGTCGTGCCTTGCCCCCAACACGCGCTGGCAAAAGACCACCACCCGAACTCGTCCCGGCCCACTCCTTTCTCCGCTCCGCCGTTCAGGCTCTCGAGTTGTCCAGCCTACACGAGGGCCCGCACAACGAAATGCCACGCTAATGTCCCGCTGGCCGGGAAAACTCTCTGAGAGAGTAGATGGGGAGGCGAGGAAATAACACATGTTGTTTATAGGATGTGTGAGAAATAGTTTGTTGCTGAAACTTAAAGTATCACTATGGCCATATACTTGTGAAATGTCACATTTTTATCAAAGGTCATCATGATTTTATTTTATTACATCGAGCCTTCGAGCTGAATTGTCGAGCCTCGAGCCTTGGTAGGAAAGTTTAGGATTGGCTTTTCTGACCTCTGAGCCGAGTCAAGCTCGAGCCGAGCCTTGTCAAGCCCGATCCAAGCCTCGACCCTCGAGCTTCGAGTCCATCCCTACCTCCACCATCACCCCTCCCCGTCTATAATTTTCTCTCTCCATCGTTGCCCTGCTCCACTCTCTTATCCTCTCTCTTTGCAGCAGAGCCCGCCACCACCTCCAATCATCGGCAACCACGACGGAGGCATTGCCCTGCTCGCCCGAGACCGGATCCCTGCTAGGGTTGCGGAGAAGCAAGGTCGAGCTTGCCGGAGGCCAAGTAAATGCCCTGCGTTGAGCTACAACGAATGAGTAGGACACGTGAAAAGAGGGATCTAGAGGCCCTCTGACGGGCGCACCTGAGTAGTGACTTGGCTCGCGGCTGGCTCCGAGGACGATGCCATGATCCCGACTTACACGTTTTCTTGGTGAGGTTGCATTAAAAAATAATGTAATATGTAAATTGATTTTTTGGGAGATTCTCAATCTGAATTGTTTGCATATATTGCTTGTTTAGCATTCTCTGATTTGTGGCATTGAAACATCAATCCAAACAAGTAAATGAACAAGGAATCAAATGGGGATATCAGATACACTAGGTATTTTTAGGGCAATAACAGTACTAAGATTGATTTGAAATGCAAACCGCATAAAGAACACTATTTTATGTTAGTTGATCACAATTTTCTTACTTTTCTATTTAACATATCATTATAAAAAGGTTAGTCACAACTTTATTAACTTTTACATTTTAGATTTCATGGGGTGAGATGGTGACTGATTTTAATTTTGGTCATATAGTTGTTTCAATCTGAGAAAGTTTTTTTAGCTTGTAGTTGCCAGCTCACTGTTTAGTTGTTGTTACATGCAACATGCATATGTTTAGTTAATTATCCATGTATTTTATATGGGAGTATTTGTTAAGTTATACATAGTGTGTCCTATATGTAAACCCTGTATGATGATCTACATAAATAGAGCCAAATAGTCTAAACCTACTGAACCTGGTCATGCTGAAGCCATTATCTCTCCAAGTTCAAAATTATCAAACTCTTCCGTTGGTGCATATACATATTCCCTTCTTATCCCTATGTTCATATACTGGTGCTTTGTAATTCTTTTTAGAGTTTGATAAACTATTATCGGAGTAGAAGTAAATTTAGAGCATCTATGTCGTGTAATTGCCAATTGCCAAGCGGGCGGGTAATTATCATATCCCTTCGTAGACATACATTAGAATATCTTAGCCATTTTTCGCCTCTTTCTCTCTGTAATAGTTTTATCTTATTCTTTTACTACTCTTAGTCTGTTAGTTATATGCTGTGAAGTCATGTATTTCTTTCTGGACATGGAACTGTCAAAAAGATTTAAGAAACCAATATAGGGTATGCATATCGCTCATCTTTAAAGTTGTTTGAATGGGTTGTCAAATGCTTTCAGCATTTTTGTAGTCACTATATATTCTCTAGAGCTATAATCGTTTGTGCAATTTTGGAGAAACTGGGCAAACAGGTTCTCCTCTGATGGGTGGAGTTTAAAGAAAGGTTTTAATCCTATGCTCTTGTATTATGTTTGTTCTCTTCCTATCAGTAATATAACTGAAGCTGAAAGACATGCATACAAATTTCTGTAGGTCAATAAAGCAACTCAGAGCTAAGAAGGACTAATGTCAAGGAGACAATTAGCCAATTGAGGAGTAAATTCTATTTGGCTACAAATTCCTAATGACAAACAATTTGTCTTAAAAAGCCAAATCCATCAATACCTTGTGCGTGTTCATTTTGTTAGGAGGAGTGCTCCCCTGTGCTTCTCTGAAACTCCCTTTCTTATAGGTCCTTTTTGTACATATCCGTATTGGGTCTCTTTCAGTCGTTTCTTTGTCCGCTGATCGTGAATCCTGGTGGTGATGTGCTCCATTCCTTCGCAAGGTGAGACTATTTTGCTATTTTCGGGATGACGTCGACCTAAATAATGAAGGTTCTTTATTATGGTGGAAGATTTGTCATGTAATTGATGTGTTCCTATTTTTGTTTCTCTTTGCCTTCTCAATTACTCTCAACAATTGCTCCTTTTATTGGACTGAACTGACGTGCTCCGTTTCGCTTGTCTGAAACTCCCATTCTTACATGTCCTTTGTGTATATATGTGTTGGGTCTCTCTGTCCATGGTTTTTCGTCTGCTGGTGTTGAATCCTAGTGGTGTGGTGCTTCATTCCTTCTCAAGGTGAGAGTACTTCTCTATTTCCAAGAAACGTCTCCTTAGGCCATGGAGGTTTTTTACTCTAGAGGAAGATTGGTCTTGTGAGATGCGTGCCTCCTTTTATTTTTCTTTACCTTCTACTTATTTTCAATAGTTGCTACTTTTCTTGGGCATGACTGTAGGTTGACTATCATATGTTTTTGCTCTGTGTTA
This sequence comes from Avena longiglumis, assembly GCA_030063025.1. Classification (NCBI taxonomy): domain Eukaryota; kingdom Viridiplantae; phylum Streptophyta; class Magnoliopsida; order Poales; family Poaceae; genus Avena; species Avena longiglumis. The sequence continues at coordinate 424,810,661 of CP125974.1, read as the reverse complement.
GAGGTAGACTATCATATAATTTTGTATCTGTTGCCTTGTTGCCTAGCGCTTGTGGTATGACCGCGAGCAGATCATGTAGTGACTGTGGGAACTATGGCGCTCTTCATCATATTGAGCAGATTGGTGAAAAAGGTTGCCTATTTGTATCAAACCAACTCGAAATGACATAGAACTATCCATTATGATCCAAATGCAGCCCTTGTAGTCATTTGATTTTTTTTGTTTTCCTATCACTTTTGATATGTAATATGGATGTACTTTTCAAAACCAAATGTTTAGGTGCAAAATTATAGTTGACAGCCTGCAGCTAACCAACACCGAGGTTTCTAGCATGCGTTGAATGCACATGCAAATCTGACATGGATGGTAAATTGGTGACTAATTCATATAGTTGTGCCAAGGAGAGTTGCACCGTCAAGACCATGGTTAAAGGACATGTATTTACACAGGTTTCCTCCTTCTGATGTGATCCGGGAAGATGCTACCAATTACAATAGCAGGCACAGACTACTGTTGGGTATTTCCGGTTGAGATGGTGTTTTTATTTGTAAAAAAGCACCGATGCTATTTGGGATTGTTGGACACCGTGATAGTATAGAAGTGGTGTCCTAGGAGAGCCTAGAATATTCCAGTGAGTGTTAGTATAGTAGTGCTGTCATAGGAAAGCCTGGAATGTTCCAGCAAATGTTGGAGTCTAAGTTAGTATCCTGGTAGAGTCTAGAGTATTCCAGTATACTAGATAAGGTGTAGCCTAAGTTTAGCTATATATAAAAGGGTGTGGTGGTCCAAGGGACTAGCCATCCTAGAATTTTTCCCCTAAAGACTACATGGTATCAGAGCCTTGGTGCTCCTGAGAAGTGGCAATGGTGATGAAGCAGCGCTGCTTTGCTATGGCATAAGCTGAGGAAGGGGGCGCTTAGTCCTGGTGGTGGCTGGTGGTGAAACAGCGGCTTGTGGAGGAGCTCCAGGCGTTCAGGTGTGAGTGCATGCAGGAGTAGCTAGCTCAGGTCGAGAAGTGCTGGTCAGGTTGACTTGCAAGGATAAGGAAGAAGTAAGGAGAAGCAAGGGAGCTTCGGGTGCTCAAAGTAGAGGTAATTGTTGTTTGCGGTGTGTGCTAGCAGAGGACAGAAGAGAGAGCTTCGTGAGCTCGTGTCTCTCAGCAAAAGCAGCAGGGACTGGACGTTGTGCTTCTCTACTTTGAGGGTTGTGGCGGTCGGCCATGTGTGTGCAGTGCAGCCAGGAGAAGTGGTCAAACAGTGCAGCTGGGAGTGGGCTATACTGCAGCGGAGGAGCGGTTTAGGTTGTGGTATAGCTGCGAAGAAGAGCATGTGCAGGCTGTACTTGTAGAACAGCTGAAAACCATTGTGGATTCAGTCTCAACAACACCGATCAATGGGGGAAAATCAAATAATGTAGAAGCTACTTGAAAAAATGACTCAACTGATGAAGGAGCTAGAAGAATTAAGAGAGTCAAAGAAGACTGCGGAAGTTCCAAAGCAAGGTGAAAAAACAACAACCCTACAAAATTGTGTAAATCTTGCACAAGCGGAAGAAGTATGTCAAATCGAGCTCCTACGTTAAACGGAACTTGTTCAAGCTAGATACTAGATTCGGGAGCATCTGCACATGTCACATGAAGGTGGAGTGAGTTCGCATCATATGCTCCAAATCCACCCATGCATAAAGAGACCATCCAAACATTTGATGGAACTTATCATCCTATCAAAGTAGTTGGCACGGTGAAATTCACTCCGTCAATTACATTGTCTTCGATCTTTTATGCTCCATCATTTCCAGTGAGTTTGGTATCTATGAGTGCCTTGGTTGACGACACTGATTGTCGAATTATTGCTAACCGATACAACTGTATAATTGAGGAGAGGACAACTGGAAGAAGACTTGGGGTCGGTGTCACATCCCAAGATTTTCCAAATCTTGTAATGTGAAAAATAAATAAACAAAATAAATTATTATTGAAATTTAGGGTGAAAAGAAACTTCTGTTTTTAAATGGAAATTAAAACCCCATCTTGAACAAACTTTAATTAAAGTTTGAATTCAACAAAATCCAAATAGAGAGAAATGCATTCCTCATAAAATGCATCTGGAAATTTAAACACTTGGAAAATAAATCCAAAACCCTAAACCCTAATGGAATAAAAAATCATTTCCAAGTTATCTCCAAGCCTATGGATTTGACCCATATAAAAATTTATCATCAAACATTTACAAATGATCAAGAAAGACAAATTGAGATATATTAAAACCATATAAATTGGTTTCACTTAATTTGGAACCATAAATAAAATCCTATGAAATTAAATAAGATAAGGAAATTAAATTTCCAAAGCTAATAAAGAATCTATCAATAAATCCATACCAAATGGTGAGCAAATAATCCTAAAGATATTTAAAGGGTTAAATAAATATTAAATAAGATTTTACAGATTGGAATCACCAAGTTTGGATCTCTAAATAAAAAGATATGGATTTTATAAGATGAAGAAAGAAATATTAAATAAGGAATATTTAAAGACCAAATCAAAATGGCCAAATACATAAGCAAATGGAATGAATTATAATCCAAATCCAAATAAAATAAAAGGATAAAGAATTTCCAAAATAAAATAAAATGGCATTAACCATTCTATCCCTATTTTAAATAAAGACAAATCTCTAATAAGAATAATTATATAATTCATGAGAAAATAGTATTTTGGAATTTACCCAAGTGGAATAAAAGTTGTTTAATTAATTTAAATAAAATAAAACTTCCAAATAAAATTTAGGGAATTAAAACTATATCTAATTCCATTGGAATTAAAACAAATACCCAATTCAAATGATTTATGAATCATATTAAATACTTTCCAAATAATTTAAGATGAGTATTTTGACACGCTAATAATCAAATAAAAATCTACTGAAAAGATTTGGAAGATTTTGGGAATTTAAATGGTGTTTAAAAATATTATTAAATCTTATTTGATTTAAAACAAGGGCCTTTTTGAATAACTAAAAAGACCCCCAAAAAAGAATAAAGTTTTATTCAAAAATTGACTTAAGATTATGTTACTAATCAGTATTTAAACCTACACAAATTTTGGTTGAGGTTTGAATTCAAATGGATGATTGAATTGATTAAATAAAATCAAAACAGAATATTAGAAAAGGAAAAAAGAAAAGAAAAAACAGTACAAAAATAATGAAAAGGTGCAGCCCAGCCAACAGGCCCAACTAAGCCCAGTGTAGCCCACCTCTCCCTCTCACCCCGAACGAATCGTTTTCTCACCACTACTCTCACCCGCTCACTAGCTGACTACTTGACCCCACTCCCCCTCTTTCTCTCTCACGCAGACAGACACGCCCCACCTGTCAGCTTTCTCTCCTACCCCGCGACGACCCCTTCTTCCCCCAACGCCGTTGCCGTTGCAGCACTAATTCCTCTACTTGAATCCGCCTTAATGCCGCATTAATTCCTCGCCGTGACCACGCAGTATTAAACGCCAGGCTTCCCTCTCCCTTCTCCCCCAGACCATTCACCACAGGAGCCACCAGGCTGCTACAATTTTGACCTCGAAGCTGCTCTGTCCGACGACTTTCCCGGCCGATTCCGGCAGCCCCTCGTCGCCCCTCGCCCCCTCGACCATGCTCACTTGCTCCCCATTCCCAGGCGAATCTCCCCGTAGCGCCAGCTCTCCCGCGCATGCCTTGCAGCCTCGGCTCTGTCCATGTCTGAGCGCCACCGATGATGAACTCGACTCCGACGAGCTATAGCCAACGACCTCGTGCGCCCCTTGCTCACTGGTGAGTGTTCCCGTGATCCTTGAACTCGTGTGCACCTTCCTGATGCGTTATTTTTCTCGTTTGCGTCCCAGAGACTCGCCTTCGACCATGGCCGTGCGTGCCCGAGCCCGCAAGCTACTCCGGCGAGCAATCCCTGCAACACCAGCACGCCCCTCGACAAACAGAAGGCACCTTGAGCTTCCCCACGACACCGCGAACTTGGTGAGCACCTCCTTTCACTCCCTCGCTTCCTATACTCACCGAACCACCGCCACTAGACACGCCGCCGCCACTCGCCGCCGCCAGCGCCGCCCATCTTTGGCAAACGTGTTGCGCGCCGTCCGATCTTGATCTGACGATTAGGATAGAAACTAACCCGAAGGGGTATCGAGTGATATGAGCCGTGCAATTAAACTTAGATCCAACGGATGTTGTCTGTCGATCCAACCGAAGCGGTACCGACGAGTAATATCACGCCACGTGGCTCTGTCCGTTTGAAATAAAAACAGAAATGTCTATTAGATGTTCCAATTTGAAAAATTCATAACTTTCAAACCACACGTCCAAATTTTGCAAATTTTATATCAATGGATTCAGCAAAACAAGTACTTTCTAACCATGCACTTTGTTTAGTAAAAATCTTCTGGTAAAATGTTTGTTTTTATAGAAACTTATGTATGCATGTTTAGAATATAAAAATTGTTCTAAACTGATTTTGGGGATAAAATATTTGGAAAATGGTTTGTTTTGAACCTACTGACCCGAGGAATCAATTGGTGGTTTCAAAAATGTATTTGGTGAAGCAAAAGAATAAAACCTTGAATTAAAACATTTCTAGCCAAATAAATATGGTTTAATTATTAAAAATGTTTTTGGGAGAAAATATTTGGGAAATGTTTTGGAATAAACTCTCTGACCCCAAGCACCAAGTTTTATGACTTAAAAATGTATTCGGTAAACTCTATAAAGAGTGCTACTTTGATATAGGCATTTTCAACCACATAAAATAAGGATTTGATTTGAAAATGGTTTATAGATAAAATCTTTTGCAAATGGTTTTGCCACTTTATAAAATGACCAATAAAGTGTTTTAGAATGTTTATAACCTATTATAAACCACTTTTGTAAATAAAACAAAGTTTGGCATGCTTGCATGCATTGTTTTGTTTCTATCATTTTATGTGATGAATTGCTTGAATGGTAGATTGAAATATTGTTTGCTTGATTGAATTGTAGTGATTTGAAGTGAGTGAACATTGCAAAGATCAAGGAGTGAACTTATACTATCTAACAAAAAGGCAAGTGATGCTTCATACTTTTGTCCCATTATTTTCACTATGCATTAGTGATATTTCTAAGTAGGACTTGCATGGAATTTTTGCTAAGTATAAACTTTGCCATGGGAAATCCTAGTAGATGAACCCTTAGTAGAAATTCCTAAGTTAAGATTCCTACTACTATCATGCTTAGCTTAGCTAGTAGAAAACAAGGGTGGAACATATATTCATGCTATGAAATATTTCTAAGTCTATGGACTTGTGTTTTGTTTAATAAAACAACTAAGTGAATGAATCACCTGGGTGGAATGGAAGGAATGGTTTGTGTTGAGTGGTTCACAAGGCCCATTTCTATGGTTTACCTTGTGTATCTCACTTGTGGACGGCCACCCAGGAACAAAGAGATTTGAGATGTCAAATGTTGAGAAGCTTCAAGTGCAGCCACTTGGCATTATGGGCTCTGCCTGGATCATATATGTTGCAATAACTTAGCCAAATGGACAGTTGGTGGTAGGGGATGATAGGTTGGAACGCGTCCATTCTGGTCTAAGGGAAGGCTTCTGAAAGATCTTTTCTTGGTGAAACCAAGTCTTATGGGAAAGGGCACCACCTCTATAGAGTGAAAAATATAAGTACTTAGCCATGTCCCTGGCAAAGGACAATTTGAGCATCAAGACATGGAAGCTATCAAGAATATCCTCATCCCAATTTCTAAGTTAAAATCTTGTGGGTGAACAAGGGATTGAAGGATCACCAATTTCTATTGGGAGATGCCTTGGGAAAGATTTTGTCAAACAAAAACTTAGAGTTTTCAAATGATAAGGAAAATCTATTTTGAGCAAAGCAAGCCTAATCTCCACTTATCCAAATGCATATAGATGATAGACTCCACAATACTACCATAGTATCACTTGCCAATACAATTCAAATGTATTGACCTTTGTGGCTGTAACTTGTTATGTTGCAGGTTTGTTTGATGTTAGAAAAGTTTGTTGAATAGGATTACAAGTCTACAACCAACATGTCTGCCTGTGGCACTTTGAAGATGAAGGACCCCATGCTATTGTTATATTCTGCTGCATTGTAATGAGATAGCCAAATGAGCTATGTAAGATGTAATAAATTATTTTATTCCTGGTTATAAAGTTGTATTATGACCTTTGTTTCTTGATATTACATCTTAACTGTGGATGCTAGCTATTGATCCAGGGACTAGCATTGTAAACACAGGGATCTCTACCTTATTAAAGGTTGGGAACCTTACAGATGGTATCAGATCATTGTGTTGCCTGTAGGATTGTAACCCTAGGATTGGACAAAACCCCTTATAAAAATAGGAGTTATAATTGTTCCAAAACTTATTTACAAACAATCTTGTAAACTCTTTCCTCAACCATTTTGGTTTTGATTCTACATCTCTTCTATTTCAAACTAGATGGACAAAGCCTACCCCATGGCCAAAGACTTCACCATGAGCAAAGGACTTCATCAACTCTAATGACTTCAACATCTTCAAGTGATTCCAACCTTATTCTCAACAAAGACTTCAACTTTGGATATCACTAAGGACTACAAGTGAGACAAGAAATATTACTCAAGACTTGAAGACTAAGGAATACAACTTAGAAGGAACCATCATCACCTAGAAGTTTTGAGACCAAGATGCAAGAAATTCTCTAAGGATACAAACATCTTGTTCAAGAAGAATCAATTAAGAAGAAAGGAATGATCTCAAGTAAACCATTTAGTTGGACCACCATGTTTAGTTTAAAATCAAACACACCAACTTATGTGGTGTAACAAAAATATTTTTGGTTGCCTAAATATATGCTTGAAACTTGTTGTTTGAGTGGAATGCTTGTTTGTGATTTCTTGCACTTTGCTTGTGTGAATTGTGATGTGTGTGATTAGGGTTTAGGGTTTAGAATTATTCTCTTAGAAATATTTTGCCTATTCTAATCCCAACCCAACCCAAACAGATGACTACTCCAGGAAATTCCAACATCAAGGTTAGTGACAACATCAACAACCAAGAGATGCACATGAGAGAACAACTACTAGCAAACCAAACCCAGTTAAACCAAGTGACAGCCCAATTTATAGCCAACACTAGTGAGGTAGATCCAACCATGCAAAGGTTTTTGGAAACCCAAACCCAATTGTTGCATAAGGTGACAAATCAAATGATCAACATGGGAAACAACTCTTCCAAAGGAGTTTGTGACAACAAGGATGACAAAGATGATATTCTAGAAGGAACCCAAGCTTGCAATATTTGTGGAGACAAGGATCACACTTCCAAAGAGCATGAAGATCAATGCCCCAATTGTGAAGAGAAACATCCAGCTAATCAATGCCCCACAACCCAAGCTACTTGTTACTTATGTGAAGGAAATAATCATGTCCCTATCCAATGCCCCATCTATTCCATAGTTCAACAAAGGAAACAAGGTGGAGTGCAACAACTGATTGCAGACTACCATGAGAGAGCCAAGTCTACCAAGAAGGATGAAGACAAAGGAAAATCTCAGCTTGCTCCACCATGCAATATGACTCAATTTAAAGGACCAAAGAGGAGACATATGTATGATCCAAGGAATAATAAAAGGTCAAGGAGACCAGGAACTTTTCCTACCTTTGAGATAAAATATGAAGAACATGAACTAGAAGCACTCCTAGCTTTGGAGAAGCCCAAGAAGAAAAAGTATAAGGAGATTAGCCAAGTATGGTGCAACAACTGCAAAGAGTTAGGTCACTATGTGTCAACTTGTCCACAGAAGATACGTGAAGAACTCAATCTTATCACATGTTACAATTGTGGTAACCAAGGACATTATGCAAGCAATTGTCCAGAAAAGATGAAGCACAAGATAAAGCCTATGAAGGATCTCAGCCTGGTCACATGTTTCAAGTGTGGAAACAAAGGACACTATGCAGATGTGTGCCCAGAGAGATTTCAACAAGATCCCAAGAAAGCCAAGATGTAATCTAGTTGGAAAAATTTTAAGGGTGGTAATACCCTAGATGCTTTGAGCCAACTTGTAACCCCTATCCTCCCCAAATCTCGGGACGAGATTTATTTTAAGGGTGGTAGCCTGTCACATCCCAAGATTTTCCAAATCTTGTAATGTGAAAAATAAATAAACAAAATAAATTATTGTTGAAATTTAGGGTGAAAAGAAACTTTTGTTTTTAAATGGAAATTAAAACCCCATCTTGAACAAACATTAATTAAAGTTTGAATTCAACAAAATCCAAATCAAGAGAAATGCATTCCTCATAAAATTCATCTGGAAATTTAAACACTTGGAAAATAAATCCAAAACCCTAAACCCTAATGGAATAAAAAATCATTTCCAAGTTATCTCCAAGCCTATGGATTTGATCCATATAAAATTTATCATCAAACATTTACAAATGATCAATAAATACAAATTGAGATATATTAAAACCATATAAATTGGTTTCACTTAATTTGGAACCATAAATAAAATCCTATGAATTTAAATAAGATAAGGAAATTAAATTTCCAAAGCTAATAAAGAATCTATCAATAAATCCATACCAAATGGTGAGAAAATAATCCTAAAGACATTTAAAGGGTTAAATAAATATTAAATAAGATTTTACAAATTGGAATCACCAAGTTTGGATCTCTAAATAAAAAGATATGGATTTTATAAGATGAAGAAAGAAATATTAAATAAGGAATATTTAAAGACCAAATAAAATCTTGGACAAATACATAAGCAAATGGAATGAATTATAATCCAAATCCAAATAAAATAAAAGGATAAAGAATTTCCAAAATAAAATAAAATGGCATTAACCATTCTATCCCTATTTTAAATAAAGACAAATCTCTAATAAGAATAATTATATAATTCATGAGAAAATAGTATTTTGGAATTTACCCAAGTGGAATAAAAGTTGTTTAATTAATTTAAATAAAATAAAACTTCCAAAAAAAATTTAGGGAATTAAAACTATATCTAATTCCATTGGAATTAAAACAAATACCCAATTCAAATGATTTATGAATCATATTAAATACTTTCCAAATAATTCAAGATGAATATTTTGACACCCTAATAATCAAATAAAAACCTACTGAAAAGATTTGGAAGATTTTGGGAATTTAAATGGTGTTTAAAAATATTATTAAATCTTATTTGATTTAAAACAAGGGCCTTTTTGAATAATTAAAAAGACCCCAAAAAAGAATAAAGTTTTATTCAAAATTTGACTTCAGATTATGTTACTAATCAGTATTTAAACCTACACAAATTTTGGTTGAGGTTTGAATTCAAATGGATGATTGAATTGATTAAATAAAATCAAAACAAAATATTAGAAAAGGAAAAAGAAAAGCAAAACAGTACAAAAAAATGAACAGGTGCAGCCCAGCCAGCAGGCCCAACTAAGCCCAGTCCAGCCCACCTCTCTCCCTCTCACCCCGAACGAATCGTTTTCTCACCACTACTCTCACCCGCTCACTCGCTGACTACTGGACCCCACTCCCCCTCTCTCTCTCACGCAGACAGACACGCCCCACCTGTCAGCTTTCTCTCCTACCCCGCGACGACCCCTTCTTCCCCCAGCGCCGCTGCCGTTGCAGCACTAATTCCTCTGCTTGAATCCGCCTTAATGTCGCGTTAATTCCTCGCCGTGACCACGCAGTATTAAACTCCAAGCTTCCCTCTCCCTTCTCCCCCAGACCACACCCCACAGGAGCCACCAGGCTGCTACAATTTTGACCTTGAAGCTCCTCTGTCCAACGACTTTCCCAGCCGATTCCGGCAGCCCCTCGTCTCCCCTCGCCCCCTCGACCATGCTCACTTGCTCCCCATTCCAAGGCGAACCTCCCCATAACGCCAGCTCGCCCGCGCATGCCTTGCAGCCTCGGCTCTGTCCATGTCTGAGCGCCACCGATGATGAACTCGACTCCGGCGAGCTATAGCCAACGACCTCGTGCGCCCCTTGCTCACTGGTGAGTGTTCCCGTGATCCTTGAACTCGTGTGCACCTTCCTGATGCGTTATTTTGCTCGTTTGCGTCCTAGAGACTCGCCTTCGACCACGGCCGTGCGTGCCCGAGCCCGCAAGCTACTCCGGCGAGCAATCCCTGCAACTCCAGCGCGCCCCTAGACAAACAGAAGGCACCTTGAGCTTCCCCAAGACACCACGAACTCGGTGAGCACCTCCTTTCACTCCCTCGCTTCCTAGACTCACCGAACCACCGCCACCAGACACGCCGCCGCCACTCGCCGTCGCCAGCGCCGCCCATCTTTGGCAAACGTGCTGCGCGCCGTCCGATCTTGATCTGACGATTAGGATAGAAACTAACCCGAAGGGATATCGAGTGATATGAGCCACACGATTAAACTTAGATCCAACGGCTGTTGTCTGTCGATCCAACCGAAGCGGTACCGACGAGTAATATCATGTCACGTGGCTCTGTCCGTTTGAAATAAAAACAGAAATGTCTATTAGATGTTCCAATTTGAAAAATTCATAACTTTCAAACCACACGTCCAAATTTTGCAAATTTTATATCAATGGATTCAGCAAAACAAGTACTTTCTAACCATGCACTTTGTTTAGTAAAAATCTTCTGGTAAATTTTTTGTTTTTGCAGAAACTTATGTATGCATATTTAGAATATAAAAATTGTTCTATAATGATTTTGGGGATAAAATATTTGGCAAATGGTTTGTTTTGAACCTACTGACCCTAGGAATGAATTGGTGGTTTCAAAAATGTATTTGGTGAAGCAAAAGAATAAAACCTTGAATTAAAACATTTCTAGCCAAATAAAAATATGGTTTAATTATTAAAAATGTTTTTGGGAGAAAATCTTTGGGAAATGTTTTGGAATAAACTCTCTGACACCAAGCATCAAGTTTTATGACTTAAAAATGTATTTGGTAAACTCTATAAAGAGTGCTACTTTGATATAGGCATTTTCAACCACATAAAATAAGGATTTGATTTGAAAATGGTTTATAGATAAAATCTTTTGCAAATGGTTTTGCCACTTTATAAAATGACCAATAAAGTGTTTTAGAATGTTTATAACCTATTATAAACCACTTATGTAAATAAAACAAAGTTTGGCATGCTTGCATGCATTGTTTTGTTTCTATCATTTTATGTGATGAATTTCTTGAATGGTAGATTGAAATATTGTTTGCTTGATTGAATTGTAGTGATTTGAAGTGAGTGAACATTGCAAAGATCAAGGAGTGAACTTATACTCTCTACCAAAAAGGCAAGTGATGCTTCATACTTTTGTCCCATTATTTTCACTATGCATTAGTGATATTTCTAAGTAGGCTTGCATGGAATTTTTGCTAAGTATAAACTATGCCATGGGAAATCCTGGTAGATGAACCCTTAGTAGAAATTCCTAAGTTAAGATTCCTAATACTATCATGCTTAGCTTAGCTAGTAGAAAACAAGGGTGGAATATATATTCATGCTATGAAATATTTCTAAGTCTATGGACTTGTGTTTTGTTTAATAAAACAACTAAGTGAATGAATCACCTGGGTGGAATGGAAGGAATGGTTTGTGTTGAGTGGTTCACAAGGCCCATTTCTATGGTTTACCTTGTGTATCTCACTTGTGGACGGCCACCCAGGAACAAAGAGATTTGAGATGTCAAATGTTGAGAAGCTTCAAGTGCAGCCACTTGGCATTATGGGCTCTGCCTGGATCATATATGTTGCAATAACTTAGCCAAATGGACAGTTGGTGGTAGGGGATGATAGGTTGGAACGCGTCCATTCTGGTCTAAGGGAAGGCTTCTGAAAGATCTTGTCTTGGTGAAACCAAGTCTTATGGGAAAGGGCACCACCTCTATAGAGTGAAAAATCTAAGTACTTAGCCATGTCCCTGGCAAAGGACAATTTGAGCATCAAGACATGGAAGCTATCAAGAATATCCTCATCCCAATTTCTAAGTTAAAATCTTGTGGGTGAACAAGGGATTGAAGGATCACCAATTTCTATTGGGAGATGCCTTGGGAAAGATTTTGTCAAACAAAAACTTAGAGTTTTCAAATGATAAGGAAAATCTATTTTGAGCAAAGCAAGCCTAAGCTCCACTTATCCAAATGCATATAGATGATAGACTCCACAATACTACCATAGTATCACTTGCCAATACAATTCAAATGTATTGACCTTTGTGGCTGTAACTTGTTATGTTGCAGGTTTGTTTGATGTTAGAAAAGTTTGTTGAATAGGATTACAAGTCTACAACCAACATGTCTGCCTGTGGCACTTTGAAGATGAAGGACCCCATGCTATTTTTATATTCTACTGCATTGTAATGAGATAGCCAAATGAGCTATGTAAGATGTAATAAATTATTTTATTCCTGGTTATAAAGTTGTATTATGAACTTTGTTTCTTGATATTACATCTTAACTGTGGATGCTAGCTATTGATCCAGGGACTAGCATTGTAAACACAGGGATCTCTACCTTATTAAAGGTTGGGATCCTTACAGTCGGTGTCAGGCATAAGGGACTATGGTACTTGGATAGACATGAAACAGATGATGCATTATGCACCGCTTTGACAGTTGTTGCTGGTGACGATGAAGCGAAGGTGATACTCTTACATTGTCGGATGGGCCATATGTCCTTTGATACTATGAGTAAGATATTTCCCGAAGAAATGAAGAAGGTGGATAAATAAAAACTTGTGTGTGATGCTTGTGAATATGGAAAACACACAAGGACATCATATGTGAGCCATGGACTCCGAAGCACATCGCCTTTCGTGTTGATTCACTCTGATGTCTGGACTTCTCCCGTGGTCTCTATTAGTGGAATGAAGTACTTTGTCACCTTCATTGAATGTTAATCACGGATGACTTGGATATATCTCATGAAACAAAAAAGTGAGGAGCTTAGTTGTTATAGGGACTTCTATGCATATATCCAAAATTGTTTCAACATTGGTATTCAAATTATCAGGACTGATAATGGGACAGAGTATGTGAACCATGAATTTGGCAACTTTCTTTCAGAAAAAGGAATACTTCATCAAAATTCATGCCCTGATACTTCTCTACAGAATGGAGTAGCTGAGAGGAAGAATTGACATCTGCTGGAGGTATCCTGATCACTTATGTTTACTATGAATCTGCCAAAATTCTTATGGAGTGAAGCAATTATGACTGCTAGTTATCTCATCAACCGAATGCATCAAGAATTCTTGGGATGAAGACCTCATATGAAATGATCTTTGGTAAACAATGAGTTCATTGTTCCACCAAAGGTGTTTGGGTGTACATTCTTTGTTAGAGACCATAGACCTTTAGTAGGAAAATTGGACCCACGTGCTGTGAAGTGCATCTTCATTGGATACCCATATGGACAAAAGAGCTACAAGTGTTGGAGCCCTAGTGAATGGAGAACATTTGTTAGCATGGATATAACATTTAGAGAGTCCGAGCCATTCTACGGAGAGAAGATGGACATCAGCTTGTTGTTTGACTTTGACTCTCCTAGCATAATTGATGCTAGTCGAGAGGGGAGACTGAACTGGTGAGGACAAAGGAAGATGAACAATCGACAGTTGTTGTTGGTTCAATTCCATCTCCTGCGAGTGAAGAGAGATGGAAAAATCCAAATGAGGAAGAAAATTTAAGGGTGCATACAAGGATACAAGCTACAAGTGAAGAGAGATGGAGAAAACCGAACGAGGAAGAAAACTTAAAAGTGTATACATAGAGAAAACTGCAACATGAGCGGCAGCAACAGGATCCTACAGTAGGTGACACACAAGTGCAGGGGAGCAACTTGCTCCAACAAGTGTTGAAATTGTTGAATTGACTGAGGGCATGGGTCCATATAATGCGAGAGATTCAATGGACTTGCCCATTTCCTTAAGAAAAGGAATCCGAGTTGGAGCTATAAAACCTTCAAATTGTTATCGAGATGAGCATGACATAACTAATTATGTATCGTATACATCTCTATCAACAAACTACATGGCCTTCATTGCATCATTGCAATCCGTGGTGATCCCAAGAGACTGGAAAGTAGCAAAGCAAGACCCGAAGTGGCGAGAGGCCATGATAGAGGATTTAAATGCTCTTGAAAGGAATAAAACTTGGGAACTTGTACATCATCTAGCAGAAAAAGGGAGTTGTTGAGTGTAAATGGATTTACACTATAAAACAAAATACAGAAGGGAAAATTGAAAGGTACAAGGCAAGACTAGTTGCGAGAGGATATAGTCAAGCATATGGGATTGACTATGACGAGACATTTGAACCGGAAGCAAATATGAACACAATGAGGATCCTTATCTCTTGTGCAACTAACTTCGGGTGGCCTTTGCATCAGTTGGATGTCAAGAATGCATTCTTGCATGGAGATTTATAGGAGGAGGTATACATGGAGATCCCACCTGGTTTCTCCACTCCCAGAACATCAGGAAAGGTATGCAGGTTGAGAAAATCTCTATACAGCCTCAAGCAATCTCCACGGGCATGGTTTGATAGATTTAGACAAGCTATATGCGGCATTGGATATAAGCAGTGTAATGGGGATCATACAATGTTCTATCGGCATTCAAATAGCCAGATTACAGTCCTTGTTGTATATGTTGATGATATCATAATCACAGGAGATGATGCGGTGGAGATATCACGACCGGAAGAAAACCTATGCAAAGAATTTGAGGTGAAGGATCTTGGTCAACTCAAGTACTTTCTTGGCATAGAAATTTCTAGATCCCCCAAAGGGATTATGCTCTCCCAGTGGAAGTATGTATTGGACTTTCTTAGTGACATGGGCATGCTTAGGTGTCGGGTTGCATCAACACCTATCGACCAAAACCACAAATTATGTGCTGAATCTGGTAATCCAATGGATAAGGAGAAGTACCAGAAGCTTGTTAGAAGGCTCATCTATCTATGTCACACAAGACCTGATATTTCATATGCAGTGAGTGTAGTGAGCAGATACATGCATGATCCTAGGAGCGGACACTTGGATGCGGTCAATCAAATCCTCCGGTACTTGAAGGGTAGTCCAGGAAAGGGGCTATGGTTCAAAAGGAATGGTCATCTAAATGTGGATGGGTATTGTGATGCTGACTGGGAAAGTTGCTTGGATGATAGGAGATCAACTTCTGGGTATTGCATGTTTGTTGGGGGAAATTTGGCGTCATGGCAAAGTAAGAAGCAGTCGGTGGTTTCAAAGTCAACAGCTGAAGCTGAATATAGAGCTATGTTGCAAGGTTTAAGTGAGATGTTATGGTTGAGGAATCTTTTTTCAGAGCTGAAAGTGTTGAGGAAAGGCCCTTTAAATTTGTGGTGTGACAACCAGTCGGCGATCAATATCGCAAACTACCCTGTTCAGCATGATAGACCAAGCATGTGGAGATTGATCGCTTCTTCATAAAGGAGAAGTTGGATGACAGTATAATTAAGATAAGTCATGTAACCTCTAGCGAACAAATCGCTAACTGTTTAACTAAAGGATTATGAATTAAAGAGTGTAGTTCAACTTGTAACAAGATGGGAATGCTAGATATCTATCACCCATCTTGAGGGGGCGTGTTGGACACCGTGTTAGTATAAAAGTGGTGTCCTAGGAGAGCCTAGAATATTTCAGTGAGTGTTAGTATAGTAGTGTTGGAATTTGGTGAGTTTTGGGCTTTTGGCCGATTAGACAAATTCTGAAATTCTCTTTGGCCCACTTATATATGGCAGCATATGGCTGTGTAGTGGTGCTAAAGTTTAGTCCCACATTGCTAGTTGAAGGGGAGTTTGACCACCTTATATAGTAGAGTGTTGCACCACTCACTAAGGTGTGACAAGAAGAGTAGCCCTCGCGCACTCCTCCTCCGACGCCGCCCGCCTCGCCTCGCCTCGCCTCGCCTCGCCTCGCCTCGCCTCGCCTCACCTCGTCACGACGCGCGCGCGCCGCGGGTTGCGGGAATCTCGCCGAGCCGAGCTTTATTTTGCTTGTTGGGAAAACTGAATATGAGTCATTAACGGACGCGTTAATTACAACCATTTCCAGTTTTTATGGACGTGGCTGTTACCGACTCGGACGGATCCTCCTAACCTACACTATATAAGCGTCCGGGATAAACCTAATCGGCACCGTATCAAGCCACACACGCGCCTACCTCTAGAACCTTGCGCCGCCGCTTTCGTCTTCCTCATCCCGGCTTGCGGCATGCACCGCAGATCAGGACAGTAGGCCTCCGAAACCCCGCCTCTCGTGAACCTGTACGAGTGAGGGGCGATCAGGTTTTTGGGGAGCGCTTAGCGCGACTACTGGCAACTACGACGTCCTCGGACGATGAGTTCCCTGACGACGACTTCTTCCCGGACGTCACCAATCTCTTCGACAACCTCAACATGGGCGACGCTGCTGCGACTGCTATTTAGCCTACTGTGTACGTGATACTCAACCGTCTTTTTCGGATTATGTTAGAGTTCTCTGTTCTAGCGTTTGCTGTAGATGTGATAGGTTTATCTCCTATAGATGTAATCTGTTCATCTACTTTGTTGATCTGTATAATTGGTTTTAGTACCGTTTGTATGATCATGTTTTATCAGTTTATTATTCGGATTAAATCATATGGATTATTGCTTATATTTCCAACAATCCAAAAACCTGATTATAGGCAACTGAATTCCACTGGTGTAGCCGCGGCTACTAGGCCGCCTCCATTTGATGGCATGCACTATAAGAGATGGCGCAATAGAGCAGTTCTCTGGTTTGAAAACCTAAACTGCTCTAGCGCCACTCTTGGCAATCCTGAAGGAGATATTTCTGCTGAGCAGGAAGCGAACTTTAAGAAAGCCGATACCATGTTTATGTCGGCTTTGTTCAGTGTTCTTGGGGATAACATTGTTGACCCATATATGTCATTTGATAATGGCAAGGACACGTGGGAAGCGCTCGAGGCCAAGTTTGGGGTCTCGGACGCTGGCACTGAGCTGTATGTCATGGAGCAATTCTATGACTACAAGATGGTTGATGAGCGCTCCGTCGTTGAGCAAGCTCATGAGATACAATCACTTGCCAAAGAACTTGAGCAGTTCAAGTGTTCCTTACCGGACAAATTTGTGGCTGGTGGCATTATTGCCAAGCTTCCTCCTTCGTGGAGGAACTTTGCTACTTCTCTGAAACATAAGAGACAAGAGTTTTCCGTTACGGATCTCATTGGGTCTCTTCATGTGGAAGAGAAGGCGAGAGCAAAGGAAAAAACTGCTCGAGGACTTGAGGGAGGTTCTACTGCCAATTTAGTGCAGAGGAAAAACTTCCAATCCCACAAGTTCAAGAATAAGAACAAAACTGAAGGAAAGGGAAAGTTCGATGGCAAGAACAAGGCCACGCACTCAACCAACTTCAAGAAGAAAAATGATAAGAGGAAAGGCTCTTGCCACGTCTGTGGTGATCCTGATCATTGGGCTCCTAGCTACCCTAATCGCTTTGACAAGCGTCAAAATAGGAACATCGGCAAGTACGCTAATCTTGTTATTAGCTATACTGAGATGAAGGATGCTGGGTACGGTATTTTACCTACTATCCTTTCAGTATGTCATTCTCCTGATTGGTGGATAGACACGGGTGCTAATACACATGTATGTTCTGATGTTTCCATGTTTTCCTCTTATCAGGTCTCAAGGACCTCTTCCGTGCTGATGGGAAACGGCTCACGTGCTTCTGTTCATGGCGTTGGTACGGTAAATCTGAAGTTTACTTCGGGGAAGACCGTATAGCTGAAGAATGTGCAGCACATTCCCTCCATCAATAAGAATCTCGTCAGCGGATCGCTTTTATGTCGAGAAGGCTTTAAGTTGGTTTTTGAGTCCAATAAAGTTGTAATTTCTAAGTATGTACAATTTGTTGGAAAGGGTTATGAGTGTGGAGGTCTGTTCCGCTTGTCTTTGTTAGACTCATGTACTAAAGTTATTAATCATGTTTGCAATGATAATGAGTCCAATGTTTAGCATTCACGACTCTGTCATATTAACTTTGGTTGCATGACGCGGCTAGCCAATATGAGTTTACTTCCGAAATTTACCACTGTCAAAGGTTCTAAGTGCCAAGTTTGTGTGCAAGCAAAGCAACCCCGCAAGTCTCATACAATGCGAACAGAAACTTAGCACCGCTAGAACTTATACATTCAGATCTTTGTGAAAGGAATGGTGTGTTGACAAAAGGTGGAAAAAGATACTTTATGACGTTGATTGATGACTCCACTAGATACTGCTATGTTTATCTTCTGAAATCTAAAGATGAAGCTTTGAACTACTTCAAAATCTATAAAGTGAGGCGAGAAAACCAACTTGATCTTAAAATCAAGCGCTAAGGTCGGATCGTGGTGGAGAGTACTTTTCAAATGAATTTGATTTATTCTGTATGGAACATGGTATTATACATGAGGACACCTCCTACTCACCTCGGTCAAATGGGGTGGCGAAAGAAAGAACCGCACTCTAACTGATTTGGTTAACGCCATGTTAGATACATCGGGTCTTTCCAAGGAATGGTGGGGGGAGGCGCTAATGACTACGTGTCATGTCCTAAACCGTGTTCCTGTAAAGGATAAAACCATGACTCCATTTGAGGAATGGGAAAAGAAAAGGCTTAAACTCTCTTACTTACGAACTTGGGGTTGTTTGGCGAAAGTCAATATTCCAATACCCAAGAAGCGAAATCTTGGACCAAAAACCATTGATTGTGTTTTTCTGGGATATGCTTTTCATAGCATTGGCTATAGATTTTTGATAGTAAAATCTGAGGTATCCGACATGCATGTTGGTACAATTATGGAGTCGAATGATGCGACTTTCTTTGAGGACATCTTTCCTATGAAAGGCATGTCTAGCTCATTAAATTAGGAGATGACTAGTTCATCTAGTCAGGAATTTTCTATAATTCCTGAACCCACTATGCCGATAGAACACTCTAATGATCCTTTGGAGGATGACAATGAAGCTCCCAAAAGGAGCAAGAGACAAAGGACTGCAAAGTCATTTGGTGATGATTTCATTGTGTACCTTGTGGATGATACTCCCACTTCTATTTCAGAAGCCTATGCATCTCAAGATCCGACTCTTTGGAAGGAAGCTGTCCAAAGCGAGATGGACTCCATCTTAGCTAATGGTACTTGGGAAATCACTGATCGTCCTTATGGGTGTAAACCTGTAGGATGTAAATGGGTGTTCAAGAAAAAACTTAGACCTGATGGTACTATTGAAAAGTACAAGGCACGTCTTGTGGCTAAGGGTTATACTCAAAAGGAAGGTGAAGACTTCTTCGATACCTACTCACCTGTAGCCAGATTGACCACTATTCGAGTACTACTTTCCTTGGCTGCCTCACATGGTCTTCTCGTTCATCAAATGGACGTTAAGACGGCTTTTCTAAATGGAGAGCTAGATGAGGAAATTTATATGGAGCAGCCTGACGGATTTGTAGTAAATGGTCAAGAAGGAAAGGTGTGTAAGTTAGTGAAGTCTTTGTATGGTCTTAAGCAAGCTCCTAAGCAGTAGCATGAGAAGTTTGAAAGAACTTTAACTGCTGAAGGCTTTGTTGTAAATGAAGCTAACAAATGTGTGTACTATCGCCATGGTGGGGGCGAGGGAGTTATTATGTGTCTCTATGTTGATGACATATTGATATTCGGGACCAACCTTTCTGTTATCGAGGAGGTCAAAGAGTTCCTATCTCGCTGCTTTTAGATGAAGGACTTGGGAGTGGCTGATGTAATCTTAAACATCAAGCTACTAAAGGATGACAAGGGATTACATTGCTTCAGTCTCACTATGTGGAAAATATATTGAGTCGCTTCGGGTATAGCGACTGCAATTCTTCTCCAACGCCTTATGATCCGAGTGTGCTATTTCGAAATAATCGAAGGACTAAAGATCAATTGAGATATTCTCAAATCATTGGCTCGCTCATGTATTTAGCCAGCGCTACTAGACCTGACATCTCCTTTGCTGTAAGCAAACTGAGTCGATTTGTGTTAAATCCTGGAGATGATCATTGACATGCTATTGAAAGAGTTTTGCGCTATTTGAAAGGCACTGTGATATATGGTATTCACTATACTGGGTATCCTCGGGTACTTGAGGGTTATAGTGATTCAAACTGGATATCTGATGCTGATGAGATTAAGGCCACAAGTGGTTATTTGTTTACACTTGGTGGTGGCGCTATTTTCTAGAAGTCTTGCAAGAAGACCATCTTAACGAGGTTAACTATGGAAGCAGAACTCACATCGTTAGACACAACCACTGTTGAAGCAAAGTGGCTTCGTGAGCTCTTGATGGACTTACCTGTGGTTGAAAAACCAATACCCGCCATCCCGATGAACTGTGATAATCAAACTGTGATCATCAAAGTAAACAGTTCTAAGGATAATATGAAGTCATCAAGGCATGTGAAGAGGAGATTGAAATCTGTCAGGAAACTAAGAAACTCCGGAGTTATTGCGTTGGATTATATCCAAACATCTAAAAACCTGACAGATCCCTTCACAAAGGGTTTATCACGCAATGTGATAGATAATGCATCGAGGGAGATGGGTTTGAGACCCACGCTATGAGTTGATCTCAGTGGCAACCCACTCTATGTGATCGGAGATCCCATGAATTAGAGTTGGGAGACAAGCTGTTGGTCAGCTGAGAGGAGAGTATCCCTATATTATATTTACATCTCCATAAAGATGCAATACTCTCTTAATCTGCATGGAAGGTTGATATTTATCTTAATGTGTTCCAAGTGGCTTTTTATAGTGGAGATGTTGTCCTGCAGAACATCTCTTGAGGAACACACCTATATGAGTCTGACTGTCAAACGTCGCAGTCTGTGAGAGTTGGATGCTCTCTAATAAACTCATGAAAGGTCTTGGAGTATGACGCATAAGCTTCAAACCGCGAGAAAGCCGACGGTAGCCCTGTATCGGTCTAGATTTTGTGTGAAACTAGCGCGCAGAAAACTTGTAGTTCAAGGCATAGTACACTATTTAAGTTGCTAGCTAACATGAAGTTTAACGTGGAAGTTCAACTTAACAGTCTCCACTACACACCTGTATATAAAACAATGTTCTGGAATAAAAGTGATGTGATGTGCCAATGAGACTTTGTGGGGGATTGTTGAAATTTGGTGAGTTTTGGGCTTTTGGCCCATTAGACAAATTCTGAAATTCTCTTTGGCCCACTTGTATATGGCAGCATATGGCTGTGTAGTGGTGCTAAAGTTTAGTCCCACATTTCTAGTTGAAGGGGAGTTGGACCACCTTATATAGTAGAGTGTTGCCCCACTCACTAAGGTGTGACAAGAAGAGTAGCCCTCGCGCACTCCTCCTCCGACGCCTACCGCCTAAATCACGGCACAAGCGCCTTGTAGCGGTTACGGGTTATGGTTGCGGGAATCTCGCCGAGCCGAGCTTTATTTTGTTTGTTGGGAAAACTAAATATGAGTCATTAACGGACGCATTAATTACAGCCGTTTCCAGTTTTTATGGACGTGGTTGTTACCGACTCGGACGTGGGCTGAGCCCACAATCCTCCTAACTTGCACTATATAAGCGTCCGGGGTAAACCTAATCGGCACCGTATCAACCCACACACGCGCCTACCTCCAGAACCTTGCGCCGCCGCTTTCGTCTTTCTCATCCCGGCTTGCGGCGTGCACCGCAGATCGGGACAGTAGGCCTCCAGAACCCCGCCTCTTGTGAACCTGTACGGTTGAGGGGCGATCAGGTTTTTGGTGAGCGCTTAGCGCGACTACTGGCAACTACGACGTCCTCCGATGACGAGTTCCCTGACGACGACTTCTTCCCGGACGTCACCAATCTTTTTGACAACCTCAACATGGGCGACGCTGCTGCGACCGCTGCGGCTGCTATTCAGCCTACTCTGTACGTGATACTCAACTGTCTTTTTTGGATTATGTTAGAGTTCTCTGTTCTAGCGTTTGCTATAGATGTGATAGGTTTATCTCCTATAGATGTAATCTGTTCATCTACTTTTTTTATCTGCATAATTGGTTTTAGTACTGTTTGTATGATCATGTTTTATCAGTTTATTATTCGGATTAAATCATATGGATTATTGCTTATATTTTCAACAAGTAGTGCTGTCCTAGGAGAGTTTGAAAGTGCCAGCAAATGTTGGAGTCTAAGCTAGTGTCCTGGTAGAGTCTAGAGTATTCCAGTGTACTAGATAAGGTGTAGCGTAAGTTTAGCTATATATAAAAGGGTATGGTGGTCCAAGGGACTAGCCGTCCAGAATTTCCCCCCTAAAGACTACAGGGATGAATCTTATGCTCTACTGTCGACTGCAATAGCTGAAATCTTTGGCTTATTTTATAGGAAATATGTTACTCATTTGACAAGAAATATGTCAGCATTATTATTTCGTTAAGATATCTCCTTTTAGGTTCTGAAGTTTTATCCTGAAGGCAACACTAATTTTATGAGTTTCAATATGGTTCCGGCAAGAATGTTTCCCAGCTGTATGCTTCCGTTTATAACTGCATGTCGTGTTGCTAGAATTCGTAAGATGAACTTGATTTTCCTACTGAGCATGAAAATCCTACAATATAGGTCTGCTCCATTTAGAAAGAAAAACTCCTCTACGATGTAAGTCCACCGGTCCGGACTAGCTGCGGCTCTTCTCAACCTATCTGTCCTTTGTGTTTTATCCTCCAGTTGGCCAAGAAGCAGAAGGTGGTCAAGAAGACTAGAGAAGGCATGGAGTGACACCATGGATTGTAACGGTAAAAAAACCATACGTGTTATGCCTGGCTATTACAGATCAAATCATCCTTTTGCAATAACCCTATAAAAACGGCAAGACGAAGCTCGCATGTTCGTTTAGTTTTCTTTACGGATGCTGCGGATGAGCTACGCTAACTGTCGTAACTATGGAAGGCACCAACGGTTAATTTTGATGTGGCGCTCGTGTCTGCCGACTTGGTGTCACTTTGAGGATTGGGAGAACTTTAATTGTGATTTTATCACCTGGTGAAATACCAAAGTCTGGAACATCCATGGGGTATAAAATTTGTGACCTTGTTGATATCCATCAATAGTTGGTCATAATTCAAAGATCTTATGTGGGAACAAATATAGATGAGGTGTGCTTCAGTCCCCCCCCCCCCCTCCCCCTCCCCTAAACTTAAGCTTTATTTCTTTGATCCGTCGAAACCCATATCGAGGCCACGTATATCTCTGTATATGTGTACTCGGTCGAACCGGGTATAATCCACGCTCCGGACGGCTGCTTCCACCTCCTATTATCGCGATCTACGTCTTTGCATGTCATATTTAAATTTTTTGTTGTTGTTGTTATATAACTTACGATTTTCGCATTCCGGAGACATATAAGTATACGTGTACGCAGGGCCGGCTTTGAACCTAGGCCACCTTGTGCAACGGCCTAGGGCCCACGCCTACAAGGGGGCCCATAATTTCATCTTCCTATGTACATATTATTTATATTGGGTAAAAAATATTAACAACAACCCAGCATAGGTAATTCAAAAAAGCATGTTGGCACTCACTATTCGCGTCTTAGCAATTGTGGCTTGGTCTATCTTTCGTTTTCAACTAGTCTACTCCTGTCGGTGGTCTACGCGAGTACAAGACTGCCTCACGTCCACTCGACCCTGGCTCGGGCACACCTATAGCCTACTCGCTCCACATATATAGGTGTTATAATGCGTAAACATAAATCACTTCCTATGAATAAAAATAAAAGAAAACCAAAAACGAAAGCATCAGCTTATTCAATCCTAAACGGAACAAAGCCGCAAATAGCATTGATGTCTCCGTATGCGTCCATGTTGTTAACTTTGCCTAGGGCCTCGCAAAATGTAGAGCCGGCCCTGCGTGTACGGTGAGTATACGTATAAGAGGACCATATATACTTCGGGTGAGTTCGTACGGTCCTCTAAACAATCGGTATCGAGTTTTTGTTTGTCGGGGGAGGGGAGGAAGGGGAGGGAGGGGGGGGGGGCACCGAAGCAAAAGTGAATATAGATATCAACGATGACACAAGGGATTATTAAACTGGTACCCGCGAAAAACAGAGCGATTAAACTGATGACTGGCTACTGCCGAAGTACCACGTCTTTTATCCTCTCGGTGTCTTTTCAGTTCACAAACTGTTCGGGCAATGTTCAGTTTTTCGTGATCTACAGAGACATTCTTGCAAATATGACTTCGGTAGGGTACCTCTCTGAGACCAAATTAGTTGACTTGTTTTTGTCTAATTCGGATGTATCTAGCATTAAAACAAGTCTAGATACATCCGAATCTAGACAAATTTTAGTCAAGTAATTTGAATTGGAGAGAGTAGTAAAAAGACCATTTCAGTATCAGTATATGGTAATGGTGAACAAATGGATAATGAGTAATGAATCTCAGCATAAGGAACTATATTGGAAAATAAACAACATTCCGCATACAGATCCAAGCTAAATGACTGGGAGTTAATCCATAATAATCAAAACTAAACTTAAGATCTAGTGGCATCGTAAATTGCTAAGAGACTAATGGTGTTGGATCAAGGAGGCAGTGTAGGACGCGATGTCCGCATATTGTGTTCACGATATGTTGTGGGTGACAAAGGAGGCGGTGGTGGCAATGGCCTCACACCACATCGACGATATGTTGGTGGTGGTACAGACGGTGGGGAGGGATGACGCGGCATTACAGAGGCCCTAGCTCGGGCTGGTTTTGGCGCCGGAGGTACTCTCGTCGGGAGCCTCCCCATTACACCCACTGGCAAAAGCACATTTGAGGTGGATAGGACGGCCAGGATGGCCAAGATGACGGCCAGGATCTTGAAGAGTTTCATGTTGGCTAGACAATCGGTTGCTCTCAGTGGTGATCCAGCAAGCTCAACTTATAGCAGGGCTTGTGGTTGACACATTGACTTGACTTTGTAATTTGTTTGAAACTGTCAAACTCAGCGGAGCGCAAAAATTGGGACGCCGAGTCCAGTTCAGTGGAACCACCCACATAGGTCTCGCGTCTCGCGTCGTCCCCGCGAGGGCGACCGAGGCGCGCCCCTGGCCGGCCGCCTCCTCCCCCTCCCTCCCCGTTCCCTCCCCTGCCGCCGCCGGCGAGCTCCGCCCGGCAAATTCCGCACGGGCCGGCGGCGGCAGGCCCTCCATTACCCGACGCGGTGGCTCCTCGCGGCGGCCTGGCGGCGGTGAGGACTGGCGGGGCGACGAGCTCGACCGGCGGGCGGCGCATCTGTGGAGGGCTGTCTCCGGGCGCCGCGGCCGCGGCCCCTCCCCCGACGGCGCGTCTGGCTTAGCCGGCGCCCAGCTCGGCGGCGGGAGCTTCAGCAGCAGCGTAGCGGAGGCTCCGGCAGCGAGACATGGCGGCCTAGCTCGTACATCGGCGGCGCTGGTAGATCAGCACGGCTTGCAGTGGGAGGCGGCGTTGATGGCACAGCTGCGGCGGTGCGGTGGAGGGCCCGATCTGGGCCCGATCTGGGCTTGGCCGGGCCTGATCTGGGCCTGATCTAGGCCTAGTCGGTACTGCTGCTGCGCCCGGACGGCAATCACCGTGGGTGATGGAGGGTTGTTCCCCTCCCCTAGGCTGTCGGGTGGCTCGGTTCTGGCAGGTCTGTGCTTGATCTACCCGCCCTCCTTGGCGTCGGCGATGTGGCGTGGGTTGGAGACTTGGCTCGAGTTCGTGGGCCGGGCGGCTCGGAAGGTGGACTGCAGGCGGCTCTTGGCGAGCGACGTGGCGGTGGTGGTCCTTCTCTTTGGTCATGTGGGTGGCGAGGCGGGCGTTGGGGACTTCGGTGTTGGCGTTGTTTGGCCGGCAGCTCCCATCGTGTCGAGGCGGACTCGAGGACATCGGCGTGGGCGGGTGATGGCGCGGCTTGAAGGTTTTTCGAGCGAAGCTCGGTGCTTGACCGGCACCAGCGATACTGCGGGTATCGTGACCCTCTTGGGGGCGCCGCTGCGGCTACCTTCTCCGTGTTTAGGCTCCGGGTGAAAACCCTTGACTTTCGGTCTCGGCGGCGGCGGCGTTGTGCGTCGTTACCCTCTTGGGGCGTCGTTGTGGAGCGCCGGTTCTCCCCGCTCTCGGGTGGTTGTCTTCGGTGGCGAGTTGTGGTCTTTCGTGTGTTTCTTGTTTATCTTGATCTGCTTTGTAAGGGGGTTCTCCCATCACCTTGTATCAGTTCGGCCGATGTGGCTTTATTTATAAAGCGGGGCGAAAGCCTATTTCGAGAGAGAGAAACTGTCAAACTTTGGATAGTTGACTTAACTTGCACTACCTAGATCAGAGAGCACACATGCCTTGTCGGGCATCGGAATCTTCACTCTTCAAGCTGAGACAGTGAGACAAAGAGCAAACAAATTGAGAGATTTACTTATAATTTGCATTAAGAAACATTAATAGAGGGGGTAGTACAAAGCTCCACGAAAATCAGATTTGATGGGCCGTCCGATTCGAAATCAGTGGTTCTTATTGGGGGTAGTACAAAGCTCCACGAAAATCAGATTTGATGGGCCGTCCGATTCGAAATCAGTGGTTCTTATTTGTCCGCAAACCCGCATGTACGTGATGGACTGGCCGTGTCCTACCCGCCTGCTGGTGCGTCTCGCTGCTGTTGGGTCCCGTCCTGTCGTCGGTCCACCTCTCAGTCATTGCTCAAATCAATGGGTGAGTTAGACATAGGTGTGAGGAGTGCACGCAGTCGAACCAGCTGAACCACCCAATCCCCTCCCGTCCTCCTCCCAATCCCCTCCGGTCCTCCTCCCAGATCCCCTCCCATTTTCCCTTCCAAACCCTAGCCGCCTCCTCTTCTCCTCTCACGGTCGGCGCCCCCTTCTCTTACCGAGGATCCCTCCACTGCTCCCGCGTCGCCTCCCCCGGGTCAGCACGTCTTCTCTCTCCCTAGTCCCCTCCTCCCTGCACCCGTGAGCAGCAGTAGACGGAGCAACAACATCGCGAGCAGAAGCAGCACGCCACGGGGGAGCAGCAGCGCGCCCTGGCCCCATCACCTCTACATCGAGGAGTGGCGTGGCGGGACCTCCGGCGGGCGGCGCAGCAGGCGGCAGATGGGGTGGCCGGGCTACGTCACGCCGCCCATCTTCATCGTGCTCGCGGCAATAGGCCACACCACCGTCGCCGTTGCCGGCTGTCTCGGCCTCGCCACGGCTGCGGGGGTCGCCAACGCCGCCGCCTTCATGGCCCTCACGGCCATCTGCCTCGCCACGTACGCCGCCGCAGCATCCCGAGACCCAGGCGTGGTGTTGCCCGCCTACCTCCCGGACGTCGAGGACGCCGAGATCCCTTTCCACGAGGTCAAGTGCAAGGTGTGTTCCTGGTGCTCCTCCCCCCCTCTGTGTGCCTCTCGCTCCATCCCCCAGACCACACGGCGCAGCCTTGCGTCACGTGTTCAGACGTTCTACCAGAGGTGTTCTCCATCCCGTAATCTAGACAAGCCCAAGCTATAAGCGAACTAAAGTGAGCTGGAATTCAGCACCTGGCGTTGCTAATCTTTTTCTTGTGAGTGTATTCCAAAGTTTCTGGTTTTGAACTTATTACCTTGCATTTCCCAAAGTGGGTGCAATTTGAATCGAGATAAATAAGTAACTCTCTGCTTGAGCAAGTGACGATGGCTTGTTAGCACGGCCTGTTACCATGTACCTTTGAAGTTTTTGTTTTCTCCGTCCTTTTGTACCTTTGAACGTTGAAGCATAACGACTAGAATATTAATGTGTTATATAGTCAACGCAAGATTTTATGACTATGCTTCTTCTTGAAGAGATTAAAGTTAATTTATTTGAACTACCTGCAAACATAATTAGGTGGGCAGTGCAGTGCAGTGTTATGTTCCCTTGTTCCAAAAATGAGGAAACAGAAATGGAGATTGGTATAAGAGTATGTTTAGGTGGGCAGTTGGCATTTTCTTTCAGTAAGTAAGCTATGCCAATCCCTTTATCAGCCATTTAAAGACATCCACAATTTTGATACTAACTCCAAAGAAGTTTTTGTGAAAAATAGAATCTCATAAAATTCTTTCTCAGCCATATTAACCTGTGAAGACATAAGTCTTCCAAGGATATTTGTTTCTTGGATTTTTCTCCGTAATTCCCCCCAATGATTTCATATATTTATCAGTCAGGTGTAGTGTATGAGTACCTTACTGCAGGCTAGGTGTGCTTGGTGTTGGATTTGTTCTAAGTGGATTTGTATTAACAGGTGGTTGTTTGATTTGTTTAGGTTCCAGGAGGAGCAGGAGCTCGCGTTGCTGCAACACTGCATCTCTACCTTTTTCTCTTCATCGTCTCCCTAATCTCCTCTTCCTCCATATCTTGGTTAGGCAAGAGGACCAGAGACCACTGAATCATCGACGTCGCTTGACGAAGGATAAGGATCCTGGCCTGTAAATGGAGGTGCAACATTGCGGGTCCCTAATATGCCGCCGCCTCCGCCTCGAGTCACTTAGCTGTCGTGCCCATTGCAAACGCCTATCAAGGTACATTCTGAAATCCCAATCCCTGACTATCCTCATGGTGTATTTTAGTTGGAGTAGAGTTATATCATTCAAGGAACCTAGGCTGGAAATAGAGGTACATCATTGGGGGACCCTGATGTACCTCACTGTCATGCCCATTGCCGGCACCTAGCAAGTATCTTTCCAAATTGGCATCCCTAATCTGGTGTGTTATGCCTCAATTGTCAGATCATGCACATCATTGTGTCACCATTGTGAGCTGAACTTCCCGCATGCTCGCTGATTCGCTACATAAGCTGTTTCCTGAACATCATTGTGCCACCAAGATCAGAGACGAAACCGCATTCCAATGGATAACAAGCTCCTTTTGACTGGAACGCCTCTTCAGAATAACCTTGCAGAGCTTTGGTCACTATTGAGCTTCATCCTGCCTGATATATTCTCGTCACATGAGGAATTTGAGTCATGGTACGATCTGTTGAGCTATTATTGTTCATTGTCCATACATGCTAGTATTATTGTTCAGAGTCCATATTCTTCCAGTACTGCTTGTTGTCTTGTGATCTTTTTGTCTTCTATTGATTGTAATTATAAGCTACCCGAATCATCCAATGTGACATTTATCTAGCTCTCAAATAGTTTTGCTTTGGCACTGCTTAAATTTTGTATTTGGTGTTGATCTATGTGTGGATCTAATTGAACGTATGTCTGTTTTTGTAATCAGGAGTCATGGCATTTGTCGGGATTTGTGAAATTATCAGTTCATTCCTTAAGCGCGTATTAAGAACATTGAGGTATAGGTTCTTTTGCAGTATACTTATTCAACCTGATTAAATTTGACGGTAGGTTTTGTACCATATACTTATCATTCTTCACTTTAAGCATTTTAATCTTACTGTTGTTTATCTACTGAATTTTTGTTATTTAAATCCTCTCGGTTCAGTATACAGTGTAGATTTTTTGTTTCATGTGGTAAAATAATCTGATAGATTTGTTTGCTATCTACTTATTGCTTACGGGGGGTGTTTTCATACCATATTATTGCCAATTTACCATAGAACATAACCTCACTTGGCATTGTTGTTTATACGTGCATAAAGGGTTAGTTTGTACACTACTTGGCATTGCCAATTTACTATTTTGCCATCAGGGTAAAAATAATCAGGATAAACAATGAGAAATTTTATTTCTAAAATGGAATTTCACATCTGAAAATTCCTTTAATTTTTCCACATTGTTTATTTCTCCAGAATATGATTCACACCTTCATGCTTATCTCTGTTTCATTAATACCCATCTTCATATAATTTTGTCATATATTGTAGTTCTTTTCCCTTTTTTGTCCTTTAAATGGAGAGAACAGTTTGGGAATATTTTGCTTCTTCCCTTGACATAGTCCCTGAAACTTTTATATTGATAACGTGTTGCTATTATATTAATCTGATATAAATTATGTGCAAGTTTATTCCTTGGTATTCTTCAATAAAAACATCGTTTCTACTAAGACCACTCCAATAGTGTGGCTTGGATAAACATAATTTGCTTGCCATATTCTATATCAATTAATGAATGTACCGTGTTCTCCATGTTTTTCGGTCAATAACAACATGTTTACCATAGCCACGTGTGGTGTTATAATCTATGCATTTTTAAATTATAAGACACTGCTCTCATTTTCTGCATAATGCGATTGCCGTCCTCGGCAATGGCACATTTCATCTTCTGACACGCACAATTTTCCTTTACTTTCTTATTGTGATTGCATGGAATTAACGGCACATTGGTTATTGGGAATGCATTTTGTAGTTGCCCCAAAAAATCAAGATATTTTGCACTACATGTAGAGAGTTTGTTGGGAACTTCTACCTATGTTTGGATCAGTATAACTCCTTAACTTATTTATTTGGTATTCTCTGTTTGTCGCCTCTTTTTTCGCATTGCATGACAACATTGGAATAGTATATATCAAGTGTAAGATTTACCGTCTTCCTTGGCTTTTAGGTGTGATTGCCTATGGTGCTTTGCTACATGCACAATTGTTATTGAAGAATAACAGTAAATTGACCCTCCACACAGATAAGTTACTTAAATGACTATCAGCTAATACTTATTGGTTCAGAGTACAACCAATGACTTCAGCAGATTGGTTGTGTTTCTAAAATCATGTCACAAACTTTGCAACACTTGAATGTGATTCAGATCCTGATCACACTGGAACGGCTCTGTAGCTACAACATTGTCCATGAAATTGTTTGGGTCATCAACCCTATTGAAACCCAAATGTCCTCTGAAATGCATATATAATTTATGCATAAGGATGTCGTTTTTTAGTATCATTTGGAATTACTTCTTAGCATCACAATATAATTGTGACTGAGCTTATTTTGCAGATGATACAAGTCGGCGGCAACCAGTCGCGATGGAGGATGGATGGCTCTGTGGAAGAGGTTGGGTTGACAAGAACGATCAAGCACGTGTATGCAGGCTGTTATTTATTTTGTATAGATGGCCTCGCTATGTTCAGCTCGGTGGTACAATTTGACGGTGCTGTATCATGGCTCATCTTATCAGTTTCTTACTTCTCGCCTTATCTACGGACCTTCCAAATTGTTGTTATTGTATTCTTCAATGTAGACTTCTTCTTTGTCACTCACTTTCAGTGGAAGTGCTGCTACATTTTATGGGTATTTTGTTGTGAATACTCATGTGTTTGTGAAATTTAAACGTATAGTACATGCCTTAAATATATATATACATGTATCTGGGGAATATGTATGGCAGATATTGCAGGGACTGGTGTGGTTTTCGTAGTTCAAATCATGTGTGTTCTAACCAATTATATTTGGTTTCTGATTGATGGAAGCATTGTTGAAAAGAATATGTATATATTGCAAATTAGAGATCTGTACTAAGATGCATCCCTAAATCTATTTAAATGGGTCTCTTTGTCCATTATTATTGTTTACTCACCTATAATTGCAAAATTAGCTTAAAATCAATGAGAAACCCGCGGGCCCGTGCGCCGAGGCGCACTTCTAAATCTAGTTTGCATGTGCACGATGCCCCCATGGGCTAACATTTCGAGCTCCTCGTTGCTGGACGGAAATTCTACACACAAGCTAATCTTGTAATCCTAACACGGAATACATTACTGGGAGACAAGGGGCGCGTCCGTGACTGTTTTTCTAATAAGTACTCCCTCCGTTTCATAGATGTTTTAGCTTTTGTAAAACTTGAATGTATCTAGATGTTTTTTTAGTTTACTCCGAATCTACATAATAAAAGATGTCTAGATACATTCGTTTCACAAAAACTAAAACATCTTATATTTTAGACGGAGGGAGTATATTAACATTAGCGATCACAAAGAAGACATCACAAACCTTGCTTTCATCCTCAATTTTTTTGAAGAAGTTACCAGTCTCTGCGCAAATGCTCAAAAGAGACCTGTGGCTCCTATCTGTTGCGATAATATTGATCTTGATGACGTCCTTCAATCTTTTCTGGCAACGAGAGCTAACTTTCCAATGATTTATTTGGGGCTTCCGTTGAGTATCTACCGTCTAAGAAGAGCCGACCTTCAACACCTTGAGGACAAGATTACCGACAAACTCACCTCCAAAAGTTGGAGGAATGTCAACATGGCCGGCTGTAGGGTGTTGGTCTGATCTGTGCTTACCTCTGATGCAGTCCGTCCCACGAACGCTACTACATCTACTACATCTACTCCCACAAGCTCCCCAAGTGGATCCATGACTCGCGCCCGAGCCAAACTCCTACAAGCTAAGGTGAACTCGCTCCTCTCCTCGTGTGACTTCGATACACCCTTGGATGGCATGCTACTTCAAACGCATACCTTGTGCATCAACAGGTACGAAGAGAAGGACCCAGTGGACGGAGGAGCCGGAGCGGAAGCAACCAGCCGCTGCCAGGCCCGTATTACTGCGGTTCTGTGAGCGGTACTACCGGTTCAAGCGGTACTACCGGCCCCAGCTACCGGACACCACAGCAGGAGCCCAACCAAGGGCCAGACGACTACGGTACTACCGGCCCAGGAACCGGTACTACCGGTGGGCGGTACTACCGCCCCCTCCTACCGCTCGCTACAGGCTTATCCGACGGAAGCTCCAGGATCGCCAGCGGTACTACCGCCCCCGGAGCGGTACTACCGGTTGCGACCGGTACTACCGGTTGCCCAACCGGTACTACCGGTCCTTACTGAACCTGAACGCATCAGTTTGGCCCAGCGCCCTGTATCCCTTCCTATAATTTACCTTTTCGTTCCGAAACTACCCCTGTTTATGTGGCTGGCCTATATAAAGCCCCCACCCTTTATTGTAAACCCTAGACTTGGATAATAATAGATTAAGGAAACCCTTTGAGGAACTTACATCTATTGGTCTCATGCTCCTACCAAGGAGCACCGGATTATCCACCCCCCTCTTGGATCTTGCCTAGTGCGTTCAAGTTGTACAAGGCCTTGGGTTCTCGGTTTCTCGCCCCCAAGTCGTCAAGATCTCACCAAGCACCTCGTCCCCCGTTGTTGGCGTGGAGAGCGAGCTTCGCCCAACACCGATCCTAGAGATTATGTTGGACCGGTTGCCACCGGCGTGAGTTATCGGCGTGTATCGTGTTTTGTGTGCGTGAGTTCGTCGGGTTCTTCGTGTGCGTGTGTTCGTGGATTTCATCCCCTTTCCCCCTTCCACCGCTTTACCCTCGATTCCCGCGGAGATTCGTGAAAGATCGGGCCAACCCAAGGGTTACCCCATAACATATTGGTATCAAGAGCATGGTTAATCACGAATTTCCCCCCAATTTTTCTTTGATCCCCCTTAACATCGAAAATCCCACCAAAAAGAGTCCCAATTTTCCTTCGGATCGATCTTTGGATTTGGTGAGTTTTTCGTGGTTTTGGTCCATAGATCTGTTGCTTTTGGAGTCGATCTATAACCCCTGTTGTTCCTAGCCCAGCCTTTCGGTCAGATCACCACGAATTTGAGGATTTTGTCAAGTTGATCTCGTTCCAGTTCCGTGCCTTGCGGTACTACCGGTCGTACAAGCGGTACTACCGCAAGTCACCGGTACTACCGGTCGCACAAGCGGTACTACCGCTCGCCGGTACTACCGGTCGTTGCCAGCGGTACTACCGCTCGCCTCTGACCGTGTTTCTTTGCCCTTTGACGCCTCAATTTCGTTTGCTGACTTTTCCACTTCACTTGTTCGTGTTTCGCGTGTTTGTCGCCATTTTCACAACAGCTTCCGCATCAAAGTCACCACGCGCTCAACGACACCGCGACACTCGAACATCATCCCCCACCAATGGTTGCAAGTCGTCAACAATACCAAAGGTATAACTTGCGCCACTTTGACAGCCCCATATCTTCCTTGTGTGTATATATCCTATGAGAACAACTCATTTTGTGTTTGTCTAAGCATTGTGCACTTGCCTTTGGAAAAGTGAGAGCGTGAGGCCAAATACAAAAGTTAACATAGTAGCATAGAAAGGGAGAAAAAGAGAAAGAATCAAAAAAAAAGAGAACAAAAGAAAAAAGAAAAAATAGAAAAGATACATAGTCTCCCAATACAAAGAGAATACCAAGCTTGTAAGCCAACAAGAGAGAGGAAAAGAGCGCACCAAGGCAAGTGCATAAATCTATTGCTTATCCTCTTTTGGCAAACGAGTTGTGGTCTCTCCTTGAGTTGGCACGACAACCGAGCGTAGTCTTCGTTAGGACCTTTCGTGCTCATTTTCATAGTCGTGCTAACCCCGTTTTTCTCCACGTGTGCGTTTTTCCGTGATTTGTAGATCGTATCCTTTTTCTTTTGATCTTTAGTTCTTTACCACGTAGAACAATAACCTTTTGCTTGGATCATTTCGTTTGGTTTTTCCATAATCCTAACCTTCCACCAAAAGCTTTTGAGAGTTGTAGCATATTTGTGTGTGAGTTTCTTGCCATTTCACTTTGCACGCTGTTCGCTCATTTGTGTGGCAATTGGTTTGATATAATCTCCAAGGTGAGGTAAAAGGATAACTCTTCACACCCTTTTTCTCCATATACAACCCTTGTCGGCTTTGCATCATGGACAGGAATGGCGAGCCATCCCAACCACCACCCCCGGAGGACGACACACAATTCATGACAAGATGGGACCATTGGAAGGTCCGAGGAGAATTCAACTACCGTTGTGAAGCTCTCGAGCGGCGCCAAGATGAACAATTTAGCGAGACCCGTGTGGAATTCAAGAACATCGACAACCGCTTCGAAGAAGTCCGTGGTCAAATGCATGCCATGCAACACAACCTCGGTCATCAAAATGAAGCTCTTGGTCGTGCACTCGCCTCAAAGGATGAGAAGCTTCAACGCCTCATTGATGGACTAGCAAGGCCACGCTCGCGCGAATCAAGCTCATCTCGGCACTCCTCAAGTGAATCAAGTGCACCTCGCCGTCATGCTTCAAGGCACCGGGATGGACCCGTTCTTCAATCCATGAGCTCTTCTCAAGCGGTACCATCTCCGCGACATGCCGCAACGTCAAGTTATGATGGTGACCTCTCCGCAAGACCTCCAAGACGTGAAGCGAACCGGCCACAACCAAGGGCACTTGTGATTCAACAAGAGCAAGCTCCCTAAGCTCGTCGTGAGGATGCAAAACCTCCTCCTCGTCCTCAACCGCGACAAGAACAACACGAGCAAGCTCCCCAAGCTCGTCGTCAAAACCAAGTTCCACCACCAAACGCGGCTCCTCAACAACCGCAAGAGCAACGCAACCATCACCAAGAAAGACATGAGAGCTCGGACGATGATGATGACCGCCCAAATCATGGCAACCGCCGCAACCGGAACCGCAATGGAGAAGAAACTTTCGGCAAGCTCAAATTCACCATGCCCAAGTTCATCGGTTCCAATGAACCCGAGGAATATCTCTCGTGGGAACTCAAGGTCGACAAGATCTTTCGCATGCACAACCATAGCAATGAGAAGATGATGGCCATGGCATCCCTCGAGTTTGATGAGTATGCCAACCTTTGGTGGGAACAAGTCCAACTCGCTCGCGAAGCAAAAGAAGAGCCTCCAATCGCAACTTGGCAAGCTATGAAGGCTCATATGCGATCCCGCTTTGTTCCTTCGCACTACACGCGTGACCTCTTCAACAAACTTCAAACGCTTAGTCAAGGGACAAAGACCGTGGAAGAGTACTTCAAGCAAATGGAGCTCAACATGATCCGTGCCAACATTGAAGAGCGAGATGAACAAACAATGGCATGCTTCCTCAATGGCTTGAACCATCCCATCAAGCGCATCACCGAGTTCCAAAAGTACAACAACATGGTTGAGCTTGTGCACATCGCATCAAAGGCCGAGCGTCAAGTGCAAGAGGACATCAAGTACAACAAGCCAAAGACGTACTTCACCTACAAGCAAGCACCAACCACTACTCCAACAACACCAAGTGGAAGCTCCTCAAGTACCACCAAGCTTCCCTTCAAGCCAACTCTCCCTCAAGGAAAACAGCCCCCAAGTGGCAAACACACAAGGGATGATCAACCATTCAATGGTGAATGCTACAAGTGTGGAGGCAAAGGGCACAAGTCGAACGCATGTGGAAACAAGAAAGTTTTGTTCATCCATGACAACGGCGATGAAGAATACTTGAGTGAAGAAGAGTTTGATGCAAGGGTCAAGGAAGCCATGGCAAGGCAACATTTGGAAGAGGACCAAGAACTTCTTGTGTGTGAGCATGACGCAAGTCCATCGCTTGTGGTCACAAGGGTCTTATCTACACAAGCCAATGAGAATGAAGACCAACGCTCAAACATATTCCAAACTCGTGCCGGCATCAATGGGAAGTCCATCAAAGTTGTCATCGATGGAGGGAGTTGACACAATTTTGCAAGCACGGAATTGTGTGAGAAACTCAACCTCACCCTCCATCCGCATAAACACCCCTACCATATCCAATGGCTAAGTGACCAAGGATCCGTCAAGGTCAAGCACACCGTCTCGGTAACGTTCTCAATTGGGCCCTACAAGGACACGGTGGAATGTGACGTGGTCCCAATGACGGTTTGCCATATGTTGCTCGGAAGGCCGTGGCAATATGACAAGCGTGCTTTGCATGATGGTCACTCAAACACTTATACCTTCAAATGGCTTGATAAAACTTGTGTGTTGCAACCAATGACTCCTAGCCAAATAATTGCGGACAATGCAAAGGATTTAGCGAGGGCGCAATACACAAAAACACCTTGTGAGAAGAGTGGTGAGCGAGAGAACCACACCATAGTGAGTGAGAGCTACAAGCCAAACTCGAGTGGAAAAATTAAGAGTGTTCTTCTTGCCACCAAAAGTGAGATGAGAGAAGTGCGGAACAACCCATCCATCTTGCACTATGTCCTTGTATGCAAGGGACTAGCGCAAGGAACTAACGACTTGACAAATGTTCCCCCTCCTTTGATGGCTATTTTGCAGGAATTCCAAGATGTATTCCCCGAAGAGCTTCCTCATGGCCTTCCTCCTCTTCGTGGAATCGAGCACCGCATCGACCTCATACCCGGCGCCCCACTCCCAAACCGCGCCGCGTATCGCACGAACCCGGAAGAGACGAAGGAGATCGAACGTCAAATCAACCAACTCGTCTCCAAAGGTTTGATCCAAGTAAGCACTAGCCCAAGCGCGGTCCCCGTGATTCTAGTTCCAAAAACGGATGATACGTTGCGGTTATGCATGGACTGCCGTCCAATCAATGCTATCACCGTGCGTTATCGACATCCTATACCGCGTCTTGATGACATGCTTGATGAGTTATGTGGAGCCACTATATTTTCGAAAATTGATCTTCGTAGTGGTTACCATCAAATTCGCATGGCCGAAAGTGATGAGTGGAAAACCGCCTTCAAGACCAAGCTTGGTCTCTATGAATGGTTGGTTATGCCTTTTGGCTTATCTAACGCCCCATCTACCTTCATGCGCCTCATGAACCATATTTTGAGATCTCTCATTTGGAAGAGTGTAGTTGTTTACTTTGATGACATCCTTGCTATAGCAAGTCACTAAAGGAGCATGTTACTCATGTTAAGGAGGTCCTTCAAATCCTTCGCCATGAAAAGCTTTATGCTAATCTCCCAAAGTGCACTTTTGCAAAAGACAAGCTGATTTTCCTTGGTTTTGTTGTGTCTTCTAATGGCATTGAAGTTGATGTCTCAAAAGTCAAGGACATACGAGATTGGCCCACCCCTACAAATGTTAGTGAACTTCGTAGTTTTCATGGGTTGGCTGGCTTTTACCGTCGCTTTGTGAAAGACTTTTCTACCATTGCTTGCCCCCTCAACGAATTGACCAAGAAAAATGTCATGTTCGTTTGGGGAAAAGCACAACAAAAGGCTTTTGATGAGCTCAAAAAGAGGCTCACCGAAGCACCACTTCTTGCATTCCGGATTTCACAAAAACCTTTGAGATTGAATGTGACGCTAGTGGTATTGGCATTGGTGGCGTCCTTATGCAAAATGGGCGTCCTATTGCTTACCATAGTGAGAAACTTGATGGCGCACGCCTCAACTATCCCATTTATGACAAAGAACTTTTTACCTTGGTTCGAGTTCTTCAAGTGTGGCAACACTATCTTTGGCCCAAAGAATTTATCATCCATTCCGACCATGAGTCGTTGAAGTATCTTAAGGGCCAAGCCAATTTGAGTAAAAGGCACGCAAAATGGGTCGAGTTCATGGAGTCTTTTCCTTACATTGTCAAATACAAGAAGGGCAAAGAAAATGTGGTAGCGGACGCCTTGTATCGCAAAAACACAAGCCTTCTTACACGACTCGAAGTAAATATCTTGGGTCTTGATGACATCAAATCTTTGTACGCGTACGACCCTTTCTTTGGACCAATATTTGCAAAATGTTCAATAGACAAAGGGATTGATGATTTCTATTTGCATAAGGGTTTTCTTTTCAAACAAAACAAGCTTTACATTCCGAAATCGTCTCTCCAACTTTTGCTTCTTCAAGAGTCCCATGGTGGAGGCCTTATGGGTCACTTTGGCCGTGACAAGACATATGACATGCTCTCCACTCACTACTTTTGGCCAAAGATGAAGCGCGACGTGGAGCGCCACGTCCAACGATGCACTACATGTATCCAAGCTAAGTCTAAGTCCAACCCCTTTGGTCTTTATATGCCATTGCCTATTCCTCATGCACCTTGATTGGACATTAGCATGGACTTTGTGTTAGGCTTGCCTAGATCTAAACATGGAAATGATTCCATATTTGTAGTAGTGGATCGCTTTTCTAAAATGGCACATTTCATTCCTTGCCATAAGACCGATGATGCTTCACATGTAGCAAATTTGTTTTTCAGGGAAATAATTCGGCTACACGGTGTGCCAAGAACAATCGTCTCCGACCGCAACGTAAAATTCATGAGCTACTTCTGGAAGACTCTCATGGACAAGTTCGGCATCAAGCTCCTCTTCTCGTCCGCCTCGCATCCTCAAACCGATGGACAAACCGAGGTCGTCAATCGAAGTCTTGGCACACTCCTCCGGGTGTTGATAAAGAAGAACCTTAAAGACTGGGAGGAATGTATTCCACACGCCGAGTTCGCCTACAACCGCGCCAAGCACTCCACCACCATGAGGAGCCCCTTCATGATCGTCTACGGCTTCGAGCCTCTCACCGCGCTCGATATCCTTCCGCTTCCACTTCATGAACGTGCCAATATGGACGTTGTCAAGCGTGCTCAAACAATGAAGAAACTCCATGAAGCCACAAGAGCTACGATCGAGCAACAAGTCCTTCGCCAAGCATCAAGGCTAAACAAGAACAAGAAAGAGATGATCTTTGATGAGGGCGACCTTGTGTGGATACACTTAAGTAAAGACCGCTTCCCCAAGGAACGCGACTCCAAGCTCAAGCCAAGAGGTGATGGACCATTCAAAGTGCTCAAGAGGATAAACAACAACGCCTATATCATCGATATCCCAACATCAAAGTATCTTGTGAGCTCGACATTCAATGTCAAGGACCTATCACCCTACCATGGAGAAGATGAAGTTGAGAAGGTTGAAGAGTCGAGGACGACTCTTTCCCAAGGGGGGGGGAGCTGATGCAGCCCGTCCCACGAACGCTACTACATCTACTACATCTACTCCCACAAGCTCCCCAAGTGGACCCATGACTCGCGCCCGAGCCAAACTCCTACAAGCTAAGGTGAACTCGCTCCTCTCCTCGTGTGACTTCGATACACCCTTGGATGGCCTGCTACTTCAAACGCATACCTTGTGCATCATCAGGTACGAAGAGAAGGACCCAGTGGACGGAGGAGCCGGAGCGGAAGCAACCAGTCGCTGCCAGACGCCAGCGGTACTACCGGTTGACGCGACCGGTACTACCGGTTCAAGCGGTACTACCGGCCCCAGCTACCGGACACCACAGCAGGAGCCCAACCAAGGGCCAGACGACTACGGTACTACCGGCCCAGGAACCGGTACTACCGGTGGGCGGTACTACCGCCCCCTCCTACCGCTCGCTACAGGCTTATCCGACGGAAGCTCCAGGATCGCCAGCGGTACTACCGCCCCCGGAGCGGTACTACCGGTTGCGACCGGTACTACCGGTTGCCCAACCGGTACTACCGGTCCTTACTGAACCTGAACGCATCAGTTTGGCCCAGCGCCCTGTATCCCTTCCTATATTTTACCTTTTCGTTCCGAAACTACCCCTGTTTATGTGGCTGGCCTATATAAAGCCCCCACCCTTTATTGTAAACCCTAGACTTGGATAATAATAGATTAAGGAAACCCTTTGAGGAACTTACATCTATTGGTCTCATGCTCCTACCAAGGAGCACCGGATTATCCACCCCCCTCTTGGATCTTGCCTAGTGCGTTCAAGTTGTACAAGGCCTTGGGTTCTCGGTTTCTCGCCCCCAAGTCGTCAAGATCTCACCAAGCACCTCGTCCCCCGTTGTTGGCGTGGAGAGCGAGCTTCGCCAACACCGATCCTAGAGATTATGTTGGACCGGTTGCCACCGGCGTGAGTTATCGGTGTGTATCGTGTTTTGTGTGCGTGAGTTCGTCGGGTTCTTCGTGTGCGTGTGTTCGTGGATTTTATCCCCTTTCCCCCTTCCACCGCTTTACCCTCGATTCCCGTGGAGATTCGTGAAAGATCGGGCCAACCCAAGGGTTACCCCATAACAACCTCCCAAGCCATATGCCATATCACTTCTCTGGATCTCCCCAAGGAGGTCATCAAAAGGATCATTGCCCTTCTTCGTGCTTATTTGTGGGCGGGATGTGACAAAGTGACCGGCGAAAAGTGCAAAGTCAATTGAAAAAGGTGTACCGCCCAACCAAACTTGGGGGGCTTGGGATCCTAAATCTTGAAAGGTTTGCAACAGCCCTACGACTTCGATGGCTTTGGCTAGAGTGGGTGGATGATTCGAAAGATTGGATTGGCCTCAGAAATCCTTGCAATGAACAAGACCAAACTCTCTTTGGTGTCCACGGTTGTTTCGATTGGGAATGCAGAGAGGGTTGGCACTCCCCTTGGCTTGGAGGGTCCAGGCCAAGAGACATAGCTCCCAATCTTTTTGAAAAAACAAAGAGGAAAAATTGCACGGTTCGGAAGGCTCTTGAAGAAAACTTATGGGTTAATCACCTCAATCTTGACCAAGGGCTTGAGATATGTCACATGCAAGAATTTGTAACCCTTTGGGGCTTGATTGAGGGAATCCAACTCAACAACGAAGCCCCCGACTCCATCCGTTGGAAATTCACAAATGATGAGAAAATACACCAACTCTTCGGCATACAAAATACAATTTGAGGTCTTAACATCTACTACTCTCAATAAAACGGTTTGGAAGGTGTGGGATCCTTCGAAATGCAAGTTTTTTTTGCATGACTTGTCTTACAAAACCAGATATGGACGACGTATAGGCTTCAAAAAATAGGTTGGCCTAATTGTGGAAATTTCCCCTTTGCGATCAAGCCCAAGAATCCCCGAATCACCTTCTATACAAGTGTAGATTTACCCTCCGGATATGGAATCAAATTCTTGCTTGGTGTGGCATCTCCAACTTATCCCCGATGGAATGGACCCAAGAGCTTTGCGTCGAAGATTGGTGGTCTAGGATATCTCTTCAAAATGGAAAAAAGAGGAAAGCTATGGCTTCTTTACTCATGCTTGTTTCTTTGGGAAATTTTGAAAGAGCATAATGCCCGAGTCTTTCGACACTTACATTCCCCTTCCTTCATAGTTGCAAGTAAGATTAAAGATGAAGCGAGAGCTTGGTCTTTGACGAGTGCCTCTTCCTTGGGTAATGTTTTGCTGTGAGAGTAGGCTCTCCCTAAAAGTCCTAGGGCTTGTCCTAGGCATCTTCTAAAACTCCTTTATTAATGGAAATATCAAATCTTTGCCTTGTTTCAAAAAAATAGCGATTAAAATACATCGTGGCTCTAAAGAACAGAGCAAGATACAAGCTATACAAGTGGCACAACCCAAATACTAATAAAGATAACACGTGACACCGACACTGAAATCAAAGATCTTGAAGGGTTTCATCTTGGCTAGAGAATCGGTTGCTCTCAGTGATGACCCAGTAAGCTCAACTTATAGCAAGGGTTGTCGTTGACACATTGACTTGTATTTTGTTTGAAACTGTCAAACTTTGGGTTAACTTGCACTACCTAGATCAGAGAGCACACATGGCCTGTCTGGCATCCGAATCTTCACTCTTCAAGCTGAGATGAAAAGGAAACAAATTGAGAAAATTACTTAATTTCCATTTCATCGAAACGATGGATAAGAGTAAGAGCAATGCTATACATACGATATAATTTGTCTGATGGTTTTGTACAATGAGACTCATATTAGCACCAGTCAGTATGTGGGCGAGATCATATGGAGTCCCCTGGTAAGTCTAATAATGCGTGAATCATCCCATGGAGTTACATTGAGAGCTCCATGTTACTGACTGGAAAGTCCAACCACTAGTAAGCTAATCTTGGAATTCTAATAGTACCGTACTACTTGAATACTAGGAATGGGACCCAGATGACGATTGATTCAGCCGCTACAACTATTTTGCTAGTAGTATGTTGTTGTTGGTGGTGGCGGTGGCAGAGGGGTCACTGGTCGCACCTTGTAGAACCAATGCGGCTGTACTGGATGTGGCTGGCGGAGTTCCCCTGGTGCCTCAGAGCATCCCCATTCATGCCCCCGATAAGCCTTCTAAAGGCATTTTTTCATCCGGACAGTGAAAATCGGTCTCTGCCATGCCTCTAGCTCCTTTCAAATATGACCCAAAATCCATCTGATGAACACATGAAAGACCCAGCGCATCGGGGTTCGCCTGGAGGTTCCGGATGAAGGAAAAAGACGAGTGAGCCAGTTCTGTCAGCGACAGAAGCCACATTCCACTCAAAGATTCGCCTACCTGGCGCTTTGCTCAGTCGCCCCCCTCGCCATCATTTTACCGCTGGCACCAACCCTTTCCGCTCCGCCGCAAACACGCATCCACAAAAATAACCAGCCGTCGCCCAACCCCCTCCTGACCGAGCTTCTGGCGCCGTGGTTCAGTGCCGCCGGATGTTCAACAGCCAACTATGCGCCCAACACGCCCACTAGGTGTTGGGCGTTTTTCCTAGCTCTTCCATCTACTCCGACAACGATGAATAGATGTTCGCCGCGCTGATGGAGGAAGAGAAGTCCACCGCCGGCACCGACGATGAGAAGCAGATGATGACCCTCGTCTGCCTAGCCGGCATGTACGCGTGGGAAACGAAGCCATGGCACGGCGGCTCGGCGCCAGGACGCCGGAATTGCAAGCGGAGGCAGCGAATGGAGGGCTACTTGCACATCGACGCAGTGTTTCAGTGCCGATTTAGGATGGGACGGAAGCTCTTCCTCAAGATTGTGTATTCCCTCCGGGACTTCGACACCTACTTCAGATGCAAGAAGGACTACAACGGCATGTGGGATTTTCGTCGCTCCAGAATTACATGGTGGCTATGAGAATGCTCACATACGGAGCTCCTGATGACACACAAGATGACTCTCTATGCATGGCTGAGCCGATCGCCATCGATTGTTTGTACAAGTTCTGCA
Source organism: Avena longiglumis (assembly GCA_030063025.1). Lineage (NCBI taxonomy): Eukaryota > Viridiplantae > Streptophyta > Magnoliopsida > Poales > Poaceae > Avena > Avena longiglumis. The sequence goes on along the minus strand of CP125974.1, from coordinate 424,766,996 downwards.
GGACTGTGATTGCAGTGTATGGACCATTATACGTGAGATCACCCACTACTGAAGAGACTTCTCGTATCCTAGCAATCAATGAAGCCAGAGGATTTTCTAGGATGCTTGGAAGTATCGAATCCATGCATTAGAAATATAAAAACTTCCCGTTTGCTTGGCAAGGAATATACAAAGGCCACAAGGAAGGTTGCAGTGTGGTACTTAAGGCATTGGTTACAAAAGGTCTCTGGATTTAGCACTCCTTTCGTATGAAAGATCCAACAACGACATCAATGTCCTGCAGTGCTCGTCTGTCTTCTCCAAACTTGTTGAGTGTCATGCTCCTCCGGTGGTCTATGTGATCAATGGTCATCACTACAATATGGGATACTATCTAGCGGATGGAATCTATCCAAGATGGTCATATTTATGAAGACTATCTCAAGACCTCTTATCGGCAAGCAATCCAATTGTTCCAAGGAATAAGAAGCTTACCGGATGAATGTCGAGTGTCCATTTGGTGTACTACAAGCTTGATTTGTAGTTGTCCGGTTCCCCGCTCTGATCTGGTCACAAGAACAGGCGTGGGATATGATAAATTCTTGTATGATATTGTACAACATGATTATTGAGAGCGAGCAGGACACGCCAGTGCTTGATGAGAGCGAGCCGACGCAACCATATTTCAGACAGGGTTCTCTTGCAGAGTCTGATCACCAGGTGACGGTATCGTGGACAGCCTTTGTCGCTATGCAGGATGATCTAGTGGAGCACATGTGGAGGCTCAAAGACAACACCAAGTTTGAGGTGTTCTTGTGTTTGAAAACTTGTTAAATTATAATACTTTGTTGAACTATTTATTTTGTATTTGTTTTGTATGTTGAACTATGTGATTAAAATTATTTAATAAAATTTTGACGAAACTCAATGAAGAATGGCTAAACTATGTGTGTAAAATTGTTTTACATGACATTTGTGTCAAATTTTGGCTGAAATTTACCAAATTCACCGGCCCTAGGGGGTGTACATCCAAGATCGTGGCTGGAAGTTAACGGACCCTAGAGCAAATATTTGTCCAATTCGATGAAAATTATCGCCGGATTTCAGGCCGGCGACCTCTAAGAAGTGAAGATGCTCTCAAACCAAGAAGTCCAAACGGCGGTGGTGGAGCTTCATCGCGCTGACGGGAATATGCCCGCGCCGGTGACTCGTGGCACGCGTGAGCCTGGCCTTGCTCGGGGTCGCTCCTCTAGGAGACCACACTGTTAGCATGATCAGGAGAGCTTGAGCCGCCGAGCAGCGCAGGTAGGCGAATCTTGTCATGTCGGCGGATGACGACGACGACGCACGAATCAGGTAGCTGACCTGATGAGCTGTGCTCTCTTACGTAGGAACAAATACATATAGGTGAAAGACACACTGGATTTGCCGCATGTGTCTTCCGTTGCCCCACCCTATTTTAGTTTGGTTAATATAACTGCCTTAGCAATTTTCGTGTTTTTGCTCATCATTTTTTGCCAAGTATGTTTGCCTCCCAAAGCAAAATATCGTAACCTGTTCACTCAGATTAATCTTTGACGCACATCAGTGCATGGTATACGTGAACATATGAGTGATAGTCCGTCTAACAAACAATGGGGTAATGCAACTAACATATTGAATTTATTTGATAAACCAATAACATTGTACATACATGTCCACTCTAGATGTATGGATGGGTGGAAGATTCAAGTCTATAACCGATACAAACTTCAGATCTAATGCCATGGTAATGGTGGGCGAGGAACCGGTGTAGGGCGCAGTGGTTGCACGTTGCCCTGGCGATATGGAGGCGGCGACGAGCGCGATGGCTGCACTCTGCTCATGTGCGACGGTGGCAGAAGCGGTGGCGCGGGATAAAGCGGCTGTCCGGAGCCACCACCCCGCCACTGGCCTGGGTTTGGCGAGGGAGGCGCCCTTCTCGATCGCCTTCCTTGCACAAAAACTGTCGATGGTACATTTGAGACGGATAGGGCAGCCAGGATGGCTAATACGGCGAAGAGCTGGAATAGTTTCATCTTGGCCAAAAAGTGGCTGCTCTCATTGATTACCTGTGACCAGTGAGCTCAATATATAGTGTGGGTACGGTTGACATATTGACTTTGAGATGGTTGACTTGACTTACACTTGCTTGGAAAGAGAGCACACACATGGCTTGTGTGGCATCCGAATCTTAATAACTCTTTAAGCTGAGACGAAGAGGAAACAAATTGAGAACATTACTTAATCTGCATTTGCACGATGTAGAAGCTGACCGAAAATTCCAAACACAAGCTAATCTTGAAATCCTAATACACTAATACTAGCAACTACACGACGCGCGCGCTAGGCCGACGGCAAAAAGCCCTCGGCGTAGGCCCTTTCGCCGTCGGCGTACGGTACGCCGAGGGCAGCCGTCGGCGTAGCCTCCTCGACGGAGCTCTCCCTCGGCGGAGCAAAAAATGCCATCGGCGTACGGGATGACCGTCGGCGTAACGACCGTCGGCAAAGGGCGGCACTGCCGTTACACGGCCGCTAACGGCGCGCTGGATACGCCGACGGCCGTATCCTCGGCGTAGGTTCGCCACGTGGCTCTCGCTGGGCCTCTCCAGGAGGGGGCTATGCCGACGGCCGCGCCCTCGGCGTATGGGGACACGTGTCCAGCGCCTGGGCCTCCCAGGCCAATGCTAGGCCGACGGCTAGGCCCTCGGCGTATGGCCACGCATACGCCGACGACAATGCCCTCGGCGTAGCGGTGACCAAATGACACCTAGCAGAGTGCTACGGCGACGGCAAGGCCCTCGGCGTAGCAATTGCACAGATTTTTTTTTGCTGTTTCACAGCTTCCTTTCCACCTGCACAGTTCCGTTTCACAACAATGCATATATATTTCACAGTAGTAATCATTCAAACATGGTCATGTCATACATTATTCAAACATGGTCATATCATATATCATTCATACATCATCCATACATCATTCATACATACATCAACATCATCACACATGTCTACAACTCTGGAGGAGACGGGGTGTACCCGAGATCTCTCCTGGTGAAAAGAGGCGACCTCTGGCGAGGATTGCGTCCAGTAGAAGCAGCAGAAGAGCCACCTGGCGAGGGAGTAGAAGTGTCAGCTCGTATACATTCTCTAACCTTTCATAGTAATCAAGGGAATCGGCTCCTCTGGTGAACACCCCAGTATTTACCGTTTTTGCATTCGGTCGCCCCTTCTGGTGCGTCTCTGTATGGAAGCGAAACCCATTCACATCATACTTCTTATACTTCATGACGACACGGTTACAACCTTGGGAAACACATTTCAGCTCATCTGACATCTCAACGTTGGGATCAGCTCCCTACAGGTACAGTTCAAATTTGTTGCGTTCAGTAGTTACATGGAATAAGAGGGACAAGTCATATATTGCAAGGTAAGAGGGACAAGTTAGAAATTACTTTTTCCATGAACCAGGACACAAAGTTTTTTTTATTTCTGGGAGCACCCTCTTTTAGTAGAGTGTCCAACTCCATGGGGAGAGGGATCCGTCGGTCCCGACCACTGTTCATCCGTGAAATCGCTAAGAAGGAGAAAATAAGTATTAGACGGAGACCGAGTTACTAGCTGCATAGAGCATTATGCATAGAGAAAATAAGTTGTTCACCATTTTACCTAATGAAATCGACCACTTCCTTCATGTTCATAAGCACATAAAGAATTATGCAATCTTTCTCTTCCTTCGACAACCTATATTTTAGTCCTTTACCAGCCTTGCCACCGGGAAATTAGAATAATTCGAGCTTGGGGTCATTTTTGGGAAGGTCGACATTGTAACGAGAGACCGGGTTATGCATTATGGGAACATCATCGGGCCAGTAGGTTGTCGCGGCGTCTGCCATCTCCCGAAGGCATGTTGCTTCAGCTATGCATGCTTCAATCTTGGCTTTGTTTCCAGTTATCTTTCGAATAAACTTAAACTCTCTCTCAATAGAAAACTATCAACGAAATTGCACCGCCACCCAAGAGTGCCTCGTTCGCGAGGTGCACAATGAGATGTGCCATCGGAGTAAAGAAGCCTAGCGGAAAGATCATCTCCAAATTGCATAGCAACTCCGGCACCTGAACTTGCAGCTTCTCAATAACCAGAGGACATATCTTCTTAGCACAGAGCGTGCGGAAGAAATGGCTCAACTCCGCAAGAACTCGCCAGACTTTCTCGGGGAGATACCCTCTAACCATCACCGACATCAGCCGCTCAATCCATATATGATAGTCGTGACTCTTGAGCCCGGTGACTTGTCCCATCGAAAGATTGACTTCCTTACTTATATTGACAAGATGCCGTCAGGGAACATCACGACGTATTTGAGCCACCTGAATGACTCCTTCTTTTGGACATTATCAAGGCAGTAGTAGGCATGCGGCGTGAACCAATTCTTTCGACGGACAGTAGGAGGCTACATGTGTAATCTCTTCCTATCACAAAGCTTCTCAACATTGACTCTAGCCTTGACATTATTCTTTGACTTTCCAGGAATGTTCAGGACTGTGTGAAAAAGGGACTCCCCGACATTCTTTTCGGTGTGCATCACATCGATGTTATGGGGAAGTTCGAGGTCCTTGTAATACACGAAATTCGTTAAGGCTGCCACGTGAGTCCAATTATGCATTACACCATATCCCGCAAATTGATGGCCAGTTTCCGGCGCCGCGGGCACGAGAGGACGTCGCTCGGCATCAACAGCTGCACCCTCAGACTTTGGTACCTCTTTTACTTCATGCACAACTTTGCCCTTCTTGAAGTTCTTTCTATCTTCTCTGAACGAATGATTTCTTTTGAGATATTGTCGATTCGTGTCAAACGCAATATACTTGTGACCTGACTTTAGCCAAAGGAACTCAAGTCGGTGCCTCATGGCCACTTACCAGCTGTACACCATCCGCACGTTAGGGCGTACCCGGACATGTCATGCATAGTATACTACAACCAAACTTTCATCAAAAAGTTTCTCTTTGATGCTCGGTCGTATGTCAACGTCCCGTGTATCCAAGAGTGGTTCAAATCATCTGTTGGGCCACGCAGAGATAAAACAAAACTTTTCCCTCTAACATGGTGATCCCAAGATCTAGTCGAGGTAGAAGGCCACGAGGTTTACCACTAGACGCGCAGTTGCGGATTACTGATGAAGCACGTCAGTTGATGCCGTGCAGTCCTTTGTGATCCGATCGTCCTGGTGCTGATCGTACAATACCTCCGCTGGTATCCACACGTACAAGGAGGAGCGCCGGCGGCGAACTGCTAGATTCGTTACGGTAGTAGGATTGCTGTAGAGCTAGGGTTTCCAACACATGGAATGACCTAACCGAACAACGATTAACCCTTCTGGGTTGCGGTGCTCCACTATATATAGGGAGTGAACGTGGGCTCCACTCTCGTGGCCCATTCACTAAAGCCCATATAACACTAGTCACCGTGAGTCCAACTCACTAACTCAGTCCTAATCCGGCTTGGGTCCAACCCAACCAGATTACCGATTCAGATCCAATCCGAACTTGCTCCCGCTCTTAAGTGTGTGACCCCGCAGGCTCATGGCTACTTGGACTTAGAGTCCAACTCTCAATCGATCAGTCGGTAGCGCTTCTAGCAGAACGTGCCGACTCCCAAGTACCAAAGAGTCATGACGACTTGCCTTTCCAATGCGACTTGCGTCCGAGTCCCTTTTGCCTCACGATATACCTTGTCAGACTATAGGCGAATAATTGTCATCCCTTAAATAGTCCGACTCTCTTCTCGATCCGAGATAAGTGAGTCACCCGACTAACTCTTAGTCGATCGCCTCGGTTAACACTTAACCGAGTCGTGCATGGCCATTCTTTCCGAATCATATCTCACAAGAGGGCCCAGAGAATATCTCTCCGAGTGTAAGGGCAAAATCCCATCTTGGTTATTCACATCATGCATCTTGATTCTCAGTCGACCGGAACCCTGCCTTTATAACTGCCCAGTTACGGATTAGCGTTTGACAGAACCTAAGTCGGTGATCCTCAACTCATACTATGCAACAATCTCAGGTCTAAGGATTACATTGATTGAGATATTCAAATGACAACTTGTTCGTTGTACCTCAATATGGTCAATCCGATTCGCTAAACTCTTTAGCCGAATCTGTGTAAGTTGGAATGGCATATCCATGCCCATGACAAGTGGAACCGAGTCATCAAGCCGACTTTCACATTGGTCTAAGTTGTGTGTCCAGCACAACCTCAATGACCAAGGACATTTAGTACAAACAACATGAATGCATAGTTCCACAACCGAATCACATATTCAATGATACACATCAGATCTTTATACAAGGACAACTTTATATCTTTATGAATACAATGGGAAATCTCATCATACTTGATTGCCTCTAGGGCATATTCCCAACATCATCCACAATCGGTTGCATGTAGACACTCAAGTTCTTCCTCGGGTACTCAGGTCCTGGAATTATCAGCGACAAAAACATGGTCTTACATTGCATTAATACTCTGGGAGGGAGATTGAGCGGAATAACATACACCGGCCAGCAGCTGTACGAGGCCGTCGACATACCACATGGGTTGAAGCCATCTGTTGCTATCGCAATTCTAACATTCCAAGCCTCTTCTGCCCACCGGGGATATTTGTCATCGAAGTTCTTCCATGCCTTACCATTAGATGGATGTACCATCTTCTTCCGTCTGTGCTCGTCCTCGTATATTTTCCCCTTCTTGTGCCACGTCATCTGTTTGGCAGTCTCCTCGCTCAAGTAAAGCCACTGGATTCTTTTTATGAATGAGAGATATCGAAGTATCTTCTTAGCGACCTTTGACTGCCTCACCTGACCATCCTTCCCCTTTATCTCTTCATACCTAGAGGCCTTACAAATTGAGAAGTACTTGTCACCCGCAAACTGTTTCCAAAACAAAAGGCAACCTTTTGGACAACAATCTATCTTTTCATAATCCATGTTGAGCTCCTTCATGAGTTTCTTTGTTTCGTGAAAGGTTTTAGGCAGACAATGCCCTTCAGGCAACATGTTACCACATGTTCTCAGATTAGCTTCAAAGTGAGAACATGTGGCGGAGTACTGGCACTTGTCGGCTAGACACTTAGAGATGATATCAAGCTGAGAAATCTTTGCACCCTCGTACAGAGGCCTATTAGCCGTGACCATCATATCAAGGAAGGCCTTCGCGGTTGGCTCCAGTTCCTCCGGTTCTGGTGATTCCTCCCGTGGAGGTGGTGAATTCGGCTGGTCGGCATCGATGAGATCATCTAGCATGTTTCTAATCCCATCGTGCTCATTGCCATTGAGCCGCTAACGCATCACCTCACCTCTGTCGTGTTCGTACCGAGCAAAGTCGACTTGCGTGATATAGTTAGACATGTACCCATATTGCAGAAGATGTTTATACATGTCATCCTTTCGCTGACGATGACACTTAGTGCAATGAGCGCAGGGAAAAAGTGCCCGAACCATTGCCTTCGAACCACGCGCTAACTCATTCACTAACAAATGAGTGTTCCGTACCCAATCATCTATTTTATTAGTCGCACTAATACGACCACTGTACATCCACCCATTATCAGCCATCCTCTTCTGCTTTTTTGGGAGACAAACAACAAATATAACATTTTGTATCAAATAGGAGATTAAATGCTTCATATTTTTACGCATTCATCAACCTACATGTCTAATAGGAAAAGAGGGTCCTAACCAGCCACCGGATCCGTAGATTGGGTAAGTTCTCCCTGGTTCTACCCCGATCCGAGTAGAATTTTTGTAGCACCTCCCCGCTGCTCTCCCGATACACGTCTCGATAAAAAGCCAAGAGGATGTGCATCCGGAGAACAACGAGGAGGCGCCACCGAAATCCTGTCTCAAATCGAGGTAGATCCAGGGAGAACCATACCCAACTACGAATCCGCCGACTGCCCGATAAAAGTCGTAAGCGTTATGGTCCAAAATATGCGAGACCACTAATGCATATTAAGAAGCGTAACTCTTACGGTCGGGATAACGCCTAGGTGACGTGATAGACTTGGTGATATAGACACGAAAATAAACCTAGGTACAAGAGAGACAAACGGATTCTCACCCTCGAAGCGTGATCAAATCGTCGAAGATGATCCGGGACCCCGCCGTCGAAACACTCCCCCCGCTCACCCTCCGGTAACTGCAAAAAACATGAAAATATGGTTACATATGTAACATCTATTTAGCAAATTTCATCTATTTTACTAAATTATATTTATATTTCACTTTCTAATTATATTTATATTTCAATTTATAATTCTAATTCTAATTCTATTTCGAGCAAAGTACTAGCAAACTCCTATTTCTACTAGCAAACTCACATAGTACAAACTTCTATTTCTACAAAGTACTAGCAATTCTAAATCTAAAAAAATTTCTAATCCTATTTCAAAAAACTCCTACTTCTACAATCACCTAACAATTACTAAATTACTATATTAAACTATTTACACTAGCGTTGAAAAAAAGGAAAATGGTCATTACCTCCAAGCGGCCAGACAGTGAGGGGCGACGCTCGGGGAGGCGGGAGCCAAGCTTGGGGAGGCGGGGGCGAGCTCGGGGAGGCGGGCACGAGCTCGGAGAGGCGGGGGCCGAGCTCGGGGAGGAGGGGCGAGCTCGGGAAGGGGAGGCGGCGGGGAGGGGGCTGGTGGAGGCGCGGCGCTGGGAAGGAGGCTGGTGGCGACGCTCGGGAAGGTAAAGGGGAGGCGGCGGTGCTCGGGACAGAGGAGGCGCCCGGGGAGCGGCGGGGTCGGGGAGTAGTGGCTGGCGGCGGCGGCTGGTGCGGCGCGGGGTCGGGGCGGGCTCGGGGAAGATTGGGGAAGTGGTGGGGTGAGTGGCCCGGGGTGGGCCACGGGCAAACTAATGGGATAATGCTACGCCGACGTCTAGGCATACGCCGAGGGCATCCGTCGGCGTAGCTAGGGGTTTTTTCCTGGGTACCTCTACGCCGACGGCCAATCATACGCCGAGGGCTGCCGTCGGCGTAGCCAGGTTTTTTTTTTTGAAGGAAGGTTTTTTTTATTAATACCAAATTATACAGGATACTTTATTTGGTGTCTACTAATATAACAAATTATAATATATTATTTGGTGTCTACTATTATAGAAGAAACTATAATATATTATTACTATATACTTTTTTATTTCGTCTTGTGCTCGTTTTCCAAGCAAACCCTAGACGTGGGCTACCCCTATAGCTCATCCGTACGAGGGTAGCCCAGTAGACTTTTCTTTTGTTTCCAAGAAAACCCTAGACGTGGGCTACCCCTATACCTATAGCAACCTTGCACACACTCACACACATATGTTAGGAACACATGCAAGTTTTCATCTGATTCCGACGTTCTCGTGGTCTTCCCCCAGCGAAACCCTGATCTGTGCACACTCTACCCCCTAGACGTTCCTCTGACAGGGGTAGCCCGGCGTAGCTCTCTCTTGTTTTGTGTTTGTTTAGATCATAGGATGATGTAAAAAAACCATGTTGGTTCACAAGTTGGGGCACTATCCTACCTGGTTTCACCGGAACGGGGAGCTTCCCCCTGATACGAGTCCAGAACCTTCGCTTTTAGGTTAGAGCGCATGCATGCGAGGGAGGACACATGCAGGAACCTATACCAACCTTTCACCACACTCACACACATATGCTAGGGACACATGCAAGTTTTCATCTGAGTCCGATGTTCTCGTGTTCTTTCTCCGGTAAAACCGTGATCTTTGCACACTCGGATCGTCTACCCCCTAGACGTTCCTCTGTCAGGGGAAGCCCGGCGTAGCTCTCTCTTGTTTCGTGTTTGTTTAGGTCATAGAATGATGTAAAACCAATTTCGTACAATGCAAGATGCTTAAGTGCTTAGAAAAGTAAACCAATTTTTGATAAGTGCTTAGAAAAGTAAACCAATTTTTATTAAGCACCGATGCTTATTTATATTGGACAAATACCTAACTAGGCACCTCTCCCGTATAAAAACACTGGTGCTTAATAAAATGCTTGGTTTATTTGTATAAGAACCCATCTAAGAATCTTGCATTGTACGTGGAGACCCTACTAATATTCAGAAAATTAACTTTGAGTCCATAAAATTATTTGGTTAAGAAAACCGATCGCGGTTATCCAGCCAATTTATTCAAGTTTAATGGATGAACTCCACTAATGTTAGGCGCCATAAAAATGGAATATGTGAAACCTTTGAAAACACCTAAAATTCATTTTCATTACCTTTAAACTCATGGAAGTCCATTAACTTTGGTGCTCATTTGAATGAGAATCAACTTAATTCCATCAGTATGCTGTCACCCACAATAAAAAATTAAAAATTCATTTGCAATCATAATATAATTGATAAATGTTCATTTTCAACCATAGCACAACTAGAAAAAATTCAATTGAAATGATAAGTATCGGTTGCAACTAGTGCTCAGGAAAAGGAATCCAGTTACAGTCGTGGTGTGCCAAAAAGAAAGTTGCAACCATTAATCCATTATGTAATTAACCCCATGAATCTCCAAGTCAACCCCCAAAGGCTAAATTGTTGACTCAGTTTGAAGGTAATTCTCATTAAAAAAATGAGAATTAGAAAAACCAAATATTTAAACATTGATGTGCAATGGAGTGACAAACCGATTCTTAGACTGCTCGGGCAGCCTCGTAGACTCAACAATGAAAATCTCCCAAGATCAATAGTCACTTACATTTAGGAGATTAAGGTTTAGTTAATGATGAGAGTATAACTATTTTCTTTATAAAAGTAAATCATACACAAAATCGAGTTAGTCACTGCCTCACGAATCTTGCGAGAGTAGAGGAAAGTGTTAGGAAAAGCAACTTGGATTAATAGGAGGCGTAAGGCCATCGTATATACATGTACAACAAGGAGGCCAAAGGCCATGGTAAATGTAACTGTAACACCCCCTCAAACATAGGGTGGATTCAAACCACTAAGTCTAGAGAGGTAAAATCCATGTTGCGCTCGATTTTGAGCCTTTGTAAAGAAATCCACCAACTATAACTCGGAAGGCACAAACTGAAGAGCAATAATCTGATCATACACACTAGCATGCACAAAAGAAGCATCAACACCAATATGCTTGGTAAGATCATGCTTCACGGGGGCACGCGCAATACTAATAGAACTTTTACTGTCTGACAAGAGGGTAGTAGGTGTAGTAACAGAAACACCAAAATCCTCCAACAACCATTGTAACCAAGTCACCTCTGCTGTCAAAAGAGCCATAGCTCGCAACTCAGCCTCCGCACTCGAACGGGAAACCATAGTCTGTTTCTTTGTCTTCCAGGCAATAAGAGAACCACCAAAGAAAACACAGTAAGAAGAAAGTGAACGGCGATACGAAGTATCACTAGCCCATGTAGCATCCGAATAGGCCTGGAGCTGTAACAAGTTGGAACGAGGAAAGAAGAGGCGGTGAGAGATTGTCCCACGAAGATATTGTACAACATGAAGAAGGTGACTATAGTGAACCGAAGTGGGAGTAGAAACAAACTGACTCAAAATATAGACATGATAGGAGATATCCGGACGAGTAACAGCTAGATAGACAAGACTGCCAACGAGATGAAGATAACGCATTAGATCAGACAAGGATCACCATCAGAAGCACGAAGGTGAACATTGAGCTCCATAGGAGTCTCAACGGCGTGCTCATCACTAATAGCAGCACACGTAAGAAGATCCCGAATATACTTTTCTTGGGAAATAAAAAAGGCATCATAGGTAGAGGAAACCTCAATCTCAAGAAAGTAGCAAAGAGGACCAAGATCAGACATAAGAAACTGCTCACTGAGACGGGCCTTAACAAAGACGATGTACTTAGAGTCGTCGCCAGTGATGATCATGTCATCAACGTACAGAAGAAGAAGAGTCCGACCACGATCAGAAAGGTGGACAAACAACGCTGGATCATGAGCACTCGGCGAAAACCCAGCAACAGTCACCACTGAGGCGAAATGCTCAAACCAGGGCCGATGGGCTTGCTTAAGGCCATAGAGAGAGCGAAGAAGACGACAAACCATGCCATCGGGCACAAAATACCCAGGTGGTGGCTGCATATAAACCTCCTCACGTAGCTCATCATTAAGAAAGGCATTCTTAACGTCAAGTTGAGGCACTGACAAATGGCAAACAGAAGCCACAACGAGAAGTGTGCGGACAATGGTCATATGAGCCACAAGAGCAAAAGTCTCATTGTAGTCACGACCATGCTCCTACTGAAAACCACGAGTCACAAGACGGGCTTTATAACGCTCAAGAGAACCATCTAAGCGAGTTTTAATCTTATAGACCCACTTACAAGTGATGGGACGAATGCGGGGAGTGATACGTCGGAAACGTATCTATAATTTTTGATGATCCATGCTTATTTATTATCTACTTTGCTTTGCTTTTTCTACACTTTGAGATGTTTTTATATCTTTACGGGAACTAACCTATTAACAAGTTGCCACAGTGCTAGTTGCTTGTGTTCTTCTATGTTTGGTTCCAGAAAGGAAGAAAAACAATATTCTCGGAATTATACGGGACAAAAGCAGAAGTCAATATTTTACCGTGAGGGACATGAATCCAGAAGACGAGACGGAGACGCAAACCAGGGCAGCCAAACCCCCCTAGGCATGGGTGGGCCCTGCCCCGCGCCTAGGCAGGGTGTGGCCCCCCTGGTCGCCTCCCAACCTTGCCTCTTCGCCTATAAGAATCCCCTGATGCAGAAACCCTAGGCACCCATTCAAAACACCACGAAACCTTCTGTATCCGCCGCCACCGTCGTCCCTAGATCGGGGGGATCTGAAGTTCTTCCCGGCACCCTACTGGAGGAGAGATCATCCCGGAGGCCTTCTCTCTGGTATGATGCGTGAGTAGTTCCATCTTGGACTATGGGTCCATGTAGTAGCTAGATGGTTGTATCTACTCCTTGTGCTTTCAGGTATAGATCTTGTGAGCACCGTTCATGATCAAGATCTAATCTATTTGTAATCATGCATGTTGTGTTTGCGGGGATCCGATGGATATTGAGATTACTATGTCAGATTGATTAATGGTTTTGTCTTTATGATTCTATCATGTCGGTGTTGTTTGTGATCTTGCATGCTCTCCGTTGTTAGTAGCTATCTTGGCCAAGTAATTGCTAGTGACTCCAAGAGGGGCTATTTATGCTCAATAGTGGGTTCATGCCTCTAGTTTCCAAGAGAAGTGACAGAAATCTCTTCGGTTGTAGATGTGTTGTTGCTACTAGGGACAAAACAACGGTCTCTTGTTCATGGAACAAGGGGATTGTTTACCTTACACACTTTGCTTAAAGCAGTTTTCTATTGCTTTCAACTTAATACTGGAGGGGGTTCGGATGATAACCTGAAGGTGGACTTTTAGTCATAGATGCGGTTGGATGGCGGTTTATGTATATTGTCGTATTTCCCAATCGAATCTCATAGGATCTTTTTGTCTGGTATTGCATTATTATGCCTTACTCAGTTCCTATCAATTGCCCTGTTGTAATTTGTTTACCCTTCATGCCATGTTGGTTATCTAAGGAGAGCACCTCTAGTGAACTATGGACCCCGGTCCAATCTTTACCATTGATACATCTTCCACTGTTACTTGTTTACTTGCTGCAAACCATTACCTTCCACACCATATGTTTAATCCTATGTTACAGCAAACCGGTGAGCTTGACAACCTCACTGATTCATTGAGGGCAAAGTCTTGAGTTTGTGTTGTGTAGGTCTCCGCGTTGCTTGCAACACCTGTGTGACGTTTCGTTCCTCCTACTGGTTCGATAACCTCGGTTTCTTACTAAGGGAAAACTTGTTGCCGTGTTGTTTCACATCTTGCTCTTGGGGTTCCCAATGAAGCGCTCCTACATCAACTAAGTGTCATCAACAACTTTTCCGGCGCCGTTGCCGGGGAGGCTAAGAACATCTTCACAAGGGGAGTCCTTCACTTCCTTTATCTTTACTTTGTTTTTAGTTTTCTTTGTTCCTTTTGCTTGGTTTTGTTTGCCTCTTTTCAAAAAACCCAAAAAATTAGTCTAGTTTGGTTTGCTTGCTTTATTCAAAAACACAAAAAAAATTGTTACTGCTCTAGCTACTGCTGCTGTTTTTGGCTTGCCCACCTTTGCCAAAATGAACTCTGCTGAGAACACCGAGTTGTGTGAATTCACTAGCACCAACAACAATGATTTCCTAAGCACTCCTATTGCTCCACCTGCTCCTGATGCTAGTGATATGCATGTTGCTTTCACCATACACATTACAGATGCTCTTGTTAAGATTAAGGAAGAGAAGCTAAAACACAAAGATTCTATTCCTAGGAAAGTAGAAGATAGTTGGGAACCCATTATTAATATGCAAGTGAATGACTTTGATCGCAAACCTTCATGTGATCTTGGTTCTAGTGTCTCTATTATGCCGAGCAAGATTTATGAAATGCTTGATTTTCCACCATTGGAAGATTGTTATTTGGATGTCCCACTCAATGATAATGCTAAGAAGAAACTCATGGGGAGTATTAATGATGTGATAATTATGGTTAAAAATACTTATGTCCCTGTGGATTTCTATGTTTTGGATGTTGAATACAATGCTTCTTGTCCTATTACTTTGGGAAGACCTTTTCTTAGAACTGTTGGTGCCATCATTGATATGAAAGAAGGCACCATTAAATATCATTTTCCATTCAAGAAAGGTATTGAACACTTACCTATGAGGAGGGAGAAGTTGCTTTTTGTTCCTCCTTAGAAAGCAAGGTTTGATGTTAATCCTTCTTCATTTGAAAATACTTGATTCTTCTTGGTTCTTGTGCCTAACTTAAAGGCATTAAAGAAAAGTACTTGTTGGGAGATAACCCAAGAGTTTCCTCGAGTCTTGGAAGTTATTACTTCAGTAATGACCTCTCCTTACCCTTTTTGTTTGCTTTTTGTGCCAAGAATGACCTCTAGTGAGAGGGAAGTAAGATTTGGGGAGTTGTTGTCCCGAAACAGATTTCTGTCCTCCACCATAAAAAATCGTGAGGAGTCTCTGTAACTCGGATTGAGCTAAAAATTTACGAATAAATCCCCCAGTATGTTAGCTAACTTTCGCTAGTCAACACTTTTTGATTTGAGTAACATAAGATGTTCGAAAAAATCGGTTTCTACCTTCTGGTCTGTTTTGATAGATTTCTTCCATTATTTGCATTTGCTTCTTATTGATTCCATTTTAAGTTCTCTTTAAGTGAATTGAGCTTTTTAAAGGAGTTACGAAAGTAGCTTGTGCTTTTAGTGAAAAGTTTTGCTGTTCCAAAGCTTTGCCAGAGGTCTAATATCTTTTGAATACACTAATGTTGCTAATGAAGATTGTGTGAAGTTTTGTATGAAGGAAAAATTTCAGGTGTAGAGAGAGAGAGAGAGTGATGTAATGAGATGAAGAATGGACAAAAGCTCAAGCTTGGGGATGCCACCCCGGTATCACCCCAAGAACTATCCAAGATGTACAAGCGTCAAAGCTTGGGGATGCCCAAGGCATCCCCTTCTTCATCAATAAAAAGCTCAGGTCTGTCTAGACACTTCATTTTTATTTGTTTCATGCACTGTTGTGTTGTTATTGGAGCGTCTTAGTTTTCATTTGGTTTGCTTAGGTTGTTTAGTTTGCTTGAATAAAGTAGTTTGGACCACCGTTCTCGCTGTGTTGTTTGCAAATAAGTTGCTTGGTGTTGGAAAGGAGTAGGAAGTTCTTGCTTGTAAGTGCAAGAGGAGCTTGCATTGACTGTGACTTAGACTTTAGCATGACATGCTAGGTGTCGTTTTGAACTTATGCTTAGTGATTATTGCTGTAGCATGTCTTGTTCCAAACAATTGGGATTGCTTAGTGTTCCTTGAAAAAATTATGCATTGTTTTAGCATGCAAAAGCATAGTACTGCGGTATTCTCCTTTGATGCTTTGTTTGGGTTGACTTGGCACATGCTCACACCATGTTATGACTATGAACAAGTGACCATAGCCTCTATGATCTTTTAGTCCTTGACTTGTAGTATGACTCTATGCTTTGATTAGTAATGTTTTGTTGCTCTGCATGATTATGGCCATTATTGCTCTCTTGTTGGTTGCTCCCAGTCTTTTGCTAGCCTCCACTTGTATGAGTAAGCTCTACTCATGCTTCCAACTCCCAAGAAACCAAGTTTTTCCAAAGTGTCCACTATAAACTTCTATGCATGGTGTGTTACACCATTCCAAGTGTATTCTTGTTTTCTGCTATCTTCCAATTAAAAAACTATTTTGTTATGTGAAAACTTAGTGATTAAAGCCCTCACAAACTTGATGGCACACTTATTCTTTGCCCCTAATAAACTTGAACCATTGTGTCATCTATGTTGTATATGCTTGCACTTATACGTTGGAATTAGCAGAACCGTCCTGTCACGAGGAACATTTTCAACATTACACTTGTACTTTGTACTCAGTTTATATCATGCTCTTTTGTCTATGGATGTCACCGGTGTGAAATAAAGAGGGAACTTGTAAGTCCATGGAGTATGTATTTTGTGTTAGAGAAACGCCTGGGCCGCTAGCGTAAGCCATGCCTAATCATGGTGGAAACTTGCAGCATCACCATAGTGAGCTATCTATGAAGCTTCCTCAATAAAAAGCTATGCATATGGTAAATAAAAAGATCACTGAGATGCTCATTGTCTGCTTGCCTTGTCATTTTGGTTATGGGATAGCTCCTGTACCATGTGCAAGGGGTACCCCGTTGGAGGTTCTCTATGATATGCATATACTTAGAATGACAAGAACTTACAGGCGACTAAAGTTGAGTAGCATGAGGTGTGGCCCTCGTATTCAAGGGACTTGAGATTGCCAACTTATACTTTGTCAAACATATACTCCATCTTTGTTCACTTTAACATTAACCACTTCAAGATGCTTATCATAGGGGCAATGAGGGCTGAAAGCTAACAAGTACCATAATTTTTGGAAGCTCTTTTTGAAATTTGAAATCCCTGCTTCCTTTATAAAAGGTCTTTCTTCCATTATTATATTGAGTCTCCACCTTCTACCTTTTAGGCACCATTAAGAGCGCATAGTTGTCATTCTGTGTGCAGTATTCCAAAACTTATTGATTGATGCATATTGTGATATTACTTGTTCTTGTGCTACTTGTTTCTAGTCACCCTTGTGAACTTTGAAGGTGTCCTATGCATCTATTTGCTACTCTATGAGGGACAACCTGAATGCCACTATGCCAGTTGTAGCATCCCAGTCGTCTAACACCTGTAATGCTACTTGTGATGATAATAAAAAGGGCCACTTCCAACATATAATTGTTGCATCATCATCATACCATGCTCATATCATCATGCCACCTTGCATTTGAGCATCATATAAAACCCTTTCTTGTTTGGTTCTTATCTCATGTGCATGATTAATTGTATTTGCCTCTTGATATTGTATTTGGCTCTTGATATATTGTTAAATGCCCAAGTTGAGTTGAGGGCATCTCTCTTATTGACTCCACCACCTTTTCTTTCACCACCTTATTTTCCACCATCCAATTAATATGAGCTTGGCATTTTAATTTGGGTTATCTCTAGCTCATGTTGGTTGGTTGGATTCCACCCATAATCTTTGTTTGGCCTTGCCCATCTTTTGGGAATGCAGATGAATAATGCCATGTAAATCTTATTGTTTTCACAAGGATAAATTTGGCATTAATTATTTTGCATGGGCCATGCAGGTGCCACCTTTTCTAGTATTTGGTTTTTACTTGAAGTCTAAGTGGATCATCTTCCCTTTGTTCAAATCATGTTTTGTCTTGTAGTTTCTTCACCATATCATCTACCTCTCTTTCCCCTTTAGCTTAACCCTATCCCCATGCTCCATGCACACACATGTGCTAATGTGGCATTCCCAAACCTAAACCACCCCTTTTCTTGGATCTTGCTTGGTCATTGTTTGGATCATGCATGGACCAAAGAAACCATCCCATCTTCTTAAACATCTCTCCCTACCTTTCTCTCTTTTTCTCCTTTTCTTGGTCTTGTGAGTTGGTCTAGTGAGCAAGCTTGATCAAGTGAAGAACCACCTCCCTCAATCTACCCCAAACCCCATACTAGCTAAAACCTAAACCTAATCCCTCACCTAACCTAGCTACTCCATCTCTCTCTCTCACCTAGCTAAACCTAAACACTAAGCCACCCTTTCCCCTAATCTACATCTCCCCTTAGCAAAAACCCTAAGTACCCCTCCTCCTTCCTAGCTTCTAGCTTGATCACCCTAGCTGCCCTATCTCCCTCGGCCCCCCTCTCCCTGCATGAGGACCCCACCTCCCTGCCGAAGCTACCCTCCCCTCCTATCTAACCCTAGCCCGAGCCAGCCCCTCTCCCCTCCCCTCTTTTTCTCTCCCTCTAGCCTCACCTGCCACGACCCCAGGGCCACCTGCCGGCCTCCCTGGCCTCGCCTACCCCACCTGCCAGCCCCCCCTCTAGTGCCCACGCCTGCCCTGCCTTGCCCTGGCCTGACCGAGCCGAGCACGTGAGGGGAGGGATAAAGGTGGCCGAGGCCACCCCTATCCACACCGCCTCCTCCACGCCACCCCTTCCTCCCTCTCTGCCATGTCCCCTTCCCCACGCCTCCTCTAGCCTCGCCAGATCTGGCCGCGCCTTCTATCCCTCCTTCTGCCTCTCCGACCACCTAGCTACGCCGGCCGCCGCCAGCACCCTGCCATCCATGTTGCTCTGGACGTCAAGATCGTCGCGGGAGTGATCGAAGAGGGCGAGCCTCCTGCGGCAGATCGTGCAGGCCAGCGAGGAGAAGGACCGAGCGCCAGACCGACGCCGCTCGCCGGAAACCCTAGCCCGGCGTCAGCCTGCCGTTGATCGCTTGCACCCGAGCCTCGCCACCGTCACAGCGACCTCGCGGTGAGCCTACCTACCCCCCAGACAACCTCGTCGTCGCCGTCTTGCCCTGTTCGAGCAGATCATTGTGTCGAGCGCTCTCTGTGCGTCGGCGGCGTGTTCGTATCTGCTAGCTCCCAGTCGTGGCCACCATATCCAGCACGCGCCCTTCTCTCTGTCAGCTAACCTAAGCCCGCCGCAGCGGTAGCGCCCGCTAAGCGCGCAGGCGAGTTCGATCCCCGCATGCCCGCTGCATCGCCGCGGCAGCCGTCGCCGTCAGGAAGATCCACAGTGCGTGAGGCAGCTTTGCACAAAACCCCCTGCAAAACCTTTTTGCCAACCCGCGGTCCAGCCTGGCCCATTTGTCTGTGTCTTGGTAGTTTTGCAAAAAGGCTCCTGACGTTTTCGAGTATAAACCCGCAGTCCACCTTTCTCCCAGCCGCTGACATGTGGGGCTGTGTGCTCCGGGACCCATCTGTCAACGTCTAGGGTCAGTGTGGCCTGAGTGTTAGATGTTTTTCAGAATCTGTTTAGAAATTTAAACTAACTAAATTATTTCAAAATTCAAAATCCAATCAGAATTTAAATAACTTTTCCATAGTAAATCCAAATTTGACAAATAATATATGTTTGGATATCAGAAAAATGAGAGGATTCCAAATATGCCATCCATATTGCCTTTTGCACAATTAAAATTCCAAGTTTATTTAAATTACCACAAATGCCATTGGAATTTAATAACTTAATAACTTTTGATTTAAAACTCCGAATTCAACAAATGATATGTCTAAAATGATCAGCTCGACGAGACCTTTCTGTTTATGCTATCCATGATCTCAATTGCAGCATGCATCATATAAAAATATAGTGTACAGCAATGTTATGGCAACAAATGTGATCCAAAACCCCATTAAAATATTATTTCTTGTCCTCCACACCTCAACCATGCCATGCTACTTATTACCATGCAACTTGTGCATCATTCATCATGGCATGATTGTTTGCTTGACGCATCTTATTCTTATGCTTGTGCTCTATATTCATGTTGGCCTTGTTTGTTTGGTTTTTCTCGGATAGACACTGAGCAGGGGTTGTATCAAGAGAACCAGGAGCACTACCCAGATCCGTCCCTCGCTTCAACTGAGTTAACAGGCAAGCACTTCCACATGCTTGCATACATACAGTACCTATGGCCTCTATCTTATTCTTGCATCATTGAGTCGCGAATGCATTAAATTTAATCCCAAATATGCATAGCCTTTACTTTTAAAACCCCACCAAGCTTGTTCCTCCATCCCATGAGCCATTACTATAGGAGTTGTTTGAGCCATGCGAGTCGTAGAACAGCATGTGTAGGGTATGTGAGTGTCTGTTGGTCAATGAGGTACCTAAACAACTTAACCTGAGTAGTTCTGGGATAACTAAAGAAAGTGGCACCGGTGAGCAACATCTGCTATTTGGTTTTTCCTGCTCACTTGTGTCCCGTAAGACCCCGAGTACTTGATTCCTGTTCCTTGATTTATCGCGCTATCCACATCCGGGAGGTATATGGGACCCCACAGGCGAGCTTGATTCCGTCTTATTTCTTGGGGCCACAAACTAGTTTGAGGTTTTATTTACTATCCTGCACCTATGCCATGCTACTTTCGTATTTAAATTGTGCGAGGAGCACCGTCTTGTTAGGTAAGCGGATTGATTACGCGGTATCGACAAGCCCAGCCACACTTTCGGGTTCCTAGTAAACTGACCATTGTCGCAAACCTTGAGTCCGTCTCGGGCTTGCTTACTCCGTTATGGATCTACTCAATGGGGTGGCCCCACAAATATTTCTGAATCTTGTGATTGTTCACGTGAAAGCCTCGTTGGGTTTTGATTTGGTTTTCCGAGGTTGATCGGCGTGTGTTGCTATTGGTGCACCCGGCGGGTAAAACTTTCAAAGCCGTGTCCGCGGATATGGACGACTTGGAGCACAGTTTCTTGATCATAGACAAGCATAACTAAAGTACCGCCTTAATCGACTAAGTAACTTGACTAGTAAATAGTGCAACACTCATGGAATGGTTAATAAAATTGCCAACGGATGGGGTTGTTAAATCGCTTCCTTGTTGGTAGCGGGGAGGAGGATGGATCGGATGAGATTACCATTATAATTGTTGTTCTTAAATTCACGGACATCCGTCTATCATTGGTTAGGCGGATGGTTAGCGTTATCTGTAGGGATCGCTAGGGTTTATCTTTCGCTGCAATTGCGTCACCCCAGGTTGTGTCCCCTTTAGAGGCATTAAGACTTGCTGAGTACCCTTAGGGTCTCACACGATAAATTCTTGATTCAGATGAACAGGTACCTTCTCAGGACGGATACTGGGTGGAAGAAGCCGAAGATGTGGGCAACGATCGTTCGGTGTAGAGATTCCGGGAACGGGGATCCGTGAGACCGTAGTTGGGATGTGCTTATTTCTATGGCATCTTATGCCGATTTGCTTCTTATCCGTACTCGGATTTTGTTTGCCGCTTCCGCATGATACTCTGGTGTGTGTTGTATGAGGAAGTATCCTAAAATATAGATCTATTTAGGTCATTTGAATCTTGCCGTATGGCGTTGCTATATTTCCTTTCTTTGTAGATGGTATGGCTCTGATGTACTCTTGTATGGTGGCTTGCGTACATACCCACTTGTGTACGTAGTTGATCCCTTCGCCGACCACGCCGCCGTCTGAGGTCCCGTTGAGAGGGTAGTGGTTGGGACGTCTGAAAGGACTACCAGTGAGTGGCTTTTGGGGCCCCACCGTACTATTTCAACCACTACCACTTATCCAGGCTTGTATCTAGGACTCATCAAAAGTCACATCCCGAGAAATACGCATCCAACGACCTACATGATCCCAACACTGGTATTCCTTATGCTCATCACTGTATCATAGGTCAATGGACTGAGCTGTCAGTTTGGTGCGCTCGCGGGGGCAAGGAGAACGTAGCAAACACAACCAAACAAACGAAGAGCCAAATAATCAGGAGAGCGATTGGAGAGACGCTCTAGAGGAATACCACCATGTAGACCAGCTGAGGGATGAATGTTGATGAGATAGGTCGAAGTGGAGACAGCCTCATCCCAGAAATGAGGCAGAATAGAGGCAGCAATCATCATCGCATGAGCCGTCTCCATAAGGTGACGATGCTTGCGCTCAGCCACACCATTTTGAGCGTGAGCACCTGGACAAGAGAACTAATGTAACACCCCGGTTCTGAAAAGACCTTGGCCTCTATGTGACATGCCAATCCCTGGATCGGTTCATTGGCCCACAATAGAGTAAGATAGATAATCATAGCAAAATAACCGTGTATCATGATCTACAAAGATCCAGAGTACCATTATTACAATACAAGCTTAGCATAAAGCTAGCTCAAATTATTCAGGTAGCAGCAAAAACATGTAAATCCTCCAATCTTCAAATTGCCCACAAGTGAACAAGTGCCGAGTGGAGTACCGTGGCCTATAACGATCAATCAGAATCGGAATAACCTGCAACATGAAACGTAGCAGCCCCAAAGGGTCAATACATGGAATGTATGGCAAGTAGAGCTAGTAAAGGAGACAATAGTACTAACATCTACATGCATATTTGGCAAGTGGAGCTGTGTCTGGCTTGCATTTGCAAATACATTTATCCTACTTTCATAAACAGTTTTCGATTTTCTTTGAAAAGATCCCAATTAAGTTACCCAACAATATTAAAACAATTATGAAATTAGAATGAGCGAGAAACATGTCATGGAATCAATATCTAGCAACTCAGATGTCCATAACCGGGGACACGGCTAATCGATTAGATTATACACTCTGCAGAGGTTAGTACACTTTACCCATGTGACTTGGCCAGCCCAGCTCGTACCATCACTCTCATTTTGGGTGATGATAGGGAGAAGACCAAGAAGAGACTGTTCGCGAAGTAGCTCCTCAATTCCGACGCGCACCGGTCCAACCTACCAAAATTCTACATCTCTGGATACGCGGGTTCGAGTTACATCAACCTACTAAGTCCAACCAACCGCCCATTCCATTATTGGCACATGGTTGTACACATAAGCTACACAATAAAGAAGCCAATCATTCTCTCTTGATACATGGGTGCCTTTCCGCAATGAAACCACCAAAATTTATCAATACCATCACACCCAGGGGGTTCATTGATTAAGTTGTTTTAGTTTTCACAAACCAATACTTTGAGAAAACAAGTATCAATGATGTAACCTAGCCCTCGTTCAACAAAGCATGGCTAAGCACATCTACCAACGGTGGTTCATCTACAAAGAGGGTCCTACCACATAATAGGACATATCATAGCGATAGTATCATCCTACACATGCATCTACAAAATACACGACAATGCATTGAAAATAGTAGGACGATATTATGAACAAAGTAGCATCTACTTGCCTTGGTTGTAGTGGTCGGGAGCACAATCCTTACACGAGCAAGCGTTGCACTCAGCACAATCTACACGACACAATTGCATTCATAAACAAACAACCCACAACATATGCAACAAATATGATGCATGAATGCAAGAACGGCAAGTGAATTGGTGCTACAGCTGCACCACATAATTCTAATCCATAATACTACCGAATACATGCATGGAAAAATAGATTTGGCGCTAGGAAAACTAATAGACAAAAGTAATGCTCCAAACTAGAGCTAGAATTTAAATAATTCACTTTCGGTAGTATACTGTTCGTAAAATCTTGGAAAAATTCTACCGCATAGGCATCGCTGAATAGAAACAGAACCAATTGGAATTACTCAAAAAGGAATTATAAAACTCCCCGAGTAATTAAAACACTGCAGAAAGCCATTAGACAAATACTGCATAAGTTTTTATTGTAAGCCTATCCTTTTAATTCACGATGAGATTCCCCTCGTTCTCCCGAGTTCAGGGACATATCATACGCGATTTTTGGAGCTACGGATCCTTTTCTACGTATTTATTACTCCGAAAAGGCCACTAACTAGTTAGATTAAACTGTACTAAACTGACAGTAAAAGTCTGAACCAAAGATACAGCGAGATTCTACACGACTCACTGAACTCGTACATATTTTATTTGCAATTTTTGGCCAAGCGGTTTAATTTCTACGCAATTTACAAGATTCTACCGAAATCTGTCAACTAAAGGGATTAACGAAATTGACCCAGTCAACTGTGTCTGTTTGACTGGTCAACTCGTCTGCTGACTGGATGTCTGACTAGTCAACGCCTGGGATGCTGACCAGTCAACGAACGATCTAAGCCGCTGATCTGAGATCTGACGGTGGCTGCTGTCTTACCGGAAACGGATGGCGAAACGGACTCCGGCGAGCTCCGAACGGCGGCGACGATCAAATCCGGCGACGTGGTTCTTCCTGCACGAACGTATACGTCAACGAACGGGTCAAGAAAAATTAACGCGGCGCGCGTACGTGCGTATATGCATGCATGCAATAACGCAGCAGCGCGTGCGTATGCGTGTGCATGCAAGCACGCTGGCGAGGCAGCGGCGCGCGGCGGCGTGGCGCGGCGCGGGCGGTCTTGGCGGGCGATGGCGGCGGCTGCGGGTAAGCGGCGACGGCGGGGTGCCGCGGCCATGGCGGCGCTGATCGCCAGACGGGCGGCAGCGGTGTGGCGTCGGCGCCAGAGCCATGGCGGCGCGAGGCGCCGCAGATGGCGGTTGCGGCGGGATGGCTGGAATAGAGAGAGGGCGAGGAAGGCCTTGGCGCACTGGGGAGGCGATCGGTGGCGGCGGCAGCGGCGGGAGCTCTGAGGCCAAGGGGAGGAGGTGGCGGCGGGGTCGTGGGTTGGGAGTTGGGCACGGATCCCAAGGCAGGCGGTGGGGCCCTCTTTAAAAAAACCTGCGCGAATTCTACTCAGAAACGGTCCAGAACTAGACTACAACTCGGAAATCGGTCCAGATTTTCGGACCGTTTTCCGGCGGTTTACTAAAACGTCCGAGTCTTTTGCATACGAACTCCGATTGGAGCAATTCTCGCTCCTACGGGTTCGTATCGTCGAGGGGAACAACCTTCAGTCGAAGTTTGCGTGAAAACTCGAACCTACAGGGGTGGTTGTTGCTAGTCCTTCTAAAGCCTCCCGTAGGAAACTCGTAGCGAAACAAAATAGGTTTTTGAAGATGGCGTTTCGCCGAACCTTTCTACTCGACGGTTTTGCATGGAAAGATATGATGCAATTATATGAATGATATGCAAGACCAAATCTAAAATTTGGGATGTGACAACTGAGAAAGAGTATCCCTCTCAGCAATAAAACCATGCAAAATCTTGGAAATATACTCGCGTGTAGAATCAGCACGGAACACATGAATAGGCGTAGAGAACTAAGTATGTACCATGGCAGCAAAACGCTTATAAATAGAGAGAACGTCACTATGGGAAGACATAAAGTAAAGCCAAGTGTAGTGAGAGAAATCATCTATAAATATAATATAGTATCGATGACCCCCTTTGGAAGCAAAAGGGGCCAGACCCCACACATCAGAATGAACTAAATCAAAAGGACATTGAGACACTGACTCACAGGTAGGATAAGGTAATAGAACCTGTTTACCAAGCCTACAACCTTGACACTGTAAAGAGACATCTCCTGAGACAGGCCCTAAGAGACCTTGACGGACTAAAGATGAAAGATGGGAACCACAAATATTACCAAGTCGATGATTCCACTGCTGGAAGGAGCTGGTAGATGAAGCGACAAAAGAAGATGGACTGGTGGGTGTGGTGGAAGAGGAATGAACATGAAGCCAATCTATCTCCCCAATCCCCTGAGAGTCATGGCGGCGAGGGCCAACCCCAACCAGATCCTTCGGGCGACGATCCTGGATAGAACAAGAATCAACATCAAGAATGATGTGACAACTAGAATCAGTAAGTTGACCAACAGAAATAGGTTCATGGTAAGACGAGGAACATGTGAAACATATGGAACAGAAAAAGAATGAGTGGATAGAGTGCCTAGACTAGAAACAGATAGAGGAGTACCATCAGCAATAAGAACATTAATAGGAATATCGAGAGATCTAAGAGAGGATGGGACAGAAGAATTAGAAGACATATGAAAGGAAGCTCCAGAATCCAGAACCCACGAGGATGTACCTAACTGTCTAGATGGTGGTTTCTCAGCACTAGAAGCACCAATCACAGAGCCTGTAGTACCAGTCGAAGATACTGAAGCAGCAAGTAGATGCTTAAGTGATACAATATCCTTCTTAGTTAGAGAGACAGTAGATGGTGTTGAAGAAGCACGGGTCCCACGAGAAAACTGTGCTCCCTATTGCGCATATCACGCTTCTTCTTGAAGCAATCAGACTCAGGGTGACTATCCCTATCGCAGTATCCATAATGAGTACGAGTACGAGGGATACCCCTACCACCAGAGAGAGTGGGTTATAGTGGTGGAGCACTCGAGCGAGAAAACACTGGTGTCTGATGCATGTTGACGCCCCGTTGGGAAACCCCAAGAGCAAGGTATGATGCAGCACAACAGCAAGTTTTTCCTCAGTAAGAAACCGAGGTTATCAAACCAGTAGGAGGAAGGAAACACCTCAAAGGTGTTGCAAGCAACATGGAAACCTGCACAACACAAACTCAAGACTTTGCCCCAACTAACAGTGACGTTGTCAATCTCACCGGTTGCTGTAACAAAGGATTAACTGTATGGTGTGGAAGGTGATGATGGTTTGCGACAAGTAGACAGTAACAGTGGAAGATGTATCAATGGTAAAGATTGGACAGGGGTCCATAGTTCACTAGAGGTGTTCTCCTTAGATAAACAAACATGGCATGCTACGTAAACAAATTACAACAGGGAAATTGACAGGACTGAGCAAGGCATAACAATGCAATACTAGAAACAAAGATCCTATGAGATTCGATTGGGCAATACAACAATATACATTGACCGCCATCCAACTGCATCTATGACTAGAAGTCCACCTTCAGGTTATCATCTGAACCCCCTCCTGTATTAAGTTGCAAGCAACAGACAACTACTTTAAGAAAAGTGTGTAAGGTAAACAATCCACTTGTTCCATGAACAAGAGACCGTTGTTTTCTCCTTAGTGGCAACAACACATCTAAAACCGTAGAGATTTTTGTCACTTCCCTTGGAAAATAGAGGCATGAAACCACTATCGAGCATAAATACCCCCTCTTGGAGTCACTAGCAACTACTTGGCCATGATAGGTACTAACAACGGAGAGCATGCAAGATCACAAAAAACACAGACATGATAGAATCAATAAGACAAAACCATTAATCAATCTGACATAGTAATCTCAAAATCCATCGGATCCCCGCAAACAGAACATGCATGATTACAAATAGATGAGATCTTGATCATGAACGGAGCTCACAAGATCTATACATGAAAGCACAAGGAGGAGATATAACCATCTAGCTACTAAATGGACCTGTAGTCCAAGGTGGAACTACTCATGCTTCATTCCGGAGGCTGGCATGACGAAGAAGAAGGCCTCCAGGATGATCTGCCCTCCGACAGGGTGTCGGGAAGAGCTTCAGATCCCCCGATCTAGGGACGATGGTGGCGACGGCTACAAACGGTTTCGTGGAATATTGATTGGGTCTTTAGGGTTTCTTCATCGGGGGGACTTTATAGGCAAAGAGGCGAGGCAGGGGGCCACCAGGGCGGCTGCACCCCCCAAGGCGCGGGATGGGCCACCTGCGCATCCAGGGGGTGTGGACCCCTGGTGATCTTCCTACGTCTCGTATTCTGGCTTCGCGTTGCCCACGGTAAAATATTGACTTTGGCTTTTTTCCGTTCCAATTCCGAGAATATTGATTTTCTGCCTTTCTAGAACCAAAAAACAGAAAACATGCAACTGGCATTGTGTCAACTTGTTAATAGGTTAGTACCAGAAAACATATAAAACACCTCAAAATGTGGACAAAGCAAAGCAAAGTAGATAGTAAACAAGCATGGAGCATCAAAAATTATAGACACGTTTCCGACGTATCAGTGTTGTAGACAGAGAAGTAGGAGATCGAGCAGTAGATGGAGTATCAGGAGCACAAGCAGCGAGCATAGAGGGAACCTGGAGCAAACCCACACCAAGGAGGTGAGTCTCCTTGATGGCATTGCGTCAACGTGGAGTGCTTCGTCGGGAAACCCCGAGAGCAAGGTATGATGCAGCACAGCAGAAAGTCTCCCCTAGGCAAGAAACCGAGGTTATTGAACCAGTAGGAGGAAGGAAACGTCTCAAAGATGTTGCAAGCAACGTGGAAACCTGCATAATACAAACTCAAGACTTTTCCCCAACTAATAGTGAGGTTGTCAATCTCACCGGTTATTGTAACAAAGGATTAAATGTATGTTGTGGAAGGTGATGATGGTTTGCAGCAAGTAAACAGTAATAGTGGAAGATGTATCAATGGTAAAGATTGGACCGGGGTCCATAGTTCACTAGAGGTGTTCTCCTTAGATAAACAAACATGGCATGCTTGGTAAACAAATTGCAGCAGGGCAATTGACAGGACTGAGCAAGGTATAACAATGCAATACTAGACATAAAGATCCTATGAGATTAGATTGGGCAATACAGCAAGATACATAGACCTCCATCCAACTGCATCTATGACTAGAAGTCCATCTTTGGGTTATCATCCGAACCCCCTCCAGTATTAAGTTGCAAGCAACAAACAACTACTTTAAGAAAAATGTGTAAGGTAAACAATCCACTTGTTTCATGAACAAGAGACCATTGTTTTCTCCCTAGTGGCAACATCACATCTACAACCTTAGAGATTTCTGTCACTTCCCTTGATTAAATAGAGGCATGAACCCACTATCGAGCATAAATACCCCCACTTGGAGTCACTAGCAACTACTTGGCCAAGATAGCTACTAACAACTACTTTGCCAAGATAGCTACTAACAACGGAGAGCATGCAAGATCACAACCAACACATACATGATAGAATCAATAAGACAAAACCATTAATCAATCTGATATAGTAATCTCAATATCCATCAGATCCCCACAAACACAACATGCATGATTACAAATAGATGATATCTTGATCATGAACAGAGCTTACAAGATTTAGACATGAAAGCACAAGGAGGAGATACAACCATCTAGCTACTACATGGACCCGCAGTCCAAGGTGAAACTACTCACACTTTATACCGGAGGCTGGCATGATGAAGAAGAAGGCCTCCGGGATGATCTCCCCTCCGGCAGGGTGCCGGGAAGAGCTTCAGATCCCCCCAATCTAGGGACGATGGTGGAGGCGGCTACAGACGGTTTCGTGGAATATTGATCAGTTGCTTAGGGTTTAGGCTTTGGGGGATTCTTATCGGCGAAGAGGCGAGGCTAGGAGGCGGCCAGGGGGCCCACACCCTTCCCAGGCATGGCCCAGGGTGCATCGGACCTATGGCGCCCCTCCGTCTCTCCTCTAGACTCCGTGTTCTCCTCGGTGAAATATTGACTTTGGCTTTTGTGCTGTACAATTCCGAGAATATTTCCTTACTAGATTTTCTGGAACCAAAAACAGCAGAAAACGGGCAACTGGCACTGTGGCAACTTGTTAATAGGTTAGTACCAGAAAACATATGAAAAGAACCTCAAATTGTGGACAAAGCAAAGCAAAGTGGATACTAAACAAGCATGGAACATCAAAAATTATAGATACGTTTCCGACGTATCAAGCATCCCCAAGCTTAACTCCTGCTCGTCCTCGAGTAGGTAAGTGATAAAAGAATAATTTTTGAGGTGACATGCATGATCGAAACCAAGATGAAACCATTTGCAAGCATTGAAAGATGGGATCAAAGAACTCTAAACATGTGCATGAAAGATGGAGTTCTAACAATAAGACAAAGTAACTATGCATGCAACATGAAAGGCTACAAACAAAGATCTTGAATAACATGCATTGAGAAACGTTTGTTTGTTTCACATACATAAAACATGGCATAGTTGCATTCAACTTTTCCTTCATGGAGTAGCAAATAGATGCATAGAACACCTTCAAAGTTCATAAGAGTGACTAGATACAAATAGCACAAGAACAAGAAATATCAATAATATGCATCAATCAATAAGTTTTGGGACACTGCACATAGAACTAAGAATGGCAACTATGCTCTCTTAACTGGTGCCTAAAGGTAGAAAGTGGAGACTCAATATAATAGTGGAATAAAGGCCCTTCATAAAGGGAAGTAGGGATTTCAAGTCTCAAAAAGTGCTTCCAAAAATTATGGTACTGGTTAGCTTTCAGCCCTCATTGGCCCTATCATAAGCATCTTGAAGTGATTAAGGTTAAAGTGAACAAACTATGGAGTATATGCTTGACAAAGTATAAGTTGGCAATCTCATGTCCCTTGAATACGAGGGTCGCACCTCATGCTACTCAAATTTAGTCACCTATAATTTCTTGTCATAGTAAGTACATGTGTATCATAGGGAACCGCCAATGGGGTACCCTTTGCACATGGTACAGGAGCTATCCCATGAACAAAATGACAAGGAAAGCAGACAATGCGCATCCCAGCGATCTTTTTATTTTCTATTTGCATAGGTTTTTATTGAGGATGCTTCACAGATTGCTCATTATGGTGATGCTGCAAGTTTCCACCATGATTAGGCATGGCTTAGGCTAGCGGCCCAAACGTTTCTCTAACACAAAATACATAATTCCATGGACTTACAAGCTCCCTTTTTATTTCACACCGGCGACATCCATAGACAAAAGAGCATGATATCAACTATGTACAAAGTACAAGTGCAATGTTGAAAACGTTACCCATGACAACATGGTTCTGCTAATTCCAACGTATAAGTGCAACCAAATACAAAATAGATGACACAAAGGTTCAAGTTTATTAGGGGCAATAAATATAAGGTGTGCCATCAAGGTCGTGAGAGCTTTAATCACTAAGTTTTCACATAACAAAATACTTTTTAATTGGAAGATAGTTGAAAACAAGAATATACTTGGAATGGTGTAACACACCATGCATAGGAATTTATAGTGGACACTTTGGAATATCTTGGTTTCTTCGGAGTTGGAAGCATGAGTAGAGCTTACTCATACAAGTGGAGGCTAGCAAAAGACTGGGAGCAACCAACTAAGAGAGCAATAATGGCCATAATCATGCAGAGCGACAAAATATTACTAATAAAAGCATAGTGGTACTAAAAGTCAAGGAATAAAGAATCATAGAGGCTATGGTGACTTGTTCATAGTCATAACATGGTGTGAGCATGTGCCAAGTCAACCCAAACAAAGCATCAAAGGAGAATACCACAATACTATGCTTTTGCATGCTAAAACAACGCATGATTCCTTCAAGGCACACTAAGAAATCCCAATTGTTTGGAATAAGTCATGATACAAAAATAATCACTAAGCATAAGGTCAAAACAATACCTAGCATGACATGCTAAAGTCTAAGTCACAGTCAATGCAAGCTCCTCTTGCACTTTCAAGCAAGAACTTTCTACTCCTTTCCAACACCAATCAACTTATTTGAAACAACACAGCAAGAACGGGGTTCCAAACTACTTTATTCAAGCAAACTAAACAAACTAAGCAAAGAAAAAGAAAACTAAGACGCTCCAAGAATAACACAACAGTGCATGAAACAATAAAAACAGAATGTCTAGAAAGGCCTGAGCTTTTTATTGATGAAGAAGGGGATGCCTTGGGCATCCCCAAGCTTTGACGCTTGTACCTCTTGGATATTTCTTGGGGTGACACCGGGGTGGCATCCCCAAGCTTGATCTTTTGTCCATTCTTCATTTCATTATATCATTCTCTCTCTACACCTGAAATTTTTCCTTCATACAAAACTTCACACAATCTTCATTAGCAACATTAGTGTATTCAAAAGATAATAGACCCTTGGGTTTAGATTTAAACAGTAAAACTTTCATTAAAAAACAATCTACTGTAGCAACTTGTTCAAAAAGCTCAGTTTCCTAAAAAGAACCCAAAAAGGAATCAATAAGAAGCAAATACAAATAATGGCAGAAATCTGTCAAAACAGACCAGCAAGTAGAAACCGATTTTTTTCGAAGACCTTATGTTGCTCAAATCAAAAAGTGTTGAACTAACGAAAGTTAGCTAACATACTGGGGGATTTATTCGTAAATTTTAAGCTCTATCCGACTTACAAAGTCTCCTCACGAATTTTGTTGGTGGAGGACAGAAATCTGTTTCGGGACAGTAACTCCCCAAATCTTACTTCCTTCTCATTAGAGGTCATTCTTCGCACAAAAAGAAAACAAAAAGAATAAGGAGAGGTCATTACTGAAGTAATAACTTCGAAGACTCAAGAAAACTCCTAGGTTATCTCCCAACAAGTACTTTTCTTTAACGCCTTTAAGTTAGGCACAAGAAGCAAGAAATCAAGTATTTTTAAATGAAGAAGCATTAACTTCAACTCTCTTGCTCCTACCTTTCTTACCTTTATTATTCTCTTTAGGGAAAATATGATTGCTTACTGGAGGAACAAAATGCATAATGCCTTTTCCCACATCTATTATTGCTTCAAGGTGTTTCAGCAGGGATCTTCCAAGTGTAATCTGTCCTATGCCTACACATTCAATAACAAGATAATCAATAGACACCATTTTCCCTGAGATTTTTGTAAACACACCTTTAGTTATTCCAATGGGTAATAAAGTTGTATTACTGGTAAGAGATATTTCTTCTCCTCGTTTAGAAAGTCCCCAAAGACTCAAAGACTCATAAATATCTTTAGGCATAAGGCAAAATTCAGACATGATATCACAACGAGCATCAAAATTTGTACTATTTATAGAGATTTTGATTGTGGGAAACCACTTTGAAGGATCAGAATTTATTGGAACATAATCATGGTACTCCCTAAGTGTGTGATAGCAACTTTTCAAAGCAGCAGTACTGGACTCAAGAGTGTTCGACCTAGCAAAAATGTCTATAAAAGAGGTATCAGACTTGCCAGGAATATTATAAATTATAATCAATTTCTTTATGGCATCAAAAGCTTCATCCTCAGTACATCGAAAAATATCTTTCTCAGCCACAACATCCAAAGCATATCTATAACAAAGAGCAATACCGTGGTAGAAACTATTAATAACCAAGCTAAGACTCATCTTAGGCTTAGTTTCCCTTTGTAAAGCAGAGATTCTAGACCAAGCTTCTTTGAAACTCTCTTAACTTTTTTGCTTGAAAGTAAAGATCTTTTCCATAGGTGTCATAGATATTGGACCAAAACCATACATGGTAGCAACTAGGGCAGGAACTAATTTTTTTGTGTTTTTGATCAGAGAAAGCAAACCAAACACTATTTTTTTTTGAGTTTTTGATAAAAAGACGCAAACAAAACCAAGCAAAAGAAACTAAACAAACTAAAAACAAAGTAAAGAGAAAGGTTGAGGAGGACTCCCCTTGTGAAGACGTCCTTATCCTCCCCGGCAACGGCGCCAGAAAATCTTGATGGAGCTGCGTCAACGTGGAGCGCTTCGTCGGGAAACCCAAGAGGAAGGTATGATGCAGCACAACAGCAAGTCTTCCCTCAGTAAGAAACCGAGGTTATCGAACCAGTAGGAGGAAGGAAATGTTTCAAAGGTGTTTCAAGCAACGTGGAAACATGCACAACACAAACTCAAGACTTTGCCCCAACTAACAGTGAGGTTGTCAATCTCACCGGTTGCTAGAAAAAAGGATTAACTATATGGTGTGGAAGGTGATGATGGTTTGAAGCAAGTAAACGGTAACAGTGGAAGATGTATCAATGGTAAAGATTGGACCGGGGTCCATAGTTCACTATAGGTGTTCTCCTTAGATAAACAAACATGACATGCTGGGTAAACAAATTACAGCAGGACAATTGACAGGATAGAGCAAGGCATAACAATGCAATACTAGACATAAAGATCCTATGAGATTCGATTGGGCAATACAACAAGATACATAGACCACTGATACGTTGGAAACTTATCTATAATTTTTGATGCTCCATGCTTGTTTAGTATCTACTTTGCTTTACTTGTCCACACTTTGAGGTGCTTTTTACATGTTTTCTGGTACTAACCTATTAACAAGTTGCAACAGTGCCAGATGCCTGTTATATGTTGTTTTTGGTTTCAGAAAAGTTAGTAAAGAAATATTCTCGGAATTGGATGGGACAAACATCAAAGTCAATTACTTTCTGTGGGGAACAAAATGTCCAAAGGAGAGCTGGAGGGGCCAGCCAGGGGGGGGGGGCAGACCCACCCCAGGCACGGGGGAAGGTGGGCCCGCGCCTGGCTAGGGTTTGGTGGCCCTGGCCGCCTCCCGGTCTTGCCCCTTCACCTATAAGAAGCCCCTGATGCAGAAACCCTGAGAACCCGATCAAATCTCCACGAAACCATCTGTAGCCGCCGCCACCATCGTCCCTAGATCATGGGGGATCTGAAGTTCTTCCCAGCACCCTGCCGGAGGGGAGATCATCCCGGAGGCCTTCTCTCCGGTATGATGCGTGAGTAGTTCCACCTTGGACTATGGGTCCATGTAGTATCTAGATGGTTGTATCTCCTGCTTTGTGCTTTCATGTATATATCTTGTGAGCTCCGTTCATGATCAAGATCTAATCTATTTGTAATCATGCATGTTGTGTTTGCGGGGATCCAATGGATATTGAGATTATTATGTTGATTTGATTAATGGTTTTGTATTTATGATTCTATCATGTCTGTGTTGTTTGTGATCTTGCATGCTCTCCGTTGCTAGTGGTTATCTTGGCCAAGTAGTTTCTATTGACTCCAAGAGGGGGTATTTATGCTCGATAGTGGGTTCATGCCTCTAGTTTCCAAGGAAAGTGACAGAAATCTTTTCGGTTATAGATGTGTTGTTGCTACTAGGGATAAAACAACGGTATCTTGTTCTGGAACATGTGGACTGTTTACCTTAGACACTTTGCTTAAAGCAGTTATCTGTTGCTTGCAACTTAATACTAGAGGAGGTTCGGATGATAACCTGAAGGTGGACTTCTAGTCATAGATGCAGCTGGATGGCGGTCTATGTATATTGTTGTATTGCCCAATCAACCTCATAGGATCTTTCTGGCTAGTAATTGCATTGTTATGCCTTGCTCAGTTCTTGTCAATTGCCCTGCTGTAATTTGTTTACCCTTCATGCCATGTTGTTTATCTAAGGAGAGCACCTCTAGTGAACTATGGACCCCGGCCCAATCTTTACCATTGATAAATCTTCCACTGTTACTTCTTTACTTGGTGCAAACCATTACCTTCCACACCATACATTTAATCCTTTGTTACAACAAACCGGTGAGCTTAACAACCTCACTGATTCGTTGGGGCAAAGTCTTGAGTTTATGTTGTGCAGGTCTCCGCGTTGCTTGCAACACCTGTGTGACATTTCCTTCCTCCTTCTGGTTCAATAACCTCGGTCTCAACTGAGGGAAGACTTGCTGATGTGCTCTTCACACCTTGCTCTTGGGTTTCCCAACAAGACTCCACATCAAGCACCAAGTTCTCTGGTGCCATAAAGGAGTCATCAACCACCATCCAAATGCATCTATGACTAGAAGTCCACCTTTGGGTTATCATCCAAACCCCCTCCAGTATTAAGTTGCAAGCAACAGACAACTACTTTAAGCAAAGTGTGTAAGGTAAACAATCCACTTGTTCCATGAACAAGAGACCGTTGTTTTCTCCCTAGTGGCAACAGCACATCTAAAACCTTAGAGATTTCTGTCACTTCCCTTGATTAAATAGAGGCATGAACCCACTATCAAGCATAAATACCCCCTCTTGGAGTCACTAGCAACTACTTGGCCAAGATAGCTACTAACAACGGAGAGCATGAAAGATCACAAACAACACAGACATGATAGAATCAATAAAACAAAACCATTAATTAGTCTGACATAGTAATCTCAATATCCATCGGATCCCGGCAAACAAAATATGCATGATTACAAATAGATGAGATCTTGATCATGAACGGAGCTCACAAGATCTAGACATGAAACCACAAGGAGGATATACAACCATCTAGCTACTACATGGACCCGTAGTCCAAGGTGGAACTACTCACGCTTCATACCGGAGGCTGGCATGATGAAGAAGAAGGCCTTCGGGATGATCTCCCCTCCGGCAGGGTGTCGGGAAGAGCTTCAGATCCGCCCCGATCTAGGGACGATGGTGGCGGTGGCTACAGATGGTTTTGTGGAATATTGATCGGGTGCTTAGGGTTTAGGCTTCGGGGGCTTCTTATAGGCGAAGAGGCAAGGCTGGGCCCGCGCCTGGGGGTGTGCAGCCGCCCTGTGGAGCCCCTCCATCTCTCCTCTGGACTCCGTGTTCTTCTCGGTAAAATATTGACTTTGGATTTTGTCCCGTCCAATTCCGAGAATATTTCCTTACTAGCTTTTCTGGAAAAAAAAACAGCAGAAAACATGCAATTGACACTGTGGCAACTTGTTAATAGGTTAGTACCAGAAAACATATGAAAATCACCTCAAAGTATGGACAAAGCAAAGCAAAGTGGATACTAAACAAGCATGTAACATAAAAAATTATAGATACGTTTCCGACGTATCACTCCTCTACGCGAATCTTGGCAAGCACCTCAGAAATAGGAGCATGAAAACAAATGAGCATGTCGAGGCTCAAAATCCTCATGAAGACAAGACAAGAACTCATGTGTGCGATGAAACTACAAATCTGACCTCACAGTCTGGTAACATAGGCAAGTACCACAAACAGCTGAGCGAAGAGAGTCGAGCTGGCGCCAGATAGCAGAACATTGTCTGTAAAACGCATCAATAGTGGAGTCAGCCTGCTAAAGAGCATGCTCCTAACGGAGCACGGATAGATAGAGGATATCACTAGAAGGCTGATAGCGATTGCGAAGGTGAGTCCACATTTGAAAGACAGTATTGAGATTCATAAACTCAGAAGCAAACTGAGGTAAAATACTAGAACTAAGGATACCTGCAGCATGAGCATCCTCATTACACCACTGAGTATAAGCAGTCAGATCATCACGTTAAATAGAAAGAGCATTTAAATAATTCAGGACCTGTTGGTCATAAGCAGCTACCGCATCATCATAAGAAATCGTGGCTTCATTCCTATCAGCCTCGGAAACATCTACAGCAAAACCGATGGCATCAGTGGGGTAGGAGCCACTGGAGGAACTGGACGTAGCGGACAGGGGACTTCACCAAAAAGAACGCCCCATAGACAAATGCGTATAAAGCTAATAAACTCAGTGTATTTTGTGCCATCAAAATTCACTGGACAACGTGGGATCACCACATAGCCTGATGAGCAAGACATTCCACCAATCTGATATATACGGAAACCACCATATTATAGAGGCCCAACCAATAAAACCAGCAGAGGCCCAAGCCAGAAAACAACTGCGTAGACTAAAATAGAGTGTGACCAAACAAAAAAAACCAATTACTCCACATACTGACATACTATCCCCCTTTTTTATAGAGGGAGATAGATCTCACGATCTCACCAAAACGACCAGAACCAACCGATTAGATGCAAATTGAATGAAAACGGCCGAAACCAGAGTCGTAGGTGGAGGCGGCGACCGAGAAGTCATGATAGCGCGTGTGGGAATAGGAATGGCGGGAGTTGGGCGTCCAGAAAAACATCCTAATGCTCCGATACCATGTTAGGAAAAGCAACTTGGATTCATAGGAGGCTAAGGCCATCATATATACATGTACAATTAGGAGGCCAAAGGCCATGGTAAATGTAACTGTAAAATAAAGAACCATTGCTTGGCATGTATCATGTCCTGAATGTATGATTCAGGTGTTTGGCCACCTTATTGTAAACGCCATGGAGT
The DNA here is from genome assembly GCA_030063025.1 of Avena longiglumis. Classification (NCBI taxonomy): domain Eukaryota; kingdom Viridiplantae; phylum Streptophyta; class Magnoliopsida; order Poales; family Poaceae; genus Avena; species Avena longiglumis. The sequence continues at coordinate 424,729,187 of CP125974.1, read as the reverse complement.
AATAAAATCCACTTTTATCTGTAAAATGAAATATTTAAGCATTGCAATTCCGCATTAAAGAAGGAAAATGATATAGTGCCCCCGGGGATGGAACCATTGTAACATGCCAGCATTAGAGCTTAGAAATAAACTGAGATCAGGTGTGTGCATTGCATTAATGCATAGAAAATCTGAATATTTTTTGCACTTTTGAATAAAACTTGTCAAAGTGATTAAAGATTCTCTCAACTTTCTAGAATTGAAGTAGATCATCAAGTTGACTACGATAAGTTTCAATATGACCTTTACTAAAACCTTATTTTGGGTAAAGATGATTTGATCTAAGGGTAGACTAAATGTAATAAAAATAAACCACAACACATTGCCTAATGATTAATACCAAATCCTTAAGAGATCATATCATGGTAGTTCTTAAACCTTTAACTCTTTGGTTTATGTTGAGTAGAAAGGAAACCAAGTCAAGACCCTTCACCACATATCCTTATTTCCATACTAATCCTTATCATATATATCGAACCATGTTCTAATATCTGTTGAATATCAATGTTGAGTAATCAACTATTGATTCATCAATTCTTAGCCTATCAATTCTTGATCTATGAACTCTGGTCATTATCGTAGCATTCACTTTAAAACTTTATAGAAAGAAGTAAGAAGAGGTAAGTAGGAATGCTAGTTTAGATATCATCTATAGGATGTAAGTGTTTGAAGAGAATCAAATCAATATGATAATTGATGGAGTTAACTCACTCCTGAATGGTATAGAAGAGTTATATTAAAAAAAGATATATGTTGGTAACAAGGGTATTATAAGGATGAATTATGAAGATAGTTACCAAGAAGTAATCTTATTGGATCAAGTAGGCATAGTCATTGAACAATATCTCTTAGTCAAATGTAAATTATAAGAAGATGATTATAATACAACTATAATGTTGTATTAATGAAAGAATTGATTAGCCAACTGGAAACCTAGGCCATAAATGATCAAAAGATTATAATGATCATGCTTAAGTAACTAAGAGTGATAGATTATATGATGCATACGTGACATTGGTGGATAGAACATGGTGTAGATATATTATCTTAAGATTAATCATGGCAAGTCACATTGATATAATGTAAAGTTGGAGTATGAGTTACTGGAGGTAATTAAAGTTAAGATAGTATGATTAGGCTCATACTAGAGAAACCTTGAGTTATAGAAGTAGTGTTAATCCTCTTAGAGAATAGTAAACACTTGAGGTGAAGTAGGAATTGATATATACATCCACTGGAGGAATATTAGTGATGGGTGCTAAAGGAAATTATGGGTGGAGTTAAAAATTACTCTCTAATGGATTGGAGATTATTATTAGTAATTAGAGATAAGGAAGTATAGCTGTGATATGACTATGAAAAGCTTATGAGTTTTTTGGAAAGATTACTAACTAGTTCATAAAGGAAGAGAGTAAGTACTCAAATGAATTTGGATTTATTAGAAATATCCTAGAAGTGGCAGTTATCTCTAGGAAGAGATCATGTAGAGCTTTAGTGTCAAGCTCATTAGATTTACAAAGAGATTTAGAAGGAGAAATTATTGGTAAGAGTATAAGTAGAAAAGTTCATCATGTTTACATGATGATGGAGTGAAGTAGTAGTATGTCTAGGAAAGGAATTCCTTAACTGAGGCTCGAGCTTGGTGATATGTTGAAGATGGAGATTCTTGAAAGATCTTTAACCAAGCCTATGTCAAGCCATGACAAACCCAATGCCTATCTCATCCTTCTAAACCCTAAAGCTAAGTTACTAGATAATTATCAGGAACATATTATATTACAAATGCCAATTTAATATGTTATTCTAGTTTTGCATATCATCCATGACTATAAGTAAAGATTCTCAAAACCTAATCTCTATCCAGAGAACATTAGAAATAAATCTCAAAATCTCACTCTAAGTTAAGATGTCATCCATAATCATAAATTTAGAAGTAGTGTCCTTAAATCTTGATCTATAATACTTTTCAGAAATAAACATAAGTATAGTAAATTATTTAGAGCTCATAGTGGATGCTTGTAGTTTTAAAATCTAAGACCAAGTTGGTTTAGGGACAAACCAAAGAAAATTTTCTCATGGAACACTTTGGAGGACAACCATGGATATTTATGACAAATTCAACTACAATTCATTAATATATACCAAGGCAATGTTCTCTAGCTTAAATCTTTCGAAAGATCTATATGTAAATAAATGTGGGTATATTCTCTTGTGTCCAAATAGAATATTTGGATATAAAGATATTGTGAAAGAGAATTATTATTTTTGTATGCTTTCCACCTCAATCTTATAAGTAGTATCTAATTTAAAACTATCCTTAATACATGTTAAATAAACAAGTAGACCTTACTTATATTTTATAAACAATTCCTAAAACTCCAGAGAATACAATTCCTAGAAAAAGAATAATATAAACCCTAAAATGAACCATCCCTATCAAGGATGTGTTTTGATTAAAATTATAGAAATATATGTTATCCATGAAGGATCCATATAAATACCTTAATTGTTTACTCTAAAATATATGTTAATTTTTTTCTATTACTGAAATGCACATTCTTATATGTATGACTCCAAAATAAATTCAAATCCTAAATAGAAATTTCAAATTAGATTTAATAATACAAATCTAGAAAAAGGAAACAGATATAGATAAAAAGGAAAATAACCAGAAACTTACCCGAGGCCCATTTCCTCTCTCTCTCTCCCTCTATCTATCTATCTATCTATCTATCTATCTATCTATCTATGTATCTATGTATGTATGTATCTATCTATCTATCTCTCTACCACTCACGTGTAGTACTTAGCAAACTACCTTGGCCCAGTAATAGCCCAGTCCAGGAAACAAGTCGTTCTCTCAGTGTCAGATGGGGTGGCTTGTTGGTAGGTATCCCGAATTATTTTCTAGAAAATCCAAGGGGTTTTCTACAGGAATGTCGTCATATTCATCCTCCAGCTGGAAGCAACTGCGTGCCTCCGCCACCGCTGTTGGCCCTGCGCTGCAATTCACGCTGATGCCGATGTTTGCGAGAGGGGATAAGAACCATGCGCCTTGCTCAACTTCTTATTCGCTCTCTCACTCCCACGTAAGCCCTCTCTCTTCCCCGTCCAGGTACCGTAACCCTAGTTCGTAGATCTCCGGCGACTTTGCCCCGGAGTCCATGGAGTAGCCTGGGAGAAGCATCTTGTCGTCTTCGACCACCTATCAGTAGAAATAGGTCCAGGGGAGCTCGGGTTGGTGCGAATTTCACCGTTCCCTTCCGTTGGAGTTCGTCGAGAAACTCGACCGTGTGCTTGCCTCCGACCACGCCGGTCCTCGACGACCACCGCAACAGCATTGAGGTGAGTTGGTGCACATCTAGATCCTTTTTTCCGCGCGATATAATCATTGATACGTCGTAAACGTATCTATAATTTTTGATGTTCCATGATTGTTCAGTATCCTCTTTGATATGCTTTGTCTACACATTGAGGTATTTTTATACATTTTCTAGGACTAAACTATTAACAAGTTGCCACAGTGCCAGTTGGCTGTTTTCTGCTGTTTTTGGTTTCATAAAAGCTAGTAAAGAAATATTCTCGGAATTGGACGGGACAAAATCCTAAGTCAATATTTCACCGAGGAGAACACAGAGACCGAAGGGCGACAGGAGGGGCGCCACAGGGTGGCCCCCCCACGCGCAGTCCTACCCTGGGTCGCGCCTGGGCAGGGTGTGATCCCCCTAGCCGCCCTCCTTCCTCGCCTCTTCGCCTATATAATCACCCCGATGCCAAAATCCTAAGTACCCGATTAGATCTCTAAGAAACAGTCAGTAGTCTCCGCCACCATCATCCCTAGGTCGGGGGGATCTAAAGCTCTTCCCAGCACCCTGCCGGAGGGTAGAGATCATCCTGGAGGCCTTCTTCATCACCATGCTAGCCTCCGGTATGATGCGTGAGTAGTTCCACCTTGGACTATGGGTCCATACAGTAGCTAGATGGTTGTTTCTCCTCCTTTGTGATATCATGTTTAGATCCAGTGAGCTCCATTCATGATCAAGATCATCTATTTGTAATCATGCATATTGTGTTTGCGGGGATCCGACGGATATTGAGATTACTATGTTAGATTGATTAATGATTCTATCTTGTCTTCTTGATTGTTGATTCTATCATGTCTGTGTTGTTTGAGATCTTGCACGCTCTCCGTTTCTAGTAGCTATCTTGGCAAAGTAGATGCTAGTGACTCCAAGAGGGAGTATTTATGCTTGATAGTGGGTTAATGCCTCTATTGAATCTGGGGAAGTGACTGATGACCCACAAGTATAGGGAATCGCAACAGTCTTCGAGGGTAGTATTACCCAATTTATTGATTCGACACAAGGGGAGACAAAGAATACTTGCAAGCCTTAACAACTAAGTTGTCAATTTAGCTGCACCTGGAAATAGTTCTTGCTCATAGAAATTTATAAGTAGCAACAGTTTGTAGTAGCAACAACAAAGAAACAACAGCAGCAAAACAAGAGCAATAGTAACAGTAGTAGCAAACAGTAGGATATGAGTGCGGTAGGCATAGGGATGGATGGACGGGCGTTGCATGGACAAGTCTAAACATGTAACTTCAAGATCTAGGGCAATTGTAGATAAATAATAATAAGCATCCAAGTACTAAACAATCATAGACATGTGCTCCATATATAGTCATGCGTGCTCGCAATGAGAAATTGCACAACATCTTTTGTCCTGCCGGCCCGTTGCAGCGGGGCCTCAAGGGAACTATTATCAATTAAGGTGCTCCTTTTAATAGAGCACCGGAGCAAAGAATTAACACTCCGTGAACACATGTGATCCTCACATCACAGTCATCCCCTCCGGTTGTCCCAATTTTTGTCACTTCGGGGCCTTTGGATCCGGACAATGATATGTGTACACAACTTGCAGATAAGATCACAAACAATACTATCATAATGATTCAATAATAAGTTCAAATCTGAGATCATGGCACTCGGGCCCTAGTGACAAGCATTAAGCACAACAAGTTGCAACAAAGTCAAATAGCACTAATAGAGATACTAGGCACTATGCCCTAACAATCTTATTCGATTACATGACAGAACTCATCCAATCCCTACCATCCCCATAGCCTACACCGGGGTATTACTCACTCATGGATGGGGGAACACATGGATGTTTGATGGAGACACGTTGGTGATGATGATGGCGATGATCCTCTCCAAATTCCCCATCCCGACAGGGTGCCAGAACAAAGTTTCTGGTTCCGAATCGCGGTTTCTGGTGGTGGCGGCGCAGCAGAACTCTTTCTGGAAAAATGTCGAATCCCCCTCGGTTTTTAGGTCAAGATGCATTTTATAGGCGAAGAGGGAGGCCGAGGAGGTGCTTGGGGTAGCCACACCCCGTCCAGGCGCGAGGTGTGCCCACCCGCGCGGCAGGGGGTGTGGGCCCCTCAGACCTCCACTCCGTCTCGTACTCTGGCTCCTTGGATCTTCTGGTGAAATAGGATTTTTGGCATATTTTCTGGGATTTTTCCTGATAGTTGATTTTCTGCACAAAAACTAGACACCAAGGCAATTCTGCTAAAAACAGCGTCAGTCCGTGTTAGTTGTATCCAAATCACACAAGTTTAGAGGAGAAACAATAGCAAAAGTGTTAGGGAAATTAGATACGTTTTGGACGTATCAGTGACATAAATCTCTAAGGTTGTAGATGTGTTGTTGCTACTAGGGAGAAAACATAATCTTTTGTTCATGGAACAATTGTATTATTTACTTTACACGCATTGCTTAAAGCAGTTATCCATTGCTTGCAACTTAATACTGTAGGGGGTTCGGATGATATCCTGAAGGTGGATTACTAGTCATAGATGCAGTTGGATGGCGGTCTATATATATTGTTGTAATGCGTAATTAAATATCATAGGATCATGAATGTCTAGTATTGCATTGTTATGCCTTGCTCTATCCTGTCAATTGCCCCGCTATAATTTGTTTACCCAGCATGTTATGTTATTTATCTTAAGAAGAACACCTCTAGTGAACTGTGGACCCAGGTCTAATCTTTACCATTGACACATCCTCCACTGTTACAGTTTACTTTCTGCAATCTACCATTACCTTCCACACCATACGTTCAATACTTTGTTTTCAGCAGATCGGTGAGATTGACAACCTCACTGTTCATTGGGGCAAAGTCTTGAGTTTGTGTTGTGCAGGTTCCAAGTTGTTAGAAACACCTTGGGGTCGTTTCCTTCCTTCTACTGGTTCAATAACCTTGGTTTCTTACTGAGGTAAAACTTACTGCTGTGCTCATCATACCTTCCTCTTGGGGTTTCCCAATGAAGCTCTATAGTGATCTGAGCCGCATCAAGACATTTTTTGGCACCGTTGCCGGGGATTTAAGGATGTCTTCACAAGGCGAGTCCTTCATAACCATTCTATTTACTTTGTTTTTGTTTTGCTTAGTTTCTTTTGTTTTGTTTGGCTTGCTTCTTTTTATCAAAAATTCCAAAAAAATTAGTTTCCTTTTGTTTGCCTTTTCTTATAAAAAACACACAAAAAATTAGTTCTTCCTATAGTTGTCACCTTTCTCTAGCCCACCATGTTGATCCGTAAGTTCACCCTGAAAGACCTTTCAATAGGTAGTGGCTCTATAATTGGGAAAGAAAATATTGAAGAATTATTTAATCATATTAGGAAACATGAGGATATTGAGGATAGATCCTTAGCAGAACTTGCTCCTAATTATGAAATTGCCGTAGCTTCTTTAGTTCACATGTTGGAGGCTAGGTTTGTTAACCTTAACCCCATGATGCAAATAATGTTTATTAAACTAAAGGAAATTGAGGATGCTGAAAAGAGAGATTTTATTCTAGAAACTTTGCTAAAAGAGTTCAATGATGTTGCTAAGGAAGCCAAAAAGGTCTTTGATCATTTTAATATGCTAGGATCATGTGTAAATGTTATGGGTACATTAGAAAAGTTGGATAAAACTAAACCCAATTTAGAGGAAATTAAAATACCCATACCTTTTAAACTTGTAGGAATGCATGAAGCCCTAGAAAAGAAATTTGATTGGATTGTTCCTGAAAACCCGTTTGATGAAAGTAGTGAACCCAAGAGTGATATGAGAGGATCCTATACAACTAATTTGAATGAGATACCTTTCCAAGTTGAAGAAATTTCGAGTATTGATCTTAATGCTTCTTTATTTGAAAATACTTGATTCTTGCTTCTTGTGCCTAACTTAAAGGCGTTAAAGAAAAGTACTTCTTGGAAGATAACCCAATAGTTTTCTTGAGTCTTGGAAGTTATTACTTTTGTAATAAACTCTCCTTATCCTTTTTATTTGATTTTTTTGCCAACAATAACCTCTAATGAGAGGGAAGTAAGATTTGGGGAAGTGCTATCCTGAAACAGATTTTTGTGCTCGACAGTAAAAATTCTTAAAAAATCTATGTATGTGAGATTGATCTGTAATTTTGTGAATAAATCCCCCAGGTTGTTATCCAACTTTAGTTAGTTAAACACTTGTTTATTTGAGCAACATAAGGTCTTCAAAAAAATAGGTTTTCACTTGCTGGTCTGTTTTGACAGATTTCGGCCATTATTTGCATTTCCCTCTTTATCGATTTATTTTTGGGTTATCTTGGGTAAATTTAAATTTTTGAGGGAATTGCTACATTAGCTTGTGTCTTTAATGAAAGTTTTGTTGTTTTAAAACTAAACCCAAAGGTTTATTATCTTTTGAATGCACTAATGTTGCTAATGAAGATTGTGTGAAGTTTTGTATGAAGGAAAATTTTCAGGTGTAATGGAAGAATGATGTAATGAGATGAAGAATGGACAAAACCTCAAGCTTGGGGATTACACCCCATGTCACCCCAAGAAATATTCAAGAGGTACAAGCGTCAAAGATTGGGGATGCCCAAGGCATCCCCTTCTTCATCAATAAAAATCTCAGGTCTTTCTAGACACTTCGTTTTTATTGTTTCATGCATAGTTGTGTTGTTCTTGGAGCGTCTTAGTTTTTGTTTTTGGTTTCTGTTTTCTTAGTTTGCTTGAATAAAGTAATTGGACCCCCGCTTTTGCCGTATTGTTTCAAATAAGTTGATTGGTGTTGGAAAGGAGTAAAAAGTTCATGCTTATAATGATACAAAAGGGAGCTTTCTTTGACTGTGACTTAGACTTTATCATGTCATGCTAGATGTTGTTTTGAACTTATGCTTAGTGGTTATTGCTGTAGCATGACTTGTTCCAAACAATTAAGATTGCCTAGTGTGCCTTGAAAGAATAATGCGTTGTTTTAGCATACAAAAGCATAATATTGTGGTATTCTCCTTTGATGCTTCATTTGGGTTGATTTGGCACATGCTCACACCATGTTATGACTATGAACTAGTCAACTTAGCCTCTATGATCATTTAGTTTTTGACTTGTGGTACCACTTTATTCTTTGATCAGTAATGTTTTGTCGCTCTGCATAATTATGGCCATTATTGCTCTCTTAGTTGGTCGCCCCCAGTCTTTTGCTAGCCTCCACTTGTATTGAGTAGGCTCTCATGCATCCAACTCCCAAGAAACCAAGTTATTCCAAAGTGTCCACTATAAATTCTTATGCATGGTGTGTTACACCATTCCAAGTATATTCTTGTTTTATTTATCTTCCAAATTAAACTTGTTATGAGAAAATTAGTGATTAAAGCTCTCACAAACTTGATGGCACACCTTATTTTTCTTTCCCCTAATAAACTTGAACCATTGTGTCATCTATGTTGTACATGCTTGCACTTATAAGTTGGGAATTAGCAGAACCATACGGTCATGGGGAACGCTTTCAACACTGCACATGTACATGTTACCCAGTTGATATCACGATCTTTTGTTTGCGGATGTCGTCGGTGTGAAATAAGAGGGGATCTTGCAAGTCTATGGAGTTATGTATATGTGTTAGAGAAACTCCTGGGCCTCTAGCCTAAGCCATGCCTAATCATGGTGGAAATTTGCAGCATAACCATAGTGAGCAATCTATGAAGCTTTTTTCTTATAAAAAGAGAGACATATTGAAAAGAGTATATAGAGAAAAAAAAAGCACCATTTTCCCATGGTAAATAAGAAGATTGCTGAGATGCTCATTGTCTGCTTGCCTTGTCATTTTTATATGGGATAGCTCCTGTATCATGGGGCAAGGTGTACCCGTTGGCGGTTCTCTATGATACACATGTACTTACTATAACAAGAACTTACCGGTGACTAAAGTTGAGTAGCATGAGGAGCGGCCCTCGTACTCAAGGGACATGAGATTGCCAACTTATACTTTGTCAAGCATATACTCCAAATTTTGTTCACTTTAACCTTAATCACTTCAAGATGCTTATGATAGGGGCAATGAGAGCTGAAAGCTAACAAGTACCATAATTTTTGGAAGCTCTTTTTGAAACTTGAAATCCCTGCTTCCCTTTGAAGGGCCTTTCTTACACTTTTATATTGAGTATCCACCTTCTATCCTTAGGCACCAATTAAGAGCGCATAGTTGTCATTCTTAGTTCTATGTGCATTGTCCCAAAACTTATTGATTGATTCATATTATTGATACTGCTTGTTTTTGAACTATTTGTATCTAGTCACCCTTTTGAACTTTGAAGGTGTCCTATGCATTTATGTTTTTCTACTCCATGAGGGACAAGATGAATGCCACTATGCTATGTTTTCTATATCTAAAACAAACAAACGTCTTTCAATGCATTGTTATTCATGATTCTTTGTTTGTATCCTTTCATGTTGCAGCATAGTTACTATGTCTTACTGTTAGAACTTCATCTTTCATGCTCATGTTTAGAGTACTTTGATCCTATCTTTCAATGCTTGCAAATGGTTTGATCTTGATTGTGATGGTGCATGTCACCTAAAAAATTATTCTTTTTATCACTTACCTACTCGAGGATGAGCAGGAGTTAAGCTTGGGGATGCTTGATACGTCTTAAACGTATCTATAATTTTGTAGGTTCCATTCTTGTTTAGTATCCTCTTTGTTATGCTTTGTCTACACTTTGAGGTATTTTTATACATTTTCTGGGACTAACCTATTAACAAGTTGCCACAATGCAAGTTTCCTGTTTTCTGTTGTTTTTGGTTTCAGAAAAGCTAGTAAATAAATATTATCAGAATTGGACGGGACAAAAGCCAAAGTCAATATTTCACCAAAGAGAACACAGAGACATGAGGGCGACCGGAGGAGCGCCACAGGGTGTCCGCATCCCGCCATGTGCGGGCCCACCCTTGGTTGTTCCTAGGTAGGGGGTGGGCCCCCTGGTCACCCTCCCGCCTTGCCTCTTCGCCTATATAATCACCTAGATGCCAAAACCCTAAGTACCTGATCAGATCTCCACGAAATAGTCTATAGCCGCTGCCACCACCATCCCTATATCGGGGGGGATCTGAAGCTCTTCCCGGCACCCTGCCGGAGGTGAGAGATCATCCCGAAGGCCTTCTTCATCACCATGCCAGCCTCCGGTATGATGCGTGAGTAGTTCCACCTTGGACTATGGGTCCATACAGTATCTAGATGGTTGTTTCTCCTCCTTTGTGCTATCATGTTTAGATCTTGTGAGCTCCATTCATGATCAGGATCATCTATTTGTAATCATGCACATTGTGTCCGCGAGGATCCGATGGATATTGAGATTACTATGTCAGATTGATTAATGATTCTATCTTGTCTTCTTGATTGTTGATTCTATCATGTCTGTGTTGTTTGAGATATTGCATGCTCTCCGTTTCTAGTAGCTATCTTGGCCAAGTAGATGCTAGTGACTCCAAGAGGGAGTATTTATGCTCGATAGTGGGTTCATGCCTCTATTGAATATGGGGAAGTGACAGAAATCTCTAAGGTTGTAGATGTGTTGTTGCTACTAGGGAGAAAACAACAATCTTTTGTTCATGGAGCAATTGTATTTTTTACTTTACACACATTGCTTAAAGCAGTTATCCGTTGCTTGCAACTTAATACTGTAGGGGGTTCGGATGATAACCTGAAGGTGGATTACTAGTGATAGATGCAGTTGGATGGCGGTCTATGTATATTTTTGTAATGCCCAATCAAATCTCATAGGATCATGAATGTCTAGTATTGCATTGTTATGCCTTGATCTGTCCTGTCAATTGCCTCGTTGTAATTTGTTTACCCTGCATGTTATGTTATTTATCTTAAGGAGAACACCTCTAGTGAACTGTGGACCCCAGTCCAATCTTTACCATTGATACATCCTCCATTGTTACTGTTTACTTTCTGCAAGCTACTATTACCTTCCACACTATACGTTTAATCCTTTTGTTTTCAGCAAATCAGTGAGATTGACAACCTCACTGTTCGTTGGGGCAAAGTCTTGAGTTTCTGTTATGCAGGTTCCAAGTTGGTAGCAACACCTTGGGGTCGTTTCCTTCCTCCTACTGGTTCGATAACCTTGGTTTCTTACTGAGGGAAGACTTACTGTGGGTGCTCTACCATGTCATCTACCACCTAGGCATTGACTGGTTCAAACCCGCTAACGTGGACCAGGATGACACATACATGATGTCAAGGTGACGTCAACATGACGTCCACCACCAGTAGATGGTCACCGACGGCGAATTAGGCCACATTGGAAAGCGTGAATGGTGGTACCGCAACGACGCGGGCACCCTATTGCTACTAGCTACGCTCGATTTTGGTCACCAGAACAGTGACGACGATGAGAACCCGCGACGATGAATTTCGGCCAATAGCGAACCCAACCTTCACATGATTGATGCGGCTGAGATCACTGTAGAGCTTCGTTGGGAAACCTAAGAGGAATGTCACAAATTTATTTTCATACATGATTATATTATATATTTAAATAATTGTTATTTCGTAAATATTTTATAAGTAATAAAACATGGAAAAATCATATTTTAATATTTGTAAATCAGAAAAATATAAATAATACACTAGAATTTTTAGAAAAATAAGAACTACAATTTAAAACTATAATAATATATTATTATATCACCTAACTAATTAATTACTATTTATTATTAATTTATAAAGTATTAAAAATTATAAAAATCATATCTTATTAATTAAAATTATAAAAATACATATAATATACCAAAATGATCACAAAAATAATGTATACATGTTAAAATGTAATCTTCCATTTTTGATGTAAATAAAAATTTAATACTCTAATAACTTGAATTTAAACCTATTTCTTTATCTATTAATTTATAAGAGAGTAAATAAAATTTGCTAATATTTCTAAAATTATCCATTTGAGGTCTAGAAATAGTGTTGGTCTTAAACATTGATAGAATGAAGTAAAAATAGTTCAAAACATTTTAGATATAATTTTATTATATTATCATTCACTAATAAGTGTATATTATTTTCCAAAAGGATTCTTATGAAATATAAAATCCTCAAGAATGATATTTTTGACTTAATAAAACCTTTTTCCATTACTTCAACCACAAGTTTATAAACATACTAAAAATCCAAAGATAATTCATAAGTAGTTAAGTAATGCTGTTTCCATGTTATGAATTATAACTACTCATTTGTAAGGAGATAAATGATTCTATTCAACTATAATGTTAAGAAAACATGACTCAAACAGAAGTGGTACCACTCTTAATTAACCTTAAAGAAGCATTATGAAGTGAACAAATTATAATACCATCGAATGACCAAGATAGATATGTCTCAACTACTAGTGTGGTCATTATTCAAATGAAGTGATTCTTTCTTCCTTGAGAACTATAGCTAGTAAGAAACCCTAAGAGTGTTAATTTAAAGTTTAAATGCTTTTGTTTACTTGAGTATGTTTTTCTTCAAAATTTATTATTTTAAGATACATTATAAAGCAAGACATAAGCATTTCCATAAAAGCTCTAATTGGTTAACAATATCCATATAAGAAGTGTTTGGGTAGCATTCCACATGTGTGTGCTTTATTGTTGTATACTACTTATTATACTTACATGTTGCTTTCCACACACTCACAAACCTTAATGAGAAGAACAAGTGTGAAACTTAATCTAAAAGGGCAACACATTCCAAAGAAACCATTTCCAATTTCCAAACCCTAGATTAATGCTTATTTCGTGGATTCGAGTTTATCAAATTGCATTATATTACTTATGCATAATGGCATCTTGCTTCTTTAAACATTAGTCCTTACTGGACCAATGATGTTGTTTTCATATATTAGATCTTTTATTGTCTCAAAGACCGTGAGTGCAAAATCTTGCAATCACAAAAGGAAATTTCACACTTTCTCATGTCCTTTGATTATTTTCTATCAAATACTTGTAACTCAAATGTTATCATCACCTGCATTTTAAAAAGGTTAGAAAACAATATTGTCATAATAATATGATTATAGGTTATTTATTAGATGGTAATAACCTACTATTACAGTTCCAGTGATAAAGGAACATAATGTCTAGGACTTAACAACCAATGTCACCAGTGATTCTTGTGCCATATATCATACGTTAACCATGAGATTTGGAATGGGACAGAGAAGTCAGCTGTATCTTCTTCCTTTTACATGAACATATGACCTTATCGTGAATCTATAGATTCCCTGTGAAGACTCAGCATGGGTGGGAACCTTTATGTCCCCGCGATATTGATGTCTAGATTATCCGTGAGGGGCTTTCGGAGATAGATCTGCCACTTTGGTGGGGGTTGCCAGGGACATGATCTGCTCACTAGAGTCTCCAAGGGGTTGCCAGGGTTATATCTGCCTATATGGGGGTTAACGGAGGTATTCCTGCTTGGTTAGTCGTGTTCCATGTGGGGTCGTGGATAAGGGCAGTGATTGGCTTGGATCTTAGACTGGTCCCCATACCAAGGAAGTGTGGACAAGCTCATGACTTGGTTGTGCAACAAGGCGAAGGCCTCTCATGGGTAAAGTAATGCTCCTTTGCAGAGTGTAAGAACTATAACTTGTTACTCCTTGTTTCGGGAAGGAGCTACGAATGTGGCAGGAAAAGAACTCCACGAAAGTTCTGGTAAACCTATGACGGCTGACGGACATAGCTTTTCAGAATAAAAGAAACCTTTGAAGAAATATTTACGAAAACACATAGCCTACGACCTATGGTCTGTGGCTATAGCTAGTGCATCAGACACTTATTTTTAGTGAACTTGTTGAGTATGTTCGTACTCAACATATCTTAACCCTTGCTAGATTCTAAATCCAATAAAGACGACGTCTACATCAACTTATGCTCAAGGGAATCGTCACCAAAATTTCAAGTTTTTCAATGAAGTCAATATATATATATATATCAACTAAAATAAAGACGAAGTTGCTGATTAGATAGGAGTTTAATCTCTAGCCATAGAACCTACTTCTTTATATTATTGCAATAACAGCAATGCAAGCCAAATAGTTTAGATACTAGTCTATTAGCATGATTAGTTATGAGTTCTTATTTCTATTTCTTCTTTGTAAGAATTGATTTCTCTCTATATAACCTAGAATGTTCTCTGGATCTTTTGTAAAGAGTCGAGTTGTAATCTATAGTTATGTCTTGGACCTGTTGTGTTTCTGTTGTACCACTCTGAGGGATGTAATACTAGTGAACGGTGTTTTATTGATGTTATGTCAATGCCTATAGCGTACTACATCATGCAGTAGTATGTTGGGTCATTGAAACCGTTCCATCCCCCGGCTCCACCTCGCACGCTCGTCCAACTGTAGGCCCCATCCCATATCCTCTCGTCTTTCTCCCTACCGCAAACAGCTCGAGAAAAAAATTCTTCAGCGCCTCCACTCATCGCCGGCTCAATTGACTTCGCCGTGCGCCTCTGCTACTGTAGCGATGAGCCTCCTTTCCTCTCCCGCCTCCATCGCCTTCGTCCCTCTCCACCTCGCTGCCGCCACTCGCCCAACACCTTCTTTTTTAGCCGCGGCCGCTGCCCCCGCCTTTCCTGCCGCCTCCTGCAACTCGCAAAAGCCCCTGCCTCCCTGTACCTCGCTGGAGTTGAGGGTCACGCCTGGCCATCCCCGGCAGCCCAAGGTCACCCACAAGCCAACAGTCGCCTTCCACCGCCATATTCCTCCGCCGCCAGACGCAACGCCTCCCTGTACCTGCATCCTCCGCGCTGTTGGGATGGAGGCCACCTCCCATGCAGTGTGCGCACCTGTGTCCTGTAGCTCGTTGGAATCCGCCGCCACCGATCTTCACCCCAGCAAGCACGTCCACGCCACTAGGGATGGAGACCATCCGCCATGGCTGTCGGCCCATCTCGAGGGGAGGGCTCGTCGGCGCCTAAGATCGTTCCCGCGCAAAGGTTAGGGACGCAAGCCGCTGTCATGGAGCTCTCCGGCGGGATGTAGTGGTGCTGCCGGCATTGAAGAATTTTCGCTACAGTTGCTCTGTAAATTTGCGACATAGAAGAATTTTTTGCTACATGTTTTCTGAATTTTGTATAATAAGAACACAATTTTGCTATCTTAGCATATTATTTTTGCTATGTATTCATATTGTTTTTGCTACTTTCGCATAATATTTTTTCTACAACCAATCTCTACGGTTTTGCTAAGATATCTCCGGCGGAGAGTCTTCGGCGATGTCTCCGGCGATGTCCTTTTTGCACATTAGAAAAAACATTTTGCTACAACCGTTTTGTGGTTTTGCTATAATATCATAATTTTTTTTTCTACGGGTCTCCGGCAACATTTTTTTCAGCGAGTCTCCGGCGATGTCGGTTTTCTATATTAGGACATTTTTTGCTACAAGGTCGCCGGCGAGGTCTCCGACAAGGTCTAGTCTATCTTTTTTTCTGGACTGAACCGTTTTCTGCTACATGTAGCAAAATCGGGACTGCTTATAGCAAAAACGGGACTATTTGTAGAAAAAATGGGATAAAGACACGGAAAGAAGATCTGACCGTCGATCTCGCTCGATTGAACGGCTAGCGTTGTCTGCCCATTAAAAAACCTAGTAAGCGTGCACGTGCAACGCACGTCTATATAATATAACACATGCCTTTTAAATTCTGTTTACTTTTGAGTTGATCTCTATGTAGCTTTTGTTCATCAAAGGAGTGAGATATGTTTCATGGCCCACCTTTGTAAACATGATGCAATGTACGATTTGCACATGACCTCAATTTGTATGGCGGAACATAAAAGGTATTACGGTTAGTTGCAAAATATCATAATGTGACCCTTAAAAAACAACCATTAAAATATCCATAATACTATAAAAAAAGGTCTACCTCATCGTGTGATGAATAATGTCTCATTCGATTACAGGGATATCAATACCTTTAGTGGCGGATTCAAGAATTATTTAAAGCCTAGAAAAACCGTGTATTTCAAGGCTAATGATACTATTTTTTAATTAAATTTTCATCAAATTAGGCTTGGCCGTCCGTTGAAAGCCTGGGTGCGTGCTCATGCTTAGGGGCGATTGGCCCCGCCTATGTATACCTTCGTCATCAAAGTTAAAATATCTACCAGGATTGCTCTGGCTGTCGTGGGTAATAGAAAGTGTAACAATATTTGTTGGATCGACAGACAATGAAAGGAAAAATAATTATTGATCAGTTATGAATGAGTGATTGTTTGGGCTTTCTTAAGGGGATTATCTAGGAATTATACAATTCGTGACATGCTTCTGTGTTTCCTTTGTCATCTTGTAAGTCCCTCTTTTTCACTTTCACCATTCATTTTTAAGTCACCAAAATGAAAGCTAAATTTTCCCTAAAATGTGTCATACAACCATTTGCAAGTAGAAAATGAGTATCTTTTTAATGTAGAATAAGTGTAACGATAGAGCGAAATATATCTTTTTTAGAACCATTAAGTTTAACAACCACAAAACGCAAGATGACCTATGATTACGGAATCTAAGAAGACACTTCTCAATATAATGAGTTGAATTTTTTTATTTATGAAATCTTAATAATTTTGACTTCAAATTTAAAATAAAATAAGATGTGGAGAATGTGCATAATTTTTATTTGATCCTAACATAATTATTCAGTCCCGCGGAAGAAAGAAATGGATCAGACACTCTCACTCAGCCCCACTTTCAAGCTCCCTATATGGTTCTATCACTCATGACTGCCCTTCCATTGCCTTCCCACCATCGTCTTGACGCCCCCTCCATTGTCTCCCCGTCTCCGGAGCGAGGAACATGCCCTTATCTGGTTCCCCTTCACTACTGCCGCGACTTCTGCCTATACCGTGCCTACTCACTGCTACCACGAGGACCGACCTCTCACCCTGCCTCGCCAACAGTCGCTCTCTGCATGCCTATGGCAGTCCATGCGACCCTCAGCTAGGCGTTGACGGAGGCGCAGACTACCTATCCTCCATCCGTGCACACGATGGAGAATCCACAACACCGCCTTCCGCCTATCAGCTCCTATGCAACTAGTGATGTCGGCGACAAACCCCTCCTCCGGCAGTTTGCCTGTGTTGCTAGCCTCCTCGAGAGGCCCAGGTTTATTCTCAAGTAAAGGTCTACATATTTATGCGATCAAAGAAGTCAGCCTTCTATGGCAGTGATATTGTCTATATCCTCATCCTTAGTGAACCTCAAATATGTACCAAAAGTTAATTTCATAGATCAATGTCAAGGATATTTATATAGAATTGCCCTCATATTATTCAATAAAAATAATTATCAAATAGACCTTAACAAGTTTATAAAATTTAAAAGCAAACGGATCTCTGTTTAATTTGGTAACACAACTTGTATATGGTAGCCTGATGTCTACACACGCTTCTAATCTTGTAGATAGTGTTGGGCCTCCAAGTGCAGAGGTTTGTAGGACAACAGCAAGTTTCCCTTAAGTGGATCACCCAAGGTTTATCGAACTCAGTAAGGAAGTGGTCAAAGGTATCCCTCTCAAGAAACCCTGCAATCAAGATACAAGAAGAGTCTTGTGTCCCCAACACACCCAGTACACTTGTCAGGTGTATAGGTGCACTAGTTCGTCAAAGAGATAGTGAAATACAAGTGATATGAATGATTATAAGTGGTAATTGCAATCTGAAATAAATATGACAGCAAGAAAACATGTAACAGATCTAGTTTAAAATGGTGTTTCATTGCTTAGAAACAAGGCCTAGGGATCATACTTTCACTAGTAGACACTCTCATATAAATATCTTCTCTTCATGATGCTACCATGAACTACTCTCCGGTTGGATAAATCTAATCCACGGTAGGGTACAAGAGCTCTCCTTAAATTTCGCATTCCCCATCTAGGTAACTCCACACTCTCACCTTGAGCGCTAGATGGTTCCAATAAACACCACAATTTCATAGAGACATCCAAGTCAAAATATCCTCATGATAAGTATTTCTGTAATCTTTAGCCTAAGTGCCACACGATGTGCACACTGTCAACTTCACATGCGTGGGGATAACCAGAGATTACAATTAAAGCACTTGAGTAGCAGAGTAGATCTACTTGATTACAAAGCTCATGAACACAATAAGATCACGCATGGAGAGAGATATGAACACATAGCTACCGGTAGAGCCCTTAGCCTCGAGGGAGAACTACTCCCTCTGATGAGGGTTCGAATCGTCAATGCCCATTGTTATGGACTTGGGTTTTGGAGAAGATGGGGATGCTGGAGATCGCGGAACGGTTAACAGACAAGCAACACGGGGACACGAGGTTTATCCAAGTTCAGGCCCCCGGAGGGAAAACCCTACTCCTGCTTGTCTGCTCTTGATTACGGCGGAACCGGAGGTTACAGGTGTGCGCAGATGCAATCTGGCGTGAGGTGTGTATGAGGTGAGTTGAGTCCCTCCTCGCCGTGCCCTCCTATCCTTTATGTAGATAGGCAGGCCCCGGGCGTAGGTCGAGTCAGTTACAGATTAGGCTTTACCCCTTTGAAATTATATCTACTCTAGTCTTGTTCTCTAAGGATCTGAAGACGTCATGGGCTTGGGCCACCCAAAATCTCCATAGGCCGCGTATCTTGTCGTGGGCCTTCCCTTGGGCTGGACCAGGTATGCTAACATTGTGTACCCGTGGGGTATAACCATGTTAGTAGCCCCCGAGTGTTCAGTCGAATCGTAGATTCGGCTGAGGACTCTTTCAATCTTTCGGATGCAGTTGGACCTTTTTGTAAGATAAGATATTTAGTTCGTAGGGATTGTTGATGCACGTCCCTGACTCTCCTGACGGATCAGGGTCAGTTAACTGTCATAGGGCAAAACAACACGATCTTCTTCAGACTCGAGTCCCCGGACTCGAATCTGGAACGAATGCTGGTGTAATTCGACTCAAGCCGTTGAAGTCTTATAGGAGTTGAATCCCAGTGATTTTTCAGGTGATGTACCCAACGCGTCCGTAAGGATTTTTCATCGCGCCTGTTGACACGGTTTTTTATTGGCAGAGCGCAGTCAGGTGCGTTACCAGGCCATCAGATGGTATCTGTAGGTCTTATCCTTGCGTCGCAGATGCAGCATCCGAAATTGTGTCACCGCGGAAGTGTTTCGGGTGACCAAGGAGATTGCTTCTCACTTAGCGTTGGTTTGGGCAAAGTTGCCAAAAAGTTTTTGTCATATTTGATCCGAAGGATCGTAGTCGAAGAAATAATAGGGTGCACGGCCAGCAATCCCTATGGGAGTAGCCCCCGAGTGTTTGTTCGAGTCATAGACTCGAGCAGAGACTTTAGTTTAGTTATTTTTAGCTTCAGGTCCGAAGGACACAATTTTTTTGGATGCTTGAACAATTCTACCTATGGGAGTAGCCCCCGAGTCCTTAGTGGAGTCGTAGACTCAACGTGGGACTTGAAGATAGTTCAAAGGTGCAGTACCTTAATCATGTCTCAGGTGCGTGGCCAGCGCTCCTGATTGGAGTAGCCCCTGAGTAGTTGTTCGAATCGTAGATTCGAGTAAGTATTGATTTGTCAGCCGAAGATTTCCAGTCGTTTCTAGATTGGTCTTGATGACATCAGTGCTGACGATCGGTGATCTCAACCGTCTGTGGCACCAGAGATGACGCGACAGGATGAACGTGGGTCCCACTTCCTGACTTGGAGTTGACTAGTCATGCGCGACGTGGTGAGAATTACATCATCTCCTCGATTTCCATGCATAGTGGACGGCTTGCGGGCTACGGTTCGTTGCTGAGCTGACACGTGTAGGGTTAGATTTTGCTTGCACGTTAGGGCTTCTAGATCGACAGTTCTTATTCATCGTCCTCGTCTTTTATAACCGTGGGGAAACAGTGATTCTATTTCACCCCTTGCCATTTGCTTTCGCCATTGCCTCCATTTTCACGAGAACTGCCTTTCTCACGCGCACTGGAAGCTCTTCAGTTGTTTCCTTCTTCCTTTCTTCGCGCACATCGCCGTCCTCGACGCCACTCAATGGGAAAATCAAAGAAGACCGCTGCTGGAGCGGGCTTGAGCGCCGCCGCCGGTGGCAAGAAGGTTGCCGCTACCGCGCGCATCACTGACGGCAGGTGGATGCGCACGACGCCGACCTGCACAAACTGCGTGATGCGGGGTTGATCCCACAGAACAAGGAGGACGTCAAGCTTCCTGGTGATAAGGTAATCCACCGTCCACCCGTAGGGTTTCGGGTGATGTTCGTTGCCTTCTTTCTTTGTGGCCTTTCTCTCCCTGTCCACGATTTTCTTCGTGGACTCCTTTTCTTTTATGGCATCCAGCTTTATCATCTTTCGCCCAATTCTCTCCTCCATATCGCTTGCTTTATCACTTCCTGCGAGTGTTGGCTTGGTATCGAGCCGCACTTCGGCCTCTTCCGGAAGCTCTATTCCGTGAAGAGGCAGCCTGGCACCGGCGGGGTCTATCCGCTCGGTGGCTGCATCATCTCCATCCGATCTTCCGTTCTTTTCTTTTCCTTTTCCATGTGCGAGTCCGTCCAATACTGGCGGAAGAAGTGGTTTTATATCCGCGACTCCACGATGGACGGACATGATTTTGGACTCGCTCCCTTCGACTCCTCCTAGGAAATTGTTCCGAAGAGATCTTGGAAGAACCACATTTTGGAGGGCGAGGTAGCGGAGGTGGAGGATCTCTATCGTCGGGTGGAGGCGCTCCAGATGGTTGCTGAGAAAGAGGTCAATGGTGTGGACATCATCCGCACCTTCCTCAAACATCGGGTGCAGCCGCTCCAAGCGAGGGCGCATCCGATCTTTCTTTACACTAGCCACAACGATCCGACGAGGGTCTCAGCCGAGGAGCTGTCTAGGGGCGACCTCGATAGAGATATTCGGCCAATGTTGAAGTTCAAAGACGATGAGGACCTCCCGGGGAAGTCCTTGACCGCCCCCTTCGGTGCTTTGAATGCACTCCCTCAGGTGTAGAATTGCGTCATTCGTGTTGCACCTTTGTTCGAGTGATGTTTACTTATGACTATTGTTATTAATCACGATCTTTGACATCTTTGGTGTGCAGGAGCTCAAGGTAGCTGGCATGACGCCCCCGCTGCCTGAGAAATTTCCGATTGCACCGGACAACGAGGTTGTGGATTCTGAGTCTGAACTTCCTCCGGCGCAATCTCCAACCCAGGAAGCCCCCGAGCCGAGCGAGGGGCAAACCCGGAAGAGTTCTCGGAGCGAGTCTTCGGATGCGTCGACTCCGCCGACTCCCTGGGGCCCTTCCTTCTTGGAGCAACATGGTGAGGATGAAGGTGCTTCGTCTGCACCTTTCCCTGATGTGCCGCTTCGGGCGATTGTGCCACAGCCTACGGCCAAGAAGAAGAACAAGGAGAAGACGACATTTGTCTATAACTTATCAGATATTGACTCGTAAGTTGTTTCGTCTGTGCTGCGTACTTTCACTTTGTATGTGTATTGTAATTTCTTGTTTTGATCAGTCTTTTCTTGCAGCCACTCCTCGGAGGGCTCTCTTAGTGAGGGAACTCAATAGGAAGTAGGGGAGTTGAAGCCGGCAGCTCCTCCCTCTCAGGTGGTGGCCAACCCTGAGGACGACGAGATGAACCTTTCCAAACGAGAGGCTCAGGTAGTTGTGACTCAGAAGACCGTACGCGGAACTTCGGAGACCTCGCCTAAGCACGTAAGTATTTTGCACCTTTATCTTGTAGGGGGATCCCCTAGCCCTTTTTTGGATGACCTATTGGTCGATTTTGCTCTTGCGGGCGTAGCCTCCGAGACCTTTCTGATGGTTCTTTTTTGTAGCCCTTCGTGCACAGTGCTAACCTACTCACCCAGCAGCATCTGGCGCTGGTGGACAGCATGCATCAGCTTCGAGGTACACACGTTTCTCATTCTTGTTTAGCTTATTTATCACATGGTCGATGTTTGCGTTGCTCATATGTTCCTTGATGTTTGCATATGAAAATAACGCTACTCTTCGTCAACTGGACGCTCTCGAAAAGAGCCTCGGTCGAGCAGAGAAGAAAGTTGTGGATGCTGTGGAGGCAAAGGAGAGCCTGCAGAAGGAGGTTGTTGATGCTGCCGAGGCCAGGGAGCGTCTTCAGAGGTAGGCTTCCGATCGCGAGAAACAGCTCGCTTCCAAAGCGGCTGCTCGCGAGAAGGAGGTGGCCGATAGGCTCATGGCTGCAGCCAAAGCCTTCTCTGGTAAGTTTCTGTTAATTTCTTTGCATCCTTTCGACTGTATCTCTCCTTGCTCTTATTCGAGTCTTTTTCTTCTTTGTATCAGATGCTTCAGGCATCGCGTTTGATTGCGGTGCACTGGAGCATGGAGATGTTCTGGATGATGCCACCGCAGTGGTCGAAGATCGTTGTGGTACTGCTGCTAGCTCCTTGGCGAAGGCCAGGGAAGTTCTTCGACGCTTCTACAGGGAGGTCGTCCCCAAGGGCGCTGATCTTGAGGATGTCGACGCTCTGACGGATGCCCTGTCGGAGGATGCTCCGGCTGCGTACAAGCGCAAGCAGAAGGGCATCGGCGCCTCCATGGGGTTGTCCATGGCATGGCATCTGGAGCCGAGCTAGATCTGCCGCACATCACCTCCCAGATGCCAACTGCTGCAGATGGCTCAGAGGTAGCATTCTCCCTTTTTGCCTCTCGCTGTAAGCGTTATGGGCCAAAACTTATTGATGCTGGCGGAGTATGCGGCGAAGCAGCATGAGGAGGCCAAGAGCAGACAGTCTGGCTCTGAGGTCACTCCGGATGCGGGCGTCTAGGCTCGAGTGTTGTAGTTAGGATATTTTATCCTTTTCCTTTTGTAATGCAGCTTTTTGTTGATGAACAATCTCTCCTTATGCCACGAGATGGCCTTTGATGTATATAAGTTATGTTCCGAGATATCGCCAGAAGTGTTTGTGATGTTCATTTTCTTACTTGTTTGCCTTTAGGGTGCGCTGCAGCTTGTTTTTCTTCGCGACCGCGTGCGTAGCTTGGAGAAGGATATCCTCGGCGTTCGAGGCCATGCGGATGTGTGGCAGTCGAAAGCTGAGCGAGCCACTGCCAGGGAGGATTTTTTTATGGGGGAGCTGCGGCAGATGAGCGAGCAACTGCAATGTGAGTCTATGCGAACTGTCGTTCTTTTCGGATTCACTTTTCTTGTGTGTCATCTTGTTCTTGTGTTTGGTGCAGGCGTCAATCTCGTTTCGAAGGAAGATAAGGAGCACATTGCGGTTTGGATGAATTGCCTGACCCAACAGGACTAGGAGGTTGGCGGCTTCTTCTAGATGGATCGTGATCGGGCCATCGTCCTTGCGACGGTGCAAAATCACGTGCATCAGGTTTCTCGGGTGTTGAGGCAGGCGAGGATTTCCCTAGCGTCCACTTGGGCCGTCATGTTTCCCCTGGATGAGGCACCTTCCAACCTTTGGGGTCTGCTAGCGAAGTTTCGGGACGTGGGCCACGTCAAGGAGTTGGTGTGGCGTCAGCTAGTTGCTGGGTAGAAGGCCGCTCTTTCACTTGTTCGGTTGCATTGCTGTGATGTTGACCTTACGGCGGTGGCGACTGGGACACCCCTTCGGTCGGATGGTAGTCTTTGGGATATGCGCCCGCATTATGCGGCTGTCAAGCAGTATGCCGAAGAGATCGTTGATCTGTTCGAGCATCGGGCGAGTGTGATACTCCAGAATAGGTAGGTCCTGTAAAGAAAACAATTTAATGTAAAATTTGTATGTATTCGAGTGGGCTTGTTGTGCCCTTTGTAAAGTTTATTTGTATTGGCACGTTGTGCTTTGTTATGTGCATGTCCTTTTCGTTAGCCTGACGTGGTCAGCTACTCAGGGTGTATGCATTGTTCTCACTCGACGGAGTCGTGAGGTGAGGCATAGCCCCCGAGCGTATTATGGTGAAAAGTAATGCAAAGAAAAAGAATTTTCGGCCAAGATACTTAGCTTTTATTCATAGCTTAATTGAAGAGGTGCATTGTTCGGCTGAGTAGCCTTATTAAAAATAAAGAGGTAGCTAGGGGTAGAAGCGTTGCAGACATGCGACGTTCCAGGGGTTGGATTATTCGACTCCTGATGCGATGACCATGAGGCGGTAGGCGCCACCTGGGATGACTTCTGTGATGATGTAGGATCCTTCCCAGGGTGAATCGAGATTCTTCGGCTGCTCTTGGTTGAGATACAGGACGAGGTCTCCTTCGACGAAGGACCTTGGACGCAGCCGACGGCTGTGGTAGTTGCGGAGGCTCTGTTGGTAGACCGCTGAGCGAGCTGCGGCGATGTCGCGTGCCTCATCGAGTGTGTTGACGGCATCTTCGAGTGCGGTTATTGACTTGGTTTCGTTGTAGGTGATGACCCGTGGGGCCTTGTGGCGTACTTCGGCAGGTAGTACGGATGCAGCTCCGTGCACCACGAAGAAGGGTGTGAAGCCAGTTGCGTTGTTCGGCATTGTACGTAGATTCCAAAGGACGGGGGGCAGCTCTTCTGCCTAGGCTCCCGCGAGCCGTTCGAGTGGGCTGAGCAGGCGTTTCTTGATGCCGCTGCCTATGAGGCCGTTGGCCTTTTCGGCCTGCCTGTTGGTCTGTGGGTGCGCCATGGAGGCATATGATATGTTGATGCCAAGGCCCTCGCAGAAGTCTTGGAACTCCTTTGATATGAAGTTCGAACCGTTGTCCGTGATGATGTTGTGTGGCACAATGAACCTGTAGACTATGGACTCGAAGAATTTGACGGCAGTTTTGCCACTTTGATTTGTGATGGGCATGGCCTCGATCCACTTGGTGAACTTGTCGACTGCGACCAGGAGGTAGACGTGGCCTCCTTTTGAAGATTTGGGCAGTTTTCCAATCATGTCGAGGCCCCATTGGGCGAAGGGCCAGGCTAGTGGTATGGGCCTAAGTTCCGATCCTGGTGCATGTGGCTTGTCCGCGTACCTCTGGCAGGTGTTGCATCTTCGGACAATGTCCTTAGCGTCGTTCATGGCCGTCGGCCAGTAGAATCTAGCTCGTAAAGCTTTGTCGACGAGGGCGCAGCTGCCTGCATGATGACCCTAGATGCCCTCGTGGATGTCTTGGAGGATGGTTTTGCCATCACCTATGGTTACGCACCTTTGGAGTACACCAGAAATACTGCGCTTTTATAGCTCTCCATTGTGGAGGGTGAACGCTTTGGACCGGCGAGATATGTGACGGGCATCTGTCAGGTCGTCGGGCAGTTCCTTGTTTAGCAGGTACCGAACTTACGACTGCGTCCACGTCTCTTGAATCACCATGGCCTGCATCAGGATGACGATATTGGCCTCGGTGTCGAGCTTTTCGGGTTCTTCATGTCCTTCGGGTGGCGCAGCCCCCGATTGCTCTGCTTCTTTGGGTGATCCCTTGGGGAATTTCCTTTTGATAGAGGGTACGCAGATTTGTTCGAGAAACACACCTAGTGGCACCCATGCATAGGTGGAGCCGATATTTGCGAGTCTATCGGCTTCCTCGTTGCTTTCCCGTCCAACGTGCTTAAGCTCGCAGCCATCGAAGTCCCCTTTGAGTGAATTATAGAGCGAGCGGTACGCGATCATGTTGGCACTATGCGCGTCGCACTCGTTCATCGTCTCTGGCTGATGCGTGCACCCAATGTTGTTGTGGGACACTTTGTTGGAACCCCAAGAGCAAGGTGTGATGAGCACAACAGCAAGTTTCCCTCATTAGAGACCGAGGTTATCGAACCAGAAGGAGGAAGGAAATTTCACACAGGTGTTGCAAACAATGTGGAGACCTTCATAACACAAACTCAAGACTTTGTCCCAACGAATCAGTGAGGTTGTCAGGCTCACCGGTTTGCTGTAACAAAGGATTAACTCTATGGTGTGGAAGGTAAAGGTGGTTTGCAAATGCTTGATATGATGGAAGATGTATCAATGGTAAAGATTGGACCTGGGTCCATAGTTCACTAGAGGTGCTCTCCTTAGATAAACAACATGGCATGAAGGGTAAACAAATTACAGCAGGGCAATTGACAGGAACTGAGCAACGCATAACGATGCAATACTAGTCAGAAAGATCCTATGAGATTCGATTGGGCAATACAACAAGATACATAGATCGCCATCCAACTGCATCTATGACTATAAGTCCACCTTTTGGTTATCATCCAAACCCCCTCCAGTATTAAGTTACAAGCAACATACAACTGCTTTACGCAAAGTGTGTAAGGTAAACAATCCACTTGTTCCATGAACAAGAGACCGTTGTTTTCTCCCTAGTAGCAACAACACATATACGACCGAAGAGATTTCTGTCACTTCCCTTGGAAACTAGAGGCATGAACCCACTATCGAGCATAAATACCCCCTCTTGGATTCACTAGCAACTACTCGGCCAAGATAGCTACTAACAACGGAGATCATGCAAGATCACAAATAACACAGACATGATAGAATCATAAAGACAAAACCATTAACCAAACTGACATAATAATCTTAATATCCATCAGATGCCCGCAAACACAACATGCATGATTACAAATAGATTAGATCTTGATCATGAACGGAGCTCACAAGATCTATACATGAAAGCACAAGGAGGAGATACAACCATATAGCTACTACATGGACCCATAGTCCAAGGTGGAACTACTCACGCATCATGGGTACTTAGGGTGTGTTTGGTTGAGTTGTAGATTCTTGAAAATCAGCTGTAAAAAATATGCTGTGATCTTACAACTGTGAGAAAGCTGAAAGTTTTTTGGTTGGGAATAATTGTGAACTATAAATTTTGTAGAAAATGTTCGTGGAATAATATGCTCCAAAATATAACATCATAATTTCATATTATATATAAGAAGCATTTTTTCCTAGTATTTTGACGAACACCTTGCATGCAAACTCCAAACCATGTCCTATATAAACCATTACACGGACCAATTACACACAATAATAACTGTTATCTTTTCCCCCAAAAAAAACGGTTATATTACACAAACCAATTTCATAGACAATCGGCAAAGAATCAATTACAAAAAAAATCAGAAGAAAAGAAGATACGACCTTACAGTAGATGGCATGGGATAAGGAGGATGAGGAAGGAGATGTGAAGGAGGGAGAGGATGGGATAATCATATCTCCAGGAAGCTCATTCAATATATAATCGGCCGGTTTCGAGCATCGTTCTTGGAGGCGGCGGATCCACAGACCAAGCTATGGAGGCGTCTGTGGCGGGATAGGGGCTAGCGCTTGGCGTCGGGACAGCTGTCGGGTCGCTCCAGTAGGGGAAAGGAGCGGGGGGGTGGTGGGAAGGATCGATTCCCTGCCGTAGAGCCGCCGGAGACCGCCGGAATAGGCCGGTGAGGGGGAACCCTATCTTGTCCTCTCCGCTTCCTGGATCGAGTCGTGGGGAATAGGAGAAGTACGGGAGGAGGGAGGAGGTTTGGAGGAGAAAGAACAGAATGAACCGGTCAGTTTGCACTTCCAAGTGGCATTGCGGGTAATTACCAAGGATTGTATGCGACGCAATGCAGTGGAATCAGGGGTCAGACCAACTTCCACTTTGCACTAGGAAAATCTGCTACTTTTTTGGAATCTATGTAGGCCTTTTCTCCATTTGGTTAAGATTCTAGCTTTCAAGAAGTGAATCTGGCCACAGAATCCTAACCAAACACACCCTTAGGGTTTCTGCATCGAGGGTTTCTTATAGGCGAAGAGGTGAGGCTGGGAGGCGGCCAGGGGCCCCACACCCTACCTAGGCACGGGGAAGGGACCACCCGCGCCTAGGAGGGTCTGGCCGCCCTGGTCTGCTTCTCTGTCTATCCTCTGGACTCCGTGTCGCCCACGGTAAAATATTGACTTTGGCTTTTGTCCCGTCCAATTCCGAGAATATTGATTTTCTGCCTTTCTGGAACCAAAAATAGAAGAAAACAGGCAACTGGCACTGTGGAAACTTGTTAATAGGTTAGTTCTAGAAAAGATATAAAAACACCTCAATGTGTAGACAAATCAAAGAAAAGTAGATACTAAACAAGCATGGAGCATCAAAAATTATAGATACGTTTCCGACGTATCACTGGACGACAAGGTTCGAGTCACCGTAGATGATTAGGCGCATTGCGCCGCAGATCTTGGCCATCCTCATTCTATGGATGAGAGCCTCATATTCGTCCTCGTTGTTGGAGGCGCGAAATTTCATCTGAGGTACGTATTTCATCTTGTCGCCTTGAGGGGACGTCGGTATGACGCCAGCTCCTGCTCCAGCCTCTCGTTTGGAGCCGTCGAAGTGCAGCGTCCATGATTGCGTCATGTCCGGAGTGTCTGGCAGCTGGAGTTTCATCCAGTGGACGAGGAAGTCAGGGAGGACCTGAGATTTGATGTCCTTGCGTCGCTCATAGACTATGTCTAGAGGGGATATCTCGATGCCCCATAGGGCTACGTGTCCCGTGGCTTCGGGGTTGTTCAGGATGTTGGACAGTGGCGCCTCGTTGACGACCATTATCTGATGCTTCTGAAAGTAGTGGCTTAGCCGACGAGCCGTCATGAATACGCCATAGGCGAGCTTCTGGTAGTGAGGGTACCTCTTCTTTGTTGGTGTTAGTACCTCGCTGAGGTAGTAGATTGGGCGTTGGACCCCATGGGTCTTGCCATCTTCGGGTCGTTCGACTACGAGTACGGTGCTTACCACCTCGTGCGTAGCTGCGATGTATAGCAGTAGAGGCTCTCGTTCCTCTGGCGTGACCAGGACAGGCGAGGTGGAGAGCAGCCTCTTGAGTGCTTTGAATGCGTCATCTTCTTCGGGTGTCCACTCGAACTTGTCCGCCTTGCGCAGCAGCTAGTAAAAGTGCAAGGCCTTCTCACCCATGCGGCTGATGAACCTGCTTAGCACCGCGATGCGCCCAGCTAGCTGTTGGACACCTTTGAGGTTCTTTGGCTTCTCCATGGATAGTATGGCCTGGATTTTCTTCGGATTCGCCTCAATCCCTCGTTGGGAGATGAAGTAGCCGAGTAGTTGGCCAGATGGGACGCCGAAGGCACACTTTGCTGGGTTCAACTTGATCTTGTAGTGATCAAGGTTATCGAACGTCTCACGGAGATCGTCGATCAGTGTCTTGGCTTCCCTGGTCTTGATGACTATGTCGTCGACATAGACTTAGATGTTGTGACCGATCTGGTTTTTTAGACTCTCCTGCATGCACCTCTGGTACATGGCCCCTGCGTTCTTCAGCCCGAAAGGCATGGTGTTGTAGCAGAACACTCCGAACGGTGTGATGAACGTTGTTTTATCCTTATCTTCGACCTTCAGCTGAATCTGATTACAGCCTGAGTAGGCGTCGATGAAGGAGAGTTTCTCGCATCCTGCGGTCGAATCGATGATCTGATCGATCTGACGTAGAGGGAAGTGTTCCTTGGGATAGTGCTTGTTGAGTGACGTAAAGTCTACGCACATCCGTAGGATGTCCGTGTCCTTCTTGGGGACCAGCACAATATTGGCCATCCACTCGCTCTCCTTAATTTCTCGGATGAAGTTGGCATCGAGTAGTCTGTTGACTTCGATTCCAACTGCTTTGGCTCTTGGTTCAGACAGTCATTGGATCGACTGCTTGACTGGACTTGCGTCGGGGAACACATTGAGTGCGTGATCGGCGAATTCCCTGGGAACTCTTGGCATGTCTGCTGGACACCAGGCAAAGATTTCCCAGCGCTCATGGAGGAATTCAACGAGCGCGCTTTCCTATGCGGGGCTGAGGTCGTTGGTGATTAGCATCGTCCTGGAGGCATCCGTTGGGTGCACCTGCACCTTTTTTGTGTTGACCGTGGAGTCGAACGACATGTCGGGTGCGTTTTGCCTGGATTCTGGGGATGCCCCGTTATCTGTCACCTCTCGGAGCCTCGTGAGCTCCTCCTGCATGCCGAACGACTGGGAGATTCTGTTGAAATATCTATCACAGTGGTCGGATCGGGTGAAGCTTCCCTGGACGGTGATTACGCCCCTGGGCCCTGGCATCTTGAGCAGCAGGAACACGTAGTGCGGTACTGCCAAGAATCTTGCGAATGCCACGCGCCCGAGGATGGCATGGTACTGTGATGGCCTGTCCACCACTTCGAACTCTATCCGCTCACGCCGGAAGTTTTTGGGCTGGCCGAAGATGATGTCGAGCCATATCTTTCCCAGGGGATATATGCCCTTCCCTGGGACTATGCCGTGGAATGTCATGTCGGATTGTTCCAGGTTGCACAGCAGGATCCGCATCGCTGCGAGGGTGCTGGCGAACATCAGGTTGATGCCTCTGCCCCCGTCCATGAAGACGCGGCTCATCTCAAATCCTCCGATCTGCACCTCGAGCACCAGGGCATCATGGCCTGGGTGAGGGATCTGGCGAGGGTGATCCGAACGATCGAACGTGATGTAGGACTCCGAACCACTGAGGTACTCAGGGATAGTAGGTGGAGCAGTCACGGCCAGGCTGACATGTCGGGTGATCTTATTTTGCACCATGTTGGTAGGGCGTCCCTTCTGGATCATCAGGAACCCTTTTGGCGGCGGATATCCGCCTTTGTCGTTGTTTGGCGTAGGTGCGATCACTGGATTTGATGGTCCAACGGGTGGAGGTGGAGGAGCTCCGTGGGCGATATCACCTGGTGCAGATGCGGGTCCAAACCCAGGGTGCACGATCTGGCGCCGCATTTGAATGAGACTCTCACTAATCTTATGGAACTTCTGGCAGTCCTTTAGCATGTGGCTGGCCTTCTTTTTGCCATCTTGCTTGTTGATGTAGAAGTGGATGGTGCAAGAGCCAGACAACTTGTCGTATGCCGAGGGCACCTCGTCATGGCTGCGGCGTTTCCATGTTTGCGTGGGGTGCCCCCCGTCGCGGAAGTTGCCTCCGCGGTATCCGCAACTGCGGTTGCCATCGTTGCGTCAGTCGGCATAGCCAGCCGCTACCATGTCGACTTCATCGCGATCGTCGTAGACGTGCAATCTTCGCTTGCTGCGGCGTTCTCACATGCGGCCATAATCATCCTCGTCATCCGAATGCATTCGGTGCAGGGAATCCTCATCATCTGCCCACCTGTTGGCGATGTCCATGAGGTGGTCGAGCGTTTTGGGCGACGCGCCCAAGTTCTTCCTTGAAGTCCGGGCGTTTGACACCATCTTTGAAGGCGTTGATTGTCCTTTCCTCGGAGATGTGTGCGGCGGAGTTCTTGATGTTGGATCAGTGTAGGATGTACGAGCGAATGGATTCGCCATTACGTTGGGTGCAGGCGCGCAGCTCCTCGATCAAGGCTGGCCTCTTGCTGGTGCCTTTGAAGTTGCGAATGAAGCTGTACGCCAGCTCCTCCTAGCTTCGGATGGAGCCGAAGGACAGGCTGCTGAGCCAGATTCGAGCTGCACCTGTCAGCTGCAGCTGAAGGCATTGTAGCGCGGTGTTTCTGTTACCACCATGTAGTTTAACAAACGAGAGGTGGTCGCTTAGCCAGGCCTTCGGGTCCTGTGTACCGTCGAACTTCGGAGTGCCCGAAGGGATCTTGAAATTTTTCGGCATCTGCGTCCGCCGAACGGATCTGCTAAAGCATCGGGCTCCACAAGCTCTCCATTGTCATCCTCGTCGGATTCGGTTGAACACGCGCGTTTGGCGCGTACCTTGTCCACCTTGCGCTGGGCGAGGTCGTTTTGAGCGTCGTAGCCGATGTTGCAACGCCTTGGGTTCTTGCGACGTCGAGGTAGATCGTGCTCGTCCTCGTTGGATGAGGGTGTGGGGATGCGGTTGAATCTGACCTCATATTTGTTTTTCGTCTCCACGGGAGCCTCCTCATGGAGCACAGCTCCGACGAGTCCAAGACCGGCTAGCGCGGACTTGTGCATGGCACTTTTCGGGTGAGAGCCACCAGCGGTGGAGAGCACAGCTCGTCGCACGCTAGACTCCAAAGCTGGCTTCTTGTATTTGTCGAGGTCCTCCATCAGCTTCACCTCTCAGTTATGCTCGCCGATGAGGAGGAGGTGGTATGCCATCAGTAGATCTCGTGAAGCATTCACAGGTAGGATGATGTTGCCCGCCACAGCTTCGCGTGCTTATCGTCATTCGTCCTCGTTGATTTTGATCTTTTGATAGGCGTTAGCGTCACCCTCATTGGGCTGGAGGGGTGGGTTTCCCCTGTTTCCTCCGTTCCTAGCCTGCAGGTTGGGCGGCGGATTGGGTGGTGGGTTGGGGGTACTCGAACCTGGTGGCAGTTCCGATTCACCCTGGATGACCACAGCGCATTGGTAATGCCCGTGGATTGGGTCGCTGTTGCCGCAGCTTTCGGATCCGGAACCATAGGTTCCTTCATCTGAGGCGGGACCGCACAGATCTGAGTTACAGCTGATGCTTTCATATGACTCATCTGTTAGCGTCGACGTGCGTAACACGCTGATGGGTGGGACCCATGAAGCGAGCCTGATGGATAGTGGTGGCACCCGCTCTGGGAGGCGGAGGGTGCCAGTCTGCCTCACCTAGAAGCAGAAGCTCCCGAACAGAGTCTCGAGCCCGTCGCCTACGGGCTCGAAATCCCTCATGGTGGCTGGCGAGTGGGCGGTGAAGTCGAAGGTGCCGAAGAGGAGATGACTCTCCGTCGCCGATGAGTTGTAGATCTCTCTGGATGGGACCGTCACGATCGCACAATCAGCGCCCCCAGTTCCCACAGACGGCGCCAATTGACGAGGGTTTGACTCACCAATGCCCATTGTTATGGACTTGGGTTTTGGAGAACATGGGGATGCTGGAGTTCGCAGAACGGTTAACAGACAAGCAACACGGGGACACGAGGTTTACCCAGGTTCAGGCCCCCGGAGGGAAAACCCTACTCCTGCTTGTCTTCTCTTGATTATGGCGGAACCGAAGGTTACAGGGGTGCGCAGATGCAATCTGGCGTGAGGTGCGTATGAGGTGAGTTGAGGCCCTCCTCGCCGTGCCCTCCTAGCCTTTATATAGATAGGCAGGTCCCGGGCGTAGGTCGAGTTGGTTATAGATTAGGGTTTACCCCTTTGAAATTATATCTACTCTAGTCTTGTTCCCCAAGGATGCGAAGACGTCATGGGCTCGGGCCACCCGAAATCTCCACAGGCCGCGTATCTTGTCATGGGCCTTCCCTTGGGCTGGACCAGGTATGCTAACATTGTGTACCTGTGGGGTATAACCATGTCACCCTCCTCATCATGGGAGTCAACAACGGCGATGGATATGACGGTGGAGTCGATGGAGATGGCTCCGGGGCAATTCCCCGTCCCGGCAGGGTACCGGAATAGGGACTTCTTTCCCCCAAATATCCTCTTGGGTGGCGGCGGCGCTGCAGAACTTTCGTGGATGGAGGCCCCTTCTTCTAGGGTTTCTGCATCGAGGGCTTTATATAGGCGGAAGGGCAAGGTCGGTGGGCGCCCGAGGGACCCACACCACCTGGTGGCGTCACCCCTAGCCACACCACCACATGGTGTGGTCGCCTCATGGCCCCACTTCATCTCCCCTTCGGACTCCGTGTCGAGTCGGGAAAAATAGTAACTTTGGCTTTTGCTTCGTCCAGTTCCGAGAATATTTCCTTACTAGCTTTTCTGAAACCAAAAACAGCATAAAACAGGAAACTAGCACTGTGGCATCTTCTCAATAGGTTAGTTCCAGAAAATGTATAAAAATACCTCAAAGTACAGACAAAACATAACAAAGTTGATACTAAACAAGCATGGATCATCAAAAATTATAGATACGTTTACGACGTATCAAGCATCCCCAAGCTTAACTCCTTCTCGTCCTCGAGTAGGTAAGTGATAAAAAGTATAATTTTTATGGTGACATGCACCATCACAACCTTGATCAAACTATTGTAAAGCATTGATAGTTGGGATCATAGTACTCTAAACATGAGCATGAAAGATGTAGTTCTAACAATAGGACATAGCAACTATGTTGTAACATGCAAGGTACAAACAAAGGATCATGAATAACAATGCATTGAAAGACGTTTGTTTGTTTCACATATATAAAACATAGCATATGTGGTAATCAGCTGGTCCCTCATGGAGTAGCAAAACATAAATGCATAGGACACCTTCAAAGTTCATATGGGTGACTAGATACAAATAGTTCAAGAACAAGCAATATCAACATTATGAATCAATCAATAAGTTTTGGGACAATGCATATAGAACTAAGAATGACAACTGTGCTCTCTTAATTGGTGCATAAAGATAGAAGGTGGAGACTCAATATAAAAGTGGGAAGAAAGGCCCTTCACAATGGGAAGCAGGGATTTCAAGTTTCATAAAGAGCTTCCAAAAATTATGGTACTCATTAGCTTTCAGCTCTCATTGCCCCTATCATAAGCATCTTGAAGTGATTAATGTTAAAGTGAAACAAATATGGAGTATATGCTTGACAAATCATAAGTTGGCAATCTCATGTCCCTTGAGTATATGCTTGACAAATCATAACTTTAGTCACCGGTAAGTTCTTGTCATTCTAAGTATATGTGTATCATAGAGAACCGCCAACGGGGTACCCCTTGCCCCATGACACAGGAGCTATCACATATCAAAAGGAAAAGGCAACAGATAATGAGCATCTCAGCGATCTTTTTATTTGCTTTTTTGCATAGTTTTTTATTGAGGATGCTTCATAGATTTCTCACTATGGTTATGCTACAAGTTTCCACCATAATTAGGCATGGATTAGGCTATCCGCTCAGGTGTTTCTCTAACACAAATACAAACTCGATGAACTTACAAGATCCCCTTTTATTTCACACCGTCGGGATCCACAAACAAAAGAACATGATATCAACTGAATAGAATAAGTGCAATGTCGAAAGCGTTCCCCATGAAAACATGGTTCTGATAATTCACAACTTATAATTTGCAAGCATATAAGCAACATAGATGGTCAATGGTTCAAGTTTATGAAGTGCAAGAAATAAAGTATGCCATCAAGTTTGCGAGAGCTTTAATCACTAATTTTCACATAACAAGTTTAATTGGAAGATAGCAAAAAACATGAATATACTTGGAATGGTGTAACACACCATGCATAGGAATTTATAGCGGACTCTTTGGAATAAATTGGTTTCTTGGGAGTTGGATGCATGAGTAGAGCTTACTCAGTACAAGTGGAGGCTAGCAAAAGACTGGGAGCGACCAACTAAGAGAGCAATAATGGCCATAATCATGCAGAGCAACAAAACATTATTAATCAAAAAATAAAGTGATATCACAAGTCAAAAACTAAATGATCATAGAGGCTAAGGTGACTGGTTCAAAGTCTTAACATGGTGTAAGCATGTGCCAAGTCAACCCAAATAAAGCATCAAAGGAGAATACCACAATATTATGATTTTGTATGTTAAAACAACGCAGGATTCTTTCAAGGCACATTAAGAAATCTCAATTGTTTGGAAAAAATCATGCTAGAGCAATAATCACTAAGCATAGGGTCAAAGAAACATCTAACATGACATGATAAAGCCTAAGCCACAGTCAAAACAAGCTCCTTTTTGTACCACCTAAGCATGAAACTTCCTACTCTTTTCCAACACCAATCGACTTATTTGAAACAACTCACAAAGATAATACTCAATAAAGATCAGTGAGAATGTCTCATAAATCCACAAAGAAAAACTAAAGTACTAAGCTGAAAGCACAAGAAAACTAGTTAAACACAGTGCTAGCAAAAGAGAACACTCACAAAACAATAAGAGTGAAAAGTAGAGTGTTCCAAACAATGAAAATAGAGCGTGTCCCTCTCCAAAAGAAGTGTGCTATGATCCAAACAACTTATTGTATTAAATAAAGCAAAAAAAAACTAAAAACAAAAACAAAGACGCTTCAAGAACAACACAATAGTGCATGAAACAATAAAAATAAAGTGTCTTGAAAGAAAACCTGAGATTTTTATTGATAAAGAAGGGGATGCCTTGGGCATCCCCAAGCTTTGACGCTTGTACCTCTTGAATATTTCTTGGGGTGAAACGGGTGGCATCCCCAAGCTTGAGCTTTTGTCCATTCTTCATCTCATCACATCATTCTTCCACTACACTTGAAAATTTCCTTCATACAAATCTTCACACAATTCTTCATTAGCAACATTTGTGTATTCAAAATAATAAGCCCTTGGGTTTACTTTCAACACAAGTAAAACTTCCATTAGAACGCAATATACTATAGCAATTCCTTTTAAAATTTCAATTGATCAAAGAGAACTCAAAAAGAAACTGATAAGAGGCATATGCAAATAATGGCAGAAAACTGTCAAAACAGACCCAGGTAAAAACCTATTTTTTCGAAGACCTTCTGTTTCTCAAATTGAAAAGTGTTGAACTAAGAAACGTTAGATAACAACCTTGTACATAATCTCATAAAATTACAGCTCAATCCGACATACAAGGATTTTTCGCGAATTTTTATAGTGAAGCACAAAAATCTGTTTCGGGGAACTTTCCCAAATCTTACTTCTCTCTCATTAGAGGTTATTATTGGCACAAAACCACACAAAAATTATAAGGAGAGGTTATTACAAAAGTAATAACTTCCAAGACTCAACAAAAGAAAATCCTAATGAAATTTGGGTTATCTCCCAATTAGTACTTTTCTTTAACACCTTTAAGTTAGGCATGATAATTTCGATGATGCTCACATAAGAAATATGAATTGATGTAAAAGAGAGCATCAAGAAGCAAATATAAAAAAAATTAAGTCTAACCCACTTCCTATGAAAAATAATCTTGTAAAGAAACAAGTCATGAAAGCACAAAGCAACAAGCATAGGAAAGCAAAACAAATACAACTTCAAAATTTTCAACATAGAGAGGGAAAACTTAATATTATTGAGGTGAATAAAACCATGTTTCCATCTCTTATAATAACTTTCAGTAGCATCATGAATAAAATTAATAATATAACTATCATATAAAACATTCTTATCATGAGCCACATACATAAAATGATTATTACTCTCCACATAAGCATAGTCATTCTTATTAATTGTAGTGGGAGCAAATTCAACAAAATAGCTATCATTATTATTCTCATCACCATAGTTATCAAATATAGGAGGCATATTGTAATCATAATTAATTTTCTCCTCAATAGTAGGTGGACTTAAAATATCATAGTCATCATTGTAATCATCATATATTGGCGGTATGGTATCGTCAAAGCAAATTTTCTCCTCTAAAGCAGGTGGACTAAAAATATCATTTTCATAAAAACTAGCTTCCCCAAGCTTAGACGTTTCCATAGCATTAGCAACAATGGTGTTCAATTTTTTATAATTTCCTCTTCAAACACTTCATGTCCTAACTCAGGGAAAATACTATAAAGATCTCTAATTTTTTTGTTGTTTTCCACTAATCCTAACTAGTGAAAATAAAAACAAGAAACAAAAAGATATAATTGCAGAATCTAAAGGAAATAACTTCGAGCACTCACACACCAACAACCGTACTAGAATATAGCATAGTAGTCAGACAATGTGAGTACCTTTTACCTTACCTCCCCGGCAACGGCGCTAGAAAAGAGCTTGATGTCTACGCACGCTTCTAATCTTGTAGACAGTGTTGGTCCTCTAAGTGCACAGGTTTGTAGGACAGCAGAAAGTTTCCCTTAAGTGGATCACCCAAGGTTTATCGCACTCAGGGATGAAGTGGTCAAAGGTATCCCTGTCAAGCAACCCTGCAATCAAGATACAAGAAGTCTCTTCTGTCCCCAACACACCCAATACACTTGTCAGATGTATAGGTTCACTAGTTCGACGAAGAGATAGTGAAATACAAGTGATATGGATGATTATAAGTGCTAATTGCAATCTGAAATAAAGATGGCAGTAAGAAAATATGTAACTGATCTAGTTGTAAATGGTGTTTCAATGCTTAGAAACAAGGCCTAGGGATCATACTTTCACTAGTGGACACTCTCATATAAATATCTTCTCTTCATGATGCTACTCTGAACTACTCTCCGGTTGGATAACTCTAATCCACAGTAGGGCTACAAGAGCTCTCCTTAAAGTTCGCATTCCCCATCTAGGTAACACCACACTGTCACCTTGAGTGCTAGATGGTTCCAACAAACACCACAATTTCATAGATACATGTCAACACCCGGATTTTTAATCCCAGATGTCTGTTATGCCATACATCGCAATCCCATAATTACCATTTTTGTGAGACATAACAGATTGGATATCATAGTACATGATATGTTACAATCCATACATAAGGTCTTACACAAATAAGGATCTCATGATCCAGTCTTAATACAATTCAAGAGATGATCATAGTTGTCGTAACCATCCTGTTGTCCATCTTCCTGATACTCCTCTTCAAAGTCTGGCCACGGGAATAGCCACGGACAAATCCATGAGTACTCTTTAAGTACTCGCAAACTAAAACTAACAAGTGAAGGGGTTTTTGGGTAGGAAATACTAAGCTCTAGGGTTGTTTTTCAAAAATCTAGATTTACCTCTACAAAGTTCAGAAGCAAAGAAAGCTTAGTTGAAAGTTTTATAACACCTATGTGGGAACTTAAATTTCACATCATAACCCTATTGTGGTAAAGTTAAAGTCATGACTCATTTCATAAGTCATTTTGAAAACATCTAACGACGGAACAGTATGGCCACTCCAACTGTCCATAACCGCGGACGCGGCTATTCGAATAGTTTGACACTCTGAAGAGATTGTACACTTTCACCACAATATTCGATACATCCGCCAGGAACAAATCCTGAATTCACCATACTTAGTATGCGGATAATCAATTATAACCTTTCAATTACACGCCCTAGTATAGGCACCTCTCCTATGAGTTTGGCCTCCCAACCATGACCAACTGTCATCTTGGGTACTGCACAGGTGGACAATCTTCACAAGGTAGCGTCCGCTCAAACCTTTGCCGCAAGGGAACCCATACTAAGGTATATAAATTTCCAGTCAAGCCCTACCCAATTTTCGGGTATTGTGGTTGTACGATAAAATTGGAATGGTATCGCATCTAGACAACCA
Organism: Avena longiglumis; assembly: GCA_030063025.1. Taxonomy (NCBI): domain Eukaryota; kingdom Viridiplantae; phylum Streptophyta; class Magnoliopsida; order Poales; family Poaceae; genus Avena; species Avena longiglumis. The sequence goes on along the minus strand of CP125974.1, from coordinate 424,689,787 downwards.
TCAGTTTTATAAAGGTCTAAGGCTCATGCCTTAACATCTTCATCATAAAAATAATCTGGTGTTCAAGAACACATGTCAAAACATTTTAGTAGAATGACTCATCATTCTAAGGTTTTCATAACCATTTTCACCAAGTATTCCCATCTAAAATTGATCAAGTTCTTATGCTTAGCACTAGCATCTATAGGTGGGGTAAATACTAATGAGGGGTGGTAAACAAGTGTATCTTATCTAAGTTCAATCTCATGGCTCAGGGTGACATCAAGATTATCTAACTTAGGCCAAGTTTTATGCTCTTTATGCTACCTTTCAATATCATTCTAAAATCTACAAGTCACTAAGTAAACTTTGATAGAAAGCTTTGATAAAGAAGTAAAATAGTAAGCTTGCAATTAAAACTAGGACTGGGTATCAAGTGGTGTAAGCTTGCAAGTAGAACTTGCATGGTTTAGCTTAGATTTCTAAGATAGTAGCTTGCTAAGATATTAGTATAAGCTTGCCTTGTGCAGAGCGGTGATTGAAGTTCTCCTCGGCTTCTTCCTCGTAGTATTCTCCTTCCTTCGCGTATCCTTGGTCGGTACTAGCGTCTATAAATAAATACGAGCTACACAATCACCACACAATTCTTAACTACTCTATTTAGCACACAAAGTGTTACACTAGATAATCTATCATCATCACTATTATCACAAAGATTAAAGCACTTGTCTTATTTATTTCATTTTAGAAAAGTAATTTCTACTCATTGAAAAAATACTTAAGATTTAATATTCTCCAACTAAAACATGGGCTCATGTTGACACATGTCATCACCACATATTTCAGTACATGGGAATGTGATTTAAAGTTGTGTCACAATTTAATAAGGTTTAACCTTTTTATTTTAATTAAATAAAATGACTAGAATGTCCTATGAGGCATTCTTTTATTACTTGATCTTTATTTATGCAAGTAACCATATATATTCTTATATATTCTGAAAGGTATGGTTAAATGTGATTTTTGAGAGTTGGAATCAACTCAAAAGTTTTCATGGTTGAATTTTGAAAAATGTTTGAATGCAGAAAAGCTTCTGCCTTGTTATTTTTACCATGGGTGATCTATAAATCTAAATGGTTTGAATTCAACGGGATTGGATTAATTATTCCAGTACCTTTCTAACAAAATTGGTTTCATGCATTTTGGTTTAGTGAATCGAGCTGGGTTGATTTTTGAATTTAGGTACAGAACTAAGTTTGACATTAAAAGAATAAATCTAAATTTGAATTAATGGGTCGCGCGGGAGGTTTAACTAGGCCGGTCCAATATGCACAGCGCGTGCGGGGGCTGGTTAAGTGAGCGACCCCACTCGTCAGTGAGACAGCGAGTGGCGAAGCGGTACGGGGCGATCTAGGTCGTGCGATCTAGTTCTAATCCTACGGCTGTGGTTCATCGTCCACGCTGAGCAGAATGGCGGCGAAGCCTAGGCGGTGAAGTCGATGGGGGCTCCCGGGGCTCCGACGATGGTCGGCGATGGGGGCGAACGACGAAGTCGATGACGGCGATTCTCCCGGTACCGGCAGCTCCTCCTGGGTCGGCTCCAATCGACGGCGCCTCTCCTCCTCTTCCATGGCGAACTCCGGTGAAATTCCGGCCACCTGGTGCTCTGCCCGGGCGTTCGGTCTGTTCAGTTTGCTCGGTTCGGTCTATTCGGTCATTGAAAAGTTCGGTCATCAAAAAATGCTACCCGAATTACCTTCGGTCTTTCTGTATTCGGTCTTCGGTCTTTTCGGTCCGGTCTTCGGTCATGACCATATAGACCAAATATATAAAATGGCACATGCAGATTTACCAAAGAGATACAATGGCAGCACCGCCAACACATGTATATATAATAAATGAATTTCAATACCTTACGGCAGCAAGACAAAATGGCAGCACACATATGAGTATTTGATAGTACATGACATCTAGAATCAACACAAATGGCAGGACAACAACACCTTATGATGGCAGCACAAAAGACAATACCTTAAAGCCTTATGGATAGCAATTTAGAATTCAAAGCTAATAAGCAAGCACTAGTGTCAGCTCACACATTATAGATCACAAGCACTAGTTCTCTAGTGCACATACACAATAGAAGTTCATACAGAACTTGACAAATAACAGATTACAAGTTACAGATTACAAGCACTAGTGTTGTAGTGCACATACAAAATAGAAGTTCAAGCTCTAGTTGACTTGCCCGTGGCCATGGATGCAGGACAGTTAGCCTTGCGTTTCCCTTTCACTTTGTCACCTAGTTCTTCAAGCAACTCTGCACATAAAGCATATATAAAAAACATGGCTAATCGTATATAATGACATCAGTAGTATATGGATGATTGTATATAACTAACATGGCTGATTGTATATAATGGCAGTAATAGCTAATATGGCTGATTGTATATAATGGGAGGAGTGCGTTCAGCTCATCCTCGAGTACAAAATGGTGCAGCTCTTCCTCAGATTCGGATGCCATCTAAAAAATGCAGCAAAATTCTCTTATTCTTTGATTCACTCTCGATTCTCAACGGTAAATAGCCATATACAATTTTTAATCTGACCAAACAAAAATAACTAGCACACAATTCTTAATCTGCAAATTCATTAACACTAGCTGAGTAGACTACTAGCAGAACGTGTATCTCCATAGCTAATCACAATATACTAGCACTGCTAGTACCAGAATTTGTATAACTAGCGGAATCTGAAGCAGAACGTGTAGCAGAACCTGAAGCAGAACGTGAATATGGGCTAGGGGACTCGTTGGGGATCGCAGATGTGGCGGCCAGCGGCACCTCGACGGTAGACATGCGTGGCCGAGCGGGAAGCGACTTGAAGCCGCAGCTGCCGGGGAGCGACCTGAAGCTGCAGCCGCCGGCGTGGGGCTCGAGGCGTGGCCACGGCGCACCGCCCCGGGGTCGGAGATGCGGCAGAGACGGCGGAGATGCGCATGGTCGGCGGTCCGGCAGAGATGCGCGGGGACGGAGGTCCGGCACGCCAGGACGTGAGGCAGCAGGAGGCAGCGCTAGCTCGTCCCTGGCTCGCTGCTGTGTGGCGGCGGGTGGCAGCGCTAGGTCAGGGAGGAGTGAGACGAGGAGTGGAGGATAACTGAATGAGGAATCCAAGGGAGAGCCGGGCCTCCATGGGTTGCGCCCACGCTGGACAGATTCTACGTGACTTAGTACTGGAATTTTCGGTCTCTTCGGTCGAATCGGTCTCCAAGTGAAGACAACCGAACGGCCCGAAATTATTTCCGTCATACGATTCACAGGACCGACGAAGTAACCGAAGACCGATTTACCTCATAGTTCGGGTTCGGTCTCGGTTTTTTCGGGTTCGGTCTTCGGTTTCGGTTTGTTGTGCCCGGCCAGACCTGGTGCTCGCCTTGCTCCGGGGGTGGGTGTGTGTGATCAGTGAGAGGTGGGGAGTGAGATGGTGTGAAGAGTTTGAGCAAGGAAGGCCTCTATTTATAGTGCCTGAAGGGGACCGACGGCGCGGGTGGAGCTCGTCGTGGTTGTTGGCACATCGTGCTAATGGCATGGGCGACGATAGGGGGCAGTGATGTGCTCCCTGGCGAAGCTCAACGGCATGGTCACGCAGCACGGGGTGGTGCTGAATGGTCGGAATGTCGCGCGCCCGGGAGGTCCGGCGGTGGTTTAATGGCGCCTGGCGTCGGTGGTCGCGTGGCGTGACGAGGTTGTCTGGCGGGGTCTTTGGTCGGCAATCACGGCATAGCGGCAAGGCGGCGTGGTGCGTGGGCTGGTGTCGCGTCGGCGCTCTAGTGCGCTCTCGGCTCGCCTTGAAGCACCTTTCGAGCGGTGTGGTCTGTGGCAAGGTGCTGGGGCCGGGTGGCGTTGGACGGTGCTACGTTTCCTAGACAAGGTTGGCGAGGCTAGTGCTTCCTCTAGCTCGCTGGCGATATGGGGGTGGCAATGGTTCTCTCGGCCTGGTCACCATTGATGGCTATGCTTGCTCACAGTGGTGCTAAGGCTAGTTAGATTAGTTTGATCATCTACTGAGAGTGTAGAGTGAGCTAGAAAGGGGATAAGGTTGGCCAAAATACTGCTACTAATAGTGTTTGATGTTTTGTTGTTTTCTGCAAACAAGGTGTTTGATGAAATGGCCAAAAGAAATTCAAATTTGAATTTTGGATACAAACTTGGTGGGTTTGCTAGGCACATACCAAGGAGTATCTGGTTAGTTGGATTAGTCAAGGGGCACTGGTTTGGTTGGGTTTTGAAAAGGTGGGATCTTCACATATGTTAAAGATTTAATTTTAAATTATCATTTGAATGGGGTTGCCAAATGTTTCTACAAGTTTGAAAGGTGGGCTTTGATTCACTTTTACTTGGTCTTGCAAGGGGTGAAAGGAAATGGAAAAGTTTCTGTTTGAAATCTTGGACTAGAAACACTCAAAGTGACCTAGTGAGCAAGATTTGCAAAAATGACCATTTTCCTTATTTGATTTGTTTTTGCTTTTCTCATGATTTGTTTCCGCTTGGAAATGTTTTAAATGATGTTATTTTCATATTTAAACTATTCCTTGCTATTTAGGTTAATCACACAAGTCCATTGATGCATTTTTACAATCATCACATACACACATTGATTTGTTTGATTTTTATTTAATAAAAGTTTTTGTTAACCCTAATTTTGGTGATTAGAATTGGTAAGCATGATCAATATTTTTGGGATGTTACAAACCTTCCCTCCTGAAACAAAATCTCGTCTCGAGATTTGAAAAAGAAGAAAAAAGATTACCTAGGATTTAAAGAGATCGGGAAACTCCGTCTTGATATGATCTGCTTGCTCCCAGGTAGCTTCTTCTTTAGTGTGGTTGCTCCACTGAATCTTGAGAAATTTGATGCTTCGGGTCCTGGTGGTTCTGAAAGCTTCCTCCAAAATACGGATGGGTACTTCAGGATATGTCAGGTCATCGTTGATCTCTATGGTGCGGTGATCAATATTCTTGAAAACTTTAGTCTTCTCTAGGACTTCAAGGCATTTGCGAAGTAACGATATATGGAACACATTGTGCACTGCTGACATTTATTCTGGCAGTTCCAATTGATACGATACTTCTCCTCGACGGTTCAGAATTTTGAAAGGTTCGATATATCTGGGGGCAAACTTTCCTTTGAGCTGGAAACACTACATTCCCTTCAAAGGCGACACTTTGAGATATACAAAGTCTCCGATATTTAAAGAGAGGTCTCGACGTCTCTTGTCGGCATAACTCTTCTGTCTTGACTGGGCGGTCTTGAGGTGCTCACGAATCTTGTGAACTTTCTCTTCTGCTTCTCGGAGGATGTCGGGTCTGAAAATCTGACTCTCTCCTACTTCCGACCAATTCAAAGGGGTACGACACTTCCTTCTGTACATGAACTCAAATGGGGCCATTTGCAAACTAGCTTGATAACTGTTGTTGTAAGAAAATTCTGTGAATGGCAAACAGTCTTCCCATTTAGATCCATACTCTAGCACACATGCTCTCAACTTATCTTCGAGTATTTGATTTACTCACTTCGTTTGTCCATCGGTCTAAGGGTGATACGCTGTGCTGAAATCTAGTCGAGTTCCTAAAACTTCTTGGACTTTCCTCCAGAATCTTGAGGTAAATTGAGTTCCTTGATCCGATACGATGTTTGATTCTGTCGATACTATCATTTCCTTTCCGACCCTCCTTGATCTGACTGATCAAAGTGGGTTGAAGTTCTATGCTAGCCAAAAATCCTTCACTTACTAATTCCATTTGGAAATCTTCCATCTCTTTGTGCAAACTTGGTTGCTCTTTCAGAATCATGGAGTTCAAGCGGCACGGAAATCTGTTAAGGGCATCTGCTAACATGTTGGCTTTACCGGGGTGATAGTGAATGTCCAGATCATAGTCCTTGATTAGCTCAATCCATCTTCTCTGCCTCATATTTAGCTCCTTCTGAGTGAATATATACTTCAGGCTCTTGTGATCCGAATAAATCTCACAACGGTTTCCCATCAGATAATGCCTCCACATCTTCAGGGCTAGAACTACGGCTGCTAGTTCCAGGTCATGGGTAGGATAATTCTGCTCATCCTGCTTCAGTTGTCGGGATAGATAAGATATAACTTTTCCTTCTTGCATCAACACACATCCGAGACCAATCTTGGATGCGTCGCAGTACACATCAAAGGGCTTCGTGATATCCGGCATGATCAGGATTGGGGCTGAAATCAATCTCCTCTTGAGTTCTTGAAAACTCGCTTCACATATGTCTGTCCATTCAAACTTCTTGTCCTTCTTCAGCAATTGGGTCATGGGTCTTGCGATACTTGAGAATCCTTCTACAAACTTGCGGTAGTATCCCACTAATCCGAGAAATGCACGAACTTGGGTTTGAGTGGTTGGGGCTTGCCAATCTTCAACATCCTTCACCTTTGCAGGGTCAACGGCAATCCCTCCGGCTGATACAATATGTCTGAGGAATCCTACCTTCTGTAACCAAAATTCACATTTGCTAAACTTGGCATACAACTGATGCTCCCTAAGGGTTCCAAGGATGGTACTTAGGTGTAGCTCATGTTCTTCTTCTGATTTGGAATAAATCAGAATGTCATCGATGAAAACAACGACAAACTTATCCAGGAAGTCCATAAAAATCTTATTCATGAGGTTCATGAAATAAGCGGGGGCATTGGTTAATCCAAAAGACATGACCGTATACTCGTACAATCCATATCTGGTGGTAAAGGAAGTCTTTAGAATATCCTCTATGCGAATATTGAGTTGATGATAGCCTGTTCTAAGATCAATCTTAGAAAACACTTTGGCACCAGTCAACTGGTCAAATAGATCTTCTATCTTGGGCAATGGGTACTTGTTCTTGATGGTGACATCATTCAACTTCCGATAATCTGTACACAGACGGTTACCTCCATCCTTCTTGTCCATAAACAAAACAGGTGATCTCCATGGCGACCCACTTGGTTGAATCAATCCAATTTCCAGCATAGCATCTAGTTGCTTCTTCAGCTCTTCTAATTCCGATGGGTTCATACTATATGGTATCTGGGCTATGGGTCCGGTTCCAGGTATTAGTTCAATGATAAACTCGATATCCTGATCTCGGGGCATACCGGGCAAAACATCTAGAAATACATCAGTGTATTCACAAACGATCTGAACTTGGTCAATGGTTGGTTGGGCTATACTCTTGTTACACTTGAATTGATGGGGCAAGGTTTCAGATACATGCTCGACTGATATTCCGGCTGTACTGGTCATGGTTATGGCTTTCTTGGCATAGTCAATTAATCCTTTATGTTTGGACATCCAATCCATTCCTAGTACTACTTCCAAACCTTTAGTTCCGAGTACTATTAGATTAGCATAAAAATCTATGCCATGGATTCGGATAGGTACAGCTTTGCAAATCTGTCTAGCTTTGGTGGTTGAACCAGGTATTTGAACTATCATAACATGCTTCAATTTGGTGGGTTGAATCTTACTAGTGCATGCAAATTCTTCAGTAACAAACGAGTGCGATGCTCCAGAATCAAACAACACTCTTGCAAGTACTGAGTTAACAGAAAACATACCCAGCACGACGTCTGGCGCTTCTTGGGCTTCTTCAGCATGCATGAGAAAGAGACGGCCGTTGCGGTTGAGCGAATTCCCTGGGGCAAACCTTCTTCCGGGTTGAACACGATGTTGTTGTTGAGCTGGGGCATTTGCATTGGGGGATGCGGCAATCTTCTTGGGGCACTCATTGGAATAGTGACCTTTGGTTCCACATTCATAACAAGTCACCTGAGACTTGTCCTTTGCTGCAACAGGCACAACATTGCTTCCAGTCCTTGGGGTAGTGTTGGTGTTGGTGGTGACATTGTTGTTGTTGAACTTAGGCGGAGCACGGTTGAAATTGTTGGGGTTGCCGGGTTTGTTGTAATTTCCTCTGGGCCTTGGGTTTCCATGGTTGGGATAGGTCGGGTGATTCATCGGGGGTCTATTGGTTCTTGGGGCAAATCCTGGAGATGGGTTGGGGCGATACTTTGGGGTATGGTGGGTTCCTGGTTGATGCATCATGCGACTCTTGTGGTTCTCATTGGCTTGGTTGATCTTTCCTTTCGTCTGAATGGCAGAGTCAACTAAGCCTTCAATATCAGCAAATAGGATATTGACTAACATTGTCTGCATCTCATCGTGCAGACCATTCAGGAATCTCTTTTTCTTCTTGGCTTCAGTGTCTATCTCATCTGGTGCATACCTAGCCAATGACAAGAATTTGCCATGGTATTCCCGTCATCCTCCCTTGTTCCAGTTCCCTGAATTCATCTCTCATCCTCTTTATCAAACCCGGTGGCACATGGGTTCTGCTGAACTTGACTTTTAATTCATCCCAAGTCATCATCTGACCTCCTATCATTGCGCGAACACTGTTCCACCATGCTCTTGCATCTCCGGCCAGGTAGTGGGTAGCAAACAACACCTTCTCGTTAGATTCCACTCCTCCAACTTCCAGATTGTTTTCCATGGTTTGGAACCAATCATCTGCATCTAGGAGCTCTTCTGACTTAGTGAAAACGGGTGGATTGGTGTTCTGGAAATTCTTGAGCTTAGATCCATGGTTGTCCCGATTTCCATGGCCCTGATTGTTGTTGGCCATCTGAGCGATGTGTTGAAGGGTGGCTAAGTTGTCTTGACGTTTGGCTCTTTCAGCTTCGCGGTCAGAAACCAACATTTGCAAGATCTGCAACATCGGGTCTGGGGATGAACTGCTTCCTTCGTGAGGCATCTGAAGATTGAGATAGATCATGAGAAAAGAGGGAAATTTCTAAGGTTTAGGGGTTTGGAAAAGTTTTTAAAGTTTGACTCTGATTTTTCTAGCAACTTGCTTTTCATTCATTCATTCATATCACACGATACAAACACACACCACAACAAAGGAAAGCAGATGGTTTTAAGAATCATTCTAAGAAACTACGATACAGTGGGACCGCATACAACTCACTAACGCTAGTGCTCAAGTTATACTCCTCCTTGGAGTCGGTGTCCTCATCATCCTCGTCATCATCATCAATGAAGGCGAAGTCATCATCATCGGTGAAGAAGTCCATGGCCTGATCCTCTAGAAAGTCATCACTGAGATAGGAGTAGGGGTCTCCACGAAGGTCTTCCCCTGCATTCTCCCTCTCCTCCAACTACATATCTCTCTCGTGGATGGTCTCCTCCAAATCCGTGATCCGGTGGTGAAGACGGGCAATGATGCGCTCCTTCTTGTCGAGCTGACGGCAATGAGACTGGCGATCCTTCACTATCATGGCAATAGTCTGATCCTTCTTGGCAGCGATGGCGTACTTGTGGTTGGCGTAGGAGCAGACATTGTCCAACTCCTTCCGACGGTCATACATCATGAAGCTGAGGTGGTCCACTTGGTTCTTCAGCTCAGGGTGATATGGTGCCTCCAGTGGCTGTCCCATAGCATCACGCCTTGGGAAGAACTCAAAGCGGGTACCCTTGATCTGATTGATACTCTGCCCACACAGACGGGCAAGATCTTCCTGCATGGCCCTGGCAAGTCCATCGAGCTAGTTATTCTCTCTGATGGTGAACTGAATTCCCTCTGTGGTGGGGATTTCAATCTTTCCTCTAAGACTTGCAACAATTAGCCACTACAAATCCTCTCCTTCCTAATCATTGAGCTGAGCTCCGAAGAACTCGGGGTGCAGACGCTCCAGCATCTCTGAAAGCTGGTCCAAGTCACGCTCAAAGATGAGGTCTCCTCCATTCCCCAACTGATAAAATTTGTTGTACTTCACGTCCATATATAAGAATATAGGATGAGTAAGTTATTAGAGTGATCAAGTGTTTCAAATTTTATGTAAGTTTGCAAGAATTTTTGAGGAACATGAATTTTCATGAAAGAATCCAAGTGGTAAGAATGAGAATATGTTTTCATAAATACTCACTTCCTTGATTTTAAAACTAAGTTTTTGATTCAAAACGTCCATTCTAAACTAGGGTCTCCTATGGTCAGGATGGCTCTGATACCAACTTGTCAACACCCGTATTTTTAATCACAAATGCATGTTATGCCATACATCGCAATCCCAGGATTACCATTTTTGCGAGACATAATAGATTGGATATCACAGTACATCATCCATTACAAACCATACATAAGGTCTTACACAAATAAGGATCTCATGATCCAGTATTAATACAATTCCAGCAGCGGAATAATGTAAAGATAACGATAGCGTGGGCGAAGCTGCGCCTTCATGGTCACAGGCAATGCTGACGATGGTAGATGATCCTAGTTGTCGTAAACATCTTGTTGTCCATATTCCTGATAGTCCTCTTCAAAGTCTGGCCACAGGAATAGACAGGGACAAAGCCATGAGTACTCTTTAAGTACTCGGAAGCTAAAACTAACAAGTGAAGGGGTTTTTGGGTAGGAAATACTAAGCTCTAGGGTTGTTTTGAAAAAGCCAGATTTACCTCTACTAAGTTCAGAAGCAAAGAAAGCTTAGTTGAAAGTTTTATAACACCTAAGTGGGAACTTAAATTTCATATCACAAACCTGTTGTGGTCAAGTCAAAGTCATGAATCATTTCATAAGTCATTTTGAAAACATCTGATGACAGAACAATATGGCCACTCCAACTGTCCATAACCGCAGACGCAGCTATTCGAATAGTTTGACACTCTGCTGAGATTATACACTTTCACCATGACATTCGATACATCCGTCAGGAACAAATCCTGAATTCACCATACTCAGTATGCGGATAATCAATCCTAACCTTTCAATTACATGCCCTAGTATAGGCACCTCTCCTGTGAGTTTGGCCTCCCAACCATGACCAACTGTCATCTTGGGTACTACACGGGTGGACAATCTTCACAAGGTAGCCTCAGCTCAAACCTTGGCTGCAAGGGAACCCATACTAAGGTATATAAATTTCATGTCAAGCCCTACCCAATTTTCGGGTATTGTGGTTGTACGGTAAAATTGGAATGGTATCGCATCCAGACAACCATCAATTTTATAAAGGGCTAAGGCTCATGCCTTAACATCTTCATCATCAAAATCATCTGGTGCTCAAGAACACATGTCAAAACATTTTAGTAGAATGACTCATCATTCTAAGGTTTTCATAACCATTTTCACCAAGTATTCCCGTCTAAAATTGATCAAGTTTTATGCTTAGCACTAGCATCTACAGGTGGGGTAAATAATAATGAGGGGTGGTAAACAAGTGTATCTTATCTAAGTTCAATCTCATGCCTCAGGGTGACATCAAGATTATCTAACTTAGCCCAAGTTTTATGCTCTTTATGCTACCTTTCAATATCATTCTAAAATCTACAAGTCACTAAGTAAACTTTGATAGAAAGCTTTGATAAAGAAGTAAAATACTAAGCTTGCAATTAAAAGTAGAATTGGGTATCAAGTGGTGTAAGCTTGCAAGTAGAACTTGCATGGTTTAGCTTAGCTTGCTAAGATAGTAGCTTGCTAAGATATTAGTATAAGCTTGCCTTGTGCAGAGCAGTGGTTGAAGTTCTCCTCGGCTTCTTCCTCATAGTATTCTCAATCCTCCTCGTATCCTTGGTCGGTACTAGCATCTATAAATAAATACAATATACACAATTACCACACAATTCTTAACTACTCTATTTAGCACACAAAGGTGTACACTAGATAATCTAGCATCATCACTATTATCACAAATATTAAAGCACTTGTCTTATTTATTTCATTTTAGAAAAGTAATTTTTACTCATTGAAAAACTACTTAAGATTTAATATTCTCCAACTTAAACATGGGCTCATGTTGACACATGTCATCACCACATATTTCAGTACATGCGAATGTGATTTAAAGTGGTGTCACAATTTAATAAGGTTTAACCTTTTTTATTTTAATTAAATAACCTTTTTTATTTTAATTAAATAAAATGACTAGAATATCCTATGAGGCATTCTTTTATTACTTGATCATTATTTCTGCAAGTAACGCTATATATTTTTATATATTCTGAAAGGTATGGTTAAATGTGATTTTTGAGAGTTGGAATCAACTCAAAAGCTTTCATGGTTGAATTTTGAAAAATGTTTGAATGCAGAAGAGCTTCTGCCTTGTTATTTTTACCATGGGTGATCTATAAATCTAAATGGTGTGAATCCAACGGGCTTGGATTAATCATTCCAGTACCTTTCTAACAAAATTGGTTTCATGCATTTTGATTTAGTGAATCAAGCTGGGTTGATTTTTGAATCTAGGTACAGAACTAAGTTTGACATTAAAAGAATAAATCTAAATTTAAATTAATGGGTCGCGCGGGAGGTTTAACTGGGCCAGCCCACTACGCACAGCACGCGCGCGGGGGCTGGTTAAGTGAGCGACCCCACTCGTCAGTGAGACAGCGAGTGGCGAAGCGGTACGGGGCGATCTAGGTCGTGAGATCTAGTTCTAATCCTACGGTTGTGGTTCATCGTCCACGCCTGAATAGGACGCGGCGAGGCAGAACCCTAGCGCGGCCATTGGGGGTCAGTGGGGGCTCACCAGGGCTCCGGCGATGATCGGCGATGGGGGCGAACGACAAAGTCGACGACGGCGATTCTCCTAGTACCGGCAACTCCTTCTAGGGAGGCTCCAATCGACGGCGCCTCTCCTCCTCTGCCGCGGCGAACTCCAGTGCAACTCCGGCCACCTGGTGCTCGCCTTGCTCCGGGGGTGAGTGTGTGTGATCAGTGAGAGCTGGGGAGTGAGATGGTGTGAAGAGTTTGAGCTGGGAAGGCCTCTATTTATAGTACCTGAAGGGGACCGACGGGCACGGGTGGAGCTCGTCGTGGTCGTCGGCACAGCGTGCTAATGGCATGGGCGATGATAGGGGTCGGTGCTGTGCTCCCTAGCGAAGCTCAACCGCATGGTCACGCGGCATAGGACGATGCTGAACGGTCGGAACGTCGCGGCGCTCTGGGCGGGTCCGACGATGGTTTTAATGGCGCACAACGTTTGTGGTCCGCGCGGAAGCGAACGGGGTTATCTGGCGGGGTGCTGGGGTACTGGAGATCACGTACGCAAGCGCCAAGGGCGGCGCGTGGTCTGTGGGCTGGTGTCGTGTGCTACGCTCTGGCGCGCTCTCGGCTCACACGCAGAGAAGCTTGGCATGCTCAGGCAGTGTGGTCCAGGGGCTGGCAGTGCTCGGGGCTGGGACAGGGGGTGGCAGTGGACGGTGCTGCGTGTCCTAGAGAAGGTTGGCGAGGCTAGTGCTTCCTCTAGATCGCTAGAGACATGGGGGTGGCAATGGTGCTCTCGGCCTGGTCACCATTGATGGCTATGCTTGCTCACAGTGGTGCTAAGGCTAGTTAGATTAGTTTGATCATCTACTGAGAGTGTAGAGTGAGCTATAAAGGGGACAAGGTTGGCAAAAATTACTGCTACTAATAGTGTTTGATGTTTTGTTGTTTGCTGCAAACAAGGTGTTTGATGAAATGGCCGAAAGAAATTCAAATTTGAATTTTGGATTCAAACTTGGTGGGTTTGCTAGGCACATACTAGGGAGTATCTGGTTAGTTGGATTAGTCAAGGGGCACTGGTTTGGTTGGGTTTTGAAAAGGTGGGATCTTCACATATGTTAAAGATTTAATTTTAAATTATCATTTGAATGGGGTTGCCAAATGTTTCTACAAGTTTGAAAGGTGGGCTTTGATTCACTTTTGCTTGGTCTTGCAAGGGGTGAAAAGAAATGGAAAAGTTTCTATTTGAAATCTTGGACTAGAAACACTCAAAGTGACCTAGTGAGCAAGATTTGCAAAAATGACCATTTGCCTTATTTGATTTGTTTTTGCTTTTCTCATGATTTGTTTCCGCTTGGAAATATTTTAAATGATGTTATTTTCATATTTAAACCATTCCTTGCTATTTAGGTTAATCACACAAGTCCATTGATGCATTTTTACAATCATCACATACACACATTGATTTGTTTGATTTTTATTTAATAAAAGTTTTTGTTAACCCTAATTTTGGTGATAGAATTGGTAAGCATGATCAATATTTTTGGGATGTTACAAGACATCCACCTCAAAATATACTCATCATAAGTATTTCTATAATCTTTAGCCTAAGTGCCACACGGTGTGTACACTGTCAACTTCACACACGTGGGGATAATCGAAGATTATAATTAAAGCACTTGAGTAGCAGAGTATATCTACTTGACTACAAATCTCATGACCATAATAAGATCACGCATAGAGAGAGAGATGAACACATAGCTACCGGTAGAGCCCTTAGCCTCGAGGGAGAACTACCCCCCCCCCTCATCATGGGAGTAAGCAACGGCGATGCAGATGACGGTGGAGTCGATGGAGATGGCTCCGGGGCAATTCCCCGTCCCGGCAGGGTGCCGGAACAGAGACTTTTGTCCCCTAAATCTCCTCTTAGGTGGCGGCGGCGCTGCGGAACTTTTCGTGGATGGAGGGCCCTTCTTCTAGGGTTTCTACGTCGAGGGCTTTATATAGGCGGAAGGGCAAGGTCGGTGGATGCTCGAGGGGCCCACACCACCTGGTGGCGCCACCCCTGGCCGCGCCACCACATGGTGTGGCCGTCTCATGGCCCCAATTCGTATCCCTTCCAGACTCTGTGTCTTCTTGGGAAAAATAGTAATTTTGGCTTTTGCTTCGTCCAATTCCGAGAATATTTCCTTACTAGATTTTTTCAAACGAAAAACAGCAGAAAACAGGCAACTGGCACTATGGCATCTTGTCAATAGGTTAGTTCTAGAAAATGTATAAAAATACCTCAAAGCATAGACAAAACATAACAAAGTTGATACTAAACAAGCATGGAGCATATAACTCTCTAAATATAGATACGTTTATGACGTATCACAGCCCAAAATAAAACCGCCCTGATGATAAACCACAAGTATAGGGGGTGTCGATCCCAACGAGGAGCAGAAGGTGCTGAACAGTGGTATGGAGCAGGAAATCCCTGTGAATACTTAGCTAACAGATTTTTAGTGGTTTTCTGATAAGGCAACAAAACAAAGAGCAAGTAATAAAGAACAAACGCAGCAAGTGGCCCAATCCTTTCTTAGCAAAGGACAAGCCGGTGGAAATACTTATAAAGACCAAACGTTCTCGAGGACACATGGGAATTCTGTCAAGTGCTTTCACTTCAAATAGCTGAGTACTCTTCTTTGGTGTTGTAAGTGTTGTGTGGGTGAACCTGTGCTAATGTACCGACCGTACTTGGACTAATACATACTTGTGATTAAACCCCCTGCAAACATCCGTAACTACAGGAAAGTAATTAAGATATAAATCTAACCACAGCCTTAAACTCTAAGATCCTACGCTCCCTTATGCAATCGTGACCTATCGGGGGTTCGGGTTTCTTTCACTCCAGCAACCCCACAATTAGTATACAAATACACAATGCATTCCCCTAGGCCCATAAATGGTGAAGTGTCATGTAGTCGATGTTCACATGACACCACTAGAAGAATAGCACCACAACTTAAATACTAAACCATTGAATAATAACTCAAAACAGATCCACTAATAACAACATGACTTCTCCCATGTCCTCAAGAACTAGACGAACTACTCACAAGACATCATATGGATCAAGGTCAAAGATGATATGATAATGGATAACAATCTGAACATAAACAATAATCCAATGGTTCCACTCACAAGCATCAACTACAATAGTAATTAACACCGGGAAAGTTTCCCCCAAGAACTAAAGCAATATCCAACACAATTGTTACTGCGGGACAGAGTGGTGATGATGGTGCTGGTGGAGATGATGGTGTGGATGGCGACGATCTCCCCTCTTCGGGAAGGAATTCCCCCAGCAGAAATCTGTCTGCCGGAGAGATCTTTTTCTCTCGGTGTTTTCCGCCCCCAAAGGCGGCGAAATCTATCTGTGGTCGCTCCCCGAGCCTTAGGGTTCCGTCGAGAAGATCTAGGCGAAGGGGCGGAGTCGGGAGTCGGGCAGGTGGGCCACACCTGCCCTAGGCGCGGGGTCAGGTGGGCCTGCGCCAAGGGGGTGTGGTCCCCCTGCGGCCCTTCTTCGACCCTCCTTCTGGCTTCCTCAATCTTCTAGAAAAATAATATTTTCCCATATTTTTATGGTATTTTTTTGATCTTCAAGAAATTGCATCAAAACGCCCTCTTTTCCATCAGAATCCAGACTCCAGCAGTCGATCCTCCAAGAATCATCCAACATGCATAAACAGTGGAAAAGACATAAGCAATACCTCATAATAAGACAAATATCAATGAATAGAGGTAGATTATGACATAGGATGGTGATGCAAATTGGGCGTATCAACTCCCCCAAGCTTAGGCCTTCGCTTGTCCCCAAGCGAAAATTGAGCTCAGCAAACATGTCCACGGGTTTATGGAGTGAAGTGTCGATAAAAGAATACGAACAAGAAGCATCACACTTACCATTACACAACTCATAGAAGAAAGCAACTCACCATTATATAACTTAGCTTGCAACCAAGTACAGCAGTCACAATAGATATGCATAAAGATAAATCATAATTGGAATTGGCAAACTTGTTCTTGGTCAGAGAACACCTGGCAAACAGTTTCACAAAAATCTTTTTGTAGAAGTTTTACGATAGGAGCACTCTTTGCTCAAAAAGGTTTTTCACAACTGAAGGCTTTCAAAGTAATACTCAGTAGATAAGAGTCTTGTGCAAACAAGTAAGATAGAGAACATGATTGAATAAATCACCATATGAATGCTTGAAACACAACAACTCAAATTCTTACTGGAGATAGAGAGGAAGTAGGTTTACTGACTCAAACTAGTAAATAGGAGAAAAGTCCCTTTATAGAGGGTAGCAGGGATTACAAGTCATAAAGATCTTCCAAAAGATTATGGTACTTACTAGCTTTGAGCCCTCATTGCCCCTATCATAGGCATCTTGAGATGATTAAGGTTAAAGTGCACAAAGATGGAGTATATGCTTGACGAAATATAAGTTGGCAATCTCATGTCCCTTGAATATGAGGGCCACTCCTCATGCTACTCGACTTTGGTCACCGGTAAGTTCTTGTCATTGTAAGTACATGCGTATCATAGAGAACTGCCAACGGGGTACCCCTTGCACATGGTACAGGAGCTATCCCATAACCAAAATGACAAGGCAAGCGGACAATGAGCATCTCAGCGATCTTTTTATTTACTATGTGCATAGCTTTTTATTGAGGATGCTTCATAGATAGCTCACTATGGTGATGCTGCAAGTTTCCACCATGATTAGGCATGGCTTAGGCTAGCGTCCCAGGCGTTTCTCTAACACAAAATACAAACTCCATGGACTTACAAGTTCCCTCTTTATTTCACACCGTTGACATCCATAGACAAAAGAGCATGATATCAACTGTGTACAAAGTACAAGTGCAATGTTGAAAAAGTTCCCCGTGACAACACGGTTCTGCTAATTCCAACGTATAGATGCAAGCATATACAACTTCAATGGCACAATGGTTCAAGTCTATTAGGGGCAAGAAAATAAGGTGTGCCATCAAGTTCGTGAGAGCTTTACTAACTAGTTTTCACATAACAAAATACTTTTTTTAATTCGAAAGATAGATGAAGCTTGAGAATTTGCTTGGAATAGCAAAAGCTACTAGGTAGATATGGTGGACACAAATGGAAAAGGTTTTGGTTCAAAGGGATTGGAAACATGAGAAGTATGCCTTCTCAAAACAGGTTTTTGGCTAACAAGGCTGGGTAGCAGGCAAGAGAGTTGAAAGAAACAAGCAAACATACAAGTAATAAAGCCAAACATGCAATATTCCCTGAAGACACAAAAGATCTTAAATAAATAATAGTAAGCTTATGAGCCAACAAGAAAGAGAGTAAATGATACAAAATACCTGTAAGCTTTTTTTCTCTTTTTTTCTTTCAAATCTCAAAAAGTATTGCTACTAACCAGAACTTGGTTTGCCAAAACCAATTTAGATCCACTCGATGCTCCCAAAGTGATGCCAATACTGATCAACAAGATCCATCATATAATAGAGATTGCAAACTAAAATAAGAAGTGCAAAAAGTAAAAGATGAAACTTCTCATTAATATTCCAATAAAGGCACTCACACCAAGGGATACATAGATAATCAACTAAAGGAGAGATACTTCCACATGCAAACCAAACTATAAGATAACCTCTCTACCAAAGATACGAATCCACTAAAAAGGTAAAAGATAAAAGATAATGGTGGTGATACCGCGGCACTCCCCCAAGCTTGGAAAAATCCAAGGGGATGCCAAACCTGATGACGGATTACTCCTTCGGTGGTGGTGTTCTATTGTCATCACAAAACTTCCAAGGCAAAGGTTCCCCATCCAAAAAGTATGTCCTTGTCTCTGCAATCCTGAAACTAGCAGCAGAGTTTATGCGATCAAATCTAGCCTCATACTCACAGTTTTGATTTTGTATGTCGTAGATCTGTGCTTGTAATTGATTGGTGGTCTGGCAAAGCGAGAAGATTTCTTCTCGGAGCTCATCCACCTCCTCCTCATGTTTGGCGATGAGTTCTGAACTTATCTTGTGAATAACATCCACTTCGCGTTCCGCCATCTTCTTGTACCTGAAAATCTCCTGCTCCAATGCTTCCATCCTATCTTCCAGACTTCCTTATCCCTTGGGGCCTTGAACTTCTTTCATCTGTACCTTCCCATCTTTGAGAATCAGATCCTTGGGATGGATCTTCAACTCATACATGTACAGATTGAGGACATCCGCAGAGGAATCCTCCATGGGTGATCCAGAGGAAGACATTGTAGCTCCAAAACTGAGAATTTGCCTGACAGAAACAGATTGAAACAAAAACATGACAGGAAATCTGAAAGTGCAATGGACGTCGCCTAGAGGGGGGTGAATATGCTTTTTAAAATTATTATGGTTTAGTCTCAAGAAAATGCGGAATAAAACTAACTTTTAATTTATTGAGCACAAAACCTAGCCACTAGGTTCACCTAAGTGCACCAACAACCTATGCTAAGCAATACAAGCAACAAGGTGATAGCAAGGTATAAATACTTCAAGCACGATGGCTATCACAATGTAAAGTGCATAAGTAAAGGGCTCGGTTGATGTAACACCCTCAGAATCGGTCCTATGCAAGTTTTAGCAAAACTCGCCAAACCCGCATAGAAACGATTCGAAGGTGCCCACCAGGCACTTTCGTGCGGGTGGAAAACAAAGTAATAACATTACACAACAGTCCTCGATGGGACCCACAGAACAGATATATATACAACAGCGACTCCAGGAGTCAAGAATACAAATATACGGTACAAAGATCCAAATCACCTTGAAACGATATAGCGTCCGGCTACGGACAAGATGCAAATGGGGCTAAGAGCCCTGAAGAATAACCAATGGCGTCCATAACCTGCCGAGCCAAGCGGAAGGGTAACCCCGCTAACGGCGCCGATCTCAAAACCTGCTTAAACAAAAGGGGTGCCGAAAGGCAAAGGAAAAAGAAGGAGCGTCGATCTTGAGGCGATGCAGCGAGGCTAGAATTCGGCGGTCCTCGCCTACATAGGTATGGTGGACTGAAGAGGCAGCGGCAGCATGCACTAAACAACCTATAGAGACTCGATACATCTGGCGGTTATCAGAGAGGGGTGAGAAAGACCTATTCGGATCCAACCTGAGACTATCACCAAACAAACCCCTCCTGGTGTTTCCCCCTCGAGACCAAACGAGGAAGTCAACCGAGGAACTCGCCCAGTTGGCAGTTTTACTTATTCAGTTATCGTTGCGGCAATTACTAGTCAGGTTTAGATTATCGTACTGATAAAGTAAGCAGTGGGCACTTTTAGTTAAACATTCTGTTATAGTGGCATCACTTACTAGTCAGATTCAATTAGCATGAGATAGCCCATAACCCAGCAGTCGTTGATACTTTTACTTGGACATGCCGTTGCAGTGAAGCTGATTACTAATCATATCGGAAACAAGTCAATTTAAAACAAGAACTTTAGTTATAGTTGTCTATGATCGGAACCTTGTGCTCCAAGTCGTCCATAACCGCGGACACGGCTTCTCGAAAAGATTTAACCCTGCAGGGGTGCACCAAAGTATCCACAGGCACTTCGACCCTTTTTTCCAGATCAGTTAACATACACCCATCGGTATGTCGGCGGGGCCTAGGTCACGATGTTCCCAGACACAAAGCAAGTACGGGGGGCCACCCCACCGAGTCGACACCCATAACGAGTCGGCGGTCTCGAGAGACTCGAGGTTTGGGTGGACGGCGATGTGACGACAAATCCCCAACGGGGGCATCGACACAGCCAAAAAACGTGTCCCGATCCTAAACAGTACAGTGTGCAGTACCTCGCACAATCGTAAATAAAGCAGTAAAGCATGGCATAAGTACAGGATAGTAAAAACACCTCAAACTAGTTTGTGGCCCCCAGTACAATACTTTGAAATCAGGTAATTATCAATGGGGGGCCCATATCTCCCCACCTGTGGTTAGCGCGCTCGATCTCGGAACAGGTGTCAAGAACTCGGGTCCTACGGGACACAAGTGGGCGGTCGGAAACCAAAACTTACCTATCACCCACCGATGCCTCTGCTTAATTCAATTTTAGTTGTTAAACAGGAATTAAAGTGAACAATAAGTAAACCATGATCATCTCCAACGTCAACATGCGGCAATTCTCCAACAAAGGTGGTACTTGACGTCACACAAAACACTTGAGCAAGCGACTACGACACGCGGGTCCAACTATCTACCAAGCAACCGGTAATAGGATGTGTCCAAGGCTATATATGGCTGCAAGGGATATCACGGGTACGAAAACTAGAGCATCGCAACACAGATAGCAAAGATCAACAGGAGGAAAGTAAATTCTATAAAAGTAAGATAGGTAGAAAGAGGGAGATGCTCGCCTGAAAACATTGTCGAAGGGTTCAACCGAAGATCGGGGCGAAGCTCACATCAACTCAACGGCCTTATCCGCGAAGAAGCAAAACACTAGAAGAAACACCGGTTGCACTATTTAATACAACTGCAGAAGATCGGCATGATGCATGTATGATGTATGGCATGGCAAGGTGCGATGCAATTAGGTCATATTAAGCGGAACCGGGGTCCCGACAAGTAATTATATGGTGCATGTTGTTTAGAACCCCGCAATTTAAATGTTGTTAAAACAAGGCAAGATGAGATACCGGTTCGCTACACAAGTTTAAATGAGGCCGATATGAGACTAGATTTGCCCGCATATGGGCCCCATATTTAATTATTAGGTGAATCGGCGGAAGGCCCCCAACCCAATGCTATGCATGCGGGAATGACAATTTAATGTGCAACAAATTGATATGTTATAAAATAGGGTTCGAGGAAAAGGGGTCACACATTAGGGGTCTCGACGATCTTGGGGTTCCGGGGTTCGGGGTCGGTCTCAGGGTCCAGGGTTCGACGGAAACGTTCTCGGACTCCGGGATCGTTCTCGGACTAGGGGTAGGTCTTGGCGCATCCGGGGTCTCGGTGTCCGGGGTGAAGCACTCGTCGTCCTCGAGGGAGTCCTTGTCGCACATGCGTCCTTCGGGTTCTATGCCGATGATCTTGTCGCGTTCGCGGTCCTCTGGTCAAGTTGTCGGTCATTGCGTTCAGGGAAGTTCTCGGTGTTCCGCGTCGGTATCCTTATCGTCCGGGTACGGAAACGGTCTTCGGGGTTCGCCATCGGATCCGTGAAGGAGGCCTGGCGTCCGGGCAGTTCTTGGCGTCCGTGGGTTCAGTCCAATCTCGACCATCGGGTCCACGATGGCATCATCGCCGAGGCGAAGGCAAGGGGGTTCCCGTGACGAAGATCTTGGGACCCGGTCTCCAGGGTTATCTTGGCGAAGGGGACTTGGGGTTTGCGGGGCCGGGATTGCCGGCTGCGGGCTCATGATGGTCTGGCGAGTGGGCCCGACGGATAGGGGCCAGTGGGTCCGGCGAGGTTCAGGCGGGGTTGAGGCGCGACGCGCCTTGGCCGGCATCAACGGCGGCGCATCGGGCACCAGAGACGGCAGCGAGAGAACAGGGCAGCGAGCACGGCCAGGCGGGCAGCGGAGGATGCGGAAGGTGCTTTCATGGGCGAGGCTGGCGGGCAGCGGGGCCATGGCCTTGATCTTGAGGCGGCTGGTCAGCGGAGGCGCGGAGAGGCACGTTCCGGGCGGCCACAGGTGGCAAGGGCAGCGGGCGGGCTCAGCTGGAGAGGCACGTTCATGCCACAGGTGGCTGAGGCGGCGTGAGAGCTTCAGGCGAGGCGGCCTCGGCCACGGGCGGGCGGCAGCCGTGGCGCTCAGCGGAGAGTGGCGGGGAGGCTGCGAGGGTCGTCGCCGGGGATGGGGTCATGGGCGGCCAGTGGTGGGAGGTTGGGGAGGCGAGGTCTTTGGAGGGAGGCGGGTGCGGTGTCAGGCAGGTGGGTCCAGCCAGGGCCTGTGAGTGCGGTTGGTGGCTGGGAAAAGTGTGCGCGCGTGTGTGCTTGGTTATGTGGCCAGGGTGAGTCTGGGTGTGGGGAGTGAGGAGAGAGGTTAGGTGGGGAGGGTTGAGGGATGATGTGGCAAGTTCTGAGTGGTGGGAGGGTTGAGGGAAGGTGAGGTGGCGGCAGCTGATTGGGTGGAGTGAGGTGGCTGGTTGGGGTGGGTAGGATAGTTGGGTGGACTTAGGATTTAGAGGCTGGCTTGGTGGACCGTTTTAGATTTCCTGGGGTGGTCGTTCGGGTCTACTCGGCCCGTTCGACTGCCCCACTAAAAATTAATTTAATATTTTATTTAGTTTTAAATGCAACGTTTGCAAAACATCGTTGGTCAAACAAAATATTCCGGAGTCCCGGTTTTTGGCGTTTGAATAAAAGACAGGGGCGTTTTAGACAAATAAAACGGGCTTGCGAATATAGTTTTGACAAACAATGCAAGATGATGACGATGCAATGCAAAAATTCAACGCGATTTTCTGGTAGTGGTTTTGCGGGATGCCACAAATTCGACACCACTAACAATGGATCTCGCCCTCGAGATCCGCCTCATGGTACCGGAAGGAAAGGTCGGCGATCTGCGTCTTCTGGCTTCGTGTAGACCTTCGCGACACCACTAACAAGAGGTCGTTGTCCCTGATCGTCGAGAGAGAGCACCCCGGATAAACAACGGACGAAGTTAAAGGTAAGGCCACCTCTAACTTCCATGGAAGGAGTAAAATTGCATCGATCCACCATTCTATATACAAAGCAAATGATAAGAGTAGTGGTATGGTCGCGACTCCATCCCGCACTCAAAGCATTACTATGTACACGAATAGACAGATTATGCAACCAACCCTCAAGATTCAGACTGAAGATCTCGACAAGCGAGGTTCGGATCAAAGGAGTGATGCAGAATCTGCATCGGATCTGGCGTAGAGGATGTCGTCGCGTTGGAAAAACACCGGAAGGCTCAAACAAGGAACAAAGAATGGTAACACCGTAGACGGATTCATCAGGCAGCTTGAACACCGGACGGTAGAACACCGTTACCAAAGAAGGAAGCGAAACCCTGAAGGTACGACGGAACCCAACCACGAGAAATCCTGGACTCGAAGAAAAGATAAGAGAGCATATTCAAAACATGTCGAGGTAAGAGGAGAACAGCAGGGGGTAAGGAGTAAAATCAGACCTAATCAGAACTATCCAACCGATTTTGCAAAAATAGTTTTGACACTCTACTTCGGCCGTTAGCTAGGTTATCCTACAATTTGGACTTGTGGTATCGCATAGCTTTGAGCTCTGATACCACTCTGTAACACCCTCAGAATCGGTCCTATGCAAGTTTTAGCAAAACTCGCCAAACCCGCATAGAAACGATTCGAAGGTGCCCACCAGGCACTTTCGTGCGGGTGGAAAACAAAGTAATAACATTACACAACAGTCCTCGATTGGACCCACAGAACAGATATATATACAACAGCGACTCAAAGAGTCAAGAATACAAATATACGGTACAAAGATCCAAATCACCTTGAAAACGATATAGCGTCCAACTACGGACAAGATGCAAATGGGGCTAAGAGCCCTGAAGAATAACCAATGGCGTCCATAACCCTGCCCAGGCCAAGCCAGAAGGGTAACCCTGCTAACGGCGTCGATCTCAAAACCTGCTTAAACAAAAGGGGTGCCGACAAAGGGCAAAGGAAAAAGAAGGAGCGTCGATCGAGGCCGACACGGCGAGGCTAGAATTCGGCGGTCCTCGCCTACATAGGTATGGTGGACTGAAGCGGCAGCGGCAGCATGCACTAAACAACCTATAGAGACTCGATACATCTGGCGGTTATCAGAGAGGGGTGAGAAAGACCTATTCGGATCCAACCTGAGACTATCACCAAACAAACCCCTCCTGGTGTTTCCCCCTCGAGACCAAACGAGGAAGTCAACCGAGGAACTCGCCCAGTTGGCAGTTTTACTTATTCAGTTATCGTTGCGGCAATTACTAGTCAGGTTTAGATTATCGTACTGATAAAGTAAGCAGTGGGCACTTTTAGTTAAACATTCTGTTATAGTGGCATCACTTACTAGTCAGATTCAATTAGCATGAGATAGCCCATAACCCAGCAGTCGTTGATACTTTTACTTGGACATGCCGTTGCAGTGAAGCTGATTACTAATCATATCGGAAACAAGTCAATTTAAAACAGTAAACTTTAGTTATAGTTGTCTATGATCAGACACTGTGCTCCAAGTCGTCCATAACCGCGGACACGGCTTCTCGAAAAGATTTAACCCTGCAGGGGTGCACCAAAGTATCCACAGGCACTTCGACCCTTTTTGCCAGATCAGTTAACATACACCCATCGGTATGTCGGCGGGGCCTAGGTCACGACGTTCCTAGACACAAAGCAAGCACGGGGGGGCCACCCCACCGAGTCGACACCCGCAACGGAGTCGGCCGGTCTCCGAGACGGACTCAGGGTTTGGGTGGACGGCAGTGAGCGACAGCAAATCCCCAAGCGGGACCGCCGACACCGCAAAACGTGTCCCGATCCTAACAAGATGCAAAGCGTTACTCGCACAATCGTAAATAAAGCATGGCAAAAGTACAGAATAGTAAAACTCCTCAAACTAGTTTGTGGCCCCCAGTACAATACTTTGAAATCAGGTAATTATCAATGGGGGGCCCATATCTCCCCACCTGTGGTTAGCGCGCTCGATCTCGGAACAGGTGTCAAGAACTCGGGTCCTACGGGACACAAGTGGGCGGTCGGAAACCAAAACTTACCTATCACCCACCGATGCCTCTGCTTAATTCAATTTTAGTTGTTAAACAGGAATTAAAGTGAACAATAAGTAAACCATGATCATCTCCAATCGTCAACATGCGGCAATTCTCCAACAAAGGTGGTACTTGACGTCACACAAAAGACTTGAGCAAGCGACTACGACACGCGGGTCCAACTATCTACCAAGCAACCGGTAATAGGATGTGTCCAAGGCTATATATGGCTGCAAGGGATATCACGGGTACGAAAACTAGAGCATCGCAACACAGATAGCAAAGATCAACAGGAGGAAAGTAAATTCTATAAAAGTAAGATAGGTAGAAAGAGGGAGATGCTCGCCTGAAAACATTGTTGAAGGGTTCAACCGAAGATCGGGGCGAAGCTCACATCAACTCAACGGCCTTATCCGCGAAGAAGCAAAACACTAGAAGAAACACCGGTTGCACTATTTAATACAACTGCAGAAGATCGGCATGATGCATGTATGATGTATGGCATGGCAAGGTGCGATGCAATTAGGTCATATTAAGCGGAACCGGGGTCCCGACAAGTAATTATATGGTGCATGTTGTTTAGAACCCCGCAATTTAAATGTTGTTAAAACAAGGCAAGATGAGATACCGGTTCGCTACACAAGTTTAAATGAGGCCGATATGAGACTAGATTTGCCCGCATATGGGCCCCATATTTAATTATTAGGTGAATCGGCGGAAGGCCCCCAACCCAATGCTATGCATGCGGGAATGACAATTTAATGTGCAACAAATTGATATGTTATAAAATAGGGTTCGAGGAAAAGGGGTCACACATTAGGGGTCTCGACGATCTTGGGGTTCCGGGGTTCGGGGTCGGTCTCAGGGTCCAGGGTTCGACGGAAACGTTCTCGGACTCCGGGATCGTTCTCGGACTAGGGGTAGGTCTTGGCGCATCCGGGGTCTCGGTGTCCGGGGTGAAGCACTCGTCGTCCTCGAGGGAGTCCTTGTCGCACATGCGTCCTTCGGGTTCTATGCCGATGATCTTGTCGCGTTCGCGGTCCTCTGGTCAAGTTGTCGGTCATTGCGTTCAGGGAAGTTCTCGGTGTTCCGCGTCGGTATCCTTATCGTCCGGGTACGGAAACGGTCTTCGGGGTTCGCCATCGGATCCGTGAAGGAGGCCTGGCGTCCGGGCAGTTCTTGGCGTCCGTGGGTTCAGTCCAATCTCGACCATCGGGTCCACGATGGCATCATCGCCGAGGCGAAGGCAAGGGGGTTCCCGTGACGAAGATCTTGGGACCCGGTCTCGTGGTTATCTTGGCGAAGGACTTGGGGTTTCTGGGGCCGGGATTGCCGCGGGCTCATGATGGTCTGGCGAGTGGGCCCGACGGAGAGGGGCCAGCTGGGTCCGCCTTGGCGAGGTTCGGCGCAAGCGGGTTGAGGCGCGACGCGGCGGGCTTGATCAAGGCGCGGCATCGGCGGGCACTAGAGGGCAGCGGAGGCGAACTGGGCAGGGCGAGCACGGCCGGGCGGAGGATGCGGAAGGTGCTCATGGCGGGCCAGGCCGGCGGGGCCATGGCGCGGATGCGAGGCGGCTGGTCGCGGGTCCGACGGAGGCGGAGAGGCACGTTCGCGGCAGCCCAGGTGGCTTGAGGGGCCGGAGCGGGCTCGACGGAGAGGCACGTTCGCGGCGGCCCCAGGTGGCTTGAGGCGGCGGAGAGCGGCAGAGGCGGCGGCTCAGGGGCGGGAGGCAGCCTCGGCCACGGGCGGGCGGCGCTGGCGGCGCTCGGCGGAGGTGTGGCGGCGGGAGAGGCTCGGCGAGGGGTCGTCGCCGGGGGTCAGGCGGCAGGCGGGTGGTGGGAGGTTGGGAGGCGAGGTCTTTGGAGGCGGGAGGCGGTGTCAGCCAGGGGTGGGTCCCATGGGCCCAGGGGCCTGTGGTCACGGTTGGTGGCTGGGAAAAGTGTGCGCGCGTGTGTGCTTGGTTATGTGGCCAGGGTGAGTCTGGGTGTGGGGAGTGAGGAGAGAGGTTAGGTGGGGAGGGTTGAGGGATGATGTGGCAAGTTCTGAGTGGTGGGAGGGGTGAGGGAAGGTGAGGTGGCGGCAGCTGATTGGGTGGAGTGAGGTGGCTGGTTGGGGTGGGTAGGATAGTTGGGTGGACTTAGGATTTAGAGGCTGGCTTGGTGGACCGTTTTAGATTTCCTGGGATGGTCGTTCGGGTCTACTCGGCCCGTTCGACTGCCCCACTAAAAATTAATTTAATATTTTATTTAGTTTTAAATGCAACGTTTGCAAAACATCGTTGGTCAAACAAAATATTCTGGAGTCCCGGTTTTTGGCGTTTGAATAAAAGACAGGGGCGTTTTAGACAAATAAAACGGGCTTGCGAATATAGTTTTGACAAACAATGCAAGATGATGACGATGCAATGCAAAAATTCAACGCGATTTTCTGGTAGTGGTTTTGCGGGATGCCACAGTTGAGAGATAACCGATGGACGCGGAGACGAAGATTTGTTTCCCGAAGTTCACTTCCAAAGAAGCTAAATCTTTGTTGGATAGGTGTGATGGCGCAATGCTCTCCGAACGCCACAAATGGCTCACCTCGAGGTGTGGTGGCTCGATGTTCACCCGACGCCACACAAGGCCTCACCCTGGATGCGGAAGCACGCAACTCACCGACGCCACAAAAGGCTCACCCTATTCTCCCGAGTGCGCACCACAAAAGGCGGGCACTCGCTCCACTATGGGACGCTTAAGGGCGGTCACCGAACCTGTACAAGATTGGGGCTAACTCCACAACTCAATTGGAGGCTCCCAACAACAAAACCACAAAAGGTTACAATGCCACAAAAGGCCAACAACGCCACAAAAGGCTACAAGACCACAAAAGGTCAACAAGACCACAAAAGGTCAACAACCCAACCACACAACTGTCTAGGGTTCCAAGGAACCCAAGAGTAACAAGCCCTCAAGCTTGTACTCGCCGAATCTTCGAGGAGAACTCAAACCTATGCAACAAATGCAAGGGCAAGTCCTTCACTCCCAAATTCCAACAAAGCTACAAAAGCTATTGGGGGAATAAGGGAGGAAGAACACAAGAGGAGAACACAAAACTCTCCAAGATCTAGATCCCAATGATTCCTTCACAAAGAAGGGATTTGGCTTGGGGGATTGTAGATTTAGATCTCCTCTCTCAAATCACTCAAAAAGATGCAAGAATCATAGGAAGGGAAAGGGAGAGGGAAAGCTTCTTCAAGGTCAACAATGGAGGAGAGAGAAAGCCAAGAACCAAGAAGAAACGCTAGTGCCCACGAAGGGGAGGAGGAGCCCCTTTTAAAGGGATCCCAGATCTGCCCGTTATGGGCATTCGCGACCCCTGGACGAAACTTCCAGTGGGAGGCCGGAAGTTCCGGTGGCACACAACCAACGATCAAAAAACTACAAAGCGAGAATCTAAAAATGCGAGCCCTGGTCGGAACTTTCGCCGGTCCACCGGAACTTCCGGTGGGAGCGAAACTTCCGGTGGAAGTTCCGACAGAAGTTCTGTCAAATAGTCACAATCAAAACAGAAGGTTACTAAACGTGAGCGGAACAAGAGCCAGAATTTCAATCGGTACTTTCGGCGGAAACTAGGCCCGAGCAGAACTTCCGATCCCTGGCCGGAACTTCCGGTGGGAGCAAAACTACCGGTGGAAATTCCGACTAAAGTTCCGTCAAATACAACAACCAAACAGAGAGAATACTGATCGTGAGCGGAAGAAGAACCGGAACTACCACCGGAACTTACGGCGGCAAAAATGCCCTAGCGGAACTTCCGATGGGAAGCTGGAACTTCCGGTCAGGGAATTTCTAGAAACCAGAAATGCAATAACTTTTGCATCCGAACTCCAAACGGGATGAAACCAACTTTTTTCGAAAGATAACGACGAATAGAATCCAACCAATTTTGTTGGAAAGATAACAACAAATAGAATCCAACCAATTTTTTTCAAAATATTGGGTATCACCTTGGGATAAAATACCATGAATATATATGTGAAGTATCCCCCAAGGTGTGGAGCCGGAAAACTCGCAAGATCAAAAAACGCAATAAGATATGCAAGTGAAATCCTTATTTGATTAACTAGAGCTTGTTATGATGATGACCACAATCTCTAGAACCTATCATGGACAAGAACCAAACAACAACCAAGAAAGATGATGCTATGAATGCAAAGGTTTGAGCTCTCTCCGAACGATGCAAACGAGACACCCGCTTGAGAGCCCCTCTTGATAGAACGGCTATCTATCCTAAACACGGTCTCATAACTAACAACACGAGACCGGCAAAATAGAAGCCCTATCAAGAACATACCTTTGCCTTGAGAATCCCACTTGAACTTGATGTAGACCGTCTTGTTCTTCTATAGTGGAAACACCTTTCTTGTTTTCTCTTGCTCGCTCTTGCTTGATGAAGACTTGCAAATTTCTCCCCCATACTCCATGGGGAAACCTCTTCTTGAACTTTTCTTCATCACTTCATGAACACGAGGATGGAAAGCTTCAAGCATCAGACCTTCTAGAGATGGCGCATCTTGAGCTCGCCCTTCTTCATCCCTTCTTGAGGTTGATCCAACTTGATGCCACTCTTTGCACTTGTCTTGATCAACCTTCAAGCTCCTTTTTTTTCTTCATGATTCCAATGGGCACAAAGCCCTTGGACATTTCTTCAACTTTCAACTCTGAGACCAACACATGGCCCAAGCGATGCCAATGGACAACCCTACAAGTGAAACTCAATTTACACATTATTCCATAGAGATTATCATTAATTACCAAAACCACACATGGGGGAATACATGCCCTTTCAAAATCGATGCAAGAACCTCGGGGAATCCGGGGGGTTATATATTACAAAGTTTCAAATTATAAGGAAGGTTTTGGCATGGAAACAAGGCAGAGTCGGAGTTTGGGGGTGGCACACCCCCTCCAGGCGCGGCCAGGCAGGGGCTCTCGCCTGGGTTGGGTTTGTCCACCCCGGACTCTGTCTCCTCCTATGTTCCATCTCGTGACTTCCCTTATGTATTAAAAACATCAAAAATATAAAAAGATTGGGGTTTCATGAATCTTCTGTTTTCACCACTTTTACCGATTCAAAGACGAACTCTGCAGACTCCTTTTCTCCTTCTCCTAGAAATTTCCTTTCCTCACAAAGAAATACACAAGCTTCAATTGCAAAATTAGTGAAATCAAAACAACAAACCTTTAGGTCCAAGCTTTAAAAAAAATCTATCAAAACAAAAGGCTTCTATAAGAGGCAAATGCAAATGATAACAGAAATCTGTCAAAATAGACCAGCTGGTAAAGATTTATTTTTTCGAAAACCTTCTGTTGCTCAAATCAAAAAGTACAGAACTAATGAAAGTTGGGTACAAACTTGGAGAACAAGCTCAGAAAAATACAGGTCCATTCGACGTACTGATCTTCCTCACAAATTTTTACGGTGCAGAACAAAAATCTGTTCTAGGACAGCCACTTTTCACAACTCCTCTACTTCACAAAAGCGGTTGAACTTGACACGAAAACCAAAAAGAAAAAGGATAAGGAGAGGTTATTACAGAGGTAATAACTTTCAAGACTCGACAAAACTCTTGGGCTATCTCCCAACAAGTATTTTTCTTTTATGCCTTTAAGTTAGGCCTGAGAGTTTCAAAGATGCTCACAAAGGAGATAAAAATATGGAGTGAAAAAGAGCATCAAGAAGCAAATAACCAACTGACTTGAGTCTAACCCACTTCCTATGCATGGGAGTAGCTTGAGAAAACAAACTGTTGAAACAAAAATCCACTAGCATAGGAAGACAAAACAAATGCAACTTCAAAGCTTTCAACATAAAACGGGGAAACTTAATGTAACACCCTCGCCTGATAAGGCTGAGTTCATGTGTATAGTGCTAATCCCTGGATCGGTTCACTGGCACACACAGTACAAAATGAATACCAAATATAACCGTGCATCATAAATACAACGAATATGATCCAGAATTTATATTATATTACAAAGGTACACAGCAGAAACAATAACAAGGTAGATCTCCATTCTTCAAATGTGCCACAGGTGAACAATCGGTGAGTGGAGTCTCGCAACCTATGAACGATCACTCATAATAGAACAACCTACAACATGAAACGTTGCATCCACGAATGGTCAATACTTTGAAATGTATTGGCAAGTAAAACTAATGAGTACAAAGGATCTATCAACTATATGCATATTTGGCTAGGTGGAGTTCAGGCTTATTTGCTAAAAGCAATATAAATTTTCCCTACTTTTAAATTAGTTTTCTTTCTTTAAAAGAATATTCTAAGGACATACCAGCATAAACCCATGTAGAAACAAGACAGTTCAGCTTTCATATGCTCCTAAACCCATGTTCACCCATCAAGTTTTAGTAATTATGAAATTAGGATGAGTGAGATCTTCCAAACAGTTCCAGGCCTAGTTGCTCATAGTTTTCCATAACCGGAGACACAGCTAAGTACTTAGTTTAGACAGCCTGTAGGGGTTGTACACTTTACCCGCATGACCCAGTCAACTCGCTCTTACCATTACACTCATTTTGTGCCATGGTAGGGAGAAAACCAAGATGAAACTTTTCAGCAGCAGAACCCTGAGCCCTCAGGACGGACCCATACCAACCTACATCCCCTACATCTGCTAGTCACGCGGGTCAGGTTCCCACAACTTACTTAGTCAAGACAAATAATGACATGCAGTTGTACTGGATGCTACTACACAAGAAACCTATCCAATCTCTGAAGCCTAGGCATGGTTTTCACAATAAACCATCCAAAAACATCAATCCATCACACCCAGGATATTCATTAAATTTTAGTTGTTTTCATTATAAAAAAACATAGCTTTCCATAACATAGTCAATCATGAACAGGCCCGTACGGGACACACGTGCGAAGTGTGCGACAGCACATGGCCTCCAAATTTAGGAGGGCCTCCAAATTACTGCTAATCACCAGCTTAGTTGGAACTACCGGATGCATCGAACAATATGACTGCCTGGGAGCCTACAACGGGATTAACTCCAGAGGCCCACAACTCATGCACGATCCTTCATCTCGTTCTTTTCCTTTCAATTTCTCTTCCGGCGTGAATACAATTTTGCACATCTTCCAATCGCGGCTCTCCTTCTTTTCTTTCGGGTGCATCCAGAGTGTTTAGAGTATGTTTGGTAGACCGGGTGAATTCAGATATTCTCTGCCCAACCTAGTTAAGAGGAATTTTTGTTGTTTGTTAGCCTAGGTCGGACCATCTCAATAGTGCCCACCTCATCCCGAAAAAGGCTCTCAGCCGGGCTGAGGAGAGAAGCTCAAAATGAGCTTCGCAACTCGCTCGGGTTAAGTGCATCCCACAATATACTGCAGCGCCTGCAGGGCCCCTCCCACCCGACCCCCGACCCCAGCCTCTCTCCTCATTTCCCCTCGTTCCCCTCAACACGTAGACCGCCGCCGACACGCTGGCTGCCAGGACGCGGCCAGCCCAAACCACACTCGACGCAACCAACGCGTTGGCCGCTCTCCTCGTCTCCCTCCGGAACCCCACGGCCAGACACCGCCGATGGTCTGGCCGCTCCGCGCTGACCTGCACCCCCGATAGGCAGAGGCAGAGGTAGTAGGTCACGCCGCCTCCCACCGCTCGCAGATGCAGCCGCGGTAGGTCGCGTCACCGCCCACCGCCCCGTCAAACTCCAACCACCGTGTTGCCCCATCACTGAGCAACCACCGCTCGTCACCGGCGATGAACAGCTCCCAGCACACAGTGTGGTGGAGACGAGGGCATGATTGCTTTTTTATTTTTGTTTAGGGGCCTTCGTGTAAATGTTTGGATTGTTCTATGATTTCTCAGTTTTTGGGACAATCTCACCCTATACGGGCTACCAAACAGAGTATCAGTACAACATTTTTCAGCACACTGGGTCTACCAAACAGACCATAAAATATGATGCCAACTTGTATGAGATGAGATATCTCAGCTGAGAGAGTGAATCCGAAACAGCCCAGTCTACCAAACACACCCTTAGTCACCGAATGTCGATTCATCAAGAGTAGGAGCAACTAGAGTACTAGAGAAACACGTGCCCACCATCAGATGGTCTGCTTTAAAAATAAATCAATTCAGAAGTTGGTAGATCCTATTTTATCTCCATGTCTTGTTTTTGATACATGAGATTTTGGACAAGGTTTATTATGAAGTATTAATTGAGTTTTTTCTCCTAAAAGAATGTTGGAAAGATAGTGCGTTTCTGCTAGACAATGTGGTAGTACTTTTTTGACAGAAGTACAATGTGGTAGTTTTGAGTTCTCATAATGTTTTTTTATAGGATGGAATTCTTGCAAAAATCGTACTACCACCAACCAAAAAAATATATATATTACAGAAATCGTCTTTTCCGAATTGCCAATAATTCCGATGAGGGCCTAATTTCTAGTTTCGCACCGGGCCTCCCTATTCTCAGATACGGCCCTGATCATGAATTCCCTTTTGCGTATATAATAAGCATGTCTAAGCAACTACAATACGATGGCTCAAAGGAAATCAAGTGATGGAGATATGGCAATCATGCCTGGGTGTCATAGCATAGCATAGTAGTAAAACACCTGCACATGCATCACTACTGAAAATCATACTACATGCATAGAAAAATAATAGGACATTTATGATAGCTCTACTTGCCTTTATTGTATATGTATTTGTTCAGATAATCCTCACAATAGAGAAGATTGCACTCGACACAATCACAAACGTAGCACTCCTCGCAATCTATTGATTAAAACAATACACAACAAACACACCATTCAAAACAATGCAATTATGCACAATACAATAAAACAATGATGAACAAATGCATGCATGACGATTTAATATATCACAATGGTTGTAATTAGTTCTCTGAATATTATTAGAATATATGATGCATGCATGACATTATTTAATGCAATGGTGTATTTATTATTAATCCTTTATTACCAATATAGGGGTTTTAATAGTTCTGTTAAAACTTATTCTCTAGTTGTCGTATTAAATTTAGTTCTGGAGTGTACTGGATAGGGGATGTTAATATGAACCCGTAGCAATTAGATTCACCTTAATCCGAGTTGTAGATCTTTTCCTATGATTTAAATAGTGTTTAATGCGTTTTAAATCATTTAATTAGTTTCTCCTATCTAAAAATCAAAATAAGATTATATCTGTAATCTACACGAGATTGTGATTTCAGGGACATATTATTCATACTTTTATGGTCTATAAATTATTTACTATGAATTTTATACTCTAAAAGGCCATTAAAACTAATTAAATTACTACAACAATTATACACTGCAAAGTTTGGATCTAACAACATATTAATATTTTATACGTAATTAGAAATCCATATACACCTTATTTGTATTTTTATGACCTACAGATAATTTAGTATGATTTATTATGTTTAAAAAGTCCATTAAATCATTTAAATTATTACAGTAAATATATACTGTAAACGTCAGATACAATCGTATGTTATTATTCTACACAATTTTATGAATACAACCATATACTATTTATAATTTTTAGACAAATATTCGATTTTATATAAATTTTACAATATTTGACAATTTTCTGGCTATTTTAAATATTTAAAATCAATTAACTGGCGTTGATTTGCACGACTCATGAAATGACTGAGTGATGTCTCGAGCCGATCACGCCACATGTCAATTTCTCGTTGGTGGATACCTCTTCGGTGGGACGATCTATCTGGGGCGTCAGATCGGGATCAAGCGGCTGGGAACCAAAGGTTGCATAGGGCTCGCCGGGGATGATGTCAGCGGTGGTGGAACGGTGGCACGGCTCGACGCTGATGGTAGGCAGCGCAATAGTGGCTCCCGGCGATGGGTTGAATGGTGCACGGTGTTCATAGGAGCATGGGGGTTCATCTCGTATGACGTGCGTCGTCTCCTACTTCCTGGGGCGGCAACATGGTCCGACTGCTCCTCTCGGACCCGACAGTACTCCGGCGAGAAATCCAGAGTTCTTTGGTGATCTATGGATGGGTAAAACGGCTAAGAGAGGTGTGTTTTGGCAAGGGGAAGAGGACAAGGGAAAAAGTAGGGCAAAGGGGTGTCGGAATCAATCGATTCGAGATCGATCTGGCGAAGCCGGCGGCGGCGGAATCGAAAGCTCGTCCAGGTGGTGGCTAGGGTTCAAGAAGAACGAAAAGGGAGGAAGGGAGAGATGAAGGAGATTAAATAGGCGGTGATGACGTGCAGAAGGGGAAAAATCGCGAACATATGGGAAGAGTCGGGAGAAGATCCGATGCGGGTTCATCCCGTGTTAGTTATTGTCTCTGCGTTGTGAGGAGGGAGAAGACTTGGGTGGGGCCCACCCGTTAGTGAAATAAGAGAGGGAAGTGGGATCTGCTCTTGTCTTCTTCTTTGGCCACAAGTGGCGGGCATTTGGGCCTCTGGCTGTGTTGCTTTCTACGTCTTGGTAGAGGCGGCAGGTAGGGCGGGGTTTAGGTGGGCTGGGTCGTGGTAGGTTAGCGGGTAGGTTAGGTTCTTTTTTTTTCTTTTTTTCCATTTTCTATTTCTTTCATATCTTTTTCATAATAATTCCAAATGACTTGAAGTTTGTTTATAAAATTTTCTAAAATTTAGTACATCACTTTAGGGTAATATTTATACCCTTTTATTTAGTTCAAAAATATCAGATTTATAAAATCCTTATTTATTCCTTATAGAAATATTTGCAAAACCTATTAGGGTTAGGGTTTTCGAATTTAATTCTTGCAATTTTTGTAGGGATGCAATGCAATGCACATGAATGACATGTAAAACAATTTTTTTTCTAGTCCCAAATTCCAAAATCTTGGGATGTGACACTTAACAATATTGAGATGCATAAAACCATGTTTCCCTCCCTCATAATAACTTTCAGTAGCACTTTGAATAAAGTTGACAATATAACTGTCACTGGCAACAACTTTATCATCTAAGTAAGAATTCTTACAGTCACCAAAAAGAGGTCCAAGGTCATAAACCAGATCAATAGAAGCAAGTTATTCCATCCTGAAATATTTATTAGGCAAGTTGTTTTCACAAGGAGCTTTAGCAAATTTGGAAAGGTTAAACTCATAAGAATCTCCATCAAACTTAGTTAAAACTTTTTCCTTCTTAAAATCAATAATAGCACCACAAGTGTTCAAGAAAGGTCTACCAAAAATGATAGGACAAGTTTTGCTAGCTTCTGAATTAAGCACTAGAAAATCAGCAGGATATTTAAGCTTACCACAAAGTACCTCTACATCTCTTACGATACCAATAGGGCAAATGGTTTCCTTATTTGCAAGGTGAATAACCACATCAATGTACTCAAGCTCACAAGAACCAATTTCATGCATAATTTCCCTTTAAAGCTCATAAGGAATAGCACTAGAACTAGCACCAATATCACATAAACCATAGTAGCAATGATCACAAATTTTAACGGAAAGCACAGGAACACTAGCTTTTCTAGCCTTACTAGGATGAGAGATAATATTAGAAGCATCTTCACAGAAGACAATGTTCTCATCCTGTATATTTCTAGTGACAGGGTCTTTCACAATAGCTACCACGAGTTCAATATTCAATTGCTCAACAGGCTCTACAATTTTCATTGTACCTTTATTATTTGCACTAATCATCATAGAATACTCCTTCACCTTAGCTAGAAAGGGTATTTTCTCAACATAAGCGATACGCCCAATTTGCACCACCTTTCTATATCATAATTTACCTCTAGTCATTGATGTTTGTCTTATTATGCGGTATTACTTATGGATTTTTCATCTGATTATGCATGTTGGATGATTCCTGGAGGATGGACTGCTGGAGTTTGGATTCTGATGGAAAAGAAGGCGTTTCGGTGCAATTTCGCAAAGATCAGAAATATACCAGAAAAATATGGAAACATATTATTTTACCAGAACACGAAGGAAGCCAGAAGGAGGGACAGAGAAGGGCCTCAGGGGGGCCACACCCTCCTAGGCACGGGCCCACCTGACCCCGCGCCTAGGGCAGGTGTGGCCCACCTGCCCGGCCTCCGACTCCGCCCCTTCGCCTATATCTTCCCTACGGAACCCTAATACCGAGGGAGCGACCACAAATAGATTTCCGTCGCCTCTGGGGGCAGAAAACACCGAGAGAGAAAGATCTCTCCGACAGACAGATTTCTGCCAGGGAGAATTCCTTCCCGGAGAGGGGAGACTGTCACCATCAACACCGTCATCAAGCTAGGCTTCATCGGGATCATCATCATCATCCACACCATCATATCCACCAGCAGCATCATCACCACTCCATCCCGCTGTAACAATTGTGTTGGATATTGCTTTAGTTCTTAGGGGGAACTTTCCCGGTGTTGATTACTATTGTAGTTGATGCTTGTGAGTGGACCATTGGATTATTGTTTATGTTCAGATTGTTATCCATTATCATATCATCTTTGATCTTGATCCATATGATGTCTTGTGAGTAGTTCATTTATTCTTGAGGACATGGGAGAAGTCATGTTGTTATTAGTGGATCTGTGATGAGTTATTATTCAATGGTTTAGTATTTAAGTTGTGGTGTTATTCTTCTAGTGGTGTCATGTGAACGTCGACTACATGACACTTCACCATTTATGGGCCTAGAGGGATGCATTGTGTATTTGGCTACTAATCATGGGGTTGCCGGAGTGACAGAAACTTGAACCCTCGTTAGGACACCTTTGCACAAGGAAGTGTAGGATCTTAGAGTTTAAGGTTGTGGTTAGATTTATATCTTAATTACTTTCCTATAGTTACGGATGTTTGTAGGGGGTTTAATCATAAGTATGTATTAGTCCTAGGAAGGGTGGTATGTTAGCACAGGTTCACCCACACAACACTTACAAACACCAAAGAAGAGTACTCGGCTATTTGAAGCGAAAGCACTTGATACAATTCCCATGTGTCCTAGAGAACGTTTGGTCCTTATAAGTATTCCACCGGCTTGTCCTTTGCTAAGAAAGGATTGGTCCACTTGCTCCGTTTGTTTGTTACTTTCTCTTTGTTTTGTTGTCTTGTCAGAAAACCACTAAAAATCTGTTTGCTAAGTATTCACAGGGATTTCCTGCTCCAGACCACTGTTCAGCACCTTCTGCTCCTCGTTGGGATCGACACTCCTATTTATTGGAAGTACTACGGTACACCCCTTATACTTGTGGGTCATCAAGACTATTTTCTGGGGCCGTTGCTGGGGAGATGAAGCGCTATTGAAGAGTGGAACTGGTAAGGGAAACTTTTACTGTGAGTATTGATTTTGTTACTGCTTGTTACTTTGTTTCCAATATGGATAACCCACTTGGTTTTCTGTTTGGGAAAACTACTACCGCTGGTAGGGTAGTAGATGAACCACCTCCTATTGAGGTAGATCCTTTTAAGATACCTATAAGTATTGTTAATTGTGTTATGGATAATTATTATTTTGGGGATGGAACTGTCCATCCAGGTGATCACTTGCTTTTAATCCATGAATTATGTGGGTTGTTTAAGTGTGCAGGTCTCACAACCGAACAGGTGAAGAAGAAGTTACTCTCCATATCCTTGAAAGGGAGAGCTGAAGCATGGTATAAGCTGCTGAAGAATGGACAATCCATTGAATGGGAGGAGATGGCATCTCTCTTTTACTCTAAATTTTATCCTTCCAGTGAAATCCATAAGGATAGAAATCTTATATATAACTTTTGGCCTCTTGATAGAGAGAGTACAGCTCAAGCTTGGGGGAGATTCAAATTACTCATGCTTAAATGTCTCCCTAACAATATTATTCTCAATAACTTTTATGCTAGGCTTTCTCTTCATAATAAAGATTTACTAAATGCTTCTTGTGCTGGATCATTCACACGTATGAAGGAAGAAGCTAAATGGGATCTCTTAGACCGTATTCAAGATAACACTGAGGCTTGGGAGAATGACAAAGGAAGAAAATCAGGTATAAACTATGATTATGAATGCATTAAATCTTTTATGGGTACTGATAACTTCCGTGATATTTGCAATAAGTTTGGCCTTTATCCCGAAGTTCTTGCAAAATGTTTTAATGCCTTTGCCTCTTATATTGAACTTCCCAAGAAAGAGTGGGACAAGTACCACGCTCCTTATAAAGACACAGTCACCCATGTTCCTGCTAGTACAGAGGTTTGCACTGTTGATCCTATTTTGCTTGAACCTTATATTGAGAAAACACCTTTTCCTTCTAAGGTGAGGGAGCATTCTATTATGGCTACTGTGGTTAGCAAAAGCGCAAAGAAAGCTGTAGGGTCCGATGAGCTTATTGATATTGAGCCTGTGGTATCTATTGTGAAAGATCTTGTCACTAGAAATATAGAGGATAAGCATATTTTCTTCTGTAAGACGCTACTAATATTGTTTCTCATCCTAAGAATGTTAGAAAAGCTAGTGTTCCTGTGCTTTCTGTTAAAATTGGTAGTCATAGCTACTATGGTTTATGTGATATTGGTGCTAGTTCTAGTGCTATTCCGTATGAGCTTTACAGGGAAATTATGCATGAGATTGGTCCTTGTGAGCTTGAGGACATTGATGTGGTTATTCACCTTGCTAATAGAGAGCAAGTTTGCCCAATTGGTATTGTAAGAGATGTGGAGGTCCTTTGTGGTAAGATTAAATATCCTGCTGATTTTCTAGTACTTGGTAAAGAAGCTAGTAAAACCTATCCTATCATCTTTGGTAGACCCTTCCTTAATACTTGTGGGGCTATCATAGATTGTAGGAAGGAAAAATTTTTGACTAAGTTTGCTGGAGAATATTATGAGTTTAATTTTTCCAATTTTTCCAAAACTCCTTATGAAAATGAATTACCTGATGAGGATTTCAGGGTTGAACAACTGTCTCCTATTTCTCTTGCTCCTAAAAGTGCTTTGCAGAAGTTCATGGAAGACCATGAAAGTGATGTCTTCATGAAGGAAAGAAATGAGATTGATGAAGTTTTCCTTCGTCAGACCGAACAGCTTAAGCATAATCTACCTGTGGAAGATTTGGGTACCACACTACCACCTAAAGGGGATCCTGTTTTCGAATTGAAACCTTTACCTAATGATCTTAAATATGCTTATCTTGATGATAAGAAGATATATCCTGTTATTATTAGTTATAAACTTTCAGGGAAGGAAGAAGAAAGGTTATTGGAAGTATTAAAGAAGCACCGTGGAGCAATGGGTTATACTCTTGATGATTTAAAAGGAATTTCCCCTACTATATGTCAGCATGCTATTAATATTGAGCCTTATGCAAAACCAGTTGTTGAGCACCACTGTCGTCTAAATCCTAAGATGAAGG
The DNA here is from genome assembly GCA_030063025.1 of Avena longiglumis. NCBI lineage: Eukaryota > Viridiplantae > Streptophyta > Magnoliopsida > Poales > Poaceae > Avena > Avena longiglumis. The sequence goes on along the minus strand of CP125974.1, from coordinate 424,649,120 downwards.
ATGTGGTAAGAAATGAGGTATTAAAACTCCTGGATGCTGGTATTATTTATCCTATTGCTGATAGTCAATGGTTTAGCCCTGTTCATTGTGTTCCCAAGAAAGGGGGATAACTGTTGTGCCTAATGAGGATAATGAGCTTATACCCCAAAGATTAGTGGTTGGGTATAGAATGTGCATTGATTTTAGAAAGATTAATAAAGTTACTAAGAAAGATCATTATCCTTTGCCCTTTATTGATCAAATGCTTGAGAGGTTGTCCAAAAAGACTCACTTTTGCTTTCTTGATGGTTATTCTGGGTTTTCTCAAATCATTGTGAAATCATAGGACCAGGAGAAAACCACTTTCACTTGTCCTTATGGTACTTATGCTTATAGGCGTATGCCTTTTGGTTTATGTAATGCTCCTGCTACCTTTCAGAGATGTATGTCTGCTATCTTTCATGGTTTTTGTGAAGAAAATGTGGAGGTTTTCATGGACGATTTTTCTGTCTATGGAACTTATTTTGATAACTGTTTGCACAACCTTGATAAAGTTTTGCAGAGATGTGAAGAAACCAACCTTGTTCTTAACTGGGAGAAATGCCATTTCATGGTTAATGAAGGAATTGTTCTTGGACACAAGATCTCTGAAAGAGGCATTGAAGTTGACAGAGGCAAAATTGAAGCAACTGAGAAGATGCCTTGTCCTAGAGATATCAAAGGTATTTGTAGTATTCTTGGTCATGCTGGTTTCTATAGGAGGTTTATTAAATATTTCTCCAAAATTTCAAAACCCCTTACTAATCTTCTTCAAAAAGATGTACCTTTTGTTTTTGATGATGATTGAAAGGAAGCTTTTGAAACTTTGAAGAAAGCTTTGACAACTGCTCCTATTGTCCAACCACCTGATTGGAGTTTACCTTTTGAAATCATGTGTGATGCTAGTGATTTTGCTGTGGGTGATGTCCTTGGACAACATGTTGATAAGAAGTTGAATGTTATTCATTATGCTAGCAAGACTCTTGATGCTACTCAAAGGAATTATGCTACTACTAAAAAATAGTTCTTAGATGTAATCTTTTCTTGTGATAAATTTAGACCTTATATTGTTGATTCTAAGGTTACTATTCATACTGATCGTGCAGCTATTAAGTACCTTATGACAAATAAGGACGCTAAGCCTAGGCTTATAAGGTGGGTGTTGCTTTTGCAAGAGTTTGATCTGCATATTGTGGATAGGAAAGGTGCTGATAATCTTGTTGTTGATAATTTATCTCGTTTGGAAAACATTTCTTTTGACCCTTTGTCTGTTAATTATAGTTTTCCAAATGAGCAGTTAGCTGCAATAAGGGTAAGTCCACATGAGAGTCCTTGGTATGATGATTATGCTAACTTTATTGTTTCCAAGTATTTGCCTCCAACCTTTACAGCTCAGCAAAGAAGGAAATTCTTTTATGATCTAAGGCATTACTTTTGGGATGACCCACACTTATATAAAGAAGGAGTATATGCCATTATGCGAAGATGTGTTCCAGAATTTGAGCAACAAGAGATATTGAGAAAATGTCATGGCAGTGCTTATGGAGGACATCATGTTGGGGATAGGACTGCACAAAAGGTTTTACAATCTGGATTTTATTGGCCTACTCTTTTTAAAGATGCAAGGAAGTTTGTCTTATCCTGTGATGAATGCCAACGAGTAGGTAACATCTCTAGACGCAATGAAATGCCTATGAATTATTCTCTTGTTATTGAACCTTTTGATTGTTGGGGATTTGACTTTATGGGGCCTTTTCCTCCTTCAAAAGGGTATATTCATATTCTTGTTGCTGTTGACTATGTTACAAAGTGGGTAGAAGCCATACCTACAAACAGTGTTAATGGTAAGACCTCTTTGAAAATGCTTAAAGATGTCATTTTTCCTAGGTTTGGTTTGCCTAGATATCTCATGACTGATGGAGGCTCTCATTTTATTCATGAGGGTTTTAGAAAAACTCTCGCTAAGTATGATGTAAACCATAGAATTGCTTCAGCTTATCACCCCCAAACTAGTGGGCAAGTAGAACTTTCCAATAGGGAAATGAAATCTATCTTGCAGAAAACTATCAACAGATCTAGGAAAAATTGGGCTAAAAAGTTGAATGACGCTTTGTGGGCTTATAGAACTGTTTATAAAAATCCTATGGGGATGTCTCCTTACAAAATGGTCTATGGGAAAGCTTGTCACTTGCCTTTAGAATTAGAACACAAAGCTTATTGGGTAGTGAAAGAATTGAATAGATATTTTAGACTTGCTGGTGAGAAAAGGCTGCTTGATTTAAGTAATCTAGATGAGTGGAGAGGGGAAGCTTACGAAAATGCTAGGCTCTTTAAGGAAAAAGTAAAAAGATGGCATGATAGGAGGATTCTCAAAAGGGAATTCCATGTTGGTGAGAAAGTCCTTTTGTATAGGTCTCGTCTTTGATTTTTTGTAGGGAAACTACTCTCCAAATGGGAAGGACCTTTTGTTATCAAGGAAGTATACCGTTCAGGTGCCATCAAAATCTCTTCTCTAAAGGATGACACAACACAGGTGGTTAATGGTCAAAGACTAAAGCATTATATTTCTGGAGATTCTTACAATGAAGATGTGGATGTCATTCAAATGGTGACTCCAGAAGAATTTATCAAGAACCAAACACCAGAAACTGCAGACTTCGTATTTGAATAGGTAAAAGTGGTGAAAACAGAAGGTTCGTGAAACTCCAATCTTTTTATATTTTTGATGTTTTCAATACATAAGGGAAGCTACGAGACGGAACTGAAGAGGAATCGGAGTCCGGGGTGGACAAACCCACCCCAGGCGCGGGCCTAGCCTGGTCGCGCCTGGAGGGGGTTTGACACTCCCGAACTCCGTCTCCGCTTCATTTCCGTATCGAAATCTTCCTTATGCATTGAAACTTCATAATATTTTACCCCCCGGGTTCCCCGAGGTTCTTGCACCGTGTTCTCCTCGTGTTTTCGTCTCGATCTGTTTTTGTCAGGAAAATTCTCAGATTTGGAGCCTCATTGTCTTCTTCTGGATCACCCACGGAGGGTTCCTCTGCGGACGCCCTCAACCCGTACATGTATGAGTTGAGGATTCATCCCAAAGAGTTGATCCTCAAGGAGGGGAAGGTACAGATGAAATAAGTTCAAGGCCCTAAAGGAGAAGGCAGTCTAGAAGACATGATGGAAGCATTGGAATAGGAAGTTTTCAGGTACAAGAAGATGGCAGATCGCGAGGTGGATATTATTCATAAGATAAGTTCAGAACTCATCACTAAGCACGAGGGAGAAGTAGCTGAGCTCCGAGAAGAGATCTTTTCAGTCCATTAGAAAACCAACCAATTGCAAGCACAACTCTATGACATACAGAACCAAAACTATGAGTATGAGGCTAGATTTGATCGCATAAGCTCTGATGCTAGTTTCAGGATTGCGCAAACAAGGACATCCTTTTTGGATGGGGAACCATTGCCTTGGAAGTTTGATGATGACAAGGCAACACCGCCACCACCAAGAGAGTAATTCATCATCAGGTTTGGCATCCCCTTGGCTTGTTCCAAGCTTGGGGGAGTGCCGCGGTATCACCACCATTATCTTTTATCTTTTACCTTTTTGGTGGATTCATATCTTTGGTAGAGAGGTTATCTTATAGTTTGGTTTGCATGTGGAAGTATCTCTCCTTTAGTTGATTATCTATGTATCCCTTGGTGTGAGTGCCTTTATTGAATATTGATGAGAAGTCTCATCTTTTACTTTTTGCACTTCTTATTTTAGTTTGCAATCTCTATTATATGATGGATCTTGTTGATCAGTATTGGCACCAATTTGGGATCATCAAGTGGATCTAAATTGGTTTTGGCAAACCGAGTTCTGGTCAGTATCATTACCATGAAAGAGAAAAAGAAAGAAAAAGCTTACAAGTATTTTGTATCATTTGTTTTCTTTCTTATTGGCTCATAAGCTTAGTATTCTTTATTTAAGATTCTTTTGTGTCTTCAAGGAAGATTGCATGTTTGGCTTTATTACTTGTATATTTGCTTGTTTATTTCAACTCTCTTGCTCGCTACCTAGCCTTGCTAGCCAAAAACCTGTTTTGAGAAGGCATACTTCTCATGTTTCCAAAACCCTTTGAACCAAAAACCTTTGCCATTTGTGTCCACCATATCTACCTAGTAGCTTTTGCTATTCCAAGCAAATTCTCAAGCTTCGTCTACCTTTCGAATTAAAAAGTATTTTGTTATGTGAAAACTAGTTAGTAAAGCTCTCACGAACTTGATGGCGCACTTTATTTCCTTGCCCCTAATAAACCTGAACCATTGTGAACATCGAAGTTGTATATGCTTGCATCTATACGTTGGAATTAGCAGAACCGTGTTGTCACGGGGAACGTTTTCAACATTGCACTTGTACTCTGTATATAGTTGATATCGTGCTCTTTTTTCTATGGATGTCAACAGTGTGAAATAAAGAGGGAACTTGTAAGTCCATGGAGTTTGTATTCTGTGTTAGAGAAACGTCTGGGCCGCTAGCCTAATCCATGCTTAATCATGGTGGAAACTTGCAACATCACCATAGTGAGTCATCTATGAAGCATCCTCAATAAAAAGCTAAGAATATGGTAAATAAAAAGATTGCTGAGATGCTCATTGTTTGCTTGCCTTGTCATTTTGGTTATGGGAAAGCTCCTGTGCCATGTGCAAGGGGTACCCTGTTGGCGGTTCTCAATGATATGCAAATACTTACAATGACAAGAACTTACCTGGACCCAAAGTTGAGTATGCATGAGGAGTGGCCCTCATATTCAAGGGACATGAGATTACCAACTTATATTTCGTCAAGCATATACTCCATATTTGTTCACTTTAAACTTAATCATCTCAAGATGCTTATGATAGGGGCAATGATGGCTCAATGCTAGTAAGTACCATAATCTTTTGGAAGATCTTTATGACTTGTAATCCCTGCTACCCTTTAAGAAGGGACCTCTCTCCTAGTTATCAGTTGAGTCATTAAACCTACTTCCTCTCTATCTCCAGCAAGCATTTGAGTTGTTGTGTTTCAAGCATTCATATGGTGATTTATTCAATCATGTTCTTTATCTTTATTGTTTGCACAAAACTCTTATCTATTGAGTATTACTTTGAAAGCCATCACTTGTGAAAAACCTTTTGCGCAAAGAGTGTTCCTGTTTTGAAACTTCTACATAAAGCTTTTGTGAAACTGTTTGCCAGGTGTTCTCTGACCAAGAACATGTTTGCCAATTCCAATTATGATTTATCTTTATGCATCTCTATTGTGACTGTTGTACTTGGTTGCAAGCTAAGTTATTTAATGGTGAGTTGCTTTCTTCTATGAGTTGTGCAATGGTAAGTGTGATGCTTCTTGTTCGTATTTTTTATCGACACTTCACTCCATAAACCTGTGGACATGTTTACTGAGCTCAATATTCGATGGGGACAAGCGAAGTCTAAGCTTCGGGGAGTTGATATGCCCAATTTGCATCACCTTTCTATATCATAATTTACCTCTATTCAGTGATGTTTGTCTTATTTATGAGGTATTACTTATGGCTTTTTCATCGGATTATGCATGTTGGATGATTCCTGGAGGATGGACTGTCGGAGTCTGGATTCTGATGGAAAAGAAGGCATTCCGGTGAAATTTCGCAAAGATCATAAAAATACCATAAAAATATGGAAACATATTATTTTACCAGAAGACGAAGGAAGCCAAAAGGAGGGACGGAGAAGGGCCTCAGGGGGCCCACACCCCCCTAGGCGCGGGCCCACCTGACCCGCGCCTAGGGCAAGTGTGGCCCACCTGCCCGGCCTCCGAATCCTCCCCTTTGCCTATATCTTTCCTACGGAACCCTAATACCGAGGGAGCGACCAAAGATAGATTTCTGCCGCCTCTTGGGGGCGGAAAACACCGAGAGAGAAAGATCTCTCCGGCAAACAGATTTCTGCCAGGGGGAATTCCTTCCCGGAGAGGGGAGACCGTCACCATCAACATCGTCATCAAGCTAGGCTTCATCGGGATCATCACCATCATCCACACCATCATCTCCACCAGCACCATCATCACCACTCCATCCCGCTGTAACAATTGTGTTGGATATTGCTTTAGTTCTTAGGGGAAACTTTCCCGGTGTTGATTACTATTGTAGTTGATGCTTGTGAGTGGAACCATTGGATTATTGTTTATGTTCAGATTGTTATCCATTATCATATCATCTTTGATCTTGATCCATATGATGTCTTGTGAGTAGTTCGTTTAGTTCTTGAGGACATGGAAGAAGTCATGTTGTTATTTGTGGATCTGTGATGAGTTATTATTCAATGGTTTACTATTTAAGTTGTGGTGCTATTCTTCTAGTGGTGTCATGTGAACATTGACTACATGACACTTCACCATTTATAGGCCTAGGGGGATGCATTGTTTATTTGGCTACTAATCGTGGGGTTGCCAGAGTGACAGAAACCTGAACCCCTGTTAGGAAACCTTTGCACAAGGGAGTGTTGGATCTCAGAGTTTAAGGCTGTGGTTAGATTTATATCTTAATTACTTTCCTGTAGTTACGGATGTTTGCAGGGGGTTTAATCACAAGTATGTATTAGTCCTAGGAAGGGCGGTATGTTAGCACAGGTTCACCCCCAGAACACTTACAAACACCAATGAAGAGTACTTAGCTATTTGAAGCGAAAGCACTTGACAGAATTCCCATGTGTCCTCGAGAACGTTTGGTCTTTATAAGTATTTACATTGGCTTGTCCTTTGCTAAGAAAGGATTGGTCCACTTGCTGCGTTTGTTCTTTATTACTTGCTCTTTGTTTTGTTGCCTTATCAGAAAACCACTAAAAACCCGTTTGCTAAGTATTCACAGGGATTTCCTGCTCCATACCACTGTTCAGCACCTTCTGCTCCTCGTTGGGATTGACACTCCTATTTATCGAAAGTACTACGATACACCCCTATACTTGTGGGTCATCAATAAGGTTCATGCACAATATGATTAGTAGTACAAACTTGAGTACTTCTAACAGGAACATGACTAACAACATCTTTATAAGGTGCATGGTACTTGTTCCACTTCTTCTTGGGAATTTCTATGTAAGAAGCAAAGGCCTTAAAACAGTTGGCAATACTTTGGGAATCAAGACCAAACTCATTACTAATATCATGGAAGTCATCAGTTCCCATAAAAGATTTAATACATTCATAATCATAGTTTATACCTGAATTTGTTCCTTTGTCATTCTCCCAAGCTTCAGTGTTCTCTTGAATACGGTCTAGTAGATCCCATTTAGCTTCTTCCTTCATACGTGTGAATGATCCAGCACAAGAAGCATCTAGTAAATCTTTATCATGAAGATAGAGCCTAACATAAAAGTTATTGATAATAATATTGTTAGGGAGTTCATGAATAGGGCATTTAAGCATTAGTAACTTCAATCTCCCCCAAGCTTGAGTTGTACTCTCTCCATCACGAGGCCAAAAGTTATATATAAGATTTCTATCCTTATGAATCTCACTGGGAGGATAAAATTTATAATAAAAGAGAGATGCCATTTCCTCACATTCCATGGATTGTCCATTCTTTAGCAGCTTATACCATTCTTCAGCTCTCCCTTTCAAGGATATGGAGAGTAACTTCTTCTTCACATGTTCAGTTGTGATACCTGCACACTTAAACAACCCGCATAATTCATGGATAAAAAGAAAGTGGTCACTAGGATGGACAGTTCCATCCCCTAAATAATAATTATCCATAACATGATCAACAATACTTGTAGGTATCTTAAAAGGATCTATCTCAACAGGTGGTGGTTCATCTACTACCCTAGCAGCGGTAGTAGTTTTCCCAAACATAAAACCAAGTGGGTTATCCATATTGGAAACAAAGTAACAAGCAGTAACAAAAACAATACTCACAGTAGAAGTTTCCTTTACCAGTTCCACTCTTCAATAGCGTTTCACTCCCCGGCAACGGCGCCAGAAAATAGTCTTGATGACCCACAAGTATAGGGGGTGTCGATCCCAACGAGGAGCAGAAGGTGCTGAATAGTGGTATGGAGCAGGAAATACCTGTGAATACTTAGCAAACGAATTTTTAGTGGTTTTCTTATAAGGCAACAAAACAAAGAGCAAGTAATAAAGAACAAACGCAGCAAGTGTCCCAATCCTTTCTTAGCAAAGGACAAGCCGATGGAAATACTTATAAAGACCAAACGTTCTCGAGGACACATGGGAATTCTGTCAAGTGCTTTTGCTTCAAATAGCTGAGTACTCTTCTTTGGTGTTGTAAGCGTTGTGTGGGTGAACCTGTGCTAATGTACTGATCGTACTTGGACTAATACATACTTGTGATTAAACCCCCTGCAAACATCCGTAACTACAGGAAAGTAATTAAGATATAAATCTAACCACAGCCTTAAACTCTGAGATCCTATGCCCCCTTATGCAATGGTGTCCTAATGGGGGTTCAGGTTTCTGTTACTCCGGCAACCCCATAATTAGTAGCCAAATACACAATGCATTTCCCTAGGCCCAGAAATGGTGAAGTGTCATGTAGTCCACGTTCACATGACACCACTAGAAGAATAGCACCACAACTTAAATACTAAACCATTGAATAATAACTCAACACAGATCCACTAATAACAACATGAATTCTCCCATGTCCTCAAGAACTAGACAAACTACTCACAAGACATCATATGGATCAAGGTCAAAGATGACATGATAATGAATAACAATCTGAACATAAACAATAATCCAATGGTTCCACTCACAAGCATCAACTACAATAGTAATTAACACCTGGAAAGTTTCCCGAGGAACTAAAGAAATATCCAACACAATTGTTACAGTGGAACGGAGTGGTGATGATGGTGCTGGTGGAGATGATGGTGTGGATGGCGACGATCTCCCCTCTCCGGGAAGAAATTCCCCCGGCAGAAATCTGTCTGCCGGAGAGATCTTGCTCTCTCGGTGTTTTCAGCCCCCCATAGGCGGCGGAAATCTATCTGTAGTCTCCCCGAGCCTTAGGGTTCCGTAGGGATGATATAGGCGAAGGGGTGGAGTCGGGAGCCGGGCGGGTGGGCCACACCTGCCCTAGGCGCGGGGTCAGGTGGGCCCGCTCCTAGGGGGTGTGGGGCCCCTGCGGCCCTTCTTCGTCCCTCCTTCTGGCTTCCTCAATCTTCTGGAAAAATAATATTTTCCCATATTTTTCTGGTATTTTTCTGATCTTCGCGAAATTGCATCAAAACGCCCTCTTTTCCATCAGAATCCAGACTCCGGCAGTCCATCCTCCAAGAATCATCCAACATGCATAAACAGTGGAAAAGACATAAGCAATACCTCATAATAAGACAAATATCAATAAATAGAGGTAGATTATGATATAGAATGGTGATGCAAATTGGGCGTATCACCTGACTCAATAAAAACACGCGTATATAACTCTCTAAAAAAACTCACCGGACACAGATGCCACGTACACACAGAGACCTCTCTCTCTCTCTCTCTCTCTCTCTCTCTCTCTCTCTCTCTCTCTCTCTTAGACGCATTCCATACTACCACTGGCCTCTCCGCCTCACCGCCGTCGGCGCGAGGACCCTCCTGCTCCCCTGCTTCGTGCTGCTCCGGTGAGGACCACACCTACCTGTAGGGGTACGTAGCATGGAAAACAAAAAAATTCTACCGCATACAAAAAAACAAGCCAAGATTTATCTACTAGATTATAGCAATAAGTCGATGGAATAACTCACCCTTGAAGATTCCGAAGTGTTTAACGAGAGCGGATTCTCGTGGGTGATGTAGTCGTACTCTTGTAGATCTCAAGATCGTGTAGACGATCCTTCCGTTGCGTTAGCGCTCATGATCGATCACACGTTCGGTACTCGATGAAGACCTTCCTTCCCCTTGTTCCAGCAGGCAGTGGAGGTTGTAGGACTCTCCTCGCGATTCCGGCAGCACGACAGCGTGGTACCGGAAGTAGAGGGGAGATATCGCAGGGCTTCGCCTTAAGCCGGAGCGAGTATGGTGGACTATGAGAGAGACCTTGGCGATCTAGGGTTTAGAAATACCAAGGAGAGAGGGCTAGGCCGGCAGCTAGGGTTTGGGGAAACCCAAGTCAGCGGCTAGGGTTTGCCCTAGGCGGCGGCAGCAGCAGGAGGTGGTGGCGCCGGCGGCTTAGGGCTAGGGTTTGGAGAGGGCAAGGTGTGTTCTTGGAGGGGCAGCCATGCCCCTCCTTATATAGGTGGGAGGGCACGGCCAAGGGGAGGGTAGTCCCTCCCCAACTCGGCTTCCAAGGCCGGCGGTGGAGGAAGAGGGACTTCCTCCCCAAGTAGGTTTCCTACTCTCCCTCCACCAAGCAAACTTGCCGTTTGACTTTTCAAATTGGCGTTTGAATTTTCAAACTAGGATTTGATTTATCCCTTTATTTTGCTCAGCGATGACACCTAGTACATGATGCAACCATTCGAACTTGTTATGACACAATCATGTACCCTTCCCCTCCGGAGTGTCGGACCTTCCGGAACTTTCTAGAACATTCCCGATGAAAACACCGGAACCATTCTCCAACCCCGAAACAGGACTTTCCTTATATGAATCTTATTCTCCGGACCATTCCGGATCTCCTCGTGATATCCCGGATCCCATCCGAGACTCTGAAAACATTCGGTCTTTTACTCATAATTCCATAACTACTCAACAACATCGAATCCTTAAGTGTGTCTCCCTACGGTTCATGAATTATGCGGACATGATCGAGACACTTCTCCGAACAATAACCAATAGAGGAATATGGAAGTTCATATGGCTCCCACATATTTCTACGATTACTTTGCGATCGAATGAACCACTTACATACGATACCAATTTCCCTTTGTCTCACGATAGTTTACTTATCCGAGGTTTTGATCATCGGTATCTCTGCATACCTAGTTCAACCTCGTTACTGATAAGTACTCGTTTCTCGTTCCCGTGATATGTGATCCCTTATGAACCAGTCACATGCTTGCAAGCCAATTGGATGACATTCCACCGAGAGGGCCCAGAGTATATCTATCCGTCATATGGATGGACAAATCCCACTCTTGATCCATGTGTCTCAACCAATACTTTCTGAACACTCAATGCCACCTTTATAGCCACCCAGTTACGGTGTGGTTTTTGATGTCATCAAAGCATCCTTTCGGTAATGGTGATATGCATGATCTCATGGTCGAAGGAATTAGGTTACTATGTATCAGAAAGCATATAGCAATTGAACTATTAAAATGACTTGATCTTTATGCTACGCTTATCTATAGGAGTATGTCCATCATACCATTCTCCTAACGATATGATCTTGTTGTTAATAACATCTCAATGTTCATGATAGGGAAACCACAATCATTTATTAACCAACAAGCTAGTATTATAAAGAGGCTTTACCAGGGACTCTAATTTAGTTTACAAATCACACAAGTATTAATGTTTCCTTATTAATACTGTTATAGCATGAATGTAAACATTTATCATAAACACAAAGATATAATAATAACTACATTTATTATTGCCTCTAGGGAATATCTCCAACAGTCTCCCACTTGCACTAGAGTCAACTAATCTAGATTACATGGTAATATACTGAACACCCATGGCAGTTTGGTGTTGGTCATGTTTTGCCCTCGGGAGAGTTTTAGTCAACGGATCCGCCACATTCAGATATGTGTGTACTTTGCAAATCTTTATGTCACCATCTTGGACATGTTCTCGAATAGCATGAAAACATAGCTTGATGTGCTTCAGCTTCTTGTGTGACCTTGGTTCTTGCGCATTGGCTATGGCGCCCATGTTATCACAGTAGATAGACATTGGGTCCAGTGCACTTGGAACCACACCGAGCTCTGTAATGAACTCCTTCATCCATATCGCTTCTTGTGAAGCCTCCGAAGCAGCTATGTATTCCGATTCAGTTGAAGATCTCGCCACAACGCTTTGCTTTGCACTCCTCCAGCTAACAGCTGCACCATTCAAAGTAAATACATATCCAGATTGAGATTTAGAATCATCCGGATCGGTGTTCCAACTAGCATCGGTGTAACCATTAACAATGAGCTATTCATCACCTCCATAAGAAAGAACCATATCCTTAGTTCTTCTCAAGTACTTACGGATGTTTTTGACCGCTGTCCAATGATCCACTCCTGGATCACTTTGATATCTGCTAGTCAAACTAACAGCACATGCAATGTCGGGTCTAGTACATAGCATGGCATACATTAGAGATCCTATGGCTGAGGCATAGGGAGTCTTACTCATCCTTTCTCTATCTTCTGCCGTTGCTGGACTTTGAGTTTTACTCAAGGTCGTATTGGGCAACATAGGCAAGAACCCTTTCTTGCTATCTTCCATTCCAAACCTCTTTAGAAATTTCTCCAAATATGTACTTTGTGACAATGATATTAGGCGTCTCGATCTATCTCTATAAATCTTTATGCCTAATATGTAAGCTGCTTCGCCAAGATCTTTCATTGAAAAACTATTATTCAAATATTCCTTGACACTATTAAGAAGGTATACATCATTCCCAATCAACAATATGTCATCTACATATAGTATTAAGAATGCTACAGAGCTCCCACTCACTTTCTTGTAAATACAAGCTTCTCCATAAGTTTGTGTAAAACCAAAACTTTTGATTACCTTATCAAAACGTTGATTCCAACTTCGGGATGCTTGCTTCAATCCATATATGGACCGTTGAAGTTTGCATACCTTGTTAGCATCTTTAGGATCGACAAAACCTTTGGGTTGCATCATATACAACTCTTCATCAATGTCTCCATTGAGGAACGTTGTTTTGTCATCCCTCTGCCATATCTCATAATCGTAATATGCAGTGATTGCTAACAAAATCCTCACAGATTTTAGCTTCACTACTGGTGAGAAAGTCTCATCGTAGTCAACTCCTTGAATTTGTCGAAACCCTTTTGCGACAAGTCGAGCTTTATAGATAGTAACATTACCTTCAGCATCTGTTTTCTTCTTGAAAATCCATTTGTTCTCGACAGCCTTCCGGCCATCCGGTAAGTCCACCAAAGTCCATACTTGGTTTTCGTACATGGATCCAATTTCGGATTTCATGGCTTCTTGCCATTTATTGGAATCTGGGCTCATCATCGCTTCCTCATACATCGCAGGGTCATCGGTGTTGTCCACCAACATGACACTCATAACGGGATCATACCAATCAGGAGTGGTACGAGTTCTTGTTGACCTGCGAGGCTCTGTAGCAACTTCAACCGAAGTTTCATGATCATCATCATTAGCTTCCTCTCTTATTGGTGCAGGCACCACAGGAACTTCTTCCGGTGCTGCGCTACTCGCAAGTTCGAGAGAAGGTTCGACAACCTCGTCGAGTTCTACTTTCCTTCCAGTCACTTCTTTTGAGAGAAATTCCTTCTCTAGAAAGGATCCATTCTTGGCAATGAAGATTTTGCCTTCGGATCTATGATAGAAGGTATACCCAATAGTTTCCTTTGGGTATCCTATGAAGACGCATTTTCCGCTTTGGGTTCAAGCTTGTCCGGCTGTAACTAATTTACATAGGCTTCGCAACCCCAAACTTTAAGGAACGACAATTTAGGTTTCTTCCCAAACCATAATTCATACGGTGTCGTTTCAACGGATTTAGATGGTGCCCTATTTAAAGTGAATGCGGCTGTTTCTAATGCATAACCCCAAAATGATAGCGGTAAATCTGTAAGTGACATCATAGAATGAACCATATCTAAGAGAGTTCGATTACGACGTTCGGACACACCATTACGATGTGGTGTTCCCGGCGGTGTCAATTGTGAAAGTATTCCGCATTTCTTCAAATGCTCGCCATACTCGTAACTTAGATATTCACCTCCACGATCAGAACATAGAAATTTAATCTTCTTGTTACGTTGATTCTCCACCTCATTTTAAAATTCCTTAAACTTCTCGAAAGTTTCGGACTTATGTTTCATGAAATAGATATACCCATATCTACTCAAGTCATCCGTGAAGGTAAGAACATAACGATAACCACCGCGCGATGCTATACTCATTGGACCACACACATCGGTATGTATGATTTCCAATAAGTCCGTAGCTCGCTCCATCATACCAGAAAATGGAGTCTTAGTCATTTTACCCATCAGACATGCTTCACATCTTTCAAGTGATTCAAAATCAAGTGATTCAAGAAGTCCATCAGAATGGAGTTTCTTCATACGCTTCACTCCAATGTGACCAAGACGACAGTGCCACATATAGGTCGGGTTATCGCTCAATTTCAAACGTTTAGCTTCAATGTTATTAATATGTGTATTTCCACTATCGAGATTCAATAAGAATAGACCATCTATCAAAGGTGCATGTGCATAAAACATATTACTCATATAAATCGAACAACCATTATTCTCGGACTTAAACAAGTAACCGTCTCGCAATAAACAAGATCCTGATATAATGTTCATGCTTAACGCAGGCACCAAATAACAATTATTTAAGTATAAAACTAATCCCGATGGTAGATGAAGAGGTAGCGTGCCGACCGAGATCACATCAACCTTTGATCCATTTCCTACGCGCATCGTCACCTCCTTCTTCGCTAGCTTCCGTTTACGCATCACCGCTTTGAGTTACAAATATGAGCAACCGAACCAGTATCAAATACCCAGGCACTACTATGAGTACTAGTGAGATACACATCAATAACATGTATATCGGATATACCTTTCTTCTTGATGTTACCGTTTTTCATATCCGCCAAGTACTTTGGGCAATTCCGCTTCCAGTGACCTTCTCCCTTGCAGTAAAAGCACTGAGTATCAGGCTTAGGTCCAGCCTTGGTCTTCTTCGTCGGTGCGGTAACTTTCTTACCACCCTTCTTAAAGTGTCCCTTTTGCTTAGACTTGCCTTTCTTGAATTTGGTGGTCTTATTGACCATCAACACTTGGTGCTCTTTCTTGATCTCCACTTCTGCAGATTTTAACATGGAGAAGAGTTCTGGCAACTGCTTATTCATCCTTTGCATATTGTAGTTCATCACAAAGTTCTTGTAACTTGGTGGTAGTGATTGGAGGACACGGTAAATCCCTAAAGCATTAGGAATCACTATACCTAAGCTTTGGAGTTTGTTTGCATGCCCAGACATCTTAAGCACATGCTCGCTGACGGAGCTGCGCTCTTCCATCTTGCAGTTAAAGAACTTTTCAGAAGCCTCATAGCTCTCAACTGTCGCGTGAGTCTCAAATATCAGTTTGAATTCATGGACAATATCATGTGGGTCTGAATTCTCAAACCTTTTATGAAGCTCCGATTCCAAACCATACAAGATAGCACACCTTTGAGTACCTTGATTCTTAAGCGAGGTAAACATTCTTTACTTCACGGTAGCATCAGTGAGTCACCCAGCGGTGCATCCAGCACATGGGTCAAATTACCAGCATTGAGGACAATCCTCAAATTGCGGAACCAATCCACGAAGTTGCTACCATTGTTTTTCAACTTTTCTTTCTCTAGGAACGCATTAAAATTGATGGTAGGGGCCGCCATTGATCTACAACATATTTGCAATAGTTTAGACTAAGTTTATGACAAATTGAGTTCTAATTAATAGTTAAATTAATCTAGGTGAACTCCCACTCAAAACAATATCCCTCACATTGCTTTAGTGATCACACGAACCAAATCCACCACATCAAAACCGATCATCACGAGAGTTGATGTAGCTTCAATGGCGAACAATAGACATGTTCATCATATCTACTATATGATTCATGCTTTACCTTTCGGTAATCCGTGTTCCGAGACCATGTCTGTACATGCTAGGCTCGTCAGGATCAAACCTTAGCTTCCGCATGAGCAAATCTGGCTTGCTCATGTTGTATACACTTGCAGAATCTAACACACCCGATCATCACGTGGTGCTTCGAAACAACAAGCTTTAGCAATGGTGCTTACTAAGGATGAACACTTTAGAACTTGAAATTTATGTGCATGAGGGATCATCTTATAATGCTACCGTCGTTAACTAAGCAATACAAGATGCATAAAGGATTAACATCACATGCAATTCATAATATGTGATATGATATGGCCTTTCTTCTTTGTGCTTCCGATCTCCATCTTCAAGCACGAACATGATCTCCATCATCGCCGACATTGCATCAAGGTCAATGACGCTGCTCCATGATTGTCGTCCACCAGCTTCAACTATTACAACTACTTTGAATAGACACACGGGTCTTGACAGAAATTAAAGAGAACCATATGGCTCCTGCCGGTTTCCAACTTACAATAAGGAACATTGCATACATCAAATATAATCACAATCATGGCCATATCACATCACAGCTGTAACACCCTCAGAATCGGACCTATGCAAGTTTGAGCAGAATTCGCCAAACCCGCATAGAAACGATTCAAAGGTGCCCACCAGGCACTTTCGTGCGGGTGGAAAACGAAGTAATAACATTACACAACAGTCCTCGATGGGACCCACAGAACAGATATATATAACGGCGACTCAAAGAGTCAAGAATACAGATATAATGTACAAGATCCAAATCACCTTGAAAGATAGGCGTCCGACTACGGACAAGATGCAAATGGGGCTAAGAGCCGAAGAATAACCAATGGCGTCCATAACCCTGCCCGAGCCAAGCGGAAGGTAACCCTGCTAACGACGTCGATCTCAAACACTTAAACAAAAGGGGTGCCGACAAAGGGCAAAGGAAAAGAAGGAGCGTCGATCTTGAGGCGATGCAGCGAGACTAGAATTTGGCGGTCCTCTACATAGGTATGGTGGATCGGCGGCGGCATGCACTAAACAACCTATAGAGACTCGATACAATGGCGGTTATCGAGAGAGGGTAAGAATGACCTATCCGGATCCAACCGAAACTAACACCAAACAAACCCATCCCGTGTTTCCCTCGAGACCAAACGAGAAGTCAACCGAGGAACTCACCCGGTTGGCGGTTTATTTGTTCAATTATAGTTGCGACAATTACTAGTCAGTTTAGATAATCATCCGATATAAAATAAGCGTGGGTCATTTTAGTTAACCATTCCGTTATAGTTGCAGCAATTACTAATCGAATCTGAGATGGCATGATGTAATCCGAAACCCAGCAGTTGTTGGTACTTTTATTCAGCCATTTCGTTGTAGTTGCAATACTTACTAGTCGGTACAATGGTCGCATGGCGACAACTCAAACAAGTAATTGTGGGCGTATTATTTAGCCATTCCGTTATAGTGAAGCTGATTACTAGTCATTATAAAGTCAAATTTATAGCAATAAACTTTAGTTATGCTTGTCTATGATCGAGATCTTGTGCTCCAAGTCGTCCATATCCGCGACACGGCTTTGAAAGTTTTACCCGGCGGGTGCACCAATAGCAACACGCGCCGATCAACCTCGGAAAACCAAATCAAAACCCAACGAGGCTTTCTGGCCGAACAATCACAGATTCAGAAATATTTGAGGCCACCCTTAAGTAGATCCCGCAACGGTTAGCTGACTCGAGACGGCCTTAAGGTTTGTGGGGCGGTAACGATCGGGAACCGAAAGTGTGGCTGGGCTTGTCGATACCACGTAAGCGGGTCACAATTCCTAAGCGATGCAGTGTGCTCCTCGCACAATTTAAATACTGAAAGTAGCATGGCATAAGTACAGGATCGTAAATAAAACCTCAAACTAGTTTGTGGCCCCAAGAAATAAGATGAATCAAGCTCGCTCGGGGGTCCCATATACCTCCGGATGTGGATAGCGATAAATCAAGGCAATTATCAAGTACTCGGGGTCTTACGGGACACAAGTGGGCGTTCGGAAACCAAATATTTTCTATCACCCACCGATGCCTCTGCTTATTTCAATTTTAGTTGTTAAACAGAAATTAAAGTGACGATAAGTAAAACTAGAATCATCTCCAACATCAACATGCGGCAATACATCAGCAACTGTGGCATTTGACGACATGCAACAGCACTTGAGCCAGCGACTACGACGCGCAAGTCCAACTATCTACCAAACATCAGGTAATAGGATGTGTCCAAGGCAATATAAGGCTGCAGGGGATATCACAGGTACGGAATCTAAAGCATCGCAACACAGATAGCAATAGATCAACAGGAGGGAATAAAGACTATAAAAGTAAGATAGGTAGAAAGGGGGAGATGCTCGCCTGAAAACATTGCCGAAGGGTTCAGCCGAAGATCGGGGCGAAGCTCACATCAACTCAACGGCCTTATCCGCGAAGAAGCAAAACACTAGAAGAAACACCGGATGCAATATTTAATACAATGGCAGAAGATCGGCATGATGCATGTATGATGGATGACATGGCAAAGGTGCAACGCAATTAGGTCAATATTAAGTGGAACCGGGGTCCCGACAATTATTAGATGGTGCAAGTTATTTAGCTACCCCGCAATTAAATGTTGTTATAACAAGGCAAGATAAGATACCGGTTCGCTACACAAATTTTAATGAGGCCAATATGAGACTAGATTTGCCCGCATATGGGCCCCATACTTAATTATTAGGTGAATCGGCATAAGGCCCCCAAACCACATGAATGTAAGCATGCATGACCAATTAATGTGCGACTAGTTGTGTTATGTTATATAAATAGGGCATCGAGGAAAAGGGTCACACATTTAGGGTTCGGCAGATCTTGGGTTTCCGGGGTTCGGGGTTCGACAGGGTCCAGGGTCCGGTCTCGGGGTCCAGGGTTCGACGGAACGTTCTCGGACTCCGGGGTCGTTCTCGGATATCGGGGTTGGTCTTGGCGTTCGGGTAGACGAACTTGGCGTGGCGTCGGGGCGCATCGGGGTCTTGGGGTTCCACCTTGATTATCGGGGACGAACTTGGGGCTCGACGCCGGGTCTCCAGGGTTCCCTGTCGGAGTACTTGATGTTCCGTGATGGAGTTCTTGTCGGGGATTATCCGGACACATTCGGCTCGGTATGGTCTTGGAGTCTCGCGCCCGAGGTCTTGCGCGATTCTTCGGGGTCTCGTATCGGTGAAGGGGTCTCGACGCTTCACGGTCTTCGGACGCCAGGACGGAGAGCTTGGAGTGTCGCGGTTCCATTGTCGGTGGCGATCTTGGCGTTCGGGTCCTCGACGTCTTCGGGTCCGAGGTCTTGACGTCCAGTGTCCGGGTATATTCGGCTCCCTATCAACACACTTGAGGTTCCGGCTTGGTCGTCGATGGGGAACTTGGGGCTTGATTGTCGGTGTTGGCTCGGTTCTCGACGTCGGTAGGTCTTGGCGTCGCCGGTTCTGCTCCGGGGGATGTCCCATAGCGGCAGGGCAGGGGAGCGCTGACACGGCTGGTGGATGGGGCCAAGGCTCCGGGGCGGCGTCGGGTCCGAGCGGCGGCGTGGGGGCGGAGGCCAGGATCGGCGGAGAACGGCGGCCTCTGGCGACGCTGCCGGGCGCGTCCGAGGGGACGGAGGCGCCAGGAACTGGAGGGCCTTGGCGGCAGGCAGGATCGAGGTCGCCGAGGGCAGCGAAGCTCGTCGGACGCCGGCGGCCTTGAGGCGCAGCATGGCGCCCGTCAGGAGGCGAGCGGGCGAGATGGACGGGCGGCTCGGCCAGCTTGGCGGAGGCGGGGAGCGAGAGGGCGCTGAGCATGAGGCGCTCCGGCGATAAGCCAGCGCGGCGCGAGAGGGGCGCGCGGCAGAGGTCGAGAGGCGGCCGGGAGGCCAGTCGGGCGGTGGCCGTGGGGCGAGCGGAAGGCGGGCCTTGATCGCGGTGGTCGTCAAGAGGCGGAGCAGTGGAGGGGACGCGTCTGGCGTTGGGCGGAGGCGAGGCGAGCATGGCGGTGAGGGAGCAGCGTGGCGGCGCTGGCCCGGCGGAGGCGAGGTGGCGTGGCGAGGAGGTGAGGCGCTTCGAGGCGGGGCGGGGAGGAGAGAAGGGAGAGGGAGAGACAGGCACACGGGGCAGGAGGTTGGTGAGGCTGGCGGGTGGGCCAGGGGAGAAAGGGGGTTGGTGGGGATGTGCCCGCGCGTGGTGAGCGCGTGCTGGCGCGTGGCCAGCGCGTGGCGCCAGGCGGGTGGGGCCCAGGGGCAGCGGGTCTGGCGTGGGTTGGTGGGAGGAGGCCGGCTGACGTGTGGGGGGTTGCGTGGCTGCGTGAGTGTGTGTGTGCTGTGTTGTGTTTGGTGGGAGAGGAGAGGGAGTGGGTTGGGATTAGGTGGCAGGTTTTGATAGGCTAGAGGGGGGAGGGGAGAGGTGACGTGGCGTGCTGCGACTGGGTGGGATGATGTGGCTGGGGTTGTGGGTAGGTTTCCTGGTGGCCTTAGGGTTTAGAGGTTGGACCGATCTTTTTTATACGGGGTGGTCGTTCGGGTCAATCGGCCCGTTCGACTGCCCCGCTAAAAAAATAATATAATTTTTATTTGTTTTATTCACCCCGTTTGCAAACCGATAGCATTCAAACAAAAATAATCCGGAGACCGGCTTGGCGTGCTGGAATGAAGAGGGGGCGTTTTGAAAACAAAACGGGCTTTGCGAAATAGTTTTATGCAAACAATGCATGATGACGACGATGCAATGCACAAATTCAACGCGATTTTCTAGTAGTGGTTTTGCGGGATGCCACAATTCGACACCACTAACAAGGGATCTCGCCCTCGAGATCCGCCTCATGGTACCGGAAGGAAGGTCGGCGATCTGCATCTTCTCACTTCGTGTAGATCCTCGCGACACCACTAACAAGGGTTGTTGTTCGTGATCGTCGAGAGAACACTCCGGAACAAAAGGTCGAAGGTAGAGGTATCAACAATAAAGCCACCTCTAACTCCGGTAGGAAGAGGGAACCGATGCATTCTCATCCACTTCAATGTACAAAAGCGAATAGAAGGGGTAGTCGGCATGGGGGCCAATCCATCACGCACCCAAACTATTACTCTGCACAATCAGTGGAAAAGCGTGCAACCATTCTCGGAATCAGACTGAAGATCTCGACAGACGAGGTTCGGAATAAAGGAGGGATGCAGACTCTGCATCGAATCTGGCGTAGATGATGTCGTCGCGTCGGGAAACGCCGGAAGGCACAAACAAGCAACACAGCACGGTCCCACCGAAGCAGGATTCCTCAGGCAGCATGAACCCCGGCTGGTAGAACACCGTTATCAGAGGAGGAAGCGAAACCACGAAGGTATTTTGAAACCCAACCCTCGAGAATTCCTGGACTTGAAGAAAGGTAAGAGTAGATTCAAAACACGCAGAGGTAAGAGGAGAACAGCGGAGGGTAAGGAGTAAAAGCAGACCTAACGTAACTATCCAACCGATTTTGCAAAATAGTTTTGACACTCTACTTGCGTTAGCTAGGTTATCCTACAGTTTGGACTTGTGGGGTATCGCAACTTTGAGCTCGATACCACTCAGTAACACCCTCAGAATCGGACCTATGCAAGTTTGAGCACAATTCGCCAAACCCGCATAGAAACGATTCAAAGGTGCCCACCAAGCACTTTCGTGCGGGTGGAAAACGAAGTAATAACATTACACAACAGTCCTTGATGGGACCCACAGAACAGATATATAACAGCGACTCAAAGAGTCAAGAATACAGATATAATGTACAAAGATCCAAATCACCTTGAAAACGATAGAGCGTCCGTCTACGGACAAGATGCAAATGGGGCTAAGAGCCCTGAAGAATAACCAATGGCGTCCATAACCCTGCCCAGGCCAAGCCGGAAGGGTAACCCCGCTATGACGTCGATCTCAAACCCTTAAACAAAGGGGTGCCGACAAAGGGCAAAGGAAAAGAAGGAGCGTCGATGAGGCGATGCAGCGAGACTAGAATTGGCGGTCCTCGCCTACATAGGTATGGTGGGTGGCGTGGCAAAGATGCACTAAACAACCTATAGAGACTCGATACAACTGGCGGTTATCAGAGAGGGGTAAGAATGACCTATCCGGATCCAACCTGAAACTAACACCAAACAAACCCATCCCGGTGTTTCCCCCTCGAGACCAAACGAGGAAGTCAACCGAGGAACTCACCCAGTTGGCAGTTTTATTTGTTCAATTATAGTTGCGACAATTACTAGTCAGGTTTAGATAATCATCCGGATAAAATAAGCAGTGGGTCATTTTAGTTAACCATTCCGTTATAGTTGCAGCAATTACTAATCAGATACAGATGGCATGATGTAATCCCGAAACCCAGCAGTTGTTGGTACTTTTATTCAGCCATTTCGTTGTAGTTGCAATACTTACTAGTCAGGTACAATGGTCGCAAGCGACAACTCAAACAAGTAATTGTGGGCAGTATTATTTAGCCATTCCGTTATAGTGAAGCTGATTACTAGTCATTATAAAGTCAGATTTATAGCAATAAACTTTAGTTATGCTTGTCTATGATCGAGATACTGTGCTCCAAGTCGTCCATATCCGCGGACACGGCTTTCAGAAAGTTTTACCCGGCCGGGGTGCACCAATAGCAACACACGCTCGATCAACCTCGGAAAAACCAAATCAAAACCCAACGAGGCTTTCACAACTGAACAATCACAGGATTCAGAAATATTTCAGGGGGCCACCCCTTAAGTAGATCCATAGCGAAGCTAGCTGACTCGAGACGGCCTTAAGGTTTGTGGGGCGGCGTGATGGCATCGGGAACCCGAAAGTGTGGCTGGGCTTGTCGATACCACGTAAGCGGGTCACAATTCCTAAAAGATGCAGTGTGCTCCTCGCACAATTTAAATACGTAGCATGGCATAAGTACAGGATCGTAAATAAAACCTCAAACTAGTTTGTGGCCCCAAGAAATAAGATGAATCAAGCTCGCTCGGGGTCCCATATACCTCCGGATGTGGATAGCGCGATAAATCAAGGCAGTATCAAGTACTCGGGTCTTACGGACACAAGTGGGCTCGAAACCAAATATTTTCTATCACCCACCGATGCCTCTGCTTATTTCAATTTTAGTTGTTAAACAGAAATTAAAGTGACGATAAGTAAAACTAGAATCATCTCCAACATCAACATGCGGCAATACATCAAGAATCGTGGCATGGCATTTGACATGCAACAAGACTTTGAGCCAGCGACGACGCCATAAGTCCAACTATCTACCAAACATCGGGTAATAGGATGTGTCCAAGGCAATATAAGGCTGGGGATATCACAGTGCACGGAATCTAAAGCATCGCAAATACGGATAGCAATAGATCAACAGGAGGGAATAAAGACTATAAAAGTAAGATAGGTAGAAAGGGAGATGCTGCTTTGAAAACATTGCCGAAGGGTTCACCAAGATCGGGCTAAGCTCACATCAACTCAACGGCCTTATCCGCGAAGAAGCAAAACACTAGAAGAAACACCGGATGCAATATTTAATACAACGGCAGAAGATCGGCATGATGCATGTATGATGGATGACATGGCAAAGGTGCAACGCAATTAGGTCAATATTAAGTGGAACCGGGGTCCCGACAATTATTAGATGGTGCAAGTTATTTAGCTACCCCGCAATTAAATGTTGTTATAACAAGGCAAGATAAGATACCGGTTCGCTACACAAATTTTAATGAGGCCAATATGAGACTAGATTTGCCCGCATATGGGCCCCATACTTAATTATTAGGTGAATCGGCATAAGGCCCCCAAACCACATGAATGTAAGCATGCATGACCAATTAATGTGCGACTAGTTGTGTTATGTTATATAAATAGGGCATCGAGGAAAAGGGTCACACATTTAGGGTTCGGCAGATCTTGGGTTTCCGGGGTTCGGGGTTCGACAGGGTCCAGGGTCCGGTCTCGGGGTCCAGGGTTCGACGGAACGTTCTCGGACTCCGGGGTCGTTCTCGGATATCGGGGTTGGTCTTGGCGTTCGGGTAGACGAACTTGGCGTGGCGTCGGGGCGCATCGGGGTCTTGGGGTTCCACCTTGATTATCGGGGACGAACTTGGGGCTCGACGCCGGGTCTCCGTGGTTCCACTCGGAGTACTTGATGTTCCGTGATGGAGTTCTTGTCGGGGATTATCCGGACACATTCGGCTCGGTACGGTCTTGGAGTCTCGCGCTCGAGGTCTTGCGCGATTCTTCGGGGTCTCGTATCGGTGAAGGGGTCTCGACGCTTCACGGTCTTCGGACGCCGGGACGGAGAGCTTGGAGTGTCGCGGTTCCATTGTCGGTGGCGATCTTGGCGTTCGGGTCCTCGACGTCTTCGGGTCCGAGGTCTTGATGTCCAGTGTCCGGGTATCTTCGGCTCCCTATCAACACACTTGAGGTTCCGGCTTGGTCGTCGATGGGGAACTTGGGGCTTGATTGTCGGTGTTGGCTCGGTTCTCGGCCGTAGGTCTTGGCGTCGCGGTTACGCTCGGGATGTCCCATAGTGGCGAGCGGGGGGCGCCGACACGGGCGTGGATGGGGCCAAGGCTCGGGCGGCGTCGGGTCCGGAAGCGGCGTGCGGCGCGGAAGCGGCCTCTGGATCCAGGGGGCGAGAACTGGAAGGGCCAGGCGAGGCGAGGGATCGCGAGGAGGGCAGCGAGCTCGTCGGACGCCCAGTGGCGCGAGGGGCAGCGGCACCGTCGGGAGGACGCCGGGCGGGCTGTGGCAGATGGGCGGGCTCGGGCCCGTCTTAAGTGAGGGCGGGAAGAGGCGGGCGGAGGCGCTTCCGGCGGCGGGCGCGCGGAGAGGGGCCTTCAGCGAGGTCGGCCGGAGGCGGCTGAGGCGGTGGCCGCAGGGAGCGAGGCGGCGAGGCGGAGCAGTGGAGGGACGCGTCTGGCGGCGAGGCGTTGGGCGGAGGTGGGCGGGCGGAGGCGAGCATGGCGGTGAGGAGGAGCACGCTGCAGCAGCCGGCCGAGTGGCGTGTGGCGGGCACGCCGTGGAGGGAGTTTCATGAGGCGGTGGCGGGCGCTATGGGGCAGGACACGGGGAGGAGAGAAGGGAGAGGGAGAGAGAGGCACGCGGGGCAGGAGGTTGGTGAGGCTGCCGGGTGGGCCAGGGGAGAAAGGGGGTTGGTGGGGATGTGCCCCAGCGTGGTGGCCGTCTTGGGCGTGGCCAGTGGCAGCGTGGCGCCCAGTGGGTGGGGCCAGGGCAGCGGGTCTGGCGTGGGTTGGTGGGAGGAGGCCGGCTGACGTGTGGGGGGTTGCGTGGCTGCGTGAGTGTGTGTGTGCTGTGTTGTGTTAGGGAGTGGGTTGGGATTAGGTGGCAGGTTTTGATAGGCTAGAGGGGGAGGGGAGAGGTGACGTGGCGTGCTGCGATTGGGTGGGATGATGTGGCTGGGGTTGTGGGTAGGTTTCCTGGTGGCCTTAGGGTTTAGAGGTTGGACCGATCTTTTTTATACGGGGTGGTCGTTCGGGTCAATCGGCCCGTTCGACTGCCCCGCTAAAAAAATAATATAATTTTTATTTGTTTTATTCACCCCGTTTGCAAACCGATAGCATTCAAACAAAAATAATCCGGAGACCGGCTTGGCGTGCTGGAATGAAGAGGGGGCGTTTTGAAAACAAAACGGGCTTTGCGAAATAGTTTTATGCAAACAATGCATGATGATGACGATGCAATGCACAAATTCAACGCGATTTTCTAGTAGTGGTTTTGCGGGATGCCACAACAGCACACCCCTGCAAAACAAAGTTAGACGCCTCTAATTTCTTTGCATATTTTACGTGGTTTGGGTCTTTCAATAAGTGTCGATCTAACTTACGAACAAGTACCACAACGTTGATGTTTGAACTATCAATTGCCCGTTGTAAATTGGAATTATACTATAATGGGAGAGACAGACACCCGCAAAGCCACTTATGCAATACAAGTTGCATGTTGAGCGTGGAGCAAGTCTCATGAACGATGTCATGTAAGGTTAGCCCGGGCCGCTTCATCCCATCATACCGCAAGATGCAAAGTACACAAGAAGCAATTGATAATAAAAGCACCGCCGCCCATAATGACCATTGTGTTCTACTCGTGCAACAGATCTACATATAGACACGGCTCTGATACCACTGTAGGGGTTCTTAGCATGGAAAACAAAAAATTTCTACCGCATACAAACAAACAAGCCAAGATCTATCTACTAGATTTTAGCAACGAGTCGATGGAATAACTCACCCTTGAATATTCCAAAGTGTTTAACGAGAGCGGATTCTCGTGGGTGATGTAGTCGTACTCTTGCCGATCTCAAGATCGTGTAGACGATCCTTCCGGCGCTGCGTTAGCAGCGTTCCTGATCGGTCACGTTTGGTACTCGATGAAGACCTTCCTCCCCTTGTTCCAAAGAAAATGAGGTTGTAGGACTCTCCTCGCGATTCCGGCAGCACAACGGCGTGGTACCGGAAGTAGAGGGGAGATCTCGCAGGGCTTCGCCTTAAGCCGGAGCGAGTATGGTGGACTATGAGAGAGACCTTGGCGATCTAGGGTTTAGACACACCAAGGAGAGAGGGCTAGGCTGGCGGATAGGGCTTGGGGAAACCCAAGTCAGCGGCTAGGGTTTGCCCTAGGCGGCGGCAGCAGGAGGTGGTGGCGCATGCGGCTTAGGGCTAGGTTTTGGAGAGGGCAAGGTGTGTTCTTCGAGGGGCAGCCCTGCCCCTCCTTATATAGGTGGGAGGGCGCGGACAAGGGGAGGGCAGTCCCTCCCCAACTCGGCTTCCAAGGCCGGCGGTGGAGGAAGAGGGACTTCCTCCCCAAGTAGGTTTCCTACTCTCCCTCCACCAAGCAAACTTGCCGTTTGACTTTTCAAATTGGCGTTTGAATTTTCAAACTAGGATTTGATTTATCCCTTTATTTTCCTCAGCGATGACACCTAGTACATGATGCAACCATTCCAACTTGTTATGACACATTCATGTACCCTTCCCCTCCGGAGTGCCGGACCTTCCGGAACTTTCTAGAACATTCCCGATGAAAACACCGGAACCATTCTCCAACCCCGAAACAGGACTTTACTTATATGAATCTTATTCTCCGGACCATTTCGGATCTCCTCGTAATATCCCGGATCCCATCCGAGACTCCGAACAACATTCGGTCTTTTACTCATCATTCCATAACTACTCAACAACATCGAATCCTTAAGTGTGTCTCCCTACGGTTCGTGAATTATGCGGACATGATCGAGACACTTCTCCGAACAATAACCAATAGAGGAATCTGGAAATTCATATGGCTCCCACATATTTCTACTATTACTTTGCGATCGAATGAACCACTTACATACGATACCAATTTCCCTTTGTCTCACGATAGTTTACTTATCCGAGGTTTTGATCGTCGGTATCTCTGCATACCTAGTTCAACCTCGTTACTGATAAGTACTCTTTTCTCGTTCCTGTGATATGTGATCCCTTGTGAACCAGTCACATGCTTGCAAGCCAATTGTATGACATTCCACCGAGAGGGCCCAGAGTATATCTATCCGTCATATGGATGGACAAATCCCACTCTTGATCCATGTGTCTCAACCAATACTTTCCGAACACTCAATGCCACCTTTATAGCCACCCAGTTACGGTGTGGTGTTTGATGTCATCAAAGCATCCTTTCGGTAATGGTGATATGCATGATCTCATGGTCGAAGGAATTAGGTTACTATGTATCAGAAAGCATATAGCAATTAAACTATTAAAATGACTTGATCTTTATGCTACGCTTATCTATAGGAGTATGTCCATCATACCATTCTCCTAACGATATGATCTTGTTGTTAATAACATCTCAATGTTCATGATAGGGAAACCACAATCATTTATTAACCAACAAGCTAGTATTATAAAGAGGCTTTACCAGGGACTCTAATTTAGTTTACAAATCACACAAGTATTAATGTTTCCTTGTTAATACTGTTATAACATGAATGTAAACATTTATCATAAACACAAAGATATAATAATAACTACATTTATTATTGCCTATAGGGCATATCTCCAAAACTACCATGCCTTACCGCTGCTGCCATGATGAAATACCCTGCCCCTACCTCCCCGCTGCTGCCACGACAGTCGCCCCTCCCCTACCTCTCCGCCGAGGGAGGCAGAGGAGCATACTTCGTCTCCACCATGTCCGCAGACTCCACCACCACGCTCGTGTTGGAGACACTTACCTCGTCCTTATCCCACTAGACAATACGTGGAATCGAAGCAAGCCGCCGAGAAGCACCGGCATGGACGCCCCACTCCGGTGAGTTGAGCATGTAATGGTCCTCACTGTGTTTCCCAAGTACAACATTCTCCGGAGTGGATGGCCGACGCCCCTCCCCACCTCGTCCGCAACTGGTATTTCGTAGTCCCCCTCCCTCTACTCGATTCGACTCTGACCAATGCCCCAAGCCTTGCATCACCGCAACAAGAGGCCCATGCCTCAGCCGCTTTAGCTATTGTGCACAAGATTGAGTCTAATCAATTTCCCCTACAGTTCTGTAGGATGTGGGAACTACTCTATCTTCAACGGATATAACACATGTGTAATTCCAGTCTGAAGATGGAACTTGTTAGTATTTTATTTACAATGAGTGTACATAAAATCTCTATATAATACTATACAATAAAACATATTTGATTAGTCTTGCTTGGTATGTACATTCTTACATTTCTGATTGGAACCGAATACTCAAAATAGGAAACATGATAGTTATTTGAACTGTAGTAATTGTCAATGCAGCGGTGGCTGCTTTGTTCAGACACCCTGCTTGGTTGGTCAAAAGAAATCAAGGACAAGCAAACTTAGTGAAACATGGCTCTCCTATGTAGACTGCACTTTCCATTTTTTCGCTTCCAGCTTGCAAAGCTGATACAAAAAGGAGCTCGCTCCGTTTGACCCACCATACAGAAATAACTTTAGTGAAACCAGATAAGAAATTTAGGCATTGGCCTTAAGTATTAATTGTGTGGGATAGTCTTCTGATATGTACAAAAGCGATGAGGATATTTAGTTGATTATAAAATTATTCCTTTTGTAACTTCCAACATAGCTAACATTTGTACAACTATGATGCAACACAACTTAGTCTAGCTTAAATACAAACACAAAGTGGTTCGAGAGCTAGGAATTAAATAAATGTCACACTAAGCAGATTTATTGTTATGCAGTTCCATGTCTGACGGTCATAGATTTATATGCATCCTAAAAAGCAAGATTTAATTAACTGGTTAGTAGATCATCTTATGTGGGACTGCAATTATGAGTGCGGTATAGCAGGTTATAAAAATGGTCATATTTTCATCAATTCATCATATTGCTACTGAACCTATTGGATAGTGATGATTTATGGTTACTGCCAGACTACCATTCCACAGCCTCACACCAAACATCCAGCTTTACCAAACAAACTAAAGAAGGGTGCTTATTAAATATATTAACACAGACAGTCATAGATCAGTACCATTTCGTCCCCGTCAATGCAGCAACTAAGAGTCCAATTAAATTTCTATGTTGAAGCTTGGCTATTGATACGTCGGAAACGTATCTATAATTTTTGATGTTCCATGCTTGTTTAGTATCTACTTTGCTTTGCTTTGTCTACACTTTGAGGTGTTTTTATATGTTTTCTAGTACTAACCTATTAACAATAGGCCACAGTGCCAGTTGCCTATTTTCTTCTGTTTTTGGTTCCAGAAAAGGCAGAAAATCAATATTCTCGGAATTGGACGGGATAAAATCCAAAGTCAATATTTTACCGTGGGGAACATGATGCCAGAGTACGAGACGGAGGAGAGACACCAGGGGGGCACACCCCTGGCCGTGCGGCTAACTCTAGCCCGCGCCTGGGGGTGCAGCCACCCTGGGTGCCCTACTTCCTCGCCTCTTCGCCAATAAAGAGCCCCCGATACCGAAACCCTAAGTACCCGATCAATCTTCCACGAAATAGTCCGTAGCCGCCGCCACCATCGTCCCTAGATCGGGAGGTATATGAAGATCTTCTTGGCACCCTGTCGGAGGGGAGATCATCCCGGAGGCCTTCTTCATCATCATGCCAGCCTTCGGTATGAAGCGTGATTAGTTCCACCTTGGACTACGGGTCCATGTAGTAGCTAGATGGTTGTATATCCTCCTTTGTGCTACCATGTTTAGATCTTGTGAGCTCCGTTCATGATCAAGATCATCTATTTGTAATCATGCATGTTGTGTTTGCGGGGATCTGATGGTATTGAGATTACTATGTCAGATTGATTAATGGTTTTGTCTTATTGATTCTATCATGTTTGTGTTGTTTGTGATCTTGCATGCTCTCTGTTTCTAGTAGCTATCTTGACCAAGTAGATGCTAGTGACTCCAAGAGGGGGTACTTATGCTTGATAGTGGGTTCATGCCTCTATTTAATCTAAGGGAAGTGACATAAATCTCTAAGGTTGTATATGTGCTATTGCTACTAGGGAGAAAACAACGGTCTCTTGTTCATGGAACAAGTGGATTGTTTACCGTACACACTTTGCTTATACCAGTTATCCGTTGCTTGAAACTTAATACTGTAGGGGGGTCGGATGATAACCTGAAGGTGGATTACTAGTCATAGATGCAGTTGGATGGCGGTCTATGTATCTTGTTGTATTGCCCAATCGAATCTCACAGGATCATGAATGTCTATTATTGCATTGTTATGCCTTGCTCAGTCCTGTCAATTGCCCTGTTGTAATTTGTTTACCCAGCATGCCATGTTTGTTTATCTTAAGGAGAACACCTCTAGTGAACTATGGACCCCGGTCCAATCTTTACCATTGATACATCTTCCACTTTTACTGCTTACTTTTCTGCAAACCACTATTACCTTCCACAACATACAGTTAATCCTTTGTTTTCAGCAAACCGGTGAGATTGACAACCTCACTGTTCGTTGGGGCAAAGTCTTGAGTTTGTGTTGTGCAGGTTTCCAGTTGCTTGCAACACCTTTGAGTTATTTCCTTCCTCCTACTGGTTCGATAACCTTGGTTTCTTACTAAGGGAAGAACTTGTGGCTGTACTCATCATACCTTCCTCTTGGGGTCTCCCAACGAATCTCTACAATGATCTAGGCTATATCAAGCTTTTTCTGGCGCCGTTGCCGGGGAGGCTAAGGACAGCTTCACAAGGGGAGTCATTCACAACCTTTCTCTTTACTTTGTTTTTATTTTGCTTAGTTTACTTTGCCTTGTTTTGCTTGCTTATTTTTATCAAAAATTCCAAAAAAAAGTTTCGTTTGGTTTGCTTTCTCTTATCAAAAACACAAAAAAAAAATTGTTCCTACTCTAATTGTTGGTATGTTATTGCCTTTATTTGTCATGCTTTCTATCAATGGATGGTTTCTTTGAAACTAGTTCTTTTTGGAAAGGTGGGTTCACGGAGGAACAAAAGTATTATTATAAGGAACACCGTTTGTTACAAAAAGGGAAACACTTAAGGGAACAAATTGATAAATTGAATACTATTGCTAGAGAGGTGTGCTCTACTTATAATGTTACTTATTGCTTTGATAAATCTTGTTGTTGTAGGAGGTATAAACACCTACCTTTTCAATGTGTGTATAACTATAATGTTACCATATCTTCTTATGTTAAAGGAAATTATGACTTTTATGATGTGGAACAAATTGAAGAATTTATTGCTTAGAAGGGTGCATTTGAAATTACTAGTTTGCTTGAAAATACTGATGATTCACCCTATAAATATGAGGTTTATGATATACTTAAATTTTGCTTTGATAATTACAAGAAATAAAATGGCTATATTCTTGAACATATTAATAGATGCTTTCCATAAACGGAAGAGACTAATGCCTTGCAAGAGCCTATGGAAGACGAAATTGCCGAACCTGAAAGCTCATTAGATGAAAAAGAGGAGGAGAGTGATGATCAAGAGGAGGAAGAATGGATCTACTCATGCCTACCTTCTAATGAGAGTAACTCTTTACCTCTTACATTATTTGATTATCCCCCATTCTTACCAAAGGAGGATGAATGTTATGTTCCTGTGAATTCTTTTGAAATATCTGTTATGGGTAAAACTTGTGATACTAGTTATGCTCCTGTTATCTATGATAATCCTATATTTGTGCCTAACTTTGAAATGCATGGTACTAAAGAGTTTTGCTTAGAAAATGTTTATGATAAATCTCTAGATGATGGTCCTATAGTGAAGGATCAGTCTTCTTGTTATAAAATTGTTAAAAGTGGGTTTGAAGGTTTTAATCCCACTATTTTTGAGCTTAATAAAAATGATGTGTTTGTAGATCATGAAAAGCATGCCTTATGTGATATTTATATTGTGGAGTTTATTCATGAGGCTACTGAAAATTATTATGAGATAGGAAAATATGGTTGTAGAAGTTTTCATGGTACTGAAACACCTCTCTATGTGCTGAAAGTTTTGAAGTTACTCTTATTTTATCTTCCTATGCTTGGCACTTTGCTCTTTGTGAATTTATTTGTGTACAAGATTCCCATGCATAGAAAGTGGGTTAGACTTAAATTTGTTTTGAATTTGCTTCTTGATGCTCTCTTTTAATTCAATTCATATTTCTTATGTGAGCATCTTCTCAAATTATCTTGCCTAACTTAAAGGCGTTAAAGAAAAGTACTTCTTGGGAGATAACTGTAGCATCCCAGTTGTCTAACCCCTATAATGCTACATGTCATAATAATAAAATGGGCCTCTTCCAACATAGAATTGTTGCATCATCATCACATCATGCTCATGTCATCATGTCCCCTTGCATTTGAGCATCATATAAAACCTTTTTCTTGATTGGTTCTTATCTCATGTGCATAATTAATTGTATTTGCCTCTTGATATTGTATTTGGGTCTTAATAAATTGCTAAATGCCCAAGTTGAGTTGGGGGCATCTCTCTTTTTGACTCCACCACCTTATCTTTCACCACCTTATAATTCCACCATCCAATAATATGGGCTTGGCATTTTATTGAGTTATCTCTAGCCCATGTTGTTGGTTGGACCCACCTTTGATCTTTGCTTGGCCTTGTCCACATTTTTGGAATGCAGATGGATAGTGCCATATTAATATCCTTGTTCTCACAAGTATAAGTGTGGCATTAATTATCTTGCATGGGCCATGCAAGTGCCACCTCCTCCTAGTATTTGGGTTTTGCTTGTTTTCTAAATGAATTCCTTCTTCATTGCTTGATCTTGTTTTGTGAGTATTAAACCCTAGCTCTCTCCCTCTCTTTTCCCTTTAGCAAGGTCCCCTCCCCATGGTCCATGCACCCACTTGTGCTAATGTGGCATGCAACCTCTAAACCCCCTCTCTCTCTTTGGATCTTGCTTGTTCCTTGCTTGGATCATGCATGGGCCAAAGGAGGACCACATCACCACCCTATGGCCATCTTTCTCACCTCTTCCTCTTTCCTTGTTTGATCTTGCTAGGGCTAGTATGAAGCTTGCTTAACCAAGATTAGTACCCCTCCATCTTTCTTACCTCTTAAGCAAAAACCCTAATTCTGCCCTTGCCCTCTATCCTTCTAGCTGGACCTAAACCCTAATCTACATCTACCTAAACAAAAACCTAATCTACCTTTTTCCTCTAAACAAAACCTAGCTACCATCCACCCTCTTTCCCTCTCTCTCTTTCTTGTTTTCCTTGATCTAGTGTGCTTGTCTTGGAGCTTGCTTGATCAACCTTAGCACCACCATCTCCTTCTTATCCTCTTAGCAAACCCTAAGTCCTACATGCCCCTTCCCTCCTAGCTAAACAACCCTCCTATCTACCTCACCCTAAGCAAAAACCCTAAGTATCCCTTCCCCCTCTTTCTAGCTTGTTCACCATGCCACCCTAGCTCGCCCTTCTCCCTGCCATGCATACCCCACCCCAGCGACCCCCTAGCTGCCCCACACGTGACCAGGACCCTCCTATCTAACCTAGCCCCATCCGAGCCGGCCTCCCCTTTCCCTCTTACCTCCCCTCTCTGCCAGGACCTGCCCACGCCCCTACCCCACCTGTCTGCCTCCCTAGCCGCCCTACCCCGCATGCCAGACCCCCCCTGGTGCCCTGCTTTGCCCTGGCGTGGCCGAGCCGTGCGAGCACGTGAGGGGTGGATAAAGGTGGCCGAGGCCGACCCTATCCACACCGCCTCCTCCACGCCACCCCTTCCTCCCTCTCTGCGATGTTTCCCTCCCCACGCAACCTCTAGCCTCGCCAGATCTGGACGCCCCCTCTGCCCTTGCTCCTGCCTCTCCAACCATCTAGCTGCACCGGCCGCCGCCAGCACTCTGCCTCCGCGTTGCTCAGGACGTCAAGGTCGACGAGGGAGTGGTCGAGAAGGGCTAGCGGGACCTCTGCAGCGGATCCGTACGGGCCAGCAAGGAGGAGGAGGACCGGAGCCGCCAAAGACCGCCACGCCCGAGGAAACCCTAGCTCGCCGCCATGACCCTCGCCGATCGCTTTGCTTCCGCGCCACGTCACGCCAAAGACAACCGCGGTGAGACCACGACCCTCCTAGACATCCCCCTCTGGCCGATCTCGCCCTAGCGTCGCCGGACCAGCTGTCGAACGCTCTCCGTGCGTCTCTGCTCGTTTTCGTCGGCCTCCCGCGTCGCGTAACCTAGCTAGCGCCCCCTCTCCAACACCTACCCAGTCTAGCCCGGCATGCCTGCTGCCTGCGTCCAGTCGAGTTGAGCCCCTCTGCGCGCTGCAGCAGCGCCCAGCGTCGAGAGATGAGGAAGATCCACGGTCGCCATGTCCTTTTGCGAAAACCCCTGCAGTATCTTTTTAGCAACCGCGACCCTCGAGGCCCCAATCGGTGGTGGTGGTCCTTTTCTAAAAAGGCTCCCGCAAGAACCAGAACGCAACCCGTAGTCCTCCCGGTGCCGTGTGTGTGTTTCTGATTTGCCCCCGCCTTTTTGGTTCACTGACCCATGGTCAGTCCGGGCCCAGTGTTTGTGTCTCTATAGTTTTTGCATATAGGCTCCTGGCGTTTCCAGGATTAAATCCGCGGTCCCGTTTGCTTCCAGACGCTGGCGCGTGGGCCACAGAACCATCTGACCCCACCTGTCAGCGACTCAGGAATGAGTAGAAAGAGTGGAAAACGTTTCAGATCTGTTTTCAAATTCAAACCTGTTTAAATAAATTCAAAATTCTATTCAGATTATTAATAACTTTTTCATACTTTATCCAAATTAGACAAATAATATATGTTTGGATATCAGCAAGATGAGAGGAATTCAAATATGCCATCTATTTGACTTTTGCACAAGTAAAATTCCAAGTTAGTGTAATTACATCAATTGCCACTGGTTTTTCATTAAATCATAACTATTGTTTTGTATTTCCAAATTTAGCAAATAAGTAGTCTAAATTGATCATTTCGTGAGACCTTTCTGTTTATGCTATCCTTAACTTCAATTGCAGCATGCATCATATCAATATATTGTGAACAACAACTGTTATGACAACAAAATATGACTAAAACCCACTCAATTGTTATATTCTTGTCCTCCACACCTCACCCATGCCATGCTACTTTACTTGCCATGTAAATTGTGCATCATTCATCATGGCATGATTGTTTGCTTGACGCATTTAATTCCAATGCTTGTGCTCTATATTCATGTTGGCCTTGTTTGTTTGGTTTTTCTCGGATAGACACTGAGCAGGGGTTGTATCAAGAGAACCAGGAGCACTACCCAGAACCGTCCCTTGCTTCAACAGAGATACCAGGCAAGCACTACCACATGCTTGCATACATACAGTACCTATTGCCTCTATCTTATTCTTGCATCATTGAGTCGCGAATTGCATTAAATTGAATCCCAAGTATGCATAGCCTTTACTTTTCAACCCCACTGAGCTTGTTCCTCCATCCCATGAGCCACTACTATAGGAGTTGTTTGAGCCATGCGAGTCGTAGAACAGCATGTGTAGGGTTTGTGAGAGTCTGATGAATAACGAGGTACCTAAACAACTTAACCTGAGTAGTTCTGGGATAACTAAAGAAAGTGGCACCGGTGAGCAACATCTGTTATTTGGTTTTTCCTGCTCACTTGTGTCCCGTAAGACCCCGAGTACTTGATTCCTGTTCCTTGATTTATCGCGCTATCCACATCCGGGAGGTATATGGGACCCCCCTGAGCCAGAGCTTGATTCCGTCTTATTTCTTGGGGCCACAAACTAGTTTGAGGTGTTTTTACTATCCTGTACTTATGCCATGTTTACCGCTTTATTACGATTGTGCGAGGTGCACACTGTACTGTTTAGGATCGGGACACGATTCCGCGGTGTCGACAAGCCCAGCCACACTTTCGGGTTCCCAGTCGTTCACAGCCGTATTACCCAAACCTTGAGTCCGTCTCGAGCTACTCTCGTCTGGGATCTACTTAAGGGTGGCCCCTGAAATATTTCTGAATCTGTGATTGTTCGATCGTGAAAGCCTCGTTGGGTTTTGATTTGGTTTTTCCGAGGTTGATCGGCGTGTGTTGCTATTGGTGCACCGGCGGTAAAACTTTCGGCCGTGTCCGCGGATATGGACGACTTGGAGCACATTTCTTGATCATAGACAAGCATAACTAAAGTACCGCTTTAATATGACTAAAGTAACTTGACTAGTAAATAGTGCAATACTCATGGAATGGTTAATAAAATTGCCAGCGGATGGGGGTTGTTAAATCGCTTCCTTGTTGGTAAGCAGGGAGGAGGATGGATCGGATGAGATTACCCTTATAACTGTTGTACTTAAATTCACGGACATCCGTCTATCATTGGTTAGGCGGATGGTTAGCGTTTATCTGTAGGATTGCTAGGACTTATCTTTCGCTGCAATTGCGTCACCCCAGGTTGTGTCCCCTTTAGAGGCATTAAGACTTGCTGAGTACCCTTAGGGTCTCACACGATAAATTCTTGATTCAGATGAACAGGTACCTTCTCAGGACGGATACTGGGTGGAAGAAGCCGAAGATGTGGGCAACGATCGTATGGTGTAGAGATTCCGGGAACGGGGATCCGTGAGACCTGTAGTTGGGATGTGCTTATTTTCTCTGGCATCTTATGCCGATTTGCTTCTTATCCGTACTCGGATTCTGTTTGCCGCTTCCGCGTGATACTCTGATGTGTGTTGTATGAGGAGTTATCCTAAAATATAGATCTATCTAGGTCATTTGAATCTTGCCGTATGGCGTTGCTATATATTTCATTTCTTTCTAGATGGGATGGCTGTGATGTACTCTTGTATGGTGGCTTGCGTACATACCCACTTGTGTACGTAGTTGATCCTTCGCCTTTGACTCGCCGCCGTCTGGGTCCCGTTGAGAGGTTAGCGGTTGGGACGTCTGAAAGGACTACCAGTGAGCGGCTTTTGGGGCCCCACCGTACTATTTCAACCGCTATCTCTCATCCAGGCTTGTATCTAGGAGCGTAGTTCACCGAGGTAGTTACAATTGGTATCAGAGCCATCCCGACCTTCAGGGTTTCAGCCAAACGGTCGTTGTCAGTCTAGCAAATATTTTGGTAGTTATGTATATAGGGAAAAACAAACGCGAGAGTAGGACTGCTTCCATTTTTCTTCTTACCCTCCCACCCACCCTTTTCTGGTAAGGAAGTGCAACGTTTTCATTCCTCTTCTCAAAGTTCAAATTAGGATTCACGTGTTCGGGGTTTCCGTAGTACCATAGGTTGTGTGTGTGTGTGTGTGTGTAATCCCTTGTCTATCTGTTGCATCCAAGTTGTTATCTTATCTTCCTTTGGGTTATCAACTGTTGGTACATTCCATACCGTCAGGCTTTTGTAAACCGACGCAATCTATCTTCCTCTTGTTTCCGACGCTATCTTGTTTGGGGTGTTCGTTTCCGTAGTTACCAATCTTTAGGTTTCGTCGTGAGAAGAAGGGGTTAGGATATGTGTTCCACTTGTTCATATGCGAAGTAATGATTTGAGTGCGGGATGGAGTCGCGACCATACCACTACTTGTATCATTTGCTTTTGTATATTGGATCGGTAGAGTCACTAATCTTGATTCGTTAAGTAATTTTGCGCATCTATTGGTATTTTAATGCCGAAATTTGTGGAAAATTTTTCTTTGATATGTTTGTGTACCACACTCCTTTTCAGTCGTGTGCGATATGCTTAATATCTTTTAGGTGCTATGAACTCTGTTGATATTTTTATATCATCTCAGTAAATTGTATCCTTTAATCTTGGTTAATTCCATCTTGGTACTATTTTGGACTATTATCATCTTCCAATATAGTACTGACTTGAGTTTTACATCAATGACAGGATGGCTCCCCACGGACCGAGGAGGACATACCTCAGGCTGGGCTCGTTGTCAAGCATAGCTAATGCTTTGGCGGCAATGCAAGAGAACCAGCTGCGCTTTGAGGAGAGCGTCAGAAGGAACGAGTTCACTCCACTTCCTCCACCTCCCAAGCGTGGCGACATCAAGAGCTTCCTCAAGTTCAACCCTCGTCAGTTTGATGTTTCTGACCGACCTCTTGATGCGGATGATTGGCTGCGTGAGATCTCAAGGTTGCTAGAGACTGCTGATGTTCCAGAACAGGAGTGGGTCAAGTGTGCTACCCACCTTCTCAAGGGAGATGCAGCTCTATGGTGGGAAAACTACTTGAAGGAAAGCTGCACTGGGTTCCAGCCTACTTGGGAGAGGTTCACTGCAGCTTTCAAAGAACAGTTTCTCTCAGAGATTGTGATGGAAAGGATGAAGGATGTTTTCCTCAACCTGAAGCAGGGGAATGATAACGTCAACACCTACATCAGGAACTTCATGAACCTGTCTCGCTATGGTGGTGATGAGGTATCTGATGACAAAAAGAAGCAGAAAAGGTTCAGGCAAGGGCTCAATGCGTCGATCAAGTATGCAATCACGCATGCAAGACCGGCAACCTTCTGAAGCAGCATATGGCACTACAAGAGGAGGCTAGTAGGCGATGTTCGAGGAGTCCAAGAAACACAGCAGGATGCATCAAGCTCGGCAATGGCAGCTCCTTCTAAGCGGCGGTTCGGGTTCCTAACACCCCACCGCTCGGCTCCACCAAGACCTGCAACTTACGCGCCAAGGCCACCAAACTTCACCACTGCGGCTCCCAGGGGCTACAACAACCCTTACCCTGGAGCGCCTGGCGGAGTCCCTGGCTACTCTGCTCCACGTCCTCACGGTGCTTGTTACACATGTGGCGATCGTGGTCATCAATTGAATCGCCCAATGAAGAACAAAGCTCTCCTCAACCCCGCCAAGATCTGCAACAAGCTCTCCCTCGGTTCGTGCACCACCGCCTCGGGCTCTCAACATCAACACTAAGCCCGGTCTGCGGTTGTTCGAGCTAATCGGCTAACGCTTCTCAAGCTGAGCTCGCACCTGGAGTTGTCATGGGTATGCTATCAGTTAACTCAGTCCCTGCACAGGTTCTCTTTGATTCTGGTGCATCGCATTCATTTGTGTCTCACAAGTTTGCATATGAGAATGACTTAGCAATGGTTCCTATCCAAAAGCGGTTAATGGTTCTTTCGCCGGGAGCAAATATGATAGCATCTAAGATCAGTCATGGAAATAAAGTTGAGATTGGTGGTTCTTCATTCTTGGCTTCTTTGATTGTGCTGGGCAATTCTGACATTGATGTCATCCTGGGCATGGATTGGTTGACAGCAAATGCAGCTGTGATCGATTGTGCTGAACGCTCGGTGTCTCTGAAGATTCCTGAAGGCCATGTAGTCTTTTCTCCAAGTCTGACTCCTGCTGTCCAGCTCTATTCCTTGGCTGCTCTGAATAATGATGCTATGGAAGCTATTCAGGGTGTACCAGTGGTCTGTGAGTTCCCGGATGTCTTTCCTGAAGAGTTGCCAGGTATGCCTCCGGATCGTGAGGTTGAGTTCGTGATTGAGCTTGAACCTGGAACGGCTCCTATCTCCAAGAGGCCATATAAAATGGGTCCTTGTGAGTTGGCTGAACTCAAACGACAACTTGATGAACAAGAGAAGTTGGGTTTCATTCAACACAGCACGTCTTCTTGGGGTAGCCCAACAATCTTTGTGAAGAAGCGTGACAGAACCGATAGGCTATGTGTTGATTATCGGGCTCTCAATGCTAAAACCATCAAGAACAAATATCCTCTTCCTCGGATAAATGATCTATTTGATCAGCTAGCAGGAGCTGTGGTGTTCTCTAAGCTGGACTTGAGAAGTGGTTATCACCAAATCAAAATTCGCAAAGAGGATGTGCCCAAGACAGCTTTCACCACTCGCTATGGCCTGTATGAGAACACGGTCATGTCTTTCGCCTCACCAACGCTTTTGCTACCTTCTCGAGGCTGATGAACTCCGTTTTCATGGAGTACTGGACAAGTTTGTGGTGGTATATCTGGATGATATTCTGTCTATTCCAAGTCCAAGGAGGAGCATGAAGAGCACTGCGGTGTGTCTGAACAAGCTTCGTGAGAACCGCTTGTATGCAAAGTTCTCAAGTGTGAGTTCGGTTGCAAGTAACATATCTGGGCCATGTCATCTCTGCCAAGGGCATTGCAGTCAACCCGGAAACCGTGAAGACAATAGTTGAATGGCTTCCTCCTGCTAATGTCAAGGAAGTGCGGAGTTTCCTCTGCTTGGC
Organism: Avena longiglumis; assembly: GCA_030063025.1. NCBI lineage: Eukaryota > Viridiplantae > Streptophyta > Magnoliopsida > Poales > Poaceae > Avena > Avena longiglumis. Next base: position 424,608,591 of record CP125974.1, on the reverse strand, counting down.
TAGCTATTGTCGTCGTTTTGTGCAGAACTTCTCGAAGATAGCAAAGCCTCTTACCGATCTCCTCAAGAAAGGCAAGAAGTACCTGTGGACTCCTGCTTGTCAAGAATGCTTTGAGACACTCAAAGAGAAGCTCACTTCCACACCAGTCTTGGTTCCTCCAGATACATCTAAGCCTTTCCAGATCTTCTGTGATGCCTCTTTGCAAGGATTGGGTGCGGTCCTTATGCAAGAGAGACAGGTGGTTGCTTATGCCTCTCGTCAGTTGAAGACGCATGAGGTCAACTATCCCACACATGACCTTGAGCTAGCAGCAGTGGTCTTTGCTTTGAAGCTATGGAGGCACTACTTGCTTGGTAACCGTTGTGAGGTCTTCTCGGACCACAAGAGTTTGAAGTACATCTTCACTCAGCCTGATCTCAATCTTCGGCAAAGGAGATGGATTGAAGCTATCAATGACTTTGATGTGACCATCAACTACACTCCAGGAAAAGCAAACGTCATGGCAGATGCGCTTAGCCGAAAAGCTTATGTCAACAACCTCATGGTAGAAGAGCAACAGCCTCTCTTGTGCGAGGAATTCCGTCAGCTAAACCTGGAAATTGTGGAACAAGGGCATCTCCTGAACCTTCTGGCTACTCCTCTCTTGGAAGAACAGATTCGTTCTCGTCAGCTTGGTGATCCGCACACCAGAAAGCTCATCTCTAAGCTTGGCACTCCGAAGTATGAATCCTTCCATGTTGATGATCAGGGCACGCTCTTCTTTGATCACCGGATGTTTGTTCCAAACTACCCGGTGCGAGAGATCAATTGCTCAAGGAGGCACATGATTCGGTCCTTTCTATCCATCCTGGCAGCACAAAGATGTACATGGACTTGAAAACACAATCTTGGTGGCACAGGTTGAAAAGGTATTGTGCCAAGTATGTCTCGAATGTGATGTCTGTGGCAGAGTGAAGGCATCCATCGAAACCATTTGGTCTTCTACAGCCATTGAAACCTCCGGAATGGAAGTGGGAGAAAGTTGAGATGGACTTCATCACGGCTTTCCTAGGTCGCAGAGGGCAACAATGCAATCTTTGTTGTCATCGACAGGCTTTCTAAAGTGGCACACTTCTTCCCATCAAAGAAACAATTTGGACTTGATTGGTGAGCTCTATATCAACAGGATTGTCTCTTTGTATGGGGTTCCACTTGAAATCAGTTCACCGTGGGAGCATCTTCACCTCAAAGTTCGGGAGAGTTTCCAAAAGCTTTGGGAGCAGTTGAACTTCAAGACTTGCTACCACCCTCGGTCTCAAGGACAAGTGGAGAGGATCAATCGATTCGGAGGATATGCTTAGAGCTTGCGTCATCTCTTTTGGCATGAAGTGGGAAGAATGCCTTCCATATGCTGAATTCTCCTATAACAACAGCTTCGGAAGAGTCAAGATGGCACCATTCGAGGCACTCTATGGTCGCAAGTGCGTAACCCCATTGGTTGGTCAGTGCGGAGAAAGAATCTGGTTTGGCCTCGACATTGTAACTTCGGAGGAGAAGGTGCATATCATTACGAGAACACAAGATTGCTCAAAGTCGTCGAAGAGCAACTATGACAGAAGCACACAGATATGGTATATGCCCTGGTGATCTCGTCTACCTTCGTGTCACTCCCATGAGAGGAACACACCGCTTGTATCAAAGGAAAGTTGGCTCCTAGATACATCGGTCCTTTCAAGATACGTGGTAGAAGAGGAGAAGTTGCTTATGCCTCGGAGCTTAGGAAAAACTCAAAGTCCACGATGTTTTCCACATCTCAGCTCAAGAAGTGCTTCAAAGACCCCGGCAAGACCGTGGATCATGAGCTAATCGACCTCCAAGAAGATCTCTCTTATCGAACACCCCACCAAAATCCTTGAGACCATGAGCGTGGGACTCGCAACAAGTCCATCAAGTTTTGCAAGGTGCAGTGGTCACACCATTACATTGATGAAGCAACATGGGAGCGTGAAGATGAACTCCGCCAACCATCCTTCTCTCTTTGTGTCTTCTTCTTCTTCCTAGAATCTCGGGGCGAGATTCCTGTTTAGTGGGGGAGAGTTGTAGCATCCCAGTTGTCTAACCCCTGTAATGCTACATGTCATAATAATAAAATGGGCCTCTTCCAACATAGAATTGTTGCATCATCATCACATCATGCTCATGTCATCATGTCCCCTTGCATTTGAGCATCATATAAAACCTTTTTCTTGATTGGTTCTTATCTCATGTGCATAATTAATTGTATTTTCCTCTTGATATTGTATTTGGGTCTTAATAAATTGCTAAATGCCCAAGTTGAGTTGGGGGCATCTCTCTTTTTGACTCCACCACCTTATCTTTCACCACCTTATAATTCCACCATCCAATAATATGGGCTTGGCATTTTATTGAGTTATCTCTAGCCCATGTTGTTGGTTGGACCCACCTTTGATCTTTGCTTGGCCTTGTCCACATTTTTGGAATGCAGATGGATAGTGCCATATTAATATCCTTGTTCTCACAAGTATAAGTGTGGCATTAATTATCTTGCATGGGCCATGCAAGTGCCACCTCCTCCTAGTATTTGGGTTTTGCTTGTTTTCTAAATGAATTCCTTCTTCATTGCTTGATCTTGTTTTGTGAGTATTAAACCCTAGCTCTCTCCCTCTCTTTTTCCCCTTTAGCAAGGTCCCCTCCCCATGGTCCATGCACCCACTTGTGCTAATGTGGCATGCAACCTCTAAACCCCCTCTCTCTCTTTGGATCTTGCTTGTTCCTTGCTTGGATCATGCATGGGCCAAAGGAGGACCACATCACCACCCTATGGCCATCTTTCTCACCTCTTCCTCTTTCCTTGTTTGATCTTGCTAGGGCTAGTATGAAGCTTGCTTAACCAAGATTAGTACCCCTCCATCTTTCTTACCTCTTAAGCAAAAACCCTAATTCTGCCCTTGCCCTCTATCCTTCTAGCTGGACCTAAACCCTAATCTACATCTACCTAAACAAAAACCTAATCTACCTTTTTCCTCTAAACAAAACCTAGCTACCATCCACCCTCTTTCCCTCTCTCTCTTTCTTGTTTTCCTTGATCTAGTGTGCTTGTCTTGGAGCTTGCTTGATCAACCTTAGCACCACCATCTCCTTCTTATCCTCTTAGCAAACCCTAAGTCCTACATGCCCCTTCCCTCCTAGCTAAACAACCCTCCTATCTACCTCACCCTAAGCAAAAACCCTAAGTATCCCTTCCCCCTCTTTCTAGCTTGTTCACCATGCCACCCTAGCTCGCCCTTCTCCCTGCCATGCATACCCCACCCCAGCGACCCCCTAGCTGCCCCACACGTGACCAGGACCCTCCTATCTAACCTAGCCCCATCCGAGCCGGCCTCCCCTTTCCCTCTTACCTCCCCTCTCTGCCAGGACCTGCCCACGCCCCTACCCCACCTGTCTGCCTCCCTAGCCGCCCTACCCCGCATGCCAGACCCCCCTGGTGCCCTGCTTTGCCCTGGCGTGGCCGAGCCGTGCGAGCACGTGAGGGGTGGATAAAGGTGGCCGAGGCCGACCCTATCCACACCGCCTCCTCCACGCCACCCCTTCCTCCCTCTCTGCCATGTTTCCCTCCCCACGCAACCTCTAGCCTCGCCAGATCTGGCCGCCTCGCCTTGCTCCTGCCTCTCCAACCATCTAGTTGCCCTGCCACCGCCAAGATTTCTGCCTCCGCGTTGCTCAGGACGTCAAGGTCGACGAGGGAGTGGTCGAGAAGGGCTAGCGGGACCTCTGCAGCGGATCCGTACGGGCCAGCAAGGAGGAGGAGGACCGGAGCCGCCAGCACCTGCCACGCCCCGAGGAAACCCTAGCGCTCGCCGTCGCCAGCCTCATCGCCGATCGCCTGCTTCCCGCGCCACGCCGTCCACGCCAGCACAACCGCGGTGAGCCCACGACCCTCCTAGACATCCCCCTCTGGCCGATCTCGCCCTAGCGTCGCCGGACCAGCTGTCGAACGCTCTCCGTGCGTCTCTGCTCGTTTTCGTCTGCAGCCTCCCCGCGGCCAACCTAGCTAGCGCGCGCCCCCCCTCTCCAACACCTACCCAGCCTAGCCCGGTAGCAAGGCCCTGCGTCCTGTCGAGTTCGAGCCCCTCTGCGCAGCGGCGCAGCAGCGTGCACACGCGCGGTTCAGAGATGAGGGAAGATCCACAGTGCGCCATGTCCTTTTTGCGAAAAACCCCCTGCAGTATCTTTTTAGCAACCCGCGACCCTCGAGGCCCCACTGTCAGCGGTGGTGGTCCTTTTCTAAAAAGGCTCCCGCAAGAACCAGAACGCAACCCGCAGTCCTCCCCAGTGCCCGTGTGTGTGTTTCGCAGTTTGCCCCCTGCCCTTTTTGGTTCACCAACCCGCGGTCCAGCCGGGCCCAGTGTCTGTGTCTCTGTAGTTTTTGCATATAGGCTCCTGGCGTTTCCAGGATTAAACCCGCGGTCCCGTTTGCTTCCAGACGCTGGCGCGTGGGCCACAGAACCATCTGACCCCACCTGTCAGCGACTCAGGAATGAGTAGAAAGAGTGGAAAACGTTTCAGATCTGTTTTCAAATTCAAACCTGTTTAAATAAATTCAAAATTCAAAATTCTATTTAGATTATTAATAACTTTTTCATACTTTATCCAAATTAGACAAATAATATATGTTTGGATATCAGCAAGATGAGAGGAATTCAAATATGCCATCTATTTGACTTTTGCACAAGTAAAATTCCAAGTTAGTGTAATTACATCAATTGCCACTGGTTTTTCATTAAATCATAACTATTGTTTTGTATTTCCAAATTTAGCAAATAAGTAGTCTAAATTGATCAGCTCGACGAGACCTTTCTGTTTATGCTATCCTTAACTTCAATTGCAGCATGCATCATATCAATATATTGTGAACAACAACTGTTATGACAACAAAATATGACTAAAACCCACTCAATTGTTATATTCTTGTCCTCCACACCTCACCCATGCCATGCTACTTTACTTGCCATGTAAATTGTGCATCATTCATCATGGCATGATTGTTTGCTTGACGCATTTAATTCCAATGCTTGTGCTCTATATTCATGTTGGCCTTGTTTGTTTGGTTTTTCTCGGATAGACACTGAGCAGGGGTTGTATCAAGAGAACCAGGAGCACTACCCAGAACCGTCCCTTGCTTCAACAGAGATACCAGGCAAGCACTACCACATGCTTGCATACATACAGTACCTATTGCCTCTATCTTATTCTTGCATCATTGAGTCGCGAATTGCATTAAATTGAATCCCAAGTATGCATAGCCTTTACTTTTCAACCCCACTGAGCTTGTTCCTCCATCCCATGAGCCACTACTATAGGAGTTGTTTGAGCCATGCGATTCGTAGAATAGCATGTGTAGGGTTTGTGAGAGTCTGATGAATAACGAGGTACCTAAACAACTTAACCTGAGTAGTTCTGGGATAACTAAAGAAAGTGGCACCGGTGAGCAACATCTGCTATTTGGTTTTTCCTGCTCACTTGTGTCCCGTAAGACCCCGAGTACTTGATTCCTGTTCCTTGATTTATCGCGCTATCCACATCCGGGAGGTATATGGGACCCCCCTGAGCCAGAGCTTGATTCCGTCTTATTTCTTGGGGCCACAAACTAGTTTGAGGTGTTTTTACTATCCTGTACTTATGCCATGTTTACCGCTTTATTATGATTGTGCGAGGTGCACACTGTACTGTTTAGGATCGGGACACGATTCCGCGGTGTCGACAAGCCCAGCCACACTTTCGGGTTCCCAGTCGTTCACAGCCGTATTACCCAAACCTTGAGTCCGTCTCGGAGCTCGCCTACTCCGATGCGGGATCTACTTAAGGGGTGGCCCCCTGAAATATTTCTGAATTCTGTGATTGTTCAGTCGTGAAAGCCTCGTTGGGTTTTGATTTGGTTTTTCCGAGGTTGATCGAGCGTGTGTTGCTATTGGTGCACCCCGGCCGGGTAAAACTTTCTGAAAGCCGTGTCCGCGGATATGGACGACTTGGAGCACAGTTTCTTGATCATAGACAAGCATAACTAAAGTACCGCTGTTAATATGACTAAAGTAACTTGACTAGTAAATAGTGCAATACTCATGGAATGGTTAATAAAATTGCCAACGGATGGGGGGGTTGTTCGTCCGCTTCCTTGTTGGTAAGCAGGGAGGAGGATGGATCGGATGAGATTACCCTTATAACTGTTGTACTTAAATTCACGGACATCCGTCTATCATTGGTTAGGCGGATGGTTAGCGTTTATCTGTAGGATTGCTAGGACTTATCTTTCGCTGCAATTGCGTCACCCCAGGTTGTGTCCCCTTTAGAGGCATTAAGTCTTGCTGAGTACCCTTAGGGTCTCACACGATAAATTCTTGATTCAGATGAACAGGTACCATCTTAGGACGGATACTGGGTGGAGGAAGCCGAAGATGTGGGCAACGATCGTATGGTGTAGAGATTCCGGGATCGGGGATCCGTGAGACCTGTAGTTGGGATGTGCTTATTTTCTCTGGCATCTTATGCCGATTTGCTTCTTATCCGTACTCGGATTCTGTTTGCCGCTTCCGCATGATACTCTGATGTGTGTTGTATGAGGAGTTATCCTAAAATATAGATCTATCTAGGTCATTTGAATCTTGCCGTATGGCGTTGCTATATATTTCATTTCTTTCTAGATGGGATGGCTGTGATGTACTCTTGTATGGTGGCTTGCGTACATACCCACTTGTGTACGTAGTTGATCCCTTCGCCTGCCGACTACGCCGCCCGTACAGGTCCCGTTGAGAGGTTAGCGGTTGGGACGTCTGAAAGGACTACCAGTGAGTGGCTTTTGGGGCCCCACCGTACTATTTCAACCGCTATCTCTCATCCAGGCTTGTATCTAGGAGCGTAGTTCACCGAGGTAGTTACAATAACCCAATAATTTTTTTGAGTCTTGAAAGTTATTACTTCTGTAATAACCTCTTCTTATCCTTTTTGTTTGATTTTTGTGTCAATAATAACCTCTAATAAGAGGGAAATAAGATTTAGAGAGTTGTTGTCCCGAAACAGATTTTTGTGCTCCACCGTAACAATTCGTGTAAAATCTCCGTAAGCCGGATTGATCTGATATTTTATGAATAAATCCCCAAGTATATTAGCTAACTTTAGTTAGTTTAACACTTTTTGATTTGATCAACATAAGGTCTTCTAAAAAATCGGTTTCTCTCTATTGGTATTTTTTGACAGATTTCTGCCATTATTTGCATTTGCTTCTTATTGATTCCTTTTTGGGTTCTTTTTGGGAAATTGAGCTTTTTGAGGGAATTTCTACAGTATCCTGTGTTTTTAGTGAAAGTTTTTCTGTTCCAAAACTAAAACCCAAGGGTCTATTATATTTTGAATACACTAATGTTGCTAATGAAGATTGTGTGAAGTTTTGTATGAAGGAAAATTTTCAGGTGTAGAGAAAGAATGATGTAATGAGACAAAAAATGGACAAAATCTCAAGCCTGGGGATGCCACCCCAAGAAATATTCAAGAGGTACAAGCGTCAAAGCTTTTCTTCATCAATAAAAAGCTCAGGTCTTTCTAGACACTTTGTTTTTATTGTTTCATGCACTGTTGTGTTTTTCTTGGAGCGTCTTAGTTTTTGTTTTTGTTTTCTTGAATAAAGTAGTTTGGACCTCTGTTTTTGCTGTGTTGTTGCAAATAAGTTGATTGGTGTTGGAGAGGATTAGAAAGTTCTCGCTTGACTAGTACAAGAGGAGCTTTCTTTGACTGTGACTTAGAATTTATCATGTCATGCTAGATGTTGTTTTGACTTTATGTTTTGTGATTATTACTGTAGCATGACTTGTTCCAAACAATTGGGATTGCTTAATGTGCCTTGAAGGAATCATGCGTTGTTTTAGCATACAAAACCATAGTATTGCGGTATTCTCCTTTGATGCTTTGTTTGGGTTGATTTGGCGCATGCTCACACCATGTTATGGCTATGAACAAGTCACCATATCCTCCATGATCATTTAGTCCTTGACTTGTAGTACCACATTATGCTTTGATTAGTAATGATTTGTCGCTCTGCATGATTATGGCCATTATTGCTCTCTTAGTTGGTCGCTCCCAGCCTTTTGCTAGCCTCCACATGTATGAGTAAGCTCTACTCATGCATCCAACTCCCAAGAAACCAAGTTATTCCAAAGTGTCCACTATAAATTCCTATGCATGGTGTGTTACACCATTCCAATTATATTCTTGTTTTCATCTACCTTCCAATTAAAAAGTCTTTTTGTTATGTGAAAACTTAGTGATTAAAGCTCTCACAAACTTGATGGAACACTTTATTTTTCTTCCCCCTAAATAAAATTGAACCATTGTGTTATCTATGTTGTATATGCTTGCACTTATACGTTGGAATTAGAAGAGTCATGCTGTCACGGGGAACGCTTTCAACATTGCACTTGTACTTTGTACACAGTTGATATCATGCTCTATTGTTTATGGATGTCGTCGGTGTGAAATAAAAGGGGAGCTTGTAAGTCCATGGAGTTATGTATGTGTGTTAGAGAAATGTCTGGGCCGCTAGCCTAAGCCATGCCTAATCATGATGGAAACTTGCAGCATCACCATAGTGATCAATCTATGAAGCTTTCTTCTTATAAAAAAGAGACATTGAAAAGAGGAAAGAGAGAAAAAAGCACCATTTTCCCATGGTAAATAATAAGATTGATGAGATGCTCATTGTCTGCTTGTCTTGTCATTTTGATTATGGGATAGCTCCTGTATCATGTGCAAGAGGTACCCCGTTGGCGGTTCTCTATGATACACATGTACTTACTATGACAAAAACTTACAAGTGACTAAAGTTGAGTAGCATGAGGAGAGGCCCTCGTATTCAAGGTACATGAGATTGCCAACTTATACTTTGTCAAGCATATACTCCATAGTGTGTTCACCTTAACCTTAATCACTTCAAGATGCTTATGATAGGGGCAATGAGAGCTCAAAGCTAACAAGTACCATAATTTTTGGAAGCTCTTTTTGAGACTTGAAATCCCTGCTTCCCTGTGAAGGGCCTTTCTTCCACCATTATATTGAGTCTCCACCTTCTATCCTTAGGCACCAGTTAAGAGAGCATAGTTGCCATTCTTAGTTCTATGTGCATTGTCCCAAAACTTATTGATTGATGCATATTATTGATATTGCTTGTTCTTGAACTATTTGTATCTAGTCACTCTTATGAACTTTGAAGGTGTCCTATGCATCTATTTGTTACTCCATGAGGGACAAGCTTAATGCCAATATGCTATGTTTTCTACATGTGAAACAAACAAACGTCCTTCAATGCATTGTTATTCATGATCTTTGTTTGTAACCTTTCATGTTGCATGCATAGTTACTTTGTCTTATTGTTAGAACTCCATCTTTCATGCTCATGTTTAGAGTTCTTTGATCCTTGCTTTCAATGCTTGCAAATGGTTTGATCTTGATTTTGATGGTGCATGTCACCTCAAAAATTATTCTTTTTATCACTTACCTACTCGAGGACGAGCAGGAGTTAAGCTTGGGGATACTTGATACGTCGGAAACGTATCTATAATTTTTGATGTTCCATGCTTGTTTAGTATCTACTTTGATTTTCTTTGTCTACACTTTGAGGTGTTTTTATATGTTTTCTGGTACTAACCTATTAACAAAATGCCATAGTGCTAGCTACCAGTTTTCTTCTGTTTTTGGTTCCAGAAAAGGAAGAAAATCAATATTCTCGGAATTGGACGGGACAAAAGCCAAAGTCAATATATTACCATGGGGAACACGAAGCCAGAGTACGAGACGAAGAAGAGCCACCAGGGGGCCACACCCCCTGGCCGCGTGGCTAACCCTAGCCCGCGCCTAGGGGGTGTAGCCACCCTGGGTGCCCCCCTGCCTCACCTCTTCGCCTATAAAGAGCCCCCGATACCAAAATCATAAGTACCCGATCAATATTCCATGAAACAGTCCGTAGCCGCCGCCACCATCGTCCCTAGATTGGGAGGGATCTGAAGCTCTTCCCGGCACCCTGCCGGAGAGGAGATCATCCCGGAGGCCTTCTTCATCATCATGCCAGCCTCCGGTATGAAGGGTGAGTAGTTCCACCTTGGACTATGGGTCCATGTAGTAGCTAGATGGTTGTATCTCCTCCGTTGTGCTACCATGTTTAGATCTTGTGAGCTCCGTTCATGATCAAGATCATCTATTTGTAATCATGCATGTTGTGTTTGCGAGGATCCGATGGATATTGAGATTATTATGTCAGATTGATTAATGGTTTTGTCTTATTGATTCTATCATGTTTGTGTTGTTTGTGATCTTGCATGCTCTCCGTTTCTAGTAGCTATCTTGGCCAAGTAGATGCTAGTGACTCCAAGAGGGGGTACTTATGCTCGATAGTGGGTTCATGTCTCTATTTAATCTAAGGGAAGTGACAGAAATCTCTAAGGTTGTAAATGTGCTATTGCTACTAGGGAGAAAACAACGGTCTCTTGTTCATGGAACAAGTGGATTGTTTGCCTTACACACTTTGCTTATAGCAGTTATCCGTTGCTTGCAACTTAATACTATAGGGGGTTCGGATGATAACCTGAAGGTGGATTACTAGTCATAGATGAAGTTGGATGGAGGTCTATGTATCTTGTTGTATTGCCCAATCGAATCTCATAGGATCATGATTGTCTAGTATTGTATTGTTATGCCTTACTCAGTCCTGTCAATTGCCCTGCTGTAATTTGTTTACCCAGCATGCCATATTTGTTTATCTTAAGGAGAACAACTCTAGTGAACTATGGACCTCGGTCGAATCTTTACCAATTATACATCATCCATTGTTACTGTTTACTTTTCTGCAAACCACTATTACCTTCCACACCATACAGTTAATCCTTTGTTTTCAGCAAACCGGTGAGATTGACAACCTCACTGTTCATTGGGGCAAAGTCTTGAGTTTGTGTTGTGCAGGTTTCCAGTTGCTTGCAACACCTTTGAGTCGTTTCCTTCCTCCTACTGGTTCGATAACCTTGGTTTCTTACTGAGGGAAGAACTTGCTGCTGTACTCATCATACTTTCCTCTTGGGGTCTCCCAACGAAGCTCTACAATGATCTGAGCCGCATCAGCTATCAATAAGATTTCATTCTTAAACTCGGGAAGTCCTTGCCCTGAATTTGCTGATAGTCTCTTAACAAGAACATCCTACCCATTTGGTAAGTTTCCCTAGAGCATTCAGCACTATGTCAGATTTTCAACATAGTATGACATTAGATAATACAACTATACAAGTGTAGAAATAGATTGAGATCCAAAAAATATAAAGGAAATAAGTCCCCACTATTTTCATAGACAATTTCTTTACAATATGTTTGTTTGTCCATTTTCTATACATATTGAAAAACTACAAGAAACTTTTAATCAATTGAAGCAAACACCTGAAAACACATGAGCATATGTGCATCTTACCAGAGAACTACTAACCAAATGTATAAGTGTCCAATGACAGGTAAACAGCTTTACCACAAAATCTATACATGTTTCTAACTTTCTGTTTAGGATGGTTAGGAAGTCTTTATTATATTTCAGTTCCTGAGAGAGATCCATCTTATTATGGACTTCATGAGTTTGAGATTTGAAAAAGGAGGATCTGGAGATTCACTGCCTACAACCAGGCACCTTTAGAATCTGCATAGATGAAAAAACTTATTAGTATAAAAAAATAAGGGTGTGTATGAGTTAATCATCATTACCAAGGGATACGGCCACTGGTGTATGTGTTCCATTTTCTTGGACATTGATATTGGCAGGATCAACAACCATATTTTTCTGACCATAGGCTTCATGTTGGCTCTTTAATATCTCGTCCCTATTTTTTGAATATTGTTCCCTCTCCCGTTGCCACTTTAGTCCCATAGGGCTTCATGCCATCTTCTCCAAATATCATCTGAATGTAAACCTCGAAAAGAACTTCCTGAACATGACTTTTCTTATGCACTAAAATACAAATACAAAACTATGTCTATTCACTGAATCATGGAGATGCATGATACTGAAGCAAAAAATAATTATTGTTGTAAGTATGTAACACACAACTGTTGATAACTGAATACAGATTAAGTTGAGCTATCTATAAATGCAGACTAATAAAATCATTCTGATGTGCCTATTATCTCTCTTTTCTTTTGTTCTGTCAAATTATTTGTATATCCATCTTGGATAATCAAAGGAGGATTATTTGAAAATATGCCAAGAAGTCTAAGTTGCTAGGGAAAAAACAACCACACAATCATGCTCACTTAAGATAATCATGTAAGAGAATGCAATGGTTTTTTCTGTTCATATATTTCTCATATCTCACCTCCATTTTTGTACTTGTAGAGGGTAGATTAGCTTACCTTGCTAATCAACTTACTGAATTTGAGTAGAAACAGGGGAACAACACTACTTTCTTGTACTACAAGGGAGATTTAATGATAATTAGTCATGTTTTTTGTGCCCATGGATCACTCTATCTATGTTTATTAGATCTCATTAATTGTTTAGCTGTTTTTTCAAATTATATGTATATCCCTCTTGGATAATCAAAAGAGTATTATTTGACAATGTGCCAGGAGCCGAAGCTTCTAGGAAAAACATATGGGTACAAACTTGACAAGTCTCACATATTTGCTGTCAATATGTTTGATGACTTTGAGGAGTACATGAAAGTCCCGGATGAATGGGCACCTGCTGAAATCAAGCCTATACTCCTGGGGTAAGTTTATCCAATCTATGCGCCTGGATAGAATATGTTGGACAAACCTACTTTTCCACGTAGCAAATCGTGGTCTTACTTTTTTTGACATTTCCGACTTTCCATATATTCCAACTGACCACCAACAAAACCTCACTTATGCCTTACTTATTCAAATATGTATTGCATTGGTTAATACAAAGAGCAAATAATATTTAGATTTGGTTAATATACATCTTTTGATATGCTGACATTGATGGTATTTTGGTACATATTGGTCATTCCAATGCACATGCTTTACTTATGAGCAGTGATGTACCCGAGAAAATAGGTAGGGTTTAGCAAGAAGCTGAGGGCTGAGGCAGAGCTACATGGTTTAGTTTGTCATTGCAAAGGAGATGCCATGAACTGATGTATCCGAGAGAATATGGAGGATTAACAAAAAACTGATGTAGAGCTACACTGTGAAGATATATGCAGGCCCAAACAGAAAATGAAATGCATAAACAAGGTAAGATTAAAATTTCTGCACAGAAACTGATAACCGTGGCTGTCGTGCACACACGCAATCTATTCACACCGATGAAGGTTGTCTGATACTTCAAAACGTCATCAGTTTCTCCATAGTATTGTTGTAGCCTGCAAGTAATTCAAAGCTCTGCAATCAATTTATGCATAATAATATATAGAGGTAATCTTATGACCCCTGTTATGATGATTGAAATTGTGTCGTAGATTACCAGTCTGATGATTGAAATTGTGTCGTGGATTAGCCCTATTTTGATGATTCAAAATGTCACTAGTCCCCTGTATATAGTTAACTGATCACTGTGTTTTACAGGATGGCGAAAGAGGAACAGCCACCCAACCGATGGTGTGGTGCAGGATGTCAAGGCCGTTCTACAGGAAAGCGACAAGTTTGCAGTCGTTGGGGTCGAGGGAGATGAAGAAGGAATGAGGGAGGAATAACCACCCACTCGACGTGCGGTGCAGGGCTACAAGGTTGCCCTGCAGCGAGGTGACGGGGCTGTTGACGGCGTCTGGAGGTGGCTCACAGTGGCTCATGGTGGCATATGGAGGTGGCTCATGGCGTGCGTCTGGCAGTGGCTTGCGGCGTCTGGTGGCGTCTGCCGCTTTCGCGAGCCAAGGATTCCGGTTGTCAGGATTTGAGGATAATTTAAGGCGATTGCACTCAGTTTCCTTTTTTAAAGGTCATTAGAATTAGATTTACGTGATCATCGGATGGGCCTAATTATAGGGTGTGCAGAACCACGTCTGGGAGGGATTTCCTGTGCCGGTGGAATGGTCTGCCAATGATAATTGCTAAGTGTACAAAGAACCTGATTGGATTAATGGTGGCTGTTAGATTGAGTTTATTGGGCCTAATCGTGCGATGTTGATTGGTACGTGTGAGTTGAGCTGGATACGCGTAAAGATCTTGTTTGCTTGTTTAATAGTCACTAGTGGAAACGAGGCCTTTGGTTGAGGTCAGAAATGGGCTTTAACACGGTTCTCCTATGAACCGGTGTTAAAGGGGCGCCCGTACCAGCGTGGTCCAGAAAGCAAAAAGGAGCACCCCCTTTAACACCGGTTCGAGACACGAACCTGTGTTTAAAGGCCCTGCACCAGTGGCCCGCGCAGCCCCCCTTTAACACTGGCTCGTGGCTTAAAGCGGGTGCGCCTATATAACACACCGCAGCCCACACCCCTCTCTTTCATTTTTTCACTCTCTCATTTTGGAGCATACCAAGAGGGTGAGAGGTGTGCTAGTTTATATTTTTTCCTATGCACAAGAGGTGTTCGGTGAAATGACCAAGAGCTCGAAATAAGTTTTCTCGTTGCTCTTTCCTTCTCGGTCGAGGTCGGCAACTTTATCCTTTCATGTGTCATTGATGTACTATATAAATGGTCATCTCCCTATTAATTTTTGATATACTATATATTAATGCAGATGAACCGGCAATACGATGATCGACGCACTTCCGAGTACATTACAGTCCTCCAAAATTTCATCGTTGTGGCTAATGCAAACTGTTGTCACAATGGTTTTATGTGTTGTCTGTGTGTTCACTGTCAGAACAAGAAAGACTACTCAAATACCAGAACCATTCACGCCCACCTGCTTCGATCCGGTTTCATGCCCAGCTATAATTGTTGGACCAAGCACGGAGAAAAAGGGGTTGTGATGGAAGACAACGAATAAGAAGAGGATGATGACAACTATCATAATATGTATCCTGAATACGATGATACTGCAACGGGGGTAGATAATGAAGATCAAGAGGCAGCAGATGGGCCCGCTGATGGAAGACTCATATCTGCAACCTCATCACTCTTTCCCATGGCTTCCACCATACCACTAACCCCTAGGGAGGCAGAGGCGCTTTGCTCCTCGAACTACCCCTGCCCGCCGGGCTACTGCGTCCCCGTCGGCTCGATGCTGAGCGCCGAAGGCGTGTCGGTTCCTCCTATCCCTCTAGGTGTGGCGCGCTGGATGGCCATCACGAACCACTACTACTTCGAGCTCACGCCGGAGCAGCGGAGGAATCCCAGATGGCATCCCGACTATTTCCCGACTTGGAAAGCCTTCTTCGGGGATCGGCGTGAGAGGGCGCTCGCCAGGCACGAGGAGGACGGCCCACCTCCTCCGAACTTCAACGAGGCCGGCCGTCGGCTGTGGTGGCGCGATCGGACTCTCCAGAGCGTCATGACCTACGACACCGCCGCCGACTCTAACCCCCGCCTGCGCTACCCTCAAGTCCAGCCCATGCGTACTCAGCCTTCAAGGTTCAACTATGGCGACCCCAACGACGACAGAACGGCCCACCGTAGTCGGCGACTACTGATGGCGAGTATTACAGTGTGGCGGGAGCATGACTGAATCACTCCAACATTTCAAAACAAGTTCGGCCGATTGTGACTTAATCTGGATGTATCTTAATTTTCAGTTCTTCTATGTATCTTAATTTTCAGTCGTGCTTTGTTAGTTGCGTTATGTACTTTAATTCCAGTTCTATCGTAATAAAATTTTCTTTCCTTCCTTTTCGTCCCGCGCATTCTGCCTGCCCTTTCCCATATGTTACTAGTTTGAATAGTTAGAATTTTATTTTTTAAAAACAAAAAATATTTTAGGATTAATTATTCAAATACAAACAATTTTCATGTTGAAAGTTTTGTCAGATTCCAAAGTGTACAAAAGATGCTAAATTTAAATATCCAAACAATTCAAAAATGTTAATACAAAATAAAATATGATTTTCTCTAATAAAATATGGTTACATTCCTTTTCAGATGCTTAATATTTCTTAAGTTAGTTTTAGGGTTTGACTATTTTAATTTTGTCTTAATTGAATAATCAAAATTTATATGTAAGTGTTTTAATCATTTTGAAAAATTTCATCTAGAGTAACTATAAAATGTTTTTATATGAATGGATAGATCTTATTTTTCTGAAAATTATGATATATTATTCATATTTTTCTGAGTTACAATGAAAAAGATATGAATTTTCTTAATTCTATCCTATTTTTTGAACTAAAAAAGTCCCCACCTATTTAATGTACGAAATAAATGTCTCCCCTTTAACACCGGTTCCAGCCACGAACCGGTGTTAAAGGAGGGCATTTATTTCGTTTCACGCGCGCACCCCCCCTTTAACACCGGTTCCAGCCACGAACCGGTGTTAAAGGGGGGTGCACGCGCGAAACGGATTCCCCCCATTTAACACTGGTTCGTGGCTGGAACCGGTGTTAAAGGAGGGTTATAACGCAGCACGCGCCTTCCTCTTCCTCTTCCCACAGCCAGAATTCGATCGAGCAGAGGAGCCGCGGCCGCCTCATCGGTGCCTCGCCGTTTCCGGCCACCCTAGGTCCCTCTGAGGCCACCAAGAGCTCCGCCTCGCCGTGCCGGTCTTCCTCGCCAACGAAATCGAGCCCGGGCGCTTCCAATCGACCGCATCGCCCACTTCTTCCCCATCACTGACGTGCTCCGCCGCTCGCCTCGTCGTCGCTCCGGTAACCGCCTCGCCTCGCTGTCACCATCAATCGCTCCAGGGTGAGCATACGGTGCTCAGGCACCCATCTGAATCCTCTCTCTCTCGCTTTGTGTCCCGCTCGCGCCATAGCTTGTCGAGCGCCGCCGCTGCTCGTCGTCGTATGCCTTGCTCCGATGACCATCCGCATGCGGTGCCTCCACTAGCTAGCTCGCCTTGCAGCCCCCGTTCGAACCACATGCTTATCTCGCACGCGTGTGCTCGGAAACGTCGGCGCCGATGACCACCTGCTGGCGACGTGACGTCACGCTAGCGTCATCGTGACGCCAGCGCGTGGGTCAGCTCCTGGTCAAACCCCCCTTGGGTCCCACTTGTCCATGTGGAGGCCGATGTGGCTCTGAGGCCCACCGGTCAGCCACTGTGGCTAGCCCAGCCCTCTGTGTAAAACGTTTTAGGGCGTGTGCTGATGTCACAGTGACACATTAAATTATTTTAAATGATTTAAATAAATCTAGAAAATGAATAAATATTGGAAATTTAATAACTAATTAATTATACTAGTCATTAACCCATGCACCCGCACGGGCTAGTGATTCCAAATCAATACAATAGAGATATGGGTTATGTGAAAAAATATTCAATTATTAACTAATGTTGAAATATAAATAGGATAAGCTATAGGAATATACCTTTGAAAATCTCTTGTTTACATTACACTTGGGAAAATTTAAGATTATAGAGTTTAAGAACGGGAAACACAAACCGCAAAACCTGAAATTGTCACTATATGGTTACAATCGATGGATGTCATCGAGGGAGCAACACAATGGTCTAGCATACTTGATTTAAGCGGTGCTTTCGCCATGAATAGAAAACATCAGATATTCGACCCAATCATTACGTGAGAAAGAAGTTATTATAGAAGTAAAGAGTTGTTTCTGTAAACTGGTTGGAACAAAATACCGATGATTAGTACCAATATGGACCATCAAAATATCTTGAAGAGAAAGGTACAAAATTCAAAATCTTATCACATTATAGAAGTAAAGCAGTGCTCACCCGCCCCTCCGCTCGCTCGTACCCCCGCCGTCTCCGCAGCGTCAGCAGTCTAAGCCGCCTCAGCCGTCTCCAAGTTATCAGAATACTCCCCTGTCATCTCCGGCGTTTTAGCCATCTCCTGTGCGGCAGCCATCTCCGGCGCGCCAGCCATCTCCTACGCGTCAGCCATCTTCGACGCGCCAGCCATCTCCTGCGCGTCAGCCATCTCCTGCGCGTAAGCGGAAGAGCACTGCCACGAAGAGCATCACTAGCACTGCCACGAAGAAATCCGCAGGAAACCGTACGCCAAAGAGTTCAAGAAACTACGTCCCGCAACCTTCCGCCAAGCCATTGTCGGTATTACCATGGAATCGCAGCGACGAGGAGACCAAGAGGATCTCAGAAGAAGAGGTCAAGAAATTCTTTGCATCTAGACGGGCCGAGCCAAAGGAGAAACTAGATCCGGCGGTGGTGGAGAAGTTTTACAATAATCTTTTGAAACATAAAACCCTACTTGTGTCGGACTACGAGCGCCAGATTATGAAGGGGGGTGTAAGGCGGAGGGAGTCTGAAAGTAGCAGTCGTGTGGCACCCCAGAAAATAGTTTCCATGCCCGGAGAGCAGGAAAACCAATCATGCGCCCCGCTCCAAGTGTTCGACACACGGAACGCTCCTCTGGTAAATGATTACGAGGCAGAGCTACAAAGAAAGGCCAATGAGATGGGGATGACTTACATTGCATACTTGAACATCATGGGAGACAACTTGCCCAAAGG
This sequence comes from Avena longiglumis, assembly GCA_030063025.1. Taxonomy (NCBI): domain Eukaryota; kingdom Viridiplantae; phylum Streptophyta; class Magnoliopsida; order Poales; family Poaceae; genus Avena; species Avena longiglumis. The sequence goes on along the minus strand of CP125974.1, from coordinate 424,590,025 downwards.
CGATGCCAACCCCATACAGCCATGGAAGTATGGGAAGAATCTCGTCAAAAAAGAGGAGTTCAAGAATCTACCAACAAAGATGCGATGATTGCATAAGTGGTACCTTGATTTCTACAAGACGAGAAAGGAAGAATGGATCACGACGCATATAAGAGATCATATTTTCTTGTGCGGAGACAACGAGATCAGCTTCAACATTCAAGACTTGCATTTTCTATTCAATCAGAAGGAACTCGACAAAGCTGCCATCAGCCTTTATTGTGTGTAAGTACTATTTCTGTAATTTCTATCTTATCTCATTCAATTCATTAATTGCATGTATATATATGCTCACCATATATGTATATACTATTATGCAGGAAAAAAGTTATGAAATACATGAAAGGAGGCCCTTTTGATATTGTGTTCGTTGACCCAAATAGAGTTCACGAACAAGTGGTAAAACTCAAACCCAGGCAAACAGAAGATTTCTTGCTAACGTCTTTACTGATACAACAAACCAAAAGGGAAATACTATTGCCTTACAACTTCTCGTGAGTGTTACCCTCTCTTGTACACATTTTATTTCGGCTTACTCGATGTTAAGTGTAAATGATGAGTTATACTTGCGCAAGTTCCACTTTATTCTGTTAGTCATTCAAGTTGACTCAGGAAAAGTCCTTGTCATGGACTCGTTACGAAAATACCAAGAGCTATGGGCAGACTTTAAATAGATGCTTCAGAGGTAATTTCAATCATATTATCATACTAGATCGGCAACTTTTGTGACAACAAGTAATTAATTACTCCTTTATCTATTTTCTTTGCCGGACAGGGTTTGGAAAAGGTTCACGGGCAGGGCCGTGGGTGAATGGTCAGAAGAACTAAAATTTGTAGACCAAAATGTAAGTAATACTAGCTAGCTAGGTCTGCGTATCACTTTGATTCTGCTTCTAATTCCATTATATCATGTTTTATTGATTATTATTTTGATTGAACTCTCTATTCTCGTAAAGTGCGTGCATTAGGGACCCGACAATAACTTATGTGGATACTATGTTTGCGAGTCTATTCGCAACACGATATGTGCGACGGGCCAAGCCGCACTAGAACAACTTAGAGTAAGTAAACAAAGTACACAACATTATTTTATTACCATCAATTGTGTTGAGTTTTATTTCTTATATATATATTGACCCCATTTTTCATATATATTTAGATCGAACGAATACGGGACCAACTTCTACCATTTGACCGCATATGATCCATTTAAGAGGAATTGACGGGGTTCATACTTGATGAGGTCGTCACGCCTGGCGGAGAACTATTTAGATATCCACCAAAATAAACATGTACGGAGATGTTATATTGTATATATGCTTGAACGTGTTTGTCTTATACTTGATGCTTCAACGTTTACGGAGAATACTACAATGACGATGTTTGTGTATAATAATAGTTGTTTAATTATTCATGTACTCGTATGTACTGACGATGTATGTGTATACCTCTCCCGACCGATTCCCCCTCCCCTCATTCCCGTCCCCGTCGTGCCGTAGAAATACGTTCAGAACGGGGCGGCGGCAGAACTCTGCCGCGGCAGAGATTTATGCCGGTGTTAACGGGGGCCCTGAGCGCTGCGACAGCCCCACGTGCGCCACCCTTTAACAGCGGTTCGTATAAGAACCGCTATTAAAGGGGAGACCTCTAACACCGAACCTCCAACAGCGGTTCTACAACCGCTATTAGAGACTGGTCTGAATCGGTGTTAGAGGCGTGTGCACTAGTGAGTAGTGGAGACTAACATCTATGCGGTGCGGTTTGGGTTTTCCATGAATGCACTCCTAGGTAGTTAGCTGGGCCTTCCTTTTTTTTTTAACTAGAAAAACCTTCTATTACTTAACATGCTAAGCAAGATCGCTGGCAACAACTAGTTGTGCAAAGACTGGGCCTTCCTTACATGGACTGCTAGTCTTCCGTGATCTAGAAAACGGTTCGCACCCTGAATATGAAATGGTTTTTATCAATCTCAGTTCCTTAGTGACATGGAATTTGCATTTTAGCACCTTGCACGAGGGTGTGGATGTTTTTCTGGTTCATATACAAGGACTGTTTGATAGCCCGCAGCTTTTCTCGTCTCCTTGAAGACAGGTCATGGGAGATATGGCCACAGACATGAAAAAATAAGGTGTTATACACTTCTTTTGGTCGCATTGTTCGCAACGCATGAACTCTTTGATTAGTTGAGTGCATCTAATTCAGTGACCCATCCATACTAGCCCAAGGGTAAACATACTTATTTCTAGGACAACAAAGGCGGCCAAAAAGTAGAACGACAGTGGAGAGAGGGGCCATGTGAGGGTGCGTTGTAGGAGCCTGGCGCCCGGTGGCGCGCAGAGGCGACGCTCTAGTTCCTAGCACTAGTGCACACGTACCCCTCTAACACCGGTTTGGAGGACCCTCTAACAGCGGTTCCACAACCGCTGTTGAGGGTTCGGTGTTAGAGGGGGGGCCCCTTTAACACCGGTTCCTATACGAACCAGTGTTAAAGGGTGGCGCTGCGCATTTGCCCTTTAACACCGGTTCGTGTCGGAACCGGTGTTAAGAATTCTGCCAGCGGAGATTTAACCGTTTCTGCATGGCGAGAACTCTGCCTTGGCGAGCGGCCTAAATCTGCTTGGCATTACTCTCTGCCCGTATTTCTGCCGGGGGAGCGAGGAAATCGATCGGGCCGTATACTTATAAATCGTCATCGGTACATACAGTACATGAATAATTAAGCAACTATTATTATACACAAACATCGCCATCGGCATACATCGCCATCGGCACATACATACATCGGCACATACATCTACATCGCGGAGGTGGATATCTAAAGAGTTCTCCGCCAGCGTGACCTCATCAAGTATGAACCCGCCAATTCCTCTTGAATGGCTCGTATGCGTTCAAATGGTAGGAGTTGGTCCGCATTCGTTCGATCTGAATATATATGAAGAATGGGCGTCAATATATATATAAGAATAAAACTCAACACAATTGATGGTAATAAAATAATGTTGTGGACTTTGTTTACTTACTCTAAGTTGTTCTAGTGCGGCTTGTCGCACATATCGTGTTCTTGAATTAGCAAACATAGTACCCACATAAGTTATTGCCGTGTCCTTGATGCGCACTACGAGAATAGAGAGTTCAATCAAAATAATAATCAATAAAGCATGATATAATGGAATTGGAAGCTAGCTAGTATTACTTATTTTTTGCAATTTTTTTCTTTTCTTTTTATTTTGACCACATTCACGTCCTGATTTTTTTTTTTCAAACATTTCCAAGAAATAAAAAAAAATAAAAAAAATTATTGTTATTATTAATTAAAAGTTGCCGATGCGAATATGATTATCTAATTATGATTGCATCTCTCTAAAGTTGCATCTCTCTTTTTTCTTTTTTTTTTTTTCTTTTTATGAGAGTTTCTGACTTTGACTTTGAATTGAATGACTAATAAAGAGTAAATAAAGTGGAACTAACAGACAATAACTCATCACTTACACACTTAACAGTAAGTAAAAGTGTGTACAAGAGAGAGAGAGAGGAGAGGGTACTAGAAGTTGTAAGGCAAATAGTTTTTTTTGGTTTTTTGTGTTCAGTTGAGACTTCAAGACTTCTCTTCTGTTTGTGCTTTTTCTCTTTCTCACTTCACTTTCTGAACTCTATTTGGGTTCAAAAACCAAATGTCAAAGGCCTCCTTTCCCTGCATTCCATAACCCCTTTTTCTGCATAATAGTATATACATATATGGTGAGCATATATATATACATACAATTAACAATTAATGAGTTGAGAGTTGAGATAATACATAAATAGTACTTACACACAATTAATAAGTGATGAGTCGATAGTTCCTTTGATTGAATAGAAATGCAAGTCTTGAATGTTGAAGTCGATCGCGTCGTCTCCGCACAAGAAAATCTCATCTCTTATATCGATGATCCATTCTTCTTTTCTCGTCTTGCAGAAATGAAGGTACCACTTTCGTAATTTTGCATCTTTGTTGGTAGATTTTGAGGCTCCTCTTTCTTGACTAGATTCTTCCCATACTTCCATGGCTGTGTATGGGGTGACATCGCATTTGGGCAAGTTGTCTCCCATGGCGTTCAAGTATGCAATGTAAGTCATCCCCATCTCATTGGCCTTTCTTTGTAGCTACCCTCGTAATCATCTACGGGAGGCGTCCGTTTGTCAAACATTTGGGCGGGCGCATGATTGGTTTTCCTGCTCTCCGAGCATGGGAACTGTTTTGTGGGGTGCCTCACATTACTTTCAGTCTCCCTCGGCCTTGCATCCGCCTTCAAAATCTGGCGCGTAGTCCGGCACAAGTGGGGTTTCTCAAAAAGATTTTTGTAAAACTTCTCCACCACCGCCGGATCTATTTTCTCCTTGCTCGGTCCGTCTAGGTGCAAAGAATTTCTTGACCTGTTCTCCGAGATCCTATTGGTCTCCTCGTCGCTGCGATTCCACCGGAAACGCAATGGCTTGGCGGAAGGCTGCGGGGCGTAGTTTTTGAACTCTTTGGCGACGGTTTCTGCGGATTTCTTTGTGGCAGTGCTCTTGATGCTCCTCGTGGCATGCTCTTCCGCTTCGCTGAGAGATGGCTGAAGCACGGAGATGGTGTGGCCGGAGATGGCTGCCTTGAGGAGATGGTGACGGAGATGGCTAACGGGCGGAGATGGTGGGCCGGAGATGGGCAGCCGGGAGAGATGGTGAGCGGCTCTCACTGCTGGCAGCTGCGGAGGCAGCGGGTGCAGTGACCTCCAATTTGGAAGCACAATGTGTTCCTTCTTCCAAAGAATGGTTGTTTTCACTGCAAATTTGAGTTGAGTTTCCCCTTCACCGTAGCATGGTCAAGCTGTGCTTCCTCATATTCCTTCACAACCTCATCCACCCGACAATAGCATAGCCATCGGAATCGGTCGGCGGTGGTAAGTTCCACCAGCTACGGGAGGTAAGGCATAGCCGATACCACCTTAATGGATAAGCCCATTAATCTCACATGCAGCTCAGCGTGTTCGCTCTCCGTGATCTCATCAGCGGGGTATCGAGACCCGTCATTTCAAGCGTTGGCTGCCGTTCTCCGTGGAAGCCCTGCTTTTCAGTGATGCGGGCCGGGCAGCTTCAATGAGGCTCTTCATGCGGCTGAGATGGGCGGTAGCTTGATGGCTCTGTTGTGCATTCACTTGCGTCTGCGCCGCAAGTGCATGTTCTATCTGTGTCATCCGATCAGACGCTCTTTTCTTTTCTCGCGCCATCCGTAAGAGTCGCTCCAGTCGGCAAACCCATCCTTCCACGTCCTTACCCACATGCCTCGTGCATGTCCAGAGTGTTCTTTTTACCGATGGCGGCGTGTGAGCTGGTCATTCTCTCTGTCGGGATGGAAGGTCCCGGATGTTTCCTCGTATGCCGTGATGAGTTGATGTCGGGTTTGGCAAGGATGGTTGGGAAGATACACAATCCTTACGGGTCCAACCTTGCCCGATTCCGTAGAACCAAGTCTTTGCACGTAGGTCCCACTCATCTGTATGGGGTGTGATCCCTCTCTGTGAGGCCCTCTCGGCTTCCTCCCACTTAGGCCTCTCGAGATATGTAGCCACACGACCCGTCCTCTGGTGATATTCCTTCTTGAGGGCATTAAGCGTATTGGTTTCGACCTCTTTTTAGCTATAGCACTTTTTATATGTCTTAAATTCGGGCGGTGAGGTCTTATCTTCGCATAATATCGTCTTGAAATTGAGTCTACTTGACTTTGACAAATTTGTTCAATTTTGTCTTCGATTCTGGAAAGCATCAGCCATCTTCTTTAGAGTCCACTCTTTGACCTTGTTCTCTATAGGGTTGTTTTCATCCTCCTCTGGCGGAAGGGTGAAATTTACCAACAACGAATTCAGCGTTTCTTTGGATCATCATCGACAAAGGTACCGCCCTTCTTTGGCTTATTCCAATTTTCAATTGTGATTGGGATTTGGTCCCTAACAAGAACTCGACTGACGTATAAATTTGTCTGCGGCCTTCTTGGGCTCCATCGGCTGCCATCAACACGAATTGCTTCGATCGTGAACTTTGCACGATCTTTCAACTTGGCTCGCGCCTCGCTTGCTCTTTTCAGTAGAAGAAGATGGTTCTGGCTGGTCGATCAGAGGGCTAAAAGAAGAAAGAAGCGTTAATTAATACATGTAGAAGAAGATTGTTGGTGGAAGTCGGATGAGGCTTAATAAATGCATATACCTCGCGGACTTTGTAACCATTAAATTGCATTCACGAGTCTTCATCTTCTCCATGACTAGTACTTGAGCTGTCGTCATGTCCCTCCAAGTTCGAGATATTGTGAGGTGTCCTCATCAATAATGTTCTCCATTATTTCTTCTTCTTCAAGGTTTCTACTAAGTGGATCCATAGTTTCTAAAACAATAATATTATCACACAAATATCGTAATACATCTATTGAAATGCTCAAGCAAGGGCGATGATATGACAGGTTAAAAGTATTGAAATGTAACCCTAATACATGCTTGGTCATTTCAAACCCTAATTCGGAGAAACAGATTCATATGAGAGGGTACATTTACTTCTTCTAATTAACTTGTCATCAAAGTTGATTAACATAGCATGGTTATTATAATGCTATATTGACAACGAGAGGTGGCGGCGCTAGGCGAGAGGGGCGGGTGCGTGGGGTGTGCGTTCGAACCAGACGACGTGATGGTCTACCTAAAATGGGCGACACACCCTCGGCGTGTGTAGGCTCAATGAGGACATAGGAGGTCGGTCGGCGGCATAATGGTGGCGGTGGTCGTGGCACAAAATATACACATGCATATACAATACACATACAATACAATATTTCCTATAGGAATCCTATAGGAATCAATCCTACAAATCAAACAACCACCATAGGAAAATTTCCTATAGGATTTAATCCTACAAATTTCCTATACAAATCCTTTGAATCAAACATGCCTTACTTATATCAGCGGGATGGCGTGGCGGCGGCAGCGAGGGTGGTGTGCGAGGCGGCGAGGCGGACACGTGGCGCTCACGGTGGGGTGACGTTGGTCTCGTCGGTGGCGGTGCTCGTCGGACGGATCTTGGCGGTGCTAGCGGCGTTTAGGCGTGGCCTATGAGCTCAAGCGGCGTGGCGGCAGCTCTGCAGGGGAAGAAGGCGAGGTGGTCGATTAGGGTTTAGGCGTGGCCTATTATAATATCTTTGCTATAAGCTATTTTATTTTTACTCCACATGCTTCTAATTCACATGTGCAAGGATTAAGGCCTAGATCGTCGGTCGATGTCATCTCTACACTTTTCTCTCCTGTCAGCTGGACCCCACCGTCATCCCTAACCTCGACCATCCATCTGAGCAAGCTCACACGAGGGGGAGGGGCTCGGCGCCCTCGCCCAGCCAGCTTCGCCTCTGAACCGATCCCGCCGCTAGGACCTCCCTCGCCCTCGCGTCCCCTTCGCCCCTCCCGCCTCGCTCACGGGATCCCTCCTGCGGCCGCTCCGCCGCCAAGGCCATCCCACCTTCCTCCTCGACCACCTCTGGGCGCTTCCTGCCGGCGCCCGGCTCGCCCTCCCGTGAGCTCCTCCCAGCAAGCCGCCGTCTCCGCCCTGCACCCGCCCGACCGCGTAGGCCTCCCGGCTTTGACCCGCCTCGCCGTCGGATGTCGACCATCCTCCCGTCGGCCTGCCCAGCCGTTGCCTCGGGCGTGGCGGCCTTCTCCGGCGCGCCCGCCATGAGCACCGTCGCCGTTTCCCGACCCTCTGCAGCCACCCCTCGCTCGGCGATGCAGCTACACCACCGCCGTGGCCTCTCTGCGCGACACCGTCGTTCCGCCTCTCGCCGATGGCCAGCCGGTGGTGCGGGCGGCAACCTGGCGTGGGCGGGTTGACCAGCCTCGTGCACGATGGCGCGGGTAGCTCCGGGCTGCCATGGCGGGCTTCGCGCCTCCATGTGCTGGCGCCCATACGCCCACCCGTCGTTCCGCCTCGCCGATGGCCAGCCGGCGGCGGCAGCTTCTTGCCGTGAGGCCGAAGCGGTAGCGGCGGCAAAGAGGAAGAGGTCGGGCGAACCTCGGCGGCAAGGCGGGCGTCGAAGCAGCGGCGTTTGGTAGGCAGCGTCGGGAGCGAAGCGAGGCGTCGAAGCGGCAGACGAACCATGTAAATGGCCAGCGTCAAGTCGGGGCTGTCGATCGATCTTGTGGGAGGAGGGAGGAAGGTGAAATAAATAACCCCCTTTAACACGGTTCGTGGTGGAACCGGTGTTAAAGAGAATACTTCTTAACACCGCCACGAACCCGGTGTTAAAGGAAGTATTATGATACCTTTAACACCGGTTCGTGGCTGGAACCGGTGTTAAAGAAACATTTAATTCAGGGCTTTTTAATTGAGGGGCTTTTAATTCAGGGCTTTTTAATTGAGGGCTTTTTTAATTGAGGGCTTTTTAATTCAAAATATGAATAATATATCATAATTTTTAAAAATAATATCTATCCATTCATGTAAATCATTTTATATTTACTTTACATGAAATTTTTAAAATAAATAAACACTTATTTCATGCATTAAAGGGCTTTTTAATTCAAAAATATGATATGAATTTAGAAAATTCATATCTTTTCATTTCAACTCGAGAAAATATGAATAATATATCATAATTTTGGAAAAATAATATCTATCCATTCATGTAAATGATTTTATATTTACTTTACATGAAATTTTTAAAATAAATAAACACTTATTTCATGCATTAAAGGGGCTTTTTAATTCAAAAATATGATATGAATTTAGAAAATTCATATCTTTTTCATTTCAACTCAGAAAATATGAATAATATATCATAATTTTCATAAAATAATATCTATCCATTCATGTAAATGATTTTTATATTTACTTTACATGAAATTTTCTAAAATAAATAAACACTTATTTCATGCATTAAAGGTGCTTTTTAAGATATATAAAAGAACTGAAAATTAAGATACATGGCGATTAAGTAACAATCGGCTAAGGCGAACTGAAAATTAAGATACATAAAAGAAATGAAAATCAAGATACATGGCAGATTAAGTAACAATCGGCGAACTTGTTTCGGAATGTTGGAGTGATTTAGTCATGCTCCCCACACTGTAATACTCGCCTTTGTAGTCGTGCGTACTACGCCATCATCGCTGTCGTCCGGGTCACCGTAATTGAACCTCTGGAAATACGCGTGGGCTGGACTTGAGGGTAGCGTGGTGGCTGGACTTGAGGGTAGCATGCAGCGGGGTTAGAGTCGTGGCGATGTCATAGGCCATGACGCTCTGGAGAGTCGACCGCGCCACCATAGCCGACGCCGGCCTCGTTGAAGTTAGGAGGAGGTGGCCGTCCTCCTCGTGCTGTGGCAGCCTCTCATGCCGATCCACGAAGAAGGCTTCCCAAGTAGAGAAATAGTCGGGATGCCATCTGGATTCCTCCGCTGCTCCGTGAGCTCAAGTAGTAGTGGTTCGTGATGGCCATCGTGGCGCCACACCTAGAGGACAGGAGGAACCGCACACCTCCGGCCTTTCGACATCCGGGACGGGGACACGGTGGCCCGTGGCGGGGTAGTTCGAGTCGCAGCGCCTCGCCTCCACAGGTTAGTGCTACGGTGGAAGCCATGGGAAAGAGTGATGAGGTTGCAGATATGAGTCTAGAGATGTGCAATGACAATGGAGGCCAACCCCTACATATATATATAGTGAACTAGCGGGAAGAAGCTGGAGGGAAGAATGGCGGGAAGAAAAATGGCGGGAAGAAAAATGGCGGGAAGAATGGCGGGAAGAAAAATGGCGGGAAAAAATGGCGGATGAACCTTTAGTCGGTTGGAGACACCAACGGGACTAAAGATGAATTCTAGTCGGTTGGAGACACCAACGGGACAAAACGAAATCGACACTAATAATAGAGGTGAGTGCATGTCGACATTATGTCGTGCGGCGTGTACCTCAGGATGGTGTCACCAACGGACTAAAGATGAACCTTTAGTCGGTTGGAGACACCAACGAGACAAAACAATCGACACTAATAATAGAGGTGAGTGCATGTCGACATTATGTCGTGGCGTGTACCTTGTGTCCGGATGGTGTCACCATGGGACTAAAGATGAACCTTTAGTCGGTTGGAGACACCAACCGACTAATAATAAAGGGTGAGTGTCGACATTATTTTGTAAGTGTCAACACTATGTCGAGCTGCTTGTACTATAAATAGGCATCCTTGTGAGTCCAGTCCTCCGGCCGTTTGAGGCGGGGACACCACTACGCGATTTCAGGAGATGCCGAGCCAGATCCTCGGCATCTCCGAGAACGTCATAGAGGCACTCCTAATATGTGAAATTAGTTAGCTCCACTGTATTGATCTAGTTAGACAAGTTACAAAGCTGCAAGATGGTTTTCGAGAGGGGACACCACTACGGCCAGTTCGGGGAGATGCCGACGAGCCGATCCTCGGCATCTCAGAAACTGGTCATAGAGGCACTCCTAATATGTGAAATTAGTTAGCTCCTGGTGTATTGATCTAGTTAGACAAGTTACAAAGCTGCAAGATGGTTTTCGAGAGCGGGACACCACTACGGCCGATTCGAGGGAGATGCCGGGAGCCAGTCCTCCGGCATCTCCGAGAAACTGGTCATAGAGGCACTCCTAATATGTGACCGCTGCGTTTGGAGATCGATCTTAATGGTAAGTACGAATCGGGACAACTTCTTCTCATACTCGGTCCATCCACAAAACATGACTAACACTCAAGACATGTATTAAAAACATGAACTAGAGTTACATAATATGAGCATGAACTTCTTGGCATATGCCCTTCCTTATGATCGCTTCAGTCGTAACCATGGAGCATCTTCTTTACTTAACGGAATGCTTGGGTCAGTTTTCCTTTGTGAAGGGCGGAATTTCATCAAACTTATTATAATCTTCGACATATGCATCTTGTCCTCGATTCCCACGATGTTTCTTTTCCCTGAAAGAACTATGTGACGCTTTGGCTCATCATATGATGTATTCGTTTGCATATTTTTTCTTTTTTTTGGTCTGGAGGACATGTCCTTCACATAGAAAACCCGAGCCACATCATTGGCTAGGACGAATGGTTCGTCTAAGTTCTTCATAAGATTGTTGAGATCCACCGTTGTCATTCCGTACTTCTTGTCTACCTCAACCCCTCCTCCTGTTAGCTTGACCCATTTGCATCGAAACAAGGGACCTTAAAATTAGGTCCATAGTCAAGTTCCCATATCTCCTCTATGAACCCATAATCGTGGTCTTTTGCCCATTGTCTTCTGCTGCATCGAGCGGACACCACTATTTTGGTTGGTGCTCTTTTATCTTGGCCTATCGTGTAAAATGTATTCCCATTTATCGTACCCTTGGAAAGTACATCTGATCGAAGGCGGTGTCACAGCCAACAAGTACAATTGATCTAACAGTGGTGTTATTCGTGAGAAGTCTTTGCCACCGCCAAAACTCGCCATGTGTTCACTTATAATCCATTCATCGATCGCCGGGTGTTTGAGGCGTATTAAATTCTTGTGTTCATTGATATACGGGCAACCAAGATAGATCTTTGTAAAACCGTGTAGTGTGCTTGATTGAGAGAATGCCCGTCCCTACATATCATTGCTTTACATCCTAGGGTGCCTTTTCCATGCGTCTCCCCTCATGTCGTGATTCGGAACACCAATCGCCTTAAGGTCGGGAATAAAATCAACCAGAACTCAATGACCTCCTCATTACATAGCCCTTGGAGATGCTTCCTTACGGCCTAGCACGGTTATGAACATATTTCTTTAAGACTCCCATGTACCTCTCAAAGGGAACATATTGTGTAGAAATACAGGACCGAGAATGGCAATCTCTTCTACTAGGTGAACCGGAGATGCGTCATAATATTGAAGAAGGATGGTGGGAACACCAACTCAAAGTGACAAGACATTGGGCCACATCTGTTTGTAACCTGGTAGGCTTTACGGATCGATTACCTTCGAGATATTGCATTGAGGAATGCACATAGCTTCACAATGGGTACTCGAACATTTTCGGTAGAAGCCCCTCAATGCAATCGGAAGCAATTGTGTCATAATCACGTGGCGATCATGAGACTTGAGGTTTTGGAATTTTTCTCCGCCATATTTATTATTCCCTTTATATTCGACGAGAAGCGGGACCTTGATCTTTTCGGACATTCAAAAAGATTTCCTTCTCGCTTTGGTAAGAGCGTAGTGGCGGAGTTAAGTGGCATCGTTTACCCTTCTCGTTCTCGGGATGCATAGGCTCTTGAGGGCCTTGACGTTGCTGGTCTGTCGTGCTTCCGGTGTATCTTTTGTCTTCCCATACACTCCTAGAAAGCCTAGCGAGTTCACGCAAACATTCTTCGTCACGTGCATCACGTCGATTGAAGAGCGGACCTCTAAGACTTTCCAATAGGGTAGGTCCCAAAATATAGATTGCTTCTTCCACATGGGAGCGTGTCGCATCGTCATTGAACAGATAGACTGCCGGGACCTTTTCCAAAGATTACTTCTAGGTCCTTGACCATACCAAATACCTCCTCACCGATGCGGAGGAGGCTTCCTCCGGGGTTACGCCAGACGTTTGAAATGCTTGCCTTTCTTTCTTCTTGGATGCGAGTTCGGAAGAAATCGGCGATACCCTAGGTACACAACCTTCTTACATTTATCCAAATATACACTTTCGGTATCATCTAAACAGTGTGTGCATGCATTGTATCCCTTGTTTGTCCGCCTGAAATGTTACTAAGAGCAATCATTGATGGTTACGAAAAGCAATGCTCGTAGGTCAAATGGCTCCCTTTGTGCTCATCCCACATACGTACACCTGGTTTGGCCCACAATGTAAAAGTTCTTCAACTAATGGCCTTAGGTACACATCAATGTCGTTGCCGGGTTGCCTCGGGCCTTGGATGAGCACCGGCATCATAATGAACTTCCTCTTCATACACAACCAAGGAGGAAGGTTATAGATACATAGGGTCACGAGGCGGTCTGTGACTGCAGCTCTGCTCACCAAAAGGATTCATGCGTCGTACTTAGACCAAACCTTAAGTTCCTTGCGTCACGTGCAAAGTCCGGGTACTCTCGCCGACTTTTCTCCACTGTGACCCATCGGTAGGTGTCTCAACATCGCGTCTTTCTTCTGATCTTCCATGTGCCATCGCAACAACTTGGCATGCTCTTTATTTACGAAGAGACGCGTTTTTAAGTGGTATTATAGGAGCATACCACATAACCTTGGCGGAACCTTCTTCCTAGGGCCTCGCCTCAACATCGCCAGATCGTCTCGTCGATCTTATACTGCTTGATCACGTGCATCCGGGCATGCATCCAAATTCTCGTACTTCTCACCGGTAGAGGATGTCATTAATGCATGTATCTTACGCACGTCTAATCCTAGAGGGCGGATAACCTTCTTTGCTTGGTATGTCTTGTCGGGCAACTCATTATTTCTTGGAAGAAGATTCTTCATTTTACCAACAACTTTGAAAATCTTGTCGGTCACACCATTCTCTGCCTTCCATTGCAGCAAATCCGATTGTGGCACCTAGCTTTTTGTGGCCATCTTCGCAAGTTGGATACAACAATGTTTTGTGATCCTTTAACATCTGCTCCACTTCTCCTTCTCCTTTTCGGTTTCACATTCTTCCTTTGCATCGATGGCCCGACCAAGATCGTCATCGGCCCATCCGCTCCCTCTTGATCTTCATTATCTACCTCCGTTGCATTATCATCATATTCGGATACATATTATGATAGTTTTCATCATCCTCTTCTTCTTCGTTGTCTTCCATCACAACCCCTTTTTCCGTGCTTGGTCCAACAATTATATGGGCATGAAACCAGATCAAGCGGTGGGCGTGAATGGTTCCGGTATTTGAGTAGTCTTTCTTGTTACGACGGTGAACACACGGACAGCACATAAAACCATTGTGACCACGGTTTGCATTAGCCACGATGAAATTTTGGAGGCCGTAATGTACTTTCGAGTGCGGCGGTCACCGTACATCCATTGCCGATTCATCTGCATTAATATGTAGTATATATCAAAAATAATAGGAGATGACCATTTATATATAGTACATCAATGACACATGAAACTATAGTTGCCGACCTCGTGAGAGACGGAAGAGCAACAAGAAAGCTTATTTTGAGCTCTCGGGCATTTCACGAACACCTCTAGTGCATATGAAAAACACAAACTAGCACTCTTCACACCCTCTTGCTAGGCTCCAAAATGTGAAAGAATGGAAGAGTGGGTGTGTGTGGGCTGGGGTGGTGTCTTATATAGCCCTGCGGTTCGTGCCACGAACCGTGTTAAAGAATTCTGTGAGCCAGTGCAGGACCTTTAACACCGGTTCGTGGCACGAACCGGTGTTAAAGGGGGGGCTCCTTTAATGCCGCAGAGGCCACGCTGGTACGGCCCCCCCTTTAACACCGGTTCGTAGAAGAACCGGTGTTAAAGCCCATTTTCGGGATCAACAAAAGCCCGCGTTTCCACTAGTGTAGAGTTGGCGGCGATGTAGACGCCCAGTTAGTTGCTCATGATACTAACTCGAGGCTGACCCCGGCACCGAGCAGTTTCCGATGGTTGGTGCAGTGCTCACTCTCGCTTGCTATGGTCGAAATTGAGTAGAGGTGAGACTATGAGTAAGGTTTAACATGTAGGCACAGTATAGTCAAATGGTAAAGAAAGAATTCGTTTATGATCACTGAATAATAGACAAAACTCCTCAAAGAAAACTTGCAACACAAAAGTTATGCGCAATGACAAGACGAAGCTACTTTTTAAAGAAAATTTCGAATGGTGGACCGAGTATAACAAATATGACAAAGATTGTCCAAAAAAATTCAAACAAGAACTCGGATTAGAGAATATATGGTTTTTTTAGAGAAGAGAATATACATTTAACAAAACTCCATGCCGATTGTCAGAAAAGAACACATCGTCTTTCTCATGTACCGGTTCTTTTTATCAAAACATGATGTGCTAATTAAAAGAGTTTAGAGTTGAGCATGTACAATCACACTCTGATGTACATACTCCATGATGTACGTACTCCATACGAACCTTTTTTCGTGAGGCTCTCGACGGAGGTGATCGGATCTACGCAGCCCTTGGCCGTTGGTTCCCCTGCCCTCCGCCTCCCCCAGGGTGGGAAAGCTTAGATGGGATGACTGGTCCCGTAGGGTCTTCGAGTTCTTCGTCTCCGGTGGAAGGATACCGACGGCGATGAGAATAAAGGTCCTTCAGTCTGTCCTAAATCGGTGTTCTTTCCTGAAGGAGTGTCGATAGGCTAGAGTTTGGAGTCGATCGTTTGGCATTAGGTCTGGCGTGTTAAAAGTTTGTCTACGGTGGCGACGTTCAGTGGAGAGGATGATGTCGCAGCGTATTGGTGTTCTCACGTTCCGGCTCCGCCAGATGAAGCTCAGCCAGGTACGGCTTCGTCACGGAACTTGTGAGTCTAGTGTCCCCTGCAGGAGTTGAAACACGCTTTTTAGGCTTGTTGAATCAATCTCTCCTAGGTCGATAACCAGTTGAATACGATCGTCTGGACGGAGCTGGAATTATCTTCCGGCCCTTCTCGGTACTAGCTTCTTCGGGACAGCGATCTCTTGAGATCGTGGTCGCCGGCATCTTTTGGTCTACATCGACAACTTCCCGGCCGCTGCTTATACAAGTGCCTGGGTTTTTTTAAGATTTCTCTGGCACAAGCTTTGCTACGCGGAAGGCCCAGAGACGGCATCGAGCTTTGTTCACGGCACGCCGTCGAGGGTGCAGAAGGAAGATTGTGCTATACTTTTTAAAAACTTATGTTTTATTTCTTTTTTATAAGGATGTTCTCGTAAGGGTTGGTTTTAGTTAATATATGACTTTATGTCTTTTCAAAAAAAAAGAAAAAGTTGAGCATATACAGAGGGGATCGGGGCAACCAACCGGGCGGATTTTTTTCCCCTCGGACCTGGAGATGATGCAGCCTGCTAAACTTTGCCCCAAATAAATTTTCTCAGATCTCTCACGGTCACGGGTGTCCATTCCTCATCTCCCGGAGTGACTTCACACACAAAAGAAATGAAACGAAGAAAAATGGCGACGGTTACAGGAGAGTGACACCAAAGCATTTGCGGTCAGTAAAACGACAGGGAGAGATGTTGGGCATCGTGGAGGCGTTGCCGTAAAGTTAAAATGAAGCAACAAAGCGGGCAGATGATAAAGCTATATCTGCCGCCCACCCACTATTTCTCCGGTCCCGCGCCACCGTCCTTTTTCGCACATCGCCACCTCGGCTCTCATGCATGTGGTGTGCTCATTCATTTCTCCTCCTCCTCTTCCAATCCTTCCTACGGGTCACGGGTACCTACCAACTCAAAAGGCTGCGATGACAACTCAAGATGTACGGCAACTACACACGAGACTATGATGATTCTAGCAAAATAGATGCAATTTGGAGTGTGTGTCACCATTGATTGGGCTCCTTCACAATGGCTGCCGGCAAACTTTGCTCGACCACGGAATTGCTATGGGTCCACCGATTTATTCACATTGGTCACATAAAGAACGTTTCATAATTGGTGAAAACTTCATTGACTGCAAAATCCAACAAAATGGAAATAGTACGAGATTTTCATCTTGATGCAAAATAATGTGGTAACAACTTACAAAGTAAAATATATGTGATGATCAGATTGTATATGTGAGACCAATTTCAATCCAATCACGTGGGTCAACGGCCTAAGGAGATCATGTAAAACAAACGCAATTCTTCTATGGTGTCTTGGGAAAATACATAAGTACATATAAAATTCCATCACAGTTGACCTCAATTAACCCCTCTACTTTATTTCAGCACTACCGTTCTTGGCATCTCGAGTGAAATTCTACCGTAGTCGGCAGGGTTCCACATCAATTATATAATCCGGTCACATACGTAAGTAATATAAATATTTCCACATTGAGTAACAAATACTTATAATAGCCATGTTGGAACACATAAAAAATCCAAACAGAGACAAATTATTTAATTAGATTTTTCAGATTCATCATATTTGATTTGACTACATTAAAATCATACCTCTCAATGGGAATACAACTTTCTCTTGAATGGTGACCGAACACACTTAATGTTTTATTGCACCACCAAATGTATTAGTGGCACAATCGGATCTAGGGGGTGGAGAGGGTGGTTTATGGGCCACCTTGTGATTTCCATGTAGCCTATATACCATAGAAAATTAAAAACAAGCAGATTTATATGAACAATTCCACTAGTATTAGACCACCCTGGCATATTGAGCTGGATTCGCAAGTGATTAGTGTTCAACAACCTGGTCTTCGAACACACTCTTTCACTTAACCCTTGTTTTTACGCAATGATGAATTGTCTTGTTTTTTTGCTAGGACAAGAGACAGCATACCAAAACATATACAACCGCTTATTTTCCATGTGATGTGAAAAAGGTAACTTTAAATGTCGCAGTTTGTTCATTGTAACAAAGAAAGTGCCACAATTTGTATCGTGTCACCCTTGTACAACCCCAACATTTGTGCACGTAGGTACAAACCGAAAGCGAGAAAAAGATTTTCTAGGGGTGGCCCAGACGTGCGAATTATTCCCCGCTGGCACGGCCGCGTAGACAGCGGGGCATCTCCCCCCTACCTCCTCTCCAGTCCTTGCCCAACTTTCCAGTGCGGCACCGGCCTCCTTTACATCTCATTCCCACCGTCACCGGCCACCACCCTCGCCGCTCCCACACGCTCGCGGAGCACCTATATCTCCCCCTCCTTCACCGGCACCGCACCCACCACTCACCCCCTCCCAACACTCTTCGCTTCCTTCCGCCGTCACCTTCCCCAGGTCTCCTCTTTGCTTCAGGTGAGCGTCTGTCTGTCTCGGGTCACCTTCTAGTCTCTTATTATCCCTGCTGTTTTCCCCCCCTTTTGCTAACTACGTAGTATATGTTAGTTAGAGATCGAGAGGTCGTTGCGGGCTTGCTGGCCGCGTTGTGGTTGCGAGCGTAGGTTTCGCCGGTTGTTTCGGCTTGTGTTTCTCTGTCACATGTTGGATCCGATCCGCGGGGTCAAGGGTTGCACGGCACAGATGCTGCCGCTTTATTGTTCTTGGGAACCCGTGGCACACTGGATATGTTGGTTAGTCTTACAGTAGATCTAGTCATAGTGGTGTGCTGCGCTACCAGGGTGTGAAGTCGCGCGTATTGTCTACCTGAATTGCAGATCTCTCCGAGGATTTGACATTTCACAGTCGGTTTGCTTGCAGTACTCATTAACTTGTCTTGATCCTTCATCTGCTATGGCGTGCGGGAAATCTGAATATTTGTTTCTCCACCTAAAAAATAGTTTGTGTCTTTGTTGAAAAACGAGAACAAGCAGGCCCATGGTGTCATTGTGTGTGACATGGCTTGGGCTGGGGGCGTGCATCTCAGGACGCAGAGATCGGGAATGTTCTCTGTCATATATAAAGTTTTTCTGTCACATGGCATTGGCAAAAATAACATGTTCTGTAATAAGTGAATTTTCCCTGGAAGTCCTTTCTTAAAACGAAAAGGGAGAAGGTAATGGATGTTCTCCTGCTTGATTAGAAAAAGACCTATGCTTCCCAACCAATGACACAAACATTACTTGTGGCGTCTCTGTTGCATCAATTTCAGCCTATGAGAGAAACCAAAATTGATTGAAAAGATACATGTGGATCAGTAACATGCCTTAAGCTACTACATAAGAGGTCGAATCTGATTCATCGGCTGGTGCTTCAGACAATGATGAATTTGAATTTTCTTGTATGAAGTCTACTGTCGGAATTCATAGAGTTTATATGTATTTTTTTACACTAAAAATCACTTACTCTAGTTGGATATAGAGATGTTTAATTCTTATAAGACTAGCACTTTTCTACGAATACCTTGTTTGAATAATCTCCCCTTCTTTTCAGATAGTTGTCTAAGTAATTACTGGAAATGTAATATCTCATTCAAAGATATATTTACTATATTTGTTAGACTACTCAAGGGAAATTGTACCTGTACCCTTCCAACTCGTGTTTTTGTAGGAAGAACGATTTATTTTTCTTAATCTTGTCAGATTGATCCGTATTGGTTGACAGTTTTGCCAGGTCCTGTTTCAATAAGCTGTTTTCCTGTATGCAGATCAATTAACATAAATGGCTGACGGAGAGGACATTCAGCCCCTTGTCTGCGACAATGGAACTGGAATGGTCAAGGTAATTGTGATCGCTTGGCATCATGTTCTCTAACACACTTTGTTTTTTGAGGACTGTTATAGTTGAATCTTAATATTTACTAAGTGTTAATTGCTTTCATCTTTCGTAGGCTGGCTTTGCCGGAGATGATGCCCCACGTGCTGTTTTCCCTAGTATTGTTGGCCGGCCACGCCACACTGGTGTTATGGTAGGGATGGGACAGAAGGATGCTTATGTAGGTGATGAGGCCCAATCCAAGAGGGGTATCCTGACTTTGAAGTACCCCATTGAGCACGGAATCGTTAGCAACTGGGATGACATGGAGAAGATTTGGCATCACACCTTCTACAACGAGCTACGTGTAGCACCTGAAGAGCATCCTGTTCTTCTTACAGAGGCTCCTCTTAACCCTAAGGCCAACAGGGAGAAGATGACACAGATCATGTTTGAGACTTTCAGTGTTCCTGCCATGTATGTTGCTATTCAAGCCGTGCTTTCCCTATATGCTAGTGGGCGTACCACTGGTAAGTGAACAAAGAATAGCTTTATTTATGTGCACATTCTCTTTTGCTGCTATCGAATCTTAGGTGGGTAGGAACAAACTGGATTTATGCTCCTTGATTGCTGATCATTGTGATTTTGTTTTGGTCAATAGGTATCGTCTTGGATTCTGGAGATGGTGTGAGTCACACAGTCCCAATCTATGAGGGTTATGCCCTTCCACATGCTATTCTCCGTCTTGATCTTGCTGGTAGGGATCTCACTGATTCCCTCATGAAGATCTTGACTGAGAGAGGGTACTCTTTCACAACCACTGCCGAGCGGGAAATTGTCCGTGACATCAAGGAGAAGCTTGCATACGTTGCCCTCGACTACGAGCAGGAGCTCGAGACAGCGAAGAGTAGCTCATCAGTTGAGAAGAGCTACGAGCTGCCTGATGGGCAAGTGATCACCATAGGCGCAGAGCGCTTCAGGTGCCCGGAGGTCCTCTTCCAGCCTTCCATCATCGGCATGGAAGCTCCTGGCATCCACGAGACGACCTACAATTCCATCATGAAGTGCGACGTGGATATCAGGAAGGACCTGTACGGCAACATTGTCCTCAGTGGTGGATCCACCATGTTCCCTGGTATCGCTGACCGTATGAGCAAGGAGATCACAGCACTTGCCCCAAGCAGCATGAAGATCAAGGTTGTTGCCCCACCAGAGAGGAAGTACAGTGTCTGGATTGGAGGGTCTATCCTCGCATCTCTGAGCACATTCCAGCAGGTGATGTGAAGTTACTTCGTGTGTCTGTTCATGTTTTTTGAGAACTTTCTGACATGTGTTTTCTTCATTTTTGTGCAGATGTGGATCTCCAGGACAGAGTACGAGGAGTCTGGTCCAGCTATTGTCCACAGGAAGTGCTTCTAGAGAGCTGTGGCCAGAGACTTATTTTCCATGCATACTCTTGTCTAGTAGCATTATTAGATGGTTGTTGTCTTGGACAAATGTTGGGCCGATGGCTTGTGTATGGGGAAGTATGGGTGTATTTACTCTTATCATGTTTGTAGCTTGGTTTGATGGATTTATTATTGGATTCTATGGCAATATTGATCATGATTCAACTCGATGCCGCAGCGGGCTTTTGCTTCTGCCTGAGCAAAGCTTGTCTGTCTTGCTTGCTTGGCAATGGCCAGCTTTGGGTTCCACTTCTGTTTGTATTTCTCTAGGTGTATTTAGGCCTTGTTTACTTATCTCGTATTCGCTAGTGTATTCACGGGATCAGATGGGATTATTCAATTTTCCAATCTTCTTGCTTTTGTCTAGATAAAAACTCTCCTCCACGGTAGAGTATTTTGGGACAAGAGTATCTGGAGATGTATTGGATGAGATGTATTGGATGAACACCGCATCTCTCCCATCCCCAAACTTTTAGGGGATAAAAATACTATAGAAGTAAACTTTCAGGGCTCAAACTTCGGCCGTGACCGGAATAGCTAGAGGAATTCTCTGGACCGGAATAGCTAGAGGACTTGGACCGGAATAGCTAGAGGAATTCTCTAGACTCAGCTTCAGTGACTTCACGATATCAAGTCTCAGCGTGATTTGCCCCTTTTATCCACCATCTATTCAGCGTGATTTGCCCCTTTTATCCACCATCTATTCTCAATGGGATGGACAAGCACGAATGGAGCCATTCTCAATCGGATGGACAAGCATGTCTTTTTTTTAGAAAAGAGTATGTATTAATATTACAAGAATACCAATTACACTCATTCTTTGCAACAACGCATTGCCCTAACGGCCCTACGGATACACACAACTAAAAAAAAAGAACTACAAAAAAGAAATGTCCCGCTATAAAGAACTAATCCTCAAAGCAACGACACTGACACCAATCAGAACAACACCAGTAGTCCTCCACTCCAATAACAACGCCTTCAAGAAGAAAACAGTGCCCAAGCACCGTCGTTGCTTGATCAAAGATCATATGTTTTTACCCTGAAGAAAGTTTTCGCTCGTAAAACAATGCCTTCAACAAGGTCATTGCCAGGCACAACCAGTTAAAGCCAGACCTTGGATTTTTACACTGCAAGGTAACATTGGGAACTCCTCCTGTGTTGTCTTCCTGCACCAACAGTCGCTGCTACGAATCCCAGATCACACAGCCAGTTATCCGTCGCCACAAAAACTGAAATCACCATCACTACCCTCATATTTCTGCTTTCCTGACATTCTCCGTATCTGACTTCACCATGGCTCAATGAATGGCACTTGGTGGGAACAAACAATAGAGCTTCGCAACGCTCCCGCTGAAACCAAACGGCTAGAAAAACAAGGTACCCATGACCGAATATCTTCCGATCCAGCAATTTCCAGGCATGATACGCCCATGGGAGTTCGCCGATGGAGCCTTCTGAAACTCGTCTCTCCAGTCCAGATCAACGAGGGCAGACATCAAGCAGATCTTCGCCTTTGTGCGAAAGAAACCCAAAGACCACCTCCTTTATTAGAGGCGACGCAGCGATCCCAACACCGTCGGCCGGTTTCCGATGAACTGATCGAGCAGGCCGACCTTCGGTTCCGATGAGCACGTAGACTGAGACCGTCGCTAAGGGCGCTCCTTCGCCTCCATCCTGTAGCACCGCGTCTGCCGCTTCCCCTAGATCCCGGCCAACGCCGCCCACGGTCCTCGCCGCCCCGGCCCTCGTCGCCCCGGCCCCGAGCATGAAAACCACCGCTCCACGCAACCCTCCTCACCACAGCAGGGTGATGCCGCCGCGCCGAGAATCCCGCCACCTAGCCGGACGCCGCCGCGTCCCGCTCACGCGTGCCGCTGCCGATCGTTGATCTTGGCCCGCGCCAAGATCTGGCAAACCAGGAGGAGAAGAGGGGCCCCGCCGCCACCGATGCCGAGCGGCTTTGCCGCCGGCGCATCCCGATGGCAGCGAGGAGGGAGGAGCAGTAGGGGGACGGGAGGCCTGGCGGCGCTAGAGTTCCCCATGGTCTCTCATGGGAGCGACGCGGGAGGGTACGGGAGTCGGGGATGAAACAGGTAGGGGGAGTCGGGAGTCGGGCACAAGAAGCTTTTGGCAGCCCAAACAAGCACGCCTAGATGATTCAGAACTTCAAATATTTATTATTCCCAAACCGTAGACTCAAATGTGCTGAAAATTTTCCATAATGGATAATACGATGTCTATGATTTACTAGAGTTTTTCAAAAAAATTTGGAAAGTTTGAATTTCAAGTTTAAAGTTCGGACAAAAATTTAAAATGCTTCTTACTCATAAACTATATGTCCAAATAGACTGAAACTTTACCAGAATGTATAATAAAATATGTGTGATTTACTGAGGTTTTTTAATTTTTTCTGGGTATTTTAATTTTTGAGCCATTTCTAGCTCTTGGGGCATTTTAGTTGTGGATTTCAGCAGCATTTTCAGTTAGTTTTTGCTTAAATTATAAGGAACAATTGGCATGATGCAAGTATAGCAAGTGAATTCCATACCCATATTAGCAAACATTCCGAAGTCACAAGAAAAATCAAGAAAGAACATAGAAGATCAGGCTCACAATATGAAGCATCTTCTCCAGCTCTGGACGCACTTGAGGAAGACGATTCTGTCGCGGGACGCGCCACTCGAACGTGAGGCTGTCCATCAATGGTACAGCCTGGTCTACGAGCAGGGGGCGAGTGGGTCGTTATCCTCGAGCAAGGGGTTGAAGTCGCCAGTTGCGGCGGCGCGGTGGGCGAGGCTATGGCCGAATCCGTGGCGAGGATGAGCAGGGCTGCGCTGACGCTCAAGCTCGCCTCTCTCTCTCTCTGAGAAAGGATAGAGATGTCGCCTAGAGGGAGGTGAATAGGCAATTTCAAAACTATTACGGTTTTGGCTTGATAGAATGCGGAATTAAACTAACGTTTATTTTACAAGCACAAAACCTAAATACACTAGGCTCAACTAAGTGCACCAACAACAAATTAAGCTAAGCAAGATAGCACAAGATAAATATACCACAAAAGATAAGCAAGATATAAGTATTTCAAGATCGATGGCTATCACAAGGAAAGTAAGCTCGGATATAGAGATAACCGAGGCACGCGGAGACGAAGATGTATTCCCGTGTTCACCACCTTTGGGAAGGGGGCTACGTCACGTTGGAGAGGTCTGAGGTTCCACGAAGAATTCCTCACGCGCCACAAAGGCTCACCTTCTTCTCCGAGTCTATCCCACGAAGGAATAGGCCCTTTCCTTATGGCTAGCTTTTCCTCCACTTCGGAGATGGCAAGCTCCACAACCACTTCACAAGATCCACGAAGGAGTAGCCCGGGTCTCTTCACAATCTTCCACGAAGAGGACACCGCGGCACCAACTGCCAAGCCAACTAGGAGGTCACCCTCCAAGAGTAACAAGCTCACGGTCTCTCACTCGAACAAATCATAATGGAGAGCTCAACACTTATGCAAGAATGCAAAGCAAGAACACCAAGGGTGCTCAAATCCTTCACTCTCAAATCCCACCAAAGCAACAAGTGCTAGGGAGGAATTAGAGAGGAAGAACAATGGTGGAAGTCAACAAATGACTCCAAGATATAGATCCAATGGGTTCCCCTCACTTAGAGGAGGAATTGGTTGGTGGGGATTATAGATCTAGATCTCCTCTTTCAAAGCCCTCAAAAAGATGCAAGAAACATAGGAGGGAAGGGGGGAAGCAAGCTCAAGAGGTTCAACAATGGAGGTCAATTTTGTGGTCAAAAAAACTCTAAAACGTTGGGGGAAGAACCCCCTTTTATAGTGGAAAGCAAATATGGCCGTTAGGAGAAAACTGTGCGAATCCGGTTGAAAGTTCGGTTGGACCGGCTCCAGAACCGGATGGTTCGGTTCCTGGACCGGAAAACCAGATTTCAACCGGGATTAGGGTCAGTACACAGTCTCGGATAGACTCGGTATGGAAAAACCGAAAATCCCGGTTTCAGATCCGGTTTTCTGGTCCTGGCACCAGACCACCCGGTCTGGGAGCCGGTTGAACCGAATCCACAACCGGGATAAAAACAGGCTTCACGAAAAACGCAATAACGTTTGCATCCGGACTCCGATTTCGATGATCTTGGGCTTGTTTTGATGAGGACAACAAGCTCTAAAAGATTGTGCAGAGAAACATCATAGCCCAACAAAGGAGGATAAAACCAAATGAAGAAAGTTAAGAAGCCTCCCTAAATAAGAACCGATAAAACCTTCAAACTCGAAAACGCCATAGAAGATGCATACGAATTCCATTTTCGATGAACTTGGGCTTGTTGAAGAGCTAGAAACAAGATCAAGAACCTAACATAGAGAAACACCAAGAAGCAACAAAATAGGAAGATGCAAAGTATGCAAAGGATTGAGCTTCCTATGACGATGTGATCAAGTTACACAACCGAAATCCCCTCTTGATAGTGCGGCTATCTATCCTATAACCCGGTCTCCCAACAAACACCTTGAGACCGGTAAAAGGAAAACCTAGCAAGGCCATACCTTTGCCTTGCGCATCCTGCTTGATCTTGATGACAACGCTTCAAGCTCCATCCAAGCCTGAATGTAACACTTGATCATTGTTGCTTCGTGAAGACTCCTAATTTTCTCCCCATACACCACTATGGGATAGCTTCATTAATACATGTATTCACGTGTCCATTATCACCAATATGGACGGCAAGATTCAAGCAAATGATCTTCTCGAGATGCTTATCTAGAACTTGCCCTTCTCAACCTTGATGACGATCACCACTTGATGTCATCCTCTCATGGGATATATAATATCATACCACAAGACCATGTGGTACATTCTTTATGCTTCATGTGTTGACCAACTTGAAATCACTCTTCACTCTTTGTATTGGTCAACCAAGTATCTTCTCGTGCTACATCTTAATATCTTGAGGTACATAAGGAACTCTTCATCTGATTACATGCTCTAAATCTTATTCAACCATAGCTCAACTAATGAGGCTATCATGACACCGACTTAGATCCATATCTTGAATTCTTCTATTGAGATCACACTCTCAAGATCTTGATCATATCATATTCTTCTCTTCAACTCGATGATTTTGATGCCAATACTCAAGGTATATCTTTATCTTCACGGCATCCATACTTGAATCCAACACATGGACTACAAGCATGACCGATGGAATAAACCTTCATATAAAACTCAGTGAAAACATTAGACCATAGTGATTGTAATTAATCACCAAAACCACACATAGGGGCAATTACCCTTTCAATCTCCCCCATTTTGGTAATTGATGACAATCACAATAAGAGGAATTATATAATGAATATTAGAAACAAGTACGCAACTTATCCGGGAATAAGTTGTATACAAGAGGTTGTATTTGATATGGTTAAGTAACACAAAGATACTAGCCCATATCAAAACCGATTCTACTCACATAAACTACAACTAGTGTAGGAGATGTGAGTAGAACCAACATATATAGAGCAAACTCCCCCACAATATGTGCACACGTGATGATCTTGAATTTCATTGCATACATTGTCAAGCATAACCTTTGGGAGAGTTTCCACTATATATACAACCATGCAAAACATAATAAATATGAAATGCATGAAAGGCAAACACTTAAGAACAAACCAATCTTAAGTAGAAAACCATTTCCCTTAAAACCCTCTAAACTTCTCCCCCATTGACAACAAGTGCCAAAATGGATAACAATATTAGAAGGACAATATAGTATGAGTTCCTACACAAGGTGTGCATTACTCGTAATATGAGTGAAATCACATGCACATATCCAATGACGAACACTTGGAGGAAATCAAACTATATTGAGGATCCAGGATTGCTAAAAGGATAACAAGGTTAAGAAACTTCAATAGATGAAGAAAGCAATCAAAAGATCCAAATAATCAAATGGACAAATAGTGCTCTAAGTGGAATAAGGAAGCTCCCCAAGGTTCATGCATAAATTAGTTGTTTCATTTGAATACAATATGCACAAACATGGAATCCTCACTCCCTCTATATTATTTAGAACACAACAAAGATACAAGTATTAGATATAAACAAATACACTTGTCAAGACAAGATTAAGTCCAAAAGAAACCAAATATGAGATATGAGTGTGTGAAGATGCAATAAAAGTAAACCAAGCACTCATAAATCAAGACCTTACCAAAACCAATAAAAATCAAGAGGGTAAGAGTGATGGTCGGAGAAGAGCGAGTATATCAAGGCGAGAGATTAACACTCTCGTGTATATAAGTTTCTAAGTGGAAAAAAAACATGAGAATAATCCACAAAGAAACATCCACACAAAAGAGGTTAATAAAAATAATACATGATATCCATACGGAAGTCATAAGATATACCAAAAAGGATATTTTTCTTAAGTGCATATATAGCCATGGTTCTATTTTATCTTATGGTATATCAATGAAATTCACCAAACAAAAACAAAAATCTCAAAACCATCACAACTAACACTAAGGGATCTAATGCTAGTTGAGATATTTTGAGAAAGGCAACAAGTATCAAATGGAATGATTCAATGCAATTTCAACAATATTGCACATGAGAGTACCTTGAGGAATTGATATGCAATAAATTGCTAGAAGGCATATTTGGAATTGGTGAATCATGAACATGATTTTATATACTCCCCATTATATGCATCATCTCAAATTACTCACATAAGAAATACGGATAGAGAAGTCTTTCAAATATACTTGCAAGAATCAAAACATTTACAAACAAATAGATTCATGCCAAGATGCAACCTACAAGAGATTGGATGGAAGAATAGTATGCATGCATAAGATACTTGTTACCGAGATAACAATGGTACGATTTGGTAGATAAGAATTCTTTTATCATCCTCGCTTGGCTCCAATTATCATGTGGTGACAACACTTTACTTATAGACGATAAAAGCATCCATTGCATCTTCAATGTACCTAAAACAACATTTAAGTACATATTGGTCCCCAAACTTATTGGGTCCAAAGTGGTTAGAATAACCACAACACATATGATACACTCCATAAAAATATGTGCATATTTAGAGATGAAATTTGAATTTCATGCACATCTTATCCGTTTAAGGATTTGATGGAGTATACCCTATATATTGGTGTAGGGTTTCGTAGCATGGAAAACAAAAATTTTCTATCGCATACAAACAAACAAGCCAAGATCTATCTACTAGATTGTAGCAACGAGTCGATGGAATAACTTACCCTCGAAGATTCCAAAGCGTTTAACGAGAGCGGATTCTCGTGGGTGATGTAGTCGTACTCTTCCCGATCTCAAGATCGTGTAGACGATCCTTCCGGCGCTGCGTTCCGGCAGCGCTTCCGCAGTCGGTCTGCGTTAGATTTTCGATGAAGACCTTCCTCTCCTTGTTCGGCGGCATCGGAGGTTGTAGCACTCTCCTTGCGATTACGGTAGCACAGCGTGGTACCGGAAGTAGAGGAGATCATGAGGCCTTAAGCCGGAGCGAGTATGGTGGAGTATGAGAGAGATATTAGTGGTCTAGGGTTTAGATACACCAATTAGAAGGCTCTAAACCGAAGGCTAGGGCAATTAGAAGCTCTAAACCAAAACGGCTCTAAACCGGAGGCTAGGGCTAGGGTTTAGATTTAGAGGATAGAAACTTGTGTGTGTAGAGGAGGAGGCCCTGCCCCTCCTTTTATAGGTGGAGGGGGCCGGCGGCCAAGGGGAGGGAGGGGAGTCCCTCCCCAACTCGGCAGTGGGCGCGCCGGTTGGAGGAGGATTCCCCCAACTCGGTTTGCCCCCTCTTTCCTCTTTCCCTCTCTTTCCTGTTTTAGCCGTTTGACTTTTCAAACTTGCTATTTGACCTTTCAGTTTAGGATTCAATTTAATCCTTCATTTGGAACAGCGAGAACACTTAGTACATGATGCAATCATTCCAATATGTAATGACACATTCATGTACCCCTCCACCCGAGTCTTGGGACATTCGGAACCTTCTAGAACATTCCGATGAAAACAGGAATCATTCCGAACTCCAAAGCGGGACTTTCCTTATATGAATCTTATTCTCCGGACCATTCCGGATCACCTCGTGATATCCGGATCCCATCCGAGACTCGAACAACATTCGTCTCTTTCTCATAATACCATAACTACTCAAACAACGTCGAATCCTTAAGTGTGTCTCCCTACGGTTCGTGAATTATGCGGACATGATCGAGACACTTCTCGAACAATAACCAATAGAGGAATCGGAAATTCATATGGATCCCACATATTTCTCGATTACTTTGCGATCGAATGAACCACTTACATACGATACCAATTTCCCTTTGTCTCACGATAGTTTACTTATCCGAGGTTATGATCGTCGGTATCTGCATACCTAGTTCAACCTCGTTACCGATAAGTACTCTTTTCTCGTTCCCGTGATATGTGATCCCTTGTGAGCCAGTCACATGCTTGCAAGCTAATTGTATGACATTCCACCGAGAGGGCCCAGAGTATATCTATCCGTCATATGGATGGACAAATCCCACTCTTGATCCATGTGTTTCAACCAATACTTTCCGAACACTCAATGCCACCTTTATAGCCACCCAGTTACGGTGTGGTGTTTGATGTCATCAAAGCATCCATCCGGTAAAGGTGATATGCATGATCTCATGGTGAAGGAATTAGGTTACTATATATCAGAAAGCATATAGCAATTGAACTATTGAAATGACTTGATCTTTATGCTACGCTTGTCTATAGGAGTATGTCCACCATATCATTCTCCTAACGATATGATCTTGTTGTTGATAACATCTCAATGTTCATGATAGGGAAACCACAATCATTAATCAACCAACAAGCTAGTGAAGTATAGAGGCTATACTAGGGACTTCAAATTAAGTTTACAAATCACACAAGTATCAATGTTTCCTTGTTAATACTATTATAGCATGAATGTAAACATTTATCATCAACACAAAGATATAATAATAACTACATTTATTATTGCCTCTAGGGCATATCTCCAACAGTCTCCCACTTGCACTAGAGTCATCTAATCTAGATTACATGGTAATATACCGAACACCCATGGCAGTTTGGTGTTGGTCATGTTTTGCCCTCGGGAGAGGTTTAGTCAACGGATCCGCCACATTCAGATCTGTGTGTACTTTGCAAATCTTTATATCCCCATCTGGATATGTTCTCGAATAGCGTGAAAACGCAGCTTGATGTGCTTGACTTCTTGTGTGACCTTGGTTCTTGCGCATTGGCTATGGCGCCCATGTTATCACAAGAGATAGACATTTGGTCCAGTGGACTAGGAACCACACCCACTACGTAATGAACTCTTTCATCCATATCGCTTCTTGTGAAGCCTCAAGCGACCATGTATTCCGATTCAGTTGAAGATCTCGCCACAACGCTTTGCTTTGCACTCCTCCAGCTAAGCTTCTGCACCATTCAAAATAAATACGTATCCAGTTGTGATTTAGAATCATCCGGATCGGTGTTCCAACTAGCATCGGTGTAACTGTTAACAACGAGATGTTCATCACCTCCATAATAAAGAACCATATCCTTAGTTCTTCTCAAGTACTTAAGGATGTTTTGATCATTGTCCAATGATCCACTCTGGATCACTTTGATATCTGCTAGTTAAACTAACGGTATGCAATGTTGGGTCTAGTACATAGCATGGCATACATTAGAGATCCTATGGTGAGGCATAGGAGTCTTACTCATCCTTTCTCTATCTTACGCGATGTCGGACTTTGAGTTTTACTCAAGGTCATATTAGCAACATGGGCAAGAACCCTTTCTTGCTTTCTTCCATTCGAACCTCTTTAGAACTTTGTCCAAATATGTACTCTGTGACAATGATATTTGGCGTTTCGATCTATCTCTATAAATCTTTATGCCTAATATGTAAGCTGCTTGCCAAGATCCTTCATTGAAAAACTATTATTCAAATATTCCTTGACACTATTAAGAAGGTCTACATCATTCCCAATCAACAATATGTCATCCACATATAGTATTAAGAATGCTCTGAGCTCCCACTCACTTTCTTGTAAATACAAGCTTCTCCATAAGTTTGTATAAAACCAAAACTTTGATCACCTTATCAAACGTTGATTCCAACCGGGATGCTTGCTTCAATCCATAGATGGACCGTTGAAGTTTGCATACCTTGTTAGCATCTTTAGGATCGACAAAACCTTTGGGTTGCATCATATACAACTCTTCATCAATATCTCCATTGAGGAATCTTTGTTTTGACATCCATCGCCATATCTCATAATCATAATATGCAGCGATTGCTAACATAATCCTCACAGACTTTAGCTACCGGTGAGAAAGTCTCATCGTAGTCAACTCCTTGAATTTGTCGAAACCCTTTGCGACAAGTCGAGCTTTATAGACGATAACATTACCATCAACATCTGTTTTCTTCTTGAAAATCCATTTGTTCTCGTGACCTTCGGCCATCTGGTAAGTCCACCAAAGTCCATACGTGGTTTCGTACATGGATCCAATCTCGGATTTCATGGCTTCTTGCCATTTATTGGAATCTAGGCTCATCATCGCTTCCTCATATGTCTCGGGGTCATCGGTGTTGTCCACCAACATGACACTAATAACGGGATCATACCAATGGAGTGGTACGAGTTCTCGTTGACCTCGAGGCTCTGTAACTTCAACCAAGTTTCATGATCACCATCATTAGCTTCCTCTCTTATTGGTGCAGGCACCACAAGAACTTCTTCCCGGTCTTTGCGCTACTCGCAATTCGAGAAGGTTCGACAACCTCGTCGAGTTCTACTTTCCTTCCAGTCACTTCTTCGAGAGAAATTCCTTCTCTAGAAAGGATCCATTCTTGGCAACGAAGATTTTGCCTTGGATCTATGATAGAAGGTATACCCAATAGTTTCCTTTGGGTATCCTATGAAGACGCATTTTCGCTTTGGGTTCAAGCTTGTCCATTTGTAACTTCTTTACATAGGCCGCATCCCCAAATTTTAAGGAGCGACAATTTAGGTTTCTTCCCAAACCATAATTCATACGGTGTCGTTTCAACGGATTTAGACGGTGCCCTATTTAAAGTGAATGCGTTTGTTTCTAATGCATAACCCCAAAATGATAGCGGTAATTATGTAAGTGACATCATAGAACGAACCATATCTAAGAGAGTTCGATTCTGACGTTCGGACACACCATTCTGTTGTGGTGTTCCGGTGTCAATTGAAAGTATTCCGCATTTCTTCAAATGCTCGCCAAACTCGTAACTTATATATTCACCTCCACGATCAGAACGTAGAAATTTAATCTTCTTGTTACGTTGATTCTCTACCTCACTTTGAAACTCCTTAAACTTCTCGAAAGTTTCGGATTTATGTTTCATGAAATAGATATACCCATATCTACTCAAGTCATCCGTGAAGGTAAGAACATAACGATAACCACCGCGCGATGCTACACTCATTGGACCACACACATCGGTATGTATGATTTCCAATAAGTCCGTAGTTCGCTCCGTCATACCAGAAAATGGAGTCTTAGTCATTTTTCCCATCAGACATGCTTCGCATCTTTCAAGTGATTCAAAATCAAGTGATTCAAGAAGTCCATCGGAATGGAGTTTCTTCATACGTTTCACTCCAATGTGACCAAGACGATAGTGCCACATATAGGTCGAATTATCGCTTGATTTCAAACGTTTAGCCTCAATGTTGTTGATATGTGTATTTCCACTATCGAGATTCAATAAGAATAGACCATCTATCAAAGGTGCATGTGCATAAAACATATTACTCATATAAATCGAACAACCATTATTCTCGGACTTAAACAAGTAACCGTCTCGCAATAAACAAGATCCCGATATAATGTTCATGCTCAACGCAGGCACCAAATAACAATTATTTAAGTATAAAACTAATCCCGATGGTAGATGAAGGGTAGCGTGCGACCGCGATCACATCAACCTTTGATCCGTTTCCCACGCGCATCGTCACCTCGTTCTTCGCTAGCTTCCGTTTATTCGCAGCACTTTGAGTTACAAATATGAGCAACCGAACCAAAGATCAAATACCGTGCACTACTACGAGTACTAGTGAGATACACATCAATAACATGTATATCGATATACCTTTCTTCTTGATGTTGCCGTTCTTCAGATCCGCCAAGTACTTTGGGCAATTCCGCTTCGATGACCTTCTCCTTGCAGTAAAAGCACTCAGTATCAGGCTTGGGTCCAGCCTTGGTCTTCTTCGCCGGCGCGGTAACTTTCTTACCACCCTTCTTGAAGTGTCCCTTCTGCTTAGACTTGCCTTTCTTGAATTTGGTGGTCTTATTGACCAACAACACTTGGTGCTCTTTCTTGATCTCCACTTCTGCAGATTTCAACATGGCAAAGAGTTCTGGCAACGTCTTGTTCATGTTCTGCATGTTGTAGTTCATCACAAAGTTCTTGTAACTTGGTGGTAGTGATTGGAGGACACGGTAAATCCCCAAAGCATTAGGAATCACTATACTCAAACTTTGAAGTTTGTTTGCGTGCCCAGACATCTTAAGCACATGCTCACTGACGGAGCTGCCTTCTTCCATCTTGTAGTTAAAGAACTTTTCAGAAGCCTCATAGCTTTCAATTGCCGCATGAGTCTCAAAAATCAATTTGAGATCCTCGACAATATCATATGGGTCTGACTCTTCAAACCTTTTCCAAGCTCGATTCTAAACCATACAAGATAGCACATCGAACTATGGATCTTGATTCTTAGGCGAGGTAAACATTCTTTACTTCATCGGGAGCATCACCGCAGTGGGTCACCCAATGTGCATCCAAAGACATAGGTCAAATTACCACTGTGAGGACAATCCTCAAATTGCGGAACCAATCCATGAAGTTGCTTCCATTGTTTTTCAACTTTTCTTTCTCTAGGGCATTAAAATTGATGGTAGGGCTGCCATTGATCTACAACATATTTGCAATAGTTTAGACTAAGTTTATGACAAATTGAGTTCTAATTAATAATGAAATTAACCTAGGTGAACTCCCTCAAAACAACATCCCTCACATTGTTTTAGTGATCACACGAACCAAATCCACTACATCAACACCGATCATCACGAGAGTTGATACAGTTTCAATGGCGAACAATCGTCATGTTCATCATATCTACTATATGATTCATGCTTTACCTTCGGTGATCCGTGTTCCGAGACCATGTGCATACATGCTAGGCTCGTCAAGATCAAACCTTAGTTTCCGCATGAGCAAATCTGGCTTGCTCACGTTGTATACACTTGCAGAATCTAACACACCCGATCATCACGTGGTGCTTCGAAACAACAAGCTTTAGCAACGGTGCTAACTAAGTGTGAACACTTTATGACTTGAAATTCATGTGCATGAGGGATCATCTTATAATGCTATCGTCATCTAGTAAGCAATACAAGATGCATAAAGGATTAACATCACATGCAATTCAATAATATGTGATATGATATGGCCTTTCTTCTTTGTGCTTCCGATCTCCATCTTCAAGCACGAACATGATCTCCATCATCACCGGCATTGCATCAAGGTCAATGACGCTTCTCCATGGTTGTCGTCCACCGGCTTCAACTATTACAACTACTTTGAATAGACACGCGGGTCTTAACATAAATTAAAGACAACCATATGGCTCCTGCCGGTTGCCAACTTACAATAAGGAACATTGCATACATCAAATATAATCACAATCATGGCCATATCACATCACTGCACACCCCTGCAAAACAAAGTTAGACGCCTCTACTTTCTTTGCATATTTTACGTGGTTTGGGGCTTTCAATAAGTGTCGTTCTAACTTACGAACAAGAACCACAACATTGATACTAGCATTGTTGATTACCCGTTGTAAATTGGATCTTAACTATGCTAGGAGAAACAGGCACCCGCAAAGCCACTTATGCAATACAAGTTGCATGTCAAGCGTGGAGCAAGTCTCATGAACGATGTCATGTAAGGTTAGCCCGGGCCGCTTCATCCCAACATACCGCAAGATGCAAAGTACACAAGAAGCAATCGACAATAAAAGCATCAACGCCCACAATGACCATTGTGTTCTACTCGTGCAACAGATCTACATATAGACACGGCTCTGATACCACTGTAGGGTTTCGTAGCATGGAAAACAAAAAATTTCTATCGCATACAAACAAACAAGCCAAGATCTATCTACTAGATTGTAGCAACGAGTCGATGGAATAACTTACCCTCGAAGATTCCAAAGCGTTTAATGTAACACCCTCAGAATCGTCCCTATGCAAGTTTTAGCAAAACCCGCCAAACCCGCATAGAAACGATTCGAAGGTGCCCACCAGGAACTTTCGTGCGGGTGGAAAGCAAAGTAATAACATTACACAACAGTCCTCGATGGGACCCACAAAACAGATATATATACAACAGCGACTCAAAGAGTCAAGAATACAAATATACGGTACAAAGATCCAAATCACCTTGAAAGCGATGGGGCGTCCGACTACGGACAAGATGCAAATGGGGCTAAGAGCCCTGAAGAATAACTAGTGGCGTCCATAACCCTGCCCAGGCCAAGCCGGAAGGGTAACCCTGCTAACGGCGTCGATCTCAAAACCTGCTTAAACAAAAGGGGTGCCGACAAAGGGCAAAAGAAAAAGAAGGAGCGTCAAGATCGAGGCCAAGACACGGCGAGGCTAGAATTCGGTCCTCGCCTACATAGGTATGGTGGATCGAGCGGCAAAGATGCACTAAACAACCTATAGAGACTCGATACAACTGGCGGCTATCAGAGAGGGGTAAGGAAGACCTATTCGGATCCAACCTGATACTAGCATCAAACAAACCCATCCTGGTGTTTCCCCCTCGAGACCAAACGAGGAAGTCAACCGAGGAACTCACGCGGTTGGCAGTTTTACTTATTCAGTTATAGTTGCGGCACTTACTAGTCAGGTTTAGATAATCGTCCTGATAAAGTAAGCAGTGGGCACTTTTAGTTAATCATTCCGTTATAGTGGCATCACTTACTAGTCAGATACAATTATCATGAGATAACCCCAAAACCCAGCAGTTGTTGGTACTTTTACTTAGCCATTCCGTTGTAGTGAAGCTGATTACTAGTCATACCGGATACAAGTCAATTTATAACAGTAAACTTTAGTTATAGTTGTCTATGATCAAGCACTGTGCTCCAAGTCGTCCATAACCGCGGACACGGCTTCTCGAAAAGATTTAACCCTGCAGGGGTGCACCAAAGTATCCACAGGCACTTCGACCCTTTTTGCCAGATCAGTTAACATACACCCATCGGTATGTCGGCGGGGCCTAAGTCACGGCTCCTGGACCCAAAGCAAGCACGGGGCCACCCACTAAGTACACCAGCGAAGTCGGCGGTCTCCGAGACGGACTTAGGGTTTGTGGGGCGTGAACGACAAAGAGTCCCCAAACGGGGACTGTCGATACCACGTAAACGGGTCACAATTCCTAAACAGTACAGTGTGCTCCTCGCACAAACGTAAATAAAGCGGTAAACATGGCATAAGTACAGGATAGTAAATAAATCCTCAAACTAGTTGTGGCCCCCAGTACAATACTTTGAAATCAGGTAATAATCAATGGGGGGCCCAGATCTCCCCACCGTGGTTAGCGCTCGATCTCGGACAGTGTCAAGAACTCGTCCTACGGGACACAAGTGGGCGTTCGGAAAACCAACATTACCTATCACCCACCGATGCCTCTGCTTAATTCAATTTTAGTTGTTAAACAGTAATGGAAGTGAAACAGTAATTAAAGCCATGATCATCTCCAACGTCAACATGCGGCAACCCTCCAACAATTGTGGTACTTGGCGACAAGCAAAACACTTGAGCAAGCGACTACGACACGCGGGTCCAACTATCTACCAAACAACAGGTAATAGGATGTGTCCAAGGCTATATATGGCTGCAAGGGATATCACGGGTACGAAACTAGAGCATCGCAACACAGATAGCAAAGATCAACAGGCGGAAATAAATACTAGAAAAGTAAGATAGGTAGAAAGGGGGAGATGCTCGCCTGAAAACACATTGTCGAAGGTTCAACCGAAGATCGGGGCGAAGCTCACATCAACTCAACGGCCTTATCCGCGAAGAAGCAAAACACTAGAAGAAACACCGGATGCAATATTTAATACAACGACAGAAGATCGGCATGATGCATGCATGATGGATGACATGGCAAAGGTGTGATGCGATTAGGTCATATTAAGCGGAACCGGGGTCCCGACAATTAATTAGGTGGTTCATGTTGTTTAGCTACCCCGCAATTTAAATGTTGTCTTAACATGGCAGAAGATAGCACCGGGTTCGCTACACAAATTTAAATGAGGCCAATATGAGACTAGAATTGCCCGCATATGGGCCCCATATTTATTTATTAGGTGACTCGGCATAAGGCCCCCAAACCACACAAATATGCATGCGAGATGAACAATTCAATATGCAGCAATTTGTATTATATTATAAAATAGGGTCTCGGAAGGGGTTCACACGTTGGGGGCTCGACGATCTTGGGGTTCGGGGTCGGGGTTGGTCTCGGGGCCCAGGGTCCGACGGGTTCGGCCTCGACGGGATCGTTCTCTCGTGCTCGGTAACAGGCAGATCTTGCGTTCCGGGAAGAAGTACTTGGTCTGGTGTCGGGGTATCGGTCTCGCCCTGGTTACTGTCGTTCTTGTCGTCGATGGCGAGCTTGAGTGAATCGGGTACCGGGGTACTCGCGTCCGTGAAGTAGATCTTGAGGCGCTCGCTTTACCGGGTCCAGTAGGTGTTCTTGTCTTCCATGTAGATTACCTTCGGGTTCGGGGCTTCGGATTTCGTGAGGCGATCTTGACGCTCCGTGCCGAAGTCCTTGAGGTTTCCTCCTTATTCACCGGTGGCGAACTTGGAAACGGCGTCAGGGTTCTCGGGGCGCGCCAGGTCCATTCTTCAAAACATCGTGGTCGAGACGATCTTGGCGTCCAAGTAGAAGACCTTCGGCCATCCGATCCATGCTTCAGGGGTCCGCGGCGCGCTTGTACGATGGTGATAGACCTCGGGGTTCCGGGGGTTCGACGAGGTACGGTCTCGGCGTTCGTGCAAAAAGGCATGGCGTTCCGAGAGGCGGTCCTGACGGTCATCGGGCCCATGTCGACGGAAAACAGTTTTGGTGATTCTTCGGCCCCATCTCGGTACTTCCTCCACTCGATACCGGTACTACCCACGACACCCGAGGCAGAGGAACCGAGAGGCTCCAGCCTCGGAGCAGCACCCCCTGGTACTAGCGACGACGACCTGCAGGGAAACGAAAAATGGCGGCACATGCAATGGGCGCCGAGACGTGGGCGGCGGACATGGCGTCAGCGGCCAGCGGAGCGGGTCCGCTCTGGGTCGGTGGAGGCGGAGGTGGTCCGACGAGGCGGGCCGGCGGAGAAACTGGCCACGACGCTGAGGTCCGGGCGGTCGGCGGCGCGGTTGACGGAGGCGGGGTCGCCCGGCACAGAGACGCCGCGGAGGGGCAGGCAGCTGGCTCCAGAGGGAAGCGCGGGCGCGGCTGACTCTGCACGGCGGCGCTCCGTGAGGGTTAGAAGCGCGGCGGCCGGGCTTCAGGGTCGGGCGGTGAGGGAGCGAGTCGGGGCAGGCGGCTGGGTGGCGGGCGACGAGGGAGAGGAAGGAAGAGCGGGTTCTCTGCGGGGAAGGAGGCGAGCGGGGGAGGGGGTTTGCATGCGGGGAAGAAGAAGCTGGGGAGGGTCGCACACGTGGGGGAGGTTGGTGGTGGGGCCCGGCGCCAGAGGTTGTCGGTTGGGGGTGCCAGGCGCGTGAGCGCGTGGGTGAGTTGGTGGAAGAGGGTTGGGCTGTGAGGGTGTGAGGGAGAGAGAGAAGAGAGAGGGGGCTGATGTGGCAGGGGGGATTGGTTAGAGGGAAGGTGCAGGGTGACGTGGCGGCCTAGGATAGGTGGGGGTGAGGTGGCCAGAGGGTTGGGTAGGTTAGAATGGGTGAACTTAGGATTTAGAGGGCTGGTTTGGTGGACCGATCTGTTTTATACGGGGGTGGTCGTTCGGGTCGGGTTGGCCCGTTCGACTGCCCCCACTAATTAATAAATATTTTTATTTAATTTAAAAGCACCTTTTGCAGACCGATAGCGTTCCAACAAAAATAATCCGGAGACCGGGCTTTGATTTTTGAATACAGGTGGGGCGTTTTAGCAAACAAACGGCTTTGCGAAAATAGTTTAATGCAAACAATGCATGATGATGACGATGCAATGCACAAATTCAACGCGATTTTCGAGTAGTGGCTTTGCGGGATGCCACATTTAACGAGAGCGGATTCTCGTGGGTGATGTAGTCGTACTCTTCCCGATCTCAAGATCGTGTAGACGATCCTTCCGTATTGCGTTCAAGCGCTTCCAATCGGTCACACGTTCGGTACTTCGTGAAGACCTTCCTCTCCCTTGTTCCAAGGCATCGAAGGTTGTAGCACTCTCCTTGCGATTCCAAGACAACTGTGGCGTGTACGGAAGTAGAGGGAGATCCCGAGGCAGCTTAAGCCGGAGCGAGCATGGTGGAGTATGAGAGAGCTATTAGTGGTCTAGGGTTTAGATACACCAATTAGAAGGCTCTAAACCGAAGGCTAGGGCAATTATAAGCTCTAAACCAAAACGGCTCTAAACCGGAGGCTAGGGCTAGGGTTTAGATTTAGAGGATAGAAACTTGTGTGTGTAGAGGAGGAGGCCCTGCCCCTCCTTTTATAGGTGGAGGGGGCCGGCGGCCAAGGGGAGGGAGGGGAGTCCCTGCCCAACTCGGCTTGGTGGAGGCGCCGCCGGTTGGAGGAGGGATTCCCTCCGCAACTCGGTTTGCCCCCTCTTTCCTCTTTCCCTCTCTTTCCTGTTTTAGCCGTTTGACTTTTCAAACTTGCTATTTGACTTTTCAGTTTAGGATTCAATTTAATCCTTCATTTGGAACAGAGAGAACACTTAGTACATGATGCAATCATTCCAATATGTAATGACACATTCATGTACCCCTCCCCCCAGAGTGCCGGACATTCCGGAACCTTCTAGAACATTCCCGATGAAAACACCGGAATCATTCCCGAACTCCGAAACGGGACTTTCCTTATATGAATCTTATTCTCCGGACCATTCCGGATCACCTCGTGATATCCCGGATCCCATCCGAGAGTCCGAACAACATTCGGTATCTTTCTCATAATAGGTATTACTACTCAAACAACGTCGAATCCTTAAGTGTGTCTCCCTACGGTTCGTGAATTATGCGGACATGATCGAGACACTTCTCCGAACAATAAACAATAGAGGAATATTGAAATTCATATGGCTCCCACATATTTCTACGATTACTTTGCGATCGAATGAACCACTTACATACGATACCAATTTCCTTTTGTCTCACGATAGTTTACTTATCCGAGGTTATGATCGTCGGTATCTCTGCATACCTAGTTCAACCTCGTTACCGATAAGTACTCTTTTCTCATTCCCGTGATATGTGATCCCTTGTGAGCCAGTCACATGCTTGCAAGCTAATTGGATGACATTCCACCGAGAGGGCCTAGAGTATTGTAGGGGTTCGTAGCATGGAAAACAAAAATTTTCTATCGCATACAAACAAGCAAGCCAAGATCTATCTACTAGATTGTAGCAACGAGTCGATGGAATAACTTACCCTCGAAGATTCCAAAGTGTTTAACGAGAGCGGATTCTCGTGGGTGATGTAGTCGTACTCTTTCCGATCTCAAGATCGTGTGGACGATCCTTCCGGCGCTGCGTTCCGGCAGCGCTTCCGCAGTCGGTCACACGTTCGGTACTCGACGAAGACCTTCCTCTCCCTTGTTCCAGCAGGCAGCAGAGGTTGTAGCACTCTCCTCGCGATTCGCAAAGACAACGACGTGGTACCGGAAGTAGAGGGAGATCCCGCAGGCTTTGCCTTAAGCGGGCGAGTATGGTGGATTATGAGAGGGATATTAGTGGTCTAGAGATTAGACACACCAATTAGAAGGCTCTAAACCGCAGGCTAAAGCAATTAGAAGCTCTAAACCAAACGGCTCTAAACACGAGATTAGAGGTGGAAACTTGTGTGTCTCAAGGAGGAGCCCCTCCTTTTATGGGTGGAGGGCCTTGGCGCCAAGGGAGGGAGGAGTCCCTCCCCAACTCGGCCTAGGGCTGGGCGCCCGGAGGAGTCCAACTCCTCCTCCAAGTTGGTTCCAACTCCTCTTGCTTGTTTCCCACAGTTTCTGTTCCCACAGTTTCTGTTTTAGCCGTTTGACTTTCAAACGGCAATTTGACTTTCATGTTTTTGGAACAGCAAGAACACTTAGTACATGATGCAATCATTCAATGACACACTCATGTACCCCGGAGTCTTGGACAATCCGGAACCTTCTAGAACATTCGATGAAAACAGGAATCATTCCCGAACTCAAAGGGACTTTCCTTATATGAATCTTATTCTCCGGACCATTACGGATCACCTCGTGATATCCCGGATCCCATCCGAGACTCCGAACAACATTCGGTCTCTTTCTCATAATACCATAACTACTCAAAACAACGTCGAATCCTTAAGTGTGTCTCCCTACGGTTCGTGAATTATGCGGACATGATCGAGACACTTCTCCGAACAATAACCAATAGAGGAATATGGAAATTCATATGGCTCCCACATATTTCTACGATTACTTTGCGATCGAATGAACCACTTACATACGATACCAATTTCCCTTTGTCTCACGATAGTTTACTTATCCGAGGTTATGATCGTCGGTATCTCTGCATACCTAGTTCAACCTCGTTACCGATAAGTACTCTTTTCTCGTTCCCGTGATATGGGATCCCTTGTGACCAAGTCACATGCTTGCAAGCCAATTGGATGACATTCCACCGAGAGGGCCCAGAGTATATCTATCCGTCATGTGGATGGACAAATCCCACTCTTGATCCATGTGTTTTAACCAATACTTTCCGAACACTTAATGCCACCTTTATAGCCACCCAGTTACGGTGTGGTGTTTGATGTCATCAAAGCATCCATCCGGTAAAGGTGATATGCATGATCTCATGGTCGAAGGAATTAGGTTACTATATATCAAAAAGCATATAGCAATTGAACTATTGAAATGACTTGATCTTTATGCTACGCTTATCAATAGGAGTATGTCCACCATATCATTCTCCTAACGATATGATCTTGTTGTTGATAACATCTCAATGTTCATGATATGGAACCACAATCATTTAATCAACCAACAAGCTAGTGAAGTATAGAGGCTATACTAGGGACTTCAATTTAAGTTTACAATTCACACAAGTATTAATGTTTCCTTGTTAATACTATTATAGCATGAATATAAACATTTATCATAAACACAAAGATATAATAATAACTATATTTATTATTGCCTCTAGGGCATATCTCCAACAGTCTCCCACTTGCACTAGAGTCATCTAATCTAGATTACATGGTAATATACCGAACACCCATGGCAGTTTGGTGTTGGTCATGTTTTGCCCTCGGAGAGGTTTAGTCAACGGATCCGCCATTCAGATCTGTGTGTACTTTGCAAATCTTTATATCCCCATCCGGATATGTTCTCGAATAGCGTGAAACGCAGCTTGATATGCTTGACTTCTTGTGTGACCTTGGTTCTTGCGCATTAGCTATGGCGCCCATGTTATCACAAGAGATAGACATTGGGTCCAGTAGCACTTGGAACCACACCCACTGTAATGAACTCTTTCATCCATATCGCTTCTTGTGAAGCCTCCAAGCACCATGTATTCCGATTCATTGAAGATCTCGCCACAACGCTTTGCTTTGCACTCCTCCACTAATCGCTGCACCATTCAAAATAAATACGCCTGCAGTTGTGATTTAGAATCATCGGATCGGTGTTCCAACTAGCATCGGTGTAACCATTAACAACGAAATGTTCATCACCTCCATAAGAAAGAACCATATCCTTAGTTCTTCTCAAGTACTTAAGGATGTTTTTGATCATTGTCCAATGATCCACTCCTGGATCACTTTGATATCTGCTAGTTAAACTAACAGCATATGCAATGTCGGGTCTAGTACATAGCATGGCATACATTAGAGATCCTATGGCTGAGGCATAGGGAGTCTTACTCATCCTTTCTCTATCTTCTGCCGATGTTGGACATTGAGTTTTACTCAAGGTCGTATTGGGCAACATGGGCAAGAACCCTTTCTTGATTTCTTCCATTCCAAACTTCTTTAGAACTTTGTCCAAATATGTACTCTGTGACAATGATATTTGGCGTTTCGATCTATCTCTATAAATCTTTATGCCTAATATGTAAGCTGCTTCACCAAGATCCTTCATTGAAAAACTATTATTCAAATATTCCTTGACACTATTAAGAAGGTCTACATCATTCCCAATCAACAATATTTCATCCACATACAGTATTAAGAATGCTATAGAGCTCCCACTCACTTTCTTGTAAATACAAGCTTCTCCATAAGTTTGTATAAAACCAAAACTTTTGATTACCTTATCAAAACGTTGATTCCAACTTCGGGATGCTTGCTTCAATCCATAAATGGACCGTTGAAGTTTTCATACCTTGTTAGCATTTTTAGGATCGACAAAACCTTTGGGTTGCATCATATACAACTCTTCATCAATATCTCCATTGAGGAATGTTGTTTTGACATCCATCTGCCATATCTCATAATCATAATATGCAGCGATTGCTAACATAATCCTTACAGACTTTAGCTTCGCTACTGGTGAGAAAGTCTCATCGTAGTCAACTCCTTGAATTTGTCGAAACCCTTTTGCGACAAGTCGAGCTTTATAGACAGTAACATTACCATCGATCTGCTTTCTTCTTGAAAATCCATTTGTTCTCGACGACCTTCCGCCATCCGGTAAGTCCACCAAAGTCCATACTTGGTTTTCGTACATGGATCCAATCTCGGATTTCATGGCTTCTTGCCATTTATTGGAATCTGGGCTCATCATCGCTTCCTCATATGTCTCGGGGTTATCGGTGTTGTCCACCAACATGACAGTCATAACGGAATCAGACCAATCTGGAGTGGTACGAGTTCTCGTTGACCTCCGAGGCTCTGTAGCAACTTCAACCGAAGTTTCATGATCATCATCATTAGCTTCCTCTCTAATTGGTGCAGGCACCACAGGAACTTCTTCCGGTCTTTGCGCTACTCGCAATTCGAGAGAAGGTTCGACAACCTCGTCGAGTTCTACTTTCCTTCC
This sequence comes from Avena longiglumis, assembly GCA_030063025.1. NCBI lineage: Eukaryota > Viridiplantae > Streptophyta > Magnoliopsida > Poales > Poaceae > Avena > Avena longiglumis. Next base: position 424,545,960 of record CP125974.1, on the reverse strand, counting down.
AGTCACTTCTTTCGAGAGAAATTGTTCTCTAGAAAAGATCCATTCTTGGCAACGAAGATTTTGCCTTGGATCTATGATAGAAGGTATACCCAATAGTTTCCTTGGGTATCCTATGAAGACGCATTTTTCCGCTTTGGGTTCAAGCTTGTCCTATTGTAACTTCTTTACATAGGCTTCGCATCCCCAAACTTTAAGGAACGACAATTTAGGTTTCTTCCCAAACCATAATTCTTATGGTGTCGTTTCAACGGATTTAGACGGTGCCCTATTTAAAGTGAATGCGGCTGTTTCTAATGCATAACCCCAAAATGATAGCGGTAAATCTGTAAGTGACATCTTAGAACGAACCATATCTAAGAGAGTTCGATTACGACGTTCGGACACACCATTACTGTGTTCCCGGCGGTGTCAATTGTGAAAGTATTCCGCACTTCTTTAAATGCTCGCCAAACTCGTAACTTAGATATTCACCTCCACGATCAGAACGTAGAAATTTAATCTTCTAGTTACGTTGATTCTCTACCTCACTTTGAAACTCCTTAAACTTCTCGAAAGTTTCGGACTTATGTTTCATGAAATAGATATACCCATATCTACTCAAGTCATCTGTGAAGGTAAGAACATAACGATAACCATCATGATGCTACACTCATTGGACCACACATATCGGTATGTATGATTTCCAATAAGTCCGTAGCTCGCTCCATCATACCGTAAAATGGAGTCTTAGTCATTTTCCCATCGGACATGCTTCGCATCTTTCAAGTGATTCAAAATCAAGTGATTCAAGAAGTCCATCGGAATGGAGTTTCTTCGCTTCACTCCAATGTGACCAAGGCAGCGATTGCCACATATAGGTCGAATTATCACTTGATTTCAAACGTTTAGATTCAATATTGTTGATATGTGTATTTCCACTATCGAGATTCAATAAGAATAGACCATCTATCAAAGGTGCATGTCGTAAAACATATTACTCATATAAATCGAACAACCATTATTCTCTCGACTTAAACAAGTAACCGTCTACTTAATAAACAAGATCCGATATAATGTTCATGCTCAACGCAGGGCACTAAATAACAATTATTTAAGTATAAAACTAATCCGATGGTAGATGAAGAGGTAGCGTGCGACCGCGATCACATCAACCTTTGATCCGTTTCCCACGCCGCATCGTCACCTCGTTCTTCGCTAGCTTCCGTTTATTCTGCAAAGACTGTTTGAGTTACAAATATGAGCAACCGAACCAGATTATCAAATACCTGAGCACTACTAAGAGTACTAGTGAGATACACATCAATAACATGTATATCAGATATACCTTTCTTCTTGATGTTGCCGTTCTTCAGATCCGCCAAGTACTTTGGGCAATTCCGCTTCCAGTGACCTTCTCCCTTGCAGTAAAAGCACTCAGTTTCAGGCTTTGGTCCAGCCTTGGTTTTCTTCGTCGGCGTGGTAACTTTCTTACCACCCTTCTTGAAGTGTCCCTTTTGCTTAGACTTGCTTTTCTTGAGTTTGGTGGTCTTATTGACCATCAACACTTGGTGCTCTTTCTTGATCTCCACTTCTGCAGACTTTAACATAGCAAATAGTTCTGGCAACTCTTTGTTCATGTTCTGCATGTTGTAGTTCATCACAAAGTTCCTGTAACTTGGTGGCGTTGGAGGACATGGTAAATCCCCAAAGCATTAGGAATAACTATACCCAAGCTTTGAAGTTTGTTTGCGTGCCGGACATCTTAAGCACATCCTCACCGACGGAGCCCTCTTCCATCTTGCGGTTAAAGAACTTTTGAAGCCTCATAGCTTTCAATTGCCGCATGAGTCTCAAAAATCAATTTGAGATCCTCGACAATATCATATGGGTCGACTCTTCAAATCTTTTACAAGCTCGATTCTAAACCATACAAGATAGCACATCGAACTATGGAGTCTTGATTCTTCCGAGCGAGGTAAACATTCTTTACTTCATCGGAAGCATCACCGCAGTGGGTCACCCAATGCATCCAACACATAGGTCAAATTACCAGCTGTGAGGACAATCCTCAAATCGCGGAACCAATCCGCGAAGTTGCTTCCATTGTTTTTCAACTTTTCTTTCTCTAGGAACGCATTAAAATTGATGGTAGGGGCTGCCATTGATCTATAACATATTTGCAATAGTTTAGACTAAGTTTATGACAAATTGAGTTCAAATTAATTAATGAAATTAAACTAGGTGAACTCCCACTCAAAACAACATCCCTCACATTGTTTTAGTGATCACACGAACCAAATCCACTACATCAACACCGATCATCACGAGAGCTGATATAGTTTCAATGGCGAACAATCATCATGTTCATCATATCTACTATACGATTCATGCTTTACCTTTCGGCAATCCGTGTTCCGGGACCATGTCTGTACATGCTAGGCTCGTCAAGATCAAACCTTAGTTTCTGCATGAGCAAATCTGGCTTGCTCACGTTGTATACACTTGCAGAATCTAACACACCCGATCATCACGTGGTGCTTCGAAACAACAAGCTTTAGCAACGGTGCTAACTAAGGGTGAACACTTTATGATTTGAAATTCATGTGCATGAGGGATCATCTTATAATGCTACCGTCGTCTACTAAGCAATACAAGATGCATAAAGGATTAACATCACATGCAATTCATAATATGTGATATGATATGGCCTTTCTTCTTTGTGCTTCCGATCTCCATCTTCAAACACGAACATGATCTCCATCATCACCGGCATTGCATCAAGGTCAATGACGCTTCACCATGATTGTCGTCCACCGGCTTCAACTATTACAACTACTTTGAATAGACACGCAGGTCTTAACTTAAATTAAAGACAACCATATGGCTCCTGCCGGTTGCCAACTTACAATAAGGAACATTGCATACATCAAATATAATCACAATCATGGCCATATCACATCACTGCACACCCCTGCAAAACAAAGTTAGACGTCTCTACTTTCTTTGCATATTTTACGTGGTTTGGGGCTTTCAATAAGTGTCGTTCTAACTTACGAACAAGAACCACAACATTGATACTAGCATTGTTCATTACCCGTTGTAAATTGGATCTTAACTATGCTAGGAGAAACAGGCACCCGCAAAGCCACTTATGCAATACAAGTTGCATGTCAAGCGTGGAGCAAGTCTCATGAACGATGTCATGTAAGGTTAGCCCGGGCCGCTTCATCCCAACATACCGCAATATGCAAAGTACACAAAAAGCAATCTACAATAAAAGCATCAACGCCCACAATGACCATTGTGTTCTACTCGTGCAACAGATCTACATATAGACACGGCTCTGATACCACTGTAGGGGTTCGTAGCATGGAAAACAAAAATTTTCTATCGCATACAAACAAGCAAGCCAAGATCTATCTACTAGATTGTAGCAACGAGTCGATGGAATAACTTACCCTCGAAGATTCCAAAGTGTTTAACAAGAGCGGATTCTCGTGGGTGATGTAGTCGTACTCTTTCCGATCTCAAGATCGTGTGGACGATCCTTCCGGCGCTGCGTTCCTAAGCGCTTCCCGATCGGTCACACGCGTTCGATTTTCGACGAAGACCTTCCTCTCCCTTGTTCCAGCAGAAGCGGAGGTTGTAGCACTCTCCTCGCGATTCCGGCAAAGACTGTGGCGTGGTACCAAAGTAGAGGGAGATCCGCAGGCTTTGCCTTAAGCGGCCGAGTATGGTGGATTATGAGAGAGGGCTATTAGTGGTCTAGAGATTAGACACACCAATTAGAAGGCTCTAAACCACAGGCTAAAGCAATTAGAAGCTCTAAACCAAACGGCTCTAAACCTGAGATTAGAGGTGGAAACTTGTGTGTCTCAAGGAGCCCTGCCCCTCCTTTTATGGGTGGAGGGGCCTTGGCGCGCCAGGGGAGGGAGGGAGTCCCTCCCCAACTCGGCCTAGGGCTGGGCGCCGGCCTGGAGGAGTCCAACTCCTCCTCCAAGTTGGTTCCAACTCCTCTTGCTTGTTTCCCACAGTTTCCTGTTTCCCACAGTTTCCTGTTTTAGCCGTTTGACTTTCAAACTGGCAATTTGACTTTCATGTTTTTGGAACAGCAAGAACACTTAGTACATGATGCAATCATTCAATGACACACTCATGTACCCTCCCCCCCGGAGTGCCGGACAATCCGGAACCTTCTAGAACATTCCCGATGAAAACACCGGAATCATTCCCGAACTCCGAAACGGGACTTTCCTTATATGAATCTTATTCTCCGGACCATTCCGGATCACCTCGTGATATCCTGGATCCCATCCGAGACTCCGAACAACATTCGGTCTCTTTCTCATAATACCATAACTACTCAAAACAACGTCGAATCCTTAAGTGTGTCTCCCTACGGTTCGTGAATTATGCGGACATGATCGAGACACTTCTCCGAACAATAACCAATAGAGGAATCTGGAAATTCATATGGCTCCCACATATTTCTACGATTACTTTGCGATCGAATGAACCACTTACATACGATACCAATTTCCCTTTGTCTCCCGATAGTTTACTTATCCGAGGTTATGATCGTCGGTATCTCGCATACCTAGTTCAACCTCGTTACGATATGTACTCTTTTCTCGTTCCGTGATATGTGATCCCTTGTGACCAAGTCACATGCTTGCAAGCCAATTGGATGACATTCCACCGAGAGGGCCCAGTATATCTATCCGTCATGTGGATGGACAAATCCCTCTTGATCCATGTGTTTCAACCAATACTTTCCGAACACTTAATGCCACCTTTATAGCCACCCGATTACGGTGTGGTGTTTGATGTCATCAAAGCATCCATCCGGTAAAGGTGATATGCATTATCTCATGGTCGAAGGAATTAGGTTACTATGTCGAGAAAGCATATAGCAATTGAACTATTGAAATGACTTGATCTTTATGCTACGCTTATCAATAGGAGTATGTCCACCATATCATTCTCCTAACGATATGATCTTGTTGTTGATAACATCTCAATGTTCATGATATGGAAACCACAATCATTTAATCAACCAACAAGCTAGTGAAGTATAGAGGCTATACTAGGGACTTCAATTTAAGTTTACAATTCACACAAGTATTAATGTTTCCTTGTTAATACTATTATAGCATGAATATAAACATTTATCATAAACACAAAGATATAATAATAACTATATTTATTATTTCCTCTAGGGCATATCTCCAACAAGTATATCTATCCGTCATATGGATGGACAAATCCCACTCTTGATCCATGTGTTTCAACCAATACTTTCCGAACACTCAATGCCACCTTTATAGCCACCTAGTTACGGTGTGGTGTTTGATGTCATCAAAGCATCCATCCGGTAAAGGTGATATGCATGATCTCATGGTCGAAGGAATTAGGTTACTATGTATCAGAAAGCATATAGCAATTGAACTATTGAAATGACTTGATCTTTATGCTACGCTTGTCTATAGGAGTATGTCCACCATATCATTCTCCTAACGATATGATCTTGTTGTTGATAACATCTCAATGTTCATGATAGGGAAACCACAATCATTAATCAACCAACAAGCTAGTGAAGTATAGAGGCTATACTAGGGACTTCAAATTAAGTTTACAAATCACACAAGTATCAATGTTTCCTTGTTAATACTATTATAGCATGAATGTAAACATTTATCATAAACACAAAGATATAATAATAACTACATTTATTATTGCCTCTAGGGCATATCTCCAACAATTGGATCAAAGAAAGAAAAACATGATATAAGATATACATTTAGTAAGCATGCTTGCGCGAGAATTTCAAGATCCAAAGAAGATATACTTTGGAAAAATCACCAAAAATATTCAAGAAGGCATACAAGGTGTGACAAAACACATTTGTTGTCCAAACTATATCAATGAATAAAATCAACACAAGATTTGTTCAACAAAGTTCAACAAATGAACCGAGCAAAAACTATTAAGCATGAAAGATGAAATAAAACCACAAATGCTCAAAGATTTATCTCATTCAAGAAAATAAAATAGATAATAACAAACTCCCAAAAGAGCAAGGTTTCAACAAATAAACCAAATCCTTAACACTTTTCACAATGGCACAAGGTTCCGAGAAGAAAAGGTTTGTCTTCCACTAACACACATTTGATAATAATCAAAAACATCATCAAAGAGATATTCAAAAGACAAGGAAGACAATTAGAGCCACACCGAAGTTTTGGAAAGAAAATAATGCAATAAGAGGTTAACTCCAAAGTGAAGATGATCCACAAATGCTACCACACACAAGTGTATCAATTGTCGAAGATAATGAGTTTATTGGAATAGATTGACGGTGGTATATTGCACGGATATTAAAGATAAATCTTCATAATAAAAAGCATAGGATAGAAATAAAAAAATTAAGCACTATGCAAAGATAGAGATTCTTGATAGCTTCAACTAATTACACAATCATGCAAAGCAATGATTAGAATAACTTGAAGCAAATGGTATCCCAAATAAGATATATAGATATGTATTTGAGAAAGACCGCACCAAGAATTTCTTACTCAAACAAAGACCAAAAAGACGAGCAATAAAAGCTTCTAACAAAAATAGGACCTTGTTTGAGCCAACATGCCACCTAGAAACAAGATAATCAACAATATCAACTCTAAGTGGCACTACCTCATATGTTCACATTTCCTAGGATTGTGATATGCAAAAGAAGCATATTACTCTCCTATAATGTGATATTCATTTTTTTATAAGAGGAAAAACAACCTCAACTAGAGATAATTAATGGACATTTAGAATTTGAATTTATCATGAGTATGATACACCACATAGTGACTAGATAATCTTGCAATATCAATACTAAGTGGTAGTACTCGTGTACACATATTTTAAGGTTTGAGAGATGCGCGAGGCATGTCACTCACCCAAAATGGGATGTTCCATTAACCACTCTAAAAGAGCCAAATAAGATATCATAAAGATGCATTAGAGGCTCAAAATAAAACACACGAGTAAATGATGTGCCAAACACCTAGACATACTTGAATACACAAAATAATCAAGCATGAGGCACACCAAATACAAACACATACTTGGTACAAAACCAAAACATGTAAAGGGGCAAGTAACTTACAATATAAATGAGTTAAGTATAAGTTACCGCGAAGAGGCACATTGGATAAGATAGGGAAATAATAATCCTTAGGACTTGGCTTGATCAAATATAACATATGAAGATCCCTTAATTCTTCATGAGTTAGCCAAGTCTCCAATGTCCTCCATAAACACCTATTGATCAAGTTTGAGCTAGTTGGTCCCCAACCAAGTTGGGTCCTAAGAGGTTAGTCACAATAGGATTGACAACCCAAATGGTTCTTTTCTTGACACCACTTTGAGTTCCAACAAACTTGGCAAACACATTGCCATCCTTATCCTTCCTAAGAGAATAATTATCATCAACAATGATAGGGTTAGATAAGGTACCGTTTGAACATGAAGAGGCAAAGTGCCCCTTCACACGACATATGTAGCAACAAGTGCTCCCCTTTCTCTTCTTCATTGATTTCTTGGCTTGGGGAGCATTATCTTGATTTTTCTTCAGAAGTGTCCTAATTTCAACTTAGGCTTGAACATGAACTTGTGGCCGCTTCCCTTGTTTCTTCCCACTCAAGTGATTTTTCTTCAATGGACAAGATCTTACATGATGTCCTTCAACCTTGCACTTGAAGCTAATAATCTTGGCCAAATTCTTGACTTGGTTTTGGCCCTTCTTCTTGTTTGCATTGGACTTGTTCTTGTTATTGGAGTTGAATCCAAGACCATTTTTATCATTAGGGGATTTTTGCACACTCAAGATATTATCGAGTGTGTATTTCCCTTCATGACTCTTTTCCAAGTCATTCCTTAAGGAAGTGACTTGGGCCTTGAGCTCTTTTATTTCCTCTATATGGTTAGTAGAAATACAAGTGCTAGAGGAAGTAAAAGCTTCATTGTTATAGCAACAAGGCAAAGCAATTAATACAACACAAGGTTTATCAATAGTATGGCTAGATGGATTACTAGGACTAGCACATGGCAAAATAGCATTTTGAGTAGAAGTTTTGCTAATGTACAAAAGAGGCTCATAAGATGTTATATTAGTAATACTTGCCTCACAAGCTAACTTTAGCCCATCATGTGAGATTAGAAGATCATTATGAGAGCCCGATAGCTTTTCATGACATTCTTCCAATTTCCTATACTTGCTAGTTAGCAACTCAAGTTGAGCCCTTAGCTCAACATTCTCCTTCAGGGTAGATGCTTCACAAGAAGTAGAGTTAGTAGCATAAGCATCATTAATGGAATTTTCCTTTTCAAGATCATAAGATTCAATTTTTTGTGAGGATACAATTAGTGTGCTTCTCCTCGGCAAGCTCTTGCTTAAGGAGATTGAATCCCTGACTCACATCATCAAGTTGGAAATCCAACTCCTATATGGTTCTCGTTTGTTTAGTTATGGTGTCCATAACGTGTTTGAGACAAGTAACGACCTTATTATTACCACGAAGAGAGGTACACAAAAAGTCAACTCAAGCAAGAGAGCACTAGTATCCTCATCAATGTCATCATCACTATCATCATTATCATTGCTATTATCTTTACAAGATATATTGGGATCCAAAGTAGGAGTTACCTTTGATCCTCTTGCTATAAGGCACATGTGAGCACGGGATGATGAAGATGAGGATATTCTTGAATCTTCATTCATGATCATGTCTTGATCCATAGAATGTTTTATTTACTCTACATTGCTAGATAAACAACTAGAGGAAATAGAAGAATTTTGTTCATGGGAACAAGGCAAATCAAGCATATCATCTACACTAGTACTCAAATAATTTCTAGATGATATACAAGGACTAGCAACACAAGGGGATATAGCATCATTGTTGCAAGAAATGCTTAAGTCCAAGCTCACTACACCATTATCATTTATAGAACAAGAATCATTGGTGTAAAGAGAAACACTACCATCATCACATATGATTTTTGCACTCACCATGACATTACCTTGTGACTTGTCACATGTAAGTGAAGTGGAAAGAATTGAAATCTCATTGCAGGCGGAGGTGGAAGCAACTTGGAGCTCTTCATGATGTGAGGGAGAAGAGACCTCCTTGGAGATACCACTACCCCTATGAGAAATGGACCCACCAAATATTTCTTTAAGCTTGGTCCACATCTCATGAGATGACTTGCACTTTACAATTGTCAAGAACAAATTAACTGTGGGGCTCAAGGAGAAAATAATCTCATTAGATACTTGAGCTTCGAGATGTAAATTTTTCTCATCCTCTAAAGATAGATTTTGAGGATCCATAGGTGGAGAAAAACCTACATCTAGAAATCGCTCAATATTTGTACACAAGGTCCGAAGATTATAAAGCAAGCAATTTCTCCACAAAGCATAATTTGTGCCATCAAAGATAATTGTGTCATTATGCACTATACTACTAGCCGACATCTTTACACTCTAGGCGGTGAAGCCTAAACAAGGAGAGACCTTGCTCTGATACCAATTGAAAGGATAGAGATGTCGCCTAGAGGGGGGTGAATAGACAATTTCAAAACTATTACGGTTTTGGCTTGATAGAATGTGGAATTAAACTAACGTTTATTTTATAAGCACAAAACCTAAATACACTAGGCTCAACTAAGTGCACCAACAAAAAATTAAGCTAAGCAAGATAGCACAAGATAAATATACCACAAGTGATAAGAAAGATATAAGTACTTCAAGCTCTATGGCTATCACAAGGAAAGTAAGCTCGGATATAGAGATAACCGAGGCACGCGGAGACGAAGATGTATTCCCGTGTTCACCACCTTTGGGAAGGGGGCTACGTCACGTTGGAGAGGTGTGAGGTTCCACGAAGGATTCCTCACGCGCCACAAAGGCTCACCTTCTTCTCCGAGTCTATCCCACTAAGGAATATGCCCTTTCCTTATGGCTAGCTTTTCCTCCACTCCGGAGATGGCAAGCTCCACAACCACTTCACAAACTCCATGAAGGAGAAGCCCAAGTCTCTTCACAATCTTCCACGAAGAGGACACCGCGGCACCAACCGCCAAGCCAACTAGGAGGTCACCCTCCAAGAGTAACAAGATCACGGTCTCTCGCTCCAACAAATCATAATGGAGAGCTCAACACTTATGCAAGAATGCAAAGCAAGAACACCAAGGGTGCTCAAATCCTTCACTCTCAAATCCCACCAAAGCAACAAGTGCTAGGGAGGAATTAGAGAGGAAGAACAATGGTGGAAGTCAAAAAATGACTCCAAGATCTAGATCCAATGGGTTTCCCTCACTTAGAGGAGGAATTGGTTGGTGGGGATTGTAGATCTAGATCTCCTCTTCCAAAGCCCTCAAAAAGATGCAAGAATCATAGGAGGAAAGGGGGAGGAAGCAAGCTCAAGAGGTTCAACAATGGAGGTCAATTTAGTGGTCAAGAACATTCTAAAACGTTGGGGGAAGAACCCCCTTTTATAGTGGAAAGCAAATATGGCCGTTAGGAGAAAACTGTGCGAATCCGGTTGAAAGTTCGGTTGGACCGGTTCCAGGACCGGATGGTTCGGTTCCTGGACCGGAAAACCGGATTTCAACCGGGATTAGGGTCAATACACAGTCTCGGATAGACTTGGTATAGAAAAACCGAAAATCCCGGTTTCAGATCCGGTTTTCCGGTCCTGGCACCGGACCACCCGGTCTGGGAGCCGGTTGAACCGAATCCACAAGCGGGATGAAACAGGCTTCACGAAAAACGCAATAACTTTTGCATCCGCACTCTGATTTCGATGATCTTGGGCTTGCTTTGACGAGGACAACAAGGTCTACAAGATTGTGCAGAGAAACATCATAGCCCAAAAAAGGAGGATAAAACCAAATGAATAAAGGTAAAAAGCCTCCCTAAATAAGAACCGATAAAACCTTCAAACTCGAAAACGCCATAGAAGATGCATACGAATTCCATTTTCGATGAACTTGGGCTTGTTGAAGAGCTAGCAACAAGATCAAAAACCTCACATGGAGAAACACCAAGAAGCAACAAAATAGGAAGATGCAAATATGCAAAGGATTGAGCTTCGTATTACAATGTGATCAAGTTACACAACCGAAAGCCCCTCTTGATAGTGCGACTATCTATCCTATAACCCGGTCTCCCAACAAACACCTTGAGACCAGTAAAAGGAAAACCTAGAAAGGCCATACCTTTGCCTTGCGCATCCTGCTTGATCTTGATGACAACGCTTCAAGCTCCACCCAAGCCTGAATGTAACACTTGATCATTGTTGCTTCGTGAAGACTCCTAATTTTCTCCCCATACACCACTATGGGATAGCTTCATTAATACATGTATTAACATGTCCATTATAACCAATATGGACGGCAAGCTTCAAGCAAATGATCTTCTCGAGATGCTTATCTAGAACTTGCCCTTCTCAACCTTGATGACGATCACCACTTGATGTCATCCTCTCATGGGATATATAATATCATACCACAAGACCATGTGGTACATTCTTTATGCTTCATGTGTTGATCAACTTGAAATCACTCTTCACTCTTTGTATTGGTCAACCAAGTATCTTCTCGTGCTCCATCTTAATATATTGAGGTACATAAGGAACTCTTCATCTGATTACATGCTCTAAATCTTATTCAACCATAGCTCAACTAATGAGGCTATCATGACACCGACTTAGAGCCATATCTTGAATTCTTCTATTGAGATCACACTCTCAAGATCTTGATCATATCATATTCTTCTCTTCAACTCGATGATTTTGATGCCAATAATCAAGGTATATCTTTATCTTCATGGCATCCATACTTGAATCCAACACATGGACTACAAGCATGACCTATGGAATATACCTTCATATAAAACTCAGTGAAAACATTAGACCATAGGGATTATCATTAATCACCAAAACCACACATAGGGGAAATTACCCTTTCACTCTCTCTCTCTCTCTCTCTCTCTCTCTCTCTCTCTCTCTCTCTGTGGTGATGCTCCCCCGGCCCGACGAACCCTTGCCTCCGTCTCACGTCGGCGGGAGAAGCCAATTCCATCCCCGCCAAAACGCCTCCCCCACGCGGACTCAGCTTCACAAATTGGACAAGATCTGTAACTTTTGACTCCACTAGTGCTTACCCGTTCGATCTGGAATTGATGGTGGATGTAGTCACCAAGTTACAATGAGACTTTAAAGAGTGAAGTCACTGAAGCTGAGTCCGAATTCTCTGCCCCCACCAGAGCGTCCTACACTTGGTCCTTAGTCGGGACGGATAATCTTGTGGTAATAGGGGACTTGCGCAAAACTCCACCCCAATGCCAAATATCTAGTCAATAATCCACCTCCCATCAGAGTGTTGTGTCGTGCACCTGGTCCTTAGTCGATTTAGACAGGGGCGGATTATCTGGACCTACCAGGGGCGGATAATCCGTCCTAAAAGTCTTCCTTTTGCTTCATTTGATCAGGAGCTTTTTTGGAGAAATATCTACATCACTCAACACACAATTAAAGTATCCTTGGTATTGTTATCTAACACACAAAACACTAGGGATCTTTCACTCACCCAAACCCTAGAGGCGCCGCCACCGATCTTCTCCGTCGGCCGCTGCCCCCCTGGCGGTGGCGGCCATGCCTGGCCGCTAAAAGTGATGGGCGAGATGGGCGTGCCCCGTCTGACCCCCTCGCGCGGGGGTCGACTCCAGGGCTTCATAGGTGGTGCTTAAGGCGGCAGGGTGGCGGTACCTGCTACGCATGGTGCTTGCCGACGCGTGGCTGTGAGGTGTTGTGGAGGAAGCGGCGGTCGCATGCTGCGTGCGGAGGCGGCGGCGCTAAACATACGTCAGCACACTTGATCCGTTCACCGGGAGCCGGCCAACGGTGTGGGGATCGTTGCATCAACATCAATAAAGGAGGTGGTCCTAGGGTTTCTTCCGCGCGAAGACGAAGATCTGCTTGATGTCTACCCTTGTTGATCTGGACTGGAGAGGCGAGTTCTGGAAGGCTCCGCTGGCGAACTCTCATGGGCGTATCATGCCTAGAGATTGTTGGATCGGAAGGTATTTGGTTGTGCGTACCATGTTTTCTGGCCGTTTGGTTTCAGAGGGAGCGATGCGAAGCTCTGCTATCTTTTACCAGCATGTGTCATGTCTTTGATGATCCATGGTGAAGTTAGATGCGGGAAATTTCATGAAAGCAGGAACATAAGGGCTAGCGATGATGATTGGAGTCTTTATGGCGATGGAAGCTGGCTGAGTGATATGTGACTCGCGACAGCGACTGTTTGTGGGGGCGACAACACAGGAGGAGTTTATAGTCCTACCTTGCAGGGTGAAGATCCAATGTCTGATCTTAATTGGTTGTGCATGACAATAAACTTATTGAAGGCATTATTTTGTGAGCGATGACTTTTTTCAAGGAGAAAACATATGATCTTTGATTGGATGACGACGACGCTTGTGCACCGTTTCCTTTTTGATGGCGTCACTATTGGAGTTGTTGGACTACTGCTGTTATTCAGGTGGTGGTGGTGTTAGTGTCGTTACTGCAAGGAATAGTTTCACCATAGCGGGATTTTTTTCTATTTTGTAATTCTTCTTTCTTTTTTCTAGACTATGCGCATCCATAAGGCCACTTGGACATGCGTTATTACAGAGGCTTGGTATAATTGGTATCTTCGTGATATTAATATATGCTCTTTTCTAAAATAAAAAGTCATCCAAATATTCAGATTTGTTTGTAGATTCTTCCCAAAACCCAAAGGATGCCGGTCTCCTCGAGCTTCTGCAACACCTATTATCGTCAGTCAGGTCCAGAATTCATTATGTGCTCTTTGCTGGGTATCCTGCATCCATATGTCCAGTATGGGTCCAGATTCACTAAATGCTGGAATTCTGGAAGTGGCATTGTTGCTAGACACCTTTTGACCATGACCATCTCAGGGCCTGAGTATGGGGTGTAAATATTTGTATCTTTGTGAATAATTTTTTTCTTGAAATGGAAGTGATACCCGGTTTCTGCATCAAAATGATACACAGAGTCTTATTTGTTTATTATTCAACATAGCCTTAAAAAATACAAAGATCAATCTAAAGCCATCTTAGTAACGATAGTTGTCGCAACACCTACAACCTAGATGAAGGGGATGACCAGGTCGGAGCCGTGCACCCTGACCTCACACCTAAACACATCATCACAAACCAAAGGGCTTGGTAACCAAAGGGCTCACCAAGCCGTCAAACGGCGAGCCAGACGCACAAACCGGTTTAGCAGCCCCTCAACGCACCATCGCACGCGCTCCAGAAGTCGCTGCCGCCATGTTCCACCGTCCCATCTTCGAGAAAGGGATAAAGGCATTGATTTTGTCAGACATGTCTTCGACACTGCCACGGCGCCAGACAATGCCAACGCCCTGCACACGTCCATCATCATGCGTCATCGAGATCCCGTTGCACCATGGCACCAAGACCCGTGTTGACGCGGTAGATAAAACACCGCTCCACCTTCTGATGCCTCCCTGCACCAAAACCATGCCCCCAGCAGGAGGAAGAACGACACCATAGCGTCGCCATCATCCGATCCAGGAGTTCCAGATCTTGGGTTTCCCCCGAACACCCTAAACCCTAGTAAAGCACACATCCTTAGCTTAAGACACATTAATATGTGAAAAATAACAGGAATTGCGTATTCATGTTACTTGTTTCTATAATCCTGCTAGTTCAGTTGTATGTAGTCTGCACACTTCTACCAAAACTAAACGTGGACAAGTGAAGGGATTCTTGTCAGTTTTTAATCGACAATCACGGTGGCTGTGCACATCAATCAACGCAGAGGCCGGGAACATATGCCTCTTTTCTTAAATAGTTTTGACAAACTCGTAACATTACTTGTCTTAATTCTGCGAGTACTTTGGAGGCTTGGAGCAGAGGCACTATGTGATCACTTAATGGTTTCCAATAATCCATTCTGAATAACTCGCAGAGTAGCCCTTTTACTGATCTTCATAAGTCCTTCACTGCATTCATTTTGTTCATTCTTTTGTCGAAGCTTCTCTACCAGTTCTTCGGATGTCTCTATAAGATGCATTTTCTGAAGGGCCATAAGGTGCTCCATACCATGAGGAAGAAACTTTAGTTCCGGACAGTCTCTGAACACTAGCTCCACGAGGCTTGGCATTGCACCATCTTCTACTTCAGCTTGGTTAAGGTTAGGAGCATCCAATATTGCTAGAAATTGCAGTTTTGGAAATGATCCTGCACAGAAATGCAACTGTTTCCCTTCAAAAGCATTGGTAAGCACAAGAGTACATAAGCCACTTAACATCAACAGACTGGGAAATGATTCCTCAGAAATTTTGGAGAATGCTAGATGCAACCAAGTGAGGCTATTAAGGTAGGACCAAGATGATAGAACCCGAGGAATTGATGTTTCTTCTAGCTGCCCTTCTAAGCCAAGTTTCGAAAGGGTTTGAGGTAAATGAAGTCCCTCAAGCTGCAGCACCTCCTCACCTCTGGTCGTGATTTCTAGATGAATAAGATTGGTCATCTTGTTGATGGCACTGCTCAGGTCAGCAGAGTGTTCGCTTTTCACGTTGCAGACACCAAATGTTCTTAGCTCTGTCAAAGCACCAATTTCGGCCATAATCTCTGAGCTTGCCATCACACTTTGCAGAGCCTGCAGTGCCGTCAAGCGCCCTATGCCATTAGGCACCTTGACTCCACCAAAAGGTTTAATTTCTGCTTCTCGGCCAACAGTACATGCATACAGATATCTCAGCTTCTGAAGTTTCACAATGCTGTTTGGTAAATGCAATAGTTTAGCATCGAGAGCATCCAAAACTTCTAAGTTCTGTAACCTTCCTATTGCTTCGGGTAGGCTTCTAATATCGGTATTTCTAATGCCCAAATACCTCAGATTAAACAAGTTAAATATCTCATTAGGCAGCATACTGATACGAGTACCTTGCAGATCCAATGTTGACAGAAAAATTGAAGAAGCCAGGATAGGCTTGAGCATATCAATATCCATATACCTCTCAAAAACATGGATTGCACGGAAGCGTGTTCCACTGGATCGACTCAATTGTTCAAGATTTACACTTTGCACTGATATGCGACGTGTGCCCTCTGCAGAGAGTTAAAATAAAGATTTGGTTGCCGTGGCTTTGCCCCTCCGGCTGGCTTGTTTATATTGACAAAATATACAAGTACAACTTGTGTTACAAGTAGATCAACAGACCTACCAAACCGAACCGTGTACGGTAAGACTCCTAAACCGATTCTACCTCTAATACTCCCCCTCAATCTAAACCGTCATGAACAAGGTTAAGATTGGAACGAAAACGACTGAGTACTAGCTGAGTACATGGTTTAGTGAAGATGTCGGCAATCTGATCGCCTGACGAGATGAACCGAACATGAAGAGCACCTTGGGCCACTTTCTCACGCACAAAATGAAAATCAATCTCGATATGCTTTGTCCGGGCGTGAAACACTGGATTAGCGGAGAGATAAGTGGCACCAAGATTGTCACACCATAACACTGGAGGTGAAGACTGATAAACGCCGAGTTCCTGGAGAACAGACTGAACCCAAGTAGCTTCAGCAGTGCCATTTGCCAAAGCTTTATACTCAGCCTCGGTGCTGGAACGAGAGACAGTGGGCTGCTTGCGAGAACTCCAAGAAACCAGATTAGGGCCAAGGTAAATCGCATAGCCCCCAGTAGAACGGCGATCGTCAGAACAGCCGGCCTAGTCAGCGTCAGTGAAGATGTTCAGAACAGTAGACGGAGCACGCTGAATTTTCAAACCGGTGGATGCGGTTCCTCTGACATAACGCAAAATCCGCTTTACTGCTTCATAATGAACAGTGGTAGGCTGAGAGAGATACTGACAAACCTTGTTAACGGCAAACGAAAGATCGGGCCGCGTCAGAGTAAGATACTGAAGGCTGCCAACTATGCTTCGGTACTTGAATGCATCATCAGTACTGAGCAATTCCCCATCAGTGCGAGATAATTTATCTGTGGTAGACATGGGTGTAGTAACAGCCCGACAAGACTCCATGTTAGCACGATGAAGCAAATCAAGAGCATACTTATGCTGAGTCAAAATCATCCCATCGGATTTGTAGGCCGCCTCAATGCCAAGAAAATACTCCAACCGGCCCATATCCTTAATAGGAAAAGTGACCGAGAGTGTCTGAACCAGTTGATCGACGACAACAGGAGAAGATCCAGCAATAACGATATCATCCACATAAACAAGCATATAAACACTGATACCCTGATGAGCAAATATGAACAAGGATGTATCGGCTTTACTAGAGGTGAAACCAAGTTGATGCAACCGTTCACTCAGTCGTGCATACCAGGCACGAGGAGACTGCTTAAGACCATAGAGAGCACGCTGCATTTTACAGACATGCTGGGGGTGTCGAGAGTCTTCAAACCCCGGAGGTTGCTGCATGTATACTTCTTCCTGAAGAAAACCATGTAGGAAGGCATTGCTAACATCAATCTGACGAAGACACCAGCCACGTGACACAGCCAAAGAGAGCACCAGACGAACAGTAACCGGCTTAACCACGGGGCTGAAAGTGTCATGATAATCAATACCATACTGTTGAGTGAATCCTCGCGCCACAAGACGAGCCTTATGCTTGTCAATTGTACCATCAGGACGAAACTTAGTTTTAAAAATCCACTTACTGCCAACAATATTCGTGCCAGGAGGACGAGGCACCAAGATCCATGTCTGGTTACGCTGGAGAGCATCAAACTCATCTTCCATTGCAGAACGCCAGGCTGGTTCAGTCAGAGCCGTGCGATGAGTTGCAGGAGTAGCAAGAAAAGCACGGCGGCGATAGGGATCATAGCGAACAGTTCCATCCTTGAACAGTCGTGGCCGATGAATATCATTGCGCTGTCGAGTCTGAATCACTCGAGGCGGAGAGACCGCATCAGTTGCAGAATCAACAGGAGGTACTGTTGTTGGATTGGCAGCTGGAGACGCCGACGGGGATGAATCGGCAACAGGAGACATCGGAGGTGGGCCGGTGCCAGGAGATGGCCTGTCAGCCAGCTCGGACCGCGGGGGTGGAAGAAGGAGCAGCGGCCTAGTCCGAGGAGGAGCGGGGTCCGGAGCGGCCGATGAAGACGGCCCAGCATCAGACGCGCGGGGCGTGCAGGACGGCTCGGAACACCGGGAGCCTGGAGCCGCGTCGGGAGCCGCCTCGGGCCGTGCGACATGCACATGCACGCCCGCGACGTCGATCTCAGACGTGGTCGGGACGTCGATCGCATCTGTGGGTGCTGAAGAAGAGACCTGCACAGGAGAAAAAGGAACAGTATCGAGAGCATCAACAGGTAACATGGAAATGTCGTAATTACGCGTATTAGTATTCTGAATAGCTGGTTCATCCGAAGGAAACGAAACTGGACGAAGAGGCGTGACATCCACAACTACACCAGGAGTGGCAAAGGGAAAACTTTCATCGAAGACAACATCACGAGAGATATAGATACGGCCAAGACTACGATCTAAACACTTATAACCTTTGTGAAGAGGATCAGAACCAAGGAAGACACACATCTTGGAACGAAACTTCGAGTTTACGAGAGTTGTATTTACGGAGACTCGGCCAACAAGCACATCCAAAAACACGTAGAAAGGAGTAATCTGGCGAGATAGCGAGAAGGCGAGAAATAGGAGCCTGGTTTTCAAGGACCACAGAGGGCATCCGATTGATCAAATAACAAGCGGCGAGAAAAGCTTCGTCCCAAAAACGGAGAGGCAAGGAGGAGTGAGCGAGAAGGGAAAGCCCAGTCTCGACAAGATGTCGGTGTTTACGCTCGGCGATACCGTTCTGTTGTGAGGTGTGAGGACATGAAACCCTATGAGATATACCAGTGCGCTGGAAATAGGCATGAAGACGATGATATTCACCTCCCCAATCCGACTGAATTGCACGGATTTTGGTGTTTAGCAACCGCTCAACATGAGCTTGGAAGACATAAAAGATATTTTCAACGTCAGACTTATGTTTGATAAGATAAATCCAGCAATATCGGCTAAAATCATCAATAAAACTCACATAATATTTAAAACCTCCAGAGGAGGGAAGTGCGGGCCCCCACACATCGGTATGAACAAGCTCAAGTGGTGCATGAGAAACCCGAGAGGAAGCACTATAAGGAAGTTGATGACTTTTAGCCATTTGACACGCATCACAAACAGAAATATTATGACTCGAGGAACACTGGAGTTTATTGGACTTGACAATATCTTTAACTACTTTATTTGATGGATGACCTAAACGTTGATGCCACTGATCCGAGGAAAGCTTGGTGCTGAAGGAAGCAAAACGATCGGATGAAGATGCTCGACCGAACGGTAGGGGATAGAGGCCTCCGCGACTCCTACCGCGAAGGATGATTCTCCTTGTGGCTTTGTCCTTCACCAAGAAGAAATATTTATGAAATTCGATAAAGATTTTATTGTCAGAAACCAAGCGATGAATGTAGCAGACTTTTGCTAAGACCAGGAACACAAAGAATATTACGGAGATCGAGCGAATGAGAAGGACCAGCTAAACGAGAATGACCAATATGCGTAATGGACAAACCTGCACCGTTGGCGACTTGAACTTGATCCTTACCCTGATAGCGCTCGTGCACACCAAGCCGAGCCATGTCGTTGGTGAGATGATCTGTTGCTCCCGTGTCGAAGAACCAGGGGTGATCTTCCTGTGGTTGAGAAGCAGCGGCATTACCAGATCGACGTTCTTCAGCCTGGAACCCTTGGTTGAAGCGGTTACGACATGCTAGGGCCTCATGACCCCAAATCTTGCAGATCTGGCAGCGAATTCTCGGACGGCGGCCATTGCCGTTCCCGCCCTGGCCATTGCCTCTACCGTTGTCATTGCGGGGTCGATTGCCTTGTCCACCACCGTAGGAGTTCTGGGCACCCCCGTAGGGTTGTCCACTCTGCTGTCCGCTGGTGGGACGGCTGCTGGGGCGACCGCCAGAATTGTTGTCGAACGGTGGTGGCCCACCGCCCCGTCCGAAATTGCCTTGACGAGCGGCCGCGTTTGCCGAGGACGAGAAGTCGGAGGTATGTGAGATGGCTTCCTTCATAGCTTCAGCGGAGAGCAGCAGAGAGTAGAAGTCTGATAAGGATAGAACGGTGCCAGCAGCTTGCAGGACGTTCATTGAGGATTGCAGACCCTCAAATTATGGACCAAGACCGACCAGGATGTGATCGATCAGTTCATCATCAGAGATTGGAGCGCCGACCATGGCCATGGCGTCGGCGAACCCCTTCATCTTCTGGTAGTACTCGGCGGCAGACAGGTCCAGTTTCTTCAGTGTCGTCAACTGGCGACGGATCTGGCGGATGGCGGCGCGGTTCTGGGCGGAGAACATTGTGGTGGTGCACTCCCAGACCGATGCGGCGGTGTGGCGGCCGACCATCTGACCGACCATGTCTTCTGTCATGGAGCCGACGAGAATACTGAGAACCCTCTGATCGGTGTACCACCAGAGGGCAAACTCGGGGTTATGCTCGGTCTTGGCAGTGGCTCCGGTGCCCGTGGTGATGTGGGTCGGCGGCGCCTTGCAGCTGCCGTCGAGGAACCCATAGAGGCCTTGACCGGCGATGTGGGGGATCACTTGCGTGCGCAATAGGAGATAGTTGGAGCGGTCGAGGCGCACGGTGATCGTATTGGAGTAGCCGGAGGGGATCGCGGTGGGGAGAGGGGGGTGGACGCCGGCGGGGATGGCGGAGGACAAGGCCGCGGTCGTGGATTCTGATCGCGAAGTCATCGTCATGCGAGATCGATTCCGAGGAGCGAGAAAACACGCTCTGATACCAAGTTAAAATAAAGATTTGGTTGCCGTGGCTTTGCCCCTCCGGCTGGCTTGTTTATATTGACAAAATATACAAGTACAACTTGTGTTACAAGTAGATCAACAGACCTACCAAACCGAACCGTGTACGGTAAGACTCCTAAACCGATTCTACCTCTAATACAGAGAACGACGCAGAGCCATCATAAACTCTACCGAAGCACTCTTCCTTGGCTTTGCTAAGGGCAAGAAGACGTACCACATCGTGCATCTGACAACATTTCTGTTAGATGTATATATCTATATATTATATTTCCCCCATATGTTAGGGGGTTTCCTGCATATTTGTCCTGTACCTGTACTATATATTGTGGCCTTTGGCCTCCAGAGGAATACAAGTTGCTTATTCCTAACATGGTATCAGAGCCACGTTAGTCTCCTCCTACTCGCAACTTCGTCGCTGCAGCCGCCACCATCCCTGTCGCCAACGGCCTTGCCGTTGTCGCCGCCGCCGGTCGCCGCTTGTCTGGGTACCTTCCGGATCGGTCGAGTTCGGTCTCCGATTTTCTTTCGATCCAGATCCAACTTGATTAACTTCTTCACGCGCGGACATGCTGCTCCAGATCAGTCCAACGTCGCCTCCACGCGCGGCCTCGGAATCGACCTCCACGCGACCTTCTCGCCTCGGTCGCGACGCCCGACAACTACGCGCGGACGTGCACGCCACTGCCTCGCTTCGGTCGCGCGGTCACGCGCCAACTGCTCGCCTTGGTCCACGCGCGGACGCGCATGCCACCTCCTCGCCTTGGTCCACGCGCGGACGCGCGGACGTGCTCCTACTCCTTGGTCCACGCGCGGACGTGCTCCTGCTCCTTGGTCCACGCGCGGACGTGCTCCTGGTCGACGCGCGGACGCGGCCTTGCTCCGGATCGACGGGCCAGGCTGACACCCCATGCGCGGACGCGTGCGCCTGCGCTGTGCACTGCAGCCTGCTGCTGCTCCCTTGACGCGACGTGCTCCTAACGCCAGCCCCTGCAGACCTGCTGTCCCGCCTGGTCCGTCGCCGACCGTTTTTTTTTTGTCTGCCTGCGTCAGGATCAACTACATCTAGATCTAGATCTGAAAAAAAGAGAGAGAGATGTCTTCTTCATCGGGCTATGTTGCGATTCCTCGCTGCCCGGTGATCTTTGATGGCGCGAATTACCCCGATTTCGCTGCTTTTATGCACGTTCACATGCGCGGTCTTCGTCTTTGGGGTGTGCTCTCCGGCGAGGTCTCCTGTCCGCCGTGTCCCCCTGCTCCTGTGGCTCCTCTTCCGCCGACACCGATTGTTCTTGGTGCTGATGCTTCTCAGGAGGCCAAGGATGCTGCTCAGAGTGCTGATGATAGTGCTGTTGCTGCTTATGACCTGAAGTTCAAGCAGTACTCTTCTGATCTCGAGGCCTATCGACACGCTCTGACCGCTTACACTCAGTGGGTTGATGAGGATGCTCGTGCTGCTGCTGTTCTCACCTCCAGTGTTCTGCCCCAGTATGCTGCTGAGTTTATGAGTCTTCCTACTGTTGCCGCTCAGTGGGCCCATCTTCGTCAGCGCTATCAGCCGTCTGGGGATGCTCTTTACCTGTCCGTGGTTCGCCAGGAGCATGCTCTTCAGCAGGGTGATTCTACTATTGATGAGTTCTATACTCAGAGTGCTGCTATCTGGCGTCAGCTTGATTCTCTTCGTACTGCTGTTTGTGGCACATGCTCGTGTTGCCAGATTGTGCGCTCGGATTTGGAGTTTCACCGCATCTATGAGTTTCTATCTCGGCTCCGCCAGGAGTTTGAGCCCCGACGTGCTCAGCTGAATGCTCGTGGCCGTGTTCCGCTCTCTGAGGTATTGACTGAGCTTCGGGCTGAGGAGACTCGTCTTCGTGGTGCTGGTCTTCTTGCGACTCCATATGTGCTTGCTACACGTGGTCCTCATACGTCGTCCGTTTCCTCGACTCAGCCGCGGTCCTCTGTGCCACCGCCGATACTACCCACTCCTCCAGGTCCGGGTCAGAGTCAGCCCCAGCAGTTTCAGGACCAGAGTCCGCACCAGCAGTTTCAGGGCCAGAGTCAGCACCAGCAGGCTCGTGGTCAGGGTCGCCGTGGTTCTCTTCGTCACTGCTCTTACTGTAACAAGGATGGCCACACTTGGGCCACCTGTTATACACGGGATCTGTGGCATCCCGCAAAACCACTACTAGAAAATCGCGTCGAATTTGTGCATTGCATCGTCATCATCCTGCATTGTTTGCCAAAACTATTTTCAAAAACCCCGTTTTGTTTTCCAAACGCCCCAGCTCTATTCAAATGTCAAACACCGGGTCTCCGGAATAATTTTGTTTTGTTGCTATCGGGTTTCAAACGGCCCAATTCAATTCAATAAAATATGTAATTATTTTTAGCGGGGCAGTCGAACGGGCCAAACCGACCCGAACGACCACCCCCGTATTAAACAAACGGTCCACCCCAAACCAGCCCTGCTAAATCCTAGTCCCACCCAATCTATTCCTACCCACCAACGGCAGACCGCCACCTCACCCTCTCACCTAAACTATACCCACCTGCCACCTCACCTATCCAGCCCCATCTAAATCCTAAGACTACCCAGAATCCTACCCAACCTTCCCAGCCACATCACCCCGCCCTATAGTGACGCGCCACCTCACCTTCCCTCACCCCTCACCCACTCATAGCCTGCCACGTGGCAGCATCTCTCTCTCTCACCCCTCCACCTCTCAACCCACTTCCCTGCCTACACGCCACTTCAAGCCACCGCCTGGCCCCACAGGACCCGCCACACCCGCCGCCGCCCATCCGCCGCCGCGGCGGTGTCGCCAGCCCTCCCTCCCAGCCGCCTGCGCGCCGCTTCCAAGAATCGCCGCCGCCGCCCGCGGGATGCCGCTGGCCCCACCTACTCCACCCGTCTCATGCCGCCCGTCTGCCTCCCACAGCGCCGCCGAGCCTGGCCGTCCCGCAGCCGACGCCATCCGGGCCTCGTCGCCTCCCTCCGAGCCGTCCCGGCCTGCTCGCCGCTCGCCCGATCCGTGGCCTCAGGCCTGTGCTCGTGTATGTGTGTGCTCGTGTATGCGTGTGCTCGTGTATGCGTGTGCTCGTGTATGTGTGTGCTCGTGTATGCGTGTGCTCGTGTATGTGTGTGCTCGTGTATGCGTGTCATGGTAAACGCGTGTGAACCCTATGGCCTATTGGAGCACCCCGAGCTCGCCAACGATCTTCGGCGCCGAACCCTCGACAAGATCTTCATCACGGAAAACCCCGACGCCATGAACTCCCTCACGGAATCCGGAGCGCGGAACCGCCAAGACCCTCGCAACGGCAAGACCTTCGCGATGACGAGAACGGCACCGAACCAAGTTCTGCTCCCCGGACGCCGAGGACCCCAGATGCGACAAGTGCTTCGCCCCGAACGCCAAGACCGACAACGTGACCCGAAGACCCCGGATGCGACAAGAACTACCCCCGATGTCCGAGCACGACCCCGTCAAACCCCGGAACCCCCAAGTCCGTCGAACCCTGAACCCCGAGATCCGATCCTCGTCGAACCCTGGACCCTGACCCCGAACCCCGGAACACCAAGATCGTCGAGAACCCTATGTGTGACCCCTTTCCTCGAACCCTATTTTATAAACATAATATAACCTTGTCGCATATTGAATTGCCATTGTTCATGCATGCATCTTATCATGTGGTTTGGGGGCCTTATGCCGATTCACCTAATAATTAAATATGGGGCCCATATGCGGGCAAATCTAGTCTCATATTGGCCTCATTTAAACTTGTGTAGCGAACCGGTATCTTATCTTGCCTTGTTATAACAACAATTAATTGCGGGTCTTCTAAATAACTTGCACCACCTAATTAATTGTCGGGACCCCGGTTCCGCTTAATATGACCTAATTGCATCGCACCTTGCCATGTCATTCATCATACATGCATCATGCCGATCTTCTGCCGTTTTATTAAATATCGCATCCGGTGTTTCTTCTAGTGTGTTGCTTCTTCGCGGATAAGGCCGTTGAGTTGATGTGAGCTTCGCCCCGATCTTCGGATGAACCCTTCGACCATGTTTTCAGGCGAGCACCTCCCTCTTTCTACCTATCTTACTTTTGTAGTATTTACTTCCCTCCTGTTGATCTATTGCTACCTGTGTTGCGATGCTCTAGTTCTCGTACCTGTGATATCCCTTGCAGCCCTATATTGCCTTGGACACACCCTATTACCTGTTGTTGGGTAGATAGTTGGACTTGCGCGTCGTAGTTGCTTGCTCTAGTGCCGATGTGTGTCGTCATATGCCACAGTTGCTGATGTATTGCCGCAGGTTGATGTTGGAGATGATTCTAGTTTTACTTATCGTCACTTTACTTTCTGTTTAACAACTAAAATTGAATAAGCGAGGCATCGGTGGGTGATAGATAATATTTGGTTTCGACGCCCACTTGTGTCCCGTAAGACCCCGAGTACTTGATACTGTTCCTTGATTTATGCGCTATCCACATCCGGGAGGTATATGGGACCCCTGAGCCGAGCTTGATTCATTCTTATTTCTTGGGGCCACAAACTAGTTTGAGGTTTTATTTACGATCTGCATTTATGCCATGTTTCTTGCTTTATTTACGATTGTGCGAGGTCTCGCATCGTCTTAGGTAAACGGATGTTTTCGGTATCGGCAGTCCCGATTGGGGACCTTTGTCGTTCTGACCATCGACGTAAACCTTGAGTCCGTCTCGAGCTTGCTTACTCCGCTATGGTATACTCCAAGGGGTGGCCCCCTGAAATATTTCTGAATCCTGTGATTGTTCAGTCGTGAAAGCCTCGTTGGGTTTTGATTTGGTTTTTCCGAGGTTGATCGAGCGTGTGTTGCTATTGGTGCACCCCGGCCGGGTAAAACTTTCTGAAAGCCGTGTCCGCGGATATGGACGACTTGGAGCGCAGTATCTCGATCATAGACAAGCATAACTAAAGTTTACTGCTATTAATTTGATTTATAATGACTAGTAATCAGCTTCACTATAACGGAATGGCTAATTAATACTGCCCACCATTGCTTGTTTGGTTGTCGCTTGCGACAAATGTATCTGACTAGTAAGTATTGCAACTACAACGAATTGGCTGAATAAAAGTACCAACAACTGCTGGGTTTGGGTTTATCTCATGCTGTCTGTACCTGATTAGTAATTGTTGCAACTATCACGGAATGATTAACTAAAAGTGCCCACTGCTTACTTTATCAGGACGATTACCTAAACCTGACTAGTAAAGTGCCGCAACTATAACTGAATAAATAAAACTGCCAACTGTGTGAGTTCCTCGGTTGACTTCCTCGTTTGGTTTCGAGGGGGAAACACCAGGATGGGTTTGTTTGATGATAGTATCAGGTTGGCTCCGACTAGGTCATTCTCGCCCCTCTCTGATAACCGCCAGTTGTATCGAGTCTCTATAGGTTGTTTAGTGCATGCTGCCGCTGCCGCTTCAGTCCACCATACCTATGTAGGCGAGGACCGCCGAATTCTAGCCTCGCTGCATCGGCCTCGATCGACGCTCCTTCTTTGTTTTCTGCTTTGCCTTTTGTCGCACCCCTTTGTTAAGCAGGTTTTGAGATCGACGTTAGCGAGGTTACCTTCCGGCTTGGCACAGGCAGGTTATGGGCGCCATTGGTTATTCTTCGTGGCTCTTAGCCCCATTTGCATCTTGTCCGTAGGACGCTATATCGCTTTCAAGGTGATTTGGATCTTTGTATATTATATCTGTATTCTTGACTCGAGTCGTTATATTTATCTACGTGGGTCCCATCAAGGACTGTTGTGTAATGTTATTACCGCTTTTCCACCCTTGCGAAAGTGCTGGTGAGCACCTTTGAATCGTCTCTATGCGGGTTTGGTGAATTTTGCCCAAACTTGCATAGGTCCGATTCTGAGGGTGTTACAGAGTGGTATCGAGCTCGGATTACGATACCCCACAAGTCCAACTGTAGGATGACCTAGCTAACGGCGAAGTAGAGTGTCAAACTATTTTTGAAAATCGGTTGGATAGTTCGACTAGGTCCGATTTACTCCTTACCCTCCGCTATTCTCCTCTTACCTCGACGTGTTTTGAATCTGCTCTCTTCTCTCTCTTCGAGTCCAGGAATTCTCGTGGTTGGGTTTCCGTCGTACCTTCAGGGCTTCGCTTTCTCACTTTTGTAACGGAGGCGCTACGATCATCAATCTGCAACTTGTCTGTTGTACCCTTCCTCCAATCTTTTGTTCTTATCCCCATGTGTTCCTTGCTGGATATCAGTGTCGTGAAAAACATATGAGAAGGACGAGCTTTGGTGAAGTTGGGGTTAACCTTGAGCATGTGTTGTTCATGCCAACGGAACCACCGCGAAACCTAATCAGTGTGTCTTTCATACGATTTCTGCTGGCAACACTCCCTTGTTTCCGAGCCTCGCTTGTCGAGATCTTCAGTCTGATTCCGGGAGTTGGGTGCTTAATCCATCTGTTCGCGTGCAGAGTAATGGTTCGAGTGTGGGATGGAGTAGCTACCCTACCACTGCTCTTATCATTCACTCCTGTATGTCGAATCAGTGGATCCAGCAGTTTTACTCCGTCCTATGTTTATCCGGAGTGTTCTCTCGACGATCAGGAACAACGACCCTTTGTTGGTGGTGTCGCCGATTTCAAGATGGAGGATGAACCCTTGTTAGTGGTGTCGCAAGGATCTACACGAAGCGCGAAGGATCAGACCGTCGACCTTCTTTCCGGTACCATGAGGCGGATCTCGAGGGCGAGATCCATCGTTAGTGGTGTCGAATTGTGGCATCCCGCAAAACCACTACTAGAAAATCGCGTCGAATTTGTGCATTGCATCGTCATCATCCTGCATTGTTTGCCAAAACTATTTTCAAAAACCCCGTTTTGTTTTCCAAACGCCCCAGCTCTATTCAAATGTCAAACACCGGGTCTCCGGAATAATTTTGTTTTGTTGCTATCGGGTTTCAAACGGCCCAATTCAATTCAATAAAATATGTAATTATTTTTAGCGGGGCAGTCGAACGGGCCAAACCGACCCGAACGACCACCCCCGTATTAAACAAACGGTCCACCCCAAACCAGCCCTGCTAAATCCTAGTCCCACCCAATCTATTCCTACCCACCAACGGACCGCCACCTCACCCTCTCACCTAAACTATACCCACCTGCCACCTCACCTATCCAGCCCCATCTAAATCCTAAGACTACCCAGAATCCTACCCAACCTTCCCAGCCACATCACCCCGCCCTATAGTGACGCGCCACCTCACCTTCCCTCACCCCTCACCCACTCGTAGCCTGCCACGTGGCAGCATCTCTCTCTCTCACCCCTCCACCTCTCAACCCACCTCCCTGCCTACACGCCACTTCAAGCCACCAACTGCCTGGCCCCACCTGACCCGCCACACCAGCCGCCGCCCATCCGCCGCCCGGTGTCGCCCGCCCTCCCTCCGCGCCCGCCTGAGCCCGGCGCGCCCGCTCAAGAATCGCCGCCGCGCCCGCCAGATGCTGCCCCACCTACTCCACCCGCCGTCACAAGGCCGCCAGCCGTCCGCCGCCGGTGCCCTCCCGGCGCCCGCCGAGCCCGCCGTCCCGCAGGCCGACGCCATCTGGGCCTCTCGTCGCCCTCCCTCCGGAGCCGTCCCCGGCCTGCTCCGCCTCGCCTGGCCCGATCCCGTGGCCCTGTGGGCCCGCTGCACGTGTGCTCGTGTATGTGTGTGCTCGTGTATGCGTGTGCTCGTGTATGCGTGTGCTCGTGTATGTGTGTGCTCGTGTATGCGTGTGCTCGTGTATGTGTGTGCTCGTGTATGCGTGTCATGGTAAACGCGTGTGAACCCTATGGCCTATTGGAGCACCCCGAGCTCGCCAACGATCTTCGGCGCCGAACCCTCGACAAGATCTTCATCACGGAAAACCCCGACGCCATGAACTCCCTCACGGAATCCGGAGCGCGGAACCGCCAAGACCCTCGCAACGGCAAGACCTTCGCGATGGCGAAGCGGCATCAACCAAGTTACGCTCCCGGACGCCGAGGACCCCGATCGACAAGTGCTTCCCCGAACGCCAAGACAAACAACGTGACCGAAGACCGGATGCGACAAGAACTACCCCGATGTCCGAGCACGACCCGTCAAACCCGGAACCCCAAGTCCGTCGAACCACGAACCGAGATCCGATCCTCGTCGAACCACGGACCACGACCCGAACCGGAACACCAAGATCGCCGAGAACCCTATGTGTGACCCCTTTCCTCGAACCCTATTTTATAAACATAATATAACCTTGTCGCATATTGAATTGTCATTCATCATGCATGCATCTTATCATGTGGTTTGGGGGCCTTATGCCGATTCACCTAATAATTAAATATGGGGCCCATATGCGGGCAAATCTAGTCTCATATTGGCCTCATTTAAACTTGTGTAGCGAACCGGTATCTTATCTTGCCTTGTTAAAACAACAATTAATTGCGGTCTTCTAAATAACTTGCACCACCTAATTAATTGTCGGGACCCCGGTCCGCTTAATATGACCTAATTGCATCGACCTTGCCATGTCATTCATCATACATGCATCATGCCGATCTTCCGCCGTTTATTAAATATCGCATCCGGTGTTTCTTCTAGTGTGTTGCTTCTTCGCGGATAAGGCCGTTGAGTTGATGTGAGCTTCGCCCCGATCTTCGGATGAACCCTTCGACCATGTTTTCAGGCGAGCACCTCCCTCTTTCTACCTATCTTACTTTTGTAGTATTTACTTCCCTCCTGTTGATCTATTGCTACCTGTGTTGCGATGCTCTAGTTCTCGTACCTGTGATATCCCTTGCAGCCCTATATTGCCTTGGACACACCCTATTACCTGTTGTTTGGTAGATAGTTGGACTTGCGCGTCGTAGTTGCTTGCTCTAGTGCCGATGTGTGTCGTCATATGCCACAGTTGCTGATGTATTGCCGCAGGTTGATGTTGGAGATGATTCTAGTTTTACTTATCGTCACTTTACTTTCTGTTTAACAACTAAAATTGAATAAGCAGAGGCATCGGTGGGTGATAGATAATATTTGGTTTCCGAACGCCCACTTGTGTCCCGTAAGACCCCGAGTACTTGATACCTGTTCCTTGATTTATGCTATCCACATCCGGGAGGTATATGGGACCCCACGAGCGAGCTTGATTCATTCTTATTTCTTGGGGCCACAAACTAGTTTGAGGTTTTATTTACGATCCTGTACTTATGCCATGTTTCTTGCTTTATTTACGATTATGCGAGTGCGCACGCTTAATCTGTTAGGTAAACGGGATGTTTCGCGGTATCGACAGTCCCGATTGGGGACCTGCTGTCGTTCTGACCATCGACGGTAAACCTTGAGTCCGTCTCGAGCTTGCTTACTCCGTTGGGTATACTCAAGGTGGCCCCTGAAATATTTCGAATCTGTGATTGTTCGGTCGTGAAAGCCTCGTTGGGTTTTGATTTGGTTTTTCCGAGGTTGATCGGCGTGTGTTGCTATTGGTGCACCCGGCCGGGTAAAACTTTCTCAAAGCCGTGTCCGCGGATATGGACGACTTGGAGCAGATATCTCGATCATAGACAAGCATAACTAAAGTTCTCGCTGCTATTAATTTGATTTATAATGACTAGTAATCAGCTTCACTATAACGGAATGGCTAATTAATACGCCCACCATTGCTTGTTTGGTTGTCATGCGACAAATGTATCGACTAGTAAGTATTGCAACTACAACGAATTGGTGAATAAAAGTACCAACAAGCTGCTGGGTTTGGGTTTATCTCATGTCTTTGCACTGATTAGTAATTGTTGCAACTATCACGGAATGATTAACTAAAGTGCCCATCGCTTACTTTATCGTGACGATTACCTAAACTCGACTAGTAAAGTGCCGCAACTATAATTGAATAAATAAAGCGCCAACTGTGTGAGTTCCTCGGTTGACTTCCTCGTTTGGTTTCGAGAAACACCAGATGGGTTTGTTTGATGATAGTATCGAGTTGGCTCCGACTAGGTCATTCTCGCCTCCGATAACCGCCCGGTTGTATCGAGTCTCTATAGGTTGTTTAGTGCATGCTGCCGCTTGATCCACCATACCTATGTAGGCGAGGACCGAATTCTAGCCTCGCTGTCTTGGCCTCGATCGACGCTCCTTCTTTGTTTTCTGCTTTGCCCTTTGTCGGCACCCTTTGTTAAGGTGTTTTGAGATCGACGCCGTTAGCGGGGTTACCCTTCCGCTTGGCAGGCAGGGGTTATGGACGCCATTGGTTATTCTTCAGGGCTCTTAGCCCCATTTGCATCTTGTCCGTAGCTGGACGCTATATCGTTTCAAGGTGATTTGGATCTTTGTATATTATATCTGTATTCTTGACTCCTGGAGTCGCTGTTATATTTATCTGTTCTGTGGGTCCCATCAAGGACTGTTGTGTAATGTTATTACTTCGTTTTCCACCCGCACGAAAGTGCCTGGTGGGCACCTTTGAATCGTCTCTATGCGGGTTTGGTGAATTTTGCCCAAACTTGCATAGGTCCGATTCTGAGGGTGAGATCGATCGTCCACGTGAGCACCAGGCTCGTGGGCGATCGGCTCCTACGGATCTTCAGCAGTTGCTCTCTCGACCAGGACATTATCGAGTCTTCGCGATCGCTTGCTGCCACGTGCTCTTCTTGACGTGCACCGCCTTGGTTACGTGATCGATTCTTCCGGCCCTGTGCGACCACCATCTTCTACACAGTCAGGTACGTCCCCATGGTATCTGGATTCTGGAGCTTCTTTTCATATGACTTCTGAGTCTTCTTTTCTATCTGCTCTTCGTTCCCTCCCTTCTCATGTACGTGTTTTCACAGCTGATGGTACCTCTCTCCCTGTTTCTAGTCGGGGCACCCTCTCTACTTCTTCCTTTTCTGTTCCTGATATTTCTCATGTTCCTCTTCTTAAGATGAATCTGTTCTCCGCTAGCCAGCTTACTGTAGCATCCCAGTTGTCTAACATCTTTAATGCTACTTGTTATAATAATAAAAAGGGCCACTTCCAACATATAATTGTTGCATCATCATCATATCATGCTCAAGTCATCATGTCCCCTTGCATTTGAGCATCATATAAAACCCTTTCTTGTTTGGTACTTATCTCATGTGCATGATTAATTGTATTTGCCTCTTGATATTGTAGTTGGGTCTTAATAAATTGTTAAATGCCCAAGTTGAGTTGGGGGCATCTCTCTTTTTGACTCCACCACCTTTTCTTCCACCACCTTGTATTCCACCATCCAATTAATATGAGCTTGGCATTTTAATTGGGTTATCTCTAGCTCATGTTGGTTGGTTGGATTCCACCCATAGTCTTTGCTTGGCCTTGCCCACCTTTTGGGAATGCATGTGAATAATGCCTTGTTAATGTTATTGTTTTCACAAGGATTAGTTGGGCATTAATCATCTTGCATGGGCCATGCAAGTGCCACCTTTGCTAGTTTTGGTTTATTTGGAATTCTAAATGGATCCCTTCTTCATTGCTTGATCTTGTTTTGTTAGTATGAAACCCTAGCTCTCTCCCTCTCTTTTTCCCCTTTAGCTAGATCCCTACCCCTATGCTCCATGCACACACATGTGCTAATGTGACATTCCCAAACCAACCATCCCTTTCTTGGATCTTGCTTGTTCTTTGAATGGATCATGGCATGATTCAAACCCTCATCATCATCTCTCTCTCTCCTCTCTTGTTCTTGCTTGATCTTGCTTAGGGCTTGCTTGAAGTTTGCTTGATCAACCTAGTACCACCTCCCTCTTTCTTACTTCCCCTTAGCAAAACCCTAATACCCCTCCTCCTTTCTAGCTTGAACACCCCACCCTAGCTAGCCCCTTCTCTCTCTTCCATGCATGACCACCCTAACCCCAGCTCCCAACCCTAAGACCAAGCCTAACCCGAGCCATACCCTCCTACCCTAGCTCCAAACCTAATCCGAGGCTACCCCTCTCCCTCTAGCTCTCTCTGGCCAAGGCGGCCCGCCGAGCCCCGCCTACCTCCTTGGCCTCGCCTGTCCACCCGCCCCCACCCGCCCCTGCCCTGGCCGAACCGAGCACGTGAAGGAGGGAGAGGAAAGGTGGCCGAGCCACCTTTTCCATCTACCCCACCCCCCCGGCATCTCCCCCTCCTCCCCGTCCCTATCCACCCCCTCTGCCTCGCCACTACCCAGATCCACCCGGCGCCCGCCCCTCTCTCCCTCTCCATCGCCACCGCTCACACCATCGTGCACCTCGGCCTCCACGTCCGCCGATCCAGCCGTCAAGTGCGCCATCGAGGAGGCCTGAAGACCAAGGCGATCCCTCAGATCGACCAGACACGCGAGGAGGAGAAGGACCGAGCCGCCTGCACCAGCGCCCGGCGGAACCCTAGCCTCGTCATGCTGCCTCGTGGCTGATCCTCTCGCCGACCCGATCCCACGCCACCAACAACCTCCCGGTGAGCCCACGACCCTCCTAGACAACCCCCTCTGGCCGATCTCGCCCTAGCGCCGCCGTGCCTTCCGTCGAACGCCGTCGGAGTGTCGGGTTCGCTGGCGCCTGCACGCTCGCGTCCAGCGTAGCAGCCTAGACAGGCCTCGTCCGATTCCCTAACACCAATCGAGAAGTAGCGGTGCTCCGCCTCGCAACGCCCCAGATCGAGCTCAGCGCCGCCAGCTGTGCACCGATCCGTCGGCTGCATGATTCAGAAGAAGCAGGTGTCGCGGCTGCTTTGCGTAAAACCCTCGCTTTTTCTGCGTCATGGTCCGCTGGCCCACTAGTCAGCCGCCGCGGAATTCTTCCACAAAACCCGCTGCCTTTTATCACCCTTAACCCGCGCTCCAGCCTAGTCCCACCTGTCAGTTCCTGGCCTCTCGCCTCTGCCGCGTGGACCCGCGTGGTCGATGGCCCACCTGTCATTCGCTTAGGCTGGTCACCATGTGAGGAAACCTCCTCTCAGACGTCTGGTCCGGTCGGCAGGAGGCCCCACTCGTCTGGTTCATGCTAGACATGGACTGGGTGAC
Organism: Avena longiglumis; assembly: GCA_030063025.1. Classification (NCBI taxonomy): domain Eukaryota; kingdom Viridiplantae; phylum Streptophyta; class Magnoliopsida; order Poales; family Poaceae; genus Avena; species Avena longiglumis. The sequence continues at coordinate 424,511,972 of CP125974.1, read as the reverse complement.
AGAAGTAATTCGGCAAATCTGTTTCAAATTCAAATCTTTTCAATTTAATTCAAATCCAATTTAAATTCTGTTTTCAAATAACTTTTCAAATATTAATCCAAATAATACAAATAATATATGTTTTCAAATCAGAAAAATGTGAGGATTTCAAATATGCAATCCAAAATATATTTTGAACACTTAAATTTCCAAGTTTATTTAAATTACAATAAAATGCCCTTTTCCCTTAAATAATTAATAACTTTTGTTTTATAACTCCGAATTTAATAAATAATATGTCTAAAATGATCAGCTCGACGAGACCTTTCTGTTTATGCTATCCTTAACTTCAATTGCAGCATGCATCATATAAAAATATAGAGAACAGCAATTGTTATGGCAACAAATGTGATTCTAAAACCCAATTAAATGTTATTTTCTTGTCCTCCGCACCTCACCCATGCCATGCTACTTATTGCCATGCAACTTGTGCATCATTCATCATGGCATGATTGTTTGCTTGACGCATCTTATTCATATGCTTGTGCTCTATATTCATGTTGGCCTTGTTTGTTTGGTTTTTCTCGGATAGACACTGAGCAGGGGTCATATAAAGAGAACCAGGAGCATTACCCAGATCCGTCCCTTGCTTCAACTGAGATACCAGGCAAGCACTACCACATGCTTGCATACATACAGTACCTATTGCCTCTATCTTATTCCTGCATCATCGAGTCGCGATTGCATTAAATTGAATCCCAAGTATGCATAGCCTTTACTTTTAAACTCCACCAAGCTTGTTCCTCCATCCCATGAGCCATTACTATAGGAGTTGTTTGAGCCATGCGAGTCGTAGAACAGCATGTGTAGGGTTTGTGCGAGTCTGTTGAATAACGAGGTACCTAAACAACTTAACCTGAGTAGTTCTGGGATAACTAAAGAAAGTGGCACCGGTGAGCAACATCTGCTATTTGGTTTTTCCTGCTCACTTGTGTCCCGTAAGACCCCGAGTACTTGATTCCTGTTCCTTGATTTATCGCGCTATCCACATCCGGGAGGTATATGGGACCCCTGGGCGAGCTTGATTCCGTCTTATTTCTTGGGGCCACAAACTAGTTTGAGGTTTTATTTACGATCTGTACTTATGCCATGCTACTCAGTATTTAAATTGTGCGAGGAGCACCTTTATCGTTTAGGAAAGCGGAGTGATTACGCTGGTATCGACAAGCCAGTCACACTTTCGGTTCCCGATCGCTTGTACCCATTGACGCAAACCTTGAGTCCGTCTCGAGTCACTATCTCCGCTTGGGATCTACTTGAGGTGGCCCCAAATATTTCGAATCTTGTGATTGTTCATCGTGAAAGCCTCGTTGGTTTTGATTTGGTTTTTCCGAGGTTGATCGGCGTGTTGCTATTGGTGCACCCGCCGGGTAAAACTTTCTGAAAGCCGTGTCGCGGATATGGACGACTTGGAGCACAGTTTCGATCATAGACAAGCATAACTAAAGTACCGCTTAATTTGACTAAGTAACTTGACTAGTAAATAGTGCAACACTCATGGAATGGTTAATAAAATTGCCAACGGATGGGGTTGTTCGTCCGCTTCCTTGTTGGTAGCGGGGAGGAGGATGGATCGGATGAAATTACCATTATAACTGTTGTTCTTAAATTCACGGACATCCGTCTATCATTGGTTAGGCGGATGGTTAGCGTTATCCAGAGAACTGCTAGGGTTTATCTTTTGCTGCAATTCGTCACCCAGTTATGTCCCTTTAGAGGCATTAAGACTTGCCGAGTACCCTTAGGGTCTCACACGATAAATTCTTGATTCAGATGAAGGTACCTTCTCGTGACGGACATCTTGGGTGGAAGAAGTCAAGATGTGGGCAACGATCGTTCGGTGTAGAGATTCCGGAACGGGATCCGTGAGACCTGTAGTTGGGATGTGCTTATTTCTATGGCATCTTATGCCGATTTGCTTCTTATCCGTACTCGGATTCTGTTTGCCGCTCACTGATACTCGAAGTGTGTTGTATGAGGAGTTATCCTAAAATATAGATCTATCTAGGTCATTTGAATCTTGCCGTATGCTATATATTTCCTTTCTTTCTAGATGGTATGGCTTTGATGTACTCTTGTATGGTGGCTTGCGTACATACCCACTTGTGTACGTAGTTGATCCCTTCGCCGACCACGCCCGCCCAGACAGTCCCGTTGAGAGGGTAGTGGTTGGGACGTCTGAAAGGACTACCGGTGAGTGGCTTTGGGGCCCCACCGTACTATTTCAACCACTACCACTCATCCAGGCTTGTATCTAGGGCGTAGTTCACCGAGGTAGTTACAATTGGTATCGAGCCATCCCGACCTTCGTGGTTTCAGCCAAGCAGTCGTTGTCGATCTAGCAAATATTTTGGTAGTTATGTATATTAGGGAAAACAAAACGCGAGAGTAGGACTGCTTCCATTTTCTTCTTACCCTCCCACCCACCCTTTTACGGTAAGGAAGTGCAACGTTTTCAATTCTCGTCTCAAAGTTCAAACTAGGATTCACGTGTTCGGGTTTCCGTAGTACCATAGGTTGTGTGTGTGTGTATGTGTGTAGTCCCTTGTCTATCTTGCATCCAAGTTGTTATCTTATCTTCCTTTGGTTATCAACTGTTGGTACATTCCATACCGATGTGCTTATGCAAACCGACGCAATCTATCTTCCTCTTTGAATCTGACGCTATCTTGTTTGGGGTGTTCGTTCGTAGTTACCAATCTTTAGGTTTCACGTGAGAAGAAGGGGTTAGGATATGTGTTCCACTTGTTCATGTGCGGAGTAATGATTTGAGTGCGGGATGGAGTCGCGACCATACCACTACTTGTATCATTCGCTTTTGTATATTGAATCGGTAGAGTCACTAATCTTGATTCGTTAAGTAATTTTATGCATCTATTGGTATTTTAATGCGAAATTTGTGGAAAATTTTTCTTTGATATGTTTGTGTACCACACTTTTCAGTCGTGTGCGATATGCTTAGTATCTTTTAGGTGCTATGAACTTTGTTGATATTTTAATATCATCTCAGTAAATTGTATCCTTTAATCTTGGTTAATTCCATCTTGGTACTATTTTGGATTATTATCATTCTCCATTATAGTACCGACTTGAGTTTTATATCAATGACAGGATGGCTCCCACGCCGGATCGAAGAGACATCCTCCGAACGGGCTCGGCGTTGTCAAGCATAGCTAATGCTTTGGCAATGCAAGAGAACCAGCGCTTTGAGGAGAGTCAAGGAACGAGTTTGCTCCACTTCCTCCACCTCCCAAGCGTGGTGACATCAAGAGCTTCCTCAAGTTCAACCTCGTCGATTCGATGTTTCGACCGACTGACGCGGATGATTGGCTGCGTGAGATCTCAAGGTTGCTAGAGGCTGATGTTCCGACAGAGTGGGTCAAGTGTGCTACTCACCTTCTCAAGGGAGATGCAGCTCTTTGGTGGGAGAACTACTTGAAGGAAAGTCACTGGGTTCCGGCCTACTTGGGAAAGGTTCACTGCAGCTTTCAAGGAGCAGTTTCTCTCGAGATTGTGATGGAAAGGATGAAGGAGGCTTTCCTCAACCAAGGTGGAAATGATAACGTCAACACCTATATCAGAACTTCATGAATCTGTCCCGTTATGGTGGTGATGAGGTATCGATGACAAGAAGAAGCGTAAAAGGTTGGGCAAGGGCTCAATCGTCGATCAAGTATGCAATCACGCATGCAAGACCGCAACCTTCCTGAACTACAAAGACACAACACTACAAGAGGAGGCAAGTGTTCGAGGAGTCCAAGAAACACAACAGGGATGCATCAAGCTCTGCGGTTATGGCAGCTCCTTCTAAGCGGCGTGTCTGGGTTCCTAACACCCCACCGTCGCTCCCGGCTCCACCAAGATCTGTAAGTTACGCGCCAAGGCCATCAAACTTCACCATCGCGCTCCTGTGGGCTACAACAACCCTTACCTCGAGCGCTGGCGGAGTCCCCGCTACTCGCTCCACGTCCACACGGTGCTTGTTACACATGTGGAGATCATGGACATCCCTGGAAGCGCCCAATGAAGAACAAAGCTCTCCTCCACCCCGCCAAGATCTGCAAGCTCTCCGTCGGTTCGTGCACCACCGCCTCGGGCTCTCAACATCAACACTAAGCCTGGGTCTGCGGTTGTTCAGGCCAATCGCTAACGCCTCTCAGCCGAGCTCGCACTTTGGAGTTGTCATGGGTATGCTTTCAGTTAACTCAGTTCCTGCACGAGTTCTCTTTGATTCTGGTGCATCGCATTCATTTGTGTCTCACAAGTTTGCAAATGAGAATGAGTTAGTCCTGGTTCCTCTCCAAAAGAAGTTAATGGTTCTCTCTCCTGGAGCAACAATGGCAGCTTCTAAAATCAGTCATGGAAATCAAGTTGAGATTGGTGGTTCTTCATTCTTGGCTTCTTTGATTATTCTGGGCGATTCTGATATTGATGTCATTTTGGGCATGGATTGGTTGTGACAAATGCAGCTGTGTGATCGATTGTCTTTGAACGCCGGTGTCTCTCAAGATTCACAAGGCCATGTAGTCTTTTCTCCAAGTCGACTCCTGCTGTCAAATTCTATTCCTTGGTGACTCTGAATAATGATGCTATGGAAGCTATTCAGAGGGTACCAGTGGTCTGTGAGTTCCCAGATGTCTTTCCTGAAGAGTTGCCAGGTATGCCTCCGGATCGCGAGGTTGAATTCGTGATTGAGCTTGAACCTGGAACGGCTCCTATCTCCAAGAGGCCATATAAAATGGGTCCTTCTGAGTTGGCTGAACTCAAACGACAACTTGATGAACAAGAGAAATTGGGTTTCATTCAACACAGCACATCTTCTTGGGGTAGCCCAACAATCTTTGTGAAGAAGCGTGACAGAACCGATAGGCTATGTGTTGACTACCGTGCTCTAAATGCTAAAACCATCAAGAACAAATATCCTCTCCCTCGGATAAATGATCTATTTGATCACTAGCAGAGCCGTGGTGTTCTCTAAGCTAGACTTGAGAAGTGGTTATCACCAAATCAAGATTCGCAAAGAAGATGTGCCCAAAACAGCTTTCACCACTCGCTATGGCTCAGTATGAGTACACGGTCATGTCTTTCGTCTCACCAACGCACTGCTACATTCTCGAGTGATGAACTCCGTTTTCATGGAGTACCTTGATAAGTTTGTGGTGGTATATCTGGATGACATTCGTCTATTCCAAGTCTAAGGAGGAGCATGAAGAACACCGGTGTGTCCCGAACAAGCTTCGTGAGAACCGCTTGTATGCAAAGTTCTCTAAGTGTGAGTTTTGGCTCAAGTAACCTATCTTGGTCATGTTATCTCTCGCCAAGGGCATTGCGATCAACCCGGAAACCGTGAAGACAATAGTTGAATGGCTTCCTCCTGCTAATGTCAAGGAAGTGCGGAGTTTTCTCGGCTAGCTATTGTCGCCGCTGTGCAGAACTTCTCGAAGATAGCAAAGCCTCTTACCGACCTCCTCAAGAAAGGCAAGAAGTATCTGTGGACTCCTGCTTGTCAAGAAAGTTTTGAGACACTCAAAGAGAAGCTCACTTCCACACCAGTCTTGGTTCCTCCGGATACATCTAAGCCTTTCCAGATATTCTGCGATGCCTCTTTGCAAGGATTGGGTGCGGTCCTTATGAAAGAGAGACAGGTGGTTGCTTATGCCTCTCGACAGTTGAAGACGCATGAGATCAACTATCCCACACATGACCTCGAGCTAGCAGCAGTTGTCTTTGCCTTGAAGCTTTGGAGGCACTACTTGCTTGGTAACCGTTGTGAGATCTTCTCGGACCACAAGAGTTTGAAGTATATCTTCACTCAGCCTGATCTCAATCTTCGGCAAAGGAGATGGATTGAAGCAATCAACGACTTTGATGTGACCATCAACTACACTCCAGGCAAAGCAAACGTCATGGTAGATGCGCTTAGCCGTAAAGCTTATGTCAACAACCTCAGGGTAGAAGAGCAGCAACCTCTCTTGTGCGAGGAATTGGCCACTCAACACGAAATTGTGGAACAAGGGCATCTCTGAACCTTCCGCTACGCCTCTCTTGGAAGAACAGATTCGTTCTCGTCAGCTTGGTGACCCACACACCAGAAAGCTCATCTCTAAGCTTGGCCTTCCGAAGTATGAATCCTTCCATGTTGATGATCAAGGCACGCTCTTCTTTGAACACCGGATGTTTGTTCCAAACTACCCGGGTCTGAGAGACCAAGTTCTCAAGGAGGCACATGATTCGGTTCTTTCTATCCATCCTGGCAGCACAAAGATGTACATGGACTTGAAAACACAATACTGGTGGCCTGGGTTGAAAAGGTATTGTGCCAAGTATGTCTCAGAATGTGATGTCTGCCGCAGAGTTAAGGCTGTCCATCAGAAACCATTTGGTCTTCTACAGCCATTGAAACCTCCTAATGGAAATGGGAGAAAGTAGAGATGGACTTCATCACTGGTTTTCCAAGGTCGCAGAAGGGCAACAATGCAATCTTTGTTGTCATCGATGGGCTTTCTAAAGTGGCTCATTTCTTCCCCCAAAGAAACAATTTACGAATTGATTGGTGAGCTCTATATCAACAGGATTGTCTCTTTGTATGGGGTTCCTCTTGAAATTAGTTCGGACTGTGGAAGCATCTTCACCTCAAAGTTCGGGAGAGTTTCCAAAAGCTTTGGGAACAAAGTTGAACTTCAAAGACTTACCACCCTCGATCGCAAGGACAAGTGGAGAGGATCAATCGATTACGGAGGATATGCTTAGAGCTTGCGTCATCTCTTTTGGCATGAAGTGGGAGGAATGCCTTCCATATGCTGAATTCTCCTACAACAACAGCCTTCGGAAGAGTCTCAAGATGGCACCATTCGAGGCTCTCTATGGTTGCAAGTGCGAACTCCGATTGGTTGGTCAGGAGAAATAACTGGTTGGCCTACGACATTGTGACTCAAGCAGAGGAGAAGGTGCACATCATTCGAGAACACAAGATTGCTCAAAGTCGTCAGAAGAGCAACTATGACAGGAAGCACACAGATATGGTATATGCCCCTGGTGATCTCGTCTACCTTCGTGTCACTCCCATGACAGGAACACACCGCTTCGGTATCAAAGGAAAGTTGGCTCCTAGATACATCGGTCCTTTCAAGATACGTGGTAGAAGAGGAGAAGTTGCTTATGCACTAGAGCTTCCGGAAAAACTCAAAGTCCATGATGTTTTCCACATCTCTCAGCTCAAGAAGTGCTTCAAAGACCCCGGCAAGACCGTGGATCATGAGTTAATCGACCTTCAAGAAGATCTGTCTTATCAGGAACACCCCACCAAAATCCTTGAGACCGCAGAACGAAGGACGTGCAACAAGTCCATCAAGTTTTGCAAGGTGCAGTGGTCACACCATTCTGTTGATGAAGCAACATGGGAGCGTGAAGATGAACTCCGTGCCAACCATCCTTCTCTCTTTGTGTCTTCTTCTTCTTCCTAGAATCTCGGGGCGAGATTCCTGTTTAGTGGGGGAGAGTTGTAGCATCCCAGTTGTCTAACATCTTTAATGCTACTTGTTATAATAATAAAAAGGGCCACTTCCAACATATAATTGTTGCATCATCATCATATCATGCTCAAGTCATCATGTCCCCTTGCATTTGAGCATCATATAAAACCCTTTCTTGTTTGGTACTTATCTCATGTGCATGATTAATTGTATTTGCCTCTTGATATTGTAGTTGGGTCTTAATAAATTGTTAAATGCCCAAGTTGAGTTGGGGGCATCTCTCTTTTTGACTCCACCACCTTTTCTTCCACCACCTTGTATTCCACCATCCAATTAATATGAGCTTGGCATTTTAATTGGGTTATCTCTAGCTCATGTTGGTTGGTTGGATTCCACCCATAGTCTTTGCTTGGCCTTGCCCACCTTTTGGGAATGCATGTGAATAATGCCTTGTTAATGTTATTGTTTTCACAAGGATTAGTTGGGCATTAATCATCTTGCATGGGCCATGCAAGTGCCACCTTTGCTAGTTTTGGTTTATTTGGAATTCTAAATGGATCCCTTCTTCATTGCTTGATCTTGTTTTGTTAGTATGAAACCCTAGCTCTCTCCCTCTCTTTTTCCCCTTTAGCTAGATCCCTACCCCTATGCTCCATGCACACACATGTGCTAATGTGACATTCCCAAACCAACCATCCCTTTCTTGGATCTTGCTTGTTCTTTGAATGGATCATGGCATGATTCAAACCCTCATCATCATCTCTCTCCCTCTCCCTCTTGTTCTTGCTTGATCTTGCTTAGGGCTTGCTTGAAGTTTGCTTGATCAACCTAGTACCACCTCCCTCTTTCTTACTTCCCCTTAGCAAAACCCTAATACCCCTCCTCCTTTCTAGCTTGAACACCCCACCCTAGCTAGCCCCTTCTCTCTTCCATGCATGACCACCCTAACCCCAGCTACCCCAACCCTAAGACCAAGCCTAACCCGAGCCATACCCTCCTACCCTAGCTCCAAACCTAATCTACCCGAGGCTACCCCCCTCTCCCCTCTAGCTCTCTCTCAGCCAAGGCGGCCCCCGCCCGAGCCTGCCCCTACCTCCTTGGCCTCGCCCTGGTCCACCTGCCAGCCCCCCTACCTGCCCCTGCCCTGGCCGAACCGAGCACGTGAAGGAGGGAGAGGAAAGGTGGCCGAGCCACCTTTTCCATCTACCCCACCCCCACGGCATCTCCCCCTCCTCTCCGTCCCTATCCACCCACTCTGCCTCGCCCAGCTACCCCAGATCCACCCCAGCGGCGCCCTCTCCCTCTCCCCCATCGCCACCGCTTCACACCATCGCTCCACTCGGCCTCCTGGCCCGTCCGATCCAGCAATCAAGGCGCCATCGAGGAGGCCCGAAGACCAAGGAGCCCCCAGACGACCTGCACACGCGAAGCGGAGGAGAAGGACCGAGCCGCCCGTGCCAGCCGCCGAGCCGAACCCTAGCCTCGCCAAATGCCGCCTCGCCGATCCTCCGCTCGCCGACCGATCCCACGCCACCAACAACCTCGGTGAGCCCACGACCTCCTAGACAACCCTCGCCGATCTTCGCCTTAGCGCCGGCTGGCCGTCGAACGCCGTCGGAGCGCCGGGTTATTGGCGCCCTGCGCTCGCGTCCAGCGTAGCCTAGATAGGCCCGTCCGATTCCTAACACCAATCCCGAGCGGTAGCGGTGCTCCGCCTCAGCAGCGCCCCAGATCGAGCTCAGCCAAGGCCAGGCTGCACCGTCGATGCATGATTCAGAGAAGAAGCATGTTGTCGCGCGCTGCGTAAAACCCGCTTTTTTTAGGTCACCATGGTCCGCCTGGCCCACTAGTCAGCCGCCACGGAATTCTTCCAGAAAACCCCCTGCCTTTTATCACCCTTAACCCGCTCTCCAGCCTAGTCCCACCTGTCAGTTCCTGGCCTCTCGCCTCTGCCGCGTGGACCAAGTGGTCGATGGCCTTTGTCATTCGCTTAGCGGGTCACCATGAGGAAACCTCCTTTATGCTGCGTACGGTCCATCGTGAGGAGGCCCCACTCGTCTGGTTCATGCTAGACATGGACTGGTGATGTAGTAATTCGCAAATGCTTCAAATTCAAATCTTTTCAATTTAATTCAAATCCAATTTAAATTCTGTTTTCAAATAACTTTTCAAATATTAATCCAAATAATAAAAATAATATATGTTTTCAAATCATAAAAATGTGAGGATTTCAAATATGCAATCCAAAATATATTTTGAACATTTAAATTTCCAAGTTTATTTAAATTACAATAAAATGCCCTTTTCCCTTAAATAATTAATAACTTTTGTTTTATAACTCCGAATTTAATAAATAATATGTCTAAAATGATCAGCTCGACGAGACCTTTCTGTTTATGCTATCCTTAACTTCAATTGCAGCATGCATCATATAAAAATATAGAGAACAGCAATTGTTATGGCAACAAATGTGATTCTAAAACCCAATTAAATGTTATTTTCTTGTCCTCCACACCTCACCCATGCCATGCTACTTATTGCCATGCAACTTGTGCATCATTCATCATGGCATGATTGTTTGCTTGACGCATCTTATTCATATGCTTGTGCTCTATATTCATGTTGGCCTTGTTTGTTTGGTTTTTCTCGGATAGACACTGAGCAGGGGTCATATCAAGAGAACCAGGAGCACTACCCAGATCCGTCCCTTGCTTCAACTGAGATACTGTGCAAGCACTACCACATGCTTGCAGACATACAGTACCTATTGCCTCTATCTTATTCCTGCATCATCGAGTCGCGATTGCATTAAATTGAATCCCAAGTATGCATAGCCTTTACTTTTAAACTCCACCAAGCTTGTTCCTCCATCCCATGAGCCATTACTATAGGAGTTGTTTGAGCCATGCGAGTCGTAGAACAGCATGTGTAGGGTTTGTGACAGTCTGTTGAATAACGAGGTACCTAAACAACTTAACCTGAGTAGTTCTGGGATAACTAAAGAAAGTGGCACCGGTGAGCAACATCTGCTATTTGGTTTTTCCTGCTCACTTGTGTCGAAGACCCCGAGTACTTGATTCCTGTTCCTTGATTTATCGCGCTATCCACATCCGGAGGTATATGGGACCCCCTAGGCGAGCTTGATTCGTCTTATTTCTTGGGGCCACAAACTAGTTTGAGGTTTTATTTACGATCCTGCATTATGCCATGCTACTTTCAGATTTAAATTGTGTAAGGAGCACCTTTGCATCGTTTAGGAAAGCGGAGTGATTACGCTGTATCGACAAGCCCAGCCACACTTTCGGTTCCCAGCCATGACCATTGACGCAAACCTTGAGTCCGTCTCGAGTCACTATCTCCGCTATGGATCTACTTGAGGGTGGCCCCTGAAATATTTCTGAATCTTGTGATTGTTCATCGTGAAAGCCTCGTTGGGTTTTGATTTGGTTTTTCCGAGGTTGATCGGCGTGTGTTGCTATTGGTGCACCCGGCCGGTAAAACTTTCAAAGCCGTGTCCATGATATGGACGACTTGGAGCACGGTTCTCGATCATAGACAAGAATAACTAAAGTACCGCCTTAATTTGACTAAGTAACTTGACTAGTAAATAGTGCAACACTCATGGAATGGTTAATAAAATTGCCAGCGGATGGGGTTGTTCGTCCGCTTCCTTGTTGGTAAGGTGAGGAGGATGGATCGGATGAAATTACCATTATAACTGTTCTTAAATTCACGGACATCCGTCTATCATTGGTTAGGCGGATGGTTAGCGTTATCTCAGAGAACTGCTAGGGTTTATCTTTTGCTGCAATTGCGTCACCCTGTTGTGTCCCCTTTAGAGGCATTAAGACTTGCCGAGTACCCTTAGGGTCTCACACGATAAATTCTTGATTCAGATGAATGTACCTTCTCGTGACGGATCGGGTGGAAGAAGTCAAGATGTGGGCAACGATCGTTCGTGTAGAGATTCCGGAACGGGATCCGTGAGACCTGTAGTTGGGATGTGCTTATTTCTATGGCATCTTATGCCGATTTGCTTCTTATCCGTACTCGGATTCGCTTGCTTGCCGCCTTTGATACTACGAAAGTGTGTTGTATGAGGAGTTATCCTAAAATATAGATCTATCTAGGTCATTTGAATCTTGCCGTATGGCGTTGCTATATTTCCTTTCTTTCTAGATGGTATGGCTTTGATGTACTCTTGTATGGTGGCTTGCGTACATACCCACTTGTGTACGTAGTTGATCCTTCGCCGCCGACCACGCTTCAGACAGGTCCCGTTGAGAGGGTAGTGGTTGGGACGTCTGAAAGGACTACCAGTGAGTGGCTTTTGGGGCCCCACCGTACTATTTCAACCACTACCACTCATCCAGGCTTGTATCTAGGAGCGTAGTTCACCGAGGTAGTTACACTTACTGACTCTGGTTGTCGCGTCATTCTTGATGCTGATTCTTGTGTTGTCCAGGACCGTCGCACGCAGGCCCTGGTTGGAGCTGGCCCTCGCAGCCGTGACTCTTCAGGACTTTGGGAGTTAGGCGGCTTGTTCCCTCCGCCACTTCATTTGCCGCTTCTTCTCGGTGTCGCCTGCTACCAGCTCTTTTCAGAATGGCATCATCGTCTTGGTCACCTCTGACTCGCGTCTGTCGTCTTTAGTTCATCGTGGTCTTGGGGTCTGTCTGGAGATGGGTCTTTACATTGTCGTATGTAGGTTGGGTAAGCAATTGACTTCCCTATCCTACTAGTGCGTATGTATCTCAGCGACCTTTTGATTTAGTTCATTCAGATGTTTGGGGTTCGGCTCCTTTCGCTTCGAAAGGGGGCCATCGCTACTATATTTTATTCATCTATGATTTCTCTCGGTACACTTGGTTGTATTTTATGCGTTCACGTAGTGAAGTGCTCTCCATATATCGGCGTTTTGCGGCCATGGTCCGTACTCAATATTCTACCCCCATTCGTGTGTTTCGTGCTGATTCTGCTGGTGAGTATATCTCCCAGATGTTGCGAGGTGTTCTTGCTGAGCAGGGCACTCTTGCTTTCTTCTCGTCTGGCGCCCATGCCTGAATGGTGTTCTTGGCGTAAGCATCGCCATCTTCTTGAGACCACTCGTGCCATGATGATTGCTTCTTCTCTTCCACCGCATTTCTGGGCTGAGGCTATTGCTACGTCCGCTTACCTCATCAACATTCAGCCTTCTGCTGCTCTGCAGGGTGGTATCCCTCTTGAGCGCCTATCTGGACAGTCTCCAGACTACTCCATGCTTCGCTTGTTTGGTTGTGTTTCCTATGTTCTTCTTGCTCCTCGCGAACGCACCAAACTGACTGCTCAGTCTGTTGAGTGTGTATTTCTTGGATACAGTAATGAGCATAAGGGCTATCGCTTTTGGGACCCTGTTGGTCGTCGGATGCGTATCTCTCGTGATGTTACTTTTGATGAGACGCGCCCTTTCTATCTTCGTCCCACCGCTGGTACCTACCCGGTGGAAGATATCTCTTTTCTTCTCTTTCCTGACACACCTCCCGTTATGCCTTCTTCAGGATCTCCTACCCCTGCTGTCTCTTCTTCTACACCATCCTCCTCTGCTCCTTCTAGTTCTCCTAGTTCTCCTCGTTCTCCGGAGTCCTCCTCTTCTATTCCTTCTTTTTCATCGTCGTCTCCTGAGTCATCTTCTTCTGATGAGCTTCCCTCTACTCGTCCTGTTCGTCAGCGTCGTGCCCCCAACCGTTACTCCCCTAGTCAGTATGGTCTTTCTGTTGCCTCCGAGCCGACTTCTTATAGGGATGCTAAGCATCATCCTGAATGGCAGCTGGCCATGGCTGAGGAGCTTGCTGCGCTTGAGCGCACTGGCACCTGGGATCTTGTCTCTCCCCCTCCCGGTGTTCGTCCTATTACGTGTAAGTGGGTCTATAAGATTAAGACCCACTCCGATGGATCTCTTGAGCGCTATAAAGCGCGTCTTGTCGCTCGTGGTTTTCAGCAGGAGCATGGTCGTGACTATGATGAGACCTTTGCTCCTGTGGCTCATATGACTACTGTGCGTACTCTTCTTCTTGTCGTTTCGTCACACCGGTACGTGTCTCAGCTTGATGTTCAGAACGCCTTTCTCAATGGTGAGTTGAGTGAGGAGGTTTATATGCAGCCTCCTCCCGGGTATTCTGTTCCCGACGGGATGGTTTGTCGTCTTCGACGGTCTCTTTATGGCCTCAAGCAGGCCCCTCGTGCCTGGTTTGAGCGCTTTGCTTCAGTGATGGCCGCTGGTTTCTCCCCTAGTGCTCATGATCCAGCGCTGTTTGTTCACACTTCTCCTCGTGGACGCACTCTTCTTCTTCTCTATGTTGATGATATGATCATTACTGGTGATGATCCTGAGTTATTGCCTTTGTTAAGACTCGTCTTCGTGATCAGTTTCTTATGACTGATCTTGGTCCTCTTCGATACTTTCTTGGGATTGAGGTTTCCTCCACTTCTGATGGCTTTTACATCTCTCGAAAAGTATATTCAGGGATCTTCTTACTCGTCTTTGCTCTTGGGGATGAGCGCCTGTTGAGACCCCTATGGAGCTTAATGTTAAGCTTCAACCTCGATGGTGATCCTCTTCCGATCCGAGCGTTATCGTCATCTTGTTGGGATCCTTGTTTATCTTCTTGTCACGTCCGACATCTCTTATCCTGTTCATATTCTAAGTCGGTTTGTTTCGCTCCTACCACTCGCTCACTATAGTCATCTTCTTCGTTCTTCGTTATCTTCGTGGTACGATCACTCGTCGCCTTTTCTTTCCTCGTTCTAGCTCCTGCAGCTCGATTGCTATTCGGATGCTACATGCGTAGTGATCCTTCGGATCGCTGTTCCTTCTTCGCCATTGTGTGTTTCTTGGTGGTTCGCTCATTGCTTGGAAGACGAAGAAAGCACCGCAGCTTCCGTCGAGTGTTGAGGCTGCGAGCTGCTATGGCCTTGTTGACCGAGGTGACACAGTTACGGTGGTTACTTGGATTTTGGGGTCTCTATTACCACACCCACTCTGGTTTTGTCAGACAATACATGTGCTATTAGTATTGCACGTGATCCGGTCAAGCATGAGCTTACCAAGCATATTGGTGTTGCTGCTTTCTATCGCGTGCTCAGTGTGAGCTCGGGTTGTTGCGCCAAGATGTGCCTTGATTTACAGTTGGCGGATTTTTTCACGAAGACACAGACCAGAGCACAGCATGATTTTATACTCTCCAAACTCAGTGTTGTGGATCCACCATGAGTTTATGGGTGTTAGATGTATATATCTCAGATATTATATTTCCATATGTTAGGGGTTTTGCATATTTGTCCTGTCGCAGATTATATATGGCCTTTGGCCTGGAGAAATACAAGTTGCTTATTCCTAACAATTTCAGCCGTCCAGCTACATTCCATTTCACAACCTTTAGCAGGCTTCGGTTCACTAGCTCAGTCAAGTATCCCTCTGCCACTTCCTCCAGTGTTTTGTTCCCCTTTTGCCTGATATATCCAGCAGCAATCCATTGCCTCATTACTCTCCTCCTCTTTATTGGATAATCTTCCGGGAATAATGCACAGTGTAAGAAACAGTTTTTCAAATCATATGGAAGGTCCTCAAAGCTGACTTTCAGAATAACATTGACATTTAGAATCACACTATTGGTTAGCTGAAGCTCGAGTTCCTTGTACACATTCTCCCAATCAGAGTAAGTAGGCCGTTTGCAGGACAGGAGGCGGCCTATGGATGCAATAGCAATGGGCAAGCCACTACACTTGCCTACAAACATATGAGCTAAGTACTCTAATTCTTCTGGACATGCCTTGTTTTGATTTTTCCAGAACACCTCCTTGCAAAATAATTGCCAGGAGTTATGATCTTCCAGTGGTTCCACTTCAACTATACAATTTCTAGTAGCTAGCAGTGCTACCTCATGGATTCTTGAGGTTATAACAAATCGACCAACAGTACCTGTAGGGAAGGCATCCTTATACTGAACCACACATCTACACTCCAAACATCATCCAAAATCAAGATATACGTTTTACCTTGCAGATAGGTATGGATGGCCTCAATCAGAACTCATTTCGACATACTTGAAACATCACCAGCGATGCCGAATTCTTTGGCGATTATTTTCAACATGGCCTCAACTTGGTAATTGCTTGAGACAGTTATCCACGCGGCAGTATCGAAGCCCTGTTTCATCACATTGTAGACATGTGAGACCAAAGTTGTCTTTCCCACTCCACCCATCCCCCAAACTGTGGCAACTATGCTCTGCTTCTCCAAATCCTCTACGAGCCATTGCATCAACACCTTCTTGTTCTCCTCAATCCCCACAAGGAAGTCTTCTCTTATGAAATACGAGGCCTGCTGATCTACAATCATTGAACGGCCACCACTGCTTTCAGCATTCTTCTCAGTTCCTCTCGTGTCATAGCGAAGTTTCCTCTCATCAGCAACTTTAAGCCTTCGCTTAATTTCTTGGATCTTGAGTGCTAAACGGCGCCAAATCTTGACGCGCTCCATCCTCTTTCTCATCTTTGCAGCAAATCCTCCGTACTTGTCCTCCATCTTGTAGGTGAACTCGTCGACAACATTCTCGATCTCAAAAGAAAGGCCCCTGATCTTCTTGACGAAGATGCCAGTGGTTTCATCAGTGTCCCTGAACCGCTCTGCCCGTTGGAGATAGGCCTGCATGCTCTCTAGCTCCTCCTTGGCTTCACGGATCTCGCCGAAGAGACCCTTCAGAGCAGATACTTCCTTGCAGAACAGTGATACACCAAAAATTACTGTCTCTTTTGCTAAGGCCACCCCGAGCTTTGCAATGAGCATCCCGACGACACCCTCCGCCATGGTGAGGATCTCTGTTATCACCTGAGAGACGAGTGATCTGATTACATGGTGGTGCGTGCGTTTGTTTTGGGTTGATGTGTTCCGCTGACTCTGAGTGTCTAGGTGTTCATGTAATGTAGAAAAGGTCCCAACCCAATGCCTCGAGTGAATGAGCATTATCCTAGATTAAATATCACTTCGCTACCCGTAGCAGCCAAGAGTATCTCCACTGGGCCTTCTATATGGGCTCCGGCGCGATTAACTTTTAGCTCATACTAGGAGACGTCGGCTGTTTTCTTAATTTGACGGGAGTGTTTCTATTCACGCTCCCTTCCAATAGTTCATATATTCAATTTATATCATACATACATAAACAAAGGGTGATTCTGTATCGTTAACTTCGTACCAATGTCAATTCTATATTAATCTACTATGCCGATTTAACTGCCCTTGTCGCCGTCTTTGCCATCAACGCTATCCGTAGCGTCGCCGTCCTCCACCTCCGTGTTGGAATCGAGGTCGATGATCCCGGCAGCCTCCACCCTTCTCATGAATTCTTCACGGCGTGCCGCCGCCTCGGCTTGACGACACGCCTCGTCGATAGCGGTGTAGACCGTACTGCCCAGAAGCACTCCCTCCCTTCGGGATTGTGCCGATCCAGGTGGAGCTGCCGCCGGTGAGCTTGGCACAGTGTGAGCTCCTTCGCCCACTCCTTCTTGAACTTTTTAGGCCAGTACGCGCTCGTGGCGCATACCGGGTCATCGCCCTCTTCCCCTCCGACAGCTCGAGGTTACGCTCCTCTATCTGCATCGCCAACTCGGCGCCATGCAAGGGCGATGCCACGGGCATGCTGGTGTAGCTGAGCTCAAAGTTTGATGGAAGCCCCGCGCGCGGTGGTGCGGAGATGCCGTAGTGGGCGAACATCATGACCTCCTAGAAATTGAGTTTGGGTCTGTCCATGACGGCGGCGGCGTGATGTGGAGAGAGGTAGGGACGGCCGCCTACATATAGCCGGGAAAAGGGCGGGAAGACGGAGTAGGAAGCAGCAAAAAGGACAGGAACAAAGCTATCTCCCACTCCCAGAGATGTCCCGTGTTATTTTCAGCTCCATCCGACGCCCTCGATTGCCCCCCTGTGTGTGTAGGGTTCGACCTAACTAAATCGGCCGCGCCGGCGTGAAAAAAGATTTGGGAGAACGGATTGGGCAAGATTTTGAGCGCCAACACCCTCATAGCTAGGGGTCTTTAGGGCCCCCGAGTGGAAATGCTCTAAGCTTCTCTTTTCCTCGAACACGCACCCAAATGCATTTTAATTGTATTACTCCCTCCGTCCATATTAATATCTTAACTTTATCTAAATTTATATATATTTAGTTAAATATTTAGACTAGATATATTATATATAGATAAAATCGAGGCTATTAATATGGACAGAAGTACTAGCGTGAACCCAGAGAAGGCGAAGAGTATTAGCAAAACAGATGGCTAAACAAGCCAGAAAACAAAATGATAATTTATGAACTAAATTTGTACATCACCCATCTCGAGAATTGACCAGGTTACAATATGATCTGGCAGAGATCTTATTAATGTGATCGACCAAGTTGGCAGTCTATAGCAATCCTTTCAAGACGAAGATTGAAGTGCATCGGCTTTGCTTGAGACTTGGATCAGAAAGTGGTTAATTGTATTCTGATCTATAATACGCAATTTGCAGTAAGCTTACTGTTTAGTCAATGTAATAAACCTTAGCACTCGTTTTGCACCAGTATAATAGCAATCCTCACAGGGATTGGTTAAACACCTACCTTCACCCAATATTCTTCTTCCACCCCAATCCCCTCGCTCGACGTCAGCAGGAGAAAACACTTTTCTTTTTAGAGAAACCACGTATTTAATTAATATAAAATCAACTTATATGAGTAAACAGAAAGGCCAGAAGAAAATAGATATCCTAAAAACTTTACAGAGAACTATCACTAGGGTTTTCTACACTTGTCAAAGCCAACGGCCGTCGCCAAACATCAGCACCGCCTAGACGTGCGTTGGAATAGACGCCGAACCTTCATCATTGCCGGATCCAAGAGAGCATCATCACCAACGAAGCTTTGTGAGTCGATAAACAATCCCGCTGCAAGCAGCAATACACACGTCGTTGTGGCACGTCGACCGAGGGACGTCCCCGTGCTATCTTGAACCAAGATCCGCCGCATCCCATTAATGAAGTCGAGGAATAACAACAAATCCACCACCTCCGGACCAGCATCCTCGCTACAAAGCATCCACCTCGCCCGGCCACCAACACCGTTGTTATCCAACGCCAGCGACACGTTGAGATACGGATCTCGTCAGATCTGAAGATCCGCGAGAAGACCAAGTCGTCGATATAAAGGATCGACAAGCATATGTTGCCATCAAATTCGAGACACCGCTGTGAAACTCACCGCCATCTTGGGAGAAGAGTTAAGGCAGATTTATTCGCTTGTGCGTCGCTCCCACCATCCCAATGACACACGACAGAAAAAGACCCTAATCCTAACTACAAAACCGAGGAACGAGACCCGCTCCCTCCTGCCGCCGGAGCGGCATATGGAGGGAGAGGAGACTCATGCTATGGCTGGTGGTGATTGGAGGATTTGGTCGCCGCCGCTATCGCACAGGAGGAGAAAGGAGAGGTTCACTAGTAGGAAAACCCTTATAACAGTCATTTTTTTAGTGGCGTCCCAAACATAATGCACGCCAATACTTGCAGGTAAAATAGTAATGGCGTTTAAATAATTCGCTACCACTAAAAGGTAGTAGTGGCGTCTGCGAATAAGTAAACGCCACAAACAGGCGGGTATCCCTACAGAGCCGGACCAAAGGTTATAGTGGCGTTCTCTCTAAAGGAACACCACAAATATGAATTCTAGTGGTGGTGGTCTTGGATTCAAGGCAACACCACGATTACCCACCACCCCGCATGCCAACACCCTTAATTATCGATCTTGTCTTTTCTTCTCCTCTCACAGCCCGCACGCGTCAATCATTCACACACCCTCCATCCTCTTTCCTTGTTGCTGCCCCGTATTGGACGCCCGGATCTGCTCCCGCACCTGCGACTGTGCCTGACCACACGCGTCTGCTGCCCTGCACCGAACACCCGTATCCTATCCCAACACATGCGACCGCACCCGATCGCGCGTGTCCTCCGCTACCCTGGCCGCCTCCGACGACGCCGCTCGATCTGCCGCCACTGGTCGCCGCAACCTCCCCCTCCTCGAACCGCCGATCGTAGCAACTTCTTGTCTAAGCCCCATCCCCAACCTTTCGGTGAGCGACCCGCCGCGCCTCCCCCTTTTTATAGCAATTCAAAAGTTATAGATCTATATATGGTAGATAATGATCTTACAAATTCTAGATATAGGAATGTTAGATAGTGTTTAGATACTAAACTTGGGCTCAAATTCTAGATATAGGAATGTTAGATAGTGTTTTAGAGATGGTGTTTAGATACTAAACTTGGGCTCAAATTCTAGATATAGGAATGTTAGATAATGCTTTAGAGATATTAATAAATTTGGGCTCAATGTCTAGATATAGGAATGTTAGGTAGTGATATTAAAGGCCGACATTTCTCTCTACTTGATGTTTATTTTGGTTGTTTATCCTTCCAACGGTCGAGGATTACACCATGACACAATCTAATGAGAAAAGGTGCCCATAAGACCTTGTCGTATGTCCATAATATCTTGCATATTTGATTTGGTATTATAGGCACTTTTTTCCTTGTGTATCTTTATACGAGACTGTTTCCTATCACACCTTCAGTTCAGCTGTGACACCTTGCATCTGTAATATCACTTGCTTGTCTTTATGTTTTAGTTTCCTACAAAAAATATTTACAACTTTGGATGCTTGAATATATTTAATATATTAGATGAACATGCAGCAAATGCTTCCCTGCATCAACTGCGGCTATGAAAGTTGTCAGGATAAGAAGTTCATCATAGTGCTTTCCGAAGACTTTGAGACTATGGTGGTATGTTTAACTTAATTATAATTTCCATCCTTGCATGCATTTTGGTCGAAACTAATTAACTATTGTTTGCATATAATTTTTTCTCAGGTCACCCTTGCCACACAAGAGAGGACTTTCTCGACCATGTGAATAGACGTGTCAATCACCAGGGACAATTTGAGGCCACCTTGGTGGAAGAGACGATACCTGACAAGAGCTACAAGATTCTAATCGTTAATGAGGCGAACTGAACTTACTTTATATAACTACTTTGGACAAAATTGGTAAAAAGGTATGAGATGGATGTCGGGATGAGGTTGAGAATCTATATCGACAAAACTTGTGGAGTCATCTTTTTCTCGTATGAGATCCCTGACTTAGAGTCTTGTAACTTTGGAGATCATTCCTTTAGATAGAACTAGTCTTCTAACTTTGTAGACCATGCCCTAGGTAAAACAAGCTAGATAGTCTTCTAATGTAGGTGTTCGTAGCATGGAAATAAAAAAAATCTATCGCATGAACACACAAAAGACAAGATCTAATCTACGATATCGGTGCAACGAGTTCATAGAGTACTAACCCCGAAGATCCAAAGCGTTAAACGAGACCAGATTCTCATGGTTGATGTAGTTGTTCACTTTCCGATCTCAAGATCGTGAAGACGGTCCTTACGGCGCCGCGTTCCGGCAGCGCTTCCGCAGTCGGTCACATGTTCGGTACTCGATGAAGACCTTCCTCTCCCTTGTTCCAGCAGGCAGCGGAAGTTGTAGATCTCCTCGCGATTCCAGCAGCACGACGGTGTGGTGGTGGAGGTGGAGAGTAGATCCTACAGGGCTTCGTGTAACACCCTCAGAATCGGACCTATGCAAGTTTGAGCAAAATTCGCCAAACCCGCATAGAAACGATTCAAAGGTGCCCACCAGGCACTTTCGTGCGGGTGGAAAACGAAGTAATAACATTACACAACAGTCCTCGATGGGACCCATGTAAGATATATATAAATACGACTCAAAGAGTCAAGAAGATATAATATACAAGATCCATATCACCTTGAAAATGGTAGAGCGTCCGACTACGACAAGAAGCAAATGGGGCTAAGAGCCACAAGAATAACCAATGGCGTCCATAACCTGCCAGCCAAGCCGGAAGGGTAACCTGCTAACGGCGTCGATCTCAAAACCTGCTTAAACAAAAGGGTGCACAAAGGGCAAAGGAAAAGAGGAGCGCCAAGATCGAGGCCAAGACAGCGAGGCTAGAATTCGTCCTCGCCTACATAGGTATGGTGGATCAAGCGGCGGCAAAGATGCACTAAACACCCTATAGAGACTCGACAATCAAGTGACATCGGAGAGGGATAAGAATGACCTAACCGGATCCAACTCAAGCTAACACCAAACAAACCCATCTGGCGCTTTCCCTCGAGACCAAACGAGGAAGTCAACCGAGGAACTCACACGGTTGGCGCTTTACTTATACGATTATAGTTGCGGCACTTTACTAGTGTTTAGATAATCGTCCGATAAAGTAAGCATGGGCACTTTAGTTAATCATTCCGTTATAGTGGCAACACTTACTAGTCAGATACTTTTAACATGAGATAACCCATAAACCCAGTAGTTGTTGGTACTTTTATTCAGCCAACTCTGTTGTAGTTGCAAGATTTACTAGTCAGATACAATGGTCGCAAGCGACAACCAAACAAGCAATTGTGGTATTAATTAGCCATTCCGTTGTAGTGAAGCTGATTACTAGTCATTATAAGTCAAATTTATAGCAGAAACTTTAGTTATGCTTGTCTATGATCGAGATCGTGCTCCAAGTCGCCCATATCCATGGACACGGCTTTCGAAAGTTTTACCCGCCGGCACCAATAGCAACACACACTCGATCAACCTCGAAAACCAAAACAAAACCCAACGAGGCTTTCACGATCGAACAATCACAGATTCAGAAATATTTCAGGGGCCACCCTTAAGTAGAATCCGCAACGGAGTAAGCAAGCTCGAGGTGGCCTCAAGGTTTGCTAGACGCCGTGGAACGATCGGGAACCCGAAAGTGTGGCTGGGCTTGTCGACACCATGAATCGTGGTCCGATCCTAACAAGACAGTGTGCTATCTGTCGCACAATTTAAATACGTAAAGTAGCATGGCATAAGTACAGGATCGTAAATAAAACCTCAAACTAGTTTGTGGCCCCAAGAAATAAGATGAATCAAGCTCGCCTGTGGGGTCCCATATACCTCCCGGATGTGGATAGCGCGATAAATCAAGGAACAGGTATCAAGTACTCGGGGTCTTACGGGACACAAGTGGGCTCGAAACCAAATATTATCTATCACCCACCGATGCCTCGCTTATTTCAATTTTAGTTGTTAAACAGAATTTAAAGTGACGATAAGTAAAACTAGAATCATCTCCAACATCAACATGCAATACATCAAAGAATGGCATATGGCGACACACATCGCACTTGAGCAAGCAACTACGACGCCATAAGTCCAACTATCTACCAAACAATGTAATAGGATGTGTCCAAGGAAATATAGGGCTGCACGGTTGACCACGGGTACGAAACTAAAGCATCGCAACACGATAGCAATAGATCAACAGGAATAAATACTATAAAAGTAAGATAGGTAGAAAGGGAGATGCTCACCGAAAACATTGTCGAAGGTTTTCTCAAGATCGGGCGAAGCTCACATCAACTCAACGGCCTTATCCGCGAAGAAGCAAAACACTAGAAGAAACACCTTTATTAATATTTAATAAAATGACAGAAGATCGGCATGATGCATGTATGATGGATGACATGGCAAAGGTGCGATGCAATTAGGTCAAATTAAGCGGAAACGGGGTCCCGACAATTAATTAGGTGGTTCATGTTATTTAGACCCCCGCATATTAAATATTGTTTTAGCATGGCAAAAGATAGCGCCGGGTTCGCTACACAAATTTAAATGAGGCCGATATGAGACTAGATTTGCCCGCGTATGGGCCCCATATTTAATTATAAGGTGAATAGGCATAAGGCCCCCGAACCAATGCTATGCATGCGGGAATGACAGTTTAATGTGCAACAAATTGATATGTTATAAAATAGGGTTCGAGGGAAAGGGGTCACACATCATAGGGGGCTCGACGATCTTGGGTTCCGGGGTTCGGGGTCGGTCTCAGGGTCCAGGGTTCGACGGAACGTTCTCGGACTCCGGGGTAGGTCTTGGCGTTCCGGGGAGCCGGACTTGGTTCGGTGTCGGGGCGCATCGGATCCTCCGGGTCGGTGTCGCTCTTGTCGGGCCCGCGGGGTTCAGTCTTCGGGATCGGTCTTCAGTTCCAGATCTTGGCGCAACAGGGGTTCTGCATCACCGGATCTGTGGACCAGGGTCTTCGGATCCGTGCTCTCGGTTTCATGACGGAGAACTTGTCGATCCGCGACGAGGATGTCCGCACCGCTTGGGTAGACGATGACGGCCTTGGATGTGGTACCGGTAACCTCCTAGAGTCCCCGTCTCGGTACAATCTTCACGCATCGGTTCTCGTCAACGGAGTGCTTGGTAGAGAGCATGGCGTTCTAGGGTCTTCGGAAGATCTTGTGGGGATTCTCGTCAAACACGAGGGTCTGAACGTCCTCGCGAGCTTCACCACACTTGTAGCCAAAACCCGACACATCGGAGGGGTCGGTTGCAGACGGGTACACGCAGTGTAAGCTTGGCGACGAGCAGCGGGAGGCCGAGGTGGCAGAGCTGACGAGGAGCGGCCAGGAGGCGACGCGGGTGAGCAGGACCGCGGTGGCGAGGGCGGCCATGAAGGCTGTAGGGAGGGGGCTCGGGCCGCGAGGGACGCTGG
This sequence comes from Avena longiglumis, assembly GCA_030063025.1. Taxonomy (NCBI): domain Eukaryota; kingdom Viridiplantae; phylum Streptophyta; class Magnoliopsida; order Poales; family Poaceae; genus Avena; species Avena longiglumis. Next base: position 424,487,795 of record CP125974.1, on the reverse strand, counting down.
GTGGGGAAGCTCATGAGGAGCGGGCGGCCGTCGAGGAGGTGAGGGCAGCCCATGACGCTGGCAGCAGGCGCACGCAGAGGGAAGGAGAGGCGGCCGGGACCGAGCCCGACAGCAGGGAGGGGGTCTTGGGAGCACGGCGAGAAGGGGAGGCGTCGCGTCGGCGTCGGGGTCCGGCGGCCGACGGAGGCGAGCTCGGGGACGCGGGCGGCGACCTGAGCGGGAGGAGGCGGTGAGGGGTCCGTGCGAGGGCGTCGTCGGGGGAGTCTCGGGGTGGGGCCGGGCGAGCGGGAGATGCGGGGCGCTGGATAAGGAGGCCGGCCAGGAGCTCGACGGCGGAGCGACGCGGTTGAGGTCGGGCCGACGCGGCTCCGGCGAGGGGGGTTGGAGGCGAGCGACGGGGTCGGGAGGAGCGAGCGGGGCGGCGGGGCGACGGTTGACAGAGGGGGCGGCGCTTGGTTGGTGGAGGACGATGGGGAGGCAGAGCGCAGGCCGGCGGGGCGAGCGGCAAGGTGAGCCAGGGAGGGAGCCTGCGCTGGGGCGAGAAGGGGAAAGGAGGGAGCTAGGGGAGGAAGATGAACAGGGGAAGCGCGGGGCTGGGGACGGGCACGGGCAGGAGGTGGGGGGTGGGACCCAGGGGTGAGTGGGGATTGGCTGGGGTGTCTTTGGGGCAGAGGCGGGCCCACGATGGGGACAGGGCTGGTGTGGGGGTTGTGTGGGCAGTGTGTGCGTGGGTGGAAGAGAGGTAGGGAGTGTGCTGACGTGGGGGAAGAGGTGGAGAGAGAGAGGAGGGGTGAGACTGGTGGGATTAGGTGGCAGATTTTTAGTGGTGGTGGGGGAGAGGCAGGGTGACGTGGCGCAAGGGGAGTGGCCAGGGTGAGGTGGAGGGTTGGGTGTGGGTAGACTAGTTGGTAGGAATAGGATTAGATGGGGCTGATTGGGGTGGACCGTTTTATATTTTCTGGGGTGGTCGATCGGGTCAATCAGCCCGTTCGACTGCCCCTATTAAAATAATTTAAATTTTTATTTATTCTAAACGGGCCGTTTGCAACCCGATAGCAACAAATAAAATAACTCCGGAGACCCGGGTTTTGATGTTTGAAAATAAAGAGGGGCGTTTAGAAAACAACACGGGCTTTGCAAACATAGTTTTAGCAAACAATGCATGATGATGACGATGCAATGCACAAATTCAACGCGATTTTCTAGTAGTGGTTTTGCGGGATGCCACAATTCGACACCACTAACAATGGATCTCGCCCTCGAGATCCGCCTCGTGGTACCGGAAGGAAGGTCGGCGACTGCGTCTTCTCGCTTCGTGTAGATTCTCGCGACACCACTAACGAGGGTTCCTTCTTCATCTGGAAATCGGCGGCACCACCAACAAAGGGTCGTTGCTCCTGATCGGCGAGAGAACACTCCGGGGAAACAAAGGACGAAGTTGAAGGTAAGGCCACCTCTAACTTCCATGGATAGAGTAAAACTGCCGGATCCACTGATTCAACGTACAAGAGCGAATGATAAGAGCAGTGGTAGGGTAGCTACTCCATCCCGCACTCAAACCATTACTCTGCACGCGAATAGACGGATTATGCAACCAACTCTCGGAATTAGACTGAAGATCTCGACAAGCGAGGTTCGGAACAAAGGAGTGATGCAGACTCTGCTTCGGATCTGGTGTAGACGTTGCCGTTGCGTCGGAAACACCGGAAGAGAGAACAGAAATCGTATGAAAGACACAATGATTAGGTTTCGCGGTGGTTCCATTGGCATGAACAACACATGCTCACGGTATACTCCAACTTCACCAATGCTCGTCCTTCTCATATGTTTTTCAACGACACTGATATCCAGCAAGGAACACATATGGATAAAGAGCTCAAGAACGAAAGATCGGATGAAGGGCACAACAGAACAGTTGCAGATTGATGATCGTGGCACCTCCGTTACAAAAGGAAGAAAGCGAAACCCTGAAGGTATGACGGAAACCCAACCACGAGAAATCCTGGACTCGAAGAAAGAGAAGAGAGCGGATTCAAAACACGTAGAGGTAAGAGGAGAACAGCAGAGGGGTAGGGAGTAAAATCAGACCTAACCAGATCTATCCAACCGATTTTGCAAAATAGTTTTGACCCTCTACTTCGGCCGTTAGCTAGGTTATCCTATTTGGACTTGTGGGGTATCGCAATCACGAGCTCGATACCACTCAGTAACACCCTCAGAATCGGACCTATGCAAGTTTGAGCAAAATTCGCCAAACCCGCATATAAACGATTCAAAGGTGCCACCAGCACTTTCGTGGTGGAAAGCAAGTAATAACATTACACAACAGTCCTCGATGGGACCCATGTAACAGATATATATATAATGACTCAAGAGTCAAGAAGACAGATATAATATACAAGATCCATATCACCTTGAAAATGGTAGAGCGTCCGACTACGGACAAGAAGCAAATGGGGCTAAGAGCCACAAGAATAACCAATGGCGTCCATAACCCCTGAGCCAAGCGGAAGGGTAACCCGCTAACGTCGATCTCAAAACCTGCTTAAACAAAAGGGTGCCGACAAAGGGCAAAGGAAAAAGGAGCGTCGATCGAGGCCAAGTGCAGCGAGGCTAGAATTCGGCGGTCCTCGCCTACATAGGTATGGTGGACTGAAGCGGCAGCGGCAGCATGCACTAAACACCCTATAGAGACTCGATACAACTGGCGGACATCGGAGAGGGATAAGAATGACCTAACCGGATCCAACCTGAAGCTAACACTAAACAAACCCATCCTGGCGTTTCCCCCTCGAGACCAAACGAGGAAGTCAACCGAGGAACTCACACAGTTGGCAGTTTTACTTATACAGTTATAGTTGCGGCACTTTACTAGTCAGGTTTAGATAATCGTCCTGATAAAGTAAGCAGTGGGCACTTTTAGTTAATCATTCCGTTATAGTGGCAACACTTACTAGTCAGATACTTTTAACATGAGATAACCCATAAACCCAGTAGTTGTTGGTACTTTTATTCAGCCAACTCTGTTGTAGTTGCAAGATTTACTAGTCAGATACAATGGTCGCAAGCGACAACCAAACAAGCAATTGTGGGCAGTATTAATTAGCCATTCCGTTGTAGTGAAGCTGATTACTAGTCATTATAAGTCAAATTTATAGCAGTAAACTTTAGTTATGCTTGTCTATGATCGAGATACTGTGCTCCAAGTCGTCCATATCCGCGGACACGGCTTTCAGAAAGTTTTACCCGGCCGGGGTGCACCAATAGCAACACACACTCGATCAACCTCGGAAAAACCAAAACAAAACCCAACGAGGCTTTCACGATGAACAATCACAGATTGAAATATTTCAGGCCACCCCTTAAGTAGAATCCGCAACGGAGTAAGCAAGCTCCGAGGCGGCCTCAAGGTTTGGCTAGACGGCTGTGAACGACTGGGAACCCGAAAGTGTGGCTGGGCTTGTCGACACCGCGGAATCGTGGTCCGATCCTAAACAGTACAGTGTGCTATCTGTCGCACAATTTAAATACAGAAAGTAGCATGGCATAAGTACATGATCGTAAATAAAACCTCAAACTAGTTTGTGGCCCCAAGAAATAAGACTGAATCAAGCTCTGGCTCAGGGGGGTCCCATATACCTCCCGGATGTGGATAGCGCGATAAATCAAGGAACATGTATCAAGTACTCGGGGTCTTACGGGACACAAGTGGGCGTTCGGAAACCAAATATTATCTGTCACCCACCGATGCCTCTGCTTATTTCAATTTTAGTTGTTAAACATAATTTAAAGTGATGATAAGTAAAACTAGAATCATCTCCAACATCAACATGCGGCAATACATCAGCAACTGTGGCATATGGCGACACACATCAGCACTTGAGCAAGCAACTACGACGCGCAAGTCCAACTATCTACCAAACAACAGGTAATAGGATGTGTCCAAGGCAATATAGGGCTGCACGGTTGACCACGGGTACGGAAACTAAAGCATCGCAACACAGATAGCAATAGATCAACAGGAGGAATAAATACTATAAAAGTAAGATAGGTAGAAAGGGGGGAGATGCTACGAAAACATTGTCGAAGGTTTTCCCGAAGATCGAAGTGAGCTCACATCAACTCAACGGCCTTATCCGCGAAGAAGCAAAAACACTAGAAGAAACACCGGACGCAATATTTAATAAAATGACAGAAGATCGGCATGATGCATGTATGATGGATGACATGGCAAAGGTGCGATGCAATTAGGTCAAATTAAGCGGAAACGGGGTCCCGACAATTAATTAGGTGGTTCATGTTATTTAGACCCCCGCATATTAAATGTTGTTTTAGCATGGCAAAAGATAGCGCCGGGTTCGCTACACAAATTTAAATGAGGCCGATATGAGACTAGATTTGCCCGCGTATGGGCCCCATATTTAATTATAAGGTGAATAGGCATAAGGCCCCCGAACCAATGCTATGCATGCGGGAATGACAGTTTAATGTGCAACAAATTGATATGTTATAAAATAGGGTTCGAGGGAAAGGGGTCACACATCAGAGGGGGCTCGACGATCTTGGGTTCCGGGTTGGGTCGGTCTCGGTCCAGGTTCGTGAACGTTCTCGGACTCGGTAGGTCTTGGCGTTCGAGCCGGACTTGGTTGGTGTCGGGCGCATCGGATCCTCCGGTCGGTGTCGCTCTTGTCGGGCCCGGGTTCATCTTGGATCGGTCTTGTTCGATCTTGGCGCAGGGGTTACGCATCACGGATCGTGGACCGGTCTTCGATCCGTGCTCGGTTTCATGACGGAGAACTTGTCGATCCGCTGACGAGGATGTCCGGTGCGGCAGGTAGACGATGACGGCCTTGGATGTGGTACGGTAACCTCCTAGAGTCCCGTCTCGGTACAATCTTCACGCATCGGTTCTCGCCAACGGAGTGCTTGGTAGAGAGCATGGCGTTCTAGGGTCTTCGGAAGATCTTGTGGGGATTCTCGTCAAACACGAGGGGGTCGAACGTCTCGCGAGCTTCACCACACTTGTAGCCAAAACTTGACACATCGGAGGGGTCGGTTGAGGGGACGGGTACACGCAGTGCAAGCTTGGCGACGAGCAGGGGAGGCCGAGGTGGCGCAGAGCGAGGCGAGGGCAGGCGGCAGGCGGGCAGGACCGCCGTGGCGGCTCGGCGGCTGCTGCGGGGTAGAGGAGGGGCTCGGGCCGGCGAGGGGACGCGGGGGTGGGGGAAAGCTCCTGCGGAGGGCGCTGGCGGGCGGCCGTCGAGGAGGGTGAGGGCAGCTCGGCAGCTGTCATTGCCAGGCGCCTGTGAAGGAAGGAGGCGGCGGACCGAGCCCGACAGGGGAGGGTCTTGGGAGCACGGCGAAGGGAGGCGTCAAGGCTGGCGTCGGTCCGGCCGACGGAGGCTTCGGGCGGGACGCGACTGAGCGGGAGGAGGCGGTGAGGTCCGTGCGAGGCGTCGTCGGGGAGTCTCGGGGGTGGGGCAGGCGGGGAGATGCGGGCTGGATAAGGAGGCGAGGAGCTCGGCATGAGCGACGCCTTGAGTCGGGCGGGCAGCTCCCATGAGGGGTTGGAGGCGAGCAGGGTCGGAGGAGCGAGGGGGCGGGCGATTGACAGAGGGGGCGGCGCTTGGTTGGTGGAGGACGATGGGGAGGCAGGCGTGGGCGGGGCGGGCAAGGTGAGCCGGAGGAGAGCTTCTGGGCGAGAAGGGGAGGAGGAGCTAGGGAGGAAGATGAGCAGGAGCTGGGGACGGGCGGGGAGGTGGGGGTGGGACCCGGTGAGTGGGGATTGGCCGGGGGTGTCTGCTTGGGGCAGGCGGCCCAGTGACAGGGGGACAGGGCTGGTGTGGGGGTTGTGTGGGCAGTGTGTGCGTGGGTGGAAGAGAGGTAGGGAGTGTGCTGACGTGGGGGAAGAGGTGGAGAGAGAGAGGAGGGGTGAGACTGGTGGGATTAGGTGGCAGATTTTTAGTGGTGGTGGGGGAGAGGCAGGGTGACGTGGCGCAAGGGGAGTGGCCAGGGTGAGGTGGAGGGTTGGGTGTGGGTAGACTAGTTGGTAGGAATAGGATTAGATGGGGCTGATTGGGGTGGACCGTTTTATATTTTCTGGGGTGGTCGATCGGGTCAATCGGCCCGTTCGACTGCCCCTATTAAAATAATTTAAATTTTTATTTATTCTAAACGGGCCGTTTGCAACCCGATAGCAACAAATAAAATAACTCCGGAGACCCGGGTTTTGATGTTTGAAAATAAAGAGGGGCGTTTAGAAAACAGCACGGGCTTTGCAAACATAGTTTTAGCAAACAATGCATGATGATGACGATGCAATGCACAAATTCAACGCGATTTTCTAGTAGTGGTTTTGCGGGATGCCACACTTCGCCTAGGCCGGAGCATGTATGGTGGATTTAGAGAGGCCCTATGTGGCTAGGGTTTAGATGCCGAGGGGAGGATGGAAGCCGGCGGCTAGGTTTAGGCTAGGCGGCGACGGTGGTTTAGAGGGCTAGGGTGCTGGCAGCTAGAGGGGCAGGAGGCGGCCTAGGGTTTGGGGTGAGGGCAAAGGGGACGCCTCACCCCTTGCTTATATGGGGGGAGAGGCGACAAGGGGAGGAGGAGTCCTACCCCAACTCCCCTTGGTGTCCGGCGGCAAGGAGGGAGAGGGAAACATCTCCCATGTAGGTTTCCTCTCCTCCCTCCACTTGGACTTTGACTTTCAATGCTGGGATTTGAATTTTCAAATTGGAGTTTGACTATTCAAACTAGAGTTTGATTATTTCTTTTCCCATTTTCCAGCCAAGTGACCTAGGGCATGATGCAAACATTCCACATTGGCATGGCACATTCATGCACCCCACCCTCCGGGTGGTGGACCTTCTAGAACCTTACAAAAGATTCCGGTGAAAACACCGAAAACATTTCCGAACCCTGGAATTGAACTTTCATTATATGAATCTTATTCTTCGAACCATTCCGGATCTCTTCGTGATGTCCTGGATCCAATCCGAGACTCCTAACAACATTCAGTCTCTAACTCATTTCCATATCTACTAAACAACATTGAATCCTTAAGTGTGTCTCCCTACGGTTCGTGAATTATGCAGACATGGTCGAGACACTTCTCCGATCAATAGCCAATAGAGGAATATGGAAATTCATATGGCTCCCACATATTTCTACGATTACTTTGTGATAGAATGAAGCATTTACATATGATACCAATTTCCCTTTGTCTCGTGATACTTTACTTATCTGAGGTTTGATCATCGGTATCTCCAATACCTAGTTCAACCTTGTTACCGATAAGTACTCTTTACTCGTTCTGTGATATGACATCCCTTGTGACCTAGTCACATGCTTGCAAGTCAATTGGATGATATTCCACCGAGGGGGCCCAGAGTATATCTATCTGTCATATGGATGGACAAATCCCACTCTTGATCCATGTGCCTCAACACATACTTTTAGAATTCCTAACACCACCTTTATAACCACCCAATTACGGAAGTGGTGTTTGATGTCATCAAAGCATTCATCCGGTGATGGTGATTAGCATGATTTCATGGTCGAAGGATTAGGTTACTATGTATTTGAAAGCTTGTAGCAAACGATAAATGACTTGATCTTATGCTATGCTTACTACAGGAGTGTGTCCATCATATGATTCTCCTAATGACATGATCTTGTTATTAATAACATCTAATGTCCATTATCAGGAAACCATGATCATCTATTAATCAACAAGCTAATTTCAACAAGAGGCTTTACTAGGGACTTCTTTTATGTTTACAAAACACACAAGTATTACTGTTTTCGGTTAATAGAATTATAGCATGGTATGTAAACATTTATCATAAACACAAAGATATAATAATAACCATTTTATTATTGTCTCTTGGGCATATCTCCAACAGTCTCTCACTTGCACTAGAGTCAATAATCTAGATTACATTGTGATGTACCTAACACCCATGGCGTTTTGGTTTTGGTCATGTTTTCCCTAGGGAGAGGTTTAGTCAATGGATCTGCCACATTCAGATCTGTGTGTACTTTGCAAATCTTTATGTCACCATCTTGGACATGATCACGAATAGCATGAAAATGTAGCTTGATATGCTTCAGCTTCTTGTGTGACCTTGGCTCCTGTGCATTGGCTACGGCACCCATGTTGTCACAGTAGATGGACATTGAGTTCAACGCACTAGGAACCACACCAAGCTCCGTAATGAACTCATTCATCCATATCGCCTCTTGTGAAGCCTCAAAGCAGCTATGTATTCTGATTCAGTTGAAGATCTTGCCACAATGCTTTGCTTAGCACTCCTCTAGATCACTGCTGCACAATTCAAAGTAAATAAGTATCCAGATTGCAACTTAGAGTCATCCGGATCAGTGTTCCAACTAGCATCGGTGTAACCATTTACAACAAGTTGTTCATCAACTCCATAGGAAAGAACCATATTCTTAGTCCTTCTTAAGTACTTAAGGATATTTTTGACCACTATCCAGTGATCTACTCCTGTATCACTTTGATATCTGCTAGTCAAACTAACAGCATATGCAATATCTGGTCTTGTACACAACATGGCATACATTATAGATCCTATGGCTGAAGCATAGGAGTTTTGTTCATCCTCTATCTATCTTCTGCCATAGCTGGACTTTGAGTTTTACTCAAGGTCGTATTTGGCAACATGGGCGAGAACCCTTTCTTGCTATCTTCGATTGAAAACCTCTTTAGAACCTTGTCCAAATATGTACTTTGTGAAAGCGCTATTAAGTGTCTTGATCTATCTCTATAAATCTTGATGCCTAAAATGTATGTAGCATCGCCAAGATCCTTCATGGAAAAACTATTATTCAAATATCATTTGACACTTTTAGGAAGTTCTATATCATTCCCAATCAACAATATTTCATCCACATATAGTACTAGGAATGCTATAGAGCTCCCACTCACTTTCTTGTAAATACAAGATTCTCCATAAGTTTGTATAAATCCAAAGTTTTTGATCACCTTATCAAAATGTTGATTCCAACTCTGGGATGCTTGCTTCAATCCATAAATATACCGTTGAAGTTTGCATACCTTGTTAGCATCTTAAGGATCGACAAAACCTTTGGGTTGTACCATATACAACTCTTCATCAATGTCACCATTGAGGAACGCCATTTTGACATCCATCTACCATATCTCATAATCGTAATATGCAGCGATTACTAACACAATCCTCACAGACTTTAGCTTCACTACTAGTGAGGAAGTCTCATCGTAGTCAACTCCTTGAATTCGTCGGAACCCTTTTGTGATAAGTCGAGATTTATAGACTATTACATTATCATCATCATCTATTTTCTTCTTGAAAATCCAGTTATTCTCGACAGCCATCCGGTAAGTCCACCAAAGTCCATATTTGGTTTTCATATATGGATCCAATCTCGGATTTCATGGCTTCATGCCATTTGTTGGAATCTGGGCTCATCATTGCTTCCTCATACGTCATAGGGTCGTCGATGTTGTCCACCAACATGACATTCATAACAGGATCATACCAATCAGGAGTGGTACGAGTCCTCGTCAACCTGCGAGGTTCCATAGTAACTTTGCTCGAAGTTTCATGATCATTATCATTAGATTTTTCTCTTATTGGTGCAGGCGGCACATGAACATCTTCCGGTGTTATGCTACTCTCAAATCTGAGAGAAGGTTCGACAAACTCATCGAGTTCTACTTTCCTTCTAGTCACTTCTTTCGAGAGAAATTACTTCTCCAGAAACTATCCATTCTTGGCAACACAAACTTTGCCTTCGGATCTATGATAGAAGGTATACCCAATTGTTTCTTTAGGGTATCCTATGAAGACGCATTTTTCTGCTTAGGGTATACCCAATTGTCGGGCTGTAACTTCTTTACATAAGCTTCACATCCCCAAACTTGAAGGAACGACAACTTAGGTTTCTTCCCAAACCATAATTCATACGGTGTCTTTTCAACGGATTTAGATGGTGCCCTATTTAAATTTAATGCGATTGTTTCTAATGCATAATCCCAAAATGATAACGGTAAATCTGTAAGAGACATCATAGACCGAACCATATCTAAGAGAGTTCGATTACAATATTCGGACACACCATTTCGTTGTGGTGTTTCTGGCGGTGTCAATTGTGAAAGTATTCCGCATTTCTTCAAATGCTCGCCAAACTCATAACTTGGATACTCACCTCCACAATCAGATCGCAGAAATTTAATCTTCTTGTTACGTTGATTCCCTACTTCACCTTGAAATTCCTTAAACTTCTCGAAAGTTTTGTACTTATGTTTCATGAAATAGATATACCCATATCTACTCAAGTCATCCGTGAAAGTAAGAACATAACGATAACCACCGCGCGATGCCACACTCATCGGGCCACACACATCGGTAGGTATAATTTCCAATAAGTCCGTAGCTCGCTCCATTATGCCAGAGAATGGAGCCTTAGTCATTTTTCCCATCATACATGCTTCGCATCTTTCAAGTGACTCAAGAAGTCCATCAGAATGGAGTTTATTCATACGTTTCACTCCAATGTGACCAAGACGACAGTGCCACATGTATGTAGAATTATCATTCAATTTCAATCGTTTAGCATATGTATTATTGTAACACCCTCAGAATCGGACCTATGCAAGTTTCAGCGATTCCCGCCAAACCCGCATAGAAAAGATTCAAAGGTGCCCACTAGGCACTTTCGTGCGGGTGGAAAACGAAGTAATACCATTACACAATAGTCCCCGATGGAACCCACAAAACATATATACAACAGCGACTCAAAGAGTCAAGAATACAAATATACAATACAAAGATCCAAATCACCTTTAAAACGATATAGCGTCCGAGTACGGACAAGATGCAAATGGGGCTAAGAGCCCTGAAGAATAACCAATGGCGTCCATAACCCCTTGTGCCAAGCGGAAGGGTAACCACGCTAACAACGATCTCAAAACCTGCTTAAACAAAGGGGTGCCGAAGGCAAAGGAAAAGAGAGAGCGGTCGATCGAGGCCGATGCGGAGAGGCTAGAATTCGGCGGTCCTCGCCTACATAGGTATGGTGGACTGAAGCGGCAGCGCAGCATGCACTAAACACCCTATAGAGACTTGAGACAACTGTCGGCTATCAGAAAGGGATAAGAAAGACCTATCCGGATCCAACCTGATACTACCACCAAACATACCCATCCTGGTGTTTCCCCCTCGAGACCAAACGAGGAAGTCAACCGAGGAACTCACACCGTTGGCAGTTTTATTTATTCAGTTATCGTTGCAGCAATTACTAGTCAGGTATATATAGTCACCCTGATATAATAAGCAGTGGGCACTTTTAGTTAACCATTCCGTTGTAGTTGCAACACTTACTAGTCAGATACAAATATCATGAGATATCCCAAACCCAGCAGTTGTTGGTACTTTTATTTAGCCATTCCGTTGTAGTGAAGCTGATTACTAGTCATATCGGACACAAGTCAAATTATAGCAGTAAACTTTAGTTATAGTTGTCTATGATCGAGACCTGTGCTCCAAGTCGTCCATAACCGCGGACACGGCTTCTCGAAAAGATTTAACCTCAGGTGCACCAAAGTATCCACGCACTTGACCCTTTTGCGGATCAATTAACATACACCCATCGGTATGTCGGCGGGGCCTAAGTCATGACGCTTCCTGACCCAAAGTAAGTACATGGGGCCACCCACCAAGTCTACCCACGAAGTCGGCGGTCTCTAGACGGACTCGGGGTTGTGGAGCCGGTCAGAAACATTGGGAACCCGAAAGTGTGGGCTTGTCGTCTGGCAGAACGGGTCACGATCCTAAACAGTACAGGTGCAGTACATCGCACAATTTAAATTAAGCAGTAAAGCATGGCATAAGTACAGAATAGTAATAAAGCCCCAAACTACTTGTGGCCCCAGTACAGTACTTTGAAATCAGGTACTAAATCGATGGGGTGCCCATACATCCCACATGTGGTTAGCGCGCTCGATCTCGGAACAGGTGTCAAGAACTCGGGGTCCTACGGGACACTAGTGGGCGGTTAACAACCAAATAACATCTATTGCCCACCGGTGCCTCTGCATTTACCTACTTCAATTTTAGTTATTAAACAGTAATTAAAGCCATGATCATCTCCAACATTAAACATGCGGCAATACTCCAACAAGCGTGGTCTTGGGCGACACGCAACAACACTTGAGCAAGCGACTACGACGCGCAGGTCCAACTATCTACCAAACAACAGGTAATAGGATGTGTCCAAGGCAATATAAGGCTGCGAGGGATATCACGGGTACGAAAACTAGAGCACCGCAACACAGATAGCAATAGATCAACATGAGGGAATAAATACTATAAAAGTAAGATAGGTAGAAAGGAGATGCTGCTTTGAAAACATTGTCAAGATTCATCCGAAGATCGGGTCGACACTCGCATCAACTCATCGGCCTAATCCGTGAAGAAGCAAAACACTAGCACAAACACCGGATGCACTATTTAATACTACGGTAGAAAATCGGGCATGATGCATGTATGATGTATGACATGGCAAAGATGCGATGCAATTAGGACATATTAAGCGGAACCGGTTCCCGACAATTAATTATTAGGTTCTAGTTGTTTAACTACCCCGCAATTTAACTGTTGTCTTAACATGGCAAAAGATAGCACCGGTTCGCTACACCAATTTAAATGGGACCAATATAAGACTAAATTTGCCCGCATATGGATCCCATATTTACTTTAGGTGAATCATCTAGATACCCCCAAACACCCACAATATGTATGCAAACATGTTCATTTAATATGCAATAAGATCAATAACATATATTATAAAAATATGGGGGGTCTCGGATAGGGGTCACACATCGAATGGCGATCTTGGGGGTTCGGAGGGGTTCGGGGTCGGTCTCAGGGTCCGGATCTGGGGTTCGGTCTCAGCGGGATCGTTCTCGGATAACAGAGTAGATCTTGTCGCATCCGGGAAGCTGGACTTGGTTCGGCGTCAGGGGCGCATCGGATCCACCCTGGTCGGTGCCGATCTTGTCGTCACGAAGATCTTGTCGGGTCCTCGTATCGGGTCGGTCTTGGCATTCGGGGTGAAGAACTTGGCATCCTCGAGGAAGTACTTGTCGTATCCGTGAAGAAGATCATGTCGGTCTACGGGGTTTGGTCTTCGGGGAGGAAGGAGAATGCGCCGGGTTCGATCTTCGGGTCCTGCGTAGTAGGTCTTGTCAGTCTTGGTGAGGTGCTCGTCTAACTCGCACGACAGAGGGTTGTCAGGAGCGAAGCATCACCATGGATCCATCTTCACACGGTCTTCACCGTTACAACACCGAACCACCACAAACATCACCACCATAACACACATGCGCACACTACCAAACACATGGCGTGCGGACAGGACGGCTCACAAGGTGGTGGTTGGAGAGCTCGCTGAGGCGGCTCGGTGAAAGGCGGCTTCGGACGTGGCGGGCGCGAAGATGCAGGCGGTGGGGCCTAGCCGCAATCGGCGAGCGGGAGGAGTTCGGGTCGTGGAGGCAGTGCTCGGTCGATGCAGCGAGGTCGATGGGAACAGGGGAAGCAGGCCAGCGAGGTTGTGCCGCACGTGTAGAGGGGGCCAGGCGGGCAGAGGCATGCGTGCGACAGCGAGAAGCGGTGGCTGCCATGAGGAAGGCGGAGACAGCGCCACAGGGAGGCCATCCGGAAGGCAGGCATGTCGACGAGGCGGGCCAGAGGAGGAAGGAGACGACGGCGCGGGGAGGACCTCTGGCGGTGGCCCAGGCGGGCGGGGCTCGAGAAGAGGAGGCCGGAGATGGTGGAGGAGGGAGGCGGCGCGGCGCTGGGCGGGGAACCTGACGGTCGGGCTTCGTGTTGGAAGAGGAGGAGAGAAGCGGAGGGCGGCGGAGGAGGGCGGCCGCCGCGGTTGGGGATGGAGGCGAGCGGGGGGAGAGAGAGGGTAGGAGCGGGGGATGCGGGGTGTGGCTGGTGGGGCCAGGATATCAGGAGGTGGTGGCGTGGCGTGTGTTGCGTGTGGGTGAGGGAAGGTGGGGCCAGGAGGAGAGATGAGGTAGAGGGCTCGGTGAGGTGGCAAGCCGCGGTTGGCTGGAGTGAGGTGGAGGGGTGAGGTGGAGGGAGGGGATTGGTCAGGGTGAGGTGGAGGGAGGCTGGGTAGAATAGGACTGGGTAGTTTTAGGATTAGATATTTTGACTAGGGTTTTCTTTTGGGCCGGGTAGTAGGGGGTCTGACCGGTTGGGCTTCTGGCCTGACCGATCGGACTGCCTCCCCGGAAAAAACATTTTATTATTTATTTTATTTGTAGAACATTTTTGTAAATACTTTTTAGACAAATAAAAGATTTGAACAGACTGATGTTTTGTTTGAGATTAAAGGAGAGGGCTAATTAGAAAACGACTTAGGCTCTTACGAAAATAGTTTTTATGCAAAATATATGCATGATGACATGACGATGTTCAAATGCAATGTGGCATGATGACATGAGCATGTGGTCATGATGATGCAATGCACAAAAACACAGTGATTTTCTAGTAGTGGTTTTTGCGGGGCGCCACAATTATGAACATGTGTATCACTACTATCGAGATTCAACAAAAATAGACCATCTATCATAGACGCATGACCATAAAAGATATTACTCATATAAATCGAACAACCATTATTCTCGTATTTAAACAAGTAACCGTCTCGCAATAAAAAAGTTCCAAATATAATGTCCATGCTTAACGCAGGCACCAAATAATAATAGTATAAAACTAATCCCGATGGTAGATGAAGAGGGAGCGTGCCGACAGCGATCACATCAACCTTGGAGCCATTTCCGACGTGCATCGATGCCTCGTCTCTCGCTAGTCTTTGCTTATTATGCATCACCTATTTCGAGTTACAAATATGAGCAACCGAACTAGTATAAAATACCCAAAAACTACTACGATTACTAGTAAGATACACATCAATAATATGTATATCGAATATACCTTTCTTCTTGATGTTGCCGTTCTTCAGATCTGCCAGGTACTTGAGGCAATTACGCTTCCAGTGACCACACTCTTTGCAATAAAAGCATTCTGCATTAGGACTAGCGCCAAATCGGGTTTTCTTTTCAAGTGCAGCAATGGATTTATTGCCTTCGAAGTTAACCTTGAGATCATCCTGATTCTTCATGTCTACTTCGGCAGCCACCAAAGTGGCAGCGAGTTCAGTGAGCGATCCAATCGCAGCAGTTATCTTGTAATTCAGAACAAACCTTTTGTAACTAGGTGTGAGCGATTGAAGAACTCTATCTATCACAAGGTCAGCTAGGATTTCATATCCTAGTACCTTTATACGTTGAACATAGTGCATCATCATGATGTGATTATTCATAGAGTAGTGTTCCTTCATCGTAACACTAAAGAACTCGCTAGAGATCATATATCTCTCAGAACAGATTTGGCCCTCAAACATGGATTTGAGTTCCTTCACCATGGCAGTAGCGTTGCTAAGTTCAAAGCGTTCTTGGAGCGTGATATGTCCAAAATGTATCTACTTTCCCGAACATTTTTGCTATTGTTTCTCCTCTAAACTTGTGTGATTTGGATACAACTAACACAGACTAACGCTGTTTTCAGCAGAATTACCTTGGTGTCTAGTTTTTGTACAGAAAATCAACTATCAGAAAAAATCCCGGAAAATATGCTAAAAATCCTATTTCGCCAGAAGATCCACCGATCCAGAAGACGAAACGGAGTGGAGGCATGGGGGTCCCACACCTCTGCCAAGCGCGGGTTTGCCCAGCCCGCGCCTAGGAGGGTGCGGCCACCCCAGGCACCCCCTCGGTCTCCCTCTTCGCCTATAAGTTACCCCTTGACCTAAAAACCGAGGGGGTTTGACGTTTTTCTAGAAAGAGTTCCGCTGCGCTGCCACCACCAGAAGCCGCGATTCAGATCCAGAAACTTCGTTCTGGCACCCTGCCAGGACAGGGAATTTGGAGAGGATCATCGCCAATGTCATCACCAACACCTCTCCATCAACCATCGATGTCGTGGTATTGCCGACGAGTACGCCATGCAGGGGTCCTCATAGTCCGTGTTTAGATACATGGGGGAAGGCAGATGGTTGATTGGTACGAGGTAACATAGCTTACCCAGGTTTAGATCCCACGACGGTGGTGGAATCGTACTCCTGCTATAAATCACTATAATGGCAATACGCCGAGTTACAGGGATTGGCTCTCTGTGCGAGGGTTGTGCTATGCACTTGGTGTTATATCTCTTGTGTTATGCCCTAAAGTCTCCCATAGGCCCGACTTATATAGTCGCCAGGTCCTAGGGTTACAGGGGAAAGTCCTAGCCGGATAGGTTACAGAGTCCTACACTGCATACAACTAATCTAGTGTGTCTTGCGCTCCAAGGCTCCGGGTACGTCGGTGACTCCTCTGTAGCCTTCCTTTATCCGGCATGGGCCTCCCTTATGGATCCATCTAACTGGGCCGCCTAGCAGGCCATGGGCCATGCTACCAACTGTGGGCCACCCGGGTTATCCGGATAGGATACATGCTATGAGGATACCCATATAGCATATACCCAATAGTAGCCCCCAGAGAACTCTGAGATCTTGCGTCGTCTTGCCTCTTCAGGTTGAATGCTCCGTCTAGATGGATGTCGGCAAATCGTCAAGCAATATCTTGTATTCCTCCCAAGAACCCTGCAATATTCTCCGTCTTTAACTTGTAAGTCGGAGAACTCTGAATCTTCCTTCATACTCTTCTTGTAGCCAGACTAGATTCGTCCATGCCAAAATATTCCGATGTGATGGTTCACCTGCTAGTGACAGCTAGGACGATGTAGACATAGGTCAGCAACGCCTCGTAACTCACACATGAAGAGAACATAATCATGTCTGATTTTCCTGCATGAAGGATACGAACCGCTGGCGGCGACGGTTGGGAACGTGGAGAAATTTCCGCGCACGCGCCCGCACACGTCGTCCACACGCCGACCATTCGATAACTTTGCACGAATCTTGACGCCAGGGGTTATAAATTACAACTGCGGTGGATTTTTTACTTTTCACGTCATTCTCCTCCTGCATCATCTTCTTCCTCAAGCGAGCACCTCCTCGAGCCCTCCGTGAGCACGCGAAAAACCCTAGCCGTCCAATCTTGCAATCACCACTCCTCCCTTCATCAATGGCGAGCAACAACTCCGTCCCTTCCATGGTGGCATCTCGTGATGCCGAGGCGAATCCGGCGGGTACCGTCCATGTGCCCTTAGAGGGTCTGGTACTTCCCAAATCCACGGTGGTCGAATCCACCGGCGTGACCAAATTCCAGCGGCGCTAGAGCTGCTGGAAGAGGAGAGCGATTCCCACAAGGGAGATTGGCGTGGCTCGGATATCACAGACAGTGATATCAAGGAGCTGGTCGTCGAAGGCTACCTTCCCTCGTCGGAGGGACTAGTCTGGCGGGCGGCATCGACCGGAGAGGTCACCCCTTCTCCCCAAGCCGAAGAGAAGGTGTACCTCAAAGCACAACTGGTACGCGGCGTTTCCCTGCCCATCTCCAATTTCTTCCTAGCTGTCCTCAACCACTACCGAGTTCAGCCCCAAAAACTTTCCCCCCAATAGCATCCTCACGCTCAGCAGCTATGCATCGCTTTGTGAGGGTTACTTAGGGATTAGGCCTAGGCTAGATCTCTTTATTTATTTCTTCACCATTAAGAGGGAAGCCGGAGCCAGCAAGGATGAGCTCAGGAACTGTGGCACTATTAGTTTTAAGATCTTGCCTGGCCAGCGGTTCCCTGACATCGTCGGCCATGAGTCATGTAAAAACTGGTAACAGACGTACTTCTACAGCCCATATATCCCTCTGGCTGGCCGAGAAGCGACGTATCCGGACTTCGTCGATGGAGCTGCCGCCGAAGCCTCCACATGGAGACCCCAAGCCTCCCTTCCCTCCGACATTGACGCTTCCCTCGCTATAAGGCGGATAGAGTGGTTCGTAGAGATGGGTTTGACCGGATTGGACCCAGCCATGTGCTAGTTTGTCAGGCGAATCCAGCCTCTGCAGCACCGCTCGAAGTTGATGCATGAGTATACCAAGGAGATGAAGGATTGCCTCCGCATATCTAAGGATAACTTCTCCAGCGACTCCGTCAAGCTCCGCCTCAACGACATCGTCAAGGTGAAGGATAGGAAGCGTGGCTTCACCATCACCTACGACATGTTCGAGGAGGGCAAGTGCACAGAGGTACCTGTTTATTTTCCGTGTATGACATTTGCTCCAGTTCTTTCGTCTTGCCTTTGTCATCTAACACCTTAGATTTCACTTAACAGCTTAAGAGTCTAAAGGAGGACGACATGGCTGTCTAGATTTATGACCCGAAGATGAAGGAAGTCACTGTCGTGTCCGACGACGATGTCCCGTTGGCGCGAAAGCGGAAGAGCTCCACCTCTGATGCTGCCGATGGAGGCAAGAAGAAGAAGATGGAGGGTGGAGCCTCCAAGAAGTCCACAACCGCCCTGGAGGTGGAGAAAAGAAAGATTACCGGGATCCCTTTTACCAAAGCACCCACGATTGTGTAAGCTTATTTTCCTCCGACATTGTACACTATTTGTACTTTTCCTGTACTTATACTTTTGCACGTTTCAGGAAGAAAGCTGGCTTTGTTGGGCCACGCAGAGATAAAACAAAAACTTTTCCTCTAACGCGGTGATCCCAAGACCTAGCTGAGGTAGAAGGCCACGAGGTTTACCACTAGACGCGCGGTTGCGGATTCTGCGATGAAGCGTCGGTTGATGCAAGCAGATCCTCACGATCCGATCGTCCTGGTGCTGATCGCACAACACCTCTGCTGGTATCCACACGCATCAAGGAGGAGCACCGTGAACTGCTAGGTTCGTTAAATGGCTGGAATCTTTGTGGAGCTAGGGTTTCCAACACATGGAATGACCTAACGAACAACGATTAACCTTTACGGGTTCTTGCTCCACTATATATAGGAGTGAACGTGGGCTCTGCTCGCGCGACCCATTCACTAAAGCCCATATAACACTAGTCACCGTGAGTCCAACTCACTAACTCAGTCCTAATCTGGTTTAGGTCCAACCCAACCAGATTACAGATTCGGATCCAATCCGAACTTGCTCCCGCTCTTAAGTGTGTGACCCCGCAGGCTCATGGTTACTTGGACACGATTAGAGTCCGACTCACAATCGATCAGTCGGCAGCGGCTCCTAGCAGAACGTGCCGACTCCCAAGTACCAAAGAGTCATGACGACTTGCCTTTCCAATGCGACTTACGTCCGAGTCCCTTTTGCCTCACGATATACCTTGCCAGACTATAGGCGAATATATGTCATCCCTTAAATAGTCCGACTCTCTTCTCGATCCGAGATAAGTGATTCACCCGACTAACTCTTAGTCGATCGCCTCGGTTAACACTTAACCGAGTCGTGCATGGCCATGCTTTCGAATCATATCTCACGAGAGGGCCGGAGAATATCTCTCCGAGTGGAGGGCAAAATCCGTCTTGGTTATTCACATCACGCAGCTTGATTCTCGATCGACCCGAACCACCTTTATAACTGCCCAGTTACGGATCAGCGTTTGACAGAACCTAAGTCGGTGATCCTCAACTCGGACTATGCAACAACCTCAGGTCTAAGGATTACATTGATTGAGATATACAAATGACAGCTTAGTTCGTTGTACCTCAATATGGGTCAATCCGAATCGCTAAATTCTTTAGCCTAGTCTGTGTAAGTTGGAATAGCATCTCCATGCCCATGACAAGTGGAACCGAGTCATCAAGCCAACTTTCACATTGGTCTAAGTTGTGTGTCCAGCACAACCTCAATGACCAAGGATATTTAGTACAAACAACATGAATGCATAGTTCCACAACTGAATCACATATTCAATGATACACATCAGATGTTTATACAAGGACTACTTAATAACTTTATGAATACAATGGGAAATCTCATCATACATGATTGCCTCTAGGGCATATTCCCAGATCTCCCACTTGCACTAGAGTCAATCTTCCGACATCACATGTCTAAGCATCTAATGCCCATGGCTCTCAGTGCGCCTCATGCTTGGTGGGGTAACGGCTTTGTCAACGGATCCGCAATATTTGCATCCGTGTGTACCTTGCATAACTTGATATCACCGATCCTAATGGCGAATTAGGTGGTACCGCATGAGTATGTGCTTGTTCTTCCGGTGTTGTCTAGGTTCCTTGGCTTGTGCAATAGCACCATTGTTGTCACAATACACGTCCAACAGTTGGACGAGCCACGAACCACCAAGATCCATGAGGAAATTCCTCATCCAAACGACTTCCTTCTTTGCCTCCGAGGCAGCAATATACTAACCTCTGTTGTGACGCAGAACCGTCTCTTGCTTGGAACTTTTCCAGCTCACGGCACCTCCGTTTATAATAAACACGTATCCGGATTCGAGCGAGAATCATCAGTCGGTGAGATAACTCGCATCTGTGTAACCCTTTACACTAAGTTCATCTTCACCACCATAAACCAAGAACATATCCTTAGTCCTTCTCAAGTACTTTAGGATATTTTTAGCCGCCCATCGATGGATCTCTCCAGATCAGCCTGGTATCTGCTCACAACACTTAGAGCATAGGAAACATCCGGCCTAGTACAAATCATGGCGTACATGATGGATCCGACTATAGAAGCATATGGAATCGCACTCATCCGACTTCGCTCATCAGTTGTCGAAGGACCCTGAGTCTTGCTAAGGTTTACACCATGGCACATCGGTAAGAACCCCTTCTTAGACGATTCCATGTTGAACTTCTTCAACACTTTGTCCAAATAAGTAGTCTGACTCAATCCAATGAGCCTCCTTGATCTATCTCTATAGATCCGGATTCCGAGGATGTATGTTGCCTCACCCAAGTCTTTCATTGAGAAACTCCTTTCCAATGATTCCTTGGTTTCTTGCAACATCTGGACATCATTTCCAATCAGTAATATGTCATCCACATATAAGATTAGAAAATTTACTTTGTTCCCACTAAACTTCTTGTACAAACAAGAATCATGATCACTCTTGATGAAGCCAAACGATTTGACTACCTCATCAAAGCGAATATTCCAACTCCGAGATGCTTGCTTCAACCCATAAATGGATTTCTGAAGTTTGCATACCTTGTCAGCATTAGCGGATCGACAAAACCCTCGTGCAGTATCATATACGTCCTCGGTTAAATTTCCGTTAAGGAAAGCCGTTTGACATCCATCGCCATATCTCATAGTCGAAATAGGCGCTATAGCTAACATGATCCGAACTGATTTAAGCATCGCTACGGTGAGAAAGTCTCGTCGTAATCAACTCCTTGAACTTGTCGGAACCCCTTCGCGACAAGGCGTGCTTTATAGATTGAAACATTTCCATCCATATCAGTTTTCTTCTTAAAGACCCATTTGCACTCGACGGGTCTTGCACCGTCTGGCAGATCAACCAAGTTCCAAACTTGATTTTCATCCATGGACTTTATCTCGGATCTCATGGCTCCAAGCCATGACTCGAAATCAGATCCCACCATCGCTTCCGAATAATTTGCCGGCTCATCACTGTCTAACAGTAACACATCACGAACACTTCGTAATCTTACCGATCTTCGTAGTACAGGTGTTGTTGTCGGCTCAGCTGCCACGATCGGCTCTACCTCCAAGGTTTTTGCCGATTCGCTATTAGCCGATTCCTCTCGAATTTCTTCGAGTTGCACCGTGCTCCCACTTACTCCCCGACTGAGAAACTCTTTCTCAAGGAAGACACCGTTCCGAGCGACAAACACTTTGCCCTCTTCTCGGTTGTAGAAGTAGTAACCCAAGGTTTCCCTCGGATACCCCACGAAAATACATTTATCCGACTTGGCCGTAAGCTTGTCCGACTGAAGTCGCTTGACAAAAGCTTCACAACCCCAAATCTTAAGAAAAGACAAACTCGGCTTTTTGCCTGTCCACATCTCATGTGGTGTCTTCTCTACCGATTTTGATGGTACTTTGTTTAGTGTGAACGCATTGTTTCTAGACAATAACCCCAAAATGATAAAGGCAGATCTGTCCGACTCATCATTGATCGTACCATGTCCAAGGTCCGATTCCGCCTTTCCGAAACACCATTCTTTTGTGGCGTTCCTGGCGGAGTAAGTTGAGGAACTATTCCACAACCTTTCAGATGGTCATCAAACTCATGGCTCATGTACTCGCCTCCTCGGTTGCGACCGAAGAAACTTTATTTTCTTGCCGAGTTGATTACGTGCTTCATTCGGAATTCTTTGAACTTTTCAAAGGCTTCGACTTATGTTTCATCAATTAGATATATCCATAACTACTCAAATCATCAGTGAAGGTAATGAAGTACTCATAACCACCCCTGGCTGTCGTGCTCATTGGTCCACATACATCACTATGTACTAGTCCCAACAAGTCGGACGCCCTTTCGCAACTCTTTGCAAAAGGTGTCTTGGTCATTTTGCCGAGTAGGCAAGATTCGCATGTCTCGAACGACTCTAAGTCGAACGAAGTTAGGAGTCCATCATCATTGAGCTTCTTCATGCGTTTCCAACTTATATGACCAAGCCGACAGTGCCAAAAGTAAGTCATATTCAGATCATTTGGTTTCAACCTTTTAACATTTATGTTATAAACCGACTCACCTTCAAGATTCAAAATAAATAACCCGTCCTGGACGGGTGCAAAGCCATGAAACATATCATTCAAATACAAAGAACAACCATTATTCTTGATATTCGACTCATAGCCTTGCCTCATCAAACATGAAGCAGAAATAATGTTTCGACTGAGCACTGGAACATAATAACAATTATTTAGTTCCATAATGAATCTGGAAGGTAAATGAAGTTGCATCGTGTCGACTTCCAACGCAGCAACTCTTGCTTTGTTGCCGACTCGAATATCAACCTCGCCTCTTGCTACGCTCCTAGTTCTTACCAGTCCCTGCAACGAGTTGCAGATGTGAATAACTGATCCGGTATCATATACCCAAGAACTATTAGGTGCATCAGCAAGATATATGTCTATAACATTGCAAACAAGTGTACCTGAGTCGGAAGTCATACCTCCACTCTTGGCTTTATCGGCCAAGTACTTGCAGATTCCTCTTCCAAGGGCCATCCGCCTTGCGGTAGAAGCAAGTGGATCCGGTGAAGGAGATGGCTTAGTCCACGAGGAAGCGCTTGGGACAGGGTCTGAGCACTGCTTTCCTCGACTTAGCCTTCTTCTTAGTACAAGAACTCTTCTTGAACTTAGCCTTATTCGCACCATCAACACTTGGTGGTGCCCTTCTTGAGATCCGCCTCTGCTTGAGCATCCCATGCAATTCAGTGAGCTTCTTATCCATACCATGCATGTGGTAGTTCAAATGAACTGCCCATATGCACTAGGAAGAGTTCAGAATTATATCCGTAGCGAACTCTTCGCTTATGGGGTAGCCAAGTCTCTCCGAGGCTGCGTAACCAACCATTTTGATCACATGCGGACTCGGTGGATCACCATCCTTAAGCAACTCAAAGCACGAGAGACTTGATACCTCTCAGTCTTCGCCTGAGCCTGGAACATACTTTTGAGGCTTTCGATCATATCGTAGGCCTCAACATGCTCGAACTGCTTTTGCAAGTCCGGTTCCATGTGAGCAAGCATAAGACAGCTAATGTCCGTGGACTCATCTTTAGCCCGACGGTAGGCATTGGTGGCTGCGACAGTCGCATTCTCATTCGGCTCATCTGGAAGTGGGTTGTCTAGGACATGGTCCTTCTTTTCTTGTTTGAGAATAATTCTCAGATTTCGATACCAGTTGGTAAAATTAGTGTCGTTCCGAATAGTTCTCAATGCAAAACCGGATATCTGAGAGTGACTGCTACTTGGTGCCATGATCTACAACAGAAAATATGCAAAACACTTAAGACATGTATTCATAAAAGAGCAAGCATATTAAACATTTTAATATTTTATGCTCCCACTAGAACCAACACCCCTCCGATGGTTACTTAGTGATTCAGGATCCTAAATAATCAAGTCGGCTAGTGAGCTTTAGCATCACCGCTAGCCTCCAAGTGATCTAGGTAGACAACTCCTTGTCAATCGCATCTCATGCGACTCCTGTTGGACGGGTGTCATCACATGCCCCGGCTCCCATCCGACTTTTCCCCGAGTCCCACAACCGTTGTGATAGACCCGTCTAGCTTACCAAGTGTTTCTGCAGTAAGAGTCCGACTCGAACCCACCTAGTCGGAAAGAATTGGCAGCACCTCAATTTTATGAGCCCACTACCAAAAATGTCCGACTTGTGATGGTGCAAACACTGGTGGGAAAACCGACTAGACATTCTTTGAGGGATTAAATTTTACCGACTATCTAATAGAGGTAAAACTGAGACATAACAATAACACAAAATAAAGCAATTATAATGTGAAATGGTATGGCTCTCTTCATGGCGATCTCCATCTCCACAAAGCTTGTAATCCGACTCGTGCCAACTCTTGTCACTTGTCGTCTTACTCCATGTCGCCGACATGTACAACGCCTTGCATGCCTTCCGGGTTCTCAAACAGCTATACTAGCTTAGTAAAGTAAATTACATAGAGAATCCGACACGCAGGTCGTTATACAATAAAATGACAGCACCTAGGCTCCAGCCGGCTGACAAAAACCGTGATTCGCAGATCACGTATGGATTACACACATACATCTCATGCACATGAACCATACCATTCACAACTTCCTGCAAAAACAAGTTATGCATAGATACAATATCTACCGGCGTTGTGAAACTCGCAATGACATCTAAGGCGCTACGACAGGGCGAAGCCGGCGGTCCCGATCTCATCTACGATCCGAACATGGATTCCGACCATCTTTCCGATTCGATCAAACTCTTTGATCTTCGATCACCGCTTCTGGATTTACGTGTCACAGTCTACCCCGATGGAGGAAGCCGACCGGTAGGGGTATGTCGTTCCACGACCTCAGCAGTATGATCACGGAATTCAGATCTACCATTCCCTGAGTACAGTTGATCCAATCAACTTCATACAAAATCGATCTATCTCATAGATCGACCACCAAAATAGGACATAGATCTCATCTATAGCCTACCGCATATCACATATGCGAGATCTCGAGCCTAAAACCAGAAGCTATCGCTCTGATACCACTGTTGGGCCACGCAGAGATAAAACAAAAACTTTTCCTCTAACGCGGTGATCCCAAGACCTAGAGGTAGAAGGCCACGAGGTTTACCACTAGGCAGCGATTGCGGATTCTGCGATGAAGCGCGTCGGTTGATGCGGCGATCCTCACGATCCGATCGTCACGGTGCTGATCGCCGCACCTCTCTGGTATCCACACGCATAAGGAGGAGCACCGGCGAACTGCTAGGTTCAATTCGTCGGGCTGGAGCTAGGGTTTCCAACACATGGAATTACCTAACCGAACAACGATTAACCTTTACGGGTTCTGCTCCACTATATATAGGAGTGAGCGTGGGCTCGCTCGCGACCCATTCACTAAAGCCCATATAACACTAGTCACCGTGAGTCCAACTCACTAACTCAGTCCTAATCTGGTTTAGGTCCAACCCAGATTACATTCGGATCCAATCCGAACTTGCTCCGCTCTTAAGTGTGTGACCCGAGGCTCATGGTTACTTGGACACGATTAGAGTCCGACTCACAATCGATCAATCGGCATCGGCTCCTAGCGAGCGTGCGATTCCCAAGTACCAAAGAGTCATGACGACTTGCCTTTCCAATGCGACTTACGTCCGAGTCCCTTTGCCTCACGATATACCTTGTCGACTATAGGCGAATATATGTCATCCCTTAAATAGTCCGACTCTCTTCTCGATCCAAGATAAGTGATTCACCCGACTAACTCTTAGTCGATCGCCTCGGTTAACACTTAACCGAGTCGTGCATGGCCATGCTTTCGAATCATATCTCATGAGAGGGCCCAGAATATCTCTCCGAGTGGAGGGCAAAATCCGTCTTGGTTATTCACATCACGCAGCTTGATTCTCGGTCGACCGAACCCCGCCTTTATAACTGCCCGATTCACGGATCAGCGTTTGATGAACCTAAGTCGGTGATCCTCAACTCAGACTATGCAACAACCTCGGTCTAAGGATTACATTGATTGAGATATACAAATGACAGCTTAGTTCGTTGTACCTCAATATGGGTCAATCCGACTCGCTAAACTCTTTAGCCTAGTCTGTGTAAGTTGGAATAGCATCTCCATGCCCATGACAAGTGGAACCGAGTCATCAAGCCAACTTTCACATTGGTCTAAGTTGTGTGTCCAGCACAACCTCAATGACCAAGGATATTTAGTACAAACAACATGAATGCATAGTTCCACAACTGAATCACATATTCAATGATACACATCAGATGTTTATACAAGGACTACTTAATAACTTTATGAATACAATGGGAAATCTCATCATACATGATTGCCTCTAGGGCATATTCCCAAGAGGCTTGAGTTTGAAGAAGACCTCCAAAACATCAGGGGCTTCTAAAAACATCAAATATATGTTGCAGCGTGATGTACCTCATCAAGCATCTCCCGCCATCGCCCCCATCACTCCCAGCGTCCAGCCCTCGCATGCTCCGACAAGCTCTCTGGCTAAGGATCCATCTGGCCCTTCCGCCATGGAAGTGGACTCAGCTCCCTCCGTGGATCTCGTCGTAGCCGGCGAGCAGGCGACGCAAGAAAGCACCGCAACTAGAATGGCTGAAGCTCCGGCTAAGGATGCCATCGATAGCGGCAAGGCGGTGGTGGTGGGTGGAACATCCATCGAAGGCGGCGCCTCTGCACCCAGAATAACCACTGAGCTTCCGAAGATAGTCTACCTAGCGCTTATGCCGAGTAGCCCCACTCTGGTTCCTGGTGCAACTCCGACATCTCCAACCTGTGGTCTTGAGGAGCTTCTCCGTCAAGCAGACATCTTGCAAGGAAACAACCTTTCCTTCAGTAAGTTGTTTGCCGAGAGTGCTACCAACCTCAAGATCATCGCACTTGTAAGTTATATTTTCCTTTTGCATTTCATATGAGTATCCCACTGTAGCCCCCCGAGAATTTAGACGGAAAACCATAGGTCTTTGCATCTGAATGCTCTAAGAGTGACTAAGATAGAAAACTTCTCACTGTATCCCCCAAGTATTTAGTTTGAATGAACTATTCCGACTAGATACTTTCAGAGTAGCATACGCAGTGTTTGTAAATTTCAATATTGTAGCCCCCAAGCCTCTAGTTGTAACTGAATTAGTTCCGACTAGATGCTTAAAGAAAGACTAAGCATATGACTGAGTAAAAAACTTTATACTGTAGCCCCCAAGCTTCTAGTTGAAAACTGAATGAGTTCCGACTAGATGCTTAAAGAAATACTAAAGCATACTGCCAAGTTTTAAAATTCTCACTGTAGCCCCCAAGCCTCTAGGCGGATAGTTATCCGGCTAGATGCTCCAAGTAGACTAAACAGCTTTAAATCTTCTTTCCATAGAATGAGAATGCTCGGAGAGGTGTCGCCAATGAAAATTTCCACAAGATGCGCGCCGAGTTGGAAGTTGAAAAGGGTAAAACTGCCTTCTTGAAGGAACAAATTACCAAGAGCAAGAGTCTATTTTTCCTTTCGTTTTCATACTCCGACTTGGTCTTGTGCCATCACTCTCCGAATACTCACTTTGTACTTGTCATTTCTCCAACTTACAGAAGCCATTGCCAAGGCTAAGGATATTGTTGAGAAATCCAAGCACATTGAGTTGCTGGATAGCGAAAACAAGATCCTTAAGCAGGAGAGAAAAGATATGCTGAAGATGCACGAAGATTCCATGAAGGTCCTGCAAGAGTCTGCCAACATGGAGATGAACCGCTTGAAGGAGGAGATTGCCTTACTGAAAGAGCAGAAGAAGGCTGCCGATGAGCAAAATCATTGCAATCTTGAAGCATACAAGATCCTCCGACAAGAACGTGACTCCATGGCAGAGACTCTCCAGCAGGACGAGACGAGCATCTTTGGTAAGTAATTCTCCGCCTTGTACTTTTGTAGGTCAGGTACTTTGAATTTTTGTGTTATTGAACTCATGTGCTCCCTTGTCGGAATTCCAGCTCCTATTGGATTAACCCAATCGCCTCCTCTGCCCAAGGAATGCATGGTCCTCGTTGGCAAATTTATCAGCACCGCCATCAAGCATGCCAAGGAGATAGCCAAGCCCCTCCAGATTAACATCAAAGCGGTGGATTCCGTGATGAAGTTCTCGGAGATCCTGCGCCAAGCCCCCGAGAGTATTGTAAGCTAGAAAGCTTCATGTACACGGGCTGGTGCAAGGATGGCACTGTCGATGGTCAAGGCGCATTATGAAGACGCCGACATCAACGTGGTAACCTCAGGTCTTCCCGACGTAGATGATGACGGCCAAAATATTGATCACAAGGCTATCTGGTCATCTCTCGCGGGCTATGACACACGAGTTGCCGAGTTGGTGGATCACAATGTCTTCGTGCCCTTAGAAACCATTGACGGCGCCCAGCAAAGCTCCTCCGAGTCCCTCAAGACCACCGACTTCGAGGACGATGACTCTCTTGCTACCGATGACGCTGCTTCCAAGTCTCCTGCGCCAGAGGAATGAAAAACAATATGTAATATTTGTTTCCTCTGGAATTTGTATGCGGAAAAAACTACTTGTTAGCTTAAGGCGGAAAAACAATAGTTGCATTTTCCTGCTACTCAAGAACTAGTTCCAGCATGTATATATTTTTTAAGAAAGTGCTGGCTTATCCATTACTCTAGTTTTTATGCTTGACCTTTCATGAGTCGGAAGACTCGTAGTCGGAACCATGCTCTTAGGTGATGATGCCCAATGGTGTGGCATCCCGCAAAACCACTACTAGAAAATCGCGTTGAATTTGTGCATTGCATCGTCATCATCTTGCATTGTTTGCCAAAACTATATTCGCAAAGCCCGTTTTATTTTTCTAAAACGCCCCTGACTTTTATTCAAACGCCAAAAACCGGGACTCCGGAATATTTTGTTTGACCAACGATGTTTTGCAAACGTTGCATTTAAAACTAAATAAAATATTAAATTAATTTTGAGTGGGGCAGTCGAACGGGCCGAGTAGACCCGAACGACCACCCCAGGAAAACTAAAACGGTCCAACTAGTCTGCCCCTCTAAGTCCTATAGCTACCCAGCTATCTACCCAACCCAACCAGCCACCTCACCCCACCCAATCGGATCCGCCACCTCACCTTTTCCCTAGTCTCCACCACTCCCCACCTGCCACCTCACCTCTCTCTCCTCTCTCCAAAGACACACGCCTCCCCTGCCTCTCAAACACACAAAGACTGCACACAACGCCTGAGACCGAACCCCCACTCCCACTCAGCGCCCGCCCCCCCAGCAGTGCCACCACAAGGGCCCACCTGCCCGACCCCACCACCGAGCACCGCCCATCCTCTTCCTCCCTCCCGCAACCGCTCTCCCTCCTCCCCTCTGCGCCCTGCACCGTTCGCCCCGCCTCCCTCTGGGCTCGCCGCCGGCGCCCCCTCGCCCTCGCCTGCTCCACCATCTCCGCCCGCGTGTCCCCGCCTCTGCTCACCCCCCCCCCCGCCGCGCGCCTCTCTCTTCCCGCATCCACCGCCGCTCGCGTGGCCGCGCTCGCCCCGACCAGCGTCGCCGGCCTCCGACGAGCTCGGCCGCGGCCAGCTGGCGCCCGTTGAGCCCCTCCGCACTCGCCGTCCCGACTCCGGCTCGCCGCGCCTGCAGCCGCCGCTCTCGCCACCGACTGCACCTCTCCCGCTGGCCTCTGGGCCTCGCCCTCCTCTCACCCCGCCTCCGCGCCCGCTTCGCGCCCTCCTCCGGCGCCCGGCCGGCCACCTCCGGCCGCGCCTCTTCCTCGCCGTCGCCGTGGCCGTCTCCAGCTTCCAGCGTCCGCTCACCGTCTGCGCCCGCCCGCCCGGCGGCTCCCTCTGCCCGACACGGCTCTACCTGGCCTCTCCGGCGCGCCCTCGCCATCCCGCCTCCGGCCGCCCCAGGCGCGCCTCCCCAGGCCGCCTCCGCCGCCGCCGGGCTTCGCTCCCTCCCGCGCCGCCGTCCTCGAGCCGAGCCCGCCCGCCGGACCTTCTACCCTCGCTCGGTACACGTG
Source organism: Avena longiglumis (assembly GCA_030063025.1). NCBI lineage: Eukaryota > Viridiplantae > Streptophyta > Magnoliopsida > Poales > Poaceae > Avena > Avena longiglumis. Next base: position 424,457,571 of record CP125974.1, on the reverse strand, counting down.
CGTGCGTCCGTGTGTGCTCGTGTGTATGTGTCATGTGGATCCGCTTGTGTACCCTATGGCTATTTGGAGCACCCCAAGTTCGCCCACGACCACCGGCGCCGAACCCGATGACCGCCAAGCTCGGCACCAAGACGACTAGCCTCCACCGCGGAAACCGAGGACCGACTCAGACGTCGAGACCCTGCTTCCGAGACCGAACCCCATCGGAACCTCAAGATCGACATCGGCAAACCAAGAGGAACCCCAAGATCTTCGGGAGACACGCCAAGTTCTTCCTCTCGAACCCGAGGACACCGAGACCCCGTGACGACAAGTACCTCTGCCGGGCCAACAGGGTCTACCTCACGGAACACAGCGCCCGCGAAGCGAAGTACTTCTTTCAGAACGCCAGGATCGTCAACATGACCCGAAAACCGCGAATGCGACAAGAACGGCACCGGCCAGGGCGAGTCCGATGCCCCGACGCTAGACCCAGTACGCCCCCCCGGAACGCCAAGCTCTACCCCGTCAACCGAGAACGATCCCGGAGTCTGAACCCCGTCTCGTCGAACCCTGGACCCCGAGACCGACCCCGAACCCCGGAACCCAAGATCGCCGAACCCTAAATGTGTGAACCCCTTTCCGCCAACCCTATTTTATAAATGAAATATAACATTGTTGCATATTAAACTGTCCTTCCCGCATGCATAGCATTGGTTTGGGGGCTTTCTGCCGATTCACCTAATAATTAAATATGGGGCCCATATGCGGGCAAATCTAGTCTCATATCGGCCTCATTTAAACATGTGTAGCGAACCGGATCCATCTGTTGTCTTGCTAAACAACATTTAATTTGCGGGGGTTCTAAACAACTTGAACCATTTAAGTAATTGTTGTGACCCCGTTTCCGCTTAATATGACCTAATCGCATCACACCTTTGCCATGTCATACATCATACATGCATCATGCCGATCTTCTGCCGTGTATTAAATATTGCATCCGGTGTTCCTTCTAGTGTTTTGCTTCTTCGCGGATAAGGGCGTTGAGTTGATGTGAGCTTCGCCCCGATCTTCGGTTGAACCTTCGACAATGTTTTCAGGCGAGCATCCCCCCTTTCTACCTATCTTACTTTTATAGTCTTTATTCCCTCCTGTTGATCTATTGCTATCTGAGTCGCGATGCTTTAGTTTCCGTACCTGTGATATACCGTGCAACCCTATATTGCCTTGGCCACACCCTATTACCTGTTGTTTGGTAGATAGTTGGACTTGCGTCGCGATTGCTTGCTCAAGTCTTGATATGTGTCTTATGCCACGATTCTTGATGAATTGCCGCATGTTGATGTTGGAGATGATTCTAGTTTTACTTATCGTCACTTTAATTTCTGTTTAACAACTAAAATTGAAATAAGCGAGGCATCGGTGGGTGATAGAAAATATTTGGTTTCGAGCCCACTTGTGTCCCGTAAGGCCCAGTACTTGATACCTGTTCCTTGATTTATCGCGCTATCCACATCCAGGAGGTATATGGGACCCCCCTGAGCCAGAGCTTGATTCAGTCTTATTTCTTGGGGCCACAAACTAGTTTGAGGTTTTATTTACGATCCTGTACTTATGCCATGCTACTTTCTGTATTTAAATTGTGCGAGGAGCACACTGTACTGTTTAGGATCGGGACACGTTTACGCGGTATCGACAAGCCCAGCCACACTTTCGGGTTCCCAGTCGTTTACCGCCGTCCACCCAAACCTTGAGGCCGTCTCGGAGTCAGAGCTTCGTTGCGGAATCTACTTAAGGGGTGGTCCCCTGAAATATTTCTGAATCCTGTGATTGTTCAGTCGTGAAAGCCTCGTTGGGTTTTTATTTGGTTTTTCCGAGGTTGATTGAGCGTGTGTTGCTATTGGTGCACCCCGGCTGGGTAAAACTTTCTGAAAGCCGTGTCCGCGGATATGGACGACTTGGAGCACAGTATCTCGATCATAGACAAGCATAACTAAAGTTTACTGCTATAAATTTGACTTATAATGACTAGTAATCAGCCCCACTACAACGGAATGGCTAATTAATACTGCCCACAATTGCTTGTTTGGTTGTCGCTTGCGACAAGTGTATCTAACTAGTAAGTATTGCAACTACAACGAAATGGCTGAATAAAAGTACCAACAACTGCTGGGTTTTGGGTTTATCTCACGCTATCTGCACCTGATTAGTAATTGTTGCAACTATCACGGAATGGTTAACTAAAAGTGCCCACTGCTTATTTTTATCAGGATGATTATCTAAACCTGACTAGTAAAGTGCCGCAACTATAACTGAATAAGTAAAACTGCCAACTGTGTGAGTTCCTCGGTTGACTTCCTCGTATGGTCTCGAGGGGGAAACACCAGGATGGGTTTGTTTGGTGTTAGTTTCAGGTTGGATCCGAATAGGTCATTCCTACCCCTCTCTGATAACCGCCAGTTGTATCGAGTCTCTATAGGTTGTATAGTGCATGCTGCCGCTGCCGCTCAGTCCACCATACCTATGTAGGCGAGGACCGCCGAATTCTAGCCTCGCCGTGTACTGGCCTCAGTACTGACGCTCCTTCTTTGTTTTTCTGCTTTGCCCTTTGTCGGCACCCCTTTTGTTAAGCAGGTTTGAGATCGACGCCGTTAGCAGGGTTACCCTTCCGGCTTGGCCTGGGCAGGGTTATGGACGCCATTGGTTATTCTTCAGGGCTCTTAGCCCCATTTGCATCTTGTCCGTAGCTGGACGCTATATCGTTTTCAAGGTGTTTTGGATCTTTGTATATTATATTTGTATTCTTGACTCTTTGAGTCGCTGCTGTGTATATATCTGTTCGGTGGGTCCCATCGAGGACTATTGTGCAATGTATTACTTCGTTTTCCACCCGCACGAAAGTGCCTGGTGGGCACCTTTGAATCGTTTCTATGCGGGTTTGGCGAATTTTGCTCAAACTTGCATAGGTCCTCTGAGGTGTTGAGTGGTATCGAGCTCGTGATTGCGATACCCCACAAGTCCAGCCTGTAGGATAACCTAGCTAACGGCCGAAGTAGAGTGTCAAAACTACTTTTAAAAGTCGGTTGGATAGTTCTGATTAGGTCTGATTTTACTCCTTACCCCTCTGCTATTCTCCTCTTACCTCGACGTGTTTTGAATCTGCTCTCTTCTCTCTCTTCGAGTCCAGGAATTCTCGTGGTTGGGTTTCCGTCGTACCTTCAGGGTTTCGCTTTCTCCCTTTTGTAACGGAGCTGCTACGATCATCAATCTGCAACTTGTCTGTTGTACCCTTCATCCTATCTTTTGTTCTTGAGCTCTTTATCCATGTGTGTTCCTTGCCGGATATCAGTGTCGTTGAAAAACATATGAGAAGGACGAGCTTTGGGGAAGTTGGAGTCGACCTTGAGCACGTGTTGTTCATGCCAATGGAACCATCGCGAAACCTAATCAGTGTGTCTTTCAAACGATTTCTGCTGGCAGCATCCCTTTGTTCCGGATACCACCTATGAAGATCTTCAGTCTAAATCTCGAGAGTTGAGTTGCCTGATTCTCCTACCCATGTATAGAGTTGATAGTTGGGTCCGGGATGGACTGATCACCCTACCCGACTCTTACTGTTCGCTCTGTACATCGAACTGGTGGATCGATGTAACTTTTCCCTCTTCTAATGGAAGTTAGAGGTGGCCTTCTCGTTTGATACCTCTATCTTCGTCCTTTGTTTCTCCGGAGTGTTCTCTCGACGATCAGGGACAACGACCCTTTGTTGGTGGTGTCGCCGATTTCAAGATGGAGGATGAACCCTCGTTAGTGGTGTCGCGAGGAACTACGCAAAGCGAGAAGATTCAGATCGCCGACCTCTCCTTCCGGTACCATGAGGCGGATCTCGAGGGCGAGATCCATTGTTAGTGGTGTCGAATTATGGCATCCCGCAAAACCACTACTAGAAAATCGCGTTGAATTTGTGCATTGCATCGTCATCATCTTGCATTGTTTGCCAAAACTATATTCGCAAAGCCCGTTTTATTTTTCTAAAACGCCCCTGACTTTTATTCAAACGCCAAAAACCGGGACTCCGGAATATTTTGTTTGACCAACGATGTTTTGCAAACGTTGCATTTAAAACTAAATAAAATATTAAATTAATTTTGAGTGGGGCAGTCGAACGGGCCGAGTAGACCCGAACGACCACCCCAGGAAAACTAAAACGGTCCAACTAGTCTGCCCCTCTAAGTCCTATAGCTACCCAGCTATCTACCCAACCCAACCAGCCACCTCACCCCACCCAATCGGATCCCGCCACCTCACCTTTTCCCTAGTCTCCACCACTCCCCACCTGCCACCTCACCTCTCTCTCCTCTCTCTCACTCAGCACACACGCCCTCACCCTGCCTCTCAAACACACAGCACACGCACACAACGCACACAGACCGAACCCCCCACTCCCACTCAGCGCCCACGCCCCCCACACACGCGCGCAGTGCCACACCCACCCTGCGGGCCCACCTGCCCGACCCCACCACCGAGCGCCGCCCATCCTCTTCCTCCCTCCCGCAACCGCTCTCCCTCCCTCTGCGCCTGCGCCCGCCTCGCTCCCTGGGCTCGCCCGGCAGGCCTCCCTCGCCTGCTCCACCATCTCCGTGTCCCGCCTCTCTCCACCTTGCGCCTCTCTTCCCGCATCCACCGCTTTCGCGTGGCGCGCTTCGCCCGACCAGCGTCGCTGCCTCCGCCTCGCTCCGACGAGCTCGGCCAGCCGGCGCCCGTTGAAACCCCTCCGCACCTCGCCGTCCCCGACTCCGCGCTTCCGCCGCCCTGCAGCCGCCGCCAGCGGCCTCCTCGCCACCGACCCGAGCACCTCTCCCCGCTCGCGCCGCTGCCCTCTCCCTCTCTCTGGCGTCCCGCGCCGCCAGCCGCGGCCTCCTCGGGCGACCCGCCCGCATGAGGTCCTCGCGGAGCCGCCATCCGTCCTCTCCGCCGCCTCCGTCGCCCGCTTCGCGCCGACCCTCTCCTCCGGCGCGGCCAGGCCTCCGCCGCCTCTTCTCGCCGTCGCCGTCCGTGGCTGCTTCAGCGTCCGCGTCTGCGCCGCCCGCCCGCCGGCGAGCTCCCTCTGCCCCGACACGGCTCTACCCCTGGCCCCTCTCCGGCGTGCGCGCGCCCTCGCCATCCCGCCTCCGGCCGCCCCAGGCGCGCCTCCCCAGGCCGCCTCCGCCGGGCCGCCGCCTCCCGCCGCCCGTCCTCGAGCGAGCCGCCACGGACCTTCTACCCTCGCTCGGTACCGCGTGCGTGCGTGTGTGCTCGTGTGTATGTGTCATGTGGATCCGCTTGTGTACCCTATGGCTATTTGGAGCACCCCAAGTTCGCCCGACCACCGGGCCAACCGATGACCGCCAAGCTCGGCACCAAGGCGACTAGCCTCCAGCGAAACCGAGGACCGACTCGACGTCGAGACCACGCCGAGAGACCGAACCCCATCGGAACCTCAAGATCGACATCGTCAAACCAAGAGGAACCCCAAGATCTTCGGGAGACACGCCAAGTTCTTCCTCTCGAACCCGAGGACACCGAGACCCCGTGACAACAAGTACCTCTGCCCGGACGCAACAGGGTCTACCTCACGGAACACCGAGCACTTCGCCGCCGAAACGCCGAGTACTTCTTTCAGAACGCCAGGATCGTCAACATGACCCGAAAACCGCGAATGCGACAAGAACGGCACCGGCCAGGGCGAGTCCGATGCCCCGACGCCAGACCCAGTACGCCCCCCCGGAACGCCAAGCTCTACCCCGTCAACCGAGAACGATCCCGGAGTCTGAACCCCGTCTCGTCGAACCCTGGACCCCGAGACCGACCCCGAACCTCGGAACCCAATATCGCCGAACCCTAAATGTGTGAACCCCTTTCCGCCAACCCTATTTTATAAATGAAATATAACATTGTTGCATATTAAACTGTCCTTCCCGCATGCATAGCATTGGTTTGGGGGCTTTCTGCCGATTCACCTAATAATTAAATATGGGGCCCATATGCGGGCAAATCTAGTCTCATATCGGCCTCATTTAAACATGTGTAGCGAACCGGATCCATCTGTTGTCTTGCTAAACAACATTTAATTTGCGGGGGTTCTAAACAACTTGAACCATTTAAGTAATTGTCGTGACCCCGTTTCCGCTTAATATGACCTAATCGCATCACACCTTTGCCATGTCATACATCATACATGCATCATGCCGATCTTCTGCCGTGTATTAAATATTGCATCCGGTGTTCCTTCTAGTGTTTTGCTTCTTCGCGGATAAGGGCGTTGAGTTGATGTGAGCTTCGCCCCGATCTTCGGTTGAACCTTCGACAATGTTTTCAGGCGAGCATCCCCCCTTTCTACCTATCTTACTTTTATAGTCTTTATTCCCTCCTGTTGATCTATTGCTATCTGAGTCGCGATGCTTTAGTTTCCGTACCTGTGATATACCGTGCAGCCCTATATTGCCTTGGCCACACCCTATTACCTGTTGTTTGGTAGATAGTTGGACTTGCGCGTCGCAGTTGCTTGCTCAAGTGCTGATATGTGTCGTCTTATGCCATAGTTGCTGATGAATTGCCGCATGTTGATGTTGGAGATGATTCTAGTTTTACTTATCGTCACTTTAATTTCTGTTTAACAACTAAAATTGAAATAAGCAGAGGCATCGGTGGGTGATAGAAAATATTTGGTTTCCGAACGCCCACTTGTGTCCCGTAAGGCCCCGAGTACTTGATACCTGTTCCTTGATTTATCGCGCTATCCACATCCGGGAGGTATATGGGACCCCCCTGAGCCAGAGCTTGATTCAGTCTTATTTCTTGGGGCCACAAACTAGTTTGAGGTTTTATTTACGATCCTGTACTTATGCCATGCTACTTTCTGTATTTAAATTGTGCGAGGAGCACACTGTACTGTTTAGGATCGGGACACGTTTACGCGGTATCGACAAGCCCAGCCACACTTTCGGTTCCCGGTCATTTACCGCCACCCAAACCTTGAGGCCGTCTCGAGTCGGCTAACCGTTGCGGAATCTACTTAAGGGTGGCCCTGAAATATATCTGAATCTGTGATTGTTCATCGTGAAAGCCTCGTTGGGTTTTGATTTGGTTTTTCCGAGGTTGATCGGCGTGTGTTGCTATTGGTGCACCCGCCGGGTAAAACTTTTGAAAGACGTGTCCATGGATATGGACGACTTGGAGCATGATCTCGATCATAGACAAGCATAACTAAAGTTTATCGCTATAAATTTGACTTATAATGACTAGTAATCAGCCCCACTACAACGGAATGGCTAATTAATACTGCCCACAATTGTTTGTTTGTCGCCATGCAAGTGTATCGACTAGTAAGTATTGCAACTACAACGAAATGGCTGAATAAAAGTACCAACAACCTGCTTTGGGTTTGGGTTTATCTCACGCTATCTCGCACTGATTAGTAATTGTTGCAACTATCACGGAATGGTTAACTAAAAGTGCCCATCGCTTATTTTATCGGGATGATTATCTAAACCTGACTAGTAAAGTGCCGCAACTATAATCGAATAAGTAAACGCCAACTGTGGTGAGTTCCTCGGTTGACTTCCTCGTATGGTCTCGAGGGGAAACACTGAGGATGGGTTTGTTTGGTGTTAGTTTCAGTTGGATCGAATAGGTCATTCCTACCCTCTCTCGATAACCGCCATTGTATCGAGTCTCTATAGGTTGTATAGTGCATCTTTGCCGCCAGATCCACCATACCTATGTAGGCGAGGACCGCCGAATTCTAGCCTCGCCGTGTACTGGCCTCAGTACTGACGCTCCTTCTTTGTTTTTCTGCTTTGCCCTTTGTCGGCACCCCTTTGTTAAGCAGGTTTGAGATCGACGCCGTTAGCAGGGTTACCCTTCCGGCTTGGCCTGGGCAGGGTTATGGACGCCATTGGTTATTCTTCAGGGCTCTTAGCCCCATTTGCATCTTGTCCGTAGCTGGACGCTATATCGTTTTCAAGGTGTTTTGGATCTTTGTATATTATATTTGTATTCTTGACTCTTTGAGTCGCTGCTGTGTATATATCTGTTCGGTGGGTCCCATCGAGGACTGTTGTGAAATGTATTACTTCGTTTTCCACCCGCACGAAAGTGCCTGGTGGGCACCTTTGAATCGTTTCTATGCGGGTTTGGCGAATTTTGCTCAAACTTGCATAGGTCCGATTCTGAGGGTGTTACAAATGGCACCATAAAAAACCTAAGTACAAAATCGCCGACAACAAGTGACAAAAGTCACTACTCCAGAATCCACATAAAAACAACAAAGAACGTGTAGACCAGAGAACTTAAGCTAACGCCTGTAAGCAGAATTTTCACAAGTGCAAATGCAAACTTGCGCATAAAGGTTCTATACGATCCAAAAATGAACACTAAAGGAGGTAAAATACTCAGTAACATGAGTGAACCAAAGATCTTTATTTCATTGATCATATAAGAGGTACACAGTAGATAAAAATATGCTAAGAGTAGAAAGGACGTAGTTGTGCTATGTTCCATGGCAGATAAAGCTCCGGGTAGTCATCATCCGGGTCACGTCGCTTACGCTTATGATCTTCATTGGGTCTATCCTTAAGTTCACGATTGTCAACAAGGTAGTAAGACCCATTGAGCAGCGCCTTGCTTATGATGAACGGTCCTTCCCATGGCGGGCATAATCTGTGTGACTTCTTCTGCTTAAGTCGGAGCACCCGATCCCCTTCTTTAAATGAGCGATGCCGAACACGGCGAATATGGTAGCTACGTAGCTGTTGCTAGTACATGGCGGATTTTTGGCATGCCAAAACGCGCTCCTCCTCGAGAAGGTCCACATCTAGGCGTCGAGATTCTTCAGCGTCATCCTCGTCGTAGACAACAACTCTTGGTTCACCGTGAAGGATGTCAGAAGGCAGGATGGCTTCTACTCCATATACCATGAAGTAAGGGGTGTGCCGGTGGATCTGTTAGGTGTAGTTCGTAAACTCCATAGCACAAATGGTAATTCTTTCGCTCAGGCTCCAGCTACTCTATGTAGCGGTGCCTCAAGACGTGGCTTGATTCCCTACATAATTAATACAATGGCTCGCTCAACTTGGCCATTAGATTGTGGGTGTGCCACATATGCCAGGTCAAGTCGGATGCCCTTCTCCGAACAATAATCTTCCACTTCTCCGAGTGACAAGTTGTTGCCGTTGTAGGTGATAATGCTATGTGGGAGACTAAATCTCACCACTAGATCCCGGACAAATCTAAGGGCAGTTGCCCCATCAAGCTTTCTAATGGGTTTAGCTTCTATCCATTTGGTGAATTTATCAACTGCCACTAGAAGATGCGTAAACCCACATGGTGTCGTCTGCAATGAACCAACCATGTCTAGCCCCCAGACTGCAAACGGCCAAGTTATTGGTATTGTTCGCAATTCTTCAGCTGGAACATGGGGTTGCCGGGCATAATACTGGCATCCCATGCATGTCTCAACCAGCTTGTCGGCGTCCGCCTTCGCAGTCATCCAATAGAATCCTTGCCGGAAGGCTTTGGATACCAAAGATCGAGGAGCGGCGTGATTCCCGCAATCTCCGAGATGGATTTCACGTAGGATTTCAATACCTTTTTGCTGGGAAACACACTTAAGGTATACACCGGTGGTGCTTCTTTTGTAGAGCTATCCATTGATTATGGTATAGCCCTTTGCTCGACGTACTATTTGCCGTCTTTCGACTTTGTCGTCGGGCAAAGTTCCGTGTATGAGATATTCCATGAACGGTTTTGTCCAAGCCGGAGGGACCTTTGTCAATGTGTGAACAAAAGATTCAAGTCTAAACAGGTTGTCGATGTCCGATCCCTTCACGGATGGTGTCCGTAGATGCTCCAGGAAAACGCCAGGAGGAATTCGTTTGTGCCCTGATCCAACCTTAGACAGTAGATCAGCCGCCTCGTTTTGCTCCCTAGGTACATACTTGACTTCGTAGCCCAAGAAGCTCTTGGCTATTTCGTCTACTTCATCCCGATATGCCGCCATCATAGGGTTCTGCGCGTTCCAGGTGCCAGCCACCTGCCGGGCAACCAAGTCGGAATCACCACAGCAAACTATGCGCTTGATGCCAATATCCTTGGCTACTTGTAGTCCGTGAATGAGTGCTTCATATTCCGCCATGTTGTTCGTAGCCTCGAAGTGGATCTGCAGAACGTAGTGTAGCTTTTCCCTGGTTGGTGACTGCAACAGTACACTAGCCCCCGAGCCATTGAGTAGCTTTGATTCAACAAAGTGCATTACCCAGTACACTGGCTCCAACATTGGGGTAATATTTGGCATCTCCGTCCAATCTGCGATAAAATCCGCCAAGGCTTGTGACTTGATAGCGTCACGTCTCTTGTAGGTGATCTCGAAGGCGGCAAGTTTAATGCCCCACTTCGCGAACCTTCCTGTAGCGTCGCTATTGTTGATGATGTCGGACAGTGGAGTCTTGCTCACCACTGTGATAGGGTGATCCTGGAAATAGTGCCTCAGCTTCCGAGAAGCAAGGAACACTCCATAAGCTATCTTCTGGTAGTGCGGGTAACACTGCTTGGACTCCGTCAAGACCTCGCTTACATAGTAAACTGGTCATTGAACTCCGTACTCATGCCCTGGTTCTTTACGCTCTACCATGACGATGATGCTGATTACCCGGTTGGTGGCCGCCATGTAGATTAACATAGGCTCCCCGGGCTCGGGTGCTGCAAGGATAGGCACCGAAGATAATGTCTCCTTTAGCTGCTTCAGTGCTGCATCTGCTTCGTCCGTCCATGTAAATTTGTCTGCCTTTTTCAGCAACTTGTACGTGGCAAAGCCTTCTCTCCAAGTTGGCTGACGAACCGACTAACTGCTGCAACACAACCTGTTAGCAGTTGTATGTCCTTTAGGCATGTCGGACAGTTTATGTTTAAGATGGCCTTGATTTTCTCTGGGTTCACCTCGATTCCATGCTGGGAAATGATGAAGCCCAACAATTTTCCGGCTGGAACCCCGAAGACACACTTCTTAGGGTTAAGCATCATGTTGTATTTCTGGATATTATCAAAGGTTTCTTTTAAGTTGGAGATTAAGTCGTTTGACTTTTTATACATAACCACTATATCGTCCACATAGGCGTGAATGTTCCAAACAATTTGATCGTGTAGGCAACGCTGCATTGTCCGCTGGTACGTATCACCTGCGTTTTTCAACCCAAAGGGCATCGTGACATAGCAAAACGTGTCGTAAGGTGTGGTGAACAAAGTGGCCAATTGGTCCGACTTCCTCATCTTAATTTGGTTGTATCCTGAGTATGCATCAAGAAAACACAAAATTTCCGAGCCAGCCGCGGAGTCAATGACTTGGTCAATGCGAGGCAAAGCAAACGGATCTTTGGGACACGCTTTGTTCAAGCCGGTGTAATCAACGCACATTCTTAATTCTTTGGTTCTCTTTTTGGGGACAAGTACAGGATTGGCCACCCATCGGGTGTGAACGACTTCTCGGATAAAACTAGCCTGAAGTAACCTAGCTATCTCCTTGCCTATGGCGCGTCTCTTCTCGTCTTCGAAGCGTCATAGAGGTTGTTTCACCAGTTTGCATTTTGGATCAATATTCAAGTTGTGCTCGGCAAGTTCCGTAAGTACACCTTTCATGTCGGCAGGTTGCCAGGCAAAGATGTCCCTATTCTCACGAAGGAACTCGACGAGCGGGCTTTACTATTTGGGATCCAGGTTCGTCCCAATGGCGGTGGTCTTGGAGGCATTGCCTACCACAAGTTCCACCGGCTTGGTTTCTTTGGCGGCCTTGAAAGCTGGGGCGGAGTCAGAAATCTGCTTCTTCGACGCCGGCATCTCCGAGGCATCGACCTTGCTCTGGATCTCCTTGAATTCTTCGCTGTAGCGGACATCTTCTGCAAAGGCTGCTTCTCCAATCTTGTAGTCCCTTGCCTTGGTAAAGCTTCCGGATACGGTGATGACACCGTTTGGTTCGGGTATCTTGAGCTTGTTATAGACGAAGCATGGCTTGTCCATGAAGGCGTGGAAGATGTCGCAGCCGAATATGACGTGGTACATGCTCTTGAAGGGGACCACCTCAAAGGTCTTGCGTTCTTGGTGGTAATTATTAACATCGCCAAAAGCGACCTGAAGTGTGATACACCCAAGGGACCGAGCCTCCCAACCAGGAACTACACCGTGGAAGATGGTGCTGGTCCGCCTTAGGTTAGCCTCCGTCAAGTTCATCTTGTGCAGTGTATCCAGGTACATGATGTTGATGCTGCTTCCACTATCCACCATACATTTGGTGAACTCATTGCCGTCAATCAGGGGGTTGATGACCATGGCGTACTGGTTCTCTGTAGGGATGAGGTCTGGGTGATCCTTCCTGTCCCAAGTAATTGGAATCTCCGACCAGCGCAGGTACTGGGGAACTAGGCGTAGAGTAGCCATCAGTATCCTCATGGAGTTCTTCTGTTGTCGGACGGTGGGGGTTCCAAGGAAAGTGTGGAAAACTGCCGCCTTCTTCTCGAAGGGGTTCTTAACCTTGCCATCGCTCTTGGTGGCATGCTTGGGGTCAACATCCTCGTCCATGTCACTTGAATCCTTGGACTCCTCTTCCTTCTTCTTCCCCTTGCCCTTGCCTCGTGGTCTGTTCTTCTGACTTTGTTTGTAGCCGGACTCCAGGTCCTCCTTGAGATCGTTGACGAACTTGCAATGGCGATTGGTGTGGGTGGCCTTGTCGTTGGCGTCGAGGTGTACTAGGCACGGCATATCACGGTATTATTCGTAGGTTTGGGGAACGTGGAGCGTTGCCGATGTAGTTTCACTGCCTCGCTGCTACCCACGGCCAACTCCTCGTCTTCGGCCATGTTATCCGCCATAACCTCGCCCTGCAAAGATCATAGTGACCATGTCGGAGGTTTTCTTTTCTTCTGGCGGGGTCTTCCACTTGGTGCTGCTGTTCCTCCGAGCTTGAGTTGGAACGGCCATTGCCGGCAGAGAGCCGCGAGCGTCGTCGTCGTTGGCAGCCACGAACTCACTAGCCAGCTGAATCATCTGATTGAGATCTAGATGGTGATTGTCCTGCAGGCACTTCAGCTTATGTCGGAGCAACGTGCCCCTTTCCAACCCATCAATGAATGCGGCCATGGCGGTCTGAGCGTGTACTCCTGCGCAGGAATTCTTCATATCCAGCCAGGAAGAGAGGTAGGCGCGAGATGTCTCGTCTTTCTCGTGCACGCACCACTGTAGATTGCCAACAGTACAAGGACGCTTGTACGTACCCTCGAAGTTCTTCGTGAACGCTTCTTGCATGTCCAACCAATTGCAGATAGATCTCTCCAGCAAGTCATCAATCCATTATCGGGCCGTGCCCGCCAACATCAATGGGAGGTACTTGACGGCGATGTTGGGGTTACCCCCGGCGATTTCCACCATGTTACCGTAATCCTACAACCATGTAGCTGGCTTAGTGGTGCCGTCATAGGGCTTGATGGTATTGTCAATCCGGAAACCTTTGGGGTAAGTTGCGGACCGTATCACAGGTCTAAAGCAACGTGTTCCCAGGTATGGTCCTTCCCGGGCCTCGTGGATATTTTCCAGACATGAACGTGCATCGTATGGCTCCGGGCTTCTTTTCTTCTTCTTGCCATCAGGGGATGGGCTGCGTGAACGACGCGGGCCTCCTCCACCATGGTGGCTACTGGGTGGTGACGGAGGCGGAGGTGGCGGTGGGTTAGCCTTCTTGCTGTTACCCTCCTATGACGCCTCACGCTTCTCGTGGTTGTTTGTCGGACGTGAAGGGTCACTGCACGACCTGCTCTTGTGTCCTTGGTTGCGCTCTCCATCATGACAGGTCTGCTCCGCATTGTCACGGATGAGAATGCCGCTCTGCCTTGGTGGGGGCATATCCGTACGATGTTGAGCTTTGGTGTCTTCGCGATGTCGAGGCGAGCGGGGCGGTGGAGATGGGTGACGAGGTTGAACCTTCCCTCCATGGTCGGAGGATATGGGGATAGCATCCTTCATGTTGCGTGCATCCCTCCGTCTTTGTTCTGACGAACCCATGTGGGACCCGACATCATGAGGAGATCTGTCCCTTGGCGGTTTATGCTGGCTAGACTGGCAAAATGCCGGGTCAGACTCAAGCCTCTGAGAGGTGGCCTTTTCCTGCTGTTTCACCGCCTTGGCCACTAGGTCATAGACCAGGTCCATAGCTTCAGGTGATCTATCCTGCTCCAGAAGGGTCTTGGTGACGGCGAGGTTGAGAAGAGGAGTGGGCATCACCTGTCTGCCTTCACTGTCAATGTATGGCTTGGCCTGTGCTAGCTTCGAGGAGCCCATCCTAGGTTGCGCCATACACCAGGATCGTTGATGACGCAAGCCGGAGCTTTCTTAGCCTTCTTCTGTTGTAGCAGTCTTGAACTCGGCCTCCATTGCTCTAGCTTTCTCTATTGATTTCTGCGTGTTGGCCAAATCTCGATCTAGCTTAGTGCATTACTCCGCGATGGCCTGCGCTTCCTCCAGCAGCTGCTGGCGCTTCTCGTCAAGCTGGACTACATTGCGAATATGAGCCACTGTCATAGGCTCGACGAGAAGTTTGCCGTACATCACTCTATCAGCTGGAGTGACTTGGGCAGCAGCAGATGTAGACGCTGGAGGCGGCGGGTTTGCGATGGTGTTGTTGCTCGGGCCGGTGCCGAGTTCCCGCGGCTGCTGCACCGGGTTAGGCGGAGGGGGCATGACCTTTGCGCGATCATTGTCGGCCGCAACAGGTGGTCCCTTCCCCTTGTCCAGCGCTGTGGGCGGAGCTCGTCTGGGTTGATCTTCATCCTTCACCGTCCCAATGGCGGCAAACACCCTCGGGACGTGACGGTGTTGTTGGCCTGTTCGTCACGCTTGTAATACTCCTCCATCTCCTGCATGGCAGATTCTAGCTCCTCCGGGATGAAGTCTATTTCCTTTGAATCTGCGCTGATGTCGGCGTAGAGCGCATCAAGCACAGAGTCGGAGGGTGCCGGGGCTTCCTCGATGACGGGGGATGGAGGTGCAGCAGCAACAACGATGACTGGTGGTGGTGTAGCTGCGATGATGACGACCGGAGGCGGTGGTGGTGGTGGCTGAGGCGGAGGGGCTCCGCCAACGAGCGCAATTTCCATCTGAGCTTCCTCCTCAGCCTCCGTGTAGCTGTTGACGGTGTTCACCATACTTTCGAAAGTGATGCGTCATGAAGCCTGCTGCCGCCTTAGCGTATGTCGAAGAAGCATACCTTGGTCCAGTCCTTCCACAAAGTGATATATAGCATCATCATTGGGGTAATGATCCAGATCAGCCCGTATACGGAGCCACCTGGCAAGGTAGTCACGGGGGTTCTTGCCCTCTCTCTGAATGCAACGCTCCAGATCGAAGATGGTTACCACTCCGACGAAGTTGGATCTCTGCTGTCTAGACGCACGGGCGAAGCCGGCGGACTTGCAGCGATCTTCCATCATTATATCCTGCACAGGGGCGGTTTGGGTGGGCCTTGAATTTTTCCGATCTTTGTCGGCAAACTCCGAAGAGAGATCCGACATCGATCCTTCCGCGAACGTATCCTGCCCATAGGCGGTCCGTGCGGGCCTTGATGCTCCTACGACTCCCAGGGAACTAGTGCCTGATTCGGTTTCGCCGATGAAGAGGTGTATCTCCGATGGGGACGATTGAGCATCAAGTAGGGTTCGTCTTCGCCGGGATCCAGAACTCGTCAGGAGGGACGACCGGAACATTGCCGGAGAAGAGAACATGGCTGATGGCTACTGTTTCGATGATTCCCGCGAAGATCTTGGTCCTCGCCCGCTGTAGAGCCTGAAGCGCCTCTTGCCCCATGGTGGGCGCCAACTGTCGTGGTATTGCCGACGAGTACGCCATGGAGGGGTCCTCACAGTGCGTGTTTCGAGACATGGGGGAAGACGTATGGTTGATGGGTACGAGGTAACACAACTTACCTGTGGCATCCCGCAAAACCACTACTAGAAAATCGCGTTGAATTTGTGCATTGCATCGTCATCATCATGCATTGTTTGCTTAAAACTATTTCGCAAAGCCTGTTTTTGTTTTCTAAACGCACCGTCTCTATTCAAACACCTAACCCGGGTCACCGGATTGTTTTGTTTTGACCGCTATCAATTTGCAAAAGTCGTGTTTGAAATAAATAAAATGTTAATTATTTTTAGTGGGGGCAGTCGAACGGGCCGACCCGACCCGAACGACCACCCCCATGTTCAAAACGGTCCACCCCAACAATTCCTAAAACTACCAACCTATCTACCCAGCCCTTGCCTCCACCTCACCCCAACCAGTAGCAGCTCGCCACCTCAGATCCCCTCTCTCCCCCAACCAATCCCAGCCCTCCACCTCACCAAACTCTCTCTCTCTCTCACCCCCCACCAACCAGCCTGGACCCCACCTGGGTCCCACCCCCTGACCCGCGTCCCTGCCCCGTCCCACTCCCGCAAACCGCGTCCTCCCCGCGTGCCCGCTCGCCCCATGTCTCCCTCCCTGCACCCTCCCGCCTCGCCCCTCTCTGCTCCCGCTGCCGCCCGCTTTCTCCCTCCTCTGCCGGCGCTGCCCCTCCCCATCTCATGCCCTCCTCGGTCGCGCGCCATGGAGGCCGCCCGCCTCGCCGGCACCTTCATCCCTCCGACGACCTCCTCGCCGCCCTCCCTCAGCGCGCCCACCCGTCGCCGCCTTCGCTCCTGGAAGGCGGCGTCTTCCCGGCCACCGCTCGGCGCCCTCCTCACGGTGCTGGCCGCGCTGCCCCCACGCCGCCATCCGCCTCTGCCGCCACTCGGCCTTCCTCACCGCCCAGCCTCGCCTCCGCCGCTCCGTCTCCCGTGGCCCGGCCGCGCCCACCCTCAAGCGCCTCCGCCAGACCGGGCGCCCGCCGGCAGGAGCTCTCCCAGCCTCGCCTCGCCTCCTCCTCACACAGCAGATCCGGCCCCGCCTGACCCACCTCCCATGGGCCCACCCCGTCGCCCGCGTCGGCCTCTTCTGTTTAGCACCGGGAGTCCCAGCTCTGGTTCGTCGTCCTTTTTGGCAGGTTGTGCATCCGCCAGTTCAGCAGTGGCGCCAGACCCGTATGGTCGCTTCTAGTGTTGTTGTTCACCTTCGCTTCCCCGGAGCGACTCAAGTCCAAGTCGACGACCGTAGCATCCCAAGTTTTGAACGCCAAGACCACCGACAAGATCTCCATCCTAGACCCCAAGGACTCCCTCACGGACATCGAGCGCCAAGATCGCCTCGCGGATTCCGAAGCTGTTCCCGGACCCAAAGACGTCGAGACCCCGACCCAAAGATGCCCAGAACACCAGTTCGCCTTCTCGGACGCCAGGACCTCCGTCAGGGACACCGAAGATCGAACCCCGGGGCGTCAAGCTCTCCTTCCCGGCCGTCAGGGTCCACGACATGGAATCGCCAAGATCTCCAATTGGAACGCCAAGTTCGCCACCTTGAACGCCGACTTGATGGCGCGGGCCCGACAAGACCCTCGCAACGGCAAGATCGACCCCATGGAACCCGACAAGATCTGCACGACGACAGGAACGACAGCGACCAGGAGAATCCGATGCGCCCCGACACCGAACCAAGTTCTCCTTCCCGGAAGCATCGATGCTCGTGTGACAAGATCTACCCTGTTATCCGAGAACGCTTCCGCCGAGACCGACCTTGCCGAACCCTGGACCTGAGACCGACCCCGAACCCCCGGAACCCCAAGATCGTCGAGACCTCAATGTGTGACCCCTTTTTCCCGAGCCTATTTTATAAATGCTAAATATAAAACCTGTTGCACTTTAATCATTCATCTTGCATGCATATTTGTGTGGTTTGGGGGCCTTATGCCGATTCACCTCATAATTAAATATGAGGCCCATATGCGGGCAAATCTAGCCTTATATTGGCCTCATTTAAATTTGTGTAGCGAACCCGGTGCTATCTTTTGCCATGCTAAAACAACATTTAAATTGCGGGGTAGCTAAACAACATGAACCACCTAATTAATTGTCGGGACCCCGGTTCCGCTTAATTTGACCTAATCGCATCGCATCTTTGCCATGTCATACATCATACATGCATCATGCCCGATCTTTTGCCGTAGTATTAAATATTGCATCCGGTGTTTATTCTAGTGTTTTGCTTCTTCGCGGATAAGGCCGTTGAATTGATGTGAGCTTCGCCCGATCTTCGGATGAACCTTCGGCAATGCTTTTCAGGCGAGCATCTCCCGCTTTCTACCTATCTTACTTTTCTAGTATTTATTCCCTCCTGTTGATCTTTGCTATCTGTGTTGCGATGCTCTAGTTTTCGTACCCGTGATATCCCTTGCAGCCATATATAGCCTTGGACACATCCTATTACCTGTTGTTTGGTAGATAGTTGGACCCGCGTGTCGTAGCCGCTTGCTCAAGTGTTTTGCTTGTCGTCAAGTACCACAATTGTTAGAGAATTGCCGCATGTTGATGTTGGAGATGATCATGGCTTTACTTTTCGCTCACTTTAATTACTGTTTAACAACTAAAAATTGAATTAAGCAGAGGCATCGGTGGGTGATAGGTAAGATTTGGTTTCCGACCGCCCACTTGTGTCCCGTAGGACCCGAGTTCTTGACACCTGTTCCGAGATCGAGCGCGCTAACCACAGGTGGGGAGATATGGGCCCCCCATTGATTATTACCTGATTTCAAAGTATTGTACTGGGGGCCACAAACTAGTTTGAGGTTTTATTTACTATCCTGTACTTATGCCATGTTTACCGCTTTATTTACGTTTGTGCGAGGAGCACTGTATCTTTAGGATCGGGCCACGTTGCGGTGTGTCGAGTCCCCTGTTTGGGGATTTCTTTGTCGTTCAGCCGCTTGCCCAAACCCAGTCCATCTCGGAGACCGCCGACTTCGTGGTGTCGACTTGGTGGTGGCCCCACACTTGCTTTGGGTGCGGGAACGTCGTGACTTAGGCCCCGCCGACATACCGATGGGTGTATGTTAACCGACGGCAAAAGGGTGAAGTGCCTATGGATACTTTGGTGCACCCTGCAGGTTAAATCTTTTCGAAGCCGTGTCCGGGTTATGGACGACTTGGAGCACGCTTGATCATAGACAAATATAACTAAAGTTTATTGTTATAAATTGACTTGTATCCGATATGACTAGTAATCGCTTCACTACAACGGAATGGCTAAGTAAAAGTACCAACAAGCCTTTGGGTTTTGGGTTATCTCATGCTAATTGTATCGACTAGTAAGTGTTGCCACTATAACGGAATGGTTAACTAAAAGTGCCCATTGCTTACTTTATCGGGATGATTATCTAAACCGACTAGTAAAGTGTCGCAACTATAATCGAATAAGTAAAGCGCCAGCTGTGTGAGTTCCTCGGTTGTCTTCCTCGTTTGGTCTCGAGGAACGCCAGATGGGTTCGTTTGTTGGTAGTAGAGGTTGGTTCGAATAGGTCTTTCTCACCCCTCTCGATAGCCGTTGTATCGAGTCTCTATAGGTTGTTTAGTGCACGCCGCAGATCCACCATACCTATGTGTAGGACCGAAATTCTAGCCTCGCCGTGTCTTGGCCTCGACGACGCTCCTCTTTTCCTTTGCCTTTGTCGGCACCTTTGTTTAAGCAGGTTTTGAGATCGGCGCCGTTAGCGGGGTTACCCTTCGCTTGGGCTGGGCAGGTTATGGGCGCCATTGGTTATTCTTCAGGGCTCTTAGCCCCATTTGCATCTTGTCCGTAGCTGGACGCTATATCGTTTTCAAGGTGATTTGGATCTTTGTATATTATATCTGTACTCTTGACTCATGGAGTCGCCGTATATATATATCTGTTCTGTGGGTCCCATCGAGGACTGTTGTGTAATGTTATTACTTCGTTTTCCACCCGCACGCAAGTGCCTGGTGGGCACCTTCGAATCGTTTCTATGCGGGTTTGGCGGGTTTCGCTAAAACTTGCATAGGGCCGATTCTGAGGGTGTTACATTACCCAGGTTCAGATCCCACGACGGTGGCAGAATCCTACTCCTGCTATAAATCACTATAATGGCAATACGCCGAGTTACAGGGATCGGTTCGCTATGCGATGGTTGTGCTATGCACTTGGTGTTATCACTCTTGTGTTATGCCCTAAAGGTTCCCATAGGCCCGACTTATATAGTCGCAAGTCCTAGGGTTACAGGGAAAAGTCCTAGTCGGATAGGTTACAGAGTTGTAACACCCTCAGAATCGGACCTATGCAAGTTTCAGCGCTTTCCGCCAAACCCGCATAGAAACGATTCAAAGGTGCCCACCAGGCACTTTCGTGCGGGTGGAAAACGAAGTAATAACATTACACAACAGTCCTCGATGGGACCCACAGAACAGATATATATACAACACGACTCCATGAGTCAAGAATACAGATATACGGTACAAAGATCCAAATCACCTTTGAAAGATGGAGTGTCCGACTACGGACAAGATGCAAATGGGGCTAAGAGCCCTGAAGAATAACCAATGGCGTCCATAACCCTGCCCAGGCCAAGCCGGAAGGGTAACCCTGCTAACGACGTCGATCTCAGAACCTGCTTAAACAAAAGGGTGCGAAAAGGGCAAAGGAAAAAGAGGAGTCGATCGAGGCCAAGACACGGCGAGGCTAGATTGGCGGTCCTCGCCACATAGGTATGGTGGATCGAGCGGCAAAGATGCACTAAACAACCTATAGAGACTCGATATAACCGCCGGCTATCAAAGAGGGTAAGAAAGATCTATCCGAACCAACCGATGCTACCATCAATCAAACCCATCTGGTGTTTCCCCTCGAGACCAAACGAGGAAGTCAACCGAGGAACTCACATTGGCATTTTTATTTATTCGTTATCGTTGCAATTACTAGTCGTTTAGATAATCATCCTGATAAAGTAAGCAGTGGGAACTTTTAGTTAACCATTCCGTGATAGTTGCAACACTTACTAGTCAGATACAATTAGCATGAGATAACCTCAAAACCCAACAGTTGTTCGTACTTTTATTTAGCCATTCCGCTAGAAGTTGCAATACTTACTAGTCGATACAATTGTCGCAAGCGACAAACCAAACAAGCAATTGTGGGCAGTTTTATTTAGCCATTCCATTATAGTGAAGCTGATTACTAGTCATTCTAAAGTCAAATTTATAGTACTACTTTAGTTATGCTTGTCTATGATCGAGATACTGTGCTCCAAGTCGTCCATAACCATGACACGGCTTCAAAGTTTTACCCGCCGGGTGCACCAATAGCAACACACACTCGATCAACCTCGGAAAAACCAAATCAAAATCCAACGAGGCTTTCACGACAAAGCAATCACAGGATTCAGAATTATTTCAGGGGGCCACCCCTTGGAGTACACCCGCAACGAAGTTAGCTGACTCCGAGACGGACCCGAGGTTTGGGTGACGGTCAGTGAACGATCGGGAACCCAAATCGGGCTTGTCGACACCGCAAAACGTGTCCCGATCCTAAATAAAGATGGTGCCTCGCACAATCGTAAATACAGTAGTAGCATGGCATAAGTACAGGATAGTATATAAAACCTCAAACTAGTTTGTGGCCCCAAGAAATAAGAATGAATCATGCTCTGGCTCAGGGGGGTCCCATAATCCTCCCGGATGTGGATAGCGCGATAAATCAAGGAACATGTATCAAGCACTCGGGGTCCTACGGGACACAAGTGGGCGGTCGGAAACCAAATATCATCTATCACCCACCGATGCCTCTGCTTACTTACTTCAATTTTAGTTGTTAAACAGGAATTAAAGTGGACGAAAAGTAAATCCATGATCATCTCCAACATCAAACATGCGGCAAGGCTCCAACAACTGTGGCACTTGACGACACGCAACAGCACTTGAGCAAGCGACTACGACGCGCAAGTCCAACTATCTACCAAACAACAGGTAATAGGATGTGTCCAAGGCAATAAAAGTAAGATAGGTAGAAAGATAGGTAGAAAGGGGGAGATGCTCGCCTGAAAACATTGTCGAAGGTTCAACCGAAGATCGGGGCGAAGCTCACATCAACTCAGCGGCCTTATCCGCTAAGAAACAAAACACTAGAATAAACACCGGATGCAATATTTAATACAACGGCAGAAGATCGAGCATGATGCATGAATGATGTTTGACATGGCAAAGATGCGATGCAATTAGGTCATATTAAGAGGAACCAGGGTCCCAACAATTACATCTATGGTTCTAGTTGTTTAGATACCCTACATTTTAAATGTTGGATTAACATGGCAAAAGATAGCACCGGTTCGCTACACAAATTTAAATGAGGCCAATATGAGACTAGATTTGCCCGCATATGGGCCCCATATTTAATTATGAGGTGAATCGGCATAAGGCCCCCAAACCACATACAAGGATGCATGCATGAACAATTAATATGCGACAAGTTGTATTATATTATAAAATAGGGTTTCGGGAAGGGGTTCACACATTAGAGGCCTCGACGAACTTGAGGTTCCGGGGTTCGGTCTCGTGGTTTCGTGGTTCGTCGGAAACATTCTCGAACAACGGGGCAGAGCTTGTCGCATCCGGGAAGAAGGACTTCGCGTTCGGTGGCGATCTTGGCGGTCTTCGGGTTCGGGCCTTGGCGTCCGAGAGGAAGTACTTGGCGTTCCGGGGGCGATCCTGTCGCACCCGCGGTCGTCGGTTCGTGCCGACGGTCTTGTCGTCTCGCGGCGGAGATCTTGGGGTCCGGGGTCTTGGCGCCTTCGGGTCCGAGAGGGAGAACTTGGCGTCCGAGGGTTCGGTTTTCGGGTCCGGCGCCGGGATCAGTCTCGGTTTTGGTCTTCGGATCCGATTGAAGACCTTGGCTTCGGTATGGGGGTCTTCGGGGCCTCGGGGCATCGGGGTACTCGAGTCCGCGTGGTTGATCTTGTTGTTCCGTGTTCTCGGGCACCGGATCCTTGACGGATGTCATGGCGGTTCCTGGGAGGACAACTTGGTGTTCCGAGGTGAGGTTCTCGAGGGTCGGTGTCGGGCTTGAGAGGCGCGGTCGCGGGGTCGAGCGGATGGAGGGCAGAGGCTGGCAGGGCGACGGCGGGGAAGCGCCCGACGACGAGGCACAGGGAGCACGGCGGCGGGGTCCCGGCAGGCGCCGGAGGAGGCCGGCGACGGGCGGACAGAGAGGCGAGGGCGCGCCCGCTGGATGCGGCGCCAGCTGGAGGCCGGAGGTGGGACGATGGCGACGGGCGGGCGAGCCGAGGAGCCCCAGGCGCTCGCTGGGCGGGAGCGGTGCAGGGGGCGCGAGGAGCCCGGGCGGCGGTGGTCGCGTCCCAGCGGCGGGCGGACGCGACGAGGGGGGCCGGCGGAAGGAGAGGGCGCGGTGGCCGGGCGAGCTGGAGGCACGCTGGGCTGAGGAGGCGGCCAAGGGCGGAACAGGCGTCGGGTCGGCCAGAGAGGAGGAGGCACGGTGCGGAGGCGCCGGACGGAGGCGGGCAGGTAGAGGCGCTGGCTCGGCCCGGCGGCATGGCGACGGGGTACTGCAGGAGGGAGGGAGCGTCTTGGGAGGTTGGGGCGTGGCGTGGCGGAGGAGGGAGCCTTGGCGATGAGGAGGGAGGGAGGCGCGGCGGCAGTGGGAGAAGGGAGGAGGTGGCCGGCGAGGGAGTTGTGGGCGGCTCGGCGACTGGCTGGGTGGACGGGTGCGGGAGGAGGAAGAGGATGGGGGAGAGAGGAGAAAGGGGAGAGAGCGGGGGATGCGGGCCAGGGTGGGGCCGCGGGCCAGGTGGGGCCAGGGGGAGGGTTGAGAGAGTGGGCTGTGGGGGGAGGGGAGAGAGTGTGGGGCAGGTGGGACCGGTGGTAGGGCCCGGTGGCGTGAGTTGGGGGTGTGGTTGCTGGTGGGAGAGGGTGGACTGGGTCCAGGGTGGGGCCAGGTGGGGTGTGGGCCTAGGTTGTAAGGGAGAGGGTAAGGAGTGGGGAGGGTGAGAAAGAGAGAGAGGGGGGAAAAGAGGAGGATTGATGAGGTGGCGGGGTGGGTAGGAAATTGGGGGAGGGGTGAGGTGGCACGCTGCGGTTGGTGGGTAGGTTAGGTCTGGGTGAATATTGGATTTAGAGTTTAGGTTTTGAAAATATGTGTTTGTTTGGTTTTGTTTATTTTAAAACAAGGCTACTTTGCAATTAGTTTTTAGGGAAATAAAATATCCGATACGATCGGGGTTTTGCCTTTGAAATAAAGAGGGGTATTTGTACAAAGCAAAACTAGGTTTTTCGAAATAGTTCAGAAAAACAATGCATGATGATGGCGATGCAATGCACAAAAACAATGCGATTTTCTAGTAGTGGTTTTGCGGGATGCCACAATTCGACACCCACTAACAATGGATCTCGCCCTCGAGATCCGCCTCCTAGTACCGGAAAGAAGGTCGGTTCGAATCTTCCGCTTGTAGAGATCCTCGCGACACCACTAACAAGAGGTCGTTGTCCGTGATCATCGAGAGAACACTCCGGAACAAAAGGTCGAAGGTAGAGGTATCAACAAATAAAGCCACCTCTAACTCCGGTAGAAAGAGGGAACCGATGCATTCTCATCCACTTCAATGTACACAAGAGAATAGAAAGGGTAGTCGGCATGGGGGCCAATCCATCACGCACCCATACTATTACTCTGTACAATCAGTAGAAAAGGGTGCAACCATTCTCGGAATCAGACTGAAGATCTCGACAATCGAGGTTCGGAAACAAAGGAGTGATGCAGACTCTGCATCGGATCTGGCGTAGATGATGTCGTCGCATCGGAAAACACCGGAAGGCACAAACAAGGAACAAGGAATGGTACCACAGGTGAAGGATCACTCAGATAGCAGGAGGACCGGATGCAGAAACACCGTGACCAAAAGAGGAAGCGAAACCCTGAAGGTACGACGGAACCCAACCACGAGAAACCCTGGACTCGAAGAGAGAGAAGAGAGCGGATCCAAAACGCGTAGGGGTAAGAGGATAATAGTAGAGGGGTAAGGAGTAAAATCAGACCTAATCAGAACTATCCAACCGATTTTCAAAAATAGTTTTGACACTCTACTTCGGCCGTTAGCTAGGTTATCCTACAGGCTGGACTTGTGGGGTATCGCAACTGCTGAGCTCTGATACCACTCTGTAACACCCTCAGAATCGGACCTATGCAAGTTTCAGCGCTTTCCGCCAAACCCGCATAGAAACGATTCAAAGGTGCCCACCAGGCACTTTCGTGCGGGTGGAAAACGAAGTAATAACATTACACAACAGTCCTCGATGGGACCCACAGAACAGATATATATACAACACGACTCCATGAGTCAAGAATACAGATATACGGTACAAATATCCAAATCACCTTGGAAAGATGGAGCGTCCGACTACGGACAAGATGCAAATGGGGCTAAGAGCCCTGAAGAATAACCAATGGCGTCCATAACCCCGCCTGTGCAAGCCGGAAGGGTAACCCTAACGACGCCGATCTCGAACCTTCTTAAACAAAAGGGTGCCGCAAAGGGCAAAGGAAAAGAGGAGCGTCAAGATCGAGGCCAAGACAGCGAGGCTAGAATTCGGCGGTCCTCGCCTACATAGGTATGGTGGACTGAGCGGCAGCGGCAGCATGCACTAAACAACCTATAGAGACTCGATATAACTGTCGGCTATCAGAGAGGGGTAAGAAAGATCTATCCGGAACCAACCTGATGCTACCATCAATCAAACCCATCCTGGTGTTTCCCCCTCGAGACCAAACGAGGAAGTCAACCGAGGAACTCACACAGTTGGCAGTTTTATTTATTCGGTTATCGTTGCAGCAATTACTAGTCAGGTTTAGATAATCATCCTGATAAAGTAAGCAGTGGGCACTTTTAGTCAACCATTCCGTGATAGTTGCAACACTTACTAGTCAGATACAATTAGCATGAGATAACCTCAAAACCCAGCAGTTGTTGGTACTTTTATTTAGCCATTCCGTTGTAGTTGCAATACTTACTAGTCAGATACAATTGTCGCAAGCGACAAACCAAACAAGCAATTGTGGGCAGTTTTATTTAGCCATTCCATTATAGTGAAGCTGATTACTAGTCATTCTAAAGTCAAATTTATAGTACTACTTTAGTTATGCTTGTCTATGATCGAGATACTGTGCTCCAAGTCGTCCATAACCGCGGACACGGCTTTCAGAAAGTTTTACCCGGCCGGGGTGCACCAATAGCAACACACACTCGATCAACCTCGGAAAAACCAAATAAAAACCCAATGAGGCTTTCACGACAAAGAAATCACAGGATTCAGAATTATTTCAGGGGGCCACCCCTTGGAGTACACCCGCAACGAAGTTAGCTGACTCCGAGACGGACCCGAGGTTTGGGTGGACGGCTGTGAACGACTGGGAACCCAAAACTGGACTTGTCGACACCGCGAAAACGTGTCCCGATCCTAAACAGTACAGTGTGCTCCTCGCACAATCGTAAATACAGTAGTATCATGGCATAAGTACAGGATAATAAATAAAACCTCAAACTAGTTTGTGGCCCCAAGAAATAAGAATGAATCATGCTCTGGCTCAGGGGGGGTCCCATAATCCTCCCGGATGTGGATAGCGCGATAAATCAAGGAACAGGTATCAAGCACTCGGGGTCCTACGGGACACAAGTGGGCGGTCGGAAACCAAATATTATCTATCACCCACCGATGCCTCTGCTTACTTACTTCAATTTTAGTTGTTAAACATGAATTAAAGTGGACGAAAAGTAAAGCCATGATCATCTCCAACATCAAACATGCGGCAAGGCTCCAACAGCTGTGGCACTTGACGACACGCAACAGCACTTGAGCAAGCGACTACGACGCGCAAGTCCAACTATCTACCAAACAACAGGTAATAGGATGTGTCCAAGGCAATATAGGGCTGCAAGGGATATCACGGGTACGAAAACTAGAGCATCGCAACACCGATAGCAATAGATCAACAGGAGGGAATAAATGCTATAAAAGTAAGATAGGTAGAAAGGGGGAGATGCTCGCCTGAAAACATTGTCGAAGGTTCAACCGAAGATCGGGGCGAAGCTCACATCAACTCAGCGGCCTTATCCGCGAAGAAGCAAAACACTAGAATAAACACCGGATGCAATATTTAATACAACGGCAGAAGATCGGGCATGATGCATGAATGATGTTTGACATGGCAAAGATGCGATGCAATTAGGTCATATTAAGCGGAACCGGGGTCCCGACAATTACATCTATGGTTCTAGTTGTTTAGATACCCTGCATTTTAAATGTTGGATTAACATGGCAAAAGATAGCACCGGTTCGCTACACAAATTTAAATGAGGCCAATATGAGACTAGATTTGCCCGCATATGGGCCCCATATTTAATTATGAGGTGAATCGGCATAAGGCCCCCAAACCACATACAAGGATGCATGCATGAACAATTAATATGCGACAAGTTGTATTATATTATAAAATAGGGTTTCGGGAAGGGGTTCACACATTAGAGGCCTCGACGAACTTGAGGTTCCGGGGTTCGGGGTTCGGTCTCAGGGTTTCAGGGTTCGTCGGAAACATTCTCGAACAACGGGGCAGATCTTGTCGCATCCGGGAAGAAGGACTTCGCGTTCGGTGGCGATCTTGGCGGTCTTCGGGTTCGGGCCTTGGCGTCCGAGAGGAAGTACTTGGCGTTCCGGGGGCGATCCTGTCGCACCCGCGGTCGTCGGTTCGTGTCGACGGTCTTGTCGTCTCGCGGCGGAGATCTTGGGGTCCGGGGTCTTGGCGCCTTCGGGTCCGAGAGGGAGAACTTGGCGTCCGAGGGTTCGGTTTTCGGGTCCGGCGCCGGGATCAGTCTTGGTTTTGGTCTTCAGATCCGATTGAAGACCTTGGCTTCGGTATGGGGGTCTTCGGGGCCTCGGGGCATCGGGGTACTCGAGTCCGCGTGGTTGATCTTTTTGTTCCGTGTTTTCGGGCACCGGATCCTTGACGGATGTCATGGCGGTTCCTGGAAGAACAACTAGGTGTTCCGAGGTGAGGTTCTCGAGGGTCGGTGTCGGGTTTAAGAGGCGCGGTCGCGGGGTCGAGCGGATGGAGGGCAGAGGCTGGCGGCAGCGGGAAGCGCCCGGCAGCACGAGGAAACCTGCGGCGGTCCGGCGGCGCCGAGGAGGCGGCAGGCGAGAGGCGGCGCGGCCTGGATGCAGGGCGCCCGCGCTAGAGGCCGGAGGTGGGGACGATGGCGGCGGGCTGAGCGGAGGAGCCCTGTGGCGGCTCGTCTGGCGAGGCGGCCTTGGCGGCGCCGGAGGAGCCAGCGGCGGGTGGTCGCATCCAGGCGGCGGACGCGACGAGGGGCTCGGGCGGAGAAGGAGGCAGCGGTGGCGGCGGCGGCTGGGCGGGCGCGGCGGAGGAGGCGGCCAAGGGCGGAAGAGGCGTGGTCCGGCGAGAGGAGGAGGCACGGTGCGCGGGCGGCGCCCGGAGGGCGGGCGGTGGAGGCGGGGACGGCTCGGGCTCGCGGCGGCACGGGTACTGCGAGGAGGAGGGAGCGTAAGGGAGGTTGGGGCGTGGCGGAGGAGGAGGAGGGGCAGGCGAGAGGAGGGAGGCGTGGCGGCGGTGGGAGAAGGGGAGGGAGGTGGCCGGCGAGGAGGGAGTTGTGGGCGAGCTCGGCGGCGACCGCGTCGGGGTGGACGGGTGCGGGAGGAGGAAGAGGATGGGGGAGAGAGGAGAACGGGGAGAGAGCGGGGGCCGCGGGCCAGGTGGGGCCAGGGGGAGGGTTGAGAGAGTGGGTTGTGGGGTGAGAGGAGAGAGTGTGGGGCAGGTGGGACTGGCAGGTGCGGGTGGGGCCCGGGTGGCAGCGAGTTGGGGGGTGTGGTTGCTGGTGGGAGAGGGTGGACCGGGTCCAGGGTGGGGCCAGGTGGGGCGTGGGCCCAGGTTGTAAGGGAGAGGGTAAGGAGTGGGGAGGGTGAGAAAGAGAGAGAGGTGGGGAAAAGAGGAGGATTGATGAGGTGGCGGGGTGGGTAGGAAATTGGGGGAGGGGTGAGGTGGCACGCTGCGGTTGGTGGGTAGGTTAGGTCTGGGTGAATATTGGATTTAGAGTTTAGGTTTTGAAAATATGTGTTTGTTTGGTTTTGTTTATTTTAAAACAAGGCTACTTTGCAATTAGTTTTTAGGGAAATAAAATATCCGATACGATCGGGGTTTTGCCTTTGAAATAAAGAGGGGTATTTGTACAAAGCAAAACTAGGTTTTTCGAAATAGTTCAGACAAACAATGCATGATGATGGCGATGCAATGCACAAAAACAACGCGATTTTCTAGTAGTGGTTTTGCGGGATGCCACAAGAGTCCTACAATGCATACAACTAATCTAGCGTGTCTTGCACTTCAAGGCTCCGGGTACGTCGGTGACTCCTCCATAGCCTTACTTTATCCGGCATGGGCCACCCTTCTTGATACATCTAACTGGGCCGCCTAGCAGGCCATGGGCCATGCTACCAACTATGGGCCACCCGGGTTATCCGGATAGGAGACATGCTATGAGGATACCCATATAGCATATCCCCAACAATCGATGTTTCCCTCATCCATGAGTGAGTAATCCCCCGCTGTAGGCTATGGGGATGGTAGGGATTGGATAAGTTCTATCTTGTAATCGAATAATATTGTTAGGGCATAGTGCCTAGTATCTCTATTAGTGCCATTTGACTTTGTTGCAACTTGTTGTGCTTAATGCTTGTCACTAGGGCCCGAGTGCCATGATCTCAGATCTGAACTTATTATTGAATCATTATGATAGTATTGTTTGTGATCTTATATACAAGTTGTGTACACATATCATTGTCCGGATCCAAAGGCCCCAAAGTGACAGAAATTGGGACAACCGGAGGAGATGGCTGTGGTGTGAGGATCACATGTGTTCACGGAGTGTTAATGCTTTGCTCCGGTGCTCTATTAAAAGGAGCACCTTAATTACCAGTAGTTCCCTAGAGGCCCCGCTGCACGGGCTGGTAGGACAAAAGATGTTGTGCAAGTTCTCATCGCGAGCACGTATGACTATATATGGAGCACATGCCTAGGATTTCTTAGTACTTGGATGCTTATTATTATTTATCTACATTGCCCTAGATCTTGAAGTTACATGTTTAAATTTATCCATGCAACGCCCGTCCATCCATCCCTATGCCTACCGCACTCATATCCTACTGTTTGCTGCTACTGTTACTATTGCTCTTGTTTCACTGTTGCCGTTTCTTTGCTGTTGCTTCTACAAACTGATGCTACTGATAAACTTCTGTGAGCAAGAAATATTTACAGGTGCAGCTGAATTGACAACTCAGTTGTTAAGGCTTGCAAGTATTCTTTGGCTCCCCTTGTGTCGAATCAATAAATTGGGTAATACTACCCGTGAAGACTGTTGCGATCCCCTATACTTGTGGGTCATCAAGACTATTTTTTGGCGCCGTTGCCGAGGAGCATAGCTTTATTTGTAAGTTCACTTGGATCTACTATTGTTCGCTGCTACTCCGTTCATCATGGGTAAGTCTCGTGATGGAAATTTTCCTATTTTACCACCCACTACAAGAAGAGGTACAGTCCTAAACACCTCTGTTGCTCTTGATTCACCGTCTGCTATAAGTAAGCTTGTCACACCACCACCACATACTCATGCTACACACACTGCTACTACTACTGAATCTGAAACTGCTTTTGATGCTCATGATGTTACTTCTACTGTGCTTGATGCGAGTTGTTCATTAGGTCCTTTCCTAGATGCTACTATGGCTAGTATAGGAAATACTGAAACTCCTAGTGAAGATACTGTTACACCTATTAGCTCTCCTGAGTCTAGAGAGAGTTATGATATTAATGATGGTTACATTGAGTTCACTAATGAATTTGTTGAAGAGTGCCGAAACATGCATGATGCTAGTGCTATTAAGAGTCTCCTTGATAGACGCACCATTATTCCTAAACTGTCCTCTCATCCTAAGTTTGCCACCTCTCCCATAGATATTAAAGATAAAGATTATGATTTCTCTCTTGATTTACCCTATTTGGACATTGTTGAGAAAGAACCTTTTTGTGGGACTGAAAATGAGAGTGTTGTGGATCATATGAATGAGCTTTATACTATGAGTGCTTTTTTCTCAGATGATTTTAAGATGCGCAAGTATTTTGTTACTAAGATCTTACCTTTTTCACTAAAAGGAGAAGCTAGGGCTTGGTTTAATAGATTACCTCCTGGTTCCATTGATACCCCTGATTGCTTGATTGCTTCTTTCTTCCAGAAATATTTTCCTTCCAGTGCTAGACATGCTGGTTTGCAGAGACTTTTTGATTTTAAATAGGGAGAAGAAGATAAATTGCTTGAGTCATGGACAAGGTTCTGTGCCTTGATTCATGCACATCCTGGATGTCCATTACCCAAAAATGAGCTTCTTGATATTTATTATAATGGACTAACTGATGATTCTAGGACATACCTAGATAGTTTTGCTGATTGTGTTTTCAGGAAAAGAACTCCTACAGATGCTGAAGAATTATTGGCTAAGATAAGCAAGAATTATGATGATTGGACTTCAACTGAGCTAAATACACCTGAGCCTATCATTAGTGTACCAGTTGTGCCTGAACTAGATCCATTACCAACACCAAAGAAGAGGGGAGTCATTGCATTAAAATATGAAGTAATGAAGGAAGCTAAGAAATGTCTAAAGGAGAAAGGTATTAGAGCTGAAGATGTGAAAAACCTACCTCCTATAGAAGAATTATGCAAGCCAATTCCCCACTCATCCACTATTGAGGTACACTCTCTCCACTTTAATGAAGGTGATATTCCCTATGGTAATCCTCCTGATCAATGCTTAGAGGAACTTGACACATTTATTGTTAAGCAAGGTAATTTTAATAAACAAGTTTAGAATCATTTATTGGAAAACTCTAGAGCTATTAATGACTTGAAAGATATTGTGGAAAGGACTTCTAATGATATTAAAATTCTTTGTAAACACTTTCAAATGGTTCAAACCCAACTTGATCAACTTGCTAAGGTACAAAAAGATATGCTAGTTAATGCCTCAGGAGATAAACATGCTTATGGAATTAGAAATAGGAGTGGTATAGCTACTCAAGATCCTTTATATCCTGAAGGACACCCTAAAAGAATTGAGCAGGATTATCAACAAGGTGAAAGTAGTGGTAGTCCTCGTAAGAGAAAGAAAAAGAAACATAAGGTAGTTGAGGAACCACGTAAACCTGCTGTAGATCCTAATAGTATATCTGTCTCTGATGCTGAAACTGAGAGTGGTAATAGTAATAATGATGCTCCTGATAAGGAGGAAGTTGAGGAAGAACCTAAGAAGCACACTAAGAACACTAGGTAGACTAAGGAAGATTTTATTGCTAAGAAACATGGTAGTGAGAGAGAACCATGGGTGCGGAAACCTACGCCTTTTCCAGGTAAGAAACACAAGTCAAAGGAGGAAGAACACTACAATAAGTTTTGTGAGTGGATGAAGCCTTTATTTTTGCAAATTCCTTTGACTGATGGTATTAAGTTTCCTCCTTATTCAAAGTATACGAAGGATATTGTCTCTAATAAAAGGAAGATTCCTAATGAGGAGATTTCTACTTTGCTTGCTAATTATTCCTTCAACGGTAAGGTTTCAAAGAAACTTGGTGATCCAGGTATACCAACTATTCCTTTCTCTATTAAGAATAATTATGTTAGAACTGCTTTATGTGACTTGGGAGCTGGAGTTAGTGTTATGCCTTTCTCTCTCTACAAGAGACTCCAACTAGAAAAGTTGATACCAACTGATATATCTTTGCAAATGGCTGATAAGTCAACTACTATTCCTGTTGGTATATGTGAGGATGTTCCTGTTCAAGTGGCTCATAACTTCTTGGTTTTGACTGATTTTGTTGTGCTTGAGATGCCCGAAGATGATAATATGTCTATTATTCTTGGGAGACCTTTTCTTAATACTGCAGGTGCTGTCATTAATTGTAATCAAGGAAAAGTAACATTCAATATTAATGACAAAGAGCATACTGTCTATTTCCCCAAGAAGTTTGTTAAGATCTATTGCCTGAATTCCATTGAAAATATTGAGAGCATCAAGGTTGGATAAATATATTGTCCCATTCCACGGGAAAATTTTGAAACTATTATGATTGGGACCATTGCTATTAAGTATGAGGTAACATAATCACCTTGTGGAATGCAAATTTTTGTTTCATATAAGATTGTTTTGGTAACAAGACTTGATAAACCTTGTTAACAAAAGGATTTTAATGAACAAAATAATATTTTCACTATGGTCATACTTGCTCTCTTTTACTTTTTCTCTTTCCTAGTCTTTGCCTTTTTCTTTTGCTAGCTTTGGTTTTGCTAGTTGTCTGCTTGTTAGAGTGCCTTAGAACTTCTGTAGTTTGGTTTTTGGTTTGCTTTTGCTTCTTCTAAAAAAATTGTTTCTGTGAGAAAATCAATTTTCATACCCTGAAAATTGGCCAAAAAGAAAGTTTCCTGAAAAATTTCAGAAAATTCAAAATAAATCTTTCCTCAAAAAAGGGGCAGAGGGACACCTGGAGTGACCCAGGGGGCCATCCCAGGCACCCACACCCCTGGTAGGCGTGACCTCCCTACAGGTGGCGCCTAGGTGAGGTGTGGCCCACCTGGGCCCCTCCAAAGTGTCTCGTCCCAGCCATCTTCTTTCTCTCTCCCGAAAAACACCGGAAAACTTGCTCAAGCTCGAATTCCTGCTGTTCTTGCTCACGATTTTCGATCTCCTTGCTCAGCCCATCTTTGCTGTTGATTTTTGGAGGGATTGCTCCTTGGTATGTGCCTCCTCCACTTGTCCAATTAGATTTGTGATTGATAGATTGTATCTTGAGTATTTTGCTACTATAGGTGATATGTTGTGTGAGCTTGCATGCTTGTTCTATGCTTAGAAATTAAATTTTGATGCATGTGTAGCCCTCTAGCAAGTTCCTATAGTAGTTTCTCATCATTTATCAACT
The DNA here is from genome assembly GCA_030063025.1 of Avena longiglumis. NCBI lineage: Eukaryota > Viridiplantae > Streptophyta > Magnoliopsida > Poales > Poaceae > Avena > Avena longiglumis. The sequence goes on along the minus strand of CP125974.1, from coordinate 424,423,572 downwards.
TGGAAATCACTTGGTTTGATGTTTGTCACAAAATTTCAGAAAAGAGTGGTCATGGACAACCACACATTTGGAGAAATATTTGAGGGTGATGCACCTGGGAGGGCAAGGCCTTCAAGATCATCCTCCCGAGCTAGGCCCTCATACAATGAGGATCTCATTACTCTACGATTCGGTGACGAGGGAGATGAGGGGGATCCTCACCCGTCCACCTTTCCTTGCCCAAACTTTTGCGGGCTGCTGGGATTCTTGATGATTTTACAACCTTGGTTTGGAGGGCTGGACTAACAAGATTTATGCAGGATGAGAGCGTGCAATATTCTACACTCACTAAAACATTTGTGGAGAGCTTTTCTTTTACTAACAGCATGTTCAAGCCATATGTGTCTTTCAAAATTTATGGCAGGTCTTATAATATGACATTGAAGAAATTTTGTGAGACCCTGGGACTTGGTACAACTGGGTCAGGAAAGAAGATTCCAGCTCAACCCGCTGATTTGTTGGAGCTCTACCGCGGGATAACCAATGATGATCACTGCGGTGACCCAGCATACCACTGCATGTGTAGTACACTATAGTCGTTGACATGACATCCACAAAACACCGTTCCGTAGATATCACATCCCTCAGAGTGGTACAACAGAAACATTGCGGGTCCATATTACAAAAGTACACACATCATTATTATTACAATACCGGAAGTTCAAGACTTCCAAAAGATCCAACTTACAAACCAAAATATAATGTGTTCAGCGGAAATTTAAAAGTAGCAACTCCGACTAGGAGTGGGGCTCAACAGCTTATTCTATAGAGTTTATGCTGCTCGGCTCCGTTAGTTACTACTAACTAGACCCTTAAGTGGACTCGTTCTCATCGACACCGTAGCGGATCTCGTTGTCCATGCCTTCAACTCCTCTGGATGTTGGAGATATGCCCTAGAGGCAATAATAAATGTAGTTATTATTATATCTTTGTGTTTATGATAAATGTTTACATTCATGCTATAATAGTATTAACAAGGAAACATTAATACTTGTGTGATTTGTAAACTTAATTTGAAGTCCCTAGTATAGCCTCTATACTTCACTAGCTTGTTGGTTGATTAATGATTGTGGTTTCCCTATCATGAACATTGAGATGTTATCAACAACAAGATCATATCGTTAGGAGAATGATATGGTGGACATACTCCTATAGATAAGCATAGCATAAAGATCAAGTCATTTCAATAGTTCAATTGCTATATGCTTTCTGATACATAGTAACCTAATTCCTTGACCATGAGATCATGCATATCACCTTTACGGATGGATGCTTTGATGACATCAAACACCACACCGTGGGTGGCTATAAAGGTGTCTTTGAGTGTTCGGAAAGTATTGGTTGAAACACATGGATCAAGAGTGGGATTTGTCCATCCATATGACGGATATATATACTCCAGGCCCTCTCGGTGGAATGTCATCCAATTAGCTTGCAAGCATGTGACTGGCTCACAAAGGGATCACATATCATGGGAACGAGAAACGAGTACTTATCGATGAACGAGGTTGAACTAGGTATGCGGAGATACAAGCGATCATAACCTCGGATAAGTAAACTATCATGAGACAAAGGGAAATTGGTATCGTATGTAAGTGGTTCATTCGATCGCAAAGTACTCGTTGAAATATGTGGGAGCCATATGAATTTGCAAATTACTCTATTGCTTATTGTTCGGGGAAGTGTCTCGATCATGTCCGCATAATTCACGAACCGTAGGGAGACACACTTAAGGATTCGACGTTGTTTTGAGTAGTTATGGTATTATGAGAAAGAGACCGAATGTTGTTCGGAGTCTCGTATGGGATCCGGGATATCACGAGGTGATCCGGAATGGTCCGGAGAATAAGATTCATATAAGGAAAGTCCCGTTTCGGAGTTCGGAAATGATTCCGGTGTTTTCATCGGAATGTTCTAGAAGGTTCCGGAATGTCCGACACTCCGGGGGGGAAGGGGTACATGAATGTGTCATTACATATTGGAATGATTGCATCATGTACTAAGTGTTCTTGCTGTTCCAAATAAAGGATTAAATTGAATCCTAAAACAGAAAAGTCAAATGGCCAGTTTGAAAGTCAAACGGCTAAAACAAGAAACTGTGGGAAACAAGCAAGAGGAGGCAAAACCGACTTGGGGGAGGAGTCCCTCCTCTCCAAGCCGGCCCCACCTAGGCCGAGTTGGGGAGGGACTCCCCTCCCTCCCCTGGCGCGCCGGCCCCTCCACCCATAAAAGGAGGGGCAGGGCCTCCTCCTCTAGACACACAAGTTCATATCCTCTAATCTCCGGTTTAGAGCCGTTTTGGTTTAGAGCTTCTAATCGCCCTAGCCTTCGGTTTAGAGCCTTCTAATTGGTGTGTCTAAACCCTAGACCACTAATAGCTCTCTCTCATACTCCACCATACTCGCTCCGGCTTAAGGCGAAGCCCTGCGGGATCTCCCCTCTACTTTCGGTACCACGCCGTTGTACTGCCGGAATCGCGAGGAGAGTGCTACAACCTCCACTGCCTGTTGGAACAAGGGAGAGGAAGGTCTTCGTCGAGTACCGAACGTGTGACCGACTGCGGAGCGCAGCATTTAACGCGGAAGGATCGTCTACACGATCTTGAGATCGGGAAGAGTACGACTACATCACCCACGAGAATCCGCTCTCGTTAAACGCTTTGGAATCTTTGAGGGTAAGTTATTCCATCGACTCGTTGCTACAATCTAATAGATAGATCTTGGCTTGTTTGGTTGTATGCGATAGAAATTTTTTGTTTTCCATGCTACGAAACCCTACAGTGGTATCAGAGCCGTGTCTATATGTAGATCTGTTGCACGAGTAGAACACAATGGTCATTGTGGGCGTTGATGCTTTTATCGTCGATTGCTTTTTGTGTACTTTGCATCTTGCGGTATGTTGGGATGAAGCGGCCCAGGCTAACCTTACATGACATCGTTCATGAGACTTGCTCCACGCTTGACATGCAACTTGTATTGCATAAGTGGCTTCTGGTGCTGTTTCTCCTAGCATAGTTAAGATCCAATTTACAACGGGTGATCAACGATGCTAGTATCAATGTTGTGGTTCTTGTTCGTAAGTTAGAACGACACTTATTGAAAGCCCCAAACCACGTAAAATATGCAAAGAAAGTAGAGGCGTCTAACTTTGTTTTGCAGGGTGTCGATGATGTGATATGGCCATGATTGTGATTATATTTGATGTATGCAATGTTCCTTATTGTAAGTTGGCAACCGGCTGGATCCATATGGTTGTCTTTAATTTATGTTAAGACCCGCGTGTCTATTCAAAGTAGTTGTAATTGTTGAAGCCGGTGGACGACAACCATGGAGAAGCGTCATTGACCTTGATGCAATGCCGGTGATGATGGAGATCATGTTCGTGCTTGAAGATGGAGATCGGAAGCACAAAGAAGAAAGGCCATATCATATCACATATTATTGAATTGCATGTGATGTTAATCCTTTATGCATCTTGTATTGGTTAGTAGACGACGGTAGCATTATAAGATGATCCCTCATGCACATTAATTTCAAGTCATAATGTGTTCACCCTTAGTTAGCACCGTTGCTAAAGCTTGTTGTTTCGAAGCACCACGTGATGATCGGGTGTGTTAGATTCTGCAAGTGTATACAACGTGAGCAAGCCAGATTTGCTCATGCGGAAACTAAGGTTTGATCTTGACGAGCCTAGCATGTACAGACATGGTCTCGGAACACGGATCACCGAAAGGTAAAGCATGAATCATATAGTAGATATGATGAACATGACGATTGTTTGCCATTGAAACTATATCAACTCTCGTGATGATCGGTGTTTATGTAGTGGATTTGTTTTGTGTGATCACTAAAACAATGTGAGGGATGTTGTTTTGAGTGGGAGTTCACCTAGTTTAATTTCTTAATTAATTTGAACTCAATTTTTCATAAACTTAGTCTAAACTATTGCAAATATGTTGTAGATCAATGGTAGCCCCTACGATCAATTTTAATGCGTTCCTAGAGAAAGAAAAGTTGAAAAACAATGGAAGCAACTTCGCGGATTTGTTCCGCAATTTGAGGATTGTCCTCACAGCTGGTAATTTGACCTATGTGTTGGATGCACCGCTGGGTGACCCACTGCGGTGATGCTCGATGAAGTAAAGAATGTTTACCTCATTGGGAAGAATCGGTACTCCATAGTTCGATGTGCTATCTTGTATGGTTTAGAATCGGAGCTTCAGAAAAGGTTTGAAGAGTCAGACCCATATGATATTGTCGAGGATCTCAAATTGATTTTTGAGACTCATGCGGCAATTGAAAGCTATGAGGCTTCTGAAAAGTTCTTTAACTGCAAGATGGAAGAAGGCGGCTCCGTCAGTGAGCATGTGCTTAAGATGTCTGGGCACGCAAACAAACTTCAAAGCTTGGGTATAGTGATTCCTAATGCTTTGGGGATTTACCGTGTCCTCCAATCACTACCACCAAGTTACAAGAACTTTGTGATGAACTACAACATGCAGAACATGAACAAGACGTTGCCAGAACTCTTTGCCATGTTGAAATCTGCAGAAGTGGATATCAAGAAAGAGCACCAAGTGTTGTTGGTCAATAAGACCACCAAATTCAAGAAAGGCAAGTCTAAGCAAAAGGGACACTTCAAGAAGGGTGGTAAGAAAGTTACCACGCCAGCGAAGAAGACCAAAGCTGGGCCCAAGCCTGATAGTGAGTGCTTTTACTGCAAGGGAGAAGGTCCTTTGAGCGGAATTGCCCAAAGTACTTGGCGGATCTGAAGCGGAAACATCAAGAAGAAAGGTATATCGATATACATGTTATTGATGTGTATCTCACTAGTACTCGTAGTAGTGCACGGTATTTGATCTTGGTTCGGTTGCTCATATTTGTAACTCGAAGCGGTCTTTGCGAATAAGCGGAAGCTAGCGAAGAACGAGGTGACGATGCGCGTGGGAAAGCGGATCAAAGGTTGATGTGATCGCGGTTGGCACGCTACCTCTTCATCTACCATCGGTATTAGTTTTATACTTAAATAATTGTTATTTGGTTCCTGCGTTGAGCATGAACATTATATCGGGATCTTGTTTATTGCGAGGCGGTTACTTGTTTAAGTCGAGAATAATGGTTGTTCGATTTATATGAGTAATATGTTTTATGCACATGCACCTTTGATAGATGGTCTATTCTTATTGAATCTCGATAGTGGAAATACACATATCAACAACATTGAGGCTAAACGTTTGAAATCAAGCGATAATTCGACCTATATGTGGCACTGTCGTCTTGGTCACATTGGAGTGAAGCGTATGAAGAAACTCCATTCCGATGGACTTCTTGAATCACTTGATTTTGAATCACTTGAAATATGCGAAGCATGTCTGATGGGAAAAATGACTAAGACTCCATTTTCTGGTATGATGGAGCGAGCTACGGACTTATTCGAAATCATACATACCGATGTGTGTGGTGCAATGAGTGTAGCATCGTGCGGTGGTTATCGTTATGTTCTTACCTTCACGGATGACTTGAGTAGATATGGGTATATCTATTTCATGAAACATAAGTCCGAAACTTTCGAGAAGTTTAAGGAGTTTCAAAGTGAGGTAGAGAATCAACGTAACAAGAAGATTAAATTTCTACGTTCTGATCGTGGAGGTGAATATCTAAGTTACGAGTTTGGCGAGCATTTGAAGAAATGCGGAATACTTTCACTGATTGACACGCCGGGAACACCACAACAGCGTAATGGTGTGTCCGAACGTCGTGTCGAACTCTCTTAGATATGGTTCGTTCAATGATGTCACTTACAGTTTACCGCTATCATTTTGGGGTTATGCATTAGAAACAACCGCATTCACTTTAAATAGGGCACCGTCTAAATCCGTTGAAACGACACCGTATGAATTATGGTTTGGGAAGAAACCTAGATTGTCGTTCCTTAAAGTTTGGGGATCTGAAGCCTATGTAAAGAAGTTACTGACGGACAAGCTTGAACCCAAAGCGGAAAAATCGTCTTCATAGGATATCCAAAAGAAACTATTGGGTATACCTTCTATCATAGATCCGAAGGCAAAATCTTCGTTGCCAAGAATGGATCCTTTCTAGAAGGAATTTCTCTCGAAAGAAGTGACTGGAAGGAAAGTAGAACTCGACGAGGTTGTCGAACCTTCTCTCGAAATTGCGAGTAGCGCAGCCGGAAGAAGTTCTGTGGTGCACCAATAAGAGGAAGCTAATGATGGCGATCGTGAAACTTGGTTGAAGTTGCTCTGAGCCTCGGAGGTCAACGAGAACTCGTACCACTCCAGTTGGTATGATCCCGTTATGAGTGTCATGTTGGTGGACAACACCGATGACCCCGAGACATATGAGGAAGCGATGATGATCCCAGATTCCAATAAATGGCAAGAAGCCATGAAATCCGAGATTGGATCCATGTACGAAAACCAAGTATGGACTTTGGTGGACTTACCGGATGGCCGAAAGGTTGTCGAGAACAAATGGATTTTCAAGAAGAAAACAGATGCTGATGGTAATGTTACTGTCTATAAAGCTCGACTTGTCGCAAAAGGGTTTCGACAAATTCAAGGAGTTGACTACGATGAGACTATCTCGCCAGTAGCGAAGCTAAAGTCTGTGAGGATTATGTTAGCAATCGCTGCATATTATGATTATAAGATATGGCAGATGGATGTCAAAACAGCATTCCTCAATGGAGATATTGATGAAGAGTTGTATATGATGCAACCCAAAGGTTTTGTCAATCCTAAAGATGCTAACAAGGTATGCAAACTTCAATGGTCCATCTATGGATTGAAGCAAGCATCCTGAAGTTGGAATCAACGTTTTGATAAGGTGATCAAAAGTTTTGGTTTTATACAAACTTATGGAGAAGCTTGTATTTACAAGAAAGTGAGTGGGAGATCTGTAGCATTCTTAATACTATATGTGGATGACATATTGTTGATTGGGAATGATGTAGACCTTCTTAATAGTGTCAAGGAATATTTGAATAATAGTTTTTCAATGAAGGATCTTGGCGAAGCAGCTTACATATTAGGCATAAAGATTTATAGAGATAGATCGAAACGCCAAATATCATTGTCACAGAGTACATATTTGGACAAAGTTCGAAAGAGGTTTGGAATGGAAGAAAGCAAGAAAGGGTTCTTGCCCATGTTGCCCAATACGACCTTGAGTAAAACTCAAAGTCCGACATCGGTAGAAGATAGAGAAAGGATGAGTAAGACTCCCTATGCCTCAGCCATAGGATCTCTAATGTATGCCATGCTATGTACTAGACCCGACATTGCATATGCTGTTAGTTTAACTAGCAGATATCAAAGTGATCCAGGAGTGGATCATTGGACAACGGTCAAAAACATCCTTAAGTACTTGAGAATAACTAAGGATATGGTTCTTTCTTATGGAGGTGATGAACAGCTCGTTGTTAATGGTTACACCGATGCTAGTTGGAAAACCGATCCGGATGATTCTAAATCACAATCTGGATACGTATTTATTTTGAATGGTGCAGCAGTTAGCTGGAGGAGTGCAAAGCAAAGCGTTGTGGCGAGATCTTCAACTGAATCGGAATACATGGCTGCTTCGGAGGCTTCATAAGAAGCGATATGGATGAAAGAGTTCATTACAGAGATGGGTGTAGTTCCTAGTGCGCTGGACCCAATGTCTATCTACTGTGATAACATGGGCGCCATAGCCAATGCTCAAGAACCAAGGTCACACAAGAAGCTGAAGCATATCAAGCTGCGTTTTCACGCTATTCGAGAACATATCCAGGATGGGGATATAAAGTTTTGCAAAGTACACACAGATCTGAATGTGGCGGATCCGTTGACTAAACCTCTCCCGAGGGCAAAACATGACCAACACCAAACTGCCATGGGTGTTCGGTATATTACCATGTAATCTAGATTAGATGACTCTAGTGCAAGTGGGAGACTGTTGGAGATATGCCCTAGAGGCAATAATAAATGTAGTTATTATTATATCTTTGTGTTTATGATAAATGTTTACATTCATGCTATAATAGTATTAACAAGGAAACATTAATACTTGTGTGATTTGTAAACTTAATTTGAAGTCCCTAGTATAGCCTCTATACTTCACTAGCTTGTTGGTTGATTAATGATTGTGGTTTCCCTATCATGAACATTGAGATGTTATCAACAACAAGATCATATCGTTAGGAGAATGATATGGTGGACATACTCCTATAGATAAGCATAGCATAAAGATCAAGTCATTTCAATAGTTCAATTGCTATATGATTTCTGATACATAGTAACCTAATTCCTTCGACCATGAGATCATGCATATCACCTTTACCGGATGGATGCTTTGATGACATCAAACACCACACCGTAACTGGGTGTCTATAAAGGTGGCATTGAGTGTTCGGAAAGTATTGGTTGAAACACATGGATCAAGAGTGGGATTTGTCCATCCATATGACGGATAGATATACTCTGGGCCCTCTCGGTGGAATGTCATCCAATTAGCTTGCAAGCATGTGACTGGCTCACAAGGGATCACATATCACGGGAACGAGAAAAGAGTACTTATCAAGAACGAGGTTGAACTAGGTATGCGAGAGATACCGACGATCATAACCTTGGATAAGTAAACTATCGTGAGACAAAGGGAAATTGGTATCGTATGTAAGTGGTTCATTCGATCGCAAAGTAATCGAGAAACATGTGGGAGCCATATGAATTTCCATTCCTCTATTGGTTATTGTTCGAGAAGTGTCTCGATCATGTCCGCATAATTCACGAACCGTAGGGAGACACACTTAAGGATTCGACGTTGTTTTGAGTCGTTATGGTATTATGAGAAAGAGACCGAATGTTGTTCGAGTCTCGATGGGATCCGGATATCACGAGGTGATCCGGAATGGTCCAAGAATAAGATTCATATAAGGAAAGTCCCGTTTGAGTTCGGAAATGATTCCGTGTTTTCATCGAATGTTCTAGAAGGTTCCGAATGTCCGACACTCGGGGAGGGGTACATGAATGTGTCATTACATATTGGAATGATTGCATCATGTACTAAGTGTTCTTGCTGTTCCAAATAAAGGATTAAATTGAATCCTAAAACAGAAAAGTCAAATGGCCAGTTTGAAAGTCAAACGGCTAAAACAAGAAACTGTGGGAAACAAGCAAGAGGAGGCAAAACCGACTTGGGGGAGGAGTCCCTCCTCTCCAAGCCGGCGGCCCACCTAGGCCGAGTTGGGGAGCGACTCCCCTCCCTCCCCTGGCGCGCCGACCCCTCCACCCATAAAAGGAGGGGCAGGGCCTCCTCCTCTAGACACACAAGTTCCTATCCTCTAATCTCCGGTTTAGAGCCGTTTTGGTTTAGAGCTTCTAATCGCCCTAGCCTTCGGTTTAGAGCCTTCTAATTGGTGTGTCTAAACCCTAGACCACTAATAGATCTCTGTCATACTCCACCATACTCGCTCCGGCTTAAGGCGAAGCCTCGGGATCTCCCTCTACTTAGGTACCACGCGTTGTCTTTGCGGAATCGCGAGAGAGTGCTACAACCTCCATTTTCTTTGGAACAAGGAGAGGAAGGTCTTCGTCGAACCGAGCGTGTGACCGATTGCGAGCGCTTGGAACGCATGGCCTTGAAGGATCGTCTACACGATCTTGAGATCGGGAAGAGTACGACTACATCACCCACGAGAATCCGCTCTCGTTAAACGCTTTGGAATCTTCGAGGGTAAGTTATTCCATCGACTCGTTGCTACAATCTAATAGATAGATCTTGGCTTGTTTGGTTGTATGCGATAGAAATTTTTTGTTTTCCATGCTACGAAACCCTACACTGGATAGATCAGGTTCCTCGTAGAACACGTCTTCTTGGCATTGAGCTGCATACATTGGCACGTCTTCGGGATCCTCAGAGTCTAAGCAAGGGATCAAAGGAAAGGATGAGTGACAGCGTTACCCAACAAGTTCATTATATGCAAGGTGGGAAGTTTGATGCTCTAACTACCACCTCGGATTATAAATCCTTGGCACTATGCAGTTTTTGTAAATCTTTCTTCAAAGGTTGATTTTATTCCAAAAAACTATGACAATCAGCCTTCACGGGTTGACCAGAACTTTCATGGAGTTTCTTTCCTTCCGCGTTCGTATCTCCTTCCCGGAACAGGTAGTAACAAGTTACAGTTCTTACACTCTTCAGAGGTGCGTTACTTTACCCATGAGAGATCAACTCCTTGTTGCACAACCGAGCGTACTTTCCCATCCACAATTCCATGATGTGGGGCCCAGCAGTTGGTCCAAGCCAATCACTGCCCCCTTCGTGACCCCGCATGCCTCCTTGGTGTACACCATGCCCACATAATGAATTACGGCAATGGTTTGTACAAACCGTTAGATGCCAGAACTATCGTGGGACAATGAGGGTTCCCACCCATATGCTGCATATCCTCTATGAATTACCAATTACTATGCATGCTATGAGGATAACAGCCACGACCTGCACATCCGGCTTCATGCGAGAGGAAGAAGATACAGCTGACTTTTCTGTCCCATTCCAAATCTCATGGCTAACGCGTAATAAACGGCGCTAGAATCACTAATGTCAGGGGTTATTAAGTCCCTATTTGATCATCATTGTTGCAATTAGAACACTAAGTTCTATTGCTCCATTATATCACCACTTAAGATGATATCTATGATTTCTTTATTTGTGGAAATAATATTTTCTTTCTCTTATAGCATATATGATAACACACAATTTGCAAATACTTTGATAAAGACTCTTCAAAGGACATGATAAAGTGATGAACTTGCCTTGTGATGGCAAGGTAGTTAAGTCTGATGCTTGCACTAGACCTTGAGCTTCTAGTTCTATAAAAACATCATTATTGTCCGGTAAGGACAATATTTAAAGAAGCAAAATGATTATGCAGGTAATGTAATGCATTATCTAATTCTATATGCATTTTCCCTATATAAGGTGCCTTTTAATAAAGCATTTATAAATATTAGCTTTTTATATTTATTGCATATATTGAATTATTTTATTTTATTTCCCTTTTTATTTGAATTTTATTGATTTAATAATTCTTTTAGGAATTATTAATTATACATTAAAATTTATTATTAAATATTTATTTAGTATTTTTCAAAAATACTAAATATTAATGAAAGTGATTTTTATTTATTTTTATCACTTTTCAATAATTTTGTAAAATTCCATAAGGAATATATAAATTACAAAATTCTTATAAAAGTTTAAGTGTTCAAAACTTTATATTTTATTTTATTTGAATAGAGTGGATTATTGTGAATCCAAAAATATTTTATTTATATTTTTTGGACTTTTATTTTATTTTCTATAATTTTATTGAGGTCAGGGGCATTTTGGTCTTTTCTAATTGATAAAAAAATTATTAAGCAACTTGGGCTGGCCCCTTGGGCTTATTGGGCCAGGGTGGCCCAATAGGGCAGGGTCAAAAGATCACCCCGAAGGGTTTTGGCCCACCCAGCCCACTCTGCCTCTCTTCTCTCCCTCGACCTTACCCCCTCCTCCTCTGACTCGACCCCGTGGTCGGCGATGCCGCCACCGTTGATTCCTGCCGTCATCGGCCGTTCTGGCCGCCTCCATGGTGCGATTTGGGGTTGTCGATGACACTCATTCGTTCTATCCACTTGGATTTGACTCCGAGGCTTCCCCGTGGTCAGTTCCACACCATTCCCGAACCCTAGGGTTTGGAAAAGATGATGTCGCCGTCGCCGCGATCCCGCTTGGTGGTGTCTTGGTCTCGTCTTGTTCTTTGGCGCCGTGGTGCGGTGCAGCCGCCCCTCTGGGTACTCCTGTGCCATGGTACATCGACCCCTCTTCCTCTTCGATTCATCAGCGAGGACCTCGGGTAAGTTGTCTCTGTGGTGTTTGTCCATGCTACTGCCATGATTCTCCCTGTGTATCTAGTGGCTTTCATGCCGAGTGACTATGTGCTGGTTGAGTTCATCTCTGGATTAGAGTTATTGCTCTGATTAGGCTTCATAACCCCCTGTTGATCATATCTATGATGCTTTAGATCTAGTATTATTCATATCTGATCATGGGAAATGATTGTCTGCTGTGGTTAATGATTGATAGTGGCTTTGATGATACTAGTTTCCTGTTAGATTAATTCTAGTGGTAATCCACCATGATCCATGCTAGTGTTTCAATGAAATCCTTGATTGGATTATGTTGTTGGTCTGAGAAGTTTCTCTACTGTCAGAATACTTGTACTGACAGTAGATTTGTCTCAGTAGTTGCTTACTGCAATTATAATGTGGGCTTGTTTGAGATTATACACTCTGAATCAAATCATTACATGTAATGATTTTCTGTGTATGTATAGATTCATTTTAACGTTGATTCCTGGCACTTGGCTTCAGGAAAATGATATTTATTGGTTGTCCCTTTTATATATCTGTGAAGGCTAAGTAAAGATTGGTTTTAGCTCATTAAGAACTTGTCCTTGTGATACCATTGTATTCTGGCACACAAGTGATTTGGTTTTTATTTCTGGGCTTAGCTTGATTATGCTTGTGGTTAAAACTGATAAGATGATATGGAAGATTTTATTAACTTTCCTACCTATGATGTTGGTCTGAGGCTCTAGGATGTAATTCCTAGTTAGTTGGGCAATAGTTTGTTTTAAAATTATAGATTTAGAGGTGCTACTCTCTCTCTCTCTCTCTCTGAGATATGTGCCCTGATCTGTTAAGATCAAATGAAAATGATCTAAGTTGCAAAAATAATACTAAACCCAGTGATGCTGGTCTGTGGGTTTAGTGCTTGTGGTTTGAGCTTGATTTCTTATCCTTATACTTGAAATCTCTAGGATAGATGCACTCCTCTTGGGTGATTATTGAGATATTATCTCATAAAACAACACATGCTGTTATTTATATAATATGATGAAATCATGTGATGGTTTTATGAGGATCACCATAGATTCTGATGTGGATGTAGTAGATTGATGATGATCTTGATCTGCTTTTGCTGAGCTCCTGAGCTTGCTCTTGAGCTTGCCTGCTCCTGGGCTTGGCCTTGCTGTCCACCAGATCCATCCCCCTCCTTATGTCACCATCCTGGTGATGTTTGGGTTGATCTTTGTGACTGGTTTTGGCTGTTGTTCTTGGTTTGGCTGTTGTTCACCCTGGCTGTGCTGGTGTGTTGTGTAGTGGAGTGATGCACCGATGTGCTCCTCCATGGATGTGATGTGGTTTTGTGATGCTGGTTGTGCTTGTGAGGTCAATAGCACACCATTTGCATGCTTGTGTGTGCAGCTTGTGTGCCTTCTATGCAAATATGGATAGGTTCAGAAAGTTTGAACTTACTATTACCAAACTACTTTTACCTGGCTGGTGAATTGGTCCCTTTTGGCTGTCATTTGCATTCTGGCTTTGAATTTATGAAAGATGAAATCTTTCATATTGGTGAAACTTGCCCCTTTTTAACATTTCTCAATAATGAGTTTGTCAAGTGCACCTCACTGACATATCTGAGAGAAATATATACTAACACTAATCCTATTTTGTTTCTTTGCTTTGCGGGTACAAAGATGAGGATGAAGATTTAGTGTAGTTTTAGATATAGGATAATTAGTAGATATACAAATGTAACTTTCTTGTTCTTTTGTAATTTTTCTTTTATAATTCTTGTAATCTTTATTTTATTCATTTGTAATAAAGATTATATATTTATTAATAAAGAATATTCTTTTTCTTTATTCTTTTTGTAAATTGTGAAGTTTTGAATAACTTCAGTAAGTTCATTCTTTGTAACTTGTTTATGTATATAAAATTAATTTCATATACAATATTGTTTTTAGATAAGATTTAAGTTATAATACTTTTCTCTTAATTAATTTAAGATTCAAATCTTATATCAAAATCATTTAAATTATAAAACACTTAAGTTTTACAAATCCAAACACATTTCAAAAAACACACAATTCCTTTAAGATCATATCAAAGTTTATAGCAATCCTCCTTTAAGAATAAACCTAATCTCAAAGTAAGAAAGAAACTTTGATCACTTCAAGGTTTTTATTTGGCGAAAATTTTACTCATATTTTCTCAAATGAATGCATGCAACAATTCATATTCCTAAATCTACCCTTCGTTAGGTCCTATATGCTGGGATGTTACAATCACCGTAGATCTCAACAGAGAAAGATAAGAAATACTCAACTCCCAGCCATCAGGTACTTTGCTTACTATCTTGCCACTAGTGTTCTTGGTAGGGAGAACACTAGTAATATTTCCAACTATCATTTGGCATTCTTAGCTGCTGCGCTCAATAATGAAACTAAGTACAATCTTGGTTCTCTCATTGCTCATCGTTTAGCTGCTAAGGGACCCATTTATGGGGGAATTATTGCTGCACGTGTTGCTACTGCCTTGGACCTTGCTGTTGATCCAAATGATATAGTTTTGGACCCTCATAGGCTTGATCTTACTGCCATGAAGGCGCATCACTTTGTCACTAATGGCTCTACCCTAGAGAACTTGGTTTATAGAATGTTTTTTATTGACGGGGAAGAGAGAGAGATCCCTCTCCCCCAAACCACTTTGTTCAGTATTTCTCAGGGACCTTTGTCGCGATCCAAGGAGGAGATGGATGGCAAGCTGTGTGTTCTTGGTTTCCATGGACACTATCAGGGGGAAGCGCCCTCATACGACCCCTCTGTATACTACACAGGGGAGTCCTCGAGCTCGTACCAGGACGAGGGAGCCTCCTCGTCATACTACTGAGGTGAACCTTCTTGGGCACCATGGGATTGAGCCCCACTTAGGCCAAAAGCCTAAGCTTGGGGGGAGGTATACCGACATTACACTCATTTATATATCATGTTCGGTTGGTCCTTTGTATATCTAGTGTTTCGCTTTCTTTTTGGTTTTTGTTTCTGCTTTCTCAAAACATAAATATACCAAAAGTATTTTCGTTGTTTCTCTTGGTTTGTTTCTTTGCTTTGGTTACAAAAATATTTTGCTTGGTTTGTTTTTTGCTTTGGCTTGTTTGAAAAAATTGAAAACACCAAAAATATTTGTTGTTCTTCTTCGGTTTTGTGAGTTCTTTGCAGGGTTCAGCCGTCCTCAGTGGATTTTTGGATTCATGTTATTATTCAAGTCACAGAAGTGAAGGGCAATAATGAATATTAAGACAACTTGAGGTGTGGTAAGAGGCTCGTAACAAACTCTATTTGTTTTCATTTTTGTACATATACTCATCATTGTGAGCATGCTTAGTATGTTCATTATAAGGCGTATGTTACTAATGGTTTCTTAGTAGTTTTTGCTTGTCTGTGATTAGCTCCAGCTTGCTAATAGTTTGTAGCATGTCATATGAATGTTTGCTTGCATTGTTTTATTCATGTTTTGGTACGATATTGTGGCATCCTCCTATGAATGTTTCATGAGAACTCGACTTGGCACATGATCAAGCATGCATATGTCTAAACAATAGTCAGTAAGCCTCGATAATTTATTTTGCCTCAGAGTTCTTGTATCACTTGCATGCCATAATTAGTCCTGTTTTGTTGCAAGCATGATTATGACAGTTATTGCTCTCTCGTTTGATGCTCCCTCTCTATTGCTAGCCTTCACTTGCACTGAGTATGAGCTCTACTCGTGTTTCCAACTCCCCAAAACTGATATTGCCAACAATGTCCACCATACCTACCTATTAGCATCATTTTCTATTTCAGTGCATATTCATTATGCCTTGTTTTCTTCCAAATAAAATGTTTGACTGTTTTGAGAAAGTTAGTTAGTAAAGCTCTCACAAACTTGATGGCACACTTTATTTCTTGCGCTTAATAATCTTGAACCATTGTGACATGTCCATGAAAGTTATATGCTTGCAAATTATAGGTTGGGAGTTAGCAGAAATGCTGTCACGGGGAACGCTTTCAACACTTATGGATACCTATCCAGTTTATACCTTGCTCTTTTGTTTGCAGATGTCGACGGTGTGAAATGAAAGGGGAGCTTGTGAGTTCATGGAGCATATATATGTGTTAGAGAAACGCCTGGGCCGCTAGCCTAAGCCATGCCTAATCATG
The DNA here is from genome assembly GCA_030063025.1 of Avena longiglumis. Taxonomy (NCBI): domain Eukaryota; kingdom Viridiplantae; phylum Streptophyta; class Magnoliopsida; order Poales; family Poaceae; genus Avena; species Avena longiglumis. Next base: position 424,407,444 of record CP125974.1, on the reverse strand, counting down.
TTGGAAACTTGCAGCATCACCATAATGAGCATTCTATGAAGCATCTTCAATAAAAAGCTATGCACATAGTAAATAAAAATATCGCTGAGATGCTCATTGGCTGCTTGCCTTGTCATTTTGATCACAGGATAGCTCATGTATCATGTGCAAGGGGTACCCCATTGGCGGTTCTCTATGATATGTATGTATGTACAATGACAAGAACTTGCAGGAAACCAAAGTTGAGTAGCATGCGGAGAGGCCCTCGTACTCAAGGGACTTGGGATTTCCAGTTTATAGTTTTTCAAGCATATAACTCATATTGGACCTCACTTTCACCTTAACCATATGAATATGCCTATGATAGGGGCAATGAGAGCTCAAAGCTAATGAGTACCTTCCTTTCAGCATTGGGAAGCCTTTCAAACTTTTCAAAACCTTTTTCACTTCATTATTGAGTCACCACTTATTCTATGAGCACCTTCTTGAGAGCATAGGTGTCATTCTTGTGTTTGTCTCAAAACTTGGTTAATTATGTCATGACTTTGATGCTTGTATCTCTGATATTTTTACTTCTTGTCTTCACTTGAACTTCAAAGGTGCCTTGGCATTTATATTGTGCTCCACAAACTAAAGCAAGCGAGATACCACTCTATCATACCTTACTATGAGAATTGCAATGTTGCTTATGTTTATGTTCCATGATACTTATTATTATTGAGTTGGTTTCTCTTCATAGCTTGCGATGACTATTGAGTAGACTTGGTTGCATACTTCTTATCATGAATGGTTTAAGTATCTACTCCTGTGCTGAGAATATTTACATCATATGAAGCAAATGTGTTCGTGAAAATTCTTTTATCACACTCAATTTTCAACTGAATTGCTTGAGGACAAGCAATAAGCTAAGCTTGGGGGAGTTGATACGTCCAAAACGTATCTACTTTCCCGAACACTTTTGCTATTGTTTCTCCTCTAAACTTGTGTGATTTGGATACAACTAACACGGACTGACGTTGTTTTCAGTAGAATTACCTTGGTGTCTAGTTTTTGTGCAGAAAATCAACTATCAGGAAAAATCCGGGAAAATATGCCAAAAATACTATTTCGCTAGAAGATACCCAGAGCTAGAATACAAAACGGAGTGGAGGCCTGGGGGGCCACACCCCTGCCAGGCACGGGTAGGCCCAGCCTGCGCCTAGGGGGTGCGGCCACCCCAGGAACCCCCTCGGTCTCCCTCTTCGCCTATAAGTTACCCCTTGACCTAAAAACCGAGGGGGGTTCGACGTTTTTCCAGAAAGAGTTCCGCTGCGCCGCCACCACCAGAAGCCGCGATTTGGATCCAGAAACTCCGTTATGGAACCCTGCCAGGACAGGGAATTTGGAGAGGATCATCGCCATCGTCATCACCAACGCCTCTCCATCAACCATTGATGTTTCCCTCATCCATGAGTGAGTAATGCCCCACTATAGGCTATGGGGATGGTAGGGATTGGATGAGTTCTATCTTGTAATCGAATAAGATTGTTAGGGCATAGTGCCTAGTATCTCTATTAGTGCTATTTGACTTTGTTGCAACTTGTTGTGCTTAATTATTTTCACTAGGGCCCGAGTGCCATGATCTTTTATCTGAACTTATTATTGAATCATTATGATAGTATTGTTTGTGATCTTATCTGCAAGTTGTGTACACATATCATTGTCCGGATCCAAAGGCCCTGAAGTGACAGAAATTGGGACAACCGGAGGGGATGGCTGTGGTGTGAGGATCACATGTGTTCATGGATTGTTAATTCTTTGCTCTGGTGCTCTATCAAAAGGAGCACCTTAATTGCCAGTAGTTCCCTAGAGGCCCCGCTGCCACGGGCGGGCAAGACAAAATATGTTGTGGAAGTTCTCATCGCGAGCACGTATGACTATATATGGAGCACATGCCTAGGATTGCTTAGTACTTGGATGCTTATTATTATTTATCTACATTGCCCTAGATCTTGAAGTTACATGTTTCGATTTATCCATGCAACGCCCATCCATCCATCCCTATGCCTACCACACTCATATCCTACTGTTTCCTGCTATTGTTACTATTGCTCCTATTTTACTGCTATTGTTGCTTTGTTGTTGCTACTACAAACTGTTGCTACTGATAAACTTCTGTGAGCAAGAACTATTTCCAGGTGCAGCTGAATTGATAACTTATTTGTTAAGGCTTGCAAGTATTCTTTGGCTCCCCTTGTGTCGAATCAATAAATTGGGTAATACTACCTATGAAGACTGTTGTGATCCCCTATACTTGTGGGTCATCAGAGCGCAGGCTCCATCGACATAAGGATCGCATATTTCATAAGATTGTAGTCATCACGCTTTGTGTCATACACACTGCGCTCATCCTGAGACGCATTATTTGTAGGTGGGTCACCTAGCGGTGCATCTAGAACATAGGTCAAATTTCCAGCATCAAGGACAATTCTCATGTTACAAAACCATTCTGTGAAGTTGCTTCCATTGTATTTCAACTTTTCTTTCTCTAGGAACGCATTTAAAATGGTGGTAGGGGTCGCCATGATCTACGACATATTTACAAAGAGTTTAGACTAAGTTTATGACAAATTGAGTTCAAATTTAATTCTTAAATTAACTAGGTGAACTCCCACTCAAAACAACATCCCTCACATTGTTTTACTGATCACACGAACCAAATCCACTACACCAAGTCTGATCATCACGAGAGATGATGTAGCTTCAAAGGCGAACAATCAACATGTTCATCTCATGCTTTACCTTTTGGTATTCCGTGTTCCGAGACCATGTATGTACACGCTAGGCTCGTCAAGGTTAACCTTAGTATCCACATAAGCATATCTGGCTTGCTTCCGTTGTATGCACACGTAGAATCTATCACACCCGATCATCACGTGGTGCTTCGAATGATGAGTCGTAGCAACGGTGCCTACTAAGGACGAACACTTTATTGCTTGATATTTAGTGAGAGGGATCATCTTATAATTCTACTGTCGCAATATAAGAAATACAAGATGCATAAAAGGATTAACGTCACATGCAATTCATAATATGTGATATCATATGGCCTTTATTCTTGTGCCTTCGATCTCCATCTCCAAGCACGAACATGATCTCCATCATCACCGGTGTGGCGTCAGTTCAATGGCGCCGCTTCATGGTTGTCCTCCACCAACAACTTACAACTACTTGATGAATAGACACGCGGGTCCTAAACGAAATTTAAAGATAACCATAAGGATCCTGCCAGTTGCCAACTTACAATAAGGATCATTGCATACATCATATATAATCACAATCATGGCCATATCACATCACAACACAAGCCCTACAAAACCATGTTAGACGCCTCTAATCTTATTTGCAAGTTTTACGTGGCTGGGGATTTCGCATAAGAACCGTTTCTAACTTATGAACATGAACCACAACGTTGATACAAGTATTGTCAAGTGTCCGTGGTAAATTGAATCTTCACTATGGTGGGAGAGAGAGACACCCGCAAAGCCACTTGTGCAATCCAAGTTGCACGTTGAGCATCGAGCAAATATCATGTACGATGACATGTAAGGTTAGCCCGGGCCATTTTATCCCACCATCCTACAAGATTCAAAGTACACAAAAAGAAATCAACAACAAAAGCGTCAACGCCCACAATAACCATTGTGTTCTACTCGTGCAACAGATCTACGCATAGACACGGCTCTGATACCACTGTAGGTATTCGTAGCATGGAAAACAAAAAAACTTCTATCGCATGAACACACAAAAGCCAAGATCTAATCTACGAGATCGGTGCAACGAGTTCATAGAGTACTAACCCTCGTAGATCCAAAGCATTTAACGAGATTGGATTCTCGTGGTTGATGCAGTCGTTCACTTGCCGATCTCAAGATCGCGAAGATGATCCTTCCGGTGCCACGTTCCGGTAGAGCTTCCATAGTCGGTCACACATTCAGTACTCGATGAAGACCTTCCTCTCCCTTGTTTCAGCAGGCAGCAGAGGTTGTAGATCTCCTCGCGATTCTAGAAACACGACGGTGTGGTGGTGGAGGTGGAGGAGTAGATCCTGCAGGGCTTCACCTAAGTTGGAGCATGTATGGTGGATTTAGAGAGGCCCTCTATGGCTAGGGTTTAGACGCCAAGGGGAGGAGGGAAGCCGGCGGCTAGGGTTTATTCTAGGCGGCGGTGGTTTAGAGGGCTAGGGAGCTGGCGGCTAGAGGGGCAGGCGGCGGCCTAGGGTTTGGTTGAGGGCAAAGGGGTCGCCTCACACTTGCTTATATGGGGGAGAGGCGGCAAGGGGAGGAGGAGTCCTCCCCCAACTCCCTTGGTGGCCGGCGACAAGGAGGGAGATGGAAACCTCTAACCTCTCCCATGTAGGTTTCCTCTCCTCCCTCCACTTGGACTTTGACTTTCAATGTTGGGATTTGACTTTTCAAATAGGAGTTTGACTATTCAAACTAGAGTTTGATTATTTATCTTCTCATTGTCTAGCCAAGTGACCTAGGGCATGATGCAACCATTCCACATTGGCATGGCACATTCATGTACCCCCCCCCCCCCCCTCCGGGGTGGTGGACCTTCTAGAACCTTCTAGAAGATTCTGGTGAAAACACCAAAAACATTTCCGAACCCCGAAATTGAACTTTCCTTATAAGAATCTTATTCTTTGGACCATTCCGGATCTCCTCGTGATGTCCTGGATCAAATCCGAGACTCCTCACAACATTCGATCACTAACTCATTTCCATATCTAATAAACAACATTGAATCCTTAAGTGCGTCTTCCTACGGTTCGTGAATTATGCAGACATGATCGAGACACTTCTCTGATAAATAGCCAATAGAGGAATATGGAAATTCATATGGCTCCCACATATTTATATGATTACTTCGTGATCGAATGAACCATTTACATACGATACCAATAACCCTTTGTCTCGCGATACTTTACTTATCCGAGGTTTGATCATTCGTATCTCCAATAGCTAGTTCAACCTTGTTACCGATAAGTACTTGATGACCCACAAGTATAGGGGGTGTATCATAGTACTTTTTATAAATAGGAGTGTCGATCCCAACGAGGAGCTGATACGTCCAAAACGTATCTACTTTCTCGAACACTTTTGCTGTTGTTTCTCCTCTAAACTTGTGTGATTTGGATACAACTAACACGAACTGATGTTGTTTTCAGCAGAATTACCTTGGTGTCTAGTTTTTGTGTAGAAAATCAACTATCAGGAAAAATCCCAGAAAATATGCCAAAAAATATATTTCACCAGAAGACCCACGAAGCCAGAAGACGAAACGGAGTGGAGGCCTAGGGGCCCACACCCCTGCCAGGAGCGGGTGAGCCCTGCCCCGCGCCTAGGGGGGTGCGGCCACCCCAGGCACGCCCTCGGGCTCCCTCTGCGCCTGTAAGTTACCCCTTGACCTAAAAACCGAGGGGGGTTCAACGTTTTTCTAGAAAGAGTTATGCTCTGCCACCACCATCAGAAACCAAGATTCGGATCCAGAAACTCTATTCTGGCACCCTGTCGGGATGGGGAATTTGGAGAGGATCATCGCCATCGTCATCACTAGGGATGGCACCCGCCTGGTTCGTGTCCGGGTCGAGCCCCCCCCCCATACCCGCCTCCGCCCCATTTCCCCGCCCGCGACCCGCCCCGATAGCGCCGTCGGGTCTGGAAATCTACCAGACCCGTGACCCGGCCGGGTCCGGGGACCCGATGGGTACCCGCGACGAGGCACATCAGGAATGGGATTACGTGGTGGCGACACTAGGAGCTGCAGTGCGGCTGCTGCGAGCTGCAACCAACAGCGACGCTAGGAGCTGCGAGCGGTGGCGGCTGGCAGCGAGCGGCGTGCTGGTGGAGGCGCTGGGGCTGCGAGCGGCGGCGGCTTGCGGCGAGCAGCGTGATGGCGGTGGCGCTGGGGGCTGCGAGCGGCGACTGCAGCTGGCGGCGAGCGGCGCTAGGAGACTAGTTCTCTGGGAGTGCATGCGCGTGCAGGAATGCGGGATTGGGTGCGTCGCTGCGTGCGTGGTTTTGTCGTGTCCGCGGGTATGGGTCCGCCCCCTCCATACCCGTCCCCTCTGGACCCAGCGGATCTAGGTTCTTACGAATAAGCACCCCCATGGGTTTTTTTTTCTTACCAAACCATCCCCATTTAAGGCTGGTACACATCGGGTTGTCGGGTATCGGGTACCCATTGCCATCCCTAGTCATCACCAACGCCTCTCCATCAACCATCGATGTTTCCCTCATCCATGAGTGAGTAATCCCCCGCTGTAGGCTTGGGGATGGTAGGGACTGGATGAATTCTATCATGTAATCGAATAAGATTGTTAGGGCATAGTGCCTAGTATCTCTATTAGTGCTATTTGACTTTGTTGCGACTTGTTGTGATTAATGCTCGTCACTAGGGGCCGAGTGCCATGATCTCAGATCTGAACTTATTATTGAATTATTATGATAGTAATGTTTGTGATCTTATCTGCAAGTTGTGTACATATATCATTGTCTGGATCCAAAGGCCCCAAAGTGACAACAATTGGGACAACCGGAGGGGATGGCTGTGGTGTGAGGATCACATGTGTTCACAGAGAGTTAATGCTTTGCTCCGGTGCTCTATTAAAAGGAGCACCTTAATTTTCAGTAGTTCCCTAGAGGCCCCGCTGCCATGGGCTGGATGGACAGAAGATGTTGTGCAAGTTCTCATTGCGAGCACGTATGACTATATATGGAGCACATGCCTAGGATTGTTTAGTACATGGATGCTTATTCTTATTTATCTGCAATGCCCTAGATATTGAAGTTACATGCTTAGACTCGTCCATGCAACACCCATCCATCCATCCCTATGCCTACCGCACTCGAATCCCACTGTTTACTGTTACTGTTACTATTGCTCATGGTTCACTATTGCTATTGTTTTGCTGTTGCTACTACAAACTATTGCTACTGATAAACTTCTGTGAGCAAGAACTATTTCCAGGTGCAGCTGAATTGACAACTCAGTTGTTAAGGCTTGCAAGTATTCTTTGGCTCCCTTGTGTCGAATCAATAAATTGGGTAATACTACCCGCGAAGACTGTTGCGATCCCCTACACTTGTGGGTTATCAGGAGCAGAAGGTGCTGATTAGTGTACCGGCTCAAGAATTCACTGTAAATACTAGCAAACGGATTTTTAAGGTTTTTTTGATAATGCAAGGAAATAAAGTACGAGTAAATAAAAGACAGTAAGAATAATTGCAGCAAGTAGCCCAATCCTTTCTTAGCAAAGGACAAGCCCGTTGTGTTACTTATGATGACCAAACGTTCTCGAGGACACATGGGAATACTGTCAAGTGCGTTCGCTTCATATAGTTGATTAATATTCTTTGGTTGGATAAGTGTTGTGTGGGTGAACCTATGCTAATGTACCGACCTTACTTGGGCTAATACATACTTGTGATTAAACCCCTTGCAAGCATCCGCAACTACAAGAAATTAATTAAGATAAAAACCTAACAACAACATTAAACTCTGAGATCCTACACTCCCTTGTGCAAAGGTTTCCTAATGGGGGTTTAGGTTTCTGTCACTCCAGCAACCCCACAATTAGTAGACAAATACACAATGAATTCCCCTAGGACCATAAATGGTGAAGTATCATGTAGTCCATGTTCACATGACACCACTAGAAGAATAGCACCACAACTTAAATATGAATAATACTCAACACAATTCCACTACTAACAACATGACTTCTCCCATGTCCTCAAGAACTAAACGAACTACTCACAAGACATCATATGGATCAAGATCAGGGATGATATGATGATGAATAACAATCTGAACATAAACAATAATTCGATGGTTCCACTCACAAGCATTAACTACAAAAGTAATCAACACCGGAAAAGTTTCCCCTAAGAACTATGTAAGATTCAACACAATTGTTACATCGGGATGGAGTGGTGATGATGGTGTGGATGATGACGATCCCGATGAAGTCTATCTTGATGACGGTGTTGATGGCGACGATCTCCCATCTCCGGGAAGGAATTTTCCTGGCAGAAATCTGTCTGCTAGAGAGCTCTTTCTCTCTCTGTAGTTTCCGCCCCGTAGAGGCAGCGGGATATTTTTGCGGTCGCTCCCAAACATTAGGGTTTCGGGAGGAAGATATAGGCGAAGAGGTAGCAGAGGTGGTCAGGTGGCCACACCCACGGTGGCGCGCCTGTGGTGGCCCGCTCACGGGGGTGTCGCCTGTGGGCCCATCTCTTCCTCCCTTTCTATCTTCCTTCGTCTTCTGGAAAAATATGATTTTCCATATATTTTCTGGAATTTTCTGATCTTTGCGAAAATTGCATCTAAACACCGCTTTTTTCCATTTGGATCCTGACTCCGACAGTTCATCCGCCAAAATTCATCCAACTTGCAAAAATAGATGAAATAACATAAGTAACACCTCTTAATATGAAATTATATCAATGAATAGCAATAAATTATGATATAGAATAGTGATGCAAAATGGACGTATCAACTCCGCCCAAGCTTAGACCTCGCTTGTCCCCAAGCGAAAACTGAGCTCAGTAAACATGAACACAGGTTTATGGAGTGAAGTGTCGATAAAAAGAATACGGACAAGAAGCATCACACTTACCAATACATAACTCATAATAGAAAGAAACTCACCATTATATAACTTAACTTGCAACGAGTATGGGAGTCACAATAAAGATGCATAAAGGGAAATCATAATTGGTATTGGCAAACTTTGTTCTTGGTCAGAGAACAGTTGACAAATTAGTTTTCAAGCAAATCTTTTGTAATGAAGTTTGTAACAGGAGTCCTTTTGCTCAAACATAAAAGGCTTTTCACAATGATGGCTTTCAAAGTAATATTCATTCAGATAAGAGTTTTGCGCAAAACAAAGAAGATAAGAAACATGATTGAATAAATCATCATATGAATGATTGGAACATAACAACTCAAATGCTTGCTGGAGATAGAAAGGAATAGGTTTACTGACTCAACTAAGAAGTAAAAGAAAGGCCCTTCGCAGAGGGAAGCAAGGATTTCAAGTTTCATAAAGAGCTTCCAAAATATTATCATACTTAATAGCTTTGAGCTCTCATTGCCCCTATCATAAGAATCTTGAGGTGATTAAGGTTAAAGTGAACAAATATGGAGTATATGCTTGACAAAGTATAAGTTGTAAATCTCATGTCCCTTGAGTACGAGGGTCGTTCCTCATGCTACTCAACTTTAGATACCGGTAAGTTCTTGTCATAGTAAATACATGTGTATCATAGAGAACCGCCAACAGGGTACCCCTTGCCCCATCACACAGGAGCTATCCCATATCAAAATGACAAGGCAAAAGACAATGAGCATCTCAACAATCTTCTTATTTACCATGGGAAAATGGTGCCTTTTTCTCTTCTTTCCTTTTTTCTCCTTTTCTCTTTCTCGTATCTCTTTTTTATATAAGAAGAATGCTGCATAGATTGCTCACTATGGTTATGATGCAAGTTTCCACCATGATTAGGCATGGCTTAGGATAGCGGCCCAGGCGTTTCTCTAACACATATACATAACTCCATGGACTTACAAGCTCCCCTTTTATTTCACATCACTGACATCCATAAACAAAAGAGCATGATATCAACTGGGTAATATGTACAGGTGTTGAAAGTGTTCCCAGTGACAGCACGGTTCTGCTAATCCCAACTTATAAGTGCAAGCATATACAACATAGATGACAAAAAATTGTTCAAATTTATTAAGGGAGGGAAAATAAGGTGTGTCATCAAGTGCGTGAGAGCTTTACTAACTAGTTTTCACATAACAAAGAATTTTTAATTTGAAAGGTAGATGAAACTCGAGAATTTACTTGGAATAGCAATAATGCTAATAGGTAGATATGGTGGACACAAATGGCATAGGTTTAAGTTCAAGTATTGGGTGCATGAGAAGTGTTCCCTCTCAATACAGGTTTTTGGCTAGCAAGGTTGGGTAGCAAGCATAAGAGTGAAATAGTTGTCAATTTCTGGACACACAGAGGAGCGAAGTAAAAGGGTCTCACAGGGAGACCGCCGCTGGATGCTCTCACCCTCCCGCGCCGCCCCCGTGCAGCGGCCGGGGGGCTCCCCTCCTCCACCCCGCTCGCGTCCCCTTCCCCTTCTCTCCCCCCGCCGCCGCCAGAAGGGCACGGCCGAGCGGTTGGTTAGCCAGAAGTGGTCTCCTCGCCTCTGCGCGGGGGGTGGCATGGCGAATCCCTCCGGCCGGAGTGGCACGACGTCGGGTGCCATGGCGTGATGACGCGTGGGCGGGCCTCGCTGCAGCGGCACAGCGTACGACGGGTCGGCGGTGGCACGCTTGGGAGGTGGCATCTGCTTTCCTCTTCGGGCGGCGATGCGCATGCGGCTGAGCTGGTTGGCCTCCCTGACCGATTGGCGGGGCACTTGTAACACCTCGAGAATCGGCCCTATGCAAGTTTTAGCGATTCCCGCCAAACCCGCATAGAAACGATTCAAAGGTGCCCACCAGGCACTTGAGTGCGGGTGGAAACGAGTAATAACATTACACAACAGTCCTCGATGGGACCCATGTAATGATATATATACCACACGACTCCATGAGTCAAGAATACAGATATACAGAACAAAGATCCAAATCACCTGGAAAACAATAGAGCGTCCAGCTACGGACAAGGTGCAAATGGGGCTAAGAGCCCTGAAGAATAACCAATGGCGTCCATAACCGCCTGAGCCAAGCCAAGCGGAAGGGTAACCCGCTAACAACGTCGATCTCAAAACCTGCTTAAACAAAAGGGGTGCCGACAAAGGGCAAAGGAAAAGAGAGCGGTCGATCGAGGCCAGTACACGGCGAGACTAGAATTCGGCGGTCCTCGCCTACATAGGTATAGTGGACTGAAGCGGCAGCGCAGCATGCACTAAACAACCTATAGAAACTCGATAAAACTGGCGGCTATCAGAGAGGGATAAGAAAGACCTATTCGGAACCAACCTGATGCTACCATCAAACAAACCCATCCTGGTGTTTCCCCCTCGAGACCAAATGAGGAAGTCAACCGAGGAACTCACACAGTTGGCAGTTTTATTTATTCAGTTATCGTTGCAACAATTACTAGTCAAGTATAGATAATCATCCTGATAAAATAAGCAGTGGGCCGTTTTAGTTAACCATTCCGTTGTAGTTGCAACACTTACTAGTCAGAAACAATTAGCATGAGATATCCCAAAACCCAGCAGTTGTTGGTACTTTTATTTAGCCATTCCGTTGTAGTGAAGCTGATTACTAGTCATATCGGATACAAGTCAAATTATAACAGTAAACTTTAGTTATAGTTGTCTATGATCAAGCACTGTGCTCCAAGTCGTCCATAACATGACACGGCTTCTAAAAGATTTAACCTGCAGGGTGCACCAAAGTATCCACACGCACTGACCCTTTTGCGATCAATTAACATACACCCATCGGTATATCGGCGGGCCTAAGTCATGATGTTTCCTGCACCCAAAGTAAGCACGGGGCCACCCACTAAGTCTACCAAGAACGGTCGGCCGGTCTCGAGACGGACTCGGGGTTTGGGTGGACTTGTAAATGACTGGGAACCCGAAAAGATGATCGGGCTTGTCGATACAAAAAACGTGTCCCGATCCTAAGCAAAGACAGTGCTCCTCGCACAATCGTAAATAAAGCAGTAAAGCATGGCATAAGTACAGAATAGTAAATAAAACCTCAAACTAGTTGTGGCTCCCAGTACAGTACTTTGAAATCAGGTACTAAATCGATGGGGTGCCCATACATCCCACATGTGGTTAGCTACCGATCTCGGAACAGTGGCAAAACTCGGGTCCCACGACACCAAAGGAGCGGTCGGAAACCAAATATTATCTATCACCCACCGGTGCCTCTGCATTTACCTACTCAATTTTAGTTATTAAACAATAATTAAAGTAAACGATAATTAAAGCCATGATCAATTCCAACCTTAAACATACGGCAATACTCCAACAACTGAGGTACTTGACGACACGCAACAGCACTTGAGCAAGCGACTACGACGCACAGGTCCAACTATCTACCAAACAACAGGTGATAGGATGTGTCCAAGGCAATATAAGGCTGCAAGGGATATCTCGGGTACGAAAACTAGAGCATCGCAACACAGATAGCAATAGATCAACAGGAGGGAATAAATACTATAAAAGTAAGATAGGTAGAAAGGGGGAGGTGCTCGCCTAAAAACATTGCCGAAGGTTCATCCGAAGATCGGGGCGAAGCTCACATCAACTCAACGGACTTATCCGCGAAGAAGCAAAACACTAGAAGAAACACCGGATGCACTATTTATTAAAACGGCAGAAGATCGGGCATGATGCATGTATGATGCATGACATGGCAAAGATGTGATGCAATTGGGCAATATTAAGCGGAACCGGGGGTCCCGACAATTAAATATATGGTTCTAGTTGTTTATCTACCCCGCAAATTAAATGTTGTAATAACAGGGCAAGATAAGTTACTGGTTCGCTACACAAATTTAAATGAGGCCAATATAAGACTGGATTTGTCCGCATATGGGCCCCATATTTAATTATTAGGTGAATCGGCATAAGGCCCCCAAACCACACAAATATGCATGCGAGATGAATGATTTAATGCAACAAGTTATATATATAGCATTTATAAAATAGGGGCTCGGGAGAAGGTTCACACATCTGGGGTAGAAGGTCTTGGGGGTTCGGAGGGGTTCCGGGGTGAAGAACTTGGCATCCTCGAGGAAGTACTTGTCATATCCGTGAAGAAGATCATGTCGGTCCACGGGGTCGGGCTTCGAAGCCAGGAAGGAGTACTTGGCGTTGCCGAGCGGAAGTCTTGATGGTCCTCGGGTCCGAGAAGATCTTGTCGCACGGTGTCCGGGTAGGCGAACTTGTCGGTTCCGCGGTTTTTCGATTGTCGGTGTCGGACTCGGGTCTCGGCACTGGGAGATCTTGGCGACATACTTCCATGTTGTTGTTCTTTTTCGACGGGATCGGGGCTTCGGGGTCTCGGTGGTGACGAAGTCCTTGGCGTATTTGTTCCATGACAAAGAACTTCGAGCTCCGACTTTGAAGTGTTGTCGAAGTAGCGGAAGTGGTCGATGCTACAAAAGTAGTCTCCTCACAATCATCTTGATGCTCTCGAACGCAACAAATACGGAGTCGTGAAGTAGCGGTAACGCCAGACTGATTGTTCGGAGATAACTGTGTCGAAGGGGCCAAACTTAATGAAGTAGTAGCCTGCCAAAACGTGATAGCCACAGGAGAAGAAATGTGGTACTGTCGCATCTGGGCACGCATGCATGTGAACAACAAGGGGCTTCAGCACACACTGGTGATAGCGAGCACCACACAATGGTGTGGAGGCAGAGTATGGTCAAGGTCAGGAAAGAAGAAAGCACCAGGAGGGTTCGCTGCATATGGTGGAAACGCACGCAGGTCGTGGCATCGAGTTGTGTTGTGGGGTCGAAGGCGAGGTCGACGTAGAGCCAGCAGACGAGGAGGGGAGCGAGGCACTTGCTTCTCGCGGGAAGGAGGCCGAGAGGACCGCAGAAGAGCAAAGGAGGCGGCGACCGGAGATGCTCAAGGGGGTGGCAGGCTCAGGGCGCCGACGGGGCGGCCGCGAGAGAGGAACCGGAGGAGGGCCGACGAGGGGAAGCAGCAGGTGCTGGACGTCCTGGCCGAGGGCAGGGGCGACGACCGGCGACGAGGAGGCGCGGGCCGGCGAGGAGTACGGGCGGAGGCGCCATGGCCGGGGCAAGCTCGAAGGGGAGGGGTGGCCGCAGAGGAGGGCGCTGGACGGCAGGGTCGAGGCGGGGCCACGTCCGGAGAGAGGGAGGCGGGGCTTGCGGTCCTTGACAGCGGCGGAGGTGAGGACGGGAGGAGCGGGGCGCGATGGGGATCCGGCGGCGGCGGCGCGCGCCTGGGAGGAAGGAGGAGGCGGGGGGAAGAGGGCGGCGGGGAGGCGGAGTAGAGGCCAGCGGCGTCGCTCGCGAGGCAGAGAGGAAAGGGGAGGGACGGCGGTGGCGTCGGTGTTGCAGAGGGAGAGGACCGGCGGTGGCGGTTGCTGCGGTCGAGGGAAGGCGGCACGAGGTGGGGAGAAACGGGGAAGGGGGAGTTGGTCGCGGGCGAGATGGGAGGGGAACAGGGGATGCATCGGGTCTGGGTGGGGCCATGTGGGACCAGGCGGGGTGGGGCGCTGGCAAGTGGGGCCGCAGGGGAGAGGAGAGTGGGGGTTTGGGCAGGTGGGAAAAATATCAGGGTGGGGCCAGGCTGAGGTGGCGGCAGGTGAGGAGAGGGAGGGAGTTGGGGGGTGAGGTGGCTAGCTGGGGTTGGCTGGAGGAGGAAGGAGAACTGAGGTGGCGAACCGTGAGTGGTGGGAGTGAGGTGGAGGCAGGGTGGGTAGAATAGGACTAGGTAGGAAAAGGGTTTAGGGGGGGACTGGTTTTGTACTGGGGTGGCCGACTGGGTCGGATCGGCCCGGTACGTCTGCCCCTAAAAAAATATTTAAACATTTTATTTATTTTAAAACGGGACTTTTGAAAACCGGGGTAGACAAAACGAAATAAACCGGAGACCCAGGTTTGAGTTGAATTAAAGACGGGATATTTAGAAAACAAAAATAGGTTTTTCGGAAAATAGTTTTATGCGAACAAATGCAAGATGATGACGATGCTCCAATGCAAGGTGGCATGATGACATGAGCATGCGGTCATGATGATGCAATGCACTAAAACAACGCGATTTTCTAGTAGTGGTTTTTACGGGACGCCACAATTCGACACCACTAACAATGGATCTCGCCCTCGAGATCCGCCTCGTGGTACCGGGAAGAAGGGCGGCGATATGCGTCTTCTCGCTTCGTGTAGATCCTCACGACACCACTAACAAGAGGTCGTTGTCCGTGACCGTCGAGGGAACACTCCGGGAACAAAAGGTAGAAGGTAGAGGTATCAACAAATAAAGCCACCTCTAGCTTCGATGGAATGAGGGAACCGATGCATTCTCATCCACTTCAATGTACAAGAGAGAATAGAAAAGGTAGTCGGCATGGGGGCCAATCCATCACGCACCCAAACTATTACTCCGCACAATCAGTAGAAAAGCGTGCAGCCATTCTCGGAATCAGACTGAAGATCTTGACAATCGAGGGTCAGAACAAAGGAGTGATGCAGACCCTGCATCGGATCTAGCGTAGGTGATGTCGTCGCGTCGGAAAACATCGGAAGGCACGAAAAGGAACAAAGAAAAGTCCATCAGACGAAGGATTCCTCGGATAGCATGAAGACCAGATGCAGCAACACCGTTACCAAAGGAGGAAGCGAAACCCTAAAGGTACGATGGAACCCAACCACGAGAAATCCTGGACTCGAAGAGAGATAAGAGAGCGGATTCAAAACACGCAGAGGTGAGAGGAGAGCAGCAGAGGGATAAGGAGTAAAATCAGACCTAATCAGAACTATCCAACCGATTTTGCAAAAATAGTTTTGACACTCTACTTCGGCCGTTAGCTAGGTTATCCTACAGGCTGGACTTGTGGGGTATCGCAACTGCTGAGCTCTGATACCACTCTGTAACACCCTCAGAATCGGCCCTATGCAAGTTTTAGCGATTCCCGCCAAACCCGCATAGAAACGATTCAAAGGTGCCCACCAGGCACTTGCGTGCGGGTGGAAAACGAATTAATAACATTACACAACAGTCCTCGATGGGACCCACAGAACAGATATATATATACCACACGACTCCATGAGTCAAGAATACAGATATACAGAACAAAGATCCAAATCACCTTGACAACAATAGAGCGTCCAGCTACGGACAAGGTGCAAATGGGGCTAAGAGCCCTGAAGAATAACCAATGGCGTCCATAACCCTGCCCAGGCCAAGCCAAAAGGGTAACCCCGCTAACGACGTCTATCTCAAAACCTGCTTAAACAAAAGGGGTGCCGACAAAGGGCAAAGGAAAAAGAGAGAGCGGTCAGTACTGAGGCCAGTACACGGCGAGACTAGAATTCGGCGGTCCTCGCCTACGTAGGTATAGTGGACTGAAGCGGCAGCGCAACATGCACTAAACAACCTATAGAAACTCGATAAAACTGGCGGCTATCAGAGAGGGATAAGAAAGACCTATTCGGAACCAACCTGATGCTACCATCAAACAAACCCATCCTGGTGTTTCCCCCTCGAGACCAAACGAGGAAGTCAACCGAGGAACTCACACAGTTGGCAGTTTTATTTATTCAGTTATCGTTGCAGCAATTACTAGTCAAGTATAGATAATCATCCTGATAAAATAAGCAGTGGGCCGTTTTAGTTAACCATTCCGTTGTAGTTGAAACACTTACTAGTCAGAAACAATTAGCATGAGATATCCCAAAACCCAGCAGTTGTTGGTACTTTTATTTAGCCATTCCGTTGTAGTGAAGCTGATTACTAGTCATATCGGATACAAGTCAAATTATAACAGTAAACTTTAGTTATAGTTGACTATGATCAAGCACTGTGCTCCAAGTCGTCCATAACCGCGGACACGGCTTCTCGAAAAGATTTAACCCTGCAGGGGTGCACCAAAGTACCCACACGCACTTTGACCCTTTTTGCCAAATCAATTAACATACACCCATCGGTATGTCGGCGGGGCCTAAGTCATGACGTTTCCCAGACCCAAATTAAGCACGGGGGTCCACCCCACTAAGTCTACCCGCAACGAAGTCGGCCGGTCTCCGAGACGGACTCAGGGTTTGGGTGGACGGTCAGAACGATCCAGGAACCCGAAAAGATGATCGGGCTTGTCGATACAAATAAAAACGTGTCCCGATCCTAACAAGACAGTGCTCCTCGCACAATCGCAAATAAAGCAGTAAAGCATGGCATAAGTACAGAATAGTAAATAAAACCTCAAACTAGTTGTGGCCCCCAGTACAGTACTTTGAAATCAAGTACTAAATCGATGGGGTGCCCATACATTCCACATGTGGTTAGCGCGCTCGATCTCGGAACAGGTGGCAAAAACTCGGGGTCCTACGGGACACCAAAGGAGATCGAAACCAAATATTATCTATCACCCACCGGTGCCTCTGCATTTACCTACTCAATTTTAGTTATTAAACAATAATTAAAGTAAACGATAATTAAAGCCATGATCAATTCCAACCTTAAACATACGGCAATACTCCAACAACTGAGGTACTTTGACATTAACGCAACAGCACTTGAGCAAGCGACTACGACGCACAGGTCCAACTATCTACCAAAAAACAGGTGATAGGATGTGTCCAAGGCAATATAAGGCTGCAAGGGATATCTCGCGTACGAAAACTAGAGCATCGCAACACAGATAGCAATAGATCAACAGGAGGGAATAAATACTATAAAAGTAAGATAGGTAGAAAGGGGGAGGTGCTCGCCTAAAAACATTGCCGAAGGTTCATCCGAAGATCGGGGCGAAGCTCACATCAACTCAACGGACTTATCCGCGAAGAAGCAAAACACTAGAAGAAACACCGGATGCACTATTTATTACAACGGCAGAAGATCGGGCATGATGCATGTATGATGCATGACATGGCAAAGATGCGATGCAATTGGGCAATATTAAGCGGAACCAGGGGTCCCGACAATTAAATATATGGTTCTAGTTGTTTATCTACCCCGCAAATTAAATGTTGTAATAACAGGGCAAGATAAGTTACTGGTTCGCTACACAAATTTAAATGAGGCCAATATAAGACTAGATTTGTCCGCATATGGGCCCCATATTTAATTATTAGGTGAATCGGCATAAGGCCCCCAAACCACACAAATATGCATGTGAGATGAATGATTTAATGCAACAAGTTATATATATAGCATTTATAAAATAGGGGCTCGGGAGAAGGTTCACACATCTGGGGTCGAAGGTCTTGGGGGTTCGGAGGGGTTCCGGGGTGAAGAACTTGGCATCCTCGAGGAAGTACTTGTCATATCCGTGAAGAAGATCATGTCGGTCCACGGGGTCGGGCTTCGAAGCCAGGAAGGAGTACTTGGCGTTGCCGAGCGGAAGTCTTGATGGTCCTCGGTTCCGCGGATTTTCGATTGTCGGTGTCGGACTCGGGTCTCGGCACTGGGAGATCTTGGCGACATACTTCCATGTTGTTGTTCTTTTTCGACGGGATCGGGGCTTCAGGGTCTCGGTGGTGACGAAGTCCTTGGCGTATTTGTTCCATGACAAAGAACTTCGAGCTCCGACTTTGAAGTGTTGTCGAAGTAGCGGAAGTGGTCGATGCTACAAAATTAGTCTCCTCACAATCATCTTGATGCTCTCGAACGCAACAAATACGGAGTCGTGAAGTAGCGGTAACGCCAGACTGATTGTTCGGAGATAACTGTGTCGAAGGGGCCAAACTTAATGAAGTAGTAGCCTGCCAAAACGCGATAGCCACAGGAGAAGAAATGTGGTACTGTCGCATCTGGGCACGCACAGGCAGGAACAACAAGGGGCTTCAGCACACACTGGTGATAGCGAGCACCACACAATGGTGTGGAGGCAGAGTATGGTCAAGGTCAGGAAAGAAGAAAGCACTAGGAGGGTTCGCTGCATATGGTGGAAACGCACGCAGGTCGTGGCGTCGAGTTGTGTTGTGGGGTCGAAGGCGAGGTCGACGTAGAGCCAGCAGACGAGGAGGGGAGCGAGGCACTTGCTTCTCGCGGGAAGGAGGCCGAGAGGACCGCAGAAGAGCAAAGGAGGCGGCGACCGGAGATGCTCAAGGGGGTGGCAGGCTCGCAGGGGCGCTGACGGGGAGGGCCGGCGGCCGGAGACAGAGAGGGGAACCGGAGGAGGGCCAACGGGGGGAAAGCAGCGGCAGGGCGGTGCTGGACGTCCGCGGCCGAGGGCAGGGGCGACGACCGGCGACGAGGAGGCGCGGGCCGGCGAGGAGTACGGGCAGAGGCGCCATGTCCGGGGCGAGCTCGAAGGGGAGGGGTGGCCGCAGAGGAGGGCGCTGGACGGCAGGGTCGAGGCGGGGCCACGTCCGGAGAGAGGGAGGCGGGGCTTGCGGTCCTTGACGGCGGCGGAGGTGAGGACGGGAGGAGCGGGGCGCGATGGGGATCCGGCGGCGGCGGCGCACGCCTGGGAGGAAGGAGGAGGCGGGGGGGAAGAGGGCGGTGGGGAGGCGGAGTAGAGGCCAGCGGCGTCGCTCGCGAGGCAGAGAGGAAAGGGGAGGGACGGCGGTGGCGTCGGTGTTGCAGAGGGAGAGGACCGGCGGCGGCGGTTGCTGCGGTCAAGGGAAGGCGGCACGAGGTGGGGAGAAACGGGGAAGGGGGAGTTGGTCGCGGGCGAGATGGGAGGGGAGCGGGGGATGCGTCGGGTCTGGGTGGGGCCACGTGGGACCAGGCGGGGTGGGGCGCTGGCAAGTGGGGCCGCAGGGGAGAGGAGAGTGGGGGTTTGGGCAGGTGGGAAAAATATCAGGGTGGGGCCAGGCTGAGGTGGCGGCAGGTGAGGAGAGGGAGGGAGTTGGGGGTGAGGTGGCTAGCTGGGGTTGGCTGGAGGAGGAAGGAGAACTGAGGTGGCGAACCGTGAGTGGTGGAAGTGAGGTGGAGGCAGGGTGGGTAGAATAGGACTAGGTAGGAAAAGGGTTTAGGGGGGACTGGTTTTGTACTGGGGTGGCCGACTGGGTCGGATCGGTCCGGTACGGCTGCCCCAAAAAAAATATTTAAACATTTTATTTATTTTAAAACGGGACTTTTGAAAACCGGGGTAGACAAAACGAAATACACCGGAGACCCAGGTTTGAGTTGAATTAAAGACGGGATATTTAGAAAACAAAAATAGGTTTTTCCGAAAATATTTTTATGCGAACAAATGCAAGATGATGACGATGCTCCAATGCAAGGTGGCATGATGACATGAGCATGCGGTCATGATGATGCAATGCACTAAAACAACGCGATTTTCTAGTAGTGGTTTTTGCGGGACGCCACACACCTTGGCAGCTCGACATGGTGGGGAGCGACAGGAGGCGGCCAGGGAGAGCTGCGACTAGCGGAGAGGACGACGGTGGTCTACGGGGTCGGTGGCGGCGACCCGCGACGTCGCGGTGGTGGAGGGGCTGGCTCGATCTGGGCTTGTGCAGACTAGATCTAGGTCTGTGTGGGCCAGATCTAGGCCTGTGCGGGCTAGATCTGGGCCGGTTGGTCTTCCTAGGGTGACACGATAGTTGCAGCATGACCTAGGCCAGGCGGTCCTAGGTCGGGCGCACGCCTTGCAGGCCAGGTGGGTCTGCGGGCTGGGTGCGGTGATTGTTTTATTCCTGCTGAAAGGCCCGACCCTCTGCCTCGACCGTGTGGCCTGAAGCTGATCCGGGTAGGCTTGGATTCGGCGCCGGAGACCTCTGTTCTAGCGAGCCCGAGCTGGACAAATCCTGATCTGCTCCACGGGGGCCTGGTCTCTCCTCAGATGGGCAGCGGTCCGGTTGTCCCGGGTGACCTTGGTGGCGTTGGCGCTGCTGCTTGGTGGCAGGGATCTACGGTGGCGGCGGATCTAATGGTAGACAGAAGAGTAGGGACTAAGGTTAGCATTGAAGGTGACGGTGACACCCCTGCTGCAGTGTGGCCACGGGGCTTCACGAGCCTATCTTGGCTCGGTCAGGCCAGAGAGGTCCTGGTTTGCCCTGTTGTTACATTCGGTCGGCAATCGCCCTCCGGCGGTGGAGGTAGTTCCCTCCCTCATGCTACTATACCGCCGAACCTGCCGAAGTGTCTGCTTTTCGGTCGTATCAGCCTCACATCATGGATCACGGTGATACGACGATGGTGACTCAAGACCGAGGGGGCGTGTGCTGGTGGGTGGCGAGCTTGGCGGAGCAATTCGAAGCATCCGAGTGTGTGGTTTTTTGAGGGGTTGGGAGAAATCCTTGTCATCCTAACACCGACGCGGTGACGCCTATGGATGCCATTGTCCTTCTATAAGGGCGTCGGGTGTATCTCTTCCCCACATCTCGGAGCGTATCAGGGGAAACCCTAGGATTAGTCCGTCCAGTAGCGTCGTTGTCGTCGCCTTCCCTCTTGGGGGTGATTGCTTGGTACGCGACGCTTCGGAGCGCTAGGAGAATGGTGGAATTATCCGGAGGGCGCAACGGTGGAGGGTCATCCTTATTTTCGTCGAGCCACTGTTGTCGGCTTTGTTTTCTCTTCTTTTTCTTTTTCGTTTTCTCTATTTTTTCTTCGGGCGTTGTGCTGTCTGGCCCAACAGCTGTCTCAATTGGTTGCTATATTAATATGGCTGGGCAAAATCCTATTTCAAGCAAGCATAAGAGTTGAAGGAAACAAGCAAACATACAAGTGATAAAAAAACATGCAATCGTCCTTGAAGACACAAAATATCTTAACTAAAGAATACTAAGCTTATGAGCCAATCAAGAAAGAAAGAAAATTAATTAAAATACATGTAAGTGCTTTTCTCTTTTCCTTTCAAACCTCAAAAAGTGTTGCTACTGACCAG
Source organism: Avena longiglumis (assembly GCA_030063025.1). NCBI lineage: Eukaryota > Viridiplantae > Streptophyta > Magnoliopsida > Poales > Poaceae > Avena > Avena longiglumis. Next base: position 424,385,913 of record CP125974.1, on the reverse strand, counting down.
AGCTCGGTTTGCCAAAACCAATTTAGATTTACTTGATGCTCCCAAAGTGACACTAATGGCATGTTCAACGCCTCGTTGGGATACCCCAAGAGCAAGGTATGATGAGCATAGCAGCAAGTTTTCCCTCAGTAAGAAACCGAGGTTATCAAACCAGTAGGAGGAAGGAAACGACTCAAAGGTGTTGCTAGCAACTTGGAGACCTGCACAACACAAACTCAAGACTTTGACCCAACGAACATCGAGGTTGTCAATCACACTAGTTTTCTGTAACAAAGGATTAACTGTATGGTGTGGAAGGTAATGGTGGTTTGCAACAAGTAAACAGTAACAAATTACCAGGGTCCATAGTTCACTATAGGTGTTCTCCTTAGATAAACAAACATGGAATGCTGGGTAAACAAATTACAGTAGGGCAATTGACAGGACTGAGCAAGGCATAACAATGCAATACTAGACATTCATGATCCTATGAGATTCGATTGTGCAATACAACAAGATACATAGACCGCCATCCAACTGCATCTATGACTAGAAGTCCATATTTGGGTTATCATCTGAACCCCCTCCAGTATTAAGTTGCAAGCAACAGATAACTGCTTTAAGAAAAGTGTGTAAGGTAAACAATCCACTTGTTCCATGAACAAGAGACCGTTGTTTTCTCCCTAGTGGCAATAGCACATCTACAACCTTAGAGATTTCTATCACTTCCCTTAGATTAAATAGAGGCATGAACCCACTATCGAGCATAAATACCCCCTCTTGGAGTCACTAGCAACTACTCGGCCAAGGTAGCTACTAACAACGGAGAGCATGCAAGATCACAAACAACACAGACATGATAGAATCAATAAGACAAAACCATTAATCAATTTGACATAGTAATCTCAATATCCATTGGATCCCCGCAAACACAACATGCATGATTAGAAATAGATGAGATCTTGATCATGAACGGAGCTCACAAGGTCTAGACATGAAAGCACAAAGGAGGAGACACAACCATCTAGCTACTACATGGATCCGTAGTCCAAGGTGGAACTACTCACGCTTCATACCGAAGGCTGGCATGATGAAGAAGAAGGCCTCTAGGATGATCTCCCCTCCAGCAGGGTGCCGGGAAGAGCTTCAGATCCCCCCGATCTAGGGACGATGGTGGAGGCGGCTACAGACGGTTTCGTGGAATATTGATCGGGTACTTAGGGTTTAGGTGTCGGGGGATTCTTATAGGCGAAGAGGCGAGGCAGGAGGGCAGCCAGGGGGCCCACACCCTGCCCAGGAGCGGCCTAGGGTGGACCCTCGCCTGGGGGTGCAGACGCCCTATGGCTCCCCTCCGTCTCTCCTCTAGACTGCATGTTCTCCTCGGTAAAATATTGACTTTGGCTTTTGTCCCGCCCAATTCCGAGAATATTGATTTTCTGCCTTTTTGGAACCAAAAACAAAAGAAAACAGGCAACTGGCACTGTGGCATCTTGTTAATAGGTTAGTACCAGAAAACATATAAAAACACCTCAAAATGTAGACAGAGCAAAGTAGATAGTAAACAAGCATGGAACATAAAAAATTATAGGTATGTTTCCGACGTATCAGACACCAATACTAATCAACAAGATCAATCATATAATGGAGATTGCAAACTAAAATAATATGTGCAAAAAGTAAATGATGAAACTTCTCATTAATATTCCATAAAGACACTCACACCAAGGGATACATAGATAACCAACTAAAGGAGAGATACTTCCATAATGCAAACCATCCTATATGATAGCTTCTCTATTCATGATATGACTCTACTAAAAAGGTAAAAAGATGAAAGGTAATGATGTGATACTGCGGCACTCCCCCAAGCTTGGGACAAGCCAAGGGGATGCCAAAACCTGGTGAAAAATTACTCCTTTGATGGTGGTGGTGTTTTGTTCAGGGTGAGGAAACCCTCCAGCATCTTACGAAGCCTGTTATTCTCCTCTTGAAGCATATCCACCTTTCTCCTTAGGGCTTGGTACTTATCACAAAACTCATCAGTGGCTTGAAGGGCTTCCACTGCCTCAGGGCATGAACTGAAGTCTGGAACGGAGGTCATCATCCCCTGCATATTATGAGAAAAAGCACGTCCAGTGTTAATTTCCCCAACCAAAGTGGGTTTTCTCGCCCTTGATCTTGTGGCAGTTTTTACCTTCATGCTTGCGGACAAGTTATTTACTTCCTCCTCGATGCTCCAATCCATGTCTTCGCGCCTAGCTGCGATCCTTTCTTCTTCCACGGGTTTCTTGCCCTTGTCATTGGCGGAGACCATTGTGCCTATAAACTTGAGAATATTTCCCGATAGAAACAGATCGAAAAGAAACCATGACGAGAACACGATATACGAACCTCGGGGGATTCGGGTGATTATATATTATGATGTTTTACGACATAAGGAAAGTACTAGGCAAAAACGGGACGGAGACGGGCTCCGGGGTGGTCACACCCCTGGTGACACGGCCAGGTGGGGTCGTGCCACCGGGAGGTGTGGGCCACCCGAGCTCCGTTTCATTCCCTATTTCGACTTGTAACCTTCCATATAGAATAAAAAATGCAAAAATAAAAAAATAAAAGTTTTTCGCGAACCTTTAATTTTCAGCACTTTTATTTTACCTATTCGAAGACGGAATATGCATGTTATGGAGTTTGGTCTCTAATAAATTCTTTTGGACTCACCATTTGAATAACATCAACATCTTCATTATAAGAGTCTCCAGAGATATAATGTTTTAGCCTTCAAACATTCTTCATCTCCTTATATCATTGCCTCCCAATGCTTAAAAATTCCTTTCTTACAAAGCTCAACACAATCCTCATTAGCAACATTAGTGTAAACAAAAACAATAAACCTTTGGGTTCAAATTTCAACTGAAAACCATCAAAACATAAGCTATTGTAGCAACTCCCTTCAAAATCCCAAAAATAATTTAAAAGGAAATCGATTCAAGAGGCAAACGAAAATAATGGCACAAATCTATCAAAGCAGACCAGTAGGTAAATATTGATTTTTTCGAAAATCTTATGTTGCTCAAATCAAAAAATTCAAAACTAACAAAAGTTGGATAACAACTTGGGTTACAAGCACAGAAAATTACAACTCCATCCGATGTACGGAGATTTTTCACGAAATTTGACAATGCAGCTCAAAAAATTGTTACAGGACAACAACTTCTCACAACTCACCTACTTCTCAAAAGAGGCTGATCTTGACACAAAAACCAAACAAAAAGGATAAGGAGAGGTTATTACATAGGTAATAACTTCCAAGACTCAAAAACTGAAAGCAAACTAAAATGGGTTGTCTCCCAAAAGCTCTTTCTATATAGCCATTAAGATGGGCATGAAGCAAATATCCAACACATTTAAGTCTACCCCACTTCCTATGCAAGGGAGTTTTGTAAGAAAACAAATTATTGAAGCAAAAGGCTACTAGAATAGGAAGACAAAACAAGTGTAACTTCAAAGCTTTCAATATAAAGAGGGGAAACTTAATATTATTGAGATGCATAAAACCATATTTCCCTCTCTCATAATAACTTTCAGTAGCACTTTGAACAAAGTTAACAATATAACTGTCACAAGAAACATTCTTATCATTAGAATGAGCATACTTAAAATCATCAAAAAGAGGTTTAAGGTCATAAACTGGATCAATAGAAGCAAGTTGCTTAAGTCTAAAATCCTCATTAGGCAAATCATTTTCATAAGGAGCTTTAGCAAATTTGGAAAAATTAAACTCATAAGATTCTCCATCCAACTTAGTTAAAAATTTCTCCTTCTTACAATCTATAATAGCTCCACAAGTGTTCATAAAAGGTCTACCAAAAATGATAGTATAAGTTTTACTAGCTGCTGAACCAAGTACTAGAAAATCAGCAGGATACTTGATCTTACCACAAAGAACTTCCACATCTCTTACAATACCAATGGGACAAATGGTTTATTTATTAGCAAGGTGAATTACCACATCAATGTCCTCAAGTTCACAAGGACCAATTTCATGCATAATTTCTCTGTAAAGCTCATAAGGAATATCACTAGAACTTGCACCAATATCACATAAACCATAATAGCAATGATCACCAATTCTAACAGAAAGCACATGGACACTATCTTTTATAGCTTTACTAGGATGAGAGACAATATTAGAAGCATATTCACAAAAGATAATGTGCCTATCTTATACATTCTTAGTGACAAGATCTTTCACAATGGCCACTACAGGTTCAATATTTATTTGTTCATCAGGTTCTACAGCTTTCATTGTACTTTTGCTAACCACATTAGCTATAATAGAATGTTCCTTTACCTTAGCAGGGAAAGGGATTTTCTCAATATAAGGTTCAGGAAAAATATGATCAATGGTAATAAACTTTAGTATTTCTAGTAGGAACATGATTAACAACATCTTTATAAGGTGCATGGTACTTGTTCCACTCCTCCTTGGGAATTTCAATATAAGAGGCAAAGGCCTTAAAACAATTTACAACAACTTGAGAATCTAGACCATACTCAGTACTAATATCATGAAAGTCATCAGTTCCCATAAAAGATTTAATGCATTCATAATCATAATTTATACCTGACTTTCTTCCTTTGTCATTCTCCCATGCTTCAGTGTTTTCTTGAATACGGTCTAGAAGATCCCATTTAGCTTCTTCCTTCATACATGTGAATGATCCAGCACAAGAAGCATCTAATAAATCTTTATCATGAAGAGAAAGCCTTGCATAAAACTTATAAATAATAATATTATTAGGGAGTTTATGAATAGGACATTTTAGCATCAGTAACTTCAATCTCCCCCAAGCTTGGGATGTACTCTCTACATCACGAGGCCAAAAGTTATATATTTGATTTATATCCTCATGAATCTCAATGGGAGGATAGAATTTATAATAAAAGAGAGGTACAATTTCCTCCCATTCCATAGATTGTCCATTCTTCGGCAGCTTAGACCATTCTTCAGCTCTTCCTTTCAATGATATAGAGAGTAACTTCTTCTTAGCTTGTTCCGTTGTGATACCTACACACTTAAACAACCCGCATAATTCATGGATAGAAAGCAAGTGATCACCAGGATGGACAGTTCCATCTCCAAAATAAAAATTATCCATAACACGATCAACAATTCGTGTGGGTATCTTAAAAGGATCTATCTCAGCAGGTGGTGGTACATCTACTACCTTAGTAGTGGTAGTAGCTTTTCCAAATAGGAAACCAAGTGGGTTATCCATATTGGAAACAAAGTAACAAACAAAAATAAAAGCAATACTTACAGTAGAAGTTTCATTTACCAGTTCCACTCTTCAATAGTGCTTCACTCCCCGGCGGCGCCAGAAAATAGTCTTGATGACCCACAAGTATAGGGGGTGTATCATAGTACTTTCGATAAATAGGATTGTCGATCCCAACGAGGAGCAGAAGGTGCTGACTAGTGGTACTGGCTCAAGAATTCACTATAAATACTAGCAAACCGATTTGTAGGTTTTTTTTTGATAATACAAGGAAATAAAGTACAAGTAAATAAAAGACAGTAAGAATAATTGCAGAAAGTGGCCCAATCCTTTCTTAGCAAAGGACAAGCCGGTTGTGTTACTTATGAGGACCAAACGTTCTCGAGGACACATGGGAATACTGTCAAGTGCTTTTGCTTCATATAGTTGATTAATCTTATTTGGTTGGATAAGTGTCGTGTGGTTAAACATATGCTAATGTACCGACCTTACTTGGACTAAAACATACTTGTGATTAAACCCCTTGCAAGCATCCGCAACTACAAGAAAGTAATTAGGATAAAAACCTAACCACAACATTAAACTCTGAGATCCTACACTCCCTTGTGCAAAGGTTTCCTAACAGGGGTTTAGGTTTCTGTTACTCCGGCAACCCCACAATTAGTAGCCAAATACACAATGCATTCCCCTAGGCCCATAAATGGTGAAGTATCATGTAGTCGACTTTCACATGATACCACAAGAAGAATAGCACCACAACTTAAATATCAAACCATTGAATAATACTCAACACAATTCCACTACTAACAACATGACTTCTCCCATGTCCTCAAGAACTAAACGAACTACTCATGAGACATCATATGGATCAACATCAGGGATGATATGATGATGAATAACATCTGAACATAAACAATAATTTAATGGTTCCACTCACAAGCATCAACTAAAAAAGTAATCAACACTGGGAAAGTTTCCCCTAAGAACTATGCAAGATTCAACACAATTGTTACAGCAGGATGGAGTGGTGATGATGGTGCTGATGGAGATGGTGGTGTGGATGATGATGAAGATGATGATCCCAATGAAGTCTAGCTTGATGATGGTGTTGATGGTGACGATCTCCCCTCTCCAGGAAGGAATTTCCCTGGAAGAAATCTGTCTGTCGGAGAGCTCTTTCTCTCTCTGTAGTTTCTGCCCCGCAGAGGCGGCAGAATCTTTCTATGATCGCTCCCCGAACATTAGTGTTTCGGGAGGAAGATATAGGCGAAGGGGCAAAGCAGGAGGTGGGCTAGGGTGGCCACACCCCTGGTGGCGCGGCCCATGGTGGCCCGCGCCTGGGGGGTGTGGGCCCCCTATGGCCCATCTCTGCCTCCCCTTCTGGCTTCCTTTGTCTTCTAGAAAAATATGATTTCCATATATTTTTCTGGAATTTTCTGATCTTCGCGAAAATTGCATCTAAACACCGCTTTTTTCATCAAAATCCTGACTCCGGCAGTTCATCCTCCAAAAGTCATCCAACATGCAAAAATAGATGAAATAACATAAGTAACACCTCTTAATATGAAAATATATCAATGAATTGCAGTAAATTATGATATAGAATAGTGATGCAAAATGGTCGTATCAATACTCTTTACTCGTTCCGTGATATGACATCCCTTATGACCTAGTAACATGCTTGCAAGCCAATTGAATGACATTCACCGAGAGGGCCCAGAGTATATCTATCTGTCATATGGATGGACAAATCCCACTCTTGATCCATGTGCCTCAACACATACTTTTAGAATACCTAATGCCATCTTTATAACCACCCAGTTATGAAGTGGTGTTTGATGTCATCAAAGCATTCATCCGGTGATGGTGATTAACATGATCGCATGGTCGAAGGATTAGGTTACTATGCATTTGAAAGCTTGTAGCAAACGAACTCTAAATAACTTGATCTTACGCTACGCTTACTATAGGAGTGTGTCCATCATATCATTCTCCTAATGACATGATCTTATTATTAATAACATCCAATGTCGATAATCAGGAAACCATGATCATCTATTAATCAATAAGCTAGTTTTAACAAGAGGATTTACTAGGGACTTCTTTTATGTTTACAAAACACACAAGTATTATTGTTTTTGGTTAATACAATTATAGCATGAGATGTAAACATTTATCATAAACACAAAGATATAATAATAACCATTTTATTATTGCCTCTTGGGCATATCTCCAACATCTAAGTTAGATGTTGTTTGTATCGTTGTATTCCGAATGCTATTCGGTAAACTTTGTTGTATTATATTGTTGTATTCTGAATGATGTTTAGTATTTTTGTATCATGTTATTTGATATTGCTGATATAATCAAGATTTTTAGTATTTTTTTATTATCAAATTATGGTTAATGGCATTCAGGAAGACTCGAACGCCACTACAACTTATCTTATTGATGGCGTTAAACAAAACGCCACTAGTAGCTAACGTAATACTGGCATTCGCCATGATCGCGATCACTATCTGGTACCAGTGGCGTGAAGTTAGTGGCATGTAGGTTCAACGCCACGAATCCCCTTTTCCGAACGCTGCCACTAGGCCTTTTCCTACTAGTGGTTAGGGTCAATGTCATTTGTTTGGCCACAACACAGGGAGCTGGAGAAAATGCTAGGTCAGTGTAGCGGATTGGAATTACACTATTGTCTTGGGATTTTATTGGGATTACAGGGGTTCAACCCGGTCTGATACCATCCCGCCGAATGGCTCATTCGGTTTTCCTAGGATTGTTGAAATGGATCGGTATCATCCCGACCCGCCCTGTAATCCATGCTAATACCTCTCAACCAAACGAGGCCTTGAGTAGGGTTGAAAGCGGCAAACACATAAGCTCGCGAAAGCAAAATGTAGTTCAAACTAGAATAATTTTGTCGAAAAAATTTCAACTAGATTAACAAAGTTTGCCTACTAAACAGGGTGGATCAAGTGTCGCTTTGCAACCCTAGGCTTAGGTGTACTACTAAAAAATAACAACGCAAACAGTGACTCAGGAGTACCTATCTTGTAGGATTTTGTTGCTCGGGTAGGAATAAACTTTAAATAATTTTGGCTAAAAAAACACCCTTTTAATAAGGCAATAAAAAAGATTGCATGCATCAGTTGACGGGGAGACCGTGGCCATGGCTCCATTTTGAAAAAATAAAAAGGACAGCCACCTAGGGAGGTCACTATCCCCATCAAGGTTTTGGTTCTCGATCTAAAAAAAACTCGAGGGTGGTCAGGATTTGTGGTTATCATGGTTATCGAAAAATCCCGGCCGGTTATTGGACGAATTTTAAAATCAAATTTTGTATTCCTCCGTATGACAACTTATGGAGGAATTTTATTAAAATTCAAAATTTTCAAAAATAATCAAAATTTTGGGATTTTTGTCCAGTAAACCGGTTTCCCAAGGGTGCTCGGGATATCCGGTTACCAACCGGTAACCAGATTTCCCGACCAATAAGAAAAACGTTTATCTCCATACGACAAGTGGCATGCTATGTGGATTCTTATTCACATGGGTGACTCTCCATGCACCATTTGTCGCGTTCCAAGAGATCCCCTCGCCAGATGGTACGACTAAATTTGTTTGGAGTCCTTCTTTTGTATATACAATTTTTTGTTTAACTGGTTGTCCAAATCATGATTCATTTTAACAGATTTGTTCCTCGTGCTAATATCTTTGAAACTAGTGCTCATGTTATATATTTTGATATAGTTTATGGAAAATATTTTTCTGCCAAGAGGATAGCTGCGTCCTTATCCCTCTTGTCCATCATACAATAAGCTATTTCGAGATTTGTTCATGTCTACTTGGTGGTTTTATTCATCAAAGGTGTACATAGGTTATGTTTTTAATAAGATTCTTTTGTCTAGGTACATTCTAGTAGCACGGTACACACAATGCACATGCATTGCTTCCACTTTTCATTGAAATGTGCTTATTTGTCTTCATGTTAGTGCACTATACATACCATGTACATGCATGTTGGGAATTGATATTTGTATTTATGGTGTTGCCTCACTGCCATGTTGGATAATCCTTTTGCCTAATGCTAAAATAAGCTCATGCATAACAAAACACAATACTACAATAGTGCACATGTGACATATAACACATCCATTGTGCGCGTAATTTTTACAACCCGTGTCAAGATTATTACTAACTTTAGTTGGTAATATATGGTCTGGCATATATGTAAGTACAGATAAGCATGTTCAAAGTCCTGGTTAATTATAAGACACGAGGCTATGCTGACACATCCTAGGAGACACTATTATCATTTTTGTTCTCTAGTGATTTTTCATGTTGCTTGCAAGTTGCCATATTGACACAGTACTTGCAACACATGAGCTCTAATCACTTATTACCGGTCACTTATTTGTTTGACATCTCAATGTGGTTACATGCTAGCACATATCTCTAGGAACAAGGGGACGGTTGATGAAAGGGGAGCACCTATCCCCCTGGAAGCAAATCCACACTCATAATTTATTTGTCTTGCCTTGAGTGTAGTATTTGCATTGTTCTAGGTTTGCATAGTGTTTGTGTGCCCCGCCTTTTCGCTGCATTGTGTTTGGATGTTATGTTTGGAGTATATTCTTTATCCATCCTTCCACTCCCTTGTTCGTGGATACTGGCTGAGGTGTTGCACGATAAGAACTTTGACGAGTTCGTAGGATCGGACGTGATCTAAGACTACAGTGTCCCGATGCGCTGCATCAATTTTCACATCTACGCTTCTAGTGGTAATTCTCGTTTCCTTTTACCCTGGCTAGATCTTTGGAGCACTACATAGAAATGTTTTTGTTTATCTCTATGTGGCTCAACACAAAGGTCATAAAGGATTATGCAGGATGGTACTTGAGGCTATGGAAGATCAAGGTCCGTGGATTTGGCACAATTTCTTCAGTATGGTAGGATTTCACAATGACATCAACATGTTGCAGTGCTCGAATGTGTTCGCGAAACTTGCTAAAGGTCATGCCAGCTTGTAACTATGATATCAATGGCCACTAATACACCAAGGGATACTACCTAGCATATGGAATCTATCCAAGACAATCAATATTTGTGAAGACAGACTCAAACCATATATTATGTAAGGAAAAGATCTTGGTTTGCTCTCTGCCAGAAGTCTTGTAGGAGGAATGTTGAGCGGGCATTTGGTGTAGTGTTTGAGTTGCTCTTGTCTGGAACATCTCTCTTACCTGATCGAAAGATCAGATGTGAGAGTTCATGAAATGAATACATTTGTGATCGTGCACAACATGATCACTTGGATTGAGCATGCTAGTCGAGTGCTTGATAGTGAACTGTGTCACCTGTAAGGTCCTCTTGTTGATCACTAGGTGCCAGTCAAGATTGTTGCTTTCATGCCATGTGTCAAGAAATCCGGGATGCAAATACTCATCACCAACTACAAAACGATATAGTAGATCATATTTGCGGATGCTCAAATGAAATGCCTAGTTTTACATGTTCAAAGTTATGGATCAGAACTTGTAGATTATCTTATTGAGCATGCCTTTTTAAGATTTTATTTTTAATTGTATAATCAAACTTGCTAAAAATATGGTTATATTTGTGAATCAAAATGTTTGGGGACGTACCGAGGACATGTGCCAGTCGTGTGCCCGGGACAGCATCGGCACCCCCATTAGGCTTTGTTCGGTTCCTGCGGAAGTAATCCCCATGTGGAACAAACCCTCAGGCCTTGTTCGGTTAATCCTCTTCAGAGGTGGATTGGAATGTGTTGGAGAGGATTAGAGGGGATTTTGACTTAGATCGGATCTAATCCACTTCAATCCATGTCAATCCCTTTCAATACCCAAGAAACCGAACAAGGCCCCAGAGGATTTGGGTGATCCCCTCACGTCACACAAACCCCATTAATCCACTTCCCTAAACCCCTGGTGACCCCTGCATGACTTTAGATCGTTCGGTTACTCCCCAGGGAATAGCAGCTAATGCCCACGATCTACTTTAATGCAAGATCGTTTATGTACGTACAGCTTTGTTGAAACATTCAGACATAACAAACACAAATTTTAGTCAACGTCAGTTTCTCACCACACCACGGCTATAGCCCCTCCCGGCCTAGGCCAGGGCCAGATCAGGCCCAAGATCCGCCGCCAGCCGGCATGCCACACCACATCGTGTAGCTTCCTGGCCACATCGATGCTCCGCCACTCTACCTCCCAACGCATGGACTCACCGACTCGCAGCACTGCGACCCAATCTAAGTTGCTTCTCCGTGCGAAGGAGTGCGGAGCTCACCGTTACACCTTCGGCAGGCCGGGCGTGCTTGTCGTAACACCTAGGGGGTGTGCTTGCCCTAACCTCTTCGATGTTGTATGCTTCAGCAACATCCTGGAAAATTTCCAATAGGAATCTAGTTATTGCAAAGTTGTACAAGGTCTTCAAAATAAACATTCTTTTTAGAAAACAGACCACATCTCAGCTCTCGCTTGAAGCTCAACACAACCCATTAACAGTATACAGTTCATCTAGTAATAATATCTTTGCTCATGAGTTTTGACAAGAAAAAATGAGTAAGGCGTATCCAACTATTTTACATACAAATAAAAACATTTATATAAAAGGGCAAGGTAACTGTTGCGGCTCACAAGGAGTCAACAATGAGAAGTTCCCTAGAGGAAAGGTTCAACGGGGAAGGGAGAATTAATTCTCTGGAAATTTGTCATTCCTTCGCTTCTTTGTTGTGTATATACATGATACTGTTAGAGTTGTAATATTGATACGTATATGTGATGGTGTAGTACACCACCATATACGTATCCTCCTTGTATACGCCACGCTAGGGGCTCTTCCTAGCAATACTTAACACGTACACAACCGGCCGAGAGGGCTCACGGTTGTTCTCCCAAAAGTTTACATGGTATCAGAGGCCCTCCTCCTCCACATCTCTAGCCGCCATCGCTGCTAGCGCTCATTGCGCCGCGTCGCCAGGATCTCCCAGGATTTGAAGAACAGGACCAGGATTTTTCACCGCCGCTCCCTCTTCCCTTCGCGGCTGCCCCTCTACATCCCCACGATCCTACACCACCAAAACCCCACAAAACCCTAGATCCGATCGTGTTGCCTCTCTAGCAGTCTGATCGTTCCCGTTCTATTCTTTCTTCTACACCGCTCATTCCAAGAATCATGACGACGTCGTCCTCCAACTCCACACCGGGGTCGTCCACCATTGGTGCCCCACCCGCCATGAAGCTTACTCGTGAGAATTTCCGCTATTGTCAGACACGGGCTCTCCCTACCCTACGTGTTGCTCGCGTCATGGGTCTCCTAGAGGGGACCGATCGGGCTCCGCCGGAAAAGATTGAAGCTGAATATGACAATCATAAAAAGTTCTCTATTCCAAATCCAACCTACAATGAGTGGATCATCAAGGATCAGCAAGTGGTCAGTTTCCTTTTCAATTCCCTGTCTGAGGATGTTCTTCCACATGTTTTCGGCCTCCAGCATGCTGTTGATGTGTGGCGTGCTCTGCATGACATGTACGCCATGCAATCCAAGTCTTGGGTGTCTACACTTCGAGGATCTCTTACCAATACAAAAAAGCTCGACATGACTGCACAACAGTACGTTACCAAGATGAAAGGTTTTGCCTCTGAACTTGTTGTTGTTGGGAAGCCTGTTGATGATTATGAGTTGAAGGATTACATCTTGAATGGCCTTGATGGCTCGTTCAACAATCTTGTTGCTGCCATTAATGTTGTTCCCTCCACCTCTCTCAATGATATGTGTGATCAGCTTCTAGCCTGTGAAAATCGGGATGCCATGCTACTTGCTACTGGACAGGCGCCAGGAAATTTTACATCTTCTATTAACGCTGCCTCTCGCCGTCCCCCACGCCCACAACCACCTACACATCCCCCACCATATCAGCCTCCACCCTATCAGCCTCCATCTTACACGCCACCACCCCATCCATACACGCCACCACCACAGCCATACACTCCTCCATATACATATCTGACCCAAACCCACACACCTCCACCATACATGCCTCCTACATATCCCACACATCCCTAATACTTCATGCCTCCCACCTACTATCCCTACATGCCACCACCAATGCGTCCTACAAACACACCATACCGCTCGTCAACCCCTCCACCGCAACCTGCTCCTCCTCGTCCTGATCAGCCGCGGCGGCCCAAAGGGGGGCGCAAAAATCGTGGCCACATTGCCACACCATTCCAGGAGGGAGTTTTTTGTCAGATTTGTAAGAAAGAGGGTCATGCTACTGGAGACTGTTGGTGGCGCTATGGTGATGATGATGATGATGCTCCCAATGATCATAGCAAAGGTGCCTATGGCGTTGACACTAACTGGTACATGGACACTGGTGCCACAAATCCTGTAGCAGGACAGCTCAACGAGCTTCGGATTCATGAGAATTATCAAGGCCGCGATCATGTTCATGCTGCTAGTGGGCAAGGTATGGAAATTGCTAACATTGGTCATTCTGTTTTGCACACCCCGCATAGTTCGTTGCACCTTAACAATATTCTTCATATTCCTAGTTCATCCATGAATTTACTTTCTGCCCCCACAAAATTTCCCTAGACAATAATGCCTTTATTGAAATTCACCCCTTCTTTTTCTTGATTAAGGATCAGGCCACACAGAAAATCATGTTTAGAGGTCCTTGCTCCGGTGGACTCTACCCCCTTGTTCCTGTCTCCACCGGCCCATCATTCAAGCGTGCACTTTTCACCATCAAGCCTTCATCCTCTACCTGGCATCGTCGTCTAGGGCACCCTTCATCCTTTACTGTTCAGCAAAAAATTAGGAAAAATAATATGTCCCATACACCAGACACAAACTCTTATGTATGTGATCCCTGCCAACAGGCTAAGAGTCAACAGTTGCCCTACCCTGTGTCATCCAGTGTATCCACTGTTCCATTGGAACAGAATTTTCTGATGTATGGGGACCTGCTCCCTTATCTGTAGGGAAACATGCCTATTATGTGAGTTTCATTAATGATTATAGCAAGTTTACATGGATTTATTTGCTTAAAAAAAGGTCAGATGTGTATCAAGTGTTCCTTGATTTCCAAAAATATGTTGAACGCAAATTTGATAAGAAAATCATCACAATGCAAACCGACTGGGGAGGTGAATATGAAAAACTTCACGGTTTCTTTCAGCACGTAGGCATCACTCATCATGTCTCATGTCCTCATGCCCATCAACAAAATGGCTCGGCTGAACGTAAACATCACCATATTGTTGAAGTTGGGCTTGCGCTTCTGGCTAATGCATCTATGTCTCTCAAGTTTTGGGATGATGCTTTCATTACTGCCACTTTTCTTATCAATTTGCTTCCCTCAAAGGTCATTGATTTCATGACACCCACTGAAAAATTGCTTCAAGTAAAACCCAACTATGAACCACTACGTGTCTTTGGCTACGCTTGTTGGCCCAATCTTCGTCCATACAACACACGTAAACTCTCTTTTCGTTCCAAACAATGTGTTTTTCTTGGCTATAGTACCTTGCATAAAGGAGTTAAATGTCTGGATGTCACTACCGGACGGGTTTATGTCTCTCGTGCTGTTGTATTTGATGAAAATGTCTTTCCTTTTTCATCCCTACATCCTAATGTCGGTCGCCGTCTTCATGAAGAAATCCTTTTTCTTCCTTCAGACCACACTCATTTGCATTCTGATGATAGGGGTGTGCACACTAATGACCAGTCTTTGCAGATTGTTCCTCCTATTGTCCCTCTGCAGGTTCCTCCTCAAGTGGTACATGAACAAGAATCATCAAATTCTGAGCAAAATTCTGCAAACAGCAGTTCAAACAGTACATGCAATAACAGCACACAAGAGGAAGAAAGGACAAACAAGATGAGCGCTGATCCCGGAGCTGATTCCTGCCAGCGATCTTCTTCAGATCGCGTGCGCGCGGTGTCTCGAGCCACGTCGCGGTCGCTGTCGCCTGATCCGCACCAACGAGCGCCTGACAGTATCCAGGTGGGGCACACCAATCCCGGGCCAGGTCCCGCTCGTGCGACCCTCACCAACGCCAAGTCGACACGCCACCCGGGTCGCCTGTCGCATCGCCACCAGGCCCGCATGCGTCGCTGTCACCGGACCCGCCCCTGTCGTCGTCAATGTTGTCCCCCGCGACAGCGGACACGGAAGAAGATGCGCTGTTGTCCCCTGCGACAGCTGATGTTTCACCGGATCTGGGTGCAGTATCCTCTGTGGATACTCCTACTCCTCGTATTCAGACACGCCTACAAAGAGGTATTAAACAGCCAAAAACTCGGAATGATGGTACTATTCCCTGGTGCCTTTTAGCAGCTACAGGAGAACCAACGAATTTAAAGGATGCCTTGGCAGATACAAATTGGAACAACGCCATGCAAGAAGAATACAATGCTCTCATTGCCAACAACACCTGGCATCTTGTGCCCCAAGATCCAATAAGAATATTATTGACCGTAAGTGGGTTTACCGTATCAAGAAAAATGCTGATGGTTCAATTGAAAGGTACAAGGCACGTCTGGTTGAAAAAGGATTTAAACAACGCTATGGTATAGACTATGAGGATACTTTTAGTCTTGTTCTTAAGGCTGCTACCATCAAACTTGTTTTATCTATAGCAGTTTCTCGAGATTGGAGTCTCGGGCAGCTAGATGTTAAGAACGCGTTTCTACATGGTGTTCTGGAAGAGGAGGTTTATATGAAACAACCACCAGGTTTTGAGTCTTCCTCTGCTCCAATACACGTGTGCAAACTTGACAAAGCTCTATATAGTTTGAAACAGGCTCCTCGTGCTTGGTACTCTCGCTTAAGCTCCAAGCTTTATACCCTTGGTTTCATACCTTTCAAGGCTGATACATCCTTATTCTTTTCAACAAGTCAGGTATCACTATGTTCCTACTTATTTATGTGGATGATATTGTTGTGACAAGCTCCTCAGATCAGGCTATCTCTGCACTTCTTCATAATCTCAGTTCAGATTTTGCACTTAAGGATCTTGGAGAGTTGCATTTCTTTTTAGGACTTGAGGCTCACAGACAGTCCAATGGCTTGCTCCTGAATCTGGAAAAATATGCTTCATATTTGATTGCTCGTGTGGGTATGAGTTCTTGCACGCCTTGCCCAACACCGATACATTGACTTTGACGGATGGCTCTCCTCTTGGTCCTGATGATATGACAAACTACATGAGTGTTGTAGGTGGGCTCTAGTATTTAACATTGACTAGACCAGATATATCTTTTTCAGTAAACAAGGTTTGTCAATATCTTCATGCTCCCACAACTACACATTGGACTGCGGTAAAACGGATCTTAAGGTATATACAAGGCACAAGAAAGGTTGGTCTAACCTTTCAAAAATCGTGTTCAACTCTTCTTAGTGCCTTTTCAGATGCAGACTGGGCAGATGATCTTGATGACAGGCGCTCTACCGGTGGATTTGCAATATTTTTTGGTCCCAACCTCATATCCTGGAGTGCCAGGAAACAACCTACAGTGTCCAGGTCAAGCACTGAGGCTGAATATAAAGCACTTGCAAATGCCACGGCTGAGCTTATATGGGTATCACTGACAAGAGAACTTGGAGTAACACTCAAGGAAAAACCATGTCTCTGGTGTGATAATCTTGGTGTCACCTACCTGTCTGCTAATCCAGTTTTTCATGCTCGTACCAAACACATTGAATTGATTTTTATTTTGTTAGAGAACGAGTTGAAAATAAGTTACTTGATGTCAGGTTTATATCTAGCAAGCATCAGATTGCAGATGGCTTCATCAAAGTGTTGTGTTTCAAGAAATTAGATGAGTTTAAGCGTAATCTAAACCTCTCCCAGGTCTAGATTAAGGGGGTGTTAGAGTTGTAATATTGATACGTATATATGATGGTGTAGTACACCACCATATACGTATCCTCCTTGTATACGCCACGCTAGGGGCTTTTTCTAGCAATACTTAACACATACATAACCGGCGGAGAGGGCTCACGGTTGTTCTCCCAAAAGTTTACAGATACATTACAAACCATTATATCGATTAGGAGTAAGAGCAAGGACATATAAGAAAATGCGGGAAAGGAGACGAGAATGAGGAGAAGAAAGAGAGACCTACCGATGTGAGGACTCTGTAGGAACACATGAGGTGGATTCATGTGGTCGATGGATCAGCTGATGAATCCTTGGTTTGCCCATGTCACATCGTTTTTTACCTCATCAAGCATCAGAAACCACCTTCAAAATGAACTGTATAGGCCAACCGGGCAGAGTAGCATCCAGACGCCGTCCCTCTACAAGTCACTAAGTCACGAACATCATGTTGCAAGATGGTCTCGGAAACGGCAGCCCAGAGAATTTTTCTGGTGCAGCGGTGGTAGAAGAGTCAGCCACTTTTATTAAACAAATGATCTTCAATAATTGAATTCATGACCAGGCCGATAGAAGTTAGCGACACAAAATATCATCTAAACTCTAAACTCTGAAGACAAGAGTCAATGAATATATGCGCCTTGTAAACTCTACCAACTAGTATTAGATGCTGAAATTTGAGCAACTTTACAGGCTGCAATTAGAGTTACCTCAGCTACAAAGGATCCATGACTGATCATAATAATGCCAGACCATCAAAAATTGTAAGAGTGGATTACCATCATCTTGGCACCACAAAATTCGAGATGCCTTACATTGAATATATTGCATGACTTCTCCCAAAAGATGGCATTCATCTGGTACCAGTTCCCCAAGGTCCAGTTGAAGTCCATGTGAATGTCGATTGCCGTGGGGATGCACTGGACGCCCCTGCTGATCCATATCAAGCATGGCTAGAACGCCTGCATATCGCAAAATCTAGAGGAGTGTACGACTGGTGCTAAACTAGAATCTAGAGGAGTGTATGACTGGTGCTAAACTAAAATCATATAGCATCTAATGGAAATAATATATGTACTTTTTTTAGTTTGCAAGAATAAAAGTATATGTACATTAGCACATATTTCTTGAAATATGATGACTGGTATCTAATCTTTGAAGTATGTAATGCATTGTAACAATATGACTATACAAGTGCGAGCTACAAGTAAAAGGTGCATCAGGACCTAACACTAAACAATTACATCAATAATTACGAAGTCCAAGTCAAGATCTGAATACAAAAATAAAGATCCAAATAAAGACTATGGTACACAAGGCAACTAGCCAAAACCGGATTGCAAGACAAATGGCACCGGTAAAACTACAATTAGTACTTAGCACCAGATTAGGCCACATTCCCTGTCGGGTGGGGCTAACCGAACAAGGCCTGGAGCCGGTGAGAGAGGCGATGCTGAGACCTAGCGGGATTAGCGCTCGGGTCCTGCTTCTCTAACTCCTCTGGATGGACGGCACAACGAGAGTCCGCGCTGCCACTGCGGAAAAACAGATAAGGCAAACTCTGCCCGCAAGACGCCGGTCCCTGCCTCCTCTGTCGAGCCGCTCCAACGGCGGAAGGGGTGGGTACCCCGGGCTTCGGCCTGTAGTTAGGGTTGGCCTAGTGCTTCCTTGAGGTGCGGCTTCCGTGGAAGAGACCGCGTCGCGTCGAAATAATCTGCCCCTATTCTTCATCCATCTCGACGTCACTTCAAACAGTGGCGTTGGGGGATAGGTGGCCTAGTGTTCTCGCCGATATCTAGATCCGATGAGATTCGTGTCTGGTGATCGATGTTCGTCTCTCCCGCGGGTGGTGGTCACGTCGGCTGCTGCGGTAGTGTTTGTCGTCTTGCAGCTATGTGCGTGGAAGACGGAAGGCCACGGCGTTTCTCTTCTTCGACTGCGTCGGATGAAGATAACGGTGTCGGGATCTGGAGACCACGGGGAAGATCCCCGGCCGACGTGCGACAAAGCCTTGGGCTCTTCCCTTGCGACAACTCAGTTCATCGGCTCGAAAGCATCCTTGTATGCGATGTTGCTCTCCCAGATCTAGGTATAACGGTTGTTCGCCTCTTTTTCCAGCGCTACCATGGTGACGACGGAGGACCATGGATGACGGTTCGGCGAGGCACAAGTTTCTGTAAGGGTGAAATTGTAATTTTATTTGCGAGATTATTTGTGCAAAGTTGCTTGTCAAGCTTGTTTGTCTTAGGTGTTGATCATATATGTAATCTCTGGATTGTCTATTGAAATATATGGTTATTTTTAAAAAATCTTCTCCGGATGGATGCGGGAGCGAGGTAACGGGCGAGTAGTTGGAATTTGGAAGTCATGGCTCGGTTGTCCACATATGAACTATGGATACCAGGTTGTGGACGACCTAAAAAATTTAAACCCCACGAGCCGTTGGGAAGTTTTTTTTCTCCATCATCGTCTAAATTGTTTTGGACGTCAGTAAGCCTATGTAAATCCGGTTTAACTGGTTTAGTCGGTTTAGACTAGTTCAAAATTTTATACTAACTATAAAATTTAGATTTCACTTATGAAGAAAAATGAACTAGAATGCAGCTGGTCGATTTGTCCGGTTTAACCAGTTTCGATTTTTACACAGGCTTAGACGTCGGTATACACGAGCCACTAGAGGTGCTCTTAGGCGTAAAAACAGCTGCCGCTAGAACCCGTATCGAAGACACACTTATAAAATACTGAAAGAGATGTAGCGATGGCGGTTGAGCACAGAGTATTTAGGCGGTCCATGATTAATTTCAGAATATAAATCATGATAACAACAGCTACAATCACGTGAACCTCTAACATAATAGTTGTATTGATCAACATGAACAGTAGCAGACTATACGCACTAACAGCCATAGTAAAACAACAGATCTTATGACGGTGTACGTACTGATCGGTTGTCGATGTAGTCGCTGTTGGTGCAGTAGCCTGACGAAGAAGTCGGCGTTGAAGACGACACACACGAGGTCCGGCTTGACGACCGAGAAGACGCGCCGTGATGACGAACTTGAGCAGTCGCGTGGAGCGCTTCCTAAAAACCTTATTCGCCCTCTCCCGTATAGGATCGCAAAGGCGAGTGATTCCGGAGACCTACTCTTCCGACCGTCGGTGCACGCCGGCAAGCGGGATGGAGTAGACTACGGTGGCGGCGCAAGAAGAGAGGATGGAAAAACCCTAGATTGGTTTGGTGTCGTTTGTTGTGGAAGCCGAACAGGCGTTTATATAGAGCGGCTCAGAAATCCCGTACAGGACACGAAGTGGACCAAGCCCACGTCGCGCACGTTCGGGTCGGTTACAGATAGCCCACGATCCGGGAACGACCCGAATCCGCTAACTATTGACACGTCTGTCTAACCGTACACATTTTCCTGAGCAGCAAAATAAAGCTCGGCTCGGCGAGATTCCCGCAACCCGCGGCCCGTGTGCGCGCGTCGTGACGAGACGAGGCAAGCGTGCGTGCGATCTGCGGCGTCGTCAGAGGAGGAGCGCGCGTGTAGCTCTCTTATTGTCACTCACTTACAAATTGGTGCAACACTCCTTCAACTTTCCATGTGGGACTAAACTTTAGCTCCCACAGCTCTTGCCATACACATGTGAGCTGCCACCAACTTGGGCCAAATCACATATGGGCTTCCACATACATGGACTTTGAGATTTAGAAAAAATTTGAAATCACACATGGGTCTAATGATTTAGCCCATTATTTCTAACAATCCCCTACAAGATATCAAATGCCCATTTGAAGATTTGCCAATCCTCGCTACTTGTTTATATACCAGTGTTTTAGCAAAGACTGTTAAGTTGAACTTCCGCCTAGAATCTTGAACTACGTCTATCAACAACTTAAACAATGGACGGACCTTAAATTGCAAGTTTGGTACCAATAGATTTCACTCAAAATCATAACTAGTACCTGGCTGCCAGTAGCCTACCCCGCGGGTTGGAGCATATGCGTCATGCTCCCTGGTCTCTTCATGAGTATACTAGAGATCACCCAAGTCTCATAGACCGCGACGTTTACAGTCGAGCTCATATAGGTGTGTTCTTTCAAGAATGCCCTGTAGAACGACATCTTTGCTAATTAAAGTCAACAGAAACACATTAAGGCATGTTGCCAACCTGCCTTACAGATTATGAGAGTTATGCATCTTCACATAGAGAGGGTTACAAAATACTCTCCTCGGTTCACCCACTAGCTTGTTCTTCCCAGGTCCTAATTCACGGGATCTCCGATCACATAGGTTGGGTTAGGGTTACCACTAGGTGTGACATCCATGGGTCTCAACCTCATCTCCCTCGATGCACTTTCTATCACATTTCATGATAGTCCCTTTATAAAGGGATCTGCTAGGTTTTTGGCTGTTTAAATATACGTAACAGTTATTACTCCGGAGTTTCTCAATTTCCTGACAGACTTCAAACGTCTCTTCACGTGTCTTGATGACTTCGCGTTATCCTTAGATGTTCACTTTGACAATAACAGTTTGGTTGTCACAATTTAAAAGTATTGCCGGCACAGATTTCTCAACCACAGGCAAGTCCATCAAGAGCTCACGCAGCCATTCTGACTCAATAGTGGTTGTGTCTAAAGCAGTAAGCTCTGCTTCCATAGTTGACCTCGTCAATATGGTATGTCTACGGGATCTCCATGAGACTGCACTACCTCCAAGGGTAAACACATACCCGCTCGTGGCGTAAAGTTCATCAACGTCAGAGATTCAGTTAGAATCACCATATCCTTCAAGCACAGCAGGGTGCCCTGAATAGTAAATCCCATAACTCATTGTACCACATAGATAGCGCATGACCCTTTTAAGTGCATGCCAATGATCAATACCCGGGTTAGACATGAACCTACTCAACTTTCTCACGGCAAAAGAGATATTAGGTCTTGTAGTGCTTGCTAAGTACATGAGAGAACCAACGACTTGTGAATATTTCAGCTGATCTGTTGGTTCCTTCTTATTCTTTTGTAATTTCAAACTGGGATCATAAGGTGTTGGAGAAGTCTTGCCATCAGTAAAGACAAATCGGCTCAAGACCTTCTCAACATAATGAGATTGCGTTAAAGTAATCTCATTCTCGTTCTTAATAAGCTTGATGTTCAGAATCACATCAGCCTCTCCCAGATCTTTCATATCAAAACTCTTTGACAGAAAATACTTGACTTTATTTATCACTTTCATGTTTGTACCAAAGATCAGAATGTCATCCATGTACAAACATAATATAAAGCTATCGCCCCCACCATGGCGATAGTAAACACACCTATCAGCCTCATTAATGACAAAGCCAGCAGAAAGTAGAGTTCTGTCAAACTTCTCATGTCATTGCTTAGGTACTTGTTTCAGGCCATATAAAGATTTTAATAACTTACACACCTTTGTCTCTTCACCTTTTACCACAAACCCATCCGGCTGATCCATATAGATCTCCTCTTCCAACTCTCCGTTAAGGAAAGTTGTCTTCACGTCCATTTGATGAACGATAAGACCATAAGTGACAGCCAGAGACAGTAGTACTCGAATGGTGGTCAGTCTAGCGACAGGTGAATATGTGTCAAAGTAATCTTTACCTTCTTTCTGTGTGTAGCCCTTAGCTACAAGCCGCGCCTTGTACTTCTCAATAGTACCATCAGGCCTTAGCTTCTTCTTGAACACCCATTTACAACCCACAGGTTTACAACCATAGGGTCGTTCTGATAATTCCCAAGTTCCATTAGAAAGAATCGAGTCCATCTCATTTTGGACAGCTTCTTTTCAATCATCTGCATCAGGAGATGCATATGCCTCTGCAATGGATCTGGGAGTATCGTCCACAAGGTACACGATGAAATCATTACCAAAGGATTTTGCAATCCTCTGTTTGTTACTCCTCGTGAGAGGTTCATCGTCATCCTTCTCAAGGACTTACTCATGTGGTTGTTCAGAATTCTCAATAGATGCACTAGATTTAGGAAGTATTTCAGAAGAAATTCTACAAATGCTATACATATCTTTCATAGGAAAAATATTCTCAAAGAATGTTGCATCACGAGATTCTATTATAGTATCAACACGCATATCAGGTACCTCGGATTTAACCACTAGAAATCTATAGCCTACACTCCATGAAGCATATCCTAGAAAGATACAATCCACTGTCTTAGGTCCGAGCTTGCGTTTCTTGGGAATCGGTATGTTGACCTTTGCCAAACACCCCCAAGTGCGCAAATACGAAAGTGATGGTTTTCTCCTAGCCCACTCCTCATAAGGGGTATTTTCTTTATTCTTGTTAGGAACTTTATTTAGGACATGACATGAAGTCAACAAAGCCTCCCCCACCATGCCTTTGATAAACCAGCAGTGGCTAACATGGAATTCACCAAGTCAGTTAGCGTGCGGTTTTTCCTCTCGGCAACCCCGTTAGATTGGGGAGAGTAGGGAGGCGTCCTCTCATGAATAATTCCGTGTTCCTGACAGAATTCTTCAAATATTTTGGGAAATACTCACCACCACGATCCGACCTAAGACGCTTGAGCTTTCTCTCTAGTTGATTTTCAACTTTGGCCTTATAGATTTTAAAGTAGTCTAAAGCCTCATCTTTAGTTTGCAACAAGTAAACATAGCAGAATTTAGTAGCATCATCTATCAACGTCATGAAATATCTCTTTTCACCTTTTGTCAACACACCATTCATCTCGCATAGATCATAATGTATGAGTTCTAGAGGTGCCAAGTTTCTCTCCTCGGCAGCCTTGTGAGGCTTTCGAGGTTGCTTTGATTGCACACAACTGTGGCACTTAGAACCTTTGGCAATAGTGAAATTCGGAATTAAACTCATACTGGACATCCGAGACATCAAACCAAAATTAATGTGACATAAACGAGAATGTCAAACACTGGTATCATCATTAACATCACCACAAATATGATTCACGGATTTATTACAAAACTCTGAAAGTGAAAACCGGAACAAGCCTCCGAACTTATAATCTTTACCAATAAATTGTCCATGTTTTGAAACAACGACTTTATTGGACTCTAACACAACCTTAAACCCATCTCTACACAGAAGAGAGCCACTGGCGAGATTCTTGTTCATAGTAGGGACATACTGCACGTTCCTCAGCTGCACAATCTTTTCGCAAGTAAACTTCAGATCCACCGTGTCAATACCACGAACAGAAGCATGTGATCCATTCTCCATTAGGACGGCTGAATCCCGAGCGACCTGATAAGAAGTGAACATAGAGATGTCAGCACACACATGAACATTATCACCCATATCAATCCACCAACATGGTGATTGAAATACTGGAAGAATAGTAAATAAATTACCGTACCCATCAGTGTTGCTAGCGGTCACGACGTTGACAATCTTCCCACCTTTCCCTCTACGATCTGCACGATCTGGGCAGTCCTTAGAAAAGTGGCCGAGCTCTCCACATGAATAACAATTTAGCTCGGCCTTGTTCAGCTTCTTCTTCTTGAATGTTGTAGTCTTTTCAGACTTGTTGAACGAGGGCTTATAGTTCCCTTTGTTCTTGCCGAAGGTCTTCTTTTGCGCCATATAGGCGCTATACTGACCCTCGCCTCCTCTCTCAGCAGTGTCCTTAGCCCGAGCCTTCTCCTCAACATCAAGATACGCTATCAGGTTTTCAACCGATATCTCATGTCTCTTGTGTTTGAGAGTTGTGGCGAAGTTCCTCCACGAAGAAGGCAACTTTACAATAATGCATCCAGCCACAAACTTGTCAAGTAAGATACACTTGAGGATTTCAAGCTCCTTGGCAAAGCACTGTATCTCATGAGCTTGCTCAACTACAGAACGGTTGTTAACCATCCTATAATCATGAAAGTTCTCCATGATGTACAGCTCACTTCCAGCATCTGCTACACCGAATTTAGCGTCCAGTGCCTCCCAGAGCTCTTTTCCATCTTTGATGTGCATATACACATCAAATAGTTTGTTGTCAAGAACACTCAGAACGCATCCCACAAAGGCAAGATTGGTTTCCTTGAACTTGTTTTGAACCTCGTCAGATGTAGTTCCTTCAGGTAAACCCTCACTAGCCTCGAATACTTTCAAAGCTTGCAGCCACATAGTGGTTTTATACTGCCACCTCTTAAAATGAACACCGGTAAACTTTTTCGGCTTCATAGCATCCGCCAAGTGTCCCATGGTTAATTCAGAAAATTGCCTATAATAAGGTTTTTGGATTGTTGGAATATTAGGCATAATTTCCATGATTAATTCCAGAATATAAATTATGACAACAACAACTACAATCACGTGAACCTCTAACATAGTAGATGTATTGATCAACATAAACAGTAGCAGACTATACGCACTAACAGCCGTAGTAAAACAACAGATTTTATGACAGTGTACGTACTGATCGATTGTCGATGTAGTCGCTGTTGGTGCAGTAGTCTGACGAAGAAGTCGGCGTTGAAGACGACGCGAAGGTGCGGCAGCGACCCGTGAAGACGCTACCGTGATGACGAACTTGAGCGATTCTGAGCGCTTCCCAAAAACCTTATTCGTCCTCTCCCGTACAGGATCGTAAAGACGAGTGGTTTCGGAGACCTGCTCTCCCGACCGCCGGTGCATACTGGCAAGCGGGATGGAGTAGAGATGCAAGCAGAGAGGATGGCAAAACCTAGATTGGTTTGTTGTCGTTCATTGTGGAAGCCGAGCAGGCGTTTATATAGAGCGGCTCGGAAATCCCGTACAGGACACGAAGTGGACCAAGCCCACGTCGCGCATGTTCGGGTCGGTTATAGATAGCCCACGATCCGGGAGCGACCCAAATCCGCTAACTATTGACACGTCTGTCTAACCGTACATATTTTTCTAAGCAGCAAAATAAAGCTCGGCTCGACGAGATTGACTAGGACGTTTATAGGCAAAGTTGTTCCCAACCGAGCTCATATACGAGTAGCAAAGTCAAGTCGGAGGGAGTAGTTTTGCCCCGGCGCCGCAGTACAGAAAACAGCAGCCCAGCTATGGCCAGCGCCGCGCCAAACTCCCCACCGCGACGCTTTTCTTTCAGGGAACCACGGCGCCCGCCCACCACCCATATAAGCTCGCGTCCTTGTCATCTCAATGCCACCCACCGACGCACCAACAACCCAACATCGCAAGCGCTACTGATACTCGGCACGGTCTCACATGATGCACTTCGCGCTCGGAGGCACCGCGGGGAAGAGCAAGGCCGCGCACGCCCGGTCGGCGAGCCAGCCGTCCCACTGCCACTGCCAGTGCCACCACGTCCACACGCGCCTCGACGCCGGCATCCGCGCGCTCGGGGCGTGGTCGGCCTCCGCCACGTGCTCCGGCGTCAGTGACGGGCCTTCGGGGCTCGCGCGCGTCGACTCCGTCCTGGCCGTGCTCGCCGAGTTCCTTGCTCTGCCGCAGGCGCAGGCGGCGGTGACACTCTGCGATGCTGCTCCCGCGTTAGACCGGATCCTCGACGGCTTCCTGGCTCTCGCCGACGCGTACGGCTCGTTCGAGCAGGCCCTGCTCGCGCTCAAGCAGAGCGTCTCGGAGCTCCGGGCGGGCGTCCGGCGCGGGGACGGTGCCACGGTCGCCGCGTCGCTCCGGGCACGCAAGCGCGCGGAAAAGGAGCTGTGCCACCTCGCCACCGCGCTGCGACGCGCCTCGAGGCACACCATGCTGGCGCCGGCGGATGCCGCGGGCGGCGAGGTCACAGGCGTGGTGGCGGAGGTGGCCGCGGCCGCGGCGTCGGCGTCGGAGGCTATCTTTATGAGGTGCGCGGCAATGTCCCCGGACGTGTCAGCAATACTGCAGCAGACTGTGCATTCTAACGCATGGCTTGCGAGGCTACGGGTCCTGCACGCGGCCACGAAGACAGTGTCACTGCCAGAGCCGGCGACGGTGGTGGCGGACTTGGAGAGGTTGGAGGAACGCATTGGCGAGCTCGAGAGCGGGAGCGAGAAGGTGTTCAGGAGTCTGCTGCAGACGAGAGTGTTACGATCCCACTCGATATTGCCACTACTAGATAAAGGATAACAGAAATTGGGGTAATTCTGGGTACAATGATCTAGTAGGGAAGAAAGAGGATACACGAGAGAAAAGAGAACATGAGGAAGGAGACAGTCCGCCCTTGTCAGGGTTCTCCGGTTCAGGTTCAGGTTCTTCGACGCCCCGTCTGTTAGCCCCCGATCTTATTTAAGTATAGTCGCTCTTTGTTCTGCCCATGGACCTTGGGCCCAACAGCGGAAGCAACCAGGTGCAGCAGCCCAGACGGTCCATGACAGAGAGTTTCACTCCTCAACATACATAACACCTTGTAGTTGTAGCCAAAGATTTTAGAGGAGGAAATAGAGAATTTTTATTTTTGCGGCTAGAGGAAATACAGAATATATATGTACTATGTAGAGTTGCAAGTGTTCGGTTTGGCACTCTCACTAAATTATGCTTCGTGGCGGGTGCACGTGATTATTTCACATCGTTTACTCTACTCCATGAGGTATATATGCTCCAACAACAGGCAAAGTCTCACGAGTGCTTCCAAAGAACTTGACGACCGTTTGCTTAAAGTTTGTCATTAACATATAACCATGCTGACTGAAAGCTCACTATATACACAGGCTACATACTAGAATTTGTAGTTACGTCTATCTCAAATTTCACTTTTTTTTTGTTAAAATAAAACCGATGCAAAAGATTCGCCTCATCTCATTAATTAAGGAGAGTTAACAAGGACTTGAGAGGAAAAAAATGGCCAACAATGTCCAACACCAGTAGGCAAAAGCCCAATTCTTTATCACTTCAATCTTGATATAGGCCATGATTACCTAAGGTATTTGTGATCTTATCGTGAGAGACGCGCGCGTTCCTTTCATCCATAACCCCCAAGTGACCAACATCATATTGGAGGACAATGCCCTTTGGCGGGAGAAGGAAGAACACGATTCTTTGATTGAAGGGAAAGCCGACCAATCACACAATTGTACACAAAATTTATGGCTATATAAATTATAAATAAGAATTTATTTTAGATTAATCACCGGGTGCTCACAGGGGAGAGGGAAAAGGACAAATTGGCCATGCTTTTTAACATAGGCAGTCCCAAAAAAAAATTTGCTTAGAAGAGAGCAGGTCTCATGATATTATGTGCATGATTGAAACATGCATAGACCAATGCGTCACCGATGACACGAACCAATGCGTCTCATGATACATTAGGCTTGTTAAACACTTGAGCGTATAGTAATAGCACTAAAGCATTGCATACTCATACTCGTGTCCTAAAACACCGCAACCGCTGGTATCTTTGGTCCTGCCGTGCTGCTCGTTTGTCCAGCCAAACATTACCCCAACAGAGCGTCAGAGTGTGCTGGATCATCCACATTTTATTGCCCGATATCTTGCTGGATAGGACTAGTACATCTTTAGAGAATGTGGACTTCCTTAGATTAGTGGTAGAGATCACGCAAGTGGTGCTAGATTATTATACCCAACCCAAACCTGGTTTGGCGGCTCCTTTCACAAGCGTGGTTTTGGCCGCACGTTCTCGTGAAAACAGAGGCGAGGCCCCAACAAAACCGGACACATCCCCTCTCTAGCTTTTTCTTCTTTTGGCGATCGTTCACTTCTAACCACTGGATGGAGCCGCGGACAGCCTGGATCGGGGAGGGTGAATCTGCAGTTCATGCAAAGATGGTTCTAAACCTTTTCAAAACGTGTTTATTCGTATTATTTCCTCTTACGAGCCGAGGTACTTTCCCTTGGCTGGTACCGGCGTGACAGGGGCCAAGATCAGCTGCATATGGATCCAGGGCACCTCTTGATAAGTCTGAACATTTCAGACAAAAATGAGTGCATTTATACCGAATATAACTCCGCTATAGCATAAATTCTCAAGATTTTATAAGCACGTCACGGCAATATCAAAGAAGACGGCTATTGTGTAAATACCAAATATAACTCCGCTGTAGCATAAGTTCTCAACGCTTGAACTACTTCTTGATATGATTATCCATAAGCACTTATTAAACACGGAATTGTTCTCTATTATAAACGTGGTCGAAAAGTCCAACTCCAAAACCCAGACCGGAGTGTACTATTACCAGCAGTTTGGCCGTCACGCCGAACTACAAAAAACAGCAGCACCAACTACAAGTGGCAGCCATTTCTTCTCCAACTATATTCCTTGTGCAACCCATCAACCTCAGCCACGCACTACCAATATTTATAGCCTCCGTGGTTGCTATCCGAGCATCATCACTCACGAACGCATCAACAAACCAACGAGCAGACCAGCACCCATCACAGACAGACACAGGATGTACCTAGCGGGGAAGAAGACCACGGCGGTACACGCCCGGTCAGTCAGCCTGCCGCACGAGCATTCGCATCCCGTGCTGGCCTACCTCGACGACAGCATCCGCACGCTCAGGTCATGGTCGGCCAGAGCTTCCGGTCAGGCCTCCGGCATCGCCCTCGTCGATGCCGTCCTGGCAGCACTCGGCGACCTCCTGGCGCTGCCGCAGGCTGTGGCAGCCCTCCATAACGCGGCTGCCTGTGACCAAATCCTCGACAGGTTCCTTGCCCTCGCTGACGCCTACGGCACGTTCCAATCGGCGCTTATCACGCTGAAGCAGAGCGTCGCGGACCTGCAGGTCGGCACTATGCGCGGGGACGGCGTGATGGTCGCTGCATCGCTCCATGCACATAGGCGGACCGAGAAGGAACTGCACCGCCTCATCGCCACTATGCGACACGCCACCAGATGCACTCTGGCGGCGTCGAGGGCTCAAGACAACGACGTGATCGGAATCGTGGCAAAGGTGGCTGCTGCCACTGCGGAAGCGTCAGAGGCCATCTTCATGGAGTGTGCAGCAATGTTGCCTGAACTCGTGCCTGCAATAGCCCATGCTTCAAACAAGTGGCTGGCCAGGCTGAGTATCAGGCACGAAGCCAGGAAGACAGCGCTGGCGGAACTGGAGAGGTTGGAGAAGCTAGAGGAATGCATCGATGGGCTGGAGATCGGGAGTGACAAGGTTTTCAGGGGTCTGCTGCAGTCTAGAGTTTCACTTCTGAACATCAACACCCCATTCTGACTCATGTTAACTCTGTATAAAAAAAGTTACCAATAGGGGAATGATAGCTCCATTGGCTATACGTTGTTAGGTAGGTGAGACTCCCGGTTTATTTGAGTATGCCTCAGTTGGCTTCACACTGGAAGCATCAGCCACCAGGCCAGCGCCCGGTTCTCATGTTGACTCTGTATGACAGTACTAGATTTTAGATGAGGAAACAACTCACAGAAGAATGTACTAGCAGCATGTGTTGGATAACCATGGCACAGCATATATAGTTTCAGTTCTTGGTATTTGATTATTGCGCAGAATCGACTCACTTCACGTCAAATTAAACTTGAGCCACCAAAGACTGATGGAGTGATGGTAGCACCAAAGACTGATGGAGTGATGGTAGAGGCTGATTCATCTTAGCAGCGTAACCAGATCACATCCAGACATTGAAGTTCAGTGGTAATAGCTTTGCCACTGAATTGCTAGACTGACAAGTGAAATACTGCTAACTGTGCAAACCTGACCTGCGGGTTTCTTTTCTCCAGGAAAAGTTCCAGTTTGTTCGTAGGCTCCATGGTAATCCTCTCGAGAGAAACATAGATATCATGATTCACATCCCTGATGAGCTACTTAGGCTCTGAACTCACAGTAACAATGACGAACTCGTTCATTAGGTAAACCGGCTTCAGTTCAGACCATCTCCGCAGAAAACCAGTAGTCTATAACTAGTCATAGAAAGAGTCAAATTCCTTGCCCAAGGCTTTTCTCCGAAGTATTAAAGAGCATGAAAATCTTAGGAGCTAACAAGAATTAGATGCACTGCTTTTCCTTAGTAGAGTATAGAATACTCCAATGGAGCAGCTGAAAGTATCACTACCGCACACTAGCCAAGGTATTCTTTAACGGTGCATGGATAGGACACAACACAAAAGCCCTCCAACAAACGTAGTACAGTATAGAATGAAAATACACGTACACCATTTAATGCAAATCAGGACCACATGTTACTGTCCTATATCTTGCTGGATAGGACTAGTACATCTTTAGAGAATGTGGACTTCCTTAGACAAGTGGTGCTAGATTATACCCAACCTAAACCTGGTTTGGTGGCTCCTTTCACAGGCGCGGTTTTGGCCGCACGTTCTCGTGAAAACAGACGCATCCCCCTCTAACCACTCGATGGAGCCGCGGACAGCCTGGATAGAGGAGGGTGAATCTGTCTTCTTATTCTGCAGTTCATGCAAAGATTGTTCTGAACAAAGACGTACTACTAGTAGCTAAACCTTTTCAAAACGTGTCTATTCGTATTATTTCCTCTTACGAGCCGAGCTACTGCTCCCTTGGTCTGGTTCCGGCGCGACAGGGGCCACATGATCAGCTGCAAATGGATCCAGGGCACCTCTTGATAAGTCTGAACATTTCGGACCAAAATGAGTGCATTCATCCCAAATATAACTCCGCTGTAGCATAAGTTCACAAGATTTTATAAGCACGTCACGGCTATTGTGTCAATATCAAAGATGACGACCCTTATGGGTCATCAGAGGGAGTACTTACGCAGGGACTAGACTACTCATGGTACTCATCTCGTCGGTTCAACGCTTGAACTACTTCTTGATATGATTATCCATAAGCACTTAATAAGCAGGGAGTTGTTCTCTATTATAAACGTGGTCAAAAAGTCCAACTCCAAAGCCCAGACCGGAGCGTACTATTACCAGCAGTTTGGCCGTCATGCCGAACTACCAAAAAACAGCAGCACCAACTACAAGTGGCAGCCATTTCTTCTCCAGCTATATTCCTTGTACAACCCATCACCTCAGCCACGCACTACTAATATTTATAGCCTCCTTCGTTGCAATCCGAGCATCATCACTCACGAATGCATCAACAAACCAACGAGCAAACCAGCACCCATCACAGACACAGGATGCACCTAGCGGGGAAGACCACGGCGGTACATGCCCGGTCAGTCAGCCTGCCACACGAGCATTCGCATCCCGTGCTGGCCTACCTCGACGACAGCATCCGCATGCTCAGGTCATGGTCGGCCGGAGCTTCCGGTCAGGCCTCCGGCATCGCCCTCGTCGATGCCGTCCTGGCAGCACTCGGCGAACTCCTGGCGCTGCCGCAGGCTGTGGCATCCCTCCATAACGCGGCTTCCTGTGACCAAATCCTCGAAGGGTTCCTTGCCCTCGCTGACGCCTACGGCACGTTCCAATCGGCGCTCATCACCCTGAAGCAAAGCGTCGCGGACCTGCAGGTCGGCACTAGGCGCGGGGACGGCGTGATGGTCACTGCAGCGCTCCATGCACACAGACGAACAGAAAAGGAATTGTCCCACCTCATTGCCACAATGCGACATGCCACCAAATGCACTCTTGCGGCGTCGAGGGCTCGAGACAACGACGTGATTGGAATTGTGGCAAAGGTGGCTGCCGCCACTGCGGAAGCGTCGGAGGCCATCTTCATGGAGTGTTCAGCAATGTTACCGGAACTCGTGCCCACAATAGCCCATACTTCAAACAAGTGGCTGGCCAGGCTGAGCATCAGGCACGACGCCAGGAAGACAGCACTGGCGGAACTGGAGAGGTTGGAGAAGCTAGAGGAATGCATCGATGGGCTGGAGGCTGGGAGCGAGAAGGTTTTCAGAAAACTGCTGCAGTCTAGAGTTTCACTTCTGAACATCAACAACCCCTTCTAACTCAGTGTTGATTCTGTATAGCAGTACTACTGTACTAGTACTAGGTTTTAGATGAGGAAACAACTCACGGAAGAATGTACTAGCAGCATGTGTTGGATAACCATGACACAGCATATATTGTTTCTGTTCTTCTTAGTATCTGATTATTGCACATAATCAATACCCTTCATGTCAAATTAAACTTGAGCTACCAAAGACTTGGAGTGATGGTAGAGGCTGTTTCATCTTAGCAGCGTAACCAGATCACATCCAAACATTGGTAATAGTTTGGCCACAGTCCAAATTCACAAGTTAAATTGTAGATAATGAACTACTAGACTGACAACTGAAAATACTGCTAATTGTGCAAACCTGCAGGTTTCTTCTATCCAGGAAAAGCTGCAGTTTGTTCGTAGGCTCCATGGTAGTCCTCTCAAGAGAAACATAGATATCATGATTCACATCCCTGATGAGCTCCTTAAGCTCTGAACTCTGCAGTAACAATGACGAACTCGTTCATTAGGTTCTGTACACCGGCTTCAGTTCAGACCATCTCCACAGAAAACCAGTAGTCTATAACTATTCATAGAAGAGTCAAATTCCTTACCCAAGGCTTTCCTCAGTCCTCACAAGTATTACTGTACATCTGTTTGATGACAACTTGCCATGTTAAGTACTACCTCCGTTTCAAAATATAAGATGTTTTAGCAATAGCTTACTAAAACATCTTATATTTTGGAACGGAGCTAGTACTATAACTTAGACAGGAAGAAAGAATCATCAAGCTAGAGGGATAAGGGGAAGTAGATGCACACGAGGCCTTCTTTGAAGAACATGAAAATCTGGGACCTAACAAGAATTAGATGAACCACTTTTCCTTAGTACAATATAGTATACTCTACTGGAGCAGCTGAAAGTATCACTACCGCAAGCACTAGCAATACAAAAGCCCTCCAACAAACGTAGTGGAGTATAGAATGAAAATACACGTACACCATATAATGCAACTCAGGTTCCATCTGAGAAAATTACAGGTGGCTAACAACTTAATCAGGACTTTTCAGTTTCAGAATAACCCGGGAGAAACATGATGCGGATGTCAAAAACCCAAATAAATATCATGCCAACAGCTTTCCTTACTTGCATCTATATAGTTACCCCATAACAATACTGACCTAGGTATAATCTAAAATAATCCTAGGCCTAAGCTAGCATTTTGCAAACAACTGATGCCCCTCATTAGGCCTGAAAAATAAAGTCAACACGAGCAAGCAAGCAAGCCCACACAACTGAGGAAAATAGCATCACTTGAATAAAACCTACCAAATTTAGTAGACAATATACGGGCCTTCCAAACTGTTTTCATCAGAATAAAGATACATTCTGGTGAACTAAGTGCTACGGAACTTTTTCTATTTGCTTCTATGGTAAATTTCTGCAATACGGCTACATTCTTTGTGCAAAACGACAAGAGAATCAGCATGCTATAGCATCGAGCAAAGGAACTCTAATAGGTAGTACTAAATTGTTCTCAGTTATGTGCAACCAAAATATAAGCCACCTTTAAACATGAGGAAACATTATTTTCTGATTGAGATAGTGTCACGCAGTTCTGGTCACTACACCTTTTTTTGGCGCCTGGCACTACTACTACATTTTCTTTCTGGTCATTTTATTCCATTCTACAAGTATTACTGTTGCTGTGCCATTTAAGCTTTTGGCAGCATCTCTAATCATGCCGAGAACTCAAACAACATAGTGTGCTTATACTTTGCACCAGGCTGAACTACCACAGAGGGGAAATTGGGCTGGTTGATGGCATCGGGGAACCCCTGGGTTTCCAAGCATACTCCGGCATGCTTCCCATAAACAGCTCCACCTTTCCCGGTGATGCCATCCACATAGTTGGCGGTATAGAACTGCATGCCAGGCGCATCGGTCCAAAGGTCCAGCGTCCGTGAGCTCGATGTGTCCTTCAGCTTGGCTGCGTGCTTCAGGCCATCCTTCTCATCGCCCGAGTCCAGCACATAGTTATGGTCGTACCCTCCAGGAACATCGTTGATGCGGTCCCCGATCTTGCGCTCTGTGGTGAAATCGAAGGGCGTGTCCTGGACAGGCATTATTTCTCCAGTGGGAATTGTGTTCTCATCAACTGGAGTGATGTGTTTTCCCCAGATCTGGATCAAATGATCCAAGATGTTGCCCGAGTTGTGGCCTGCAAGGTTCCAGTAAGTATGTTGTGCCAAGCTGATAGGGGTGGCTTTGTTAGCTGGTATAGCTTCCATGTCAAGTCTTAGAGTGGTGGCCTCAGGAAGAGAATAAATTGCTCGGATAGTTACATCACCAGGGTAACCTGAAAGGTATAAAACGATTCATGCTTGAATAGGCAGACTTATGCATGGGGATTTGGCAGTGGAAACAAAGATGTTAGTGACATTACCCTCTTCGCCATCTTTGCTGTCATATTTAAAGGTGATTGATGGGTACTCGCCACCTTTACGCTCGACGACATCCCACACAACCTTGTCAAACCCCTTCAATCCACCTGCAATTTACAAATTCAGCAACAAGACACATTATGTCTTGCAGTTAAGTCACATGAACCCTACCAATTATAATGCAATGATTTAAAGGTAGAGCATAAAATTTGTAGATTTCTTTTCCCAACATGTCAAAATATTTATATGATTGGTTCTTCTGTGGTACTATGATATTAAGAGTACATATATTGCAATCTGTTGGACGTTTCTATCTGTGGTACTGGGTACTCAGTTGTGAACTTGCGATTATATCATCACATAATAATTTTTTCAAATCACTAATATAATTAATAATTATGTTATGTTCCGTAACAACTGACTAGTCTAAAGAAGCCTCAGAGACGTATAGCTCCAGTGTCACATACAGATAAAGCAAAGTATACGCCTTGTCAAAACTAACCACGTGAAATTTATGAAACCATACCATGAAGGCTATTCGGTCCATTGTTGGTAGGCAATGAATACTCAACTCCATTCAGATCAAACTTCCCATTCTTGATCCTATTCGCAACTCGGCCAACTATGCAACCAAAATAAGGTGCCATGCCCTTCTACAAAACAGAAAAGAAGAAAGAGAAAGTCTATGTTAGCAACCACAGGAAACCCTTTGAAACAAGTTAAAGGGAAATTTAACATAATCAGATAGATCCTTGATACTTCAAAATATCATATACATATGGTTAGTAGATACCTAAGATGAGTATCATCATTGGGCTTTGGAGTGTGGAATGACTAGCATCAACGTTTACACCCTCTTTGATTGTAGGATTAAGAATCATAGGAATTTTTTCTCTGACAACTACGGCAGGCATCTAATCCTAAAAGGAAGGTTCTACGTTTTTTCTGTGGTGCAATCAAATAAAAACTTCTATTGCTTGTGTTTCTGATTCCTACAAGACTTAACATGCCATAACATATTGCAGAGAGTTAAACTGAAATGTACAACCTACAATATTTTCAAATAGAAGAACAGTTTAGATCTCAGACCTGACGACAAATCTAAGAATCTTGTATTTGAGGAACCGGCGACTTTTGGTATAAGGACAACAATGATTCAGAATCAAAACACTTATATCCATATTAGGACAGCATTGACTTGCATCCAGTTTAACCAGAAATACATGTACTCATTGACAGGGTGCAGAAAATTTCAGTGACATAAACTGAACAAATCTTGATTTTTGATAGTTCTCATTGCCATAAAGCCTAAAACTGGACCAAAATCCATAAATATCCCTTTCTCGAGAGGAATTCAGCTCACTCATAGCAACTCTATATCAGGACACTTACACCTATATCAGGACATTGTTGACTTGCACCCAGTTCACCCAGTAATACATGTACTTATTGATAGAGTGCAGAAATTTTCAGTGACATAAAAACTGAACGAAACTTGGTTTTTTATAGTTCTCATTGCCATAAAGCCTAAAATTGGACTAATATCCATAAGTACCCCTTTCTCAAGAGGAATTCAGTTCACTCGTAGCACACCATATTATACTAAAAATATTAAGCCATAGCTACTGAAACTTCAGTCCCATTCAATAAATTTGCTATATCCGCTGGAAAGAGTTATCGACTTATCCTCAGCTAAAGTTGTTACAACCTAATCATATACTCCTAGAATATACGAAGTTGTTTCAATCTAATCAAGAACTGCAACCGGCACTTGCAAGGAAAGTAGATTAAGCAGACAATTCAGCAAAAACTGAGGGAACGCATAAACTGCACATCAATCTATCGCAGAATCCAGTCCAGTTTAGCCCAAGAATCAAATCAAAATTAAAATTCCCAACTTAATCACAACAGTGATCGGCACAGACGCGTTGCCATGACACCCTTTTCCAGTTAGTTCGGTCCAAAATTCAAGGCAACAAAATACAATATATACAGAGAGAGATTGGATTGTAGATCGCTATTACCAAGTAGGGCTCCAGGGTGTCGAACCCAAGAACGACATCCGCGAGATCCCCTGCTTGCACAAAAGCGCATCAGCCGCTAAGAAACAAGTTTAAGAATCAGCAAACCCAAGAATCCGAAGAAAGGACGTGGTCCTGGACGAACCTTGGGCGTCGGGGACGAGGAGGGAGGTGATGGTGGCGCCCCAGTTGGCGATCTTTGCCGTGATCCTGCCATTGGAGAGCTCAAAGATCTCGGGCTCGGCTGCCATTGTTGCTGCCTCGGATGCTGGCTAGCTTCCCTAGAGAGTTCGCTTCCCTAGATAAACTGGTTGTGCTTCGCGAGATCTTCTTTTCTTTTTGGACTTTTATCTTATCCATCTACCATCTTGAAGCACACGCTTCCAAGCTTTGTGGACCCTGCAAGATTTTGGAGGGCTAGTTTTTTTCTTCTTTGAGATCAAAAACTCGATTTTACCAGGCTCATCAGCATCGCAACAGAAAAGTCGCGTATTTTTTTCCTGTAAAAAAACTAAACCTGGTTTCGTGGCTCGTTTAACAAGCCTGGTTTTCGTGTAAAAAAAAAAGCCTGA
Organism: Avena longiglumis; assembly: GCA_030063025.1. NCBI lineage: Eukaryota > Viridiplantae > Streptophyta > Magnoliopsida > Poales > Poaceae > Avena > Avena longiglumis. The sequence continues at coordinate 424,347,923 of CP125974.1, read as the reverse complement.
TTTTGGCTTCGTTGAAACAGAGTCCCCGACAAAACCGGACGCACCTCCTCCAGGGTTTTGTTATGCACAGTACTAGCCGTTTTCTCGGGCATTCGTGTTTTTTATCCCCGGATCCCTAGCCAACCACATATTCTCTTTTTTGTCAAAATTTCGTTTTTTTATAAAAAATTCCGTTTTTGCTATAACTAGTCTCGCTTTTGTTACATATAGCAGAAAACGGTTCGGCTAGAAATAAAAAAACAGATTGGACATCGTCGGAGATTTCCCGGAGACCTCGTGGCGACCGTGTAGCAAGAAAGTTGGGCTAACGTAGCATATTTAACCTCGCCGGAGAATTTCGTTGGTAGACCTCACCGGAGACCGTGTAGCAAAAATGTTACCTATTATAGCAAAACCGTAAAACGGTGGTAGCAAAAAAGTTGTGCTAATATAGCATATCCGACCTCGTCGAAGACTTTCACCGGTAGACCTCGCCGAATATCGTGTAGCAAAAACTCAACGCTATTGTAGCAAAATCACAAAACGGATGTAGCAAAATCACAAAACGGATGTAGCAAAATATTTTTCTAATGTCGCAAAAGGGACATCGCCGAAAACTCTCGCCGGAGATCACGTAGCAAAGCCATAGAAATTGGTTGTAGCAAAACAGTTATGCGAAAGTAGCAAAATAAATTTACTAAGATAGCATTACTCGTGAGTACATAGCAAAATAAGAGCTTCTTCACTGTGAAGTCCATCTCAAAGGGAGCACCACCGTCAGGGCCGGTCCTGAGATTTCAGGGGCCCGGGGCGAAACTAAAATTCTAGATCTCATATTATAAAAAGTTTATGCATATATCAGATGATGAAAAATAAATATTTTAAGTATACTTCCAACTATAACATTCATTTAAAAATAACAATGTTTGCATGATACCTTCAAATTTCCTTCGAAAATTCCTAGAAGCAAAGTCCGTGACAATGGAATCAATATCAATCTGGTCCACTAACTTCTTCTCTATGTATAGAGTTACCAAACCATTTAACCTCTCCTAAGATATTACAGATCTCAAGTAGTTCTTCAATAGCTTCTTTCAGCTTATGCAACACCAACGCATAGTAAATAAGATCCAATAAGCGATAGAAATATTAGAATAATAATATTAGCAGATTCATCGTCATGATTACTCACATTGTCATCGTCTGCGTTGATATGAACATTGTCCTCTGTGCCGGCATTATCTTCTGAATCAATATTAGTGTGTTCCTCCACAACTAGCGCCAACTCATCTGGATTGCTATTGGTGCTCGTGTTGCTCTTCAAAAATTTATGAAAAGATCCTCTCTATGATTCTATTAATTTCCTCTCTTGTTCTCTCCTTTTTATTTTCTAAACACCGGATTTAGACGCCATAATCATTTAACCTCGCTTGCTACAAACAAGAAATCAAGAACAACAATTACTAACTAGAATTAAGAACTAAGAAATAAGAATTAGGGCTAGGCGAGGGCAAACGACAGGCGGATTTGAAGATCGTCGATGGCCTTCCTGCATGCGGTGTGCCTGACGGTCGATCGTAAAGGGCTTGAGGAAGGGCGCTCGAGAGGCGATTAGGCGACATGAGGCGATTAGGTGACGGGACTTGGGAAGTAGGGCATGGCTGGTACGTGGGAAGCCGAAGCGAATAAGCGAGTATAGACCAATTCTTGGAGTCGTCGAGCACTCGAGTCGAGCACATGCTTTGGTCGTGGTCAAGCGATGCGCCGATACCTTGGAGTTGTCGAGTCCAGCGATCGCTTCCTTGGCCTAGGAGTCGATCGTCGAGGCAGGCAAGTGATCTGGCCTTGCGAACGATTGATGCCCATTTCACAGTAGCAAGGAGTCGATATAGCCTATAAAAATGTTTTTTTACGATGTATAATAAGACTATAAATTTTTGGGCCCCTACTTTTTTCAGGCCCGGGGCGACTGCCCCGCTAGTCCCCCCTCAGGACCGGCCCTGACCACCGTCGTGGTCTCCCCAGCGTGCGGGTTATAGGGAAAGTGGAGGCGAAGGCGGCTCAGCCTCTGCGCGTGGTGGTGGGCTGGCCACGCTGAGCAAAAGACCATGGCGTTGTAGGGCGCCGTGCCGACGCAGAAAAAGGCAGCAAAGAAGACAAGGCTGCAAAGAAAGGGCGACGGGCAGTGGCAAGGCAGCGACGCGGAAGAAGCGGCTACCGCAGTCACGCAGGGAAGGGCGGCGACGCGTGGCAGATCGCGGTAGTTGGTGCGTTCGCGAGGAAAAAGCCCGGCGTGTGATGGGCCCTCTCAAGACGTGCATGAGCGAGCGAACCCGGGGGGATTGAATCGTTCGATCGGATCAAATCCCCAGGAGGAGTAGTATCATTTTACTTTTGTTATTTACCATCTTCCAGCCATTGAATGGAGCCTAGGACAACCTGAACCTGGGAGAGCGTCATTTCCAAAAAAGGATGGTTTTGAAATAGATCGTGGGTAAGCAGGGATACTCATCTCCTCGTTTTAGAGCATCTCCACTTACGTTACTAGAACGACTGAACCTTTTTTCTATTCGGACCCCAAAATTTTGTCAGTCACGTTCTTAGGACCCCGCTTTCGTTTAGATTTAGTCAATTTTGATCCGAATGAACCTAATGTCGATGGAAGCTATGTGAAGGAAGACGGCATGGCGGGCACAGGTATGATATAAGGGACTTTGAAGGGGAAGCGAGGTTCTCGGCATATCGAGCGGCAGAAATTCCACAATGGCGTGGGTGTCCCGGTCTTATCCAACGATGGCTCACGTTCTAAGGCTCGTGCATGTCAATTTTACCTTCACAACCCTGTACTTTGAGCCACCAAGGTGTACATGTCTACGTTCCTCTCTACATTCCTCCCTTATAGTCACGAAAGTGTACACGCCCACTTTGATCATCTCTCTCATCTGTTCTTTCACAACTCTTCCTCGACCACCAAAACTAGAACGCAGCCGAAGGAAATAAATCCATGACTCCACCTTCACCCTGTTGCGTTCGGCGACGGGAAGAGGTGCAGCAGCCGTCGGAGTTGGAATCCGCGGCGGACGGCGATGTGAAGAGAAGACCCGGCCGGTTGCTCGCTTGGTGGGGAAGAAGGGCGATTCCACGGCGGCCGGCGACGTGAAGAGAACAGGCGGCCGACCGGAAGGAAGGCAGCCGCTCTCTTGGTGGGGAAGGAGGGACGTGGCCGTCGTCATTCCAGATCTCGATTTAATTGCTTCCATTGTTTTCGTTTTGGAGATCTCTTTCCAGTCGTGCAGTTTGTTTCTATTTTTCCTGATCTAGATTTAGTTTCTCCCATTCTTTTCATGTATGTAGAGGGGAGTCTAGATCCTTGATTTGTAGTTCATGTATGTGGAGGGTAACTTGGATCCCTGATCTTCTTTTGTTAATGATGTGCTCCTGTTCTAAATCATATTCTAAAGCAATTTTTTCTTTGTTCATGCATGTCTGCTGTTACTATCCGTTTGTAAATTAGGCAAAGGAAGTGCCGTTCTGAAATTTTTTCTGGTCCACGCCCAATGAACGTAATGATGTGGAAAATGGCTAACAAAAAATTATGTATGCTAGTCCTAATTATGTAATTGATTTACTAAATCTGTGCTGATGATGATTTTTCATGCGGCAAGGTAGAATGGAAAGAGTAGCAGCACAGGGATCTCACAGTAAATAGTAGTTAGATTGGAGGGTTTGTTTACTAAAACGAAAAATATGCTAGAGGGGTTCTTTGCAATGTGACCATCAGGCTGCACGAATCTCAAACAACAAACGGACGTTCGGGATAAGCCCGGAACGCCCACGTATATGTAGACTGGGATTTTCGGCTATACATGTTCTTCCGCCCTAGAAGCTGAGTTACTCGCATGCCACGAAAGAATAAACCTCGCTCTTACCTGGTGCACGAAACCCATCGACGCGAAAATGGACTACGCAGCTGCTATTATAATGATCAAGTCAACATATAAGGATTGCTCCACATTGCTCATATCTAATATCAAACGAAGCCTACTTGAGCGAAACTGCTCCTTCCATAAAGTCGATAGAAGCCAAAATATCATTAGTCACAAACTAGCTCGGTTTGGTAGGACTAGAAACAAGACTCAATTCTGGATTTGGGGTCTCCCTCAAGAGAGTCAGAGGGATGTAATGGATGAATGTAACACTCTTATTATTAATGAAGTCTTGTTTTTGTAAAATAAAAAACTTTGGTCCGGATTTCCCAGACCATTCCCAGCATCCCGGGAACGCCGGACGAAGCAAATTCGACGGAAAAAATAGCCGGCGAGTGGACCCGCCCAGTTAGCATATATTCATCCAAAGTTTGCACAGAGTTCGCTCATATTCGCTCAAAGTTTGCCATATTCAACCATATTCGCCCATATTCGACCATATTCGTCCAAAGTTTAGCCATATTCGCCCAAGTTCATCTATATTCGCTCAAAGTTTGCTTATATTCGCCCAAAACCACTTACATTCTCCCATATTCGGCCCAAACTTATATTCGCCGAAAGTTCGTCCGTATTCGTCCAAATTTCGCCAAATTCGCCTAAGACCGTCTATATTCGCCCAAAGTTCGCCGAAATTTGTTGAATTTTAGGCAAACATGGAAACTCGCCTGGAAATATGAGTGGGAACTTATAGTTTTCGGGCCAAAAACTAGTTTCGTCCGGACCAAATCCGTCCGGATTGGTAACAGTGGGGATGCTCTTAGCACTTCAACTACTACTTGATAGGATTATCTATAAGCAGCTAAACAGAGAGTATTCTCAACGTATTGAAAAGTCCAACTCAAAAGCCACACAAGGGTGTTGTATTACTAGCAGTTTGGCCGTCATGCCGGGATACAAAAAACAGCAGCTCGCTGCACCAACTGCAAGTTTATAGCCTGGAGTCGTTGCAATTCAAGCATCACTCACGAACGCATCAAAAAACCAACGAGACAAGCAGCCACCGCATATATACTAGCAGAGCAACACTCACCGCAGACACAGGATGCATCTAGCAACCAGACCAGCGGGGAAGAGGGCGGCCAGCCTGCCGCATGAGCATTCTCATCCCATCCTCGCCCACCTCGACGACTGCGTCCGCCGCTAAGGTCATGGTCGCCCAAAGCCTCCGGCATCGCCCTCGTGGATGCCGTCCTGCCAGCACTCCGCGAACTCCTGGGGCTGCTGCAGGCTGCAGCAGCCCTCTACAACGCGGCTGCCTGTGACCAATTCCTCAACAGGTTCATTGTGCTCGCTGACGCCTACGCCAAATTCCAGTCAGAACTTACCACCCTCAAGCAGAGCGTGGCGGAGGTGGCTTCAGCCAGCATCGGAGGCCATCTTCATGGAATGTGCAGCAATGTCACCGGAACTCATGCCTGCAGTAGCCCAGACTTCAACCAGGTGGCTGGCCAAGCTGAGCATCAGGTCTGCCGCTAAGAAGGCAGAGCCAGAGACATTGATGACAGCAATGGAGAGGTTGGTAAAGCTAGAGGAATGCATCCATGTGCTGGAGACCGGGAGCCAGCCGGTTTTCAGAAGACTGCTGCAATCTAGAGTTTCACTTCTGAACATCCACACTCCCTTCTAAATTTGCGGTGGTCTTGACTCTGTATATACACTCGAGATTTTAGAAGATTAAAGAAGAATGTACTAGGAGGAAATATCTGAGATGAAAGTAGCAGAAATGTGTAGGATAAACAATGACATACTCTACTGCATATAGTTTCAGTTGAGCAGACTTCTCGGTATTTGCTTCTTGCGCAGAATCGACTCCCTTCATGCTGAATTAACCTTGAGCCACCAACGAATCCCTTGGTACACACTGGTGATCTTAGCACGTAACCGGGTCACATACAGACATCAAAGTTCAGTGGCAACAGATTGACCAGAGTCCAAATTCAGAACTTGAATTGTAGATAATGACAGCTGGACCAATCGACTGATAACTGAAAACACACGGCTAACTGTGCAAAACTACAGGTTTCTCTTCTCCAAGAATTTGCTGCATTTTGTTCGTAGGCCCTGTGATGATTGATCTCTCTAAAGCATCAGAAATATGATGACTCACCTCCTGCTGAGATCCTTCAGCTCAGAACAGGCAGTAACAATCATTCATTAGGATCTGTAAACCGGCTTCAGTTCAGACCATCTCCAGGAAACCCGGTGGTCTATAACACTTCATATAAGAGTCTAGGTTCTTCTTACTTCACATTTTACTACGTCATATAATACTATAAACATGTTTGATGATAACTTAGTCAAATTAAATACAAATTTTGATATGAAGAAATAACCATCAAGTTAGAAGGATAACCGGAAGTATATGCAAGATCATGTTTGTGCAGTAAGCACTGTCTGAAATTAGAAGGCTTAGCAGAAAAGTTGAAGAGCATGAAATCTGAAAGCTAACAAAAATTAGATTCACCAACTTTCCTTACTAAAATGTACAATGCTCTATTGGAGCAATCGAGTATATATCATATGCACCAACTATGATATTCTTCAACAATACATGGATTTTCCACAACAAAAACAAAAACCTAGTACAGGAGAGGATGGGCTACATGGATGTTATTTAAAAAATTCCAAATCTTTCTTTTTTTACTTCAAAAATTTCTGAAAACAATTATACAGGTGCATTGATGTATGTATAAAGTCTTAGAGAATTATGTTTTCATCCGTCACCTACACAAAAAGACAAATGCGGAGACAAACAAAGGAATATTCGAATGACTACTTAGAGCCACATTTTTGTGATTTTTGTGTAGCCCAAAATACTATGTAATTTTCAACAAAATTTTGCATGTCCGTATAAATCATCTTCGTGTATCTGCACAAAGAATTTCAGATTTGTTTTATGGAACTTCAAAAATAGCATTTTTCGAATTTCGAAAAAAGGGCTCCATATCTCTAAACTCCAAAAAGAAGTCTTCCAAGTACATACAGTACACAATGCTGAGAACATACACCATACAATACAAATCAGGTTCCATCTCAAAAAATTACAAGTAGCTATCGCTTGATCAGAAACTTCAGGATAACCTGAAAAACATGAAGTGGATGTCAAAAGTCCAAATAAACATGAAGCGGAGTATCATATCAGCAAAGCTTCAATGCTTCCATACATATATCTATACAAATGTCCCACAGCAATCCTAATCTGGTGGATAATCTAAAAAGTAATTCTAGACCTGGGTTAGCATATGGAGAACAACTGAAATCCCTCATTATTAGGTCTTCAATGATAAACACAGCAATAGCTAGCAAACCAACGCACCTAAGACCAAATAGCATCACTCAAATAAAACCTATTTTAATTGGCATAATACAAGCTTTCCAAACTGTTTCGCAGGGCAGGGATAAAAGATATATTACCAGTCAACTAAGTGCTAGTAATCTTTAATCTTGACCTGCCAACAAGCCTAGCTCGGAGAGATGTAACACAAAAATGAATCAATGTTATAAGGTGAGCATTAAGTGGAAAAGTAATAACATGGAACAACAATCTGATGTAAACCTCAAGCCACGTCAACAAAGCAGTGTTAGAACCCTTTACTTAGACATACTTCCACTAATCTCTGGCATCGCTCGCGATAACCGGAAATCAAAATAGCTGCCAGACCATAACTGCAAGTTGCAGAGTAAGTTCAGCAACAGGGTAACATATGCTGCAAACCCTCAAAACAGCCAAAGACATAAATCATGTAATATAAGTAGCTCACTGGGTATAATTGCCTAGTTCAACGGCTTCATCTTCGCTGCTAAACTCTTTTACACACAACTGGACCAAAGACTTCCTTCAAATTTCATTGATGTGTTGATATCAGTAATGAATGTGGGTTCAATAAAGAAACCTTTCTCCATATGCTGCAAAAACACAATACATTAGCTGTTCTCTAATAGCATACGCATGTACATCAAACTGTGGACTGCAGCATTACCTTGGGCACTGCTCGATACTGAAGAAAGAAGAATGGTCATAATTAAATAAAATCTTCCATTAATATTAATAATTCAAAAGCTTGATTACATCAAGAATAGCTACCCCCTAAGACGTTGGTCTCGGTGACCAATTCATACTAAGAATCAACTAAGTTGCATTCAACTCCGACAGCTACTACAATAAACACTAGCAATCCATCTAAGTTGAGTCAGTGGTGTGTCAGGACCCGGTGGTCGCTGACCTCGATTGAAGGAGGAAGAAAGAGGAGCTGCGGTGCTCGGATCTAATGCATCTAGATAAATTGCAGGAAATAAAATAAATTTAGGGTTTTTATTGCTTGATCCACCCAGCCATCCCACTTGCCCTTTATATCGAAAGGCAAGCTCAAGCAATTACATTACTACCCTCAGCTATTAGATGTTTCCCTATGATCTGAACCGTTGATTGCCGATGCAACACTGGAGATGGGTGAGAACAGTAGAAGGGGTCCTGCCATGGTGTGGCTGGTTCAATTGCCCCAGACCAAGAAGGGGCAGACGACTCCCATGGTCGGCGTCCAGTTGCCACACCCCAAGAAGGATTTCCCCTGCATTGGACCTGGCACAGCTACAACCCCTCCCCTGCTCGGAACTCCACAGTAGCAGTAGCACGTCGCCGCCCCACCACACGGGCTTGCGTGAGGCTGCTGCTGGATCAGCGGCGGCGGCGCCCACGAGCCAGTAATCCCGCACGGGCTTATGCGAGGCTTCTGTTGCTGCTCCTCGATCAGTGGTGGCGGCTTCAGTGAGCCGGTAATCTCGATCTTGGCGCCCCGCCGCATGAGCTCGACAAGAAGGAGCGCTGTGTTGCGCGCGTCATCGAGCCCACAGTGTAGGCGGCCCTCCCACTCCAGCCCCGCCGCCCGGACTGCCTCCTGCAGGTTGGTCCGTCCTCCGCCACCGAGCGTCGCCTCGAAGGGGACCCTGAGGTTGATCCAGCGATCAAAGTAGGGAGGCTTTACGATCCCCTTGAAGCGGCACTCCGACTCCAGCATACTACGGCAGTCCCAATCCCCCCAGGTCACGACGGCCAAGCGGCCGCCTTTCTTGACCCCTGCCCCTGTCCCCGCCATCGCCGCCTTCAGCCACGCGTCGTGCAGCCGGAGCGTATCCCCGAGATCCACGCCTCCTTCGACGTCCTCCTGCCGGATGCCGGTGAGGTCCCTGCAAAACTGGGTCAGAATAGGGTTGTGCTTGGGACGGACGTACCTGCGGAACGCGGATTCGATGCGGCCGGTGGCGCCATCGACGAGGACCGAGGGGAATTCGATGATTTCCTGCGGGTAAATCCGCTTGTCCTTCTCGCAGGTCGCCTCAAAATCCACCACCAAGAGGAAATCGAAAGCCTGAAGCTGATTTCCTGACGACGTTGTGCCCCCGCGCGCTGTCAACATGGATGTCACGTTCGACATCCTCCACGGCGCGAATCGGGATCGAGAGCAGGATGGGAATCGGGATCGAGCAGGATGGGGAATCGGGCGCGAATCGGGATCGAGCGGGATGGGGAATCAGATGAGAGACAGAATCAGTATGCAAAGCAAAAACTAGGTTTCCAATCTGCGGGACTCTCGTGTGCCTCTAGAACGGGATCCAGATTGCGCTCGTGTCCGAGTTCGAACGGGATTCAGATTGCGTCGATTTTACGCGGGTTACCATCGTTTTTTTCCTTCTGAAAATCGGGACGCCGCCTTGGCCGTTTTCCCTAGTGGGCCGCTCAAGCCCAATAATAAGGCCAGCCTCGATATTTCGATATTTTGTTTGTTTTTCTGTTTCTTTTTTTACTTTTATCTGCATATATATATATGTGTTTATTTTTCTTCTATAATTATATCCTTTATTTTCTATTTCCTGCTTATTTTCCTAATTTTGTATTTTTTCCTATTTTCTTCATAACATATAAATTCAGGTGCACATTTATTTCAATGTTTTGTATAATATACATGAACATATTTTTGAATTCTTTTGATGGTCACGGACATTTTCAAGTTCTCTTTCTTTCCTTTTTATTTTTTATTTTAGTGTTATTATTTGTTTTACTCCTAATGGGGCAAATGCAACCTAGAACTTTTTGTGTTGCATATATATATATACAAAATTACTAATACGAAATTTAAATTATTGGAGTCCGCTCATGGAGTCGGTCACTGAAATATCAGACCACGATCGTATTTAACATTTTCCTCCAAAATGAAGGTTGTATCCTGGCCTCTGCATCATGCACATGCTTCTTTTCTTACGGGGTTATTTAGACAAAACTGGCTATAGAGTTATCGATGGCCGTCTTAAACCAAAAAATGGAGTAGGTCACTTGAACAAATTAATCTACCACCACTTTTACGCATATCCCTGGTTTATAAATGGAAAATGACAGTGTAAGATATTCTCTACTGCGTTTTAGTAAATAAAAGAACGATAGTAAGTTGACTCGGGCTAGACATGGGCCCATGGAGAAATCATACTCCCACGTTGGGCACAAAACCCTCGCTCGGTTTGCCTAAAGAAACCGAGTGAAGTTTGGTCCTTGCCACCCCTCCCCTCGAGAAACACGATTATCATAAAGAAATGAATAATTTTGAATTTGAAAATTAAAATATAGAAGAAACTCGTGCTAACACAAATGGTACAATTTTTTTCTTTCTTGGTGTTGAGACTTCTCGGTGGAATAGGTCACGATCCGAACCCCGCCGCATTTAGGTTAAAAAGATCTATGGGCAAACGACTACCTTTGCCCTAATAGAGTCTAGAGTATCCTGCTCGAGACCCATAAAACTTCATGTGCCAATCAAGTTATAAGCCTAGGCTAGGTGTTTTATACATGGGGTTGTGGAGAACCTAGGGACCAATATTTTTGTTTGCAAAATTCTAGGGGCCAATATGTGGTGCCTAAAATGGAAAAATTTCTACTAGAAAGCATAACAAATTGATCAATATATACACTTATCACCTATAAAATACTTTAGCGACCCCTACTCCCTTTAACACTCTTTAACCAGCTGAGCATGCTTTTGACAGGTGACAGCTTACCAAAACAGGCTCGAACACAGTGGCAGAATGAACTACATACCTAAAATTGACTGTCCAAAATTTCTAACTTCAACACATGGGTCTATCATCTTCCCGAAACCATTTATCCAGATTCATCCTTCTCAAATATCCTCATGATCCACTCACTCCAAGCAGTTCTGTGCTTGCTGCTCTCTGAAGTACTCGAGACCCCTCATCCGGCTCAAGGCTCGTGTTTTCACTAAATGTACCGTATGTTAATGACAGATTAACATTTGTGATTCCTAGTGCGGCAGTGTGCCTCAACGCCCCCTGGTGCTCCTCACCATGATCCCTTATTAAGGTGATTTCAACATCCATTCTTTTATTGTCAGGCGCTTTCATGGTTCTCTCGCTCTCCCACATCAACTGTAATGCAAAAAATGTTAATTTGTAGGAAATTTGTGAACACGAAAGCTGCACATCACAATAACTCTATATGCAAAGTTGGTATTTATAGAGAATAATAGTTGGTTAGTGGTCAAAAGTCTGATGTTGAAGCCATGAAAAATTAGTGCAACATTTTTGTTTCTAAATTTTAGTCTTGATTGACTATGCAATAGTGCTAGGTGGTAATGAGGACTTGCTGTTAATTACTACCATATATGAATGATATTTCCATGGAAAGTTACTCAATAATAGGAGGACATGATGAGGCTTACATCTACTACTCTTTAGGCTTCCCTTTCTATCTAGATAATAGCATGGTCAGAAATTGCGTTGCAAGAAAAAACAATGTGCTAAAATGAATCTGGCATCAATCGGAACTGTTGTTCTTACAGCAGGCAGATGTCTTCCACATATGTAGTAATTGTTTTAAAAAACTGTAAATCTCAGGTAAGATATTTCATAGTTGCCCGAGGTAATGAATTAATCTTCCTATACATTTGTAGGAAAAAATCACTAAATTATAAGAAACCAACTTTGTTAAACAATAAAGGATAACATGTCATATGAAAACATTCACTTACAAAGCTAATAGATAAAATGGCAGTCTTCCTGAAGAAGAACTAAATGCATATAGACCTTAGAGACCTGTTCATTGGTTATCCTTCATCTTTTTTGAACGAAACTTCACATGGTTATTATTGTTTTATTGAACATAAAAGAGTACTTATATAGCATTAGGATGACTAGATAAGCATAATAGTTCGGAAGGGCATATACCGGATAAAGGTTTCCTTTCAACAATGTGGTAAAGCCTTCCTGATGCATACAAACGTCTTGGTATTAATTACCATGTTGACATAATACATAATAAGGTTTCACTACCAGAAGAGTGTATCGATGATATCTTCCAAGGCTACATGACAAAAAATCATCATGTTGATCAAACAAAAATATCACAAAACTTATTCAATTTTGTGACAATTTAACAAATAACACTAGCAAAAAATGTTAATGATGGAATAATTTTATTGCTGAAAGCCAAAGTAAAATTCAGTATATACCTTTCAGTACCATAGCATTGTTTGGCTATGAAAAGATGAATGGGTATAGTGAGATCTAAACATAAATTTTAACGGTGAAATGTTGGGTACACACCAATGTAGTTTATTGACTAAACACTTGGAAAGAAGGTAAATTACATTAGTGTGGTAGTAAGTGGTAATGGAGTCTCACCTGAAATAGCCGTGTGAATGACATCCCTATAACGGACTGCTAAATTAAGTGACATGCACCTGGGAGGCGCCATCGCAAAGCGTCGTATCCTGTTCCTTTCACGCCACCCAGCCACTCCTGTTGTGCACTGCCACTAGAGCCGACATGGCCACGACACCTGAACCAAGAGAATGCGCTGCAGAGGTGACCGTGTAGCCAGAATTCTTCTCTCCCAGGAGGTCCATCAGCAATCAGCATATCACACTCGGCACCAAACACCCAATCAACAGCATTAAGTAGCCCTTTGTGCACATATCCACCGCCGAACCCCCTCTATCCAATCCTTATTATTTTCCAATAGCACAACATAATCACTCTCTTTCACCAAGTCCATCCCCTGAACAGCGAGCACGACATCCGAATAGGAGTGGTCGAATACAAGTATGTAGGAGCATGACCCTGCATGTGCTTGTATGTCCTCCAGCGCACCACCCACCGGGGCTCGATGCCATAGCCCCCCGGAGGTGCCCATCGTAGATTTTCAAGGTCATCCACATGGACTGCGAGTATGAATCGACATAGACAGGGCATAGGCTCGAACTCTCCAGACGACGCAAGGCCCCAGGTCTCGCTTTTGTGAGTTTATAGCATAAAACTACCACTTTGAAGACCAATTTTACCAAATGTTACGACTTTAAGTTTTTGAAACCAAAGTCTACCACTCTATGATAGTTTTTCGCAATTCGCCCAATAAAACAAAATGACACTAAAACTGACACTGAGACCCACAGGTGAGGATAACATGGCAAGACTGAATGGCAGGGGTTCAGAGTTGTTATATATTTTAGTTTTGGGCCTTTTTGTAATTTGTCAAAGGCCTCTCTTCTTCGTCCATGGCCGTGAAGACTGCATAACCATCACTGTCGATGCCACTGCAATCGGTACGACAAAGCTCGTCCCTAAAGCAGGGGCACAACGACGTCTGCCACAACCTGGCCGCAAGCATGGGCGCCACAGAGCTCGGCCGCGGGCTCACCCGCGAACACTATGCCGATGACGACGTGCTTCGAATGTCGTTCCCGTAGTGCCTAGATCTCAGGTGCCTAAGAACTTATGTCTAAGTCGCCGATGTCATTCTACTATTTGTGCAAATTCTTAATTGCAACTTATAAGGTTTGCACTAATTCTTAGTTGCAACCTATTAAATTCTCACTTACACCCTAGTGTAACTCACGTATAACTCACATATTGCACGAATCATGAGGTAAATCGAATGGTAAAAAAGGTGACTGAGAACTAAGAAGTTATCAGGAACCTAAGAACTAGCAAATCCAAAAGAAAAAAGAGATGATAGCCAGGAATTTTGTCGCCACTCAACGACCACTGACGCGCACATCCATGGCCGCCTCTGCCTATGTGCCACAGTCCACGCGCTCGCTCATGCATGTCTACTTAACGTCTGCGCGCAATATGTTCAATGAAATGCCCGCATGAAGCAAAGTTGCCTCGGCATCCCGTCTTTGTTAGGAATAAGCCACGCGGGAAACCCGACTCGTCTCGCGTCGCCCCTCGCGTGGGCGACCGAGGCGAAACCCTAGATCCCTGCCTTCCCCTCCTCCCCCTCTTCCTCCTGCCGCCGCCTACGCGGGCCACCCGACAAAGTCCATGCGGTGCCGATGGCGACGTGACTTCCTCTACCCGGTGCTGGAACCTCTTTGCGGGAGGGAGCTGCTGGCGGCGGTGCACTCTAAAGGTGGCGGCAAACTTGAACGGCGGCGGCGGCGTGTGAGGTGCGCGACCCCTCGGGCGGCACAACACCGGGGCTCCCCCTGCCGGTGGCGCGGGCTGCTGTTGGCACCGGGCTCGAGAGTTCCTATGGTGGCGGCGCGGCTGAAAGCTTCCGATGGCGGGGCATGGCGGCGTGGCCAGCAGCGGAAACGGCGGTGGGGTAGACCCTGGACGCAGACCTCCGGTGGCATGGTGGTCTGGCTGCTGCTGCGTGGTGGCGGAGCCGATGGGCTAGATTTGGGCCTGGCCGGGCCAAATCTGGGCCTAGACAGGCCTGATCTAGGCCTGATCTCGGCCTTGTTGGCACTGCTGCTCATTCGGACGGCACTTGCCGCAAGGTGACTAAGGGCAGATACCCTCCCCTAGGCTGTCGTGCGGCTCAACGACTACAATTCTAAGTTTTTCCCTACTCCGTCCTTCTTGGCTGTGGTGCGTTGTGGCGGTGGCTGGAGCCTTTGGCTCGAGTTCATGGAAGCCGGGGCGTGTAACATCCCAAAAATATTAAACTAGAATCATCAAACTCTAATCATCAAATTTAGGGTTAACAAAAACTTTTCTAAATAAAATATGAAAGCATTCATATGAGTGTGCATTAGAATTTGGATTCTTTTGAATTGCCATGATTAGGTGTTTCTTTGCTTCTAAAATGATTCTTAGGTGAAATAAACATCATCTAAACAATCCCCACACTTTTACCAAAGACAAATAAATCAAAACAAACAAATTAAGTGAATGGTCACTTTGGCCAAATTAACTCCCATGCCTACTTTGGCTATCTCTAACTTTCAGAACTTAACAGAAACTTGTTTGGATCTTTGCACCCCTTGATAGTACTCATAACAAAGTAACAAGGACCACATTGTGATCATCCAGAAACATTTAATTGCATAGTTTAAATAACAGTTTAAAATTGAATCTATATCATATGGGAAGATCCCACTTTTTCAAAAACCACTCAAACAAGCTCAATTTGCAAAACCCAAGCATCCACAGACTCACCAGCACATGCCTACCACACCCACCAAAAATAATTTCAAAATTCAAAACTTGAATTCATGCGGCCATTTCATCAAACACCTTGCTGATTTAAATCAAACAAAATCAAAACACTATAGTGAGCAGTGATTCTCGCCTAACTTATTCCCTCTCTAGACACCACTAGCCTTAGTAGATCATCTAACAATCTTAACTAATCACTAGCACCACTGTGAGCTTTCCAATGCCATCAATGGTAAACAGCCGAGAGCACCCATGTCACCCCAGTGTGGACAGCAGGCTAGAGGAAGAACTAGCCGTGCCAACCTTGTCTGGGAGGTAGCCCGTGTCTCACCGCCCCCTCTCGACCAGCCCTGACCCGCAGACAACACCCAGAACAAACAGGAACGCCGCGCCCGTGCCACTGTCGACCATGCCAACGTGCACCTCAGAGCACGCATCGTTCCCACGCAACCTGACCACCTCGAGCCCTCGCCGCCTGCCAGCATGCTCCCCATCGTCCCAGGAGACCTCCAGACATGCCCATTTCACCGCCCGTACCCCGTAGCCACCGCTCGCCGTCGAAGACGCCGCCTCTGCCTCGCAGAGCGTCGAGCGTTCCAGACCATTTGCCACCGTCCCTACACACGCATTAAAGCCATAGAGCATCACCAGGAGACCACCGATCGATCGCCAACCTCGGCCATGCCTCTAGCAGCCCGTAGCCGTGTCGCCACCGTCGCCTGCCCATCCCGTTCGGTCTCACTGTCGGGCCTATAAAAGGAGACGAACCCCAGCCGAATTGAGCACACCATCTCACTCCCCTCTCCTCACTGATAGTTCCACCCCGTTCCCGGAGCAAGGCGAGCAGCGCATCACCGAAATTTGGCCAGAGCCCGCCGCTGCTGGAGAAGAAGGAAGCCAGCGATTAGAGCCGCCCTAGGAGGATCTGCCGGTACCAGGAGGTTCGCCGTCGTCGACTTCGTCGTTTGCCCACCTCGCCGACCTTCGCCTGAGCCCTGGTGATCCTCCCACGACCCCTACCTGCCGCGTTAGGGTTTTGTCTCGCCGGCGCTGCCCGACGTGGACGATGAACCAGAGCCGTTGGATTAGAACTAGATCCAACGCACCACGTTGCCCCGTACCGCTTCGCACCCCCATTTCACTGATGCGTGGGGACAACAACTTAACCAGCCCACGTAAGCGCTGTGCGTAGCAGGCCGGCCCATTAGCAGTTCCCGCGCAACCCACTCGTTTGAATTTAACCTTTTCCATTTTAATTCAAACCTAGTTCTGTACCTACTTTGAAAAATCAACCCAGCTCGATTCAGTGAACCAAATTGAATGAAACTAATTTTGTTAGAAAGGTTTTGAAATGCTTAATCCAAGCCCGTTGGATTCAAATCATTTGGATTTGTAGATCAACCTTGGTAAAAATAACAAGGCAGAAGCTTTTCTGCATTCAAACATTTTTCAAATTTAAACCATAATAGCGTTTGAGTTGATTCCAACTCTCAAAAATCACATTTGATCATACCTTTCAGAATATATAAAAATATATGGGTTTACTTACAGAAATAATGTTCAAGTAAGAAAAGAATGTCACATAGAAATTTTTAGTCACTTTATTTAATTGAAATAAAAGGTTAAACCTTATTAAATTGTGACACCACTTTAAATCACATTCCCATGTAATGAAATATGTGGTGATGACATGTGTCAACATGATCCCATGTTTGGTTTGGAGAATATTAAATCTTAAGTAGTTTTTCAATGAGTAGAAATTACTTTTCTAAAAAATAAAAGAAATTAAACCAAGTTTTAATCTTGTAATGTTAGTGATGATGCTATATCATCTATAGAACCCCTTTGTGTGATGATTGAAAGTAGTTAAGTATTGTTTGGTGATTGTGTACCTCGTATTTATTCATAGACGCTAGTACTCACCAAGGATACAAGGAGGAAGAAGGATACTACGAAGAAGAAGCCGAGGAGAACTTCAATCACTGCTCTTCACAAGGCAAGCTAACACTTGCAACTTAGAAAGCTTATACTGATACTGATGCAAGCCTAATACTACTAGTTGATTGTGCAAGTTAACACTTGCAAGATACTATACCTATGCAAGCAAATACTTTCTTGTTATCATGCCACCTATATGCCTTAAGCATATGTGATCATACCCACTTGATAACTGTAACATCCCAAAAATATTAAACTCTAATCATAAAAATTAGGGTTAACAAAAACTTTTCTAATTAAAATTATGAAGGCATGCATATGTGTATGCATTTAATTTGAAATTATTTTGAACCACCTTGTTTGTATGTTTCCTTTCTTGTAAAATGTTTCTTAGGTGAAATAAACATCATCTAAACATTTCCCAAACTTTTCCTAAAGACAAATAAATCAAAACAATAAAATAAAGGAATGGTCATTTTGACCAATTTAACTCCCATGCCTACTTTGGCTGTCTCAAACTTTCAGAACCTAATGGAAAATTTTCTGGATCTTTGCACCCCTTGAATGTACTCATAACAAAGTATCAAGGCCCAATTTGTGATCATCCAGAAACTTTCAAATGCATAGTTTAAATGACAATTCAAAATTGAATCTTTATCATATGGGAAGATCCCACTTTTTCAAAAACCACTCAAACAAGCTCAACTTTCAAAACCCAAGCATCTGCAGACTCACTAGCACCAATATAGCAAACCCACCAAAAATCTTTTCAAAATTCAAAACTTGATTTCATGCGGCCATTTCATCAAACAGGTTGTAGACACAAATCATACAAAATCGATTGAAGCCTAACTTGTTCCCTCTCTGGACACCACTAGCCTTAGTAGATCATCTAACAACCTAAACTAACCCTTAGCATCACTGTAAGCTTGGCATTGCCATCAATGGTGAACAACCGAGCACACCCATGTCACCCCCATGTCGACATCAAGCTAGGAAGAAAAGCAAGCCTAGCCAGCATGTCTGGGAGGCAGCCCACCGTCCACCGTCCACTCACTGTCCCAGCCGCGAGTGTTGCCAAGCCCTAGACCACACGCACGAACCATGCCAACCTCGCCAACAACCATGCTGAGCGTGCGCCAGAGCGCCACCCTCGACCAGCGCCCACAGACCGTGTGCCACCCTTACCGCGTGCATACACAATCCCCACCGACCCAGGAGACCACCAGACATCCTCGTTCGCCGCCCCGTGACGCACAACCACCGCTCGCCATCGAAGACGCCGCCTCTGCCGCGCAGAGCGTCGCATGTTCCAGACCAAACCGCACCGCCCCATGCCTCAAAACCATGTCGTTGAGCATCACCAGGGAACACCGCACCACCCCCTACCTTCGCCCATGCCAATAGCCGCCTGTAACATCGCCCCCGACGAGCTCACCGTGCGTCCCGTCGGTCTCCTCGCTCGACTATAAATAGAGGCCACCCCCGCTCTATTTCTTCACACCATCTCACTCCCCTCTCCTCACTGATCGTGCCACACCGTTCCCGGAGCAAGGCGAGCACCACCTCGCCGGAATTTCACCGGAGCCCGCCGCCTCTAGAGAAGAAGGGCGCCATCGATTTCGTCCATCCCAGGAGCTACCGCGACCACCCCCGAGTTCGTCGTCGTCGAATTTGTCGTTCGCCTGCCTCGCCGACCCTCGCCTGCACCCTGGTGAGCCCCCAGCACCCCTCACTGACCACGCTAGGTTTCTTTCTCGCCGGCGTTGCTCAATGTCGACGATGACTCTTAGCATTGGATTAGAACTAGATCGAACGATCCACATCGCCCCGTACCGCTTCGCCCCTCCCTGTCTCACTGACGAGTGGGGACACCCACTTAAGCAGCTCAAGGAGCACTTAGCAGTCGGCCCGTTAACTTTTCCCAAGCCAGTTATTTGAATTAAACCTTTTTCATTTTGTTTCAAACTCACTTCTGTACCCAACTTCAAAAATCAACCCAGATCGATTCAGTGCACCAAATTGAATGAAACCAATTTTGTTAGAAAGGTCTGAGAATGTTGAATCCAAGACCATTGGATTCAAGCCATTTGGATCTATAGATCACCCATGGTAAAAATAACAAGGCAGAAGCTTTTCTGCATTCAAACATTTTTCAAATTTAAACCATAATAGCTTTTGAGTTGATTCCAACTCTCAAAAATCACATTCAACCATACCTTTCAGAATATATAAAAATATATAGGTTTACTTGCAGAAATAATATTCAAGTAATAAAGAATGCTACATAGGCATTTCTAGCCACTTTAAATAATTAAAATAAAAGGGTAAAACCTTATTAAATTGTGACACCACTTTAAATCATATTCCCATGGACTAAAATATGTGGTGATGACATGTGTCAACATGATCCCATGTTTGGTTTGGAGAATATTAAATCTTAAGTAATTTTCCAATGAGTAGAAATTACTTTTCTAAAAATAAAAAGAATTAAACCAAGCTTTAATCTTGTAATGTTAGTGATGATGTTGGATCATCTATAGGACCCTTTGTGTGATGATTGCAAGTAGTTAAGTATTGTTTGGTGATTGTGTACCTCATATTTATTTATAGACGCTAGTACCGACCAAGGATACGAGGATGAAGGAGGATACTACGAAGAAGAAGCCGAGGAGAACTTCAACCACTACTCTGCACAAGGCAAGCTATTAACCTTGCAAGCTAACACTTGCAATTTAGCAAGCTTATACTAATATTGTGCAAGATTTATTAAATATGTGGACCAATGCAAGCTAACCCTTGCAAGATACCCTACTGATGCCACAAACCACTACTTGTTACTCTGCCCACTATATGCCTTAAGCATATATGATCCAACCCACTTGACCAACCAATCCTAGTTTTTACTTACAAGCTTTATACTTTATTTCTTTATCAAAGCTATTCCTTAGAGTTTACTTAAGTGAATTATAGATACTAGAAAGATATCTGAAGGTTGCATAAAGAGCATAAAATTTGGCCTAAGCTAGATAATCTTGATGTCATCTTTAGGCATGAGATTGAACTTAGTTAGAACTCCACTAGTTTACCACCCCTAATTATTGCTTACCCCCACCTTTAGATGCTAGTGCTAAGCATAAAACTTGATCAACTTTAGATGGGACTACTTGGTGGAAAAATGGTTATGAAAACCTTGGAATGATGGATCATTCTATTGAAATGTTTTGGACATGTGTTTCCAGACACCTGATGATTTTGGTGATGAAAATGATGAGGCATGAGCCTTAGCCCTTTCTAAAACTGATGGTTGTCTAGATGCGATACCATTCCAATTTTATCGTACAACCATAATATCTGAAGATTGGGTAGGGCTTGACTGGAAACTTATATACCTTAGTATTAGTTCCCTCACGGCCAAGGTCTGAGCTGATGCTACCTTGTGAAGATTGTCCACCTGTGCAGTACCCAAGATGACAGTTGGTCATGGTTGGGAGGCCAAACTCACAGGAGAGGTGCTTATACTAGGGCGTGTAATCGAAAGGTTAGGATTGATTATCCGCATACTGAGTATGGTGAATTCAGGATTTGTTCCTGACGGATGTATCGAATGTTGTGGTGAAAGTGTACAATCTCTGTAGAGTGTCAAACTATTCGAATAGCCGCGTCCGTGGTTATGGACAGTTGGAGTGGCCATACTGTTCCCCCGTCAGACTTTTCAAAATGACTTGTGAAATGATTTGAAACTTTGACTTGACCACAACAGAGTTGTGATATGAAATACAAGTTCCCACTTAGGAGTTATAAAATTGTGACGAGCATTCGTTGCCTCTAAACTTAGTAGGGATAAACCTGGCTTTTGCAAAAGAACCCTAGAGCCTAGGGTCCTATTATCCAAAAACCCCTTTACCTTTTAGTATTAGTTTGCGAGTACTTAAAGAGTACTCATGGCTTTGTCCCTGGCTATTCCCATGGCCAGACTATTAAGAGGAGTACCTGGAGGATGGACCCCAGGAAGGTTACGACAACTAGGATCATCTCCCATCGTCAGCATTGCCTGTGACCCCGAAGATGGAGCTTCGCCTACGCTACCGTTATTATTACGTATTCCGCTGCTTGATGTTGTATTAAGAACTGGATCATGAGATCCCTATTTGTGTAAGAACTTATGTATCGTTTGTAATGGATGATGTGCTATGGTATCCAATTCTGTTATGTCTCGCAAAAATGGTAATCCTGGGATTGCGATGTATGGCATAACAGGCATCTGGGATTTAAAACCCGGGTGTTGACAATAACCCAATCCTAGTTTTACTTGCAAGCTTTATACTTTATTTCTTTATCAAAGCTTCTCTTAGAGTACTTAAGTACATTGTAGATACTAGAAAGATAATTGAAGGTTGCATAAAGAGCATAAAATTTGGCCTAAGCTAGATAATCTTGATATCACCCTGAGGCATGAGATTGTACTTAGTTGAAACTCCACTTGTTTACCACCCTCATTAGTGCTCACTCCCATTTGTAGATGCTAGTGCTAAGCATAAAACTTGATCAACTTTAGATGGGACTACTTGGTGGAAAAATGGTTATGAAAACCTTGGAATGATGGATCATTCTATTGAGATGTTTTGACATGTGTTTCCGAACACTAGATGATTTGGATGATGAAAATGTTGACGCATGAGCCTTAGCCCTTTATAAAACTGATGGTTGTCTGGATGCGATACCATTCCAATTTTACCGTACAACCACAATACCCGAGAATTGGGTAGGGCTTGACTGAAACTTATATACCTTAGTATTGGTTCCCTCACGGCCAAGGTCAATGAGGCTACCTTGTGAAGATTGTCCACATGCGATACCAAGATGACAGTTGGTCATGGTTGGGAGGCCAAACACAGGAGAGGTGCTTATACTAGGGCGTAATTGAAAGGTTGGGATTGATTATCCATACTGAGTATGGTGAATTCAGGATTTGTTCTCGACGGATGTATCGAATGTTGTGGTGAAAGTGTACAATCTCTGTAGAGTGTCAAACTATTCGAATAGCGTCATGATTATGGACAGCTGAGATGGCCATTGTTCCCCGTCGACTTTTCAAAATGACTTGTGAAATGATTTGAAACTTTGACTTGACCACAACAGAGTTGTGATATGAAATACAAGTTCCCACTTAGGAGTTATAAAATTGTGACGAGCATTCGTTGCCTCTAAACTTAGTAGGGATAAATCTGGCTTTTGCAAAACAACCCTAGAGCCTAGGGTCCTATTATCCAAAAACCCCTTTACCTTTTAGTATTAGTTTGCGAGTACTTAAAGAGTACTCATGGCTTTGTCCCTGGCTATTCCCATGGCCAGACTATGAAGAGGAGTACCTGGAGGATGCACCCCAGGAAGGTTACGACAACTAGGATCATCTCCCATCGTCAGCATTGCCTGTGACCCCGAAGATGGAGCTTCGCCTACGCTACCGTTATTATTACGTATTCCGCTGCTTGATGTTGTATTAAGAACTAGATCATGAGATCCCTATTTGTGTAAGAACTTATGTATCGTTTGTAATGGATGATGTGCTATGGTATCCAATTCTGTTATGTCTCGCAAAAATGGTAATCTTGGGATTGCGATGTATGGCATAACAGGCATCTGGGATTTAAAACCCGGGTGTTGACAATAACCCAATCCTAGTTTTACTTGCAAGCTTTATACTTTATTTCTTTATCAAAGCTTCTCTTAGAGTACTTAAGTACATTGTAGATACTAGAAAGATAATTGAAGGTTGCATAAAGAGCATAAAATTTGGCCTAAGCTAGATAATCTTGATATCACCCTAAGGCATGAGATTGTACTTAGTTGAAACTCCACTTGTTTACCACCCTCATTAGTGCTCACTCCCATTTGTAGATGCTAGTGCTAAGCATAAAACTTGATCAACTTTAGATGGGAATACTTGGTGGAAAAATGGTTATGAAAACCTTGGAATGATGGATCATTCTATTGAGATGTTTTGACATGTGTTTCCGAACACTAGATGATTTGGATGATGAAAATGTTGACGCATGAGCCTTAGCCCTTTATAAAACTGATGGTTGTCTGGATGCGATACCATTCCAATTTTACCGTACAACCACAATACCCGAGAATTGGGTAGGGCTTGACTGGAAACTTATATACCTTAGTATTGGTTCCCTCACGGCCAAGGTCTGAGCTGAGGCTACCTTGTGAAGATTGTCCACCTGTGCAGTACCAAGATGACAGTTGGTCATGGTTGGGAGGCCAAACACACAGGAGAGGTGCTTATACTAGGGCGTGTAATTGAAAGGTTAGGATTGATTATCCGCATACTGAGTATGGTGAATTCAGGATTTGTTCCTGACGGATGTATCGAATGTTGTGGTGAAAGTGTACAATCTCTGCAGAGTGTCAAACTATTAGAATAGCCGCGACCGTGGTTATGGACAGTTGGAGTGGCCATACTGTTCCACCATCAGATGTTTTCAAAATGACTTGTGAAATGAATTGAGACTTTGACTTGACCACAACAGAGTTGTGATATGAAATACATGTTCCCACTTAGGTGTTATAAAACCTCAACTAGCTTTCTTCGTTTCTAAACTTAGTAGATGTAAATCTGGCTTTTTGCAAAACAACCCTAGAGCTTAGTGTCCTACTACAAAACCCCCTTCACTTGTTAATATTAGTTTGCGAGTACTTAAAGAGTACTCATGGCTTTTTCCCTGGCTATTCCCGTGGCCAGACTATGAAGAGGAGTACCAGGAAGATGGAAACCAGGAAGGTTACGACAACTAGGATCATCTCCCATCGTCGGCAGATTGTGACCTCAAGATGGAGCTTCGCCACGCTCAAGTATTATTACGTATTCCGTTGCTTGAATTGTATTAAGAATTGGATCATGAGATCCTTATTTGTGTAAGACCTTATGTATGATTTGTAATGGATGATGTACTGTGGTATCCAATTCTGTTATGTCTCGCAAAAATGGTAATCCTGGGTGAAAGGGCATGTATGCCCCCATGTGTGGTTTTTGTAATTAATGACAATCTCTATGGACTAATGTGTAAATTGAGTTTCACTTGTAGGTTTGTCCATTGGCATCGCTTGGGCCATGTGTTGGTCTCAAGGTTGAAAGATGAAGAAATGTCCAAGGGCTTTGTGCCCGTTGGAATCATGAAGTAAGAAGGAGATTGAAGGTTGATCAAGGCATGTGCAACGAGTTGCATCAAGATGGATCAACCTCAAGAAGGGATGAAGAAGGGCGAGCTCAAGGTGCGCCATCTCTAGAGGATATCATGCTTGAAGCTTGCCATCCTCGTGTTCATGGAGTGATGAAGACAAAAATTTCAAGAAGAGGTTTCCCCATGGAGTATGGGGGAGCATTTTGCAAGTCTTCATCAAGCAAGAGCGAGCAAGAGAAGACAATAAAGGTGTTCCCACTATAGAAGAACAAGACGGTCTACATCAAGTTCAAGTGGGACGCTCAAGGCAAAGGTATGTTGATAGGATTCTCTTTTGCCGGTCTCGTGTTGTTAGTTGTGAGACCGGGTTTAGGATAGATAGCCATACTATCAAGAGGGGCTCTCAAGCGGGTGTCTCGTTTGCATCGTTCGGAGAGAGCTCAAACCTTTGCATTCATATCATCATCTTTCTTGGTTATTATTTGGTTCTTGTCCATGAGAGGATCTAGAGCTTGTGGTCATCATCATAACAAGCTCTAGCTCATCATCTAAGGATTTCACTTGCATATCTTATTGCCGTTTTTGATCTTGCGAGTTTTCCGGCTCCACACCTTGGGGGATACTTCACATATATATTCATGATATTTTCTCCCAAGGTGATACCCAATATTTCTACTTTTTTGGATTCTATTCGTTGTTATCTTTCCAACAAAATTGGTTTCATCCCATTTGGAGTTCGGATGCAAAAGTTATTGCGTTTATGGTTTCTGGAATTTCCCTAACCGGAAGTTCCGGCTTGCCATCGGAAGTTCCGCTAGGGAATTTTTGCCGCCGAAAGTTCCGGATCTTCTTCCGCTCACGCTCAGTAACCTTCTGTTTTGAAGCGTTCTATTTGCCGGAACTTTGTCGGAACTTGCATCGGAAGTTCACCGGAACTTCCGGTCTGTTTTGACCGGAACTTCCGTGCGCTTAGGCTCGAGCGCCAACGCCGATGACCGTTGAGCGTGCTAGGCGGAACTTCCGCCCAGAGCCGAAAGTTCCGGCCATGATTCGTTTTTTCAGTTTCTCGCTCCGCAGTTTTCGACCGTTGGCTGGGTGCCACCGGAACTTCCGGCCTCCCACCGGAAGTTCCGGCTAGGTGTCGCGAATGCCCATAACGGGCAGATCTGGGAGCCCTTTAAAAGGGGCTCCTCTTCCCCTTCGTGGGTACTAGCTTTTCTTCTTGGTTCTTGGCTTTCTCTCTCTCCTTCATTGTCAACCTAGGTGAACTTAGTGGCTAGGTTTTGTGCTCAATAAATTAAACGTTAGTTTTATTCCGCATTTACTTGAGCCTAAACCGTAATAATTTTAAAAGCCTATTCACCCCCCTCTAGGCGACTTCCTTTGTACTTTCAATTGGTATCAGAGCGAGGTCCCTCGCTTTTAGGCTTCACCGCCTCGAGAGTAAAGATGTCTCCTAGGGGTTTAGTGCACTCTCACACATTTACTTTTGATGGCACACATTATGGTGTTTGGCGTACTCGCATGCTTAGTCATTTCCGGGCCATTGACCCTATCATTGAGCGAATTCTAGATATGGGCTTGTCTCCTCCTTAGGATCCCCAAAATCTATCTTTGGAGGAGAATACAAACTCTTATCTCGAAGCTCAAGCATCTAATGTGCTTGTTAATGTTGTGAGCTTTGTAGTTCTTTCCTCAATCATGCCTTTTCTGAATGCCCATGATATTTGGACCAAGCTTCAAGCAAAATATGATGTGTCCAAGCTTAATGAGGATGATTGTGTTCCATCCACCTCCGGCCGCGATGAGTTCTCATCTTCTTCCACTTCACCAACATGTGAGTTGTCACAAGGTAATGATATGGTGAGTGGTGATAGAACTTGCAATGTAGATAGTGAGATTTCCATTCATGATTCTTTTTCTCTATCTCATTGCAATGTTGTATCTTTGGGCATGAACACTTGTAGGACCATATGTGATTTACATCCTAGTGTTGATTTCCCTTGCATATCATGTAGAAATGGTTTGAATATATCTCATGATGATATGCTTGCTTTGCCTTATTGCCATGATAAATGTGCTTCTATTTCCTCTAGTTCTTGTGTTGCTAACCATGTAGAGGAAAGTGAAGAATGTGTGGGCCAAGGCAAGGTTGTCATTAGAGCTTCATGTGTTCCCTCATCATCATCTTCTTCCAATGTTCACTTGTGCCTCATGGCTAAGGGTTCAAAGGTAACCTCTCCTTTGGACTCCAATATATCTCATGATGATGTGAGTGTTGATCATGTTGAAGTAGATAATGATGTTGCTTATTTAAAAGAGAAGGGGGGGGCTAGTCATTCGTGCTCTTCATCCTAATAAAAATGCTTGCTCTACTTTCATTGAAATCTTGACTTGTGCTATTGAAAGTAGGCAACTAATATATGAGCATGAGGAGAAAATAGATAAAATAAGTAGTCTTGAGAGTGAGTATGCTAATGAAATTGCCAACCTAAATGAAGCTCTTGAAGAGGAACAAACCACTAAGGATTCTCTTGAGGAGGCCTTTGCTCTAGAGCTATCTAGAGTAAAGAAATCTCATGATAGAGAGTTTGAGGTGGCAAGTGCTCTTCAAATTAAAAATGATGAACTTGAAGTTGCCTATGCTAAACTCCTTGAGGGTTTTGAGCACCTCAACAATGGATCTAGGGTCATCAAGGGTGAGCTCATCAAACTCACCGAGTCACATGAGCAACTTAAAGCTTCATATTCTAAAGAGCTTTCCAAGTTGCACTCACCTCTTGCTTTAATTGATGATGCTTGTGCTACTAACTCTATTTCATGTGAAGCATCTATCTTGAAGGAGAATGTTGAGCTAAAGGCTCAACTTGCTTTGCTAACAAGCAACTATGGGAGATTAGAAGAAAGTCATGCCAAGCTCTCAAGCTCGCATGAGGATCTTCTACTCTCCCATGGTAGGCTAGAGTTAGCTCATGAGGCCATTGTGTCAAAGGTAACATCTAGTGGGCCTCATGTGGACTTTAGCACTACATATACTCCTAATGCTATGTTGCCATGTGCTAGTCCTTGTAATTCATCCTCTCACAACCATGCTAAATCTTGTGATGAATTGCATCATTTGTCTTGTTTCTCTAACAATGAAGCTTCTACTTCCTCTAGTATTGTTGTTGATACTAACCATGTAGAGGAAGTCAAAGAGCTCAAGGCTCAAGTCACTTCTTTGAAGAATGACTTGAAAAGGTGTCATGAAGGGAATACCACGCTCAAGAAGATGTTGAGTGTGCGATGACCCCCAAGTGACAAGCGTGGGCTTGTTTTCAACTCCGACACCAAGAGCAAGCCCACTAACTCGTTGAAGCACAAGGGCAACAAGAAGAAGGGTCAAGGACAAGTGAAGAATCTGGCCAACATTGTGTGCTTCAAGTGCAAGGAAGAAGGGCATCATGTGAGGGATTGCCCATTGAAGAAGAAGCCTCTGTAAGGGGTCCCAACCTTTAATAAGTTAGAGATCCCTGTGTTTACAATGCTAGTCCCTGGATCAATAGCTAGCATCCACAGTTAAGATGTAATATCAAGAAACAATGGTCATAATACAACTTTATAACCAGGAATAACATAATTTTATTACATCTTACATAGCTCATGTGGCTATTACATTACATTGCAGCAGAATATCTATAAGCATGGGGTCCTTCATCTTCAAAGTGCCACGGGCAAACATGTTGGTTGTAGACTTTGTAATCCTAATCAATCAATCTTTACTAAAATCAAATCAATCCTGCAACATTACAAGTTACAGCCACAAGGGTCAATACATTTGAATTGTATTGGCAAGTTTCACTACTATGTAGAAATATAAGTGGATCCTATCATTACATGCATATTTGGCTAAGTAGGGTTTAAGGCTCATTTGCATAAAGCAATAATTTATCCTATCTTTTCAAAATGGTTTTGTTCTTTTGTCAAATCTTTCTGAACTCCTTGGTAAATCCCCAAGTGTCCTTGTCAAAATCTCTTGAGTTCCTTGGTACACCCCAAGCACTTCAAGTTTTTATCAATATCTCTTGAGCTCCTTGGTAAATCCCCAAGTGCTTCAAGTTTTTATCAAGATCTCTTGAGCTCCTTGGTAAATCCCCAAGTGCATCAAGTTTTTATCCAAATCTCTTGAGCTCCTTGGTACCCCCAAGTTCATCAAGTCTTTTATTGTCACTTAAAAATTTTTCTTTTAGAAATTGGAATGTCGAGATTTCCCATAGATTCAAGATTTAGTTGCTCAGTATTGTCCATAACCGGGGACACGGCTAAGTACTTAGATTTTATTATCTTCTGCAGAAGTTGTACACTTTACCCACATGACACACTCTCATCTTGTTGCCACCAGTGGCCGCTGGATTAGTACTCACCAAGATGGAGTACTGGCAGACTGAGAATGTGACGAAGTCTTTCCATAGGGTCCTCCCATACACCATTGCTAGCTTGCCTTTAGACACCCATGTAGGGTTTCGAGTTCCCTCATTTTCAGTGACCTGAAGACAATGCATGGGTCTTCCCAATGTAGTTGCCTAAGCCAGAGCCATAATAGCATGTGGCTGTACACGAAAGCCACAGTTGGAGAAACATGTTCAATCTCTAAGTTCCTGGGTGGTTTTCTTTTGGTGCACAACACAAAGAGATTGCCATCGACATGGTTCCTTTTGTTGCCACCTTGTCCAAAACTGGAGTATCCTTGTCCACCCAGGTGGTTCATTGAGTACTTGTTTTATTATATAAAACACAAGTATTTTATCATCTTTATAAAATCTCAACATGTGTCTCTTCTCAAAATAAGTAGCATGGCTAAGCATTTTACAACTACATTGTTTCCACTAAGGAATATATGAGGGTATCCTATTAGGATTTAGCATAGCATAAGTATAGAAATTCTTTTCATGCATGTTTCAAAATCCACTAAGTATAATGAAAATAGTAGGACTTTAGATGATAGTGTCACTTGCCTTTTTGGTAGGGAATGTTGGTTCACTTCTTGATCTTGCTAGTTTCACACTTTTCTAATTTCACTACAATCAATCAAGCAAACACAATATCAACTTGCATTCCAACCAATAACCCATCAAACAAAACATCACACATAAAATCATAGAAACTAAGTCATACATGCAAGCATGCAAAAGATAGTTTTATTTGCAAAGGTGGTCTCCACTAGGCTTCTAAACTTTGTAAGGTTCAAAGTGGTCATTTTCCAAAGTGGCAAAGTCATTTGCAAAAGGGTTTTGTCTATAAACCATTTTTCAAATCCCATCATTATTTTATGTGGTGGAAAATGTTTTTATCAAAGCAACAACTTTATGTTGTTCACCAAATAAGTTGTTAATTCTCAAAACTTGGTGTTTAGGGTCAGTAGGTTTGTTTCAAATCATTTTCCCAAAGTTTTTACTCCAAAAACATTTTCATAGCAAAATCAATAATTTTATTTGACTAGAAATGAGCTAATTCAAGTTTTTATTCCTAATCTTCACAAAATTCAGTTTTAAATCCACAAGTTGGTTCCTAGGGTCAGTAGGTTCACAACAAACAAATTTGCTAAGATTTCAACCACAAAAACATTTTGGAATTATTTTTATAGTCTAAACAAGCATACAAATGTTTCTGCAAAAACAAACAATCTAACAGAAACTTTTGTGACACCCTCAGAATCGGACCTATGCAAGTTTCAGCGATTCCCGCCAAACCCGCATAGAAACAATTCAAAGGTTCCCACCAGGAACTTTCGTGCGGGTGGAAAACGAAGTAATAACATTACACAACAGTCCTCGATGGGACCCACAGAACAGATATATATACAACAGCGACTCAAAGAGTCAAGAATACAGATATAATATACAAATATCCCAATCACCTTGAAAACGATAGAGCGTCCGACTACGGACAAGATGCAAATGGGGCTAAGAGCCCTGAAGAATAACCAATGGCGTCCATAACCCTGCCCATGCCAAGCCGGAAGGGCAACCCTGCTAACGACGTCGATCTCAAACCTGCTTAAACAAAAGGGGTGCCGACAAAGGGCAAAGGAAAAAGAGAGAGCGGTCAAGAGATCGAGGCCAGTACACGGCGAGGCTAGAATTCGGCGGTCCTCGCCTACATAGGTATGGTGGACTGAAGCGGCAGCGGCAGCATGCACTAAACAACCTATAGAGACTCGATACAACTGGCGGCGATCAGAGAGGGGTAAGAGAGAGCTATTCGGAACCAACCTGATGCTACCATCAAACAAACCCATACTGGTGTTTCCCCCTTGAGACCAAACGAGGAAGTCAACCGAGGAACTCACACCGTTGGCAGTTTTATTTATTCAGTTATCGTTGCAGCAATTACTAGTCAAATATAGATAGTCCTCCTGATAAAATAAGCATTGGGCACTTTTAGTTAACCATTCCGTTGTAGTTGCAACACTTACTAATCAGATACAATTAGCATGAGATATCCCAAAACCCAGCAGTTGTTGGTACTTTTATTTAGCCATTCCGTTGTAGTTGCAGTACTTACTAGTCAGGTACAATGGTCGCAAGCGACACCCAAACAAGCAATTGTTGCCATTTTTATTTAGCCATTCCATTATAGTGAAGTTGATTACTAGTCATTATAAAGTCAAATTTATAGCACTACTTTAGTTATAGTTGTCTATGATCGAGATACTGTGCTCCAAGTCGTCCATAACCGCAGACACGGCTTTCAGAAAGTTTTACCCTGCAGGGGTGCACAAATAGCAACACACACTCGATCAACCTCGGAAAAACCAAATCAAAACCCAACGAGGCCTTCACGACAAAGCAATCACAGGATTCAGAAATATTTCAGGGGGCCACCCCATTGAGTACACCCGCAACGAAGTTAGCTGACTCCGAGACGGACCCAAGGTTTGGGTGGACGGCTGTGAACGACTGGGAACCCAAAACTGGGCTTGTCGACACCGCGAAATCGTGTCCCGATCCTAAACAGTACAGTATGCTCCTCGCACAATCGTAAATAAAACAGTAAGGCATGGCATAAGTACATGATAGTAAATAAAACCTCAAACTAGTTTGTGGCCCCAAGAAATAAGAATGAATCAAGCTCTGGCTCAGGGGGGTCCCATAATCCTCCCGGATGTGGATAGCGCGAAAATTCAAGGAACAGGTATCAAGTACTCGGGGTCCTACGGGACACAAGTGGACGGTTAACAACCAAATAACATCTATTGCCCACCTGTGCCTCTGCTTACTTACTTCAATTTTAGTTGTTAAACAGTAATTAAAGTTATGAACATCTTCAACCATAAACACATGGCAATACTCCAACAACTGTGGTACTCGACGACACGCAACAACACTTGAGCAAGCGACTACGACGCGCAAGTCCAACTATCTACCAAACAACAGGTAATAGGAGGTGCCCAAGGCAATATAAGGCTGCAAGGGATATCACGGGTACGAAAACTAGAGCAACGCAACACAGATAGCAATAGATCAACAGGAGGGAATAAATACTATAAAAGTAAGATAGGTAGAAAGGGGGAGATGCTCGACTGAAACATTGTCGAAGGTTCAACCGAAGATCGGGGCGAAGCTCACATCAACTCAACGGCCCAATCCGCGAAGAACCAAAACACTAGAATAAACACCGGATGCACTATTTAATACAACAGCAGAAGATCGGGCATGATGCATGATGATGCATGACATGGCAAAGGTGCGATGCAATTGGGCAATTTTAAGTGGAACCGGGGTCCCGACAATTAATTAAATGGTTCAAATTATTTATCTACCCCGCAAATTAAATGTTGTAATAACATGGCAAAAGATAGCACCGGTTCGCTACACCAATTTAAATGAGGCCAATATAAGACTAGATTTGCCCGCATATGGGCCCCATATTTAATTATATGGTGAATCGGCATAAGGCCCCCAAACCACACAATTATGCATGCGAGTATGACAATTTAATATGCATCAATTTGTTATTACATTTATAAAATAGGGCTCGAGAAAAGGGGTCACACATTAGGGTTCGACGAACTTGGTTCCGGGGGTTCGGGGTTCGGTCTCAGGGTTTAGGGTTCGGCGGGATCGGTCTCGGGGTTGGATACAAGGTGAAGATCTTGGCGTTCCGGGAAGAAGGACTTGGTTCGGTGTCGGGGGCGCATCGGTCTCGCCCTGGTCGGTGTCGATCTTGTCGCATTCGTGGTCTTCGGGTCCGCGTAGACGGTCATGGCGTTCAAGGTGGCGAACTTGGCGTTCCGATTGGAGATCTTGGCGTTTTCGACCGGTCTTATGTTCGGATAGAAGTACTTGTCGCACCAGGTCGGAGTCCCTGAATCCGGGAAGGCGAACTTGACGTCCCTCGGTTCCATGTTGACGGCCTTGGTGTCCTAGAGGAAGAACTCGGTGTATCCGGGTTGGCGGCCTTGGCGGTTATCGGGTCCTATGTAGATGATCATGATGTCCAGGGTCTCGCTCATCTTGCATCGGGAATCTTGAGAGTACATGTCGAGGATCTCACGTACATCATTGGAACTGTTTATGGAGCGATCCATTTGACCTCACAGAACATGGGTAGAAACGCGGTACCCCTCAGATGTTTCCCATGTAGCCAACGTTGAAAGCAACATGAGTACAAGGGGAGGAACGGGTCAAGCTCCTGGCCACGCGGTTAGATGCGAGCTTGCAAAACGAGGCCGCCGAGACGCTGCAGGGCATGTTGGTGATGGGACCCTGCGGCGCGTGTGCTTGACCGCGATGGGGCTCGGGGACGAGCGGCGACCTGACCAGAGGGGCAGAGGCACGCAGGACGAAGGCGGCGACCGTACAGCTCGCGGGAGGCGCCGGGCCCGCGCGGAGGAGCTGCAGGGAGAGGAGGGCACCGAGGAGGCGATGGGGCACCGCGCGGCTCGCAGGAGGGCGACGGCGGCTTCGCAGGCGGAGCTCGTAGAGGAGAGGATTCCGGCGAGCGGGGCGGCGCCAGAGCACAACGGGAAAGGGCGCCCGACGGTGAGCTCGAAGCGGAGGGGACGGCCCAGGCGGACGGCGGGGGAGGCGGCCGGAGGAGGTCGAACGGCGGCGGCCGGACGCCGCAGGGACCGCGGTGGCGGTGGAGCATCGGACGGCGGACGGCGGGAGGGGCCGGGGCCGGGAGAAGAGGCGGTGAGCTCGAGCGGCGGGCGGGGAGGCCGGAGAGGGACGTGGGCGGAGGTCGGCACGCCACGCGGCAGAGGAGGCCGGCGGGCGGAGCTCGGGCTTGGGCGGCGCTCGAGGTTGGAGGCGGGCTGTCAGGCCGGGCGGGTCCATGGGCAGGCCGAGCTCGGTGGCGGCGAGGACGGGGACGCGAGGGAGGGAGACGGCGCTTGGACGGCGGGGGGAGGCGCTCAGGGATGAGGTCGTCGTGCGGTGCGAGGAAGGTGGGGAGGCGCGGAGGAGGAGGGGAGGCGCGGCCGGTGGCGGGGAAGGAGGGCGACCGGCGTGGGGGCAGAGAGGAGAGAGGCGGGAGGTGGGAGAGGACCAGGGGAGGGGCGGTGGTTTCGGTGCGGCGCGTGAGGGAGAGGAGGGAGGAGAACGACGACGAGGACGGCCCGTGCGGCGGAGGAGGAGGCCGGCCGGAGAGAAGGCCGCGGCGGCGGTGTCGTGCGGGGCAGGGAGAGAGAGAACGCGGGGTCCGAGCGGGGTTGGTGGGGAACGGGCCGAGAGAGAGAGCGAGCGGGGGCGCGTCGGTGGGGGTGGGCCAGGGAGAGTGGGAGTGTGGGTAGGGAGGTGGGGACGCGCCCAGGTGGGCCTGGGGAAGGTGGGGTGGTGGCTGGTGGATTGGTGAGGTGGCGGTGGGTGTGTTGAGGTGGAGGGAAAGGTGAGGTGGAGGGAGGGGATTGGTGGGTAGACTAGGATTGGGTAGGAAATATTTTAGGGTTTGGGTTTTATTAGTTTGTAAAATATTTATGGTGTTGTCTTGTTTTAAATATTTTTAGCAAAATAATTTTTAGGCAATTAATTTAACAGATAATCATAAGACTTGTTGTGAATTAAGAGAAGAGGTATTGTATCAGACAAAATAGTTTTTAGCTACAATATTCTGAGAGCCAAAGATGCATGATGATGTCATGGTGATGCAATGCACAAAAACATTGCGATTTTCTAGTAGTGGTTTTTGCGGGATGCCACAACTTTTTACTAAACAAATTGCATGGTTGGCTAGGGATTGTTCCACTGATTCCATTGATATAAAGTTTGCAAATTTTGGACGTGTGGATCAAAAGTTACAAGGGTTTCAAATCTACATCTAAATCAGATTTCAAATTCTGTTTTAAATCGTCTGGTGCCACGCGGCGTGATGTTACTGGCCGGTACCGCTTCGGTCGGATCGTGCTCTGCGGGGCGTTGGATCAAAACAGATCGCACGGCTCAGGCGTGCTCGTACCCTTTCGCTCAGGTTCTATTCCTAACCACAGGATCAAAATCTAACGGTGTAAATCCAATCGACCATACTCGGGCGGCGCTGACGGCGGCTGGCGGCGACGTGTCTGCCTACGGTGGAGCCGGCGATGCAGGAAGAAAAGAGGCTAACGAGGATGCTTACCGTGTTCGCAATAGCGTGGGGAAGCTCAACGTGTTGTTGGTTCGACGAGGGGCGCACCGGGGTGAGGTTAATGGCTCGCCGGAGTTGCTCCTGGCGTCGGGTTCGTCTGGTGGTCGTCGAGGTCGACGCTACGGATCACGAGGAGGCAAACAGAGGGCATGGTTAGACGCGTAAGGTTAAGGCGATGACGCGTGCGTGATCGAGAGGGCGCGGGGTGGTCGGTTCTTACCAGGGAAGGTCGTCGGAGATAGTAGCAGACGCGGCGGCGCTCAGTCGAGGTGGTTGCCGACGTTCTGGGGTGCCCGCGAGTAAATGGAAGGCACAGAATGATGCGCCTAGGAGTGGGGATCACGACGGTGTGCTTAGGAAGGCAAGGGGCGGCGAGGTTCGGCCGGAATCGAGGAGGGAGCTCGTCGGATCAGTGAGGGTGCGTGGAGAAATTCGTCCGGCCTGGGGGCAGAGAGAGGGAGGCGCGTGAGGGGAAATGGAGAGGAGGCCAGGGCGGTTAATAGGGTGCAGTCACGGCGAGTAATGGTCGCGGAATCAACGCGTATTGATCGCCGGAGTAATGGTTGCAACGGCAGGGAGTGATCAGCGCGAGGAAGAAGAGAATGAACAGTGCTGTGGGGCCTTGCTGTCAGCGAGGGAGTGTGGGGGAAGAAGGGGCCACTGGTCAGTCGCTCTGCGGGTGCGGGTTCAGGTGAAAAACGCTTCGTGCGTGGGAAAGAAGCTAGGCTGCTACTGGGCTTGTTGGGCTTGGCCAGTTGGGCTGCTGTCTGGTTCCATTTTTTCTTTCCAAATGCTTTTCTTTTTCTAATTCTATTTTCTGTTTTGAAATTCAAACAACCAATCAAGCATTCAAATCAAATCAAACTTTCACCAAACTTGTAATGAGTTTTGGTTCTGTTTAACAACATAAACCAAATCCCAAATACAAAATAATATTTTTATTTTAGGGTCCATTATTTAATTAAATAAACAGACCTTGTTTATTAAATCAAAATAGAATTTGTTTTATTTAAAATCTCCATTTGAAATTTAATTATTTTCAAAACCAAATCAGTAGGTTTTATTTGGAAGTAAAGAATACTTGGAAAACTTGTTTAAAAATAAATAATTGAGTTTTGGTGTTTAATTAAAATAGTGAAACCTTTATTTTTAATAAACTTGGATATTAAATCCTTATTAATTTATTTTAAATAAACCTTTACTAATTTTTATCAAATTTTATTTCAAAGACTTGGCCAAGTTTTAATTTGGCTTATAAAATATTCCTTATTTATAATTCTATCCTCTGCTTTTGAAAACCAAATCTTTTATTAAAAGTTTCCAAAATAGTACTTTCCAATATTTTTAACTTTATTATTTATTTATCTTTTTAAATCCTTTTAGGATTTATCTTAATAAAAATAGGTTTGAAGGTTCCCAATTGGAATCAAAAAGTTCCTTCTCACCCTGAAAATCGACAAAGTTTTATTTTATTCAATTATTTTTCACATTACAAGATTTGGAAAATCTTGGGATGTGACAGCCTCTTAGTGGGAAGCAACGAGGGAAGCAGCCTCAAGCTCCTCCGCAAGCTCAAGATGGGCTACTTCCCAAGAAGCCTCAAGCTCTTCTTCATGGAGCAGATCCTCCCAAGAAGAAAGGTGGCAAGAGAAGAACTTGCTACATATGCCGTGAGAAGGGGCACCTTTCTTCCTCATGCACCATGGGTATCTCCTCATCTCATCCTATCTTGATTGATGATTCTTATTTTCTTCGTAAGGATGAGATGGGCAATGTGTTTGCCAAATTTGTTGGTGCCCAAAGTGGTTTCAAGATAAGAACCATTTGGGTGGCCAAACCTATTGTGACTAACTTCTTAGGACCCAACTTGGTTGGGGACCAACAAGCTAAAACTTGATCAATAGGTGTTTTTGGAGGACATTGGAGACTTGGCTGTCGTATGAAGATTTGAGGGATCTTCATTATATTCTTGTTGTCAAAGTCAAGTCATTGGTTATCATGCTTCTATTCCTTATCCAATGTTCCTCCTTCCGGTAACTTGTGCTAAACTCATTTACATTTATAGTTACTTGCTCCCTTGTGCATGTGTTGGTTTTGTACCTTGCATGTGTTTGTACATGTTGTGCTTGCCACTTAATTATATTGATCTATGATGTATATTTGTGTATGTTGGTTGGCACACCATGTATTTGCGTTTTAGTTTGGAGCCTTTATTATTTCTAGTAGGTATCTTATTTGGCTCTTTTGAGGGATTAATGGACTATTCCATTTTGGGGGAGTGTCATGCTTGGGCATGCCACAATCCTAAAATGAGTGTACATGAGGAAAACCACTTAGTAGTTTTATTGCATGTTTATCTAGTCTCTATGTGGTATGTCTCTCTCATGAGAAACTAATTTTCCATAATGTCCATTAATACCTCTATTTTGATTTTCTTGCCTCTTGTTGAGATTTCTTGGTTTATCACATTATGGGGGAGTCATATGCTTTGTGCATATTACAAACCTAGAAAATGTGGACATTTGAGGTGGTGCCACTTAGATTTGATATTGAGAATTATCTAGTTCCTATGTGGCACATTTGCTCATACAAGTTCCAATTTACTTAAATGTTTTTATTGCTCATCTTTTGGATCTTGTTTGTGAGAGTGATTCTTGGTATGTGTTTCCTCATATTTGGATCTACATACCCTCATGGGAACCACTTGCTTCTATTTAATCCAATCACTAGTGATTGTGTGACTATTTGAAGCAATCAAGAATCTCTTTCGAAGCATCAAGCTTAATACCTATCTTGTTATATGCTTCTTTGTTTGAATATGATCTTGGATATCCTTGCAAACTACCTCGGGAAAATTATCCCTATTACTTCTTGTCCTTGGACAATTAGTATTTAATATATGGTAGAATTCTTTCATCATATTTGTTTTGGCCTTTTCTTATTTATCTTATCTTTGGCTAATAAAATGATTATCTAGTTGCTCCCAAGATTTCCTTGCCTCTTGTGGATCTTCTTACTTTATTTATTTCCCCTTGTGTTTTACTTAGTGTAGGTAGTAGTGATGATCTCATTTGTGGGTATTTTGCATTCAAAGGAAAAATTATATATAATGCTCTACTTATGGGGGAGCTCTCCTATATTATCTAGAACATTGTTTTATGCTTCTTGTTTTGATCTTTTTTTTGCTTGGAAGCTCGATCCTTTTTGTGTTGGTACTTTGTGTGCCATCATGAAAAGTGTGAAGAGTTTGTTTTAGTTATTTTTCCTTGCTCTCGTTGGGAGTTGGCTTTATCTCATTCCGTTTCTATTGTTTTGTTCTTTTAGGATGAGATAAATCCTTGAGCCTTGGTATTTTTATTATCCTTTTTCTTTGGCTCTTTCGAGTTCATTTGTTGAACTTGTGTTCTTTCATGTGTTGATTTGGCTCTTCGATACAATTTGGACACCTTTTGTCGAGTCACACTTTTGTGTGTGTCTTTTTGGTTTACTTGGTGTTATTTGTTCAAATTGTATCTCCTTTTGGTTCTTGAAAGCCTATGCATGCATATTTACTTCTTGTATATATAATGGCATGCTTGCTTTCTTTGATCCAATATATAGGGGAAACTCCACCAAATCCTAATGGGCTAAGATGTGCATGAAATTCAATTTCATATCAATATGCACATATTTGTGTGGGGGCTCTCCTATGTATTGTAGTTTCACTAACTACTTTGGACCCAATTTGTTTGGGGACCATAGTGTACTTAATTGTGTTTTAGGTACATTGGAGATATATATTGGGTGCTTGTATCTTGAACAAGGAAGAAGTGGCGTCTACATGTCAGTTGGATGCAAGCTAGGATGATCAACGAATTCATATCTTATTTGTCCTACCAATTATATCTCGGTAACAAGTATCTCTCTCTCATGCATACATATCTTGTTCCCAACCTTGTGTAGGTTGCTTGTTGGCATGAATTTGTGTTCTTCCATATGTAGGATTTCTTGCTTTGGCTTTGTTTTTGCCAAGTTGATTTCTATCTTATGATACTTGTTGCCTTTCTCCATATATTCCTTCTATCCTCTTCTTCCCTTGAGAATAGTTGTGTTGTATGGGGTATGTTGGTGTTTGAAGCTCGGTGATGTACAATAAGATATATTTGAGCCCTTGGGCATGCTTTCAAGCAAAACATCTTATTGGTATATTCTATGACTTCTTTTTGGGTCTTCATGTGCTTTCTTGAGTATCTATTTTATGTGTGCATGTTTCTTTGTGGTTATATGTCTTTGTGATATTTTCCACACAAAACAAATTATACACACAAGAGAAGATCAATATTTGGTTGTTTTTGCATTTCTTGGAAATCATCTCTTACTTCATTTTGATTCTTCAGTGGTTTCCAAATTATTGTATTTTGTGTGCATTGCTAAATGGTTTTGGAGTGAGGATTCCATGGTTGTGCATGTTGTTTCCAAATACAATTACTATAATTGGTGCACAATCTTGGGGGAGCTTCTATAATTCATTTAATGATGCACATGTTCCTTCTTTCTCGTTTCTTGTGGTTTAAATTCTTATGGGGGAGCAAGGATTCCATATTTGTGCATTTTGTATTCAATACAAGTATTCTAATCTTTGCACAAAGTTTGGGGAGCTTCTCTATTTTTATTTAAACACTCTTTTGGTTGTTGTTTCCTTTTGACATCATTTGATGGTGTTTCATTTGTTTCTTTTGGATCTTTTGATTGCTCGCTTGATTTGTTGAAGCCCTTTTCTTTTCTTTCTTTTATTTTTTCTTTCTTTGGGTCCTCAATATAGTTTTACTTCCTCCCTAGTTCTCATCATTTGACTTGTGCATATGACACCTTTGGAGGAATTCTCACTATGTTGGCCGTCTAGACCTTTTCACCCATTTTGGCAATCGACGCCAATGGGGGAGAAGTTTTGGAGGGTTTAAGGGAAGTTGGCCTTTGCTTTGAGTGTATTCTTAAGCATTTGCCTCTCATGCTCTTGCATCTTTGTGTTTGCCTTAGCCCTTTATAAAACTGATGGTTGTCTGGATGCGATACCATTCCAATTTTACCGTACAACCACAATACCCGAGAATTGGGTAGGGCTTGACTGGAAACTTATATACCTCAGTATTGGTTCCCTCACGGCCAAGGTCTGAGCTGAGGCTACCTTGTGAAGATTGTCCACATGCAGACAAGATGACAGTTGGTCATGGTTGGGAGGCCAAACACACAGGAGAGGTGCTTATACTAGGGCGTGTAATTGAAAGGTTAGGATTGATTATCCGCATACTGAGTATGGTGAATTCAGGATTTGTTCCTGACGGATGTATCGAATGTTGTGGTGAAAGTGTACAATCTCTGCAGAGTGTCCAACTATTAGAATAGCCGCGATTGTGGTTATGGACAGTTGGAGTGGCCATACTGTTCCCCCGTCAGATGTTTTCAAAATGACTTGTGAAATGAATTGAGACTTTGAATTGACCACAACAGAGTTGTGATATGAAATACATGTTCCCACTTAGGTGTTATCAAACCTCAACTAGCTTTCTTCGTTTCTAAACTTAGTAGATGTAAATCTGGC
Source organism: Avena longiglumis (assembly GCA_030063025.1). NCBI lineage: Eukaryota > Viridiplantae > Streptophyta > Magnoliopsida > Poales > Poaceae > Avena > Avena longiglumis. Next base: position 424,307,193 of record CP125974.1, on the reverse strand, counting down.
TTTTTGCAAAACAACCCTAGAGCTTAGTGTCCTACTACAAAAACCCCTTTACTTGTTAATATTAGTTTGCGAGTACTTAAAGAGTACTCATGGCTTTGTCCCTGGCTATTCCCGTGGCCAGACTATGAAGAGGAGTACCAGGAAGATGGAAACTAGGAAGGTTACGACAACTAGGATCATCTCCCATCGTCAGCATTGCCTGTGACCCCGAAGATGGAGCTTCGCCTACGCTACCGTTATTATTACGTATTCTGTTGCTTGAATTTTATTAAGAATTGGATCATGAGATCCTTATTTGTGTAAGACCTTATGTATGATTTGTAATGGATGATGTACTGTGGTATCCAATTCTGTTATGTCTCGCAAAAATGGTAATCCTGGGTGAAAGGGCATGTATGCCCCCATGTGTGGTTTTGGTAATTAATGACAATCTCTATGGACTAATGTGTAAATTGAGTTTCACTTGTAGGTTTGTCCATTGGCATCGCTTGGGCCATGTGTTGGTCTCAAGGTTGAAAGATGAAGAAATGTCCAAGGGCTTTGTGCCCGTTGGAATCATGAAGTAAGAAGGAGCTTGAAGGTTGATCAAGGCATGTGCAACGAGTTGCATCAAGATGGATCAACCTCAAGAAGGGATGAAGAAGGGCGAGCTCAAGGTGCGCCATCTCTAGAGGATATCATGCTTGAAGCTTGCCATCCTCGTGTTCATGGAGTGATGAAGACAAAAATTTCAAGAAGAGGTTTCCCCATGGAGTATGGGGGAGCATTTTGCAAGTCTTCATCAAGCAAGAGTGAGCAAGAGAAAACAAGAAAGGTGTTCCCACTATAGAAGAACAAGACGGTCTACATCAAGTTCAAGTGGGACGCTCAAGGCAAAGGTATGTTGATAGGCTTCTCTTTTGCCGGTCTCATGTTGTTAGTTGTGAGACCGGGTTTAGGATAGATAGCCGTACTATCAAGAGGGGCTCTCAAGCGGGTGTCTCGTTTGCATCGTTCGGAGAGAGCTCAAACCTTTGCATTCATATCATCATCTTTCTTGGTTATTATTTGGTTCTTGTCCATGAGAGGATCTAGAGCTTGTGGTCATCATCATAACAAGCTCTAGCTCATCATCTAAGGATTTCACTTGCATATCTTATTGCCGTTTTTGATCTTGCGAGTTTTCCGGCTCCACACCTTGGGGGATACTTCACATATATATTCATGATATTTTCTCCCAAGGTGATACCCAATATTTCGACTTTTTTTGGATTCTATTCGTTGTTATCTTTCCAACAAAATTGGTTTCATCCCATTTGGAGTTCGGATGCAAAAGTTATTATGCTCGGTTTCGAATTTCGACGGAAGTTCCGGCCACATCGGAAGTTCCGCTAGGGCATTTTGCCCGAAAGTTCCGGATCTTCTTCCGCCACGCCAAGAACCTTCGCTTTGAAGTTCTATTTGCCGGAACTTTGTCGAACTTGCATCGGAAGTTCACCGGAACTTCCTCTGTTTTGACCGGAACTTCGCTTGCGCTCGAGCGGGCGCCAACGGTCCGATGACCGTGGAGCGTTAGCGGGAACTTCCGCCCGAGACGGAAGTTCCGCCATGATGCTTTTTTCGCCGCCCATTAGCTTTCGACCGCTGGCTGGGTGCCACCGAACTTCCGCCTCCACCGAAAGTTCGGCCAGTGTCGCGAATGCCCATAACGGCAGATCTGGGAGCCCTTTAAAGGGCTCCTCTTCCCTTCGTGGGTACTAGCTTTTCTTCTTGGTTCTTGGCTTTCTCTCTCCTTCATTGTCAACCTTGAAGAAGCTTTCCTCTCCTTTCCCTCCTATGATTCTTGCATCTTTTTGAGGGATTTGAGAGAGGAGATCCAGATCTACAATCCCCCCAAGTCAAATCCCTTCTTTGTGAAGGAATCATTGGGATCTAGATCTTGGAGAGTTTTGTGTTCTCCTCTTGTGTTCTTCCTCCCTTATTCCCCCAATAGCTTTTGTAGCTTTGTTGGAATTTGGGAGAGAAGGACTTGCCCTTGCATTTGGTGCATAGGTTTGAGTTCTCCTCTTGTGTTCTTCCTCCCTTATTCCCCCAATAGCTTTTGTAGCTTTGTTGGAATTTGGGAGAGAAGGACTTTCCCTTGCATTTGGTGCATAGGTTTGAGTTCTCCTCGGAGATTCGGCGAGTTCAAGCTTGTGAGCTTGTTTCTCTTGGGTTCCTTGGAACCCTAGACGGTTGTGTGGTTGGATTGTTGACCTTTTGTGGTCTTGTAGCCTTTTGTGGCGTTGTTGGCCTTTTGTGGCATTGTTGGCCTTTTGTGGCTTTGTTGTTGGGAGCCTCCAATTGAGTTGTGGAGTTAGCCCCAATCTTGTACGGGTTCGGTGACCGCCCTCAAGCGTCCCATAGTGGAGCAAGTGCCCGCCTTTTGTGGTGCGCACTTGGGAGAATAGGGTGAGCCTTTTGTGGCGTCAGTGAGTTGCGTGCTTCCGCATCCGGGGTGAGGCCTTGTGTGGCGTTGGGTGAGCATCGAGCCACCACACCTCGAGGTGAGCCATTTGTGGCGTTCGGAGAGCATTACGCCATCGCACCTCTCCAACGGAGACGCAACTTCTTTGGAAGTGAACTTCGGGAAACAAATCTCCGTCTCCGCGTCCATCGGTTATCTCTCAACTGAACCTTTACTTATGAACTTTACATTGTGATAGCCATCGTGCTTGAAGTATTTATACCTTGCTATCACCTTGTTGCTTATATTGCTTAGCATAGGTTGTTGGTGCACCTAGGTGAACTTAGTGGCTAGGTTTTGTGCTCAATAAATTAAACGTTAGTTTTATTCCGCATTTACTTGAGCCTAAACCGTAATAATTTTAAAATCCCATTCACCCCCCTCCAGGCGACTTCCTTTGTACTTTCACTGGGATTGCGATGTATGGCATAACAGGCATCTGGGATTAAAAATCCGGGTGTTGACAGGGCGGCGGCCCCGGAAGGTGGTCTGCACGGGCGTCTCTTCGGCGGGCGACGTGGCGGCGGTGGTGGTTCCTTTCTTCGGTCATGTGGATGACGAGGAGCGGACGTTGGGAGACTTTGGTGTTGGCGACGTCTCGGCTCCAGCAGCGCCCAGATCGTGTGTCACAGGCCTCTCTCAAAGACAACAGGTGCGAGCGGTCGCCGGGAGTGGCTCGAAGGTTTTTCCGGACGAAAGCTCAGTGCTTCGGCACTAACGACGGCGATGCCTGCGGGTACCGTTACCCTCTTGGGGGCGCCGTTGCGGATATCTTATCCGCTAGGGCTCCGGGTAAAAACCCTTGACCTTCGATCTCGACGGCGGCGACACAGTGCGTCATTACCCTCTTGGGGGTGTCGTCGTGGAGCCCCGGTTTGACCCGGTCTCGGTTCTTTTTCTTCGGTGGCAAGTGTTGGCCTTTCGCATTTTTTCTTGTTTATCTTGATCTGCTTTGTAAGGGGTTTTTCCATCACCTGTATCTTGTTCGGCCGATGTGGCTTTATTTATAAAGCTGGGCGAAAACCTGTTTCGAGAGAGGAATAAGCCACGCTTTTGGAGTCGACCAGCATGCGTGTCTAGGTTCAGATCGGACGCGGGTGTATAGGCAAATTGTGCTCGAGCTGGAGTCGCGTTCCGAGCTGGCCGAATCATGCGTCGAGATTATAAGTTATTGTGGCTGGTGTGCCAAGTGTGTGTGTGTGTGTGTGTGTGTGTGTGTTCATGGACATGTTCGTGAAGGCTAGCTGCATCGGAGGAGGCCGTTGCGATTTGTTGGAGGCAGCTGCGTGTTTGTGCGTGTCATACAGGCTGTGCGGAGCGAGCGGGTCATGGGCGTGTCGGAGCGCGTCGTGGGCGAGCGGGCAGACATGGGTGGCATCGTGTGCCTATAAAACTCTTTCCTGTGTACGACGTGTTTTTGATCAGTTTGAGATGAAGGAAATAGAGAGCGTCTATTGTGCTGTGGCATTCGTCGCCGAAACAAGAAAATTAGCTCTGTGTGTTTCTGTTCTTTCTTCTACCTTTGCATGTGTGAGAGTGAGAGATAGCTAGCTAGGCTATAGGAATGTAAATGACACTTAAATGTCATCCACAAGTCCCGTTTATTCAACTTGTTAGTTTTTTGTTGTAAAAAAATAAATTTTATTAAACTAGAGTGCTAATAAACGGTATTAGGCGGGATTAAGTGGCGTGGCACTTACATCCCTACTAGGCTAGGGACATCATGCTTGGTTTGTGCCCAAGATTGCCTCACCAAATATTTGGCTAGCCAAAATTTTGGTTGAGCCTTTGCTTGCCCACAAGTTGCCCAACATTGGCTAAAAATTTAACTAGAGTTGGTAGTGGAGCATTGGCATGCCAAAAAATTGGCAACAATCCAAACAAGAGCCAATCTTTTGGTCATGACCAAAATATTGGTAAGGTACACTTCGTCCATAATCCAAACACACCCTTAGTGTGCTTCTGCTATTTTACAGCGTGGAGTACATGAGTATTGTATTGCTATTTTTCTTGCCATCGTATGCGCAAGCAACAGTGCACGCACGCACGTGGAGCTAGCACGGACGCATCTTAACCTAGCTTGCAGAAGCAGCGGTGCATGGTGCAACTAGCCAAGAAGCATCGCGCGGGGACGGGGCAAGTTTATGTTGCCGAGAGCAGGTGGTTGCGGCCACTAAGCATCTCCCTCGCGGAGAGTAGATTACACGAGCATGGGCGCGACGAGTTGGGATAGTCGGGGAGCTGCTGGAGCTGGCGAGCCTTGTCGGGGCTTGGTTGGCCGCCTGGAGACATCCCCATCCATATCTGTAGCCCATAGAGTGTGGTCAACAAATTTGTGGATGAGGAACAAAGGTACACGTGGCCTTTGTAATTTTGCAAAAGCCCCAAAACTTACTACCATCTCACATGTGACGGTCGATTATTTGTCTTGCCATGTCACTCTGACCGGCGGGGCCTGCTGTCAGTGCTTCGTGTTAATTTATTTTTTATCGAGTTATTTGTGCGATTGTAATATTTATGCTCTACGGTGGTAAATTTAGGGTCTTAAAATGTAAAGTGATATCATTTTATACATTGCAGTCTCTTAAGTGGTAGTTTTAGGCTATTAACTTCGTAGCTAGTGGTGTGGAGGCGGTGCTGCCACAACCACTATGTGCATGCCAGTTAGTACAAGCACTCGACGGTCGACAAGCAACAAGTGATGGACATCACACGAGTTAAACTTTAGAATTAAGTGTCGTAACGACACCGTCAGATGGGAGGGGTGCAAAAAGATAAGATCGGGTTATTCAAGAGACATTTACCCAGTCTCTCTTTCATTGATATTGGGGCAAGGTTACGGTTGGATTTTGTGTGCTGATTGACAAAATGCTAAACTGGGGGAAATTTTAGGATACGAAGAAATGGGAATGGTTAATGTTATGGGCGATGGGAAATTGCATCCAGAAAGGGAGATTTAACGATTAAGTTAGGGCCCGTTTGGTAGCATGCATCCATTTTCTGGCCCAGTCCAGTAGCGCTGGCACTGTCAGCCTCATACATGCCTGCATCGGGCCATGAATGGCTGCCCGTTTGGTAGCCTTCATGCCCTTTTTTTATCCACAAAAAACATAAATATGTCTGGTTGGATGCGTGCATACATCTATGAATAGAAGCGAGCCATGCGTTTGGCTGCCTACAGCGTTGCTGCTATGGTCACCTCTTTCTGAGAAGGAGAGGATACCACATAAACACGAACACAAACACAAATATAGAAAGTTCACGACAGCGCATGATAGTTCATCGGCTACACACACAAATAAGAACAACTATCATGTAGACAGAAGTCACCGCTGCTCCATGGTCCTCCTAAAAGCTTAAGGGTGCTCATGGCACCTCTTGACAACCTCGGCTTGACTGTACTCATAGATGACCACCTTGTAAACCTTTGGATATATATCCTTGAAGGTCAGCAGGTAACCGATCTTAAGGTCATGAGCTACTACAAAAGCTGCCCAACTTTGATCGAAGCAAGCTTTACCGTTGACATCAGAGATGGTGATGTCCCATTGGAATCCAGTGGTCAGCTTCAGTGTGACCGTGTCAGGGACATTGTCCAAGTATGGCCTGAATGCGTCTGGGATAGGAAGCAATCCCAGTCCAGGCGCTACAACCACCTTGCAGAACTGGGTAGGGCTCGCTGCCTCTTCCCAGTTGCCAACATTGGGAAGCATCCCTGCTTTCTTTGCCCTCTTGTTCGAGCCACCGGAAAGGTGCTTTCCCCAGCCACCGATGTTGATAGCCTGCAATGAACACAATCCAAAGCAGCCACCACAATGCAAAGCAATGAACACAATCTGATGCAATGAAGAAAATTCAAAGCAATGGAAAAATGCAAAGCAATGAACACAATCCGATGCAATGAAGAAAATGCAAAGCAATGAACATAAATCAAAGCAATGAGCAATATGCAAAGCAATAAACACAATCCGATGCAATGAACACAATGCAAAGTAGTGAGTTAGAAATCCGGTGCCTCATATTTGGCAATTTGTGATCACACACAATATGGTAATTTCATTTCAACTTCAGGGATGGCGTGAGCGAACCAAATCATATGCACAAATACAGATTTTGTACACACAACAAGGTTCGATCAGTCATCCCTGAAGTTACAGTGTGTGACAAATGTAATCATCGGCGTAGCACACATAGCAGGGACATAAAGATCTGAACAATCTAACATGTCTGAAAGAACATGTGGGCCCCCATGTGTGGTTTTGGTAATTAATGACAATCTTTATGGACTAATGTGTGTATTAAGTTATACTTGTAGGAATTGTCCATTGGCATCGCTTGGAGCTTGTGTCGGCTTCAAGGTCGATGAAATGAGAATAAGATATGTTATGCAAGCTCAAAATGCGTAATCTTTAGAAGATCTCATGTTTTATGCTTGCCATCCTCGGTGATCATGGATCGATGATGAGGAATCAAGAAAGGCGTTCCATCTTGAGTAGGGAAAGATCGTCTACATCGAGCTCAAGTGGAATGCTCAACGCAAAGGTATAATCTTGATAGGTTTTCCCTTTTGCCGGTCTTATATTGTTAGTGGAATACCGGGTTTAGGATAGATAACCGTACTATCAAGAGGGGCTCTCGAATGAGTAACTCGATCACATCGTTCGGAGAGAGCTCAAACCTTTGCATACTTGCATCATCGTATTTGGTTGTTATTTGGTCTTATCCATGTGAGGATATAGGGCTTGTGGTAATCTCCATAACAAGCTCTTGTTCATCAAAATCGGATCCCTCTTTTATATCTTATTGCGATTTTGATCTATGCGGTTTTTTGGTTTCTCACCAAGTGAGGTATCTCACATTATTATAGTTCATACATTCTCACTTGGTGATAACCAATACTTTCACCTTTTATAGGGAAGCTCATGTCGTCCTCTTTCCAACGCAATTGGAATCGGGTCGATCGGAGTTACCAATCAAAAGTTATAGCCGTTTGAATATCTGCTGGTCTCGAGGCAGAAGGTTTTGGAAAGTTGCCAAAATCCACTGCCGGGCTAGGTACCAAAAAGCGGTAGTACCGCATTTTAGTACCTAGCGTGATAGAAGGCCTTTTACTTCGTCATTTGGATCTATCCTCCCTTGCTGGACTATGATGTTTCTTTGCCTGATCTTGTAGAGGTTGTTGTCCTCTTCGAAACGAGCCTAAGATCATCAAAATCGGAGTCCGGATGCAAAAGTTATGGCTGTTTTCGTTCTGTGATGACCGGTAGTACCGAACTAGGATCCGGTAGTACCGGGGTCCGGTAGTACCGCATTTTGGTACTAGAGAGCGCAGAGAAAAAATGCGTTTGGAGCCCCAGGAACCCCAGGGAATGTCCGGTAGTGCCGGGAAAGTCCGGTAGTACTGGGAAAAAATTCTGGTAGTACCGGGAATCGCGTTTTTGGGCTGCAACGGTTTGATTTTAGAGGGACCTATATAAGGGGCCTTCTTCCCCAATGGTTCCTTAACCATTCTTGCAAGTTTTCCCCTCCATTGTTGACCTTCTTGAGCTTGCTTTCTCTCAATCCCTCCGATGATTCTTGCATATTCTTGAGGGATTTGAAAGAGGAGATCTAGATCTACAATCTTACCAATCAATCTCTCCTCTAAGTGAGGAGAACATATTTGGATCTAGATCTTGGAGTCTTTTGTGGATTTCCTCCATTGTTCTTCCTCTCTTATTCCCCCATAAGATTTTGTAGCTTTGGTGGAATTTGGGAGAGAAGGATTTGAACACCTTTGTGGTGTTCTTGCCATTTGCATTTGGTGCATCGGTTTGTGTTCTCCTCGGAGGATTTGGTTTGAGTTACTCATTGGAGGTTGTCCCTCTTGGGTTCTTGGAACCCTAGATGGTTTTGTGGCCTTGGTGGCGTTGTGGCCTTGGTGGCGTTTGTTGGGAGCCTCCAATTAAGTTGTGGAGAAGTGACCCAACCTTGTGAGAGGTTCCGGTTGCCACCGACAAGTGCAGCGATAGTGGAAGTGTGGATCGATCCTGTTGGGGTGAGATTCACCGGAGAATAAGGGAGGCCTTTTGTGGCGTTGGTGGTTTGATACCACCCCCTATCCAAACGAGACGTACTCCATGTTGGGAGGAACTCGGTAAAATATCATTGTCCCCGCGTGCCTCGGTTATCTCTATACCCGAGCTCTTTACTTATGCACTTTACATTGTGATAGCCTTCGTGCTTGAAGTAATATATATCTTGCTATCACTTTGTTGCTTGTATTGCTTAGCATAAGTTGTTGGTGCACATAGGTGAACCTTAGTTGTTCTAGGTTGTGCTTAACAAAGTAAACACTAGTTTTATTCTGCCTTTGTTGAGCCACTCTAGGAAAAGTTGTAATCGCCTATTCACCCCCCTCTAGGCGACATCCGTATACTTTCAATTGGTATCAGAGCCCGGTCTCTCATTTTAGGCTTCACCGCCTTGAGAGTAAAGATGTCGGCTAGAGGATTAGTGCACAATGACATATTCACATTCGATGGCACAAATTATGATATATGGAAAAATCGCATGCTCATTCATTTTCGGGACATGGACCCAAATTTGGAGCGTATTGTAGATATAGGTTTTTCTCCTCCAATGGATTTCAAAAATCTATCTAGTGAGGATGAGAAAAACTTATATCTCGATGCTAAAGCTTCTAATGTGCTTGTTAATGCCTTGAGATATGTAGTTACCTCTTTAATCATTCCTTTTTGGAGCGCTCATGAGTTATGGACAAAACTTCAAGATAAATATGTTGTGTCCAACATTATTAAGGATGATTGTGTTGCTTCCACTTCTGGTCGAGATGAGTTATCATCCTCTACCACTTCACCAACATGCGACTTTTCACTAGGTAATGATATGGTGAGTGGTGATAGAAATTGCAATTTGGATAGTGTGCTTACTATTTGTAATACCTCATCTCTATTTAATTGCAGTGATCTATCTTTGGACCTTAACACTTCTAGCACTAAAAATTCCTTACATGCTTGTGTTAATAGTCCTTGCATATCATGTAGAAATGACTTGAATAAATGTCATGATGATATGCTCATGTTGTCTTGTTTCCATAATAAAAATGCTTCTATTTCCTCTAGTTGTAGAGGGAGTGTCCCAACCTTTAAACAATATAAGGTGGAGTCCCCTGTGTTTACAATGCTAGTCCCTGGATCAATAGCTAGCATCCACAGTTAAGATGTAATATCAAGAAAACAAAGGTCATAATATAACTTTATAACCAGGAATAAAGTAATTTTATTACATCTTACATAGCTCATTTGACTATTACATTACATTGCAGCGGAATAACTATAGTATGGGGTCCTTCATCTTCAAAGTGCCACAGGCAGATGTTGGTTGTAGACTTTGTAATCCTAATCAATCAATCTTCACTAAAATCAATCAAACCTTCAACACTACAAGTTACAGCCACAAGGGTCAATACATTTGAATTGTATTGGCAAGTTTCACTACTATGTGGATTATAAGTGGATTCTATCACTACATGCATTTTTGGCTAAGTAGGTTTTAAAATGGTTTTAGTCCTTTGTCAAAGGCTCATTTGCATAAGGCAATAATTTATCCTATCTTTTCAAAATGGTTTTGGTCCTTTGTCAAATCTCCTTTTCAAAATTCCTTGAACCCCTTGGTAAAATTCCCAAGTGTTCAAGTCCTTGTCAAAAATCCCTTGAGCTCCTTGGTAACCCCAAGTGCATCAAGTTTTATCAAAATATCTTGAGTTCCTTGGTACCCCCAAGTACTTCAAGTTTTTATCAAAATCTCTTGAGCTCCTTGGTACCCCCAAGTGCATCAAGTCTTTAAAAGTTTTCTTTTAGAAATTAGAATGTCGAGATCTCCCATAGCTTCAAACTTTAGTTGCTCAGTATTGTCCATAACCGGGGACACAGCTAAGTACTTAGATTTTATTATCTTCTGCAGAAGTAGTACACTTTACCCACATGTCACAATCCCATCTTGTTGCCACCAGTGGCCACTGGATTAGTGCTCACCAAGATGGAGTACTGGCAGATTGAGAATGTGACGAAGTCTTTCCAGAGGGTCCTCCCATACACCATTGCTATCTTGTATTCAGTACCCATGTAGGATTCCAGGTCCTCATGTCCAGTAAGCTGAAGACAATGCATGGGTCTTCCCAATGTAGTTGACTAAGCCAGAGCCATAAATAGCATGTGGTTGCACACGAAAGCCACAATTGGAGAAACATGTTCAATCTCTAAGTTTCCTGGGTGGTTTCCTTTGGAGCACAACACAAAGTGATTGCCATAGACATGGTTCCTTTTGTTGCCACCTTCTCCAAAACTCAAATTATTCTTGTCCACCCAGGTGGTTCATTGAGTCCTTCTTTTATTATATAAAACACAAGTCCTTTTCTCAACTTCATAAAAATCACAACATGTATCTCTTTTCAAAATATAACATGGCTAAGCATGTAACAACTACATTGTTTTCACTAAGGAATGTATAGGGTATCCTATTAGTATTTAGCATAGCATAAGTATAAAAATTCTTTTCATGCATGTTTCAAAATCCACTAAGTATAATGAAAATAGTAGGACTTTAGATGATAGTGTCACTTGCCTTTCTTTCGGTAGGGAATGTTAGTTCACTCCTTGATCTTGCTAGTCTCACACTTTTCTAACTTCACTACAATAAATCAAGCAAACACAATATCAACTAGCATTCCAAACCAATAATCAATCAAACATTTCACACACATAAAACAAGGGAAACTATGTCATGCATGCAAGCATGCAAGGGGTAGTTTTTTTTGCAAAGATGGTCTCCACTAGGATTGTAAACTTTGTAAGGTTCAAGGTGGTCATTTTCCTAAGTGGCAAAGTCATTTGCAAAAGGGTTTTGTCCATAAACCATTTTTAAATTCAATCAATATTTTATGTGGTGGAAAATATTTTTATCAAAGCAACAACTTTAAGTTGTTCACAAAATAAGTTATTGTTTCTTAAAACTTAGTGTTTAGGGTCAGTAGGTTTTGGTCCAAATCATTTCCCAAAGTTTTTACTCTAAAAACATTTTCATAACAAAAACCATTATTTTTATTTGGCTAGAAATGGGTTAAACCAATTAATCCATCCTAAACTTTACCAAATCCATTTTTAAGACCATGGGTTGGTTCCTAGGGTCAGTAAGTTCACAAAAAACTAATTTGCAAAGGTTTTAACCCCAAAAACATTTTTGAACTATTTTTCTAATCTAAACAAGCATACAAATGTTTCTGCAAAAACAAGCAAGCTAACAGATACTATTTGCTAAACAAATTGCATGGTTGTCTAGGGCTTGTTCCACGGATTCCAACGATATAAAGTTTGTAATTTTTGGACTTGTGGATCAAAAGTTATAGGGTTTTCAAATTCACATTCTAATCAGATTTCAAAATCAGTTCTAAACAAAGTCTGGCCACGCGTCGCTTTCCTATTCGCTGGTACCGGTTCGGGTGGATCACGTGCTGTAGGCCGTTGGATCAAGTTGCATCGCACGGCACTGGAGGCGTACCCTTTCGCTGATAAGTGGATCTATCGTGTCTCTTCGATCTAAATCGAACGGCTCTTATCTATCTTGCCAAGAACTGGCGGCGCAAGGTCGACGGCGAGCGGCGGTGCGATCAGATGGTGGCGGCGCTGGCGAAGCAGGAAGCTAGAAGGAAGGGAAGTATGCTCACCGTGATCGCATAATCCTGGGGAAGCTCAACGTACGGTCGGCTCGGCAAGGTGCGCTCAGGGACAACAGCAATTGCTCGCCGAAGTGGAGAACGGCGTCGGGCGGTCCTGTTCGTGGTTGGAGGCGACGCTGTAGATCACGCGGAGGAAAACAGAGGGCGTAGTTAGGTGCAGGAGAGTGAGGAGCGTGCGGGAGCATCAACGCGAGGGAAAGGGGCGGTCGGATACTACCTGGGGATCTCGTCGGAGTTGCAGCGGACGGCGGAGTCGTTCAGTCGAAGAAGAAATCGTGGTTGCAGAGCACTCGCGAGTGAGGGAAAGGTACTGGCAGATGCAGGAGATGATGGCGAGCAAGATAGTGTGCTTTGGTGGCAGTGGGGCTAGCGGTGGTGGCCGGAATTTTCGCCGGAGAGCGTCGGAGACAGTGACGGTTTGGAGATGATTCCGAGCAGCCTGGTGGCGATGTGGAGTTGGCGTTTGAGGGGAATGATAGAGGGAGGAGAGGCGCTTAAGTGCACGCAGTCACGGGATGAATCAATGCGTGGTTAAGGAGGAATCAAGCGCGGATTCAACAGCAGAAATGGCGACGTGGTTTGGGGAGAAGAAGTCGGGGCGGGTGGAAACGATGACAGGAAGGTGGGGTCGGCTGGTCAGTGAGAAAGGGAGTGAGGGGGAGGGTCCACTTGTCATTGGTTCCACGGGTGAGACTTTAAGTGAAAGAAAACGCTTCGGGAGGGGAGAGGGAAATGGGCTGCTGGGCTTAATGGGTTGGCCGACTGGGCTGAGTCCTAGTCTTATTTTTTTCTTTCAAATTGTTTTTCCTTTTCTGTTCCTATTTTCTGTTTTGAAAATCAAACAACAAATCAAAAAATCAAAACAATTCAAATAATCAACACACTTTAAAACTTTGAATTTGGTTCTGTTCAGCAACATAAACCAATTCCCAAAATAAAATAATATTTTTATTTTAGAGTCCATTTATAATTAAATAAAATGGACACTAGTTAATAAATCAAAATAGGTTTTGTTTTATTTAAATTCTTTATTTGAAAACTAAATAAAACCAAAACACTTCAGTAGGTTTTATTTGAGAAAATAAAATACTTAGAAAACTTATTTGAAATAAATTCATAAGCTTGGCCAAGGTTTAATTTGGCTCTATAAAATAATCTTTATTTATAAATCTACCTTTTCTTTTGAAAACAAAATCTTTAAAAGATTCAAAATAGCAATTCCAAAATATTTTATTTTCCTTTAATAAATGTTTATCTTTATAAATCCCTTTATGATTTATTTGATCCACATTGGTTTGAAAGTTTCCAATGGAATTCAAAAAGTTTCTTCTCACTCTGAAAATCAACAAGGTTTTATTTTATTCATTTATTTTTTTCACATTACAATATTTAGAAAATCTTGGGATGTGACAGGCTACCACCCTTAAAATAAATCTCGTCCCGAGATTTGGGAAGGCTAGGGTTACAAGGCTAAAAACAACTAGGGTACTACCACCCTTAAAAATTTTCAAACAAAAATTACAAGTTGGCTTGCTTGAGATCTTGGGGAAACTTCTTTGGGAAAACTTCTGCTTAGTGTCCATTGTTTCCATACTTGACTCATGGGCCAAGATTGAGTTTCTACATAGGCTTGTTCAGCTTGTTCTTCATCTTTTCTGGACAATTGCTTGCATAATGTCCTGGGTTCTTGCAATTGAAAAAGTTGATATCTTTGAGTTCTTTACGTAGCTCTTGTGGACAAGTTGCTACATAGTGGCCTAGCTCCTTGCAGTTGTTGCATACCACTTGGATAATTTCCTTATTCTTCTGGTTCTCTGGGCATTCACTGGAATAGTGTCCCATTTCTTTACATTTATGACATTGCACATGGCTTTTGTCCTTCTTTTGCTTTTTGGGTTTCTCCAAAGCTAAGAGTGCATCCAGTTCATGTTGTTCATATGTTATCTGGTAGGTAGGAATGTCTACATGTTTCTTGGACCTTTTATTGCCCTTTAGGAATTTCACATTCCTCTTATTTGATCCCTTGAATTGGGTTGTTTTGCTTGGAGGTATAAGTGGTCCTTTTCCTTTGTCATCAACCTTCTTGGTTGACTTGGATCCTTCTGCATGGTCTGCAATCATTTGTTGCACTCCACCTTGTTTCCTTTGTTCTACAATGGAATAGATGGGGCATTGGATAGGAACATGGTTGTTTCCTTCACATAGGTAGCAAGTAGCTTGATAAGTGGGACATTGTCCAACATGATGTTTCTCTTCACAGTTGGGGCATTGATCTCCATTCTCCTTGGAAGTATGATCCTTGTCTCCACAAATAATGCAAGCTGGGGCTCCATCTAGAATAACATTTCACAAACAGCTTTTCACTCAAACAACAAAGTTCAAGCATTTACTTAGGCAACAAAATATTTTTGTTACACCACATAAGTTGGTGGTTGTAACTACCTCGGTGAATTACGCTCCTGGTTTCAAGCCTGGATGAGCGGAAATGGTTGAAATAGTACGGTGGGGCCCAATTGCCACTCACAGGTAGACCTTTCGGCCGTCCCAACCATTTCCAATCATCGGGACAAGAACGGGCGGCGTAATCGGCATGCGAAGGGATCAACTACATACACAAATGAGTATGTATGCAAGCCACCATACAACAGTACATCAGAGCCATTCCATCTAAAAGAAAGGAAATATAGCAACGCCATACGGCAAGATTCAAATGTCCTAGATAGAGATAATGTTTTAGGATATCTCCTCATACATCAAACATCAGAGTATCAGGCGGAAGCGGCAAACAAGATCCGAGTACAGATAAGAAGCAAATCGGCATAAGATGCCCATAAATAAACACATCCCGCCCACAGATCTCATGGATCCCCGTTCCCGGAATCTCTACACCGTACGATCGTTGCCCACATCATCCGCCTCCTCCACCCAGTATCCATCTTGTGAGTGTACCTGTTCATCTGAATCAAATAATTTATCGTGTGAGACCCTAGAATTTTCGGCAAGTCTTTATGCCTCTAAAGGGGACACAACCTGGGGTGACGCAATTGCAGCAAAAGATAAACCCTAACAGTTCTATAGATACTCGCTAACCATCCGCCTAACCAAAGATAGACGGATGTCCGTGAATTAATGACAACAGTTATAACAGTAATATCATCAGATCCATCCTCCTCCTCGCTTACCAACGAGGAAGCGGACGAACAACCCCCCCATCCGTTGGCAATTTTATTAACCATTCCATGAGTGTTGCACTATTTACTAGTCAGTTACTTAGTCAAATTAAAAGCGGTACTTTAGTTATGCTTGTCTATGATCGAGAAACTGTGCTCCAAGTCGTCCATAACCGCGGACACGGCTTTCAGAAAGTTTTACCCTGCAGGGGTGCACAAATAGCAACACACACTCGATCAACCTCGGAAAAACCAAATCAAAACCCAACGAGGTTTTCACGACAAAGCAATCACAATATTCAGAAATATTTCAGGCCACCCATTAAGTATACCATAGCGAAGTTAGCTGACTTCGAGACGGACTCAAGGTTTGTGGGGCCGGCTGTAAACGACTGGGAACCCGAAAGTGTGACTGGGCTTGTCGATACCGCGAAAACGGGTCACGATCCTAAACAGTACAGGTTCTCCTCGCACAATCGTAAATAAAGCAGTAAAACATGGCATAAGTACAGGATAGTAAATAAAACCTCAAACTAGTTTGTGGCCCCAAGAAATAAGAATGAATCAAGCTCTGGCTCAGGGGGGTCCCATAAGCCTCCCGGATGTTGATAGCGCGAATAATCAAGGAACAGGAATCAAGTACTCGGGGTCCTATGGGACACAAGTGAGCAGGAAAAATCAAATAGCAGATATTGCTCACCGGTGCCACTTTCATTAGTTATACCATTACTACTCAGGTTAAGTTGTTTAGGTACCTCGTTATCCATAAGACTCTCACATACCCTACACATGCTGTGCTACGACTCGCATGGCTCAAACAACTCCTGTAGTAATGGCTCATGGGATGGAGGAACAAGCTTGGTGAGGTTTAAAAGTAAAGGCTATGCAATACTTGGGATTTAGTTTAATGCAATCGCGACTCAATGATGCAAGAATAAGATAGAGGCAATAGGTACTATATGTATGCAAGCATGTGGTAGTGCTTGCCTGGCAGCTCAGTTGAAGCGAGAGACGGATCTGGTAGTGCTCCTGGGTTTCTTGGTATATCCCCTGCTCAGCGTCTATTCGAAGAAGAACCAAACAAACAAGGGCCAACATAAATACAGTGTACAAGCATATGAATAAAATGCGACAAGCAAACAATCATGCCATGATGAATGATGCACAAGTTGCATGGCAATAATGTAGCATGGCATGGGTGAGGTGTAGAATACAAGAAATAAACATTTTATTGAGTTTTGGCCACATTTATCCTCATATTAGTTGCTGTTTACATTATATTTATATGATGCATGCTGCAAAACAGAACATGGAATGCGTAAACAGAAAGGTCTCGTCGAGCTGATCATTTTAGACATATCATTTGTTAAATTTGGAGTTATAAATCAAAAGTTATTAATTAATTAAGATAAGGGAATTTTGTTGTAATTTTAGCCAACTTGAAATTTTAAGTGCCCAAAATATATTTTGGATGGCATAGTTGAAATCCTCACATTTTTCTAATCTAAAAACATATATCCTTTGTATTATTTTAATTCATATTTTAAAATTTATTTAAATACTGATTTGAATTTGAATTTGAAATAAATGTGAAAAGGTTTGAATTAAAATAGATAATAGAAAACATTCTGTTACTCAGGCTCATCTAGCCAAAGTCACAGACAGGTGGGCCCTTGATCTTGGGGCATAAGCAAGGCCAAAGCTTTCTCACATGGTGACCTAGCCTTGATGGATGACAGGTGGGGCCAGCGGCCACGCGGACCCATACGCCAGCGGGCGAGTGCGGGGCTGCCACGCGGAGTAGCGTGTGACTGCGGGTTGAGGAGTAAAAACTACAGGATCCTTTTTGCAAAAACGCCACGGGGACAGACATGTGGTCCTAGAGAAGCGCGGGTTGAGGGATTAAAAAGATTTGGGGGGGGGGTATGCGCAAAAGGGCGCTCGTGCACTGTTTTTCTTCCTCTCGCCGGCAGCGCCTGGCGGCAATGGCCTTGGCTGGCGAATCGATCTCATGACCGGGCGCGGTGTGACCATGTGGCTAAGCGGGGTAGTTGTTAGGGGCGACGGGCCTAGGTAGGTTTTGCGCAGCGTGGAAGCTAGCAGACGCGCGCGCTCGTCGGCGCACCGAGGGCGCTCGACGCAACGATCGGCGTGTCCAGGAAACGACGGCGAGACGGATCTTGTCAGGGAGGGGGAGAGGCTCACCGCGGGCTCGATGGCGGGCTCGGATCGGGCAGGCGTCAGTGGATCGCGGTGGAGCCGGAGGACAGCGAGCTAGGGTTTCTTGGCGCCGTCGACGCGCAGATCAACCTGGGGCTCGTCCTTCACGTCGGCGCGTCCAGGGTGAAGCAGGGGAGCCCTCTTGATCAACTCGACCACCTCCACGCCATCCACACCCGCTGGAACGAGAGGCGGCGGCGCTACTGGCGGTGACCGACGGGAGAAGGTTGGCGTCGGTGAGAAGAAGGAGGGGAGAGGCAGGGGCTCTGGGGAGATCTGGGGGAGGCAGGATAAGCCGTGTGGGAGGGGAAAGAAGGAGGGAGAGAGGAGGATGCCGTGGGGAAGGTGGGGGAGATAAAGGTGGTCTCGGCCACCTTTGTCCTTCTCCCTCACGTGCTTGGGTCGGGGCAGGAGCAGGGGGAGGGTGATGGAGGCTGCCAGGTGGTGTCAGGGCGAGGCCAGGGAGGAGTAGGCTTGGGTGGGGCTGTTGTGGCAGAGAGAGAGAGCTAGAGAGAGGGAGGGAGTGGCATGGAGCTAGGGTAGGAGGGGGCTCGGGCTAGGGTTGGTGTTAGGGTTGGGTGTAGAGGTAGCTAGGTGGGGCCTGCCTGACATAGAGGAAGGGAGAGAGGCCGAGAGAGAGGGTGTGGGTAGCTAGGGTTAGCTAGAGAGGGGTGGCTCGGGTAGGGTTTTGAGGAGAGGGGGTGAGGTTGGGTGTTTTTGACAAGACCAAGCAAGATCAAGCAATGATCAAACAAGTTCTAGTCAAAGGAGTAGAGAGATGGAAAGGTGGTGAGGGTGTTTAGGGTTAGAGTATGGCCAAGGCAAGACCAACCAAGGGGTTTAGGGTTTTGCATGCAACAAGCTAGATCAAACAAAAGAAGGAGAGAGAAAGAGAGGTGAGAGAATGATCCACTCAAAGAATTCCAATAAAATCCAAATGACTTAGATGTGATGGTTCTTGCATGGCCCATGCAAGTTAATAAATGCCTTGGTTAAATTCTTGTGAAAACAAAAATAATAGCATGGCATTATTCTTATGCATTCCCAAGAAGTGGAATAAAGGCCAAGCAAAAGAATTTATAGATTTGGATCCATTCTATCTCCCATGAGCTAGATTAAATACCAAAGAAAATGAAATACAAGCTCATGGATAATGGAATGGTGGAATTATAAAGTGGTGAAAAGGAAGGTTGGTGGAGTCAATAAAAGATATGCCCCCAACTCAACTTGGGCATTTAAACAATATATCAAGAACCAAATACAATATCAAGAGGCAAATACAATTAACAATGCTCATGAGAGAAGAACCAAAACACAAAGGGTTTTACATGATGCTCAAATGCAAGGTGGCATGATGACATGAGCATGATATGATGATGATGCAACAATTATGTGTAGGAAGTAGCCATTTTATTACTAAACCAAGTAGCATTACAGTTGTTAGACAAATGGGATGCTACAGTGGTTCTGACTTAACTAAAATATGGTGGTCCTTCTATATGGTTCACTTGTGATCTTTCCTTCATGATTCTTCTTGTATGAGATCATGGTTTCCTTGAGAAAAACTCTAGGGTATAATATTTCAAGTGATGTGGGCTCCTTCTAACTTTTGCATTCCCTTAGTCTCTAAATCTTGAGCAAGATTTCCTTGTTTCACTTGTAGTCCTTAGTGGTATCCAAGTTGGAAGTCCTTGGTGAATATGCTGAAGATGTTGAAGTCATTAGAGTTGAAGAAGTTGAAGTCATTAGAGTTGAAGATGTTGAAGAAGTCCTTTGCACATGGTGAAGTCTTTGGCCATGGGTAGGTTTTTCCATCAAGTTGAAATAGAAGAGATGTGGAGTCAAAATCAAAGTGGTTGAGGAAAGAGTTTACAAGATTGTTTGTAAATAAGTTTTGGTACTGTCACATCCCAAGATTTTCCAAATCTTGTAATGTGAAAATAAATTAACAAAATAAAACTTGGTTTGATTTTCAGAGCCAGAAGAAACTTTTTGAATTCAATTGGAACTTCAAACCCATTTGAATTAAATAAAACCTAAAGGGATCTAAAAAGATAAACATTTAATAAAAGGAAAAATAAAAACATTTGGAAATACTATTTTGAAACTCTTAAGTGAAAAGAATTATTTTCAAATAAAATAGAAGTTTATAAATAAAGAATATTTTATAAAGCCAAATTAAACCTTGGCCAAACTTTGGGAGATAAAACATTTTATTTTTAAATAAAATTAGCAAAGGTTTATTTAAATAAATTAATAAGGATTTAATATCCAACTTTATTTAAATAAAAGGTTTTACCAATTTAATTGAAACATCAAAACTTATTAAATTGTTTAAAATAAGTTTTCCAAATATTTGATATTCACAAATAATACCTACTAAAGTGTTTTGGATTTATTTTAGATTTTAAAATAAATATCTCAATAAAACAAATCCTATTTGATTTAATAATGAAAAGTCTATTTTATTTAATTATAAATGGACCCTAAAATAAAAGGTTATTTTGTTTTAAACAAGTTTTCCAAATATTCTTTATTTCCAAATAAAACCTACTGATTTGATTTTTAAAATATTTGGATTTAAAATGGAGATTTTATTAAATAAACCAAACCCTATTTTATTAATAAACCATGGTCCATTTTATTTAATTAATAAATGGAACCTAAAAAGATTTAAAATATTATTTTATTTTGGAAGTTGGTTTATGCTACTAAACAGAACCAAAAACTCATTACAAGTTTGAATTGTTTGAATGGTTTGCATTGTTGATTGAATCATTTGTTTGAATATCAAATCAGAATATAGAAATAGAAAAGAATAAAACAAACAGGCAGAAAAAAAATATGGAAAAGGACAGACCCAACTGAGCCAGCCCAACAGCCCACTTAGCCCAGTCCTATCCCCCCCACAGAAAACGATTCGAACCAACTATCTGACCCGCGCAGACGATGACATATGGACCCCTCTCCTTCTCCCTTTCTCACTGACCAGAGGACCCCATCGCCACGTCCCCTTCTTCCCCACCCCATGACCTGTTCCTCCTCTCTCATCGCCGTTGCAGACTTGATTTCGCGGCTTGATTACGCCTTAGCGCGACCAGCTTTACTCGCAGTGATCATGCACCTTTAAACGCCAGTCACTCCTTTCCGTTTCCCCTCTGTTTTCTCCCCCAAGCACGCCTCCAGGAAGCCACAATTTCTCCTCGACTGCCCCTGTCTCCGACGACGCTCCGACGCCGATTCCGGCAGCCTCTCGCCACCCCTTGCCTCCCCGACCATGCTCCTGTGATCCCCACCTCCTGGCGATCATCACCGTAGCGCCAGCTCGCCCCCGAGCGCTCCAGAACGTCAGCAACATCTCCACCTGTACGCCACCGACGACCCCGCAACTCCGGTGAGCTCCAGCACTCGACTCCGTGCGCGCCTTGATCAGTGAGTCATGCCATTTGATTAGTCTTTGTCCTCTGTATCTCCAGGTGCTCGCCAAACACTCGCGCGTGGCCTGCAACCTCGTCCCCGTCGGCGAGCAGAAGCTCCTGGCGCCAGTAGAAACTCCGGCGAGGAATTCCCGTAGCTCCAGCGCGCCCCTCGGCAAACGGGAAGCACCTCGAGCACCCCCACGCCTTGGCGAATTCGGTGAGCCTCCTCCCTCTCCTCATCGCTTCCTGCATCGCCAAATCCGTCGCCGACCACGCCACGCGCCGCCAGCGCCGCTGTCAAATGGTCCAGGCAGTATGGTCCACAGGATCTAGATCTGACGAATGAAATTAGAATGGGAACGAAAGGGTACGCTCGCCTCTGTGCCACACGATCCAACTTAAATCCAACGGTCCGCAACGTGATCCTCACTGAACCGGTATCCGCCAGTGAGATAGCGACGCGTGGCAGGATCTGTTTTAAAACAGAATTTGAAAAAAACAGATTTAAGTAGCAATTTGAAAACCCTATAACTTTCAAACCACACGTCCAAAAATTACAAATTTTATATCGTTGAAATCAGGAGAACAATCCCTAGCCAACCATGCCCTTAGTTTAGCAAATAGTATCTGTTATCTTGTTTGAATTTGCAGAAACTTTTGTGTGCTTGTTTAGAATAGAAAAATTGTTTAAAATTGAATTTAGGGTTAAAGCTTTTGCAAAATGGTTTGATGTGACCTTACTGACCCCAGGAACCAACCCTTAGTGTTAAAAATGATTTTGGAAAAATTTAAGTTGAATTATTTGACTTAGCCATTTTCTAGCCAAATAAAATTATTAGGTTTATTATGAAAATGTTTATGGAAAGAAAACTTTGAGAAAATAGTTTGGACCAAACCTACTGACCCAAAAACAACAAGTTTTGCAATAGCAACTCATTTGGTGAAAAACTTAAAAGGATTTGTTTTGATAAAACCATTTTCCACCATATAAAATATTGAATGGATTTTAAAAATAGTTTTTGGGCAAAACCCTCTAACTAATGACTTTGCCATTTTGGTAAATGACCAATTTGGAATTTACAAAGTTTAGAAGCCTAGTGGAGACCATCCTTCCAATAGAACCATCCTTTGCATACTTATGCATGACTTAGATCCCATTGTTTTGTGTGTAAATTTGTTTGAGTGATTATTGGTTTGGAATGTGAATTGAATTGGTGTTTGCTTGATTGACTTGTAGTGAAGTGTGAGACTAGCAAGATCAAGGAGTGAACCACCATTCCCTACCAAAAAGGCAAGTGATGCTTCATACTTTCTATCCTATTACTTTCACTATGCATTAGTAATTTTGCTACGTAAAACTTGCATGGAATTTATGCTAAGTATAGACCTTGCTATAGTAAAACCTAGTAGATGAATCCTTAGTAGGATTTTCCTAAGTTAGAGATTCCTACTACTACCAAGCTTAGCCTAGCTAATAGAAAACATGGGTGGAATATATATTCACACTATGGAAAAATAACCTAAGTCTGAGGACTTGTGATTTTGTCTAATAAAACAACTAAGTTAATGAATCACCTGGGTGGAATGGGATAGCTTGGTGGTGATTGGTTGAAGTGGTTCACAAGGCCATGGACTTGGATTGTGTATCTCACTTGTGGTATGCCACCCAGGAACAAAGAGATTTGAGATGTCATATGTTGAGAAGCTTCAAGTGCAACCACTTGGCAATATGGGCTCTGCCATGATCACATAGGTTGCAAGAACTTAGCCATATGGACAGTGGGTGGTAGTGTTTGATAGGTTGGAGCGCGTCCATTTTGGTCAAGGGAAGGCTTCTGAAAGATCTTGTCTTGGGAAACCAAGTCTTGTGGGGAAAGTGCACCACCTCTGCAGAGTGTAAAACCTAAGTACTTAGCCATGTCCCTGGTAAAGGACAATTTGAGCATCAAGACATGGAAGCAATCAAGAATCTCATCATTCCAATTTATAAATTAAAACTTGTGGATTGAACAAGGGTTTTTTGAAATCTTCAATCTTTGATTGGTAGATGCCTTGGAAAGGATCTTCCATCTTTGATTGAGAAAAATGATTTTGTCAAGCAAAAACTTAGTATTTTCAAATGTTAAGGAAAAATCTATTTTGAGCAATGCAAGCCTCAACTCCACTTAGCCAAATGCATATAGATGATAGATTCCACTATACTACCATAGCATCACTTTCTAATACAATTCAAATGTATTGACCCTTTGTGGCTGTAACTTGTAATGTTGCAGGTTTGATTGATTTGAATGAAGATTGTTTGATTAGGATTACAAAGTCCACAACCAACATCTGCCTGTGGCACTTTGAAGATGAAGGACCCATACTTATAGTTATTCCGCTGCAATGTAATGTAATAGCCAATTGAGCTATGTAATGATGTAATAAAATTATGTTACTCCTGGTTATAAAGTTATATTATGACCTTTGTTTCTTGATATTACATCTTAACTGTGGATGCTAGCTATTGATCCAGGGACTAGCATTGTAAAACACATGAGGAATCTACCTTATCAGGTTGAGACCCCTACAGATGGTATCAGAGCATTGTGTTGCCTGTAGGATTTGTAGACCTAGGATTGGACAAAACCCTTAGAAAAATAGGAGTTGTATTTTGTTCCAAAAACTTATTTACAAAAACACTTGTAAACTCTTTTCTCAACCATTTTGGTTTCAAATCTACATCCCTTCTACTTCAACCTGATGGAAAAGCCTACCCCATGACCAAAGACTACACTATGTGTAAAGGATTTCTTCAACTTCTTCAATTCTAATGATTTCAACATCTTCAGCATTTTCACCAAGGACTTCCAACTTGGAAACTACTAAGGGCCACAAATGAGACAAGGAAGTCTTACTCAAAATTTAGAGACTGAGGGAATGCAAAATAAGGAGCCATCATCAACTTTGAAGTTATGTGACCAAGAGTTTTTCTTAAGGAAGCCATGATTCCAAGTAAGAAGAAGTAACCAAGAAAGATGGAAAGATCACAAGTGAACCATATAGATGGACCACCATAATTTAGTTAAGTCAAACACACCAACTTATATAGTGTAACAAAAGTATTTTTGATTGCCAAGCATGTGGTTGAAACTTGTTGTTTGAGTGGAATGTTTGATTGTGATTGCTTGCACATTGTTTGTGTGAATTGTGATGTGTGTGATTAGAAATATTTCCTTAGAAATATCTTGCCTATTCTAATCCCAATTCAACCCAAACAGATGACTACTCCAAGAGACTCCAACATCAAGGTGGATGAAAACAGCAACAACCAAAAGGACAACATGAGAGACATTATAGCAACCCAAAACCAGTTGAGCCAAGAGACAACTCAGATTTTAGCCAACAACAATGGATTAGACCCTTCCATACAAAGGATTTTGAAACTTCAATCAAAATTGTTGCAAGGATTGGTTACTCAAATGATCAACATGGGAGAAAACTTTTCCCAAAGAGCTAATGACAACAAGGATGACAACGATGCTAATCTAGAA
Organism: Avena longiglumis; assembly: GCA_030063025.1. Lineage (NCBI taxonomy): Eukaryota > Viridiplantae > Streptophyta > Magnoliopsida > Poales > Poaceae > Avena > Avena longiglumis. Next base: position 424,282,630 of record CP125974.1, on the reverse strand, counting down.
GGAACCCAAGCTAGCAATATTTGTGGAGACAAGGATCATGCATCCAAGGAACATGAAGATCAATGCCCCAAGAAGAGAGAAAGATCTCCCATTCATGAAGAACATGAACTAGAAGAACTCCTAGCCTTGGAGAGACCCAAGAAGAAGAAGAAATTCCCCAACACTAGCAAGAAGGATATTACACAAGTGCAATGTTTCAAATGCAAAGAGATGGGACACTATGCCAATGAGTGCCCAGAAAAGAAGAAGAACCAAGGAAACAAACAAGAGACAGTAATACCAAAGAAAAAGAAAGATATTAGCCAAGTGATGTGCAAACACTGCAAAGAGTTAGGACATTATGCAAACTACTGTCCAGAAAAGATGAAGCATAAGATAAACCAGCCTATGAGAGATCTCAGCCTTGTCACATGTTTCAAATGCAGGGAACTAGGCCACTATGCAAACAATTGTCCAGAAAGGATGGAGAACAAGTTAAACAAGTCTATGAAGGATCTCAACCTTGGCCCATGAGTCAAGTACGAAAACCAAGGGCACAATGCAAAGTTTTGCTTAGAGAAGTTTTTCCAGGATCCCAAGAAGGACAATATGTAATTTTTGTTTGAATTTTTTTTAAGGGTGGTAGTACCCTAGTTGTTTTGAACTGCTTATAACCCCAACCTTCCCAAATCTCGGGACGAGATTTATTTTAAGGGTGGTAGCCTGTCACATCCCAAGATTTTCCAAATCTTGTAATGTGAAAATAAATTAATAAAATAAAACTTTGTTTGATTTTCAGAGCCAGAAGAAACTTTTTGAATTCAATTGGAACTTCAAACCCATTTGAATTAAATAAAACCTAAAGGGATCTAAAAAGATAAACATTTAATACAAGGGAAAATAAAAACATTTGGAAATACTATTTTGAAACTCTTAAGTGAAAAGAATTATTTTCAAATAAAATAGAAGTTTATAAATAAAGAATATTTTATAAAGCCAAATTAAACCTTGGCCAAACTTTGGGAAATAAAACATTTTATTTAAATAAAATCAGCAAAGGTTTATTTAAATAAATTAATAAGGATTTAATATCCAACTTTATTTAAATAAAAGGTTTTACCAATTTAATTGAAACATCAAAACTTATTAAATTGTTTAAAATAAGTTTTCCAAATATTTGATATTCACAAATAATACCTACTAAAGTGTTTTGGCTTTATTTTAGATTTTAAAATAAATATCTCAATAAAACAAATCCTATTTGATTTAATAATGAAAAGTCTATTTTATTTAATTATTAATGGACCCTAAAATAAAAGGTTATTTTGTTTTAAACAAGTTTTCCAAATATTCTTTATTTCCAAATAAAACCTACTGATTTGATTTTTAAAATATTTGGATTTAAAATGGAGATTTTATTAAATAAACCAAACCCTATTTTATTAATAAACCATGGTCCATTTTATTTAATTAATAAATGGAACCTAAAAATATTTAAAATATTATTTTATTTTGGAAGTTGCTTTATGCTACTAAACAGAACCAAAAACTCATTACAAGTTTGAATTGTTTGAATGGTTTGCATTGTTGATTGAATCATTTGTTTGAATATCAAATCAGAATATAGAAATAGAAAAGAATAAAACAAACAGGCAGAAAAAAATATGGAAAAGGACAGACCCAACTGAGCCAGCCCAACAGCCCACTTAGCCCAGTCCTCTCCCCCCCGCAGAAAACGATTCGAACCAACTATCTGACCCGCGCAGACAATGACATGTGGACCCCTCTCCTTCTCCCTTTCTCACTGACCAGAGGACCCCACCACCACGTCCCCTTCTTCCCCACCCCATGACCTGTTCCTCCTCTCTCATCGCCGTTGCAGACTTGATTTCGCGGCTTGATTACGCCTTAAGGCGACCGTCTTTACTCGCAGTGATCATGCACCTTTAAACGCCACTCTCCTCCGCTTCCTCTGCTTTCTCCCAAGCACGCCTCCAGGAAGCCACAATTTCTCCTCGATTTCCCCTGTCTCCGACGACGCTCCGACGCCGATTCCGGCAGCCTCTCGCCACCCCTTGCCTCCCCGACCATGCTCCTGTGATCCCCACCTCCTGGCGATCATCACCGTAGCTCCAGCTCGCCCCCGAGCGCTCCAGAACGTCAGCAACATCTCCACCTGTACGCCACCGACGACCCGAACTCCGGTGAGCTCCAAGACTCGACTGCGGCGCCTTGATCAGTGAGTCATGCCATTTGATTAGTCTTTGTCCTCTATATCTCCAGGTGCTCGCCAAACACTCGCGCGTGGCCTGCAACCTCGTCCCCGTCGGCGAGCAGAAGCTCCTGGCGCCAGTAGAAACTCCGGCGAGGAATTCCCGTAGCTCCAGCGCGCCCCTCGGCAAACGGGAAGCACCTCGAGCACCCCCACGCCTTGGCGAATTCGGTGAGCCTCCTCCCTCTCCTCATCGCTTCCTGCATCGCCAAATCCGCCGACCGACCGCACCGCTAATCGCCGCCACCAGCGCCGCTGTCAAATGGTCCAGGCAGTATGGTCCACAGGATCTAGATCTGACGGATGAAATTAGAATGGGAACGAAAGGGTACGCTCGCCTCTGTGCCACACGATCCAACTTAAATCCAACGGTCCGCAACGTGATCCTCACTGAACCGGTATCCTCCAGTGAGATAGCGACGCGTGGCAGGATCTGTTTTAAAACAGAATTTGAAAAAAAAACAGATTTAAGTAGCAATTTGAAAACCCTATAACTTTCAAACCACACGTCCAAAAATTACAAATTTTATATCGTTGAAATCAGGAGAACAAGCCCTATCCAACCATGCCCTTAGTTTAGCAAATAGTATCTGTTATCTTGTTTGAATTTGCAGAAACTTTTGTGTGCTTGTTTAGAATGGAAAAATTGTTTAAAATTGAATTTAGGGTTAAATCTTTTGCAAAATGGTTTGATGTGACCTTACTGCTCACAGGAACCAACCCTTAGTGTTAAAAATGATTTTCGAAAATTTAAGTTGAATTATTTGACTTAGCCATTTTCTAGCCAAATAAAATTATTAGGTTTATTATGAAAATGTTTATGGAAAGAAAACTTTGAGAAAATAGTTTGTACCAAACCTACTGACCCAAAAACACCAAGTTTTGCAATAGCAACTCATTTGGTGAAAAACTTAAAAGGTTTTGTTTTGATAAAACCATTTTCCACCATATAAAATATTGAATGGATTTTAAAATAGTTTTTGGGCAAAACCCTCTAACTAATGACTTTGCCATTTTGGTAAATTATCAATTTGGAATTTACAAAGTTTAGAATCCTAGTGGAGACCATCCTTGCAATAGAACCATCCTTTGCATACTTATGCATGACTTAGATCCCATTGTTTTGTGTGTAAATTTGTTTGAGTGATTATTGGTTTGGAATGTGAATTGAATTGGTGTTTGCTTGATTTACTTGTAGTGAAGTGTGAGACTAGCAAGATCAAGGAGTGAACCACCATTCCCTACCAAAAAGGCAAGTGATGCTTCATACTTTCTATCCTATTACTTTCACTATGCATTAGTAATTTTGCTAAGTAAAACTTGCATGGAATTTATGCTAAGTATAGACCTTGCTATAGTAAAACCTAGTAGATGAATCCTTAGTAGGATTTTCCTAAGTTAGAGATTCCTACTACTACCAATCTTAGCCTAGCTAATAGAAAACATGGGTGGAATATATATTCACACTATGGAAAAATATTCTAAGTCTGAGGACTTGTGATTTTGTCTAATAAAACAACTAAGTTAATGAATCACCTGGGTGGAATGGGATAGCTTGGTGGTGATTGGTTGAAGTGGTTCACAAGGCCATGGACTTGGATTGTGTATCTCACTTGTGGTATGCCACCCAGGAACAAAGAGATTTGAGATGTCATATGTTGAGAAGCTTCAAGTGCAACCACTTGGCAATATGGGCTCTGCCATGATCACATAGGTTGCAAGAACTTAGCCATATGGACAGTGGGTGGTAGTGTTTGATAGGTTGGAGCGCGTCCATTTTGGTCAAGGGAAGGCTTCTGAAAGATCTTGTCTTGGGAAACCAAGTCTTGTGGGGAAAGTGCACCACCTCTGCAGAGTGTAAAACCTAAGTACTTAGCCATGTCCCTGGTAAAGGACAATTTGAGCATCAAGACATGGAAGCAATCAAGAATCTCATCATTCCAATTTCTAAATTAAAACTTGTGGATTGAACAAGGGTTGTTTGAAATCTTCAATCTTTGATTGGTAGATGCCTTGGAAAGGATCTTCCATCTTTGATTGAGAAAAATGATTTTGTCAAGCAAAAACTTAGTATTTTCAAATGTTAAGGAAAAATCTATTTTGAGCAATGGAAGCCTCAACTCCACTTAGCCAAATGCATATAGATGATAGATTCCACTATACTACCATAGTATCACTTGCCAATACAATTCAAATGTATTGACCCTTTGTGGCTGTAACTTGTAATTTTGCAGGTTTGATTGATTTGAATGAAGATTGTTTGATTAGGATTACAAAGTCTACAACCAGCATCTGCCTGTGGCACTTTGCAGATGAAGGACCCATACTTATAGTTATTCCGCTGCAATGTAATGTAATAGCCAATTGAGCTATGTAATGATGTAATAAAATTATGTTATTCTTGGTTATAAAGTTATATTATGACCTTTGTTTCTTGATATTACATCTTAACTGTGGATGCTAGCTATTGATCCAGGGACTAGCATTGTAAAACACAGGAGGAATCTACCTTATCAGGTTGAGACCCCTACAGATGGTATCAGAGCATTGTGTTGCCTGTAGGATTTGTAGACCTAGGATTGGACAAAACCCTTAGAAAAATAGGAGTTGTATTTTGTTCCAAAAACTTATTTACAAAAACACTTGTAAACTCTTTCCTCAACCATTTTGGTTTCAAATCTACATCCCTTCTACTTCAACCTGATGGAAAAGCCTACCCCATGACCAAAGACTACACTATGTGTAAAGGATTTCTTCAACTTCTTCAACTCTAATGACTTCAACATCTTCAGCATTTTCACCAAGGACTTCCAACTTGGAAACTACTAAGGACCACAAATTAGACAAGGAAGTATTACTCAAAATTTAGAGACTGAGGGAATGCAAAATAAGAAGGAGCCATCATCAACTTTGAAGTTATGTGACCAAGAGTTTTTCTTAAGGAAGCCATGATTCCAAGTAAGAATAAGTAACCAAGAAAGATGGAAAGATCACAAGTGGACCATATAGATGGACCACCATAATTTAGTTAAGTCAAACACACCAACTTATATAGTGTAACAAAAGTATTTTTGATTGCCAAGCATGTGGTTGAAACTTGTTGTTTGAGTGGAATGTTTGATTATGATTGCTTGCACATTGTTTGTGTGAATTGTGATGTGTGTGATTAGAAATATTTCCTTAGAAATATCTTGCCTATTCTAATCCCAATTCAACCCAAACAGATGACTACTCCAAGAGACTCCAACATTAAGGTGGATGAAAACAACAACAACCAAAAGGACAACATGAGAGACATTATAGCAACCCAAAACCAGTTGAGCCAAGAGACAACTCAGCTTTTAGCCAACAACAATGGATTAGACCCTGGAATACAAAGGATTTTGAAACTTCAATCCCAATTGTTGCAAGGATTGGTTACTCAAATGATCACCATGGGAGAAAACTTTTCCCAAAGAGCTAATGACAACAAGGATGACAATGATGCTAATCTAGAAGGAACCTAAGCTAGCAATATTTGTGGAGACAAGGATCATGCATCCAAGGAACATGAAGATCAATGCCCCAAGAAGAGAGAAAGATCTCCCACTCATGAAGAACATGAACTAGAAGAACTCCTAGCCTTGGAGAGACCCAAGAAGAAGAAGAAATTCCCCAACACTAGCAAGAAGGATATTACACAAGTGCAATGTTTCAAATGCAAAGAGATGGGACACTATGCCAATGAGTGCCCAGAAAAGAAGAAGAACCAAGGAAACAAACAAGAGATAGTAATACCAAAGAAAAAGAAAGATATTAGCCAAGTGATGTGCAAACACTGCAAAGAGTTAGGACATTATGCAAACATCGTCTTAAAAAAAGATGAAGCATAAGATAAACCAGCCTATGAGAGATCTCAGCCTTGTCACATGTTTCAAATGCAGGGAACTAGGCCACTATACAAACAATTGTCCAGAAAGGATGGAGAACAAGTTAAACAAGTCTATGAAGGATCTCAACCTTGGCCCATGAGTCAAGTACGAAAACCAAGGGCACAATGCAAAGTTTTGCTTAGAGAAGTTTTTCCAGGATCCCAAGAAGGACAATATGTAATTTTTGTTTGAAATTTTTTTAAGGGTGGTAGTACCCTAGTTGTTTTGAACTGCTTATAACCCCAACCTTCCCAAATCTCGGGACGAGATTTATTTTAAGGGTGGTAGCCTGTCACATCCCAAGATTTTCCAAATCTTGTAATGTGAAAATAAATTAATAAAGTAAAACTTTTTTTGATTTTCAGAGCCAGAAGAAACTTTTTGAGTTCAATTGGAACTTCAAACTCATTTGAATTAAATAAAACCTAAAGGGATCTAAAAAGATAAACATTTAATAAAAGGAAAAATAAAAACATTTGGAAATACTATTTTGAAACTCTTAAGTGAAAAGAATTATTTTCAAATAAAATAGAAGTTTATAAATAAAGAATATTTTATAAAGCCAAATTAAACCTTGGCCAAACTTTGGGAAATAAAACATTTTATTTTTAAATAAAATTAGCAAAGGTTTATTTAAATAAATTAATAAGGATTTAATATCCAACTTTATTTAAATAAAAGGTTTTACCAATTTAATTGAAACATCAAAACTTATTAAATTGTTTAAAATAAGTTTTCCAAATATTTGATATTCACAAATAATACCTACTAAAGTGTTTTGGCTTTATTTTAGATTTTAAAATAAATATCTCAATAAAACAAATCCTATTTGATTTAATAATGAAAAGTCTATTTAATTTAATTATTAATGGACCCTAAAATAAAAGGTTATTTTGTTTTAAACAAGTTTTCCAAATATTCTTTATTTCCAAATAAAACCTACTGATTTGATTTTTAAAATATTTGGATTTAAAATGGAGATTTTATTAAATAAACCAAACCCTATTTTATTAATAAACCATGGTCCATTTTATTTAATTAATAAATGGAACCTAAAAATATTTAAAATATTATTTTATTTTGGAAGTTGCTTTATGCTACTAAATAGAACCAAAAACTCATTACAAGTTTGAATTGTTTGAATGGTTTGCATTGTTGATTGAATCATTTGTTTGAATATCAAATCATCATATAGAAATAGAAAAGAATAAAACAAACAGGCAGAAAAAAAAATATGGAAAAGGACAGACCCAACTGAGCCAGCCCAACAGCCCACTTAGCCTAGTCCTCTCCCCCCGCAGAAAACGATTCGATCCAACTATCTGACCCGCGCAGACGATGACATGTGGACCCCTCTCCTTCTCCCTTTCTCACTGACCAGAGGACCCCACCGCCACGTCCCCTTCTTCCCCACCCCATGACCTGTTCCTCCTCTCTCATCGCCGTTGCAGACTTGATTTCGCGGCTTGATTACGCCTTAACGCGACCAGCTTTACTCGCAGTGATCATGCACCTTTAAACGCCATCCTCTCCTCCTCTCGCTTTTCTCCCAAGCACGCCCAGAAGCCACAATTTCCTCGATCGCTGTCTCCGACGACGCTTCGACGCCGATTCCGGCAGCCTCTCGCCACCCCTTGCCTCCCCGACCATGCTCCTGTGATCCCCACCTCCTGGCGATCATCACCGTAGCGCCAGCTTGCCCCCGAGCGCTCGAGCCGGCCAACATCTCCACCAGACGCCACCGACGACCGCAACTCGGTGAGCTCCGCACTTTCGACTCGCGCCGCTTGATCAGTGAGTCATGCCATTTGATTAGTCTTTGTCCTCTGTATCTCCAGGTGCTCGCCAAACACTAGCGAGTGGCCTGTAACCTCGTCCCCGTCGGCGAGCAGAAGCTCCTGGCGCCAGTAGAAACTCCGCAAGGAATTCCCGTAGCTCCAGCGCGCCCCTCGGCAAACGGGAAGCACCTCGAGCACCCCCACGCCTTGGCGAATTCGGTGAGCCTCCTCCCTCTCCTCATCGCTTCCTGCATCGCCAAATCCGTCGCCGACTGACCACGCATTAATCGCCGCCGCCACCTTGCCAAATGGTCCAGCGATGGTCCACAGGATCTAGATCTGACGGATGAAATTAGAATGGGAACGAAAGGGTACGCTCGCCTCTGTGCCACACGATCCTACTTAAATCCAACGGTACGCAACGTGATCCTCACTGAACCGGTATCCGCCAGTGAGATAGCGACACGTGGCAGGATCTGTTTTAAAACAGAATTTGAAAGAAACAGATTTAAGTAGCAATTTTAAAACCCTATAACTTTCAAACCACACGTCCAAAAATTACAAATTTTATATCGTTGAAATCAGGAGAACAAGCCCTATCCAACCATGCCCTTAGTTTAGCAAATAGTATCTGTTATCTTGTTTGAATTTGCAGAAACTTTTGTGTGCTTGTTTAGAATAGAAAAATTGTTTAAAATTTAATTTAGGGTTAAATCTTTTTCAAAATGGTTTGATGTGACCTTACTGACCCCAGGAACCAACCCTTAGTGTTAAAAATGATTTTCGAAAAATTTAAGTTGAATTATTTGACTTAGCCATTTTCTAGCCAAATAAAATTATTAGGTTTATTATGAAAATGTTTATGGAAAGAAAACTTTGAGAAAATAGTTTGGACCAAACCTACTGACCCAAAAACACCAAGTTTTGCAATAGCAACTCATTTGGTGAAAAACTTAAAAGGTTTTGTTTTGATAAAACCATTTTCCACCATATAAAATATTGAATGGATTTTAAAATAGTTTTTGGGCAAAACCCTCTAACTAATGACTTTGCCATTTTGGTAAATGACCAATTTGGAATTTACAAAGTTTAGAAGCCTAGTGGAGACCATCCTTGCAATAGAACCATCCTTTGCATACTTATGCATGACTTAGATCCCATTGTTTTGTGTGTAAATTTGTTTGAGTGATTATTGGTTTGGAATGTGAATTGAATTGGTGTTTGCTTGATTGACTTGTAGTGAAGTGTGAGACTAGCAAGATCAAGGAGGGAACCACCATTACCTACCAAAAAGGCAAGTGATGCTTGATACATTCTATCCTATTACTTTCACTATGCATTAGTAAATTCGCTAAGTAAAACTTGCATGGAATTTATGCTAAGTATAGACCTTGCTATAGTAAAACCTAGTAGATGAATCCTTAGTAGGATTTTCCTAAGTTAGAGATTCCTACTACTACCAAGCTTAGCCTAGCTAATAGAAAACATGGGTGGAATATATATTCACACTATGGAAAAATATTCTAAGTCTGAGGACTTGTGATTTTGTCTAATAAAACAACTAAGTTAATGAATCACCTGGGTGGAATGGGATAGCTTGGTGGTGATTGGTTGAAGTGGTTCACAAGGCCATGGACTTGGATTGTGTATCTCACTTGTGGTATGCCACCCATGAACAAAGAGATTTGAGATGTCATATGTTGAGAAGCTTCAAGTGCAACCACTTGGCAATATGGGCTCTGCCATGATCACATAGGTTGCAAGAACTTAGCCATATGGACAGTGGGTGGTAGTGTTTGATAGGTTGGAGCGCGTCCATTTTGGTCAAGGGAAGGCTTTTGAAAGATCTTGTCTTGGGAAACCAAGTCTTGTGGGGAAAGTGCACCACCTCTGCAGAGTGTAAAACCTAAGTACTTAGCCATGTCCCTAGTAAAGGACAATTTGAGCATCAAGACATGGAAGCAATCAAGAATATCATCATTCCAATTTCTAAATTAAAACTTGTGGATTGAACAAGGGTTGTTTGGAATCTTCAATCTTTGATTTGTAGATGCCTTGGAAAGGATCTTCCATCTTTGATTGAGAAAAATGATTTTGTCAAGCAAAAACTTAGTATTTTCAAATGTTAAGGAAAAATCTATTTTGAGCAATGCAAGCCTCAACTCCACTTAGCCAAATGCATATAGATGATAGATTCCACTATACTACCATAGTATCACTTGACAATACAATTCAAATGTATTGACCCTTTGTGGCTGTAACTTGTAATGTTGTAGGTTTGATTGATTTGAATGAATATTGTTTGATTAGGATTACAAAGTCTACAACCAACATCTGCCTGTGGCACTTTGAAGATGAAGGACCCATACTTATAGTTATTCCGCTGCAATGTAATGTAATAGCCAATTGAGCTATGTAATGATGTAATAAAATTATGTTATTCCTGGTTATAAAGTTATATTATGACCTTTGTTTCTTGATATTACATCTTAACTGTGGATGCTAGCTATTGATCCAGGGACTAGCATTGTAAAACACAGGAGGAATCTACCTTATCAGGTTGAGACCCCTACAGGTACAAATACAACTCCTATTTTTCTAAGGGTTTTTGTCCAATCCTAGGTTTACAAATCCTACAGGCAAGACAATGCTCTGATACCATCTGTAGAGGGAGTGTCCCAACCTTTAAACAATATAAGGTGGAGTCCCCTGTGTTTACAATGCTAGTCCCTGGATCAATAGCTAGCATCCATAGTTAAGATGTAATATCAAGAAAACAAAGGTCATAATATAACTTTATAACCAGGAATAAAGTAATTTTATTACATCTTACATAGCTCATTTGACTATTACATTACATTGCAGCGGAATAACTATAGTATGGGGTCCTTCATCTTCAAAGTGCCACAGGCACATGTTGGTTGTAGACTTTGTAATCCTAATCAATCAATCTTCACTAAAATCAATCAAACCAGCAACATTACAAGTTACAGCCACAAGGGTCAATCGATTTAAATTGTATTGGCAAGTTTCACTACTATGTGGATTATAAGTGGATTCTATCACTACATGCATTTTTGGCTAAGTAGGTTTTAAGGCTCATTTGCATAAAGCAATAATTTATCCTATCTTTTCAAAATGGTTTTGGTCCTTTGTCAAATCTCCTTTTCAAAATTCCTTGAACCCCTTGGTAAAATTCCCAAGTGTTCAAGTCCTTGTCAAAAAGCCCTTGAGCTCCTTGGTAACCCCAAGTGCATCAAGTTTTATCAAAATCTCTTGAGTTCCTTGGTACCCCCAAGTACTTCAAGTTTTTATCAAAATCTCTTGAGCTCCTTGGTACCCCCAAGTGCATCAAGTCTTTAAAAGTTTTCTTTTAGAAATTAGAATGTCGAGATCTCCCATAGCTTCAAACTTTAGTTGCTCAGTATTGTCCATAACCGGGGACACGGCTAAGTACTTAGATTTTATTATCTTCTGCAGAAGTAGTACACTTTACCCACATGTCACAATCCCATCTTGTTGCCACCAGTGGCCACTGGATTAGTGCTCACCAAGATGGAGTAGTGGCAGATTGAGAATGTGACGAAGTCTTTCCAGAGGGTCCTCCCATACACCATTGCTAGCTTGTCTTCAGTACCCATGTAGGATTCCAGGTCCTCATGTCCAGTAAGCTGAAGACAATGCATGGGTCTTCCCAATGTAGTTGACTAAGCCAGAGCCATAAATAGCATGTGGTTGCACACGAAAGCCACAATTGGAGAAACATGTTCAATCTCTAAGTTTCCTGGGTGGTTTCCTTTGGAGCACAACACAAAGTGATTGCCATAGACATGGTTACTTTTGTTGCCACCTTCTCCAAAACTCAAAGTATTCTTGTCCACCCAGGTGGTTCATTGAGTCCTTGTTTTATTATATAAAACACAAGTCCTTTTCTCAACTTCATAAAAATCACAACATGTATCTCTTTTCAAAATATAGCATGGCTAAGCATGTAAAAACTACATTGTTTTCACTAACGAATGTATAGGGTATCCTATTAGGATTTAGCATAGCATAAGTATAAAAATTCTTTTCATGCATGTTTCAAAATCCACTAAGTATAATGAAAATAGTAGGACTTTAAATGATAGTGTCACTTTCCTTTCTTTTGCTAGGGAATGTTGGTTCACTCCTTGATCTTGCTAGTCTCACACTTTTCTAACTTCACTACAATAAATCAAGCAAACACAATATCAACTAGCATTCCAAACCAATAATCAATCAAACATTTCACACACATAAAACAAGGGAAACTATGTCATGCATGCAAGCATGCAAGGGGTAGTTTTATTTTGCAAAGATGGTCTCCACTAGGCTTGTAAACTTTGTAAGGTTCAAGTTGGTCATTTTCCTAAGTGGCAAAGTCATTTGCAAAAGGGTTTTGTCCATAAACCATTTTTAAATTCAATCAATATTTTATGTGGTGGAAAATATTTTTATCAAAGCAACAACTTTAAGTTGTTCACAAAATAAGTTGTTGTTTCTCAAAACTTAGTGTTTAGGGTCAGTAGGTTTTTGTCCAAATAATTTCCCAAAGTTTTTACTCTAAAAGCATTTTCATAACAAAAACCATTATTCTTATTTGGCCAGAAATGGGTTAAACTAATTAATCCATCCTAAACTTTACCAAATCCATTTTTAAGACCATGGGTTGGTTCCTAGGGTCAGTAAGTTCACAACAAACTAATTTTCAAAGGTTTTAACCCCAAAAACATTTTTGAACTATTTTTCTAATCTAAACAAGCATACAAATGTTTCTGCAAAAACAAGCAATCTAATAGATACTATTTGCTAAACAAATTGCATGGTTGTCTAGGGCTTGTTCCACGGATTCCAACGATATAAAGTTTGTAATTTTTGGACGTGTGGATCAAAAGTTATAGGGTTTTCAAATTCACATTCTAATCAGATTTCAAAATCAGTTCTAAACAAAGTCTGGCCACGCGTCGCTTTACTATTCGCTGGTACCGGTTCGGGTGGATCACGTGCTGTAGGCCGTTGGATCAAGTTGCATCGCACGGCACTGGCGGCGTACCCTTTCGCTGATAAGTGGATCTATCGTGTTTCTTCGATCTAAATCGAACGACTCTTATCTATCTTGCCAAGAACTGGCGGCGCAAGGTCAACGGCGAGCGGCGGTGCGGTCAGATGGTGGCGGTGCTGGCGAAGCAGGAAGCTAGAAGGAAGGGAAGTATGCTCACCGTGATCGCAGAAGCCTGGGGAAGATCAACGTACGGTCGGCTCGGCAAGGTGCGCTCAGGGACAGCAGCAATTGCTCGCCGGAGTGGAGAACAGCGTCGGGCGGTCCTGTTCGTGGTTGGAGGCGACGCTGTAGATCACGGGGAGGCAAACAGAGGGCATAGTTAGGTACAGGAGAGTGAGGAGCGTGCGGGAGCATCAACGCGAGGAAAAGGGGCGGTCGGATACTACCTGGGGATCTCGTCGGAGTTGCGTGACGCCAAGTCGTTCAACAAGACGAAATCGTCGTTGCAGAGCACTCGCGAGTGAGGGAAAGGTACTGGCAGATGTAGGAGATGATGGCGAGCAAGATAGTGTGCTCTGGTGGCAGTGGGGCTAGCGGTGGTGGCCGGAATTTTTGCCGGAGAGCGTCGGAGACAGTGACGGTTTGGAGATGATTCCGAGCAGCCTGGTGGCGATGTGGAGTTGGAGTTTGAGGGGAATGATAGAGGGAGGAGAGGCGCTTAAGTGCACGCAGTCACGGGCTGAATCAATGCGTGGTTAAGGAGGAATCAAGCGCGCATTCAACAGCAGAAACGGCGACGTGGTTTGGGGAGAAGAAGTCGCGGCGGGTGGAAACGATGACAGGAAGGTGGGGTCGGCTGGTTAGTGAGAAAGGGAGTGAGGGGGAGGGTCCACTTGTCATTGGTTCCGCGCGTGAGATTTTAAGTGAAAGAAAACGCTTCGGGAGGGGAGAGGGAAATGGGCTGCTGGGCTTAATGGGCTGGCCGACTGGGCTGAGTCCAAGTCTTATTTTTTTCTTTCAAATTGTTTTTTCCTTTTCTGTTCCTATTTTCTGTTTTGAAAATCAAACAACAAATCAAAAAATCAAAACAATTCAAATAATCAACACACTTTACAACTTTGAATTTGGTTCTGTTCAGCAACATAAACCAATTCCCAAAATAAAATAATATTTTTATTTTAGAGTCCATTTATAATTAAATAAAATGGACACTAGTTAATAAATCAAAAGAGGTTTTGTTTTATTTAAATTCTTTATTTGAAAACTAAATAAAACCAAAACACTTCAGTAGGTTTTATTTGAGAAAATAAAATACTTAGAAAACTTATTTGAAATAAATTCATAAGCTTGGCCAAGGTTTAATTTGGCTCTATAAAATAATCTTTATTTATAAATCTATCTTTTCTTTTGAAAACAAAATCTTTAAAAGATTCAAAATAGTAATTCCAAAATATTTTATTTTCCTTTATTAAATGTTTATCTTTATAAATCCCTTTAGGATTTATTTGATCCACATTGGTTTGAAAGTTTCCAATGGAATTCAAAAAGTTTCTTCTCACTCTGAAAATCAACAAGGTTTTATTTTATTCATTTATTTTTTTCACATTACAAGATTTAGAAAATCTTGGGATGTGACACTAGTGCTTGTGTTGCTAACCATGTAGAGGAAAATGAAGATTCTATTGGCCAAGACAAGGTCTTGAAGAGAGCTACAAGTGCAATCTCATTATCACCTTCCTCCGGTTCTCACATATGCCTTATGGCTAAGGGAACAAAGGTAACCTCTTTGAATCCCATTGTATCTAATGATGATGATGATGAGGTTGAGAATGATAATGATGATTATAGAGGTAAGTATGATGATATACTTGAAACCTCGAACATGATAGGTCATTTCTGGTGGCGGGATGGCTCTCCACGTTTCTCCTTCTCCTCTCTCTACCGCTACGGTGGTTAGCTCCGGTGATCTCGAAAGTCCTTGCCGATGGGAGTTGATCGGAAGCTGGAGGGCCATATTCCGTGAGGCGGTTGCTGATTCGATTAGTCCTTGCCGACGGGGCCAGATCTCGAGGGCGAGCTCGGACAGTGTCATGTGGGATGCAACAGGCAGTTACAAGTTGGTGCTCGGTGGCGAATTTTTCAGACGGTCACGCTTGGTTCACGAGCGATGGCACGCTCGGGTCCGTCGATGGTGGTCGAGCGGGCTCTGGCGGTGTCGCCGATCGCCCTCACGTCGTCGCAATACTGACTGCGGTTGTAGAATGCAGTGCGGCGCCGGTGGTGGGGTTGCTCTGGGCGGACCACTGCCGGGGACTACGGAGTACTAATCTGGCGGGCGTGCATGGTCGTTCGCCTTCTACTTGTGCCTTTCTAACCCTAAATCGAGCAGTTTCCCCTTTCGCCATTTCTAGATCTCGCGGTGTGTGTGGTGTGGTTTTCGTTCGGAGCCGCCTCCTGTCATCCATCGTCGCCGGGTTGTTGTTCGGTGAAGTGGAGCGGTGTTGCATCGGCGACTCTAGATCATTTGCTCGGTGGTTGCTGCAGATTTGGATATGGATCGGAGGTTTCGTGGTGGGCGTGGTTCTCCTCTCGACCCCCAGATTCCGTCCCTATGCGAGCAGATTCGGTCCAGGTATGGTCGGTCGTTTTCCGTGGATCGCAGAGGTTTTGAGGGGATTCTAGGGAGAGTGGGTGGATCCGCGAGCAGGAGGCGCCGTGAGGCAGGCCTTCGGCGTCGTGAGTTGCGACATCGTGATGAGTTGAGGCAGCGGAAATCAAGCCCGTTTGGAGGATCGGTAGGGAGACTTTGGCACGGAGCGGGCGTTGTCGAGGCTCGTCGTGAGGCAGATCAGGCTCGTAATCGGGGCCGGTGGAGTCATCGCCCGGAGATGCAGCAAGGGTCTGGATCTGATGCGACGTCCTTCCCTGGCAGATCAGGTAATTCTGATTCCAATCCTAGAAGAGGGGAGCCGGTTTTCGCACGAACTGTTGAGCAAATCCATGTTCCTAGTGCTGTGTTGAATGCGTCTGTTCCTACCTTTCGATCTGCTTCTGGGCTAAACACTTCGGCTTCTACCTCTGTTAATGTGCCTGTGGGAGGGAATCGCCCTGTAAGTTTGTCTCCGATTTTCGGTTCCCAATCGATCTTGTGGCTACTACTACGGTGGGGTCCTCTGTACCACCACCGAGTGAGTAGGCCGAGAGATGATGGTGTGGTTGGTGGTCCGAGATTTGCGGTTACTTGATGTGATTGAGGAGGAGGCTGTTTGTGATAATTGTGGTAAAGATCATAGCATTTTGGTCTCAAGAGAGGAAACCATGGGAATATGTTCCTCATTTTTTGGCAAGATCTTGATTTTGAGCAGGTTTTCACTCTATTCCTGTAGTTGAGTCTAATGTTCACCCATGGAGCAGCTGCATTATGCTCATATAAGTGTGGTGAGGGTGATGCCTTGCAAGGATCGGAGAAGGAGTTTGATTTGGTGATGCTTTGGGGTCCGGCCGAGATTCAATGCCGGATCTATTAATGATGTAGAATTTCTTATGAGGTTTCCATCTGCCAGGTCCATTGATGATTTCCATTTTGGGAAGGTCTTTATGAAAACAATTCCTGATGCTGTGATTCAGTTGTCTAAGTGGAATGGAGATTTGCAACCTGTTGAATGGTTGGAAGAAGCTTGGTTTCGCATTGTGGGTATTCCTATGAAGCATGTGGAGAAATCAATCTTCTATGTTGCTTCTTTAGTTGGCAAACCTGTGGACAGGAATAGCTTGAGGAATTTGGCTTATGTGAGTGAAAATCTCTTGTTTAGATGTATCTTTGGTCCCTAATACCAGAAGAGGGGAGATGCAGGGTGGAATCTATGAATTTAAATATACCAGGGAGATCTTTGCTCCAGATGCTGTCTCTAATTTGCCTTCTGCTGTGGGGATTGAAGGACAGGATGATGATGTTGGGGTGAATAAGGAAGGTGAAGGTGCTGATGTGCTTGGGAGGCCTGCTGATGATAATGGGCACAGAATTGTTCCTGGTGCAAGTACTACTGGAGATGCTGGGGGTCGTCAACATGGTGGAACTGGTACTGGTGAAGCTGGTGTGGATAAAGGTAAACAGGTTATGGTGGAGCAAGAAGACTCTGGGGGTGTTTCCTTTGGGACTCGTATGGCTAACATATGGGCTAATGAGGGAGGTGGTGGTCGTTCGAGGGGTTTAGTGATTAGAGAAAATCTAGCAGGTGGTACTGGTGATGAGGGAGGATCAGGTTTTCAAAAGAAATCAGGTGCTGGAGAAATGCAAGTTGATACTCAGGAAAATGTGGTTGGGGGGGCTGAGCTGGGAGATAATCCCATGGTGGTGGAGCAAGATCTTCCTTCTGGGGGGAGTAAAGGGGTTTCTACTGAGGTTATTGCTGGCCCTCCAAGGTTTGATGATTTTATCAAAGGGTTGTTGAAAGATAGGAAGAGTGACAAGCATTATGAGCTCATGAAGCAATATGGGCATCTGCTGGAAGAGGATAATGAACAAGAGGAGGGTGCTCAGGGGAGGAGTGATAGTACTTCTAATGATGCTTCATTTGGGTCCTCTGGGGACAGTGAGAAGAAAGATGTTACTGAGGGTTCTGGTTTGAGGACTGATCAGGCCATGGATCTTTGTCAATCAAGATCAGACACTGTGGTTATTGGTTTGTCTCACTGATGGTTCTACTCAGAAAGTGTGGATTCAGTCGATCCGGTGGTTGTTGAGGAAGCGCAGCAGGATATTAGAAGAAGCTCGAGGGTGGTTGATCAGGGTGGTGCTAGAAACTTGGCTGAAGGACAGTTGGCTCAGCAGAATCCTAGAGACCTTTCAGGTACAAATTTAAACTTTCATAATTCTTTTGCTGTTTTGGATGATGAGGATATTATGCATAGAGCGTTGGAAATGGGGATAGATGCTTCTTCTATTTCTTTGGAACATATTAACTCTTTAAAAGAATTAGAGATTGCTAGGCATAGTTTGCAGGATAGGGTGCAGGTAGTGGATGAATGTGTTTCTGATTTGAATGAGAAGGTTTTGTTTCTGGATTGGAAAGATGCTAGTAATGATGATGAGGATTTTACTCCTGTGGTTTCTAGGAGACAAAAGAAAAAGTTGAAGGCTGGTTCTGGTAGGAGGGAGAGAAAGTTGAAAGCTGCTGTTGTGAAGGTTCACAATTATCACCCTATGAGTGGTATTGTAGCTGGAACAAGGAGAGAAAATCATTTTATGATAGGTGCTATTCGAATATTAGGGGTGGGAAGAAAGGCGGTGCTTATTTGAACAATTTGTTGAGACAGAGAGGGTGGATTTTATTGGTTTGCGGAAACTATTAAGAAGGACTATTCTGAGGCTTTTTCGGAGAATTGATCCTATGAATCAATTTTCCGGAGTTGGTTGCCTTTGCTGGGAGATCTGGGGCATTTTGGGGGCCTCGTTCCTCTAAATTGACTCAGTTGGAGTGTCTGGGTAAATTTCATGTTAAGTTGAAGGTGTTTGGCTTTGAAACAGATTCATTGGCATCCGGTGATTGTTTATGGGGCTGCCCAAGAAGAGAATAAAGAAGATTTTTGATAGAATTGGTGAGGTTTGTCAGATCAAACTATTCCTTTGTTGGTAGGGGTGATTTTAATGTGATAAGATGTGTTTCGAAAAGAACAAAGGTCATGTTTTGAACAAGTGGGGCATATGTTTAATTCAATTATCAATGCGTATGGTCTAAGGGAGATTTGTATGTCTGGTGGGCAATTTACATGGTCTAACAATCAGAAGAATCCAACTTTGGAGAAATTGGATAGAATCTTAGTTTGTAGAGAATGGGAGAAGTTGTTTCCTCTTACTCGTACATAAGTTGTCTAGGGAGGTTTCGATCATAGTCCTTTGATCCTGGATACTATGGAAGTGCAAGAACCGGGTGTAAGGAATTCAGTTTGAGAAAAGTTGGTTACATTGTGATGAATTTTTGGCCGAGGTAGAGAGTTTGGAAAAAGCATGTGAATGGCAAGAACAGCTTGGATAGTCTGCAAAAAAAGATCAAAAATGTCAGAAATGATTTGAAAGGTTGGGGGGCTCACTTAAGAGGAGAGGAAAAGCAAAGGAAGAAGAGATTGGTTGATGAACTGATGGAACTTGAAAGTATTGAGGAACTGATTTTACTTTCGGCTGAGCAACTTCAAAGAAAAGCAGTTATTCAGAAAGAACTGTTGGAGGTGTATGAAAATGAGGAGAGATTTTGGCAGCAAAGGTCGAGGGATAATTGGTTGCTTAGGGGGGACAATAATACTGAGTACTTTCATAGGATAGCTAATGGGGTGAGGAGAAAGAAGATGATTTTTTCAATGAAAGATGGTGATAATGAAATTAGGGGGACCTATGATCTCCTGAAGCATGCAACTAGTTTTTATAAATCTTTATTTGGGCCTTGGTGGGTTTTCTATTAGGCTTCGATGATAATTGGCAAGATGGGGAAAAGCTTAATGATGATGATAGGGAGAAGATGGGAGTCCCTTTTACTGAAAAAGAGGTTAAGGAGGTGATTGATCAGATGGAGAAAAATAAGGCGGCTGGTCCTGATGGGATCCCTATTGAATTCTATCAACACCTTTGGGAAGTTATTAAATCGAGATGTTATGGTGTGTTTGCTGATTTTTTTGCTCATAAGATTGATCTAAGCAAGATTAACTATGGGGTGATCACTTTGCTGCCAAAAGGTGATGATCTTGTGGGATTCGTAAATATAGGCCTATTTGCCTGCTCCAGTCTTGTTCAAAATTTTTACCAAGACCACAGCAGTTAGAATCGAGCTCGTGATGGGGAAGTTAATTGCTGCTTAACCGCTTTTATTAAAGGGAGGTTTATTGCAGATGGTGTGACTTTATTGCATGAGATTTTGAAAGAGTCGAAAAGTCGGAGCAGGGAGTGGTTTTAAAATTGACTTTGAGAAAGCTTATGACAAAGTTAATTGGGACTTTTGTTCTATTGTTGTAGCGTAAAGGTTTTAGTGATGACCGGATGATTTGGTTAAAGAGTCTTGTGACTCAGGGTACTCTCGGTGTTAAAGTCAATGGGGAAACCGGGTCCTTACTTTGGCAGTTTTAAGGGGTGGCGGGGGATCCTTCTCCTTTCTTGTTCAATTTGGCTGGGAATGTTTGGCTAAGATGGTATCTAATGCTCAGGTGGTGGTGCTTTCTTGGTTTGGTTGGAAACTTGTTTGATAAAGGTGTTGCCATTTTGCGATTATCTTGATGATACCATTTTGTTTATTAAGGAAGATCCCGAGGGGCTAGAAATTTAAAATTGCTCAGATTTGTTTGAATCCATGTCGGTCTCAAGATTAATTTTGAGAAGAGTGAGGTGCTGATGGTTTTGGAGGATGAGGAGAAATTGTCCAGTTATGCTGAGATGTTTAACTGTCAGAAGGGTACTTGGCCTATTAAATACTTGGGTTTGCCTGTTGCTAGCAGAAGATGCTCAGTAGCTGAAATGGGTTTTGTTGGTGAGAGGTTGAAGAAGAAATTGGATGGTTGGATGGGGGGAGCTTTGTCTTTAGGAGGGAGACATGTTAAAATCACTTGTGTTTCTAGTGTGGCTGTTTATCCTATGACTATGTTCCTCTTACATAGGTCCAATGTGGAAGAAATTGAGAAACAGACTAGAGCCTTCTTCTGGTATGGAAAAGTGGGTAAGAAAAAATATCATCTGGTGAAATGGAAATATGTGTGTAGGCCCAGGAAGAAAGGTGGTCTGGGGATTAAGAACATCAGGCTTTTTAATATTTGTTTCTTTGTGTAAATGGTGGTGGCGTCTTGAATCGAGGAAGGTCCTTGGCAAGATTTTGTGAGGAGAAAATATTTGAAAAAGGTGGGGTTAGTAATGTGAAACACAGGCAAAATGACTCTCCATGTTGGCATGATTTGATTAAGCTTAGGGGGTTCTATTTGGCTGGGAGGAGAATGAAGGTTGGTAATGGGGAATTGACTGATTTTTGGCATGATGCTTGGTGTCTGGACGTGCCTTTGAAAGATAAGTTCCCTGATTTATTTGATGTATGTCAGAATCAGAAAAGTCACGAAGGCATATGGCGAAAAAAAGTTGGGGTTTATCTTTTAGGAGATGGTTGGATAGTGAAGGGTTAAATCATCAGGAACAGTTGCGTATTTTGTTATCTGGGGAGTGTCTGACTCAGGAAAAGGATAGACCAGTGTGGATGTGGAGTAAATCTGGCAAGTTTTCTGTCAAGTCCATGTATAATCATCTGTCGAATGTGGGGATTGATAGAAGTTTTAAGCATTTGTGGAAGGCAAAAATTCCTTTAAAAATTAAGATTTGGTTGTGGCTTATTTGGCATAATGCAATCCTCACCAAAGACAATATGAGGAGAAAGAAGTGGGTTGGAGATTTTGCTTGTCGGTTTTGCAGGAAGGATGAGAGCATTGGACATTTGTTCTTTTCGTGTGTGGCTGCTAGATATGTTTGGGGGGTGGTTGCGAGCGGTTGGTGTTGCTCATAGACTGGTTCTTTCTCTCAGATTTTTGGTGGGCTTCTCAGACGTGGGGTTAGTAGGAATGTGCGATTACGGTGGTGGCGGCTATTTTGGGCTATGTGGAAACTTAGGAATAGAGCTTGTTTTGATAAAAAGCTCATTAACTCACCTGTTGATCTGATTTTATATGCTTGTGTTTTCATTCGTTATTGGGCAGGTTTGCATGGGAGGATGATCGTGTGGTGCTACATCAGCAGACACCCTCCAGTGAATCGTTGGCTGATCGGCAGCTATGGATGTGGCGCATGTTCCTTTCTTGGGGCTACTGCAGTTCGGAGATCGTGGTCGTGAGGCTCGGAGCTGGAAAGAGGAAGGAGAAAAGAAGGAGGCGGGAGATAAACAAAAGGGTTTGAGGGCTTGGCAAAAGAGTTAAGTTGTGCGCTGGTGTGGTCCTCAAGACTTGTGCTCTTTTGGGGCTGTAATATTTTGGAATAGTTTCTCACTAGCTCATGCGGTGTTCTTGCGTCTCCACCTTCCCTTTTTCTCTTTTAGTCTGGTTGGTTTGTAAGGTGATTTTCTTCTGCCAGTTTGACCCCCTAGGTGGGTCAGTATTGTGAATCTTGTTTGTGGTTGTTGTTCCGTTATCTGATGATAGTGGAACCCGATCCCTCTTTCTGGGGGATTGTATGGAAAAAAGAGGTAAGTATGATATTACCTCTATTAAGAAAATGGGAGAGCTTGTCTATAGCGCTCTCTTCAAAAATAAAATTGCTTCCTCCAACTTTCTTGAAATCTTGAATTGTGCCATAGAAGGCAATGATCTTATTGAGGAGCAAGAAAACTTAATTGATGAAAAGTTTGCACTTGAGCGTGAGTATGCTAATAAAGTTGCACAACTAAAGGACTCCCTTGAAGAAAAACAAACCACCAAAGAATCTCTTGAGGAGACTTTTACTCTAGAATTATCTAGAGTAAAGGAATACCATGATAGAGAACTTGCGGTGGCAAACTCCTTCAAGATTAAAAATGATGAACTTGAAGGTGCTTATGCTAAACTCCTTGAGGATTTTGAGAACCTCAAAAATGGCTCTAGGGTCATCAAGGGTGAGATCATCAAACTCACCGAGTCACATGAGCAACTTAAAGCTTCATATTCTAAAGTGCTTGCCAAGTTGCCCTCACCTCTTGCAAATAGTAATGATTCTTGTGCTACTAACTTTATTTCTTGTGAAGCATCTATTTTGAAGGAGAATGTTGAGCTAAAGGCTCAACTTGCGTTGCTAACTAGCAACTATGGGAAATTAGAAGAAAGTCATGTTAAGATCTCGAGCTCGCATGAGGATCTTTTAGTCTCCCATGGTAGGCTAAAGTTAGCTCATGAGTCCATCATGACAAAGGTAACATCTAGTGGGCCTCATGTAGACATTACCACTATATCTACTCCAAATGTTATATTGCCATGTGCTAGTCCTTGTAATTCATCCTCTCACAACCATGCTATATCTCATGGTGAATTACATTCCATGCCTTGTTGCTCTAACAATGTAGCATCTACTTCCTCTAGTACTTTTTTTGAAACTAACCATGTAGAGGAAATCAAAGAGCTCAAGGATCAAGTCACTTCTTTGAAGAATGACTTGAAAAAGGGTCATCAAGGGAAGGCCGCACTCAACAAAATCTTGAGTGTGCAAAAATCCCCCAATGACAAAACTGGGCTTGGATTCAACTCCAATGTCAAGAACAAGTCCACTATCAAGTTGAAGCACAAGGACAACAAGAAGAATGTCCAAGATCAAGTCAAGAATCTGTCACTTCCCAAGATATTCCAAATGTTGTAATGTGAAAAATAAATGAATAAAATAAAACTTTGTTGATTTTTAGGGTGAGAAGAAACTTTTTGAATTCAAATGGGAACCTTCAAACCTATTTGGATCAAATAAAATCCTAAAGGAATTTAAAAAGATAAATAAACAATAAACTTAAAAATATATTTAAAATTACTATTTTTGAATCTTTTAATAAAAAGGATTTGGTTTTCAAAAGAAAAGGTGGATTTATAAATAAAGATTATTTTATAGAGCCAAATTAAACCTTGGCCAATATTTTGAAATAAAATGTTTTGTTTTGATTAAAAGAGTAAAAGTTTATTTAAACAAAACAATGAGGATTTATTAATATCCAATTTTATTAAAAATAAAGGCTTTTCCCATTTTAAATAAACATTAAAACTTATTAAATTATTTTAAATAAGTTTTCCAAGTGTTTATTATTTTCAAATAAAACCTACTGAATGGTTTTGGTACTATTTTGGATTTCAAATAGAGTTTTAAAAATAAATAAAACAAACCCTATTTGATTTAATAACTAAGGTCCATTTTATTTAATTAATAAATGGATCCTAAAAAGATTAAAAATATTATTTTGTTTTGGACTTTGATTTGTGTTGATAAACAGAGCTAAACTCAATATAAAGTTTAGTGGAAGATTATTTGATTTGGTTGTTTGAATTGTGGTTTGAATTTCAAAACAGAAAATCAAAAGAGAAAAAGAAAAAGATTCAGAACAGAAAAAAATAAAGCAAAGACGACCCAGCCCAGCTAAGCCCATCCCAGCCCAGTTAGCCCACTCCCTCTCTCTCCCGAAGAAAAACGTTTCGCACCTGCTTACAGACCCGCTAAGACGCTTACTAGTGGACCCTGTTCCCTTTCCTTCTCTCTCGCTGCCAGAGGACCCCACAGCCACGCGGTCATCTTCCCCACCCACGACCTGTTCTTCCCCAGACACCGCTACCGTTCCTGCCGTTAAACGCTCGCTTGATTACACCTTAATGTCGCGTTAATCCCTCGCCGCGACCACGCACATTTAAGCGCCAGCGTCTCCCCTCCATTTCCCCTCTGTCTCCTCCCCCAAGTGCGCCACCAGGCTGCTGAATTTCGCTCGACACCGCCACTATCCCCGACAAGCTCCGGCGACGATTCCAGCCGAACCTTGCCGCCCCTTGCCTTCCTAAGCACACCGCCGTGATCCCCACTCCAGCGCATTCGTCAAGATTTTCCATTCACCCAGGCGCTGTAACGCCGGCAACCACCTCGACTGAGCGCCGCCACGCTCATACTTTCTCCGCGACCTCCCACAGTAAGCCGCATCACTCTCGGTGATACTCCCGCACTCGCCACACTCTCCTGCATCTGACCATGCTCTTATCTTGTCTTAGGACGATCTGCAACGTCGCCCCCGACAACAAACAGAACCATCTGACGCCGACAACGTCTCCGGCGAGCGATTAGTCCCACCCCAATGCGCCCCTCGCCTCCTCGCAACCACGTTGAGCATTAGCAAGCTTCAGCGATTCTGGTGAGCTACCCCTCTGTTCCTCTAGCTTCCTGTATTGCCGGCACCGTCATCGTCTGAGCGCACGCCGCTACCTGCCGCCGCCAGCGCCGCCACTCGATGGCTAACGTGCTGTACACCGTAGGATGTAGATCCAAGCGCCACGATAGATCCACTGATCGAAAGGGTACGAATAGCTCTGCGCCGCACGATCTGTTTAAAATCCAACGCACCAGATAGATCGATCCAACCGAAACGGTATGGACAAATCATAAATAGCCACGTGGCTCAGGCTTCGATTTAAAACAGATTTGAATATATTAGATTTGTGATTTTGTAAATTGCACAACTTTTGATCCACACGTCCAAAAATTACAAACTTTATATCAATGGAATCAGTGGAACAAGCCCTAGCCAACCATGCCATTTGTTTAGTAAAAAGCCTCTGGTAAAATGTTTGTTTTTGCAGAAACATTTGTATGCTTGTTTAGGATGTAAAAATTGTTCAAAAATGATATTGGGGATAAAATCTTTTGAAAATGGTGTCATTTGAACCTACTGACCATAGGAAACACTTTGTGGTTACCAAAATGTATTTGGTGAAACAAAAGAATGATTCTTTGATTTAAAACCATTTCTAGTCAAATAAGAATAGTTTTTTTATTAAAAATGGTTTTGGAAGAAAACTTTTGGGAAATGTTTTGTTTTAAACTCTCTAACCCTAAACACAAAGTTTTATGGTTTGAAAACATATTTTGTGAATTCTATAGATTAATGCCTTAGTAAAAACATTTCTACACCACATAAAATGATACCTTGTTTTGAAAATGGTTTATAAAGTGAAACCTTTTGCAAATGACTTTGCCACTTTATGAAATGACCATTAGGTGTTTTCAAATGTTTATGACCCATTAGGAACCACTTTTTCAAATAAAACAAAGCTTGGCATGCTTGCATGCATTATCTTGTTTATATGTTTTTATGTGATGAATTACTTGATTGGTAGATTGAACTTGTGCCTTGCTTGATTGAATTGTAGTGACTTGAAGAGTGTGATTGTAGCAAGGACAAGGGGTGAACTTATACTCTACCAAAAAGGCAAGTGATGCTTCATACTTTTGTCCCATTACTTTCACTATGCATTAGTGATTTCTCTAAGTAAAACTTGCATGGAATTTTGCTAAGTATAAACCTTGCTATGGGAAATCCTAGTAGATAAAACCTTCGTAAAATTTCCTAAGTTAAGACTCCTATTACTATCATGATTAGCGTAGCTAGTAGAAAACAAGGGTGGAATATATATTCACACTATGGAAAAATTTCTAAGTCTGAGGACTTGTGTTTTGTTTAATAAAACAACTAAGTTAATGAATCACCTGGGTGGAATGGTAATTGCTTGGTGGTTTTTGGTTGAGTGTTTACACAAGGCCCATGTTTATGGTTTACCTTGTGTATCTCACTTGTTGATGGCCACCTAGGAACAAAGAGATTTGAGATGTCAAATGTTGAGAAGCTTCAAGTGCAGCCACTTGGCATTATGGGCTCTGCCTGGATCACATAGATTGCTAGAACTTAGCCATTTGGACAGTTGGTGGTAGTGGAATGATAGGTTGGAACGCGTCCATTTGGTCTAAGGAAAGGCTTCTGAAAGATCTTGTATTAGTGAAACCAAGTCTTATGGGGAAAGTGCACCACCTCTGCAGAGTGTAAAATCTAAGTACTTAGCCATGTCCAGAGTAAAGGACAATTTGAGCATCAAGACATGGAAGCTATCAAGAATCTCATCATCCAAACTTCTAAGTTAAAAACTTGTGGATTGAACAAGGGTTAAAGGATCTTCAATCTTTGACTGGGAGATGCCTTGGGAAAGATTATTTTGTCAAGCAAAACTTAGTGTTTTAAAATGATAAGGAAAAATATATTTTGAGCAATGCAAGCCTAAGCTCCACTTAGCCAAATGCATATAGATGATAGACTCCACTATACTACCATAGTATCACTTGCCAATACAGTTCAAATGTATTGACCCTTGTGGCTGTAACTTGTTATGTTGCAGGTTTGATTGATTTAGTGAAGTGTGTTGATTAGGATTACAAAGTCTACAACCAACATGTCTGCCTGTGGCACTTTGAAGATGAAGGACCCCATGCTTATAGAAATTCTGCTGCAATGTAATGTAATAGCCAAATGAGCTATGTAAGATGTAATAAAATTATGTTATTCCTGGTTATAAAGTTGTATTATGACCTTTGTTTCTTGATATTACATCTTAACTCTGGATGCTAGCTATTGATCCAGGGACTAGCATTGTAAACACAGGGGACTCTACCTTATTAAAGGCTGGGAACCTTATAGATGGTATCAGAGCATTGTGTTGCCTGTAGGATTTGTAAACCTAGGATTGGACAAAAACCCTTAGAAAAATAGGAGTTGTATTTGTTCCAAAACTTATTTACAAACAATCTTGTAAACTCTTTCCTCAACCATTTTGGTTTTGATTCTACATCTCTTCTATTCAAACTTGTTGGACAAAGCCTAACCCATGACCAAAGACTTCACCATGTGCAAAGGACATCTTCAACTCTAATGACTTCAACTTCTTCAACTCTAATGACTTCAACATCTTCAACATTTTCACCAAGTACTTCAACCTTGGATATCACTAAGGACTACAAGTGAGACAAGAAATCTTGCTCAAGATTTGGAGTCTAAGGAAACACAACTTAGAAGGAACCATCAACACCTTTGAAGTATTTGTGACCAAGAGTTTTCCCAAGGAAACCATGATATCATGCAAGAAGAATCAACCAAGAAGGATGGAAAGATCACAAGTGAACCATATAGATGGACCACCATTTATAGTCAAACACACCAACTTATGTGGTGTAACAAAAATATTTTGGTGCCTAAAAATGTGCTTGAACTTTGTTGTTTGAGTGAAATGTTTGGCTTGTGATTGCTTGCACATTGCTTGAATGAATTGTGATGTGTGTGATTAGAATTATTCCCTTAGAAACATTTTTGCCTATTCTAATCCCAATTCAACCCAAACAGATGACTTCTCCAAGAAACTCCAACATCAAGGATGGTGACAACAACAACAACCAAGAGGACAACATGAGAGAACTTATAGCAACCTAAAACCAGTTGAGCCAAGAGACAACTCAACTTTTAGCCAACAACAATGGACTAGACCCAGCCATACAAAGGATTTTGAAACTTCAATCCCAATTCTTGCAAGGATTGGTTACTCAAATGATCAACATGGGAGAAAACTTTTCCCAAAGAGCTAATGACAACAAGGATAACAAAGATGCTATTCTAGAAGGAACCCAAGCTAGCAATACTTGTGGAGACAAGGATCATGCATCCAAGGAGCATGAAGATCAATGCCCCAAGAAGAGAGAAATATTTCCCACCTTTGAGGTGAGATATGAAGAGCATGAACTAGAAGAACTCCTAGCTTTGGAGAAACCCAAGAAGAAGAAGAAATGCCCCAACCCTAACAAGAAGTATATTACTCAAGTGCAATGTTACAATTGCAAAGAGATGGGACACTATGCCAATGAATGCCCAGAAAAGAAGAAGAGCCAAGAAGACAAACAAAAGCTAGTGAAACTTAAGATGAGGAAGGATATTAGCCAAGTGATGTGTAACCACTTCAAAGAGTTAGGACATTATACATCATATTGTCCAGAGAATCCACCTCAAGACCTCAGCCTTATCACATGTTTCAAATGCAAGGAACTAGGCCACTATGCAAACTTCTGTCCAGGATAGTTACACCAAGATCCCAAGCAAGCCAAGATGTAATTTAGTTGGAAAATTTTTAAGGGTGGTAGTACCCTAGTTGTTTTGAGCCTACTTGTAACCCTAGCCTTCCCAAATCTCGGGACGAGATTTATTTTAAGGGTGGTAGCCTATCACATCCCAAGATTTTCCAAATATTATAATGTGAAAAATAAATGAATAAAATAAAACTTTGTTGATTTTCAGGGTGAGAAGAAACTTTTTGAATTCAAATGGGAACCTTCAAACCTATTTGGATCAAATAAAATCCTAAAGGAATTTAAAAAGATAAATAAACAATAAACTTAAAAAATATTTAAAATTACTATTTTTGAATATTTTAATAAAAAAGATTTGGTTTTCAAAAGAAAAGGTGGATGTATAAATAAAGATTATTTTATAGAGCCAAATTAAACCTTGGCCAATATTTTGAAATAAAATGTTTTGTTTTGATTAAAAGAGTAAAAGTTTATTTAAACAAAATAATGAGGATTTATTAATATCCAATTTTATTAAAAATAAAGGCTTTTCCCATTTTAAATAAACATTAAAACTTATTAAATTATTTTAAATAAGTTTTCCAAGTGTTTATTATTTTCAAATAAAACCTACTGAATGGTTTTGGTACTATTTCGGATTTCAAATAGAGTTTTAAAAATACATAAAACAAACCCTATTTGATTTAATAACTAAGGTCCATTTTATTTAATTAATAAATGGATCCTAAAAAGATTAAAAATATTATTTTGTTTTGGACTTTGATTTGTGTTGATAAACAGAGCTAAACTCAACATAAATTTTAGTGTAAGTTTATTTGATTTGGTTGTTTGAATTGTGGTTTGAATTTCAAAACAGAAAATCAAAAGAGAAAAGAAAAAGATTCAGAACAGAAAAAAATAAAGCAAAGACGACCCAGCCCAGCTAAGCCCATCCCAGCCCAGTTAGCCCACTCCCTCTCTCTCCCGAAGAAAACGCTTTGCACTGAGACCGCTAAGACGCTTTGGTGGACCTGTTCCTTTCCTTCTCTCTCGCCGGGAGGACCCACGCCACGCGGTCATCTTCCCCACCCACGACCTGTTCTTCCCCAGACACCGCTGCCGTTCCTGCCGTTAAACGCTCGCTTGATTACACCTTAATGTCGCGTTAATCCCTCGCCGCGACCACGCACATTTAAACGCCAGCGTCTCCCCTCCATTTCCCCTCTGCCTCCTCCCCCAAGTGAACCCCCAGGCTGCCGAATTTCGCTCGACACCGCCACTGTCCCCGACAAGCTCCGGCGACGATTCCGGCCGAACCTTGCCGCCCCTTGCCTTCCTAAGCACACCGCCGTGATACCCACTCCCAGGCGCATCTATCAGTACCTTCCATTCACCTGCGGGCGCCCCAGAACGTCGGCAACCACCTCGACTGAGCGCCGCCGCGTCTGCTACTTTCTCCGGCGACCTCCCCCTGGTAAGCCAGACCGCCCCGCACTCCCTCGGTGATACTCCCGCACTCGCCACACTCTCCTGCATCTGACCATGCTCTTATCTTGTCTTAGGACGATCTGCAACGTCGCCCCCGACAACGAACAGAACCATCTGACGCCGACGACGTCTCCGGCGAGCGATTAGTCCTACCCCAGTGCGCCCCTCGCCTCCTCGCAACCACGTTGAGCATCAGCAAGCTTCGGCGATTCTGGTGAGCTACCCCTCTGTTCCTCTAGCTTCCTGTATCGCCGGCACCGTCATCGTCTGAGCGCACGCCGCCACCTGCCGCCGCCAGCGCCGCCACTCGATGGCTAACATGCTGTGCACCGTAGGATGTAGATCCAAGCGCCACGATAGATCCACTGATCAAAAGGGTACGAATAGCTCTGCACCGCACGATCTGTTTAAAATCCAACGCACCAGAGAGATCGATCCAACCGAAATGGTATGGACGAATCAGAAACAGCCACGTGGCTCAGGCTTCGATTTAAAACAGATTTGAATCTATTAGATTTGTGATTTTGTAAATTGCACAACTTTTGATCCACACGTCCAAAAACTACAAACTTTATATCAATGGAATCAGTGGAACAAGCCCTAGCCAACCATGCCATTTTTTAGGTAAAAGCCTCTGGTAAAATGTTTGTTTTTGCAGAAAAATTTGTATGCTTGTTTAGGATGTAAAAATTGTTCAAAAATGATTTTGGGGATAAAATCTTTTGCAAATTTGAACCTACTGACCATAGGAAACACTTTGTGGTTACAAAAATGTATTTTGTGTGACAAAAGAATGATTCTTTGATTTAAAACCATTTCTAGTCAAATAAGAATATAGTTTTTTTATTAAAAATGGTTTTGGAAGAAATCTTTTGGCAAATGTTTTGTTTTAAACTCTCTGACCCTAAACACAAAGTTTTATGGTTTGAAAACATATTTTGTGAATTCTATAGATTAATGCCTTAGTAAAAACATTTCTACACCACATAAAATGATACCTTGTTTTGAAAATGGTTTATAAAGTGAAACCTTTTGCAAATGACTTTGCCACTTTATAAAATGACCATTAGGTGTTTTCAAATGTTTATGACCTATTAGGAACCACTTTTTCAAATAAAACAAAGCTTGGCATGCTGGCATGCATTATCTTGTTTATATGTTTTTAGGTGATGAATTGCTTGATTGGTAGATTGAACTTGTGCCTTGCTTGATTGAATTGTAGTGACTTGAAGAGTGTGATTGTATCAAGGACAAGGGGTGAAATTATACTCTACCAAAAAGGCAAGTGATGCTTCATACTTTTGTCCCATTACTTTCACTATGCATTAGTGATTTCTCTAAGTAAAACTTGCATGGACTTTTGCTAAGTATAAACCTTGCTATGGTAAATCCTAGTAGATAAAACCTTAGTAAAATTTCCTAAGTTAAGACTCCTATTACTATCATGCTTAGCTTAGCTAGTAGAAAACAAGGGTGGAATATATATTCACACTATGGAAAAATTTCTAAGTCTGAGGACTTGTGTTTTTGTTTAATAAAACAACTAAGTTAATGAATCACCTGGGTGGAATGGTAATTTCTTGGTGGTTTTTGGTTGAGTGGTTACAAGGCCCATGTTTATGGTTTACCTTGTGTATCTCACTTGTGGATGGCCACCCAGGAACAAAGAGATTTGAGATGTCAAATGTTGAGAAGCTTCAAGTGCAGCCACTTGGCATTATGGGCTCTTCCTGGATCACATAGGTTGCTAGAACTTAGCCATTTGGACAGTTGGTGGTAGTGGAATGATAGGTTGGAACGCGTCCATTTGGTCTAAGTAAAGGCTTATGAAAGATCTTGTCTTGGTGAAACCAAGTCTTGTGGGGAAAGTGCACCACCTCTGCAGAGTGTAAAATCTAAGTACTTAGCCATGTCCCTGGTAAAGGAAAATTTGAGCATCGAGACATGGAAGCTATCAAGAATCTCATCATCCAAACTTCTAAGTTAAAAACTTGTGGATTGAACAAGGGTTAAAGGATCTTCAATCTTTGATTGGGAGATGCCTTGGGAAAGATTATTTTGTCAAGCAAAACTTAGTGTTTTCAAATGATAAGGAAAAATATATTTTGAGCAATGCAATCCTAAGCTCCACTTAGCCAAATGCATATAGATGATAGACTCCACTATACTACCATAGTATCACTTGCCAATACAATTCAAATGTATTGACCCTTGTGGCTGTAACTTGTTATGTTGCAGGTTTGATTGATTTAGTGAAGTGTGTTGATTAGGATTACAAAGTCTACAACCAACATGTCTGCCTGTGGCACTTTGAAGATGAAGGACCCCATGCTTATAGAAATTCTGCTGCAATGTAATGTAATAGCGAAATGAGCTATGTAAGATGTAATAAAATTATATTATTCCTGGTTATAAATTTGTATTATGACCTTTGTTTCTTGATATTACATCTTAACTGTGGATGCTAGCTATTGATCCAGGGACTAGCATTGTAAACACAGGGGACTCTACCTTATTAAAGGTTGGGAACCTTACAGAATCCTGCCAACATTGTTTGCTTCAAGTGCAAGGAAGAAGGGCACCATGTTAGATCTTTCCCATTAAAGAAAAAGCCTCTTAGTGTGAAGCATCAACGGAAGCGGCCTCAAGTTCCACCTCAAGTCATTAATGGGCCTCTTCCTAAGAGCACTACTCGAGCCCTTCCTCGAGGTGTGGCTTCACCTAAGAAGAAAGATAGCAAGAGTAGAACTTGCTACATATGCCATGAGAAGGGGCACATTTCTTCCGCATGCACTATTGGTAACTCCTCATCCCATCCTATCTTGATTGATGACTCTTATTCTCTTTGTAAGGATGAGGTTGGCAATGTGTTTGCCAAATTTGTTGGTGCTCAATGTGGTGTCAAGAAAATAAACATTTGGGTTGCCAAACCTATTGTGACTAACCTCTTAGGACCCAACTTGGATGGGGACCAACAGGCCAAAACTTGATCAATAGGTGTGTTTTGGAGGGCATTGGAGACTTGGCTACATCATGAATAATTAAGGGATCTTCATTATTATATTTGTCAAGCCAAGTTATGTGGTTTATATTGCTCCTATTATTATTATATTTCCAATGTTCCTCGTTGCAGTAACATATGCTTAACGCATTTCATTGAAAGTTACTCGCCCCCTTGTGCATGTGTTGGTTTTGTATCTTCCATGCTTTTGTACAAGTTGTGCGTTCCACTTAATTATCTTGAGGTATCAATCATATGTGTGTATGATTAAGTGGCACACCATGTATGTGTGTTTCTTGTGTTTAAGCCTTTCTTGATTATATTTGGTATCTTATTTGGCTCTTTTTGAGATATTAATGGATTAACCCATTTTGGGGGAGTGTTATGCTTGGGCATTCCACAATCCTAAAATTGTGTGTACATGAGGAAAACCACCTAGTATTTATATTGGATTATTGTCTAGCCTCTATGTGGTACAATTCTCATGAGAAATTTAAGTTTTATAATGTCCATTAATTATCTCTATTTGTATCCTTTTGCCTCGTGTTGGTTTTATGGTAGTATCACATTATGGGGGAGTCATATGCTTAGTGCATATTACAAATCCTAGAAAATGTGGATATTCGAGGTTGTGTCACTTAGAATTTATATTGATAATTATCTAGCACCTATGTGACACATTTGCTCATACAATTTCCAATTTGCTTGAATGGCTTTATTGATCTTATTTTGGATCTTGTATATGAGAGTGGTTCTTGGTATGTGTTTCATCATATTTAGATATATATTCGCATGGAAACCATTTGCTTCAAGTTACTCTAATCACTAGTGATTGTGTGACTATTGGAAGCTACCAAGAATCTTGTTTGAAGTATCATGCTCAATTCTTATATTTAGTTATATGCTTCTTGTTGTGTGTATATGATCTTGGATATCCGTATGAACTACCTAGGGAAAATTATTCCCAATATTTCTTGTCCTTGGACAATGAGTACTCAATTTAAGGTAGAATTTGTTGATCATATTCACTTTGGCCTTTGTTTAATTTTATCCTATCTTTGTCCAAGAAAATGTTTTATGTTGTCTACCAAGATTCTTTGCTTCTTTTGGATCTTCTTATTTTATTGATATCCTCTTGTGTTTTAGTTAATGTAGGTTGTAGTGATGATCCCATTTTTGTGCATTTTGCATTCTAAGGAAAATGCTACATAATGCACTATCCATGGGGGAGCTCTCCTATATTATTTAGAACATTCATATTTATGCTTCTTTGTTTGATCCATATCGGGTTTTATGTGCTTGGAACCTCAATCTTTTCGTTTTGGTATTTTGTGCCATCATGTGAAGTTTGGGGAGTTTGGTTTCTTGTTGGAACCTTGCTCTTTTTGGGAGTTGGTTTTGTCTTATTCCTTGTTTCTTGATTTGACCATTTTAGAATGAGATAAATCCTTGAGCATTTTTATTTCTATCTATTTTTGCTCTTTTGGCCTTAGCCTAGTTCATTTGTTGAACTTGTGATCTTTCATGTGTTGAATTGGGTCTTTGATACATTTTGGACACCGCTTGTCTTGTCACACTCTTGTGTGTGCCATCTCGGTTTACTTGGTGTTTTTGTTCAAATTGTATCTCATTTTTGGTTCTTGGAAGCCTTGTGCATGCATACTTACTACATATCTATATTATGGCATGCTTGGTTTCTTTGATCCAATATATAGGGGAAACTCCACCAAATCCCATCGGCTAAGCTGTGCATGAAATTCAATTTCATATCAATATGCACATATTTATGTGGAGTCTCTCCTATGTATTGTAGTTGCACTAACTACATTGGACCCAATAAGTTTGGGGACCATTTTGTAATTAAATGTGTTTTAGGTACATTGGAGATAGATTTGATGCTTGTCTCTCAATCTTGAAGAAGTTGTAACATCCCTAAAATCATGTTTCAAACTCATGCATATCATCCATGCATCCATGATCATATAAGTTTCATTTCAAACAAATCATTTCAAAACAGAAGCATATATGCTTATTATTTCATGTAAGTTTGCTCTAGCCTTAGTGCTATCTTCCAATGAGAAGAGTACTTGTTTTGGTTCAGTAAGGTTTGAAATTCAAACTTAGGCACCATCACAAGTTTGCACAAAGTTTCAAAACAAAATGAGTAAATAAAACCAATATTATGCCTATTGTATATATATCATAAAGGCTTGGTTTTATTTTCATTTTCATTTGATCAAAGTGTTTTGAATAAACAGTAGTGTTTGACACACATTTGAGTGCAAGGTTTGCATTATAAAAACCTAGAGAAGATTTGAATTCAAACTCATTAGATTTGGAGTTGAAATTCATTTCAGAAAAACCAAACAGAAAAAGAAAAAAGGTTAAAAGGAAAAAAAATAAGCTTTCAGTCGAATCTGGCCCAACTGGCCTAGCTAAGCCCAGCAACCCCACCCCGCGAACTATTTTTCTTCACTCACACCCGCACCCGCTGAATGACTGACAGACAGGACCCACTCCCTCTCTGTTTCTCTCGCTGACAGCCGCGGCCCACACGACGTCGTCGTCTCCACCCCCCGCGACGTGTTCTTCCCCAAATCGCGCCGTGTGTTTCCTGTTTGATTCGCTCGTCAATTCGCGTTGATTTCAGGAGTAAATCACGCCCCGCCTTGCCTACTTAAACCCCCCTATGCCCCCTATCCATTTCCCCCCAGACCCCGAGCACAGAGCGCCCCCAGGCTGCCCGCAATCATCCTCGCGCCGTCGCAGACAGAGCTCACTCTGGCGACCAATCACGGTGATCCCCATGCGCCCCTCTCCCTCTGGTTCATACGAGCCGCTTCACAACTTCCTTGTGCACCTTCTGACCCCACTGGTTCGTCCTGTACTGCCCCAGGTCGTCTACTTCGTCAAACGCTGCAAGCTCCCGACGACATCCTCAACTCTGGCGATCAAATTCGGTGAGCCCCTTGTGCCCCTTCGCCTCTGTTTCACACGAACACGTTCGCCGTGGCCTTGTGCGTCTCCTGATGCCATTTGTTCGTGCTAGGGTGACCAGGAGCGTCGCCAACGTCGTCGTCCACCCGAGCCCGACGCTGACAGCAACTCCGACGAGCCCGTGCAGCCGTGTCCGTGCGCCCCTTGCCAAGCCGTCGCCATGTTGAGCATCAGTGCGTCGCCACGATCCTGGTAAGCATCTCCGACGAATCCAGAGCCACACAGCGCTTGGCCGCCGCGTAGAGCTTCCGCCGCCAGCGCCGCCCAGCTGTGGTCGTTTGATCCAGGACCGTTGGATCTGGATCCAGCGCGTGCAATTAGATCACTTATCGAAACGTTATTAGTAGATCTGGACCATGCAGATTAAGTAGATCCAGCGGCTCAGAAACATGATCCAATGCGAAGCGGTACCGACCAATCAGATTAAGACGCGGGCAACAATTTAGTTTTAAAAACAGGAATTGAATCTATTAGATGATTGAATTTGTTTTGGCCATAACTTTTGATCCCCACGTTCAAATTTGACAAATTTTATATCAATGGAATCAGGAGAACAAGCCCTTTCTAAATATTCAATGTGTTTAATATTTTGCTTATGTTAAAATGGTTTTATTTACAGAAACATGTGTAGGGCTATTTTGAGTATATGAATTGTTTAAGAAATGTTTTAAGGTTTAAATAAATGTTGTTTGGCAAGTTTTGAACTTGTTTATGAACCATTACTGTACACTTGATTTGTTGAGTTTTAAAAACCATCACATATCATATTGCATGAATTCATATATTTTTGTTTGTATATATGTTGTATGTGATTGTTGCTATGATTTTTATGTGTAGATTTTGGTGCCAATAGTGATTGTGATTGTGAGGAGTGTAGCTACTCTCCAAACTACCAAGGCAAGTGGTGCTTCATGATATTTTTATCCCTATGTTTTCTACTAAGCATTAGAAATATTTTGCTAGTCTTGCATGCTATATTTTGCTTATATGCCATGTTGGGAAATCCTAGTAGTTGTAGAATTGCTAGGAAATTTCTAAGTTAAGAATGCTTATCTATGCCATGCTTAGCCTAGCTAGTAGAAACCAAGGGTGGTGAAATATACATGCTATGATAAAAATATTTCTAAGTCTTTGGACTTGTGTTTTGCCTAATAAAACAACTAAGTAAATGAAACACCTGGGTGGAATGGAAGGAATGGTTTATGTTGAGTGGTTACACAAGGCCCATTTTCTATGGTTTACCTTGTGTATCTCACTTGTGGAAAGCCACCCAGGAGCAAAGAGATTTTAGAGGCCAAATGTTAAGAAGCTTCTAGTGCAGCCACTTGGCAATATGGGCTCTGCCAGGATCACATAGGTTGCTAGAACTTAGCCATTTGGATAGTTGGTGGTAGTGGGATGATAGGTTGGAACGCGTCCATTTGGTCTAAGGGAAGGCTTCTGAAAGGTTCTGTCTTGGTGAAAATCAAGGCTTGTGGGGAAAGTGCACAACCTCTGCAGATGGAAGAATCTAGGTACTTAGCCATGTCCCTGGAAAAGGACAACTTGAGCATCAATACATGGAAGCTATCAAGAATCTCCTCATCCCAATTTCTAAGTAAAAACTTGTGGGTGAACAAGGGTGAAGGATCTCAATGTCTATTGGTGGTTCCTTGGGAAAAGTTTTGACAAAGAAAAACTTAGTGATTTCAACTAATAGGCAAAACCTATTTTGAGCAAAGCAAGCCAAGCTATACTTAGCCAAATTGCATATAGTATCTAGTCCACCTAAATTATACTAAGGTATCACTTGCCAATACTATTCCAATCTATTGACCCACTGTGGCTGTAACTTGTGATGTTGCAGGTTACTCTGATGAGGATTAGGAGTCATGAGTCTACACTCAACATGTTTGCCTGTGGCACATGAAGATGAAGACTTTTATTCTATTTACTTATTTAAACTCTTGTAATAGTCCGGTGGCCATGGAGTTGTAAAGACTATGTTGTCTCTGGAATGACTGTAATAATGACCTTTGTTTCTGTGCACTTTATCTTAAACTGTGGATGCTAGCATTGATCCAGGGACTAGCATTGCAATCACAGGGATCCTTTTCCTTTATAAAGGAGGGATCTTACAGATGGTATCAGAGCACTGTGTTGCCTGTAGGATTATGACCCTAGGATTGGAAACCACTAAGGAAATTTTTTCAACAACTTCTACACTTGTCTATTCTTCTCGTAAACTTTTCTAATCTTCTTTCTCATCTCTAATTGTAGATGAACTCCATCAACGAAGCCGTAAGGAAAGGACCACTCATGACAATGACTTTGGAGTGTGAGACAGAATTCCCCAAGGCTCTCAAGGACCTCATGGTTGCAATGGAAATACATGGTGCAGCTGTGTACAAAGGCTTTCCTGTGATGGATGAAGGAGTTGAGTACTGGTGGGTGCAACTTCACTTATATAAAAACAAGGAAGACAACCACAAGGAATCAAGATTCTGCATGTTCACCAATTCAGTGATGCACCCTAAATTCTTTGACTCAGCAAGGGATGCAGCTTGGAAGACCATCAAAGAACTTGGTGAAAGAGTCAAGTGAGAATGTTCAACATCCAAAATAGCCTAAAAGAAGAGAAGAAACATACCCAAGAGTTGGAGGCTACCAACCAAACCTTAAGAGGAGACATTATAGACTTAGTGATGGAGTCATGTGATCAAGATAGACTGATTTCTACTAGAAACATTATGTTAGCCAACAGATCCAGTGAGATAGGATTGTAAACGTACTTCGTTAGTTGGACCACCACTTATCACCTTATTTTCCAAATGTTGCTAAAAATAATTTGAACCTTGGTTTTTGTGATGGATTCATGTATGCCATGACTTGTGTGTTTTGATTTCCAAAGATATGCATGTGATGCTTTGCCTTGTGTTTTATCTTAAATTGTGTTGTTCTAACTTTTTCTATCTTATAAATAGATGCCTATGTTACCATCAGCGCTGTTGAGGAGTTCCAGGGAACTCGCTTTGGTCCTCGTATTATTGAGCTCACTACTTTTCTCAATCTCCCTCTTCCTGCCATCATGGTGCTTCCCCTCACCAAGTTTGAGAGGAAAGACCTTTGGGGTTTCAAGGTCAATCAGCCCGGACGCCAGACTAAGCCTACCACGGAGGCTATCATCTTCAAGCTCATGCACGATGACAAGGAGAGAGGCCTTGAGGTAGTCATGTAGGATCTGATAGGACGTCTGCTAGGGAGACACTCCCGACTGGTTAGAGGTACTCACTTCCACGTCTTCGGTAGACGTGATGAGGATGGAGAGGCCATCGACTTCGAGGACACTTCGAGGGAGACAGCGGAGCCGATTCGTCTATACCTCCAGGACTTAGAGGCTCTCATTAGGCACGTGGACACTGATAGGACCAACGTCATGCTCAACAATGACGAACTCCAGGTGCAGCTTCGTGAGAAGGACAAGCTCTTCGCGGAGCAAGATGAGATAGTCAAGGAGATGGAGGCAAAGTTCGAGAGCCAGGACAGAAAGTTCAAGAGTCAAGAGAAGCGAGTCCAGGATAGGAACAAGAGGATTCGAGACATGACTGAAGAACTGCAGGCCAAGGACTTCGAGCTCGAGCATCAGCAGACGGTGATTGAGAGGCTTCGTTCTCAGAAGAGGGCTCTCAAAGCCAAAGTAGAGACCTTGACCGCCAATGTCGAGGAATACAAGACTGTTATGGAGAATGCAGGTCTTACCTTTGTTGAGGAGGAGGTTGATGCCGAGGAGTAGAGTTGACTACTCATTTATCATTTATTTATCATACTTTATTTGCGTCACAATGGCCATCCAACATGTGGATGGCTTGTTATTGGTGTGTTTACTTTGCAAACTTTTTATCTTGTTGTTGAACCTTTATTATTGTGATGCATGTTTTGTGATTGTTTATGTGATGTATTGTGAATGAAAGCATCTATGGGTATCTCATTCTTATCTCTTTTGAACAACCACAGATGCCTCCCCGTCGTGCCAATCCCAACCCCAACAACAACAACATCACTCCTGAGATGCAGCAAATGATGAAAGCTCAGACTCAGTTGATGCAAATGATGACGACGTTCATCCAGAACCAAAACAACAACAACAACAACAATAACAACAATAACGACAACAACCCACCGGGTTTTGACATGCTTACCAGGTTCTTGAGATTGAGGCCAGCAAAGTTCTCAGGAACAACTGATCCCATGGTGGCCAATGATTGGCTACGCTCCGTGAACAAGGACTTGGTAGCTGTAGAACATCTTGATGCGAAAAGGTCGATTAAAGCACATTTCTTTGGAAGGACCAGCCGCCACTTGGTGGGATAACTTCCAGATCACCACTCCCATAGAAGATGTGACATGGGATATCTTTGAGGATGGCTTTCGTACTGCTCATATCTCATCTGGAGTGATGAGTCTGAAGAAGAAAGAATTCCATAACTTGAAGCAGCGCCACCGCAGCGTGGCAGAATATATTGAAGAGTTCAACAATCTGGCGCGTTATGCACCGGATGAAGTTGACACTGATGCTAAGAGGAAGGAAAAGTTCCTTGAAGGGCTGAATGATGAACTAAACTTGCAGCTATCAGTGGCCTATGTTCCCACTTATCAGTCTCTCTGTGATAAGGCTGCTATTTTGGAGAGCAAAATGAATCAAGTTGAAAGCAGGAAGAGAAAGCACTCTGACAAGCACAACTCGGGATCGTCTCACAAGCGTTCCCATTATGATGATAGTGGAAGCTCGGGATCCCACAAGCATGGAAAATTCAACAAACACCACAACCACAACCTTCATCATGACAACAAGCATCACCGTAGTCATGACAATGACAAGTACAAGAACCACAAGGGTGGATATAAGAGCCACCACAGTGGTAGTGGAAGTGGAAGTGGAAGCCAGTCTGTCAAGAGGGACATTAGTCAGGTTGAGTGCTTCAAGTGCAAGAAGATGGGGCATTATGCAAATGAATGCCTAGAAAAGAAAGTTGAAGGACCCAACAAGCCCAACCCTTTTTAGAAAGGGCAAG
This sequence comes from Avena longiglumis, assembly GCA_030063025.1. Classification (NCBI taxonomy): domain Eukaryota; kingdom Viridiplantae; phylum Streptophyta; class Magnoliopsida; order Poales; family Poaceae; genus Avena; species Avena longiglumis. The sequence continues at coordinate 424,241,535 of CP125974.1, read as the reverse complement.
TGAACCACATCAATGTGGAGGAAATTTATGAGGAGCCTGATGCTGTTGCTGGTAAGTTCAAACTCAATTCTGTTCCAGCATTTGTTCTCTTTGATACTGGTGCATCTCATTCATTCATATCAAGAGCATTTGTTGAAAGAAATGAACTACCGGTAGAGACTATTGGGTGTCCTATAAAAGTAAGTTCTCCTGGCGGAGAAATGATAGTGAATTCAGGATGTCATGATCTAGTCATAGAGTTTGGGAAGTATAAGTTTCCCGTTAACTTGATAATTCTAAACTCCCAAGGACTAGATGTCATTTTGGGAATGGACTGGATGACTAAGCACAAGGGAGTGATAGATTGTGCCAACCATACTGTCTCACTCACAACTCCAGAAAATAAAAGGATCAGATTCAAGACCAACTTTGAAGCAAGAAGGACTATGCTAAATTCTCCTAAGGGGGTTAGCATAGACAGTGTGCCAATTGTGAGTTAATATCCGGATGTGTTTCCGAAAGAATTGCTGGGAATGCCACCAAATAGAGATGTGGAGTTTCTTATTGATTTGCTACCAGGATCTGGACCAATAGCAAAGAGACCATACAAGATGTCAGTTGATGAACTGAAAGAACTCAAGAAACAACTTGGAGAGCAGTTGCAGAAAGGATTTATTGAACCAAGCTCTTCCTCTTGGGGATCCCCAGTTTTGTTTGTGGAGAAAAAAGATAGAAGTCAAAGGTTATGTATAGATTACCGTTCACTCAATGAGGTAACTATCAAGAACAAATATCCTTTGCCTAGAACCAATGACTTGTTTGATCAGTTAGAAGGAGCTTGTGTGTTCTCAAAGATTGATCTCCGGTCAGGTTATTTCCAACTCAAGATAAGGGAGCAAGACATACCTAAGACAGCTTTCACCACAAGGTATGGATTGTATGAGTATACCGTGATGCCATTTGGTTTGACCAATGCTCCAGCATACTTTATGAATATGATGAACAAGGTGTTCATGGAATTTCTTGATAAGTTTGTTGTCGTTTTCATCGATGAAATTTTAGTCTACTCCAAGAGCAAAGAAGAGCATGAAGGACATTTGCGTTTGATACTTGAGAAGCTTAGAGAGCATAAACTGTATGCCAAATTCAGCAAGTGCGAATTTTGGCTAAGTGAAGTTGGATTTCTTGGACACGTTGTGTCAGGAGATGGTGTAGCAGTTGATCCTGCTAAAGTTTCAGCTGTAACTGAATGGGAATCTCCTAAGTCAGTGAAAGAAGTTCGTAGTTTCCTTGGCTTAGCAGGTTACTACAGAAGGTTCATTGAGAATTTCTCCAAAGTTGCTAAGCCTATGACAGAATTGCTAAAAAAGGGCAAGAAATTTGCTTGGTCTGAAGGTTGTGAACTCAGCTTTCAGGAATTGAAGAAGAGACTTGTGATAGCACCAGTCTTGTGTTTGCCAGACTTGGAAAAAGATTTCCAAGTATATTGTGATGCATCTCATCATGGTTTGGGTGCAGTACTTATGCAAGAAGGAAAAGTTGTGGCTTATGCCTCGAGACAACTCAAAACTCATGAAGTGAACTACCCTACTCATGACCTAGAGTTAGCCTCTGTTGTCCATGCACTCAAAACATGGAGACACCATCTTTTGGGAAAGCGATGTGAAGTGTTCAAAGATCACAAGAGTTTGAAGTATATCTTCACCCAGAAGGAAATTAATATGAGACAAATAAGATGGCTAGAACTCATCAAGGACTATGACTTGAGTTTGCAATACCACCCCGGTAAAGCGAATGTTGTAGTAGATGCTCTAAGTCGTAAGGTTTTTGTGAATGACCTTACCAAAGGGGAATTGCCAGATGATTTGTGTGCCCAATTTAGAGATCTCAGATTGGAGATTGTGCCTGAAGGACATCTCATGTCTTTGGATGTTCAACCTACTTTGTTGGACAAGATCAAAGAAGCCCAGAAGATTGATAAGGAAATTGAAGAAATTAAGGAAAAGATTGTCAAAGGAAAAGCCAAAGGATTCCATGAAGATGAACAGGGTACTTTATGGCATGGGAAACGTATCTGTGTTCCACAAGATCCAGAGCTTCAGAAAATGATTTTGCAAGAAGCACACAACTCACCGTATTCCATTCATCCGGGTAACACCAAAATGTACATGGATATGAAGGAAAGATTTTGGTGGAATAATCTCAAGAAGGACATCGTCGAACATATTGCTTTGTGTGATGTGTGTAGTAGAGTGAAAGCGGAACATCAGAAACCAGCAGGTTTGCTTCAACCACTACCTATTCCTGATTGGAAGTGGGACAAAATTGGTATGGATTTCATTACCGGATTGCCAAGGACCCGGTCAGGATATGATTCTATTTGGGTAGTAGTGGATCGCCTAACTAAAGTGGCTCATTTCATACCCGTGAAGACAACCTATACAAGTGCTAAGTTGGACAAAATCTATATGAGTAGAATTGTATGTCTACATGGAGTGCCCAAGAGTATTGTGTCTGATAGGGGAACTCAATTCACTTCCCATTTTTGGAGACAGCTACATGAGTCTTTGGGAACGAGGTTGGAATTCAGCACTGCTTTTCATCCTCAAACTGATGGACAAACAGAAAGGACTAATCAGATTCTTGAAGACATGTTGAGGGCATGTGCTCTAGACTATGGAGCCAGTTGGGATGAAAGTCTGCCTTACGCAGAATTTTCTTATAACAACAGCTACCAAGCCAGCATTGAGATGGCACCATTTGAGTTTCTCTACGGGAGAAAATGTACCACCCCATTGTTATGGAATGGTGTGGGAGAAAGAAGTTTGTTCGGACCAGAACTTATCAAAGAAGCCGAAGAGAAGGTCAAGTTGGTTAAGGACAAATTGAAGATAGCACAGTCCCGACAGAAAAGCTACGCAGATCCTAAGCATAGAGAAGTCACCTATGAAGTTGGTGATAGAGCTTATCTTAGAGTATCACCACTTCGTGGAGTGAAGAGGTTCGGAGTCAAAGGAAAGTTGGCCCCAAGATATGTTGTACCATTCAAGATTCTGAGTCGTAAAGGAGAAGTTACTTATGAAATTGAATTTCCAGAGTCTTTGTCAGCTGTCCATAATGTGTTTCATGTGAGTCAGCTTAAGAAATGTCATCCAGAAATGGAAGAAACTTCCTTGAAGGATACTATACCTTTGGAGGAGGTACAATTGGAAAGTGATCTCACTTATGAGGAGAAGCCTATCAATATTCTTGAGACTGCAGAAAGAGTCACACGGACTAAGACTATCAAGTTTTGCAAAGTGCAGTGGAACCATCATTCCGAAGAGGAAGCAACATGGGAAATAGAAGATGATCTTCGGAAAGACCACCCTCACCTATTTGCTAGCCAATCCGAATCTCGAGGGCGAGATTCACCTTAAGGGGGTTAGATTTGTAACATCCCTAAAATCATGTTTCAAACTCATGCATATCATCCATGCATCCATGATCATATAAGTTTCATTTCAAACAAATCATTTCAAAACAGAAGCATATGTGCTTATTATTTCATGTAAGTTTGCTCTAGCCTTAGTGCTATCTTCCAATGAGAAGAGTACTTGTTTTGGTTCAGTAAGGTTTGAAATTCAAACTTAGGCACCATCACAAGTTTGAACAAAGTTTCAAAACAAAATGAGTAAATAAAAACAATATTATGCCTATTGTATATATATCATAAAGGCTTGGTTTTATTTTTATTTTCATTTGATCAAAGTGTTTTGAATAAACAGTAGTGTTTGACACACATTTGAGTGCAAGGTTTGCAGTATAAAAACCTAGCGAAGATTTGAATTCAAACTCATTAGATTTGGAGTTGAAATTCATTTCAGAAAAACCAAACATAAAAAGAAAAAGGTTAAAAGGAAAAAAAATAAGCTTTTAGTCGAATCTGGCCCAACTAAGCCCAGCAACCCCACCCCGCGAACCGTTTTTCTTCACTCACACCCGCACCCGCTGAGTGACTGACAAACAGGACCCACTCCCTCTCTGTTTCTCTCGCTGGCAGCCACGGCCCACACGGCGTCGTCGTCTCCACCCCCCGCGACGTGTTCTTCCCCAAATCGCACCGTGCGTTTCCTGTTTGATTCACTCGTCAATTCGTGTTGATTGCAGGAGTAAATCACGCCCCCGCCTTGCCTACTTAAACCCCCTCTGCCCCCTCTCCATTTCCCCCCAGACTCCAAGCACATAGCGCCCCCAGGCTGCCCGCAATCATCCTCACGCCGCCGCAGACAAAGCTCACTCCGGCGACCAATCCTGGTGATCCCCGTGCGCCCCTCTCCCTCTGGTTCATACGAACCGCTTTACAACTTCCTTGCGCACCTTCTGACCCCACTGGTTCGTCCTGTACTGCCCCAGGTCGTCGACTTTGTCAAACGCTGCAAGCTCCCGACGACATCCTCAAATCCGGCGATCAAATTCGGTGAGCCCCTTGTTCCCCTTCACCTCTGTTTCACAAGAACACGTTCGTCGTGGCCTTGTGCGTCTCCTGATGCCGTTTGTTCGTGCTAGGGTGACCAGGAGCGTCGCCAACGTCGTCATCCACCCGAGCCTGACGCTGACAGCAACTCCAACGAGCCCGTGCAGTCGTGTCCGTGTGCCCCTTGCCAAGCCGTCGCCAGGTTGAGCATCAGTGCGTCGCCACGATCCTGGTAAGCATCTCCGACGACTCCAGAGCCACTTGTAGCGCCGCGCCGCCGTAGGCAGAACTCGCCGCCGCCAGTAGCCGCCGCCAGCGCCGCCCAGCTGTGGTCGTTTGATCCAGAACCATTGGATCTAGATCCAGCGCGTGAAATTAGATCACTTATCGAAATGTTATTAGTAGATCTGGACCATGCTTGGCCTCCGTAAGAGCTTCGCCGCCGCCGCCAGTTGTGGTCGTTTGATCCAGACCGTTGGATCTGGATCCGGTAGCGATGCAATTAGATCACTTATCGAAGCGTTATTAGTAGATCTGGACCATGCAGATTAAGTAGATCCAGACTCTCGGCGTAAACATGATCCAATGCGGTTGTACCAATCAGATTAAGACGCGGGCAACAATTCAGTTTTAAAAACAGGAATTGAATCTATTAGATGTTTGAATTTGTTTTGGCCATAACTTTTGATCCCCACGTTCAAATTTGACAAATTTTATATCAATGGAATCAGGAGAACAAGCCCTTTCTAAATATTCAATGTGTTTAATATTTTGCTTCTGTTAAAATGGTTTTATTTACAGAAACATGTGTAGGGCTATTTTGAGTATATGAATTGTTTAAGAAATGTTTTAAGGTTTAAATAAATGTTGTTTGGCAAGTTTTGAACTTGTTTATGAACCATTACTGTACACTTGATTTGTTGAGTTTTAAAACCATCACATATCATATTGCATGAATTCATATATTTTGTTTTTGTATATATGTTGTATGTGATTGTTGCTATGATTTTATGTGTAGATTTTGGTGCCAATAGTGATTGTGATTGTGAGGAGTGTAGCTACTCTCCAAACTACCAAGGCAAGTGGTGCTTCATGATATTTTTATCCCTATGTTTTCTACTAAGCATTAGAAATATTTTGCTAGTCTTGCATGCTATATTTTGCTTATATGCCATGTTGGGAAATCCTAGTAGTTGTAGAATTGCTAGGAAATTTCTAAGTTAAGAATGCTTATCTATGCCATGCTTAGCCTAGCTAGTAGAAACCAAGGGTGGTGAAATATACATGCTATGATAAAAATATTTCTAAGTCTTTGGACTTGTGTTTTGCCTAATAAAACAACTAAGTAAATGAAACACCTGGGTGGAATGGAAGGAATGGTTTATGTTGAGTGGTTACACAAGGCCCATTTCTATGGTTTACCTTGTGTATCTCACTTGTGGAAAGCCACCCAGGAGCAAAGAGATTTTAGAGGCCAAATGTTAAGAAGCTTCTAGTGCAGCCACTTGGCAATATGGGCTCTGCCAGGATCACATAGGTTGCTAGAACTTAGCCATTTGGATAGTTGGTGGTAGTGGGATGATAGGTTGGAGCAGCGTCCATTTGGTCTAAGGAAGGCTTGAAAGGTTCTCTTGGTGAAAATCAAGGCTTGTGGGGAAAGTGCACAACCTCTGCAGATGGAAGAATCTAGGTACTTAGCCATGTCCTGAAAAGGACAACTTGAGCATCAATACATGGAAGCTATCAAGAATCTCCTCATCCCAATTTCTAAGTAAAACTTGTGGGTGAACAAGGGTGAAGGATCTCAATGTCTATTGGTGGTTCCTTGGGAAAAGTTTTGACAAAGAAAAACTTAGTGATTTCAACTAATAGGCAAAACCTATTTTGAGCAAAGCAAGCCAAGCTATACTTAGCCAAATTGCATATAGTATCTAGTCCACCTAAATTATACTAAGGTATCACTTGCCAATACTATTCCAATGTATTGACCCACTGTGGCTGTAACTTGTGATGTTGCAGGTTACTCTGATGAGGATTAGGAGTCATGAGTCTACACTCAACATGTTTGCCTGTGGCACATGAAGATGAAGACTTTTATTCTATTTACTTATTTAAACTCTTGAAATAGGCCTGTGGCCATGGAGTTGTAAATACTATCTTGTCTCTGGAATGACTATAATAATGACCTTTGTTTCTGTGTACTTCATCTTAAACTGTGGATGCTAGCATTGATCCAGGGACTAGCATTGCAATCACAGGGATCCTTTTCCTTTATAAATGAGGGATCTTATAGAAGTGGTGCGTTAATGACAATTGGAGGCAAGCTATAGGATGATCAATGAATTCATATCCTCTACATCCTACCAATTATATCTCGGTAACAAGTATCTCTTGATCATGCATATTTATATTGCTTCCAACCTTTTGTAGGTTGCATCTTGGCATGGTTTCTTTGATTTTGTATTTATTGTTGTATCTCTAGCCATGGTATTAAGAGGACTCTCTATTGTATATGTGTATAAGTTGAGATGAGTGCATATAATTAATTGGGACTATACAAATCATGCATATGAACCTCCAATCCCAAATATGTCAATCTAGCAATTTTATTGCATATCATTTCCTCAACTTCTCTCATGTGCAATAGTGAGATTTTTCTAGTCCATTTTCTCTTGTGATACTTGTTGCCTTTCTCCATATATTCCAACTTTCTCCTTTTCCCTTGGTGATAGTTGTAATATATGTAGTGTGTTAGTGTTTGAAGATCATTAATCTACAATAAGATATATTTGAGCCTTTGGTCGTGCTTTGAAGAAAAAATCTTATTGGTATATGTTATGACTTCATTTTTGCTTCCATGTGCTTCCTGTATATCTTCTTTATGTGTGCATATTTCTTTGTTGGCATATGTCTTTGTGATGTTTTTAACTTAGAGACATATACACATATGAGAAGATAATTTTAGTTGATCTTTAATCCTTGGAGACCACCTTTCTATTCCTTTTGATTCTTCGGTGGCTTCCAAATTTAATTGCCTATGAGTTCTTATTCCTCTTGTTTGCAAATTTTGGCACTCATATTTGTTCTCTCATGCCTTGTATTGTTAAATTAACTTGGATGAGTGAGGATTCCATGATTATGCACCTTGATCCCAAATGCAATTATCATAATTGGTGCATTATCTTTGGGGAGCTCATCTAATTCACTTAAGAATGCTCATTTGTCTCCTTTCTCATTTTTGTGCCTTAAAATGTTTATGGAGGAGTGAGGATTCCATATTTGTGCATTTTTGCATTGAGATACACCAATTTTAAAGTATGCACAAATCTTGGGGAGCTTCTCTATTTTATTTAAGCATTTATTTGATCTTTCATTTGTTGGGTTTTAAATACTTATGGGGGAGCGAGGATTCCATATTTGTGCAATATGTATTCTAATGCATTTATTTTGAATTATGCACAAATCTTGGGGAGCTTCTCTATTTATTATTTAAAGCACTCTCTTGCTCATATCATAATATCTCGTAGTTTCCATTTGAACTCATTTGTTGTTTTCAATTGGTTTGTCGGACCTTGTAATTGCTTGCATCATTTGACTTTATTTATTTTGGAAATCTTCGGGTCCTCGATATAGTTCTACTCCCTCCCAAGTATTCATCATTGGATATGCGCGAAGGCACACCTTTGGAGGAATTATTATTATATTTGCCTTCTAGAGCTTGTCACCCATTTCGGCAATCGATGCCAATGGGGGAGAAGTTTTAGAGGGTTTAAGGGAAGTTGGTTTATGCATTGAGTTTGTTCTTAAAGCATTTACCTTTCATGCTATTGCATCTTTGTTGTTTCTTAGCATGTGGTATATATAGAGGAAACTCCACCAATGATAATGATTGGTAATATATGCAATGAAATTCAAGTTCATCACACATGCATAGATGTGGGGGAGTTTGCTCTATATATGGTGGTAGTATGAATATCACATACTTGTGTAGTATTTGATATTGGTGTTACCATTTGATTCATTAAAATTCCTCATATAAACCCTCTTAAAGGGATTGTCATCAATTACCAAAATGGGGGAGATTGAAAGAACATGTGGGCCCCCATGTGTGGTTTTGGTAATTAATGACAATATTTATGGACTAATGTGTGTATTAAGTTATACTTGTAGGAATTGTCCATTGGCATCTCTTGGAGCTTGTGTCGGCTTCAAGGTCGATGAAATGAGAAGAAGATATGTTGTGCAAGCTCAAAATGCGCAATCTTTAGAAGATCTCATGTTTGATGCTTGCTATCCTCGGTGATCATGGATCGATGATGAGGAATCAAGAAAGGCGTTCCATCTTGAGTAGGGAAAGATCGTCTACATCGATCTCAAGTGGAATGCTCAACGCAAAGGTATAATCTTGATAGGTTTTCCCTTTTGACGGTCTTATATTGTTAGTGGAAGACCGGGTTTAGGATAGATAACCGTACTATCAAGAGGGGCTCTTGAATGAGTAACTCGATCACATCGTTCGGAGAGAGCTCAAACCTTTGCATACTTGCATCATCGTATTTGGTTGTTATTTGGTCTTATCCATGTGAGGATATAGAGCTTGTGGTAATCTCCATAACAAGCTCTTGTTCATCAAAATCGGATCCCTCTTTTATATCTTATTGCGATTTTGATCTATGCGGTTTTTCGGTTTCTCACCAATTGAGGTATCTCACATTATTATACTTGATACATTCTCACTTGGTGATAACCAATACTTTCACCTTTTATAGGGAAGCTCATGTCGTCCTCTTTCCAACGCAATTGGAATCGGGTCGATCGGAGTTACCAATCAAAAGTTATAGCCGTTTGAATATCTGCTGGTCTCCTAGGTACCAAAATGCAGTAGTACCGCATTTTAGTACCTAGCGAGGCAGAAGGTTTTGGAAAGTTGCCAAAATCCACTGCCGGGCTAGGTACCAAAAAGCGGTAGTACCACATTTTAGTACCTAGCGCGACAGAAGGCCTTTTACTTCATCATTTGGATCCATCCTCCCTTGTTGGACTATGATGTTTCTTTGCCGGATCTTGTAGAGGTTGTTCTCCTCTTCGAAACGAGCCTAAGATCATCAAAATCGGAGTCCGGATGCAAAAGTTATGGCTGTTTTCGTTCTATGATGACCGGTAGAACTGGACTAGGATCCGGTAGTACCGCATTTTGGTACCGGGGAGCGCAGAGAAAAAATGCGTTTGGAGCCCCAGGAACCCCAGGAAATGTCCGGTAGTGCTGGGAAAGTCCGGTAGTACCGGGAAAAAGTCCGGTAGTACCGGGAATCACGTTTTTGGGCTGCAACGGTTGGATTTTAGAGGGACCTATATAAGGGGCCTTCTTCCCCAATGGTTCCTTAACCATTCTTGCAAGTTTTCCCCTCCATTGTTGACCTTCTTGAGCTTGCTTTCTCTCAATCCCTCCGATGATTCTTGCATATTCTTGAGGGATTTGAAAGAGGAGATCTAGATCTACAATCCCACCAATCAATCTCTCCTCTAAGTGAGGGGAACATATTGGGATCTAGATCTTGGAGTCTTTTGTGGATTTCCTCCATTGTTCTTCCTCTCTTATTCCCCCATAAGCTTTTGTAGCTTTGGTGGAATTTGGGAGAGAAGGATTTGAACACCTTTGTGGTGTTCTTGCCATTTGCATTTGGTGCATCGGTTTGTGTTCTCCTCGGAGGATTTGGTTTGAGTTACTCATTGGAGGTTGTCCCTCTTGGGTTATTGGAACCCTAGACGGTTTTGTGGCCTTGGTGGCGTTTGTTGGGAGCCTCCAATTAAGTTGTGGAGAAGTGCCCCAACCTTGTGTGAGGTTCCGGTTGCCACCGACAAGTGAACCGATAGTGGAAGTGTGGATCGATCCCGTTGGGGTGAGATTCACCGGAGAATAAGGGAGGCCTTTTGTGGCGTTGGTGGTTTGATACCACCCCTCTCCAAACGAGACGTACTCCATGTTGGGAGGAACTCGGTAAAATATCGTTGTCCCCGCGTGCCTTGGTTATCTCTATACCCGAGCTCTTTACTTATGCACTTTACATTGTGATAGCCTTCGTGCTTGAAGTAATATATATCTTGCTATCACTTTGTTGCTTGTATTGCTTATCATAAGTTGTTGGTGCACATAGGTGAACCTTAGTTGTTCTAGGTTGTGCTTAACAAAGTAAACACTTGTTTTATTCCACCTTTGTTGAGCCACTCTAGGAAAAGTTGTAATCGCCTATTCACCCCCCCTCTAGGCGACATCCGTATCCTTTCAATGTCTCTATACAAATTTCCTCTTTGGGAAAAAGTACTAGGTACCATCCATAGAAAGTTGCAGCATGTGGAACTATCCTAATCATTGGTAGTTCATAAAGGTGGAAACATTGCCTCATATAGGTCTGACTTGTAGTTATCCGTACTACTTCATGTGGTAACGAACGAACATGAGTTTCAGGGACGAGGTGAGTGAACCTGGAGAAATGCACAAACCCTTTGAACACTCATCCTGGTTCAATCACCTCATCCTGAAATTGTCCTTAGCCATTGTAATCATCGGTAAATGGTCATCCAGGCATGGTTGTCAGATCCCGGTTCAATACTGCCGAAGAAATGCACCACAAATCGCACAAACTAGTCCTTCTTATGCTACAACAGTAAACCGCCAAAATAAAAAAAAACCTTGAGCAGGGGATATCCGGGAAGATCTAGAACGCATGCCATCTAGAACCCTAACCTTGACCTTCTAGGAGTAGATCTACCGTCTAGATGCCTCAGGGAAATAGGGAAAAAGCTTACCGCCATGGTTCTGGATTCGCTATTGTTTCTCATACGAAGACCGCCGACTCCGATGCTGAGCGACAACCTCAACGCCAGAGTCTCCTCCCTCCAAGCCCTTCACCACCGGAGTCTCCTCCCTCTAAGCCCTTCACCACCACCTCAGGGAACGACACCGTTGAGTGGTGGGAGGAGTCACCGCAGCGCATAGAGGAGAGTGAGCGAGAATGGTGGGCGGTGAGGGGATTTATGGAGATGGGCGACAAGTGACATGACATCTCCCCAGCGTTCTCTCACTAGTGCACCGCTTCGGGTCTTTCTCGATGGCCCAAGCCGGCCCCAGAAAAATGGCTGATTCGAGCGTTGTACCTGGGCTGGCTTCGGCATGCTTTAAGACGTGCACGGGCCACAACATGGAGGGGCTGCAGGCAACCAAACTGTAACACCTCGGATCGTCCCTATGCAAGTCTTAGCAATTCCCGCCAAACCCGCATAGAAACGATTCAAAGGCACCCACCAGGCACTTTCGTGCGGGTGGAAAATGAAGTAGTACCATTACACATTAGTCCACGATGGAACCCACAGAACAGATATATACAACAATGACTCCATGAGTCAAGAATACATATATATAGTACGAAGATCCAAATAACCTTGAAAACAATACAACGTCCGAGTACGGACAAGATGCAAATTGGGCTAAGAGCCCTGAAGAATAACCAATGGCGTCCATAACCCTGGTCAGGCCAAGCCGGAAGGATAACCCTGCCAATGACGTCGATCTCAAAACCTTCTTAAACAAAAGGGGCGCCGACAAAGGGCAAAGGAAAAAGAGAGCGTCAGTACTGAGGCCAGTACACGACGAGTCTTAGAATTCGAGGGATCTCGCCTACATAGGTATGGTGGACTAAAGCTGAAAGAACACGTGGTCCCCCATGTGTGGTTTTGGTAATTAATGACAATCTTTATAGACTAATGTGTGTATTCAGTTGCACTTGTAGGAATTATCCATTGGCATCGCCTGGAGCATGTGATGGAATTTAGGTCGATGAAATGAGAAGAAGATGTGTTGTGCAAGCTCAAAATGCTCCATTTATAGAAGATCTCATGTTTGATACTTGCCATCCTCGGTGAACATGGATCGATGATGAGGAATCAAGAAATGCATTCCATCTTGAGAAGGACAAGATCGTCTACATCAGGCTCAAGTGGATTCCTCAAGGCAAAGGTATAATCTTGATAGGTTTTCCCTTTTGCAGGTCTCATGTTGTTATTGGGAGACCGGGTTTAGGATATATAACCATACTATCAAGAGGGGCTCTCAAATGAGTAACTCGATCATATCGTTCGGAGAGAGATCAAACCTTTATATACTTGCATCATCATATTTGGTTGTTATTTGGTCTTATCCATGTGAGGATTTAGATCTTGTGGTAATCTCCATAACAAGCTCTTGTTCATCAAAATCGGATCTTCCGTTTATATCTTGTTGCGATTTTGATATTGACGGCTTTCCGGTTTCTCACCAAGTTTGGTATCTCACATTATTATACTTGATACATTCTCACTTGGTGATAACCAATATTTTAATTTTTTATAGGGTAGCTCATGGCGTCCTCTTTACAACACAATTGGAATCGGGTCAATCGGAGCTACCAATCAAAAGTTATCGTAGTTCAAATTTGCCTCTTATTTGGTTTGAAAAATAAAAAGGAAAAAGATATTTTCTAGGCCGTCCGGTACTACCGGGCCCAGTACCAGACGCACCTGGGCGGCCCACGCTATCTTCTGCCTCCCGTGGTACCTATTATTTGGTTTTACCGGACCGGCCCGGTAGTACCGCCGGGGTGGGCCGGTACTACCGGCCGGCCCATCCTGGCTTGCCCTGCGCCTAGCTGCCTGCTTGCTTATCTGCCGCCGCCGGCGGCCTGGTTGCTCCAACGAACAGCCAGCCACCACGCATCGATCGCACACTGCGCCCAGATGCTCCAGCGCCTGTGAGCCTTCGTGTTGACCCGCTCCTGCCGCCCGGCCATTGGCGACTAGCGCCCGCCACAGCGCTTCATGCGCGTTGACCAAGCTGCGAAGCATGCACTAAACATTCTATAGAGACTTGATACAACTGTCGGCTATCAGAGAGGCATAAGAAAGATCTATTTGGATCCAACCTGAAACTAAAACCAAACATACCCATCCTGGTATTTCCCCCTCGAGACCAAACGAGGAAGTCAACCGAGGAACTCACACAGTTGGCAGTTTTATTCATTCCATTATATTTGCAACAATTACTAGTCGGATATAGATAGCATGAGTCATGCTGATAACATAAGCAATGGGCAGTTTTAATTATCCATTCCGTTGTAGTTGCAATACTTACTAGTCATATACATATAGCATGAGACATTCAAAAACCCAGCAGTTGTTGGTACTTTTATTTAGCCATTCCATTGTAGTGAAGCTGATTACTAGTCATTTCAAAGTCAAATTTATAGCACTACTTTAGTTAAGTTGTCGATGATCGAGATATCATGCTCCAAGTCGTCCATAACCGTGGACACGGCTATCAGAAAGTTTTACCCTACAGGGGGCACAAATAGCAACACACGCACGATCAACCTCGGAAAAACTAAATGAAAACCCAATGAGACATCACGACAAAGAAATCACAAGATTCATATAATATTTCAGGGGCCACCCCACCAAGCTACCCACTACGAAGTTGGCCGGCTCCGAGACGGACCTAGAGGTTTGTGACGACGGCTGTAAATGACTAGGAACCCGAAAGTGTGACTGGGCTTGTCGATATCGCGAAAACGTGGCACAGGGTTCCAAAACAGTACATGCGCTCCACGCGCAATAGTAAATAAAACAGTAAAGCATGGCATAATCATGACATAATTACAAGATAGTAATAAAGCCCCAAACTACTTTGTGGCCCCAAGAAATAAGATATGACTCAAGCTCATGCTAAGGAGATTCATGGTCCCACATGCGGATAGTGCGAATATTCAAGGAACAGGTATCAAGTACTCGGGGTCCTACGGGACACAAGTGGACGGTTAAAAACGAAATAACATCTATTGCCCACCTGTGCCTCTGCATTATTTACCTACTTTCAATATTAGTTGTTAAACTATAATTGAAGCCATGATCATCTCCAACATAAAGCATGATGCATTACTCCAACAACTGTGGAACATCGACGGCGCGACGCATCGCCTGCGCAAGCAACTATGACTCGCAAGGCCGACTATCTACCAAACGACAGGTAATAGGATGTGTCCATGGAAATATATGGTCTACAGGAAAATATAAAGGGGTACATAATCTATAGCATCGCAACACAGATAGCAATAGATCAACATGAGGAAGCAAAGACTAGAAATGTAAAATAGATAGAAAGGGGGAGAATGCTCGCCTAAAAACATTGCCAAAGATTTATCTGAAGATCGGGTCGACACTCGCATCAACTCATCAGCCTAATCTGTGAAGAAGAGAAACATTAAAAGAAACACCGGATGAACTATTTAATACTACGGCAAAAGATCGGGCATGATGCATATATGATGCATGACATGGCAAAGATGCGATGAAATTAGGCAATATTAAGCGGAACCGGGGTCCCGATAATTAATTGGATAGTTCATGTTATTTAGATACCCCACAATTTAAATGTTGTCTATATCATCGGTTTGCTACACGAATTTAAATGGGGCCAATATAAGACTAGAAAAGCCCGCATATGGTATCTATATTTAATTGTGAATCGACAAATTAACCCGGATCCACAAAATACGCATGCAAGCATGAACAATTTATATGTACAAGATATATTATATGAAATTTTATAAACAGGGCTCGAGAAGGGGTTCCCACATTTGGGGTCGAAGAACACGAGGCTCGGAGGGGTACGGGTTTCGGGCTCGGACTCCAAGATCAGTCTTCAGTTCTTGTTATTCGGATCTTTGGTTCTGGGGTCTCAGGGTTGGGACCTTCGTGTCTAGAAGGCGATCTTGGCGTTCCAGACATATTCAGGTCAGGGGTCTTGGCGTGCCATATAGAGGAACTTGTTCGGTGGTCTGGACAGGTTGGTTCGGTCGAGTCAAGCGGGCAACCAGGGTTAGGTGCGCGAGCATGACAGGGGCATGATGTGTGTGTGTGGCGTCGCTATGGGTGTCTGGTAGCGGGTGGGTAGGACTAGGTGGTCTAGGGTTTGGTGGCTAGGGTTGATTTAGAAGGGTTGGGTAGTAGGTAGTCTGGCCCGGTTGGGCCGCGGGCCTGATCGGCTGGACTGCCTCCCTAGACAAAATAGGTTTTGGTTTTTCTTTTAGTTTGTTTCAATTTTAAAGACGGTTTTTGGTAAACAGCTTTTAGACAAAACAAGATATCCGGAAAAATGCCAGGGTTTTTAGTTTGAAACTAAATGAGGAGATATTTAGAAAAGAAAAGTAGGCTTTTAGTAAAATAGTTTTTAGGTTAAAAGATGCATCATGTCATGATGATGCACAAAGTAGTAATAACAGGCGATTTTCCGGCAGTGGTTTTACCCGGGGTGCTACACAAACGGGCCAATTTCTGCCCAATGGGTCCTTCCCAGGGGAACTGCAGGATACCAAACACACCCTTAGGTATTTGATTAATTGAGATAACTAATTATAGAAAGGGGAAGATGTTGGAGATATGAACAAGAGGCAATAATAAAGTGGTTATTATCATATCTTCATGTTTATGATAAATGTTTGCATCCCATGATTGTATTAATCAGAAATATTAATACTTGTGTGTTTTACAAACATAAAAGAGTCCCTAGTAAGCCTCTTATTAAACTAGCTTTTTGATTAATAGATGATCATGGTTTCCTGATCATGGATATTGGATGTTATTGATACGTCGGAAACGTATCTATAATTTTTGATGTTCCATGCTTGTTTAGTATCTACTTTGCTTTGCTTTGTATACACTTTGAGGTGTTTTTATATCTTTTCTGGAACTAACCTACTAACAAGTTGCCATAGTGTCGGTTGCCTGTTTTCTTCTGTTTTTGGTTCCAAAAAAGGAGAAAATCAATATTCTCGGAATTGGACGGGACAAAATCCAAAGTCAATATCTTTCCATGGGGAACACAAAGTCCATAGGAGAGACGGAGGAGGGCCTCGAGGGGGCCACACACCCTGGCCGCGCGGGTGGGCCCACCCTGGGCCTAGGGGGGTGCAGCCGCCTCGGGCACCCCCTCAGCCTCCCTCTTCGCCTATAAGAAGCCCCTGATGCAGAAACCCTAGGCACCCGATCAAAACTCCACGAAACCGTCTATAGCCGCTGCCACCATCGTCCCTAGATCGAGGGGATCTGAAGTTCTTCCCGGCACCCTGCCGGAGGGGAGATCATCCCGGAGGCCTTCTTCTCCGGTATGATGCGTGAGTAGTTCCACCTTGGACTATGGGTCCATGTAGTAGCTAGATGGTTGTATCTCCTCCTTGTGCTTTCATGTATAGATCTTGTGAGCTCCGTTCATGATCAAGATCTAATCTATTTGTAATCATGCATGTTGTGTTTGTGGGGATCCGATGGATATTGAGATTATTGTGGCATCCCGCAAAACCACTACTAGAAAATCGCGTTGTTTTTGTGCATTGCATCATCATGACCGCATGCTCATGTCATCATGCCACATTGCATTTGAGCATCGTCATCGTCTTGCATTTTCTTGCATCAAACTATTTGCGGAAAAACCTAATTTGTTTTCTAAACGCCCCGTCTTTACACAAACGCAAACCCCGGGTCTCCGAATTATTTTGTTTGCCTGCTATCGGTTTGCAAACGGTGCGATTAAAATAAATAAACTGTTTAATTATTTTTAGTGGGGCAGTCGAACGGGCCGATTCGACCCGAACGACCACCCCAGAAATAAAATCGGTCCAACCAACCAGTCCCACCTAAATCCTAAAGCTACCCAGTCCTAACCTACCCAACCCCTCTCCACCTCACCCCGACCACTCCCCTCGTGACACCTCACCTCTCTCCCTCTTCCCCTCCAATCACCTGCTGCCACCTCACCCTCACCTCCTCTCAACCACCCCACCCCCACTCCCCACTCAACCCTGTCCTCACACACACCACACGCACACAAGCAACGCACGCCGAACCGCCCCAGGCCACTCGCCCTGGTCCACCCCCTGCCCATGGCCCTTTGTCCCACCGCCTGTGCCCCTGTTCTTCTTCCTCCCTCCCTCGTCTCCTCTCTCCCCGCACCCCGACGCCGCCGCTCCACCTCCCTCTCCCCGCCGGCTCGCACCTCCCCCTCTCCCCTCCGGCATCCAGCTCCTCTCAGCGCGGCCCCCTCTCCACCCCGTCACCCTCGCCCCGCGCGCGTCCCGCCTCCTCTTCTCCGGCCCATCCATTGCCTCCGCCTTCCCTCGCCACGCTGCGCCTCGCCTCACGCCCTGCCCCTCGCCGGACCACCCCTCGAGCTCCTCTCCCCGCCGCCCGCAACCGTCCTCCTCCTCCTCTGGCCGTCTTGCAGGCCACCCCTCTGCCCCGCCTCTCCGGCCCGTCCGCTCCGGCCAGCCCGAGGCCTCCGGCCGCCTCGCTTTCTCCTCCTCGGCCAGCCAGAGCCCCGCCTGGACGTCCCCGTCCCTACCTTCCCGAGAACCTGCGCCCCTGTCGGCCTCCTCTCCCTTTCCCGCTCGATGCAGCGCCGCCTTGGCTGCTTGACGCCCTCGCCGTCGCCCTCCGCCGCCAGGCCGTCGACCGCCCCGCCTCCTGTCACCAGCCCGGATCGAGTTCCCCCCCAGGTTCCTCGCCGCGCGGACCGTGCCTCTGCAAGCCACGCGACCGCGGCCAGCTTCCCCCCTTGAGCGTGCGGTCACCTACCTCTTTGGGTCGCTCGACAGCCACATGGCGGTTTCAAAGCCCGATGGAGAGGGAGTCTTCAATTTTTGCTCTGGTTCATGGTGGAACACAAGGCCGTCTTCGCAAGATCTCCGTCTTCGCAAGTTCTCCGTGCCCGATGGACCGCGTCAAGGACCCGCGTGCTCCGAAGACCGTACCAAGCCGAAGGTGTCCGAAGAATCTCCGACAAGAACTCCATCACGGAACATCTAGACCTCCGACAAGGAACCCTGGAGATCCCGGCGTCGAGCCCCAAGTTCGCCCCCGATAATCAAGGCGGAACCCCAAGATCTACATCATATGTGTCAAGACCAACACCAAAGCGATGACAAGGTCTACCGATGACCGAGAACCTGGACGCCAAGTACTCTTTTCCGAACCCCGGTACTGGACAAGTTCGCCATCGACCTCGAGAACGCCTGCACGGAACAACAAGACCGCCACACGGACGCGAACCCCCAAGACCCTGAGGCCCCGAACCGAAGACCGATCCGAAGCGCCAAGGCCCTCGACAGGTAATCGACAAGATCATCGCGGGACTCCAAGTTCTACTTTGTAGTTTGCCGAACGCCGAGATCTTCAATCGGCTCCGAGGACACCGAGACCCCGATGTGACAAGTGCTTCATCCCGAATGCCATGACCGTCGACATGACCCGAAGACCACGGATGCGACAAGATCGACCTCAGTTATCCGAGAACGATCCCGCCGAGGCCGTCGAACCCCGAACCCTGAGACCGGACCCCGAACCCCGGAACCCCAAGATCTGCCGAACCCTAATGTGTGAACCCCTTCCCGAAACCCTATTTTACAACATAATATAACTTGTCGCATAACAATTGTCTTGCATGCATACATTCATGTGGTTTGGGGGCCTTATGCCGATTCACCTCTTAATTAAATATGGGGCCCATATGCGGGCAAATCTAGCCTTATATTGGCCTCATTTAAAATTGTGTAGCGAACCGGTGCTATCTTCTGCCATGTTAAGACAACATTTAAATGCGGGGTATCTAAACAACTAGAACCATATATTCAATTATCGGGACCCCCGGTTCCGCTTAATCTGACCTAATTGCGTCGCACCTTTGCCAAGCCATGCATCATATCATAAGCATGCCGATCTTTTGCCGTAGTATTAAATATTGCATCCGGTGTTTCTTCTAGTGTTTTGCTTCTTCGCGGATAAGGCCGTTGAGTTGATGCGAGTGCGGACCCGATCTTCGGTTGAACCTTCGACGATGTTTTCAGGCGAGCATCTCCCCCTTTCTACCTATCTTACTTTTATAGTATTTATTCCCTCCTGTTGATCTATTGCTATCTGTGTTGCGATGCTCTAGTTTTCGTACCCGAGATATCCCTTGCAGCCTTATATTGCCTTGGACACATCCTATTACCTGTTGATTGATATATAGTTGGACCTGCGCGTCGTAGTCGCTTGCTCAAGTGCTGTTGCGTGTCGTCAAGTGCCACAGTGTTGGAGTAATTGCCGCACGTTGTTGGAAATGATCATGGTTTTACTTATCGTTCACTTTAATTCCTGTTTAACAACTAAAATTGAATTAAGCAGAGGCATCGGTGGGCGATAGATAATATTTGGTTTCCGACCGCCCACTTGTGTCCCGTAGGACCCCGAGTTCTTGACACCTGTTCCGAGATCGAGCGCGCTAACCACGTGGGAGATATGGGCCCCCATTGATTATTACCTGATTTCAAAGTATTGCCTTTGGGGCCAAACTAGTTTGAGGTTTTATTTACTATCCTGCTTATGCCATGCCTCATTGCTTTATTTACGATTGTGTGAGGAACGCTGTCTTTAGGAAGCGGAGTGTTTTTGTGTCGACGGTCCCGATTTTGGGATTCTTTGTCGTTTCTGACCATTGTCATAAACCCTAAGTCCGTCTCGAGACCGCCGACTTCGTTGGTGTACTTAGTGGGGTGGCCCCGTGCTTGCTTTGGGTCTGGGAACGTCATGACTTAGGCCCCGCCGACATACCGATGGGTGTATGTTAACTGATCTGGCAAAAAGGGTCGAAGTGCTTGTGGATACTTTGGTGCACCCCTGCAGGGTTAAATCTTTTCGAGAAGCCGTGTCCGCGGTTATGGACGACTTGGAGCACAGTGCTTGATCATAGACAACTATAACTAAAGTTTATTGTTATAAATTGACTTGTATCCGATATGACTAGTAATCAGCTTCACTACAACGGCATGGCTAAGTAAAAGTACCAATGACTGCTGGGTTTTGGGTTATCTCAAGCTAAATGTATATGACTAGTAAGTGTTGCCACTATAACGGAATGGTTAACTAAAAGTGCCCACTGCTTACTTTATCAGGATGACTATCTAAACCTGACTAGTAAAGTGTCGCAACTATAACTGAATAAGTAAAACTGCCAACTGTGTGAGTTCCTCGGTTGACTTCCTCGTTTGGTCTCGAGGGGGAATACCAGGATGGCATTGTTTGGTGTTAGTATCAGTCTGGTTCCGGATAGGTCTTTTCTTACCCCTCTCTGATAGCCGTCAGTTATATCGAGTCTCTATAGGTTGTTTAGTGCATCTTGCATTGCCGCTTCGATCCACCATACCTATGTAGGCGAGGACCGAATTCTAGTCTCGCTGTCTTGGCCTCGATCTTGGCGACTCCTCTTTTTCCTTTGCCCTTTGTCGGCACCTTTTGTTTAAGCAGGTTTTGAGATCGGCCGTTAGCGGTTACCCTTCCGGCTTGGCACGCGGGGTTATGGGCCATCGGTTATTCTTGGGCTCTTAGCCCCATTTGCATCTTGTCCGTGGACGACTGTATCATTTTCAAGGTGATTTGGATCTTTGTACATTATATCGTATTCTGACTCATTGAGTCGCTGCTGTATATATATCATTACGTGGGTCCCATCAAGGACTGTTGTGTAATGTTATTACTTCGTTTTCCACCCGCACGCAAGTGCCTGGTGGGCACCTTCGAATCGTTTCTATGCGGGTTTGGCGGGTTTCGCTAAAACTTGCATAGGGCCGATTCTGAGGGTGTTACAATTATTATGTCAGTTTGGTTAATGGTTTTGTCTTTATGATTCTATCATGTCTGTGTTGTTTGTGATCTTGCATGCTCTCCGTTGTTAGTAGCTATCTTGGACGAATAGTTGCTAGTGACTACAAGAAGGAGTATTTATGCTCGATAGTGGGTTCATGCCTCTAGTTTCCAAGGGAAGTGACAAAAATCTCTTCGGTTGTAGATGTGCTATTGCTACTAGGGAGAAAACAACGGTCTCTTGTTCATGGAACAAGTGGATTCTTTACCTTACACACTTTGCTTAAAGTAGTTGTCTGTTGCTTGCAACTTAATACTGGAGGGGGTTCGGATGATAACTTGAAGGTGGACTTCTAGTCATAGATGCAGTTGGATGGCGTGTTGGGTCACGCAGAGATAAAACAAAAACTTTTCCTCTAACGTGATGATCCCAAGACCTAGCTGAGGTAGAAGGCCACGAGGTTTACCACTAGATGCGTGGTTGCGGATTACTGATGAAGCGCGTCAGTTGATGCAGTGTAGTCCTCACGATCCGATCGTCCTGGTGCTGATCACACATCACCTCTGCTGGTATCCACATGTACAAGGAGGAGCACCGGCGGAGAACTGCTAGGTTCGTTACGGCGGCTGGACTGCTATGGAGCTAGGGTTTCCAACACATGGAATAACCTGACCGAACAACGATTAACCTTTCTGGGTTACTGTGCTCCACTATATATAGGGAGTGAACGTGGGCTCTGCTCGCGCGACCCATTCACTAAAGCCCATATAAAACTAGTCACCGTGAGTCCAAATCACTAACTCAGTCCTAATCTGGTTTAGGTCCAACCCAACCAGATTACAGATTCGGATCCAATCCGAACTTGCTCCCGCTCTTAAGTGTGTGACCCCGCAGGCTCATGGTTACTTGGACACGATTAGAGTCCAACTCACAATCGATCAATCGGCATCGGCTCCTAGCAGAACGTACCGATTCCCAAGTACCAAAGAGTCATGACGACTTGCCTTTCCAATGCGACTTACGTCTGAGTCCCTTTTGCCTCACGATATACCTTGTCAGACTATAGGCGAATATATGTCATCCCTTAAATAGTCCAACTCTCTTCTCGATCCGAGATAAGTGATTCACCCGACTAACTCTTAGTCGATCGCCTCGGTTAACACTTAACCGAGTCGCGCATGGCCATGCTTTCCGAATCATATCTCACGAGAGGGCCCAGAGAATATCTCTCCGAGTGGAGGGGCAAAATCCCATCTTGGTTATTCACATCACGCTTGATTCTCGATCGACCGAACTCGCCTTTATAACGCCCGATTCGGATCAGCGTTTGACAGAACCTAAGTCGGTGATCCTCAACTCGGACTATGCAACAACCTCAGGTCTAAGGATTACATTGATTGAGATATACAAATGACAGCTTAGTTCGTTGTACCTCAATATGGGTCAATCCGACTCGCTAAACTCTTTATCCTAGTCTGTGTAAGTTGGAATAGAATCTCCATGCCCATGACAAGTGGAACCGAGTCATCAAGCCAACTTTCACATTGGTCTAAGTTGTGTGTCCAGCACAACCTCAATGACCAAGGATATTTAGTACAAACAACATGAATGCATAGTTCCACAACTGAATCACATATTCAATAATATACATCAGATGTTTATACAAGGACTACTTAATAACTTTATGAATACAATGGGAAATATCATCATACATGATTGCCTCTAGGGCATATTCCCAACAGTCTCCCACTTGCACTAGAGTCAATCTTCCGACATCACATGTCTAGGCATCTAATGCCCATGGCTCTCAGGTGCGCCTCATGCTTCGGCTGGGGTAACGGCTTTGTCAACGGATCCGCAATATTTGCATCCGTGTGTACCTTGCATAACTTGATATCACCACGATCCACAGGCGAATTAGGTGGTACCGCATGAGTATGTGCTTGTTCTTACGGTGTTGTCTAGGTTCCTTGGCTTGTGCAATAGCACCATTGTTGTCACAATACCGTCCAACGGATTGGGCGAGCCACGAACCACACCAAGATCCATGAGGAAATTCCTCATCCAAACAGCTTCCTTCTTTGCCTCGAGGCAATATACTCAACCTCTGTTGTGACGCAGACACGATCTCTTGCTTGGAACTTTTCAGCTCACGGCACCTCCGTTTATAATAAACACGTATCCGGATTGCGAGCGAGAATCATCGAGTCGGTGAGATAACTCGCATCCGTGTAACCCTTTACACCGAGTTCATCTTCACCACCATAAACCAAGAACATATCCTTAGTCCTTCTCAAGTACTTTAGGATATCTTTAGCTTATCGATTGGATCTCTCGAGATCAGCCTGGTATCACTCACAACACTTAGAGCATAGGAAACATCCGCCTAGTACAAATCATGGCGTACATGATGGATCCAAGCTATGAAGCATATGGAATCGCACTCATCCTACTTCGCTCATCAGTTGTCGAAGGACACTGAGTCTTGCTAAGTTTTACACCATGGGACATCGGTAAGAACCCCTTCTTAGATGATTCCATGTTGAACTTTTTCAACACTTTGTCCAAATAAGTACTCTGACTCAATCCAATGAGCCTCCTTGATCTATCTCTATAGATCCGGATTCCGAGGATGTATGTTGCCTCACCCAAGTCTTTCATTGAGAAACTCCTTTCCAATGATTCCTTGGTTTCTTGCAACATCTGGACATCATTTCCAATCAGTAATATGTCATCCACATATAAGCTTAGAAAATTTACTTTGTTCCCACTAAACTTCTTCTACAAACAAGAATCATGATCACTCTTGATGAAGCCAAACGATTTGACTACCTCATCAAAGCGAATATTCCAACTCCGAGATGCTTGCTTCAACCCATAGATGGATTTCTGAAGTTTGCATACCTTGTCAGCATTAGCCGGATCGACAAAACCCTCGGGCTGTATCATATACACGTCCTCGGTTAAATTTCCGTTAAGGAAAGCCGTTTTGACATCCATCTGCCATATCTCATAGTCGAAATAGGCGCTATAGCTAACATGATCCGAACTGATTTAAGCATCGCTACTGGCGAAAAGTCGTCGTAATCAACTCCTTGAACTTGCGGAACCCCTTCGCGACAAGGCGTGCTTTATAGATTGAAACATTTCCATCCATATCAGTTTTCTTCTTAAAGACCCATTTGCACTCGACGGGTCTTGCACCGTCTGGCGATCAACCAAGTTCCAAACTTGATTTTCATCCATGGACTTTATCTCGGATCTCATGGCTCCAAGCCATGACTCGAATCGAATCCACCATCGCTTCCGAATAATTTGCGGCTCATCACCGTCTATGATAACACATCACGAACACTTCGTAATCTTGCCGATCTTCGTACAGGTCTTTGTTGTCGGCTCACTACCACGATCGGCTCAACCTCCAAGGTTTTTGCCGATTTGCTATTAGCCGATTCCTCTCGAATTTCTTGAGTTGCACCGTGCTCCCTTACTCCCCGGTAGAAACTCTTTCTCAAGGAAGACACCGTTCAAGCGACAAACACTTTGCCCTCTTCTCGGTTGTAGAAGTAGTAACCCAAGGTTTCCCTCGGATACCACGAAAATACATTTATCCGATTTGGCCGTAAGCTTGTCCATTGAAGTCGCTTGACAAATGCTTCATAGCCCCAAATCTTAAGAAAAGACAAATTCGGCCTTTTGCCTGTCCACACCTTATTCGGTGTCTTCTCTACTGATTTTGATGGTACTCTGTTTAGTGTGAACGCCGCTGTTTCTAGACAATAACCCCAAAATGATAAAGGCAGATCTGTCCGACTCATAATTGATCGTACCATGTCCAACAAGGTCTGATTCTGCCTTTCCGAAACACCGTTCCTTTGCGGCATTCCCGGCGGAGTAAGTTGGGGAACTATTCCACAAATTTTCAGATGGTCATCAAACTCATGGCTCATGTACTCGCCTCCTCGGTCCGACCGAAGAAACTTTATTTTCTTGCCGAGTTGATTTTGTGCTTCATTCTGGAATTCTTTGAACTTTTCAAAGGCTTCCGACTTATGTTTCATCAAGTAGATATATCCATACCTACTCAAATCATCAGTGAAGGTAATGAAGTACTCATAACCACCCCTGGCTGTCGTGCTCATTGGTCCACATACATCACTATGTACTAGTCCCAACAAGTCGGACGCCCTTTCGCAACTCTTTGCAAAAGGTGTCTTGGTCATTTTCCCGAGTAGGCAAGATTCGCATGTCTCGAACGACTCCAAGTCGAACGAAGTTAGGAGTCCATCATCATGGAGCTTCTTCATGCGTTTCCAACTTATATGACCAAGCCGGCAATGCCAAAAGTAAGTCATATTCAGATCATTTGGTTTCAACCTTTTAACATTTATGTTATAAACCGACTCACCATCAAGATTCAAAATAAATAACCCGTTCTGAACGGGAGCAAAGCCGTGAAACATATCATTCAAATACAAAGAACAACCATTATTCTTGATATTCGACTCATAGCCTTGCCTCATCAAACATGAAGCAGAAATAATGTTTCGATGAGCCGGAACATAATAACAATTATTTAGTTCCATAATGAATCCGGAAGGTAAATGAAGTTGCATCGTGCCGACTTCCAACGCAACTCTTGCTTTGTTGCCGACTCGAATATCAACCTCGCCTCTTGCTACGCTCCTAGTTCTTACCGGTCCACAACGAGTTGCGAGATGTGAATAACGATCCGGTATCATATACCCAAGAACTATTAGGTGCATCGGCAAGATATATGTCTATAACATTGCAAACAAGTGTACCTGAGTGAAGTCATAACTCCACTCTTGGCTTTGTCCAAGTACTTGATGCAGTTCCTCTTCCATGGCCATCCGCCTTGCGGTAGAAGCAAGTGGATCCGGTGAAGGAGATGGCTTAGTCCCGAGGAAGCGCTTGGGACGGGTCCCGAGCACCTTTCCTCGACTTAGCCTTCTTCTTAGTCCAAGAACTCTTCTTGAACTTAGCCTTATTCGCACCATCAACACTTGGTGGTGCCCTTCTTGAGATCCGCCTCTGCTGCTTGAGCATCCCATGTAATTCAGTGAGCTTCTTATCCATACCATGCATGTGGTAGTTAAAATGAAGCGCCCATATGCACTAGGAAGAGAGTTCGAATTATATCCGTAGCGAACTCTTTGCTTATGGGGTAGCCAAGCCTCTCCAGACCTGCGTAACCAACCATTTTGATCACATGCGGACTCGGTGGATCACCATCCTTAAGCTTGCAACTCAGCAAAGCACGAGAGACTTGATACCTCTCGGTCTTCGCTTTGAGCTGGAACATACTTTTGAGGCTTTCGATCATATCGTAGGCCTCAACATGCTCGAACTGCTTTTGCAAGTCCGGTTCCATGTGAGCAAGCATAAGGCAGCTAATATCC
The DNA here is from genome assembly GCA_030063025.1 of Avena longiglumis. Taxonomy (NCBI): domain Eukaryota; kingdom Viridiplantae; phylum Streptophyta; class Magnoliopsida; order Poales; family Poaceae; genus Avena; species Avena longiglumis. The sequence goes on along the minus strand of CP125974.1, from coordinate 424,214,978 downwards.
GTGGACTCATCCTTAGCCCGGCAGTAGGCATTGGTGGGCTGACGATCGCATTCTTATTCGGCTCATCTGGAAGTGGGTTGTCTAGGACATGGTCCTTCTTTTCTTGTTTGAGAACAATTCTCAGATTTCGATACCAGTTGGTAAAATTAGTGTCGTCCGGTTTATCTTTATCAAGAATGGTTCTCAATGCAAAACCGGATATCTGAGAGTTACTGCTACTTGGTGCCATGATCTACAACGAAAAATATGCAAAACACTTAAGACATGTATTCATAAAGAGCAAGCATATTAAACATTTTAATATTTTATGCTCCCACTAGAACCAACACCCCTCCGATGGTTACTTAGTGATTCAGGATCCTAAATAAGCAAGTCGGCTAGTGAGCTTTAGCATCACCGCTAGCCGCCAAGTGATCTAGGTAGACAACTCCTTGTCAATCGCATCTCATGCGACTCCTGTTGGACGGGTGGCATCACATGCCCCGGCTCCCATCCGACCTTTCCCGAGTCCCACAACCGTTGTGATAGACCCGTCTAGCTTACCAAGTGTTTCTGCAGTAAGAGTCCGACTCGAACCCACCTAGTCGGAAAGAATTGGCAGCACCTCAATTTTATGAGCCCACTACCAAAAATGTCCGACTTGTGATGGTGCAAACACTGGCGGGAAAACCGACTAGACCTTCTTTGAGGGATTAAATTTTACCGACTATCTAATAGAGGTAAAACTGAGACATAACAATAACACAAAATAAAGCAATTATAATGTGAAATGGTATGGCTCTCTTCATGGCGATCTCCATCTCCACAAAGCCTGTAATCCGACTCGTGCCAACTCTTGTCACTTGCCGTCTTACTCCATGTCACCGACATGTACAACGCCTTGCATGCCTTCCGGGTTCTCAAACAGCTACACTAGCTTAGTAAAGTAAATTACATAGAGAATCCGACACGCAGGTCGTTATACAATAAAATGACAGCACCTAGGCTCCAGCCGGCTGACAAAAACCGTGATTTGCAGATCACGTATGGATTACACACATACATCACATGCACATGAACCATACCATTCACAACTTCCTGCAAAAACAAGTTATGCATAGATACAATATCTACCGGCATTGTGAAACTCGCAACGACATCTAAGGCGCTACGACAGGGCGAAGCCGGCGGTCCCGCAATGGATTCCGACCATCGTTCCGATTCGATCATGGATTCCGACCATCGTTCCGATCCGAACATGGATTCCGACCATCGTTCCGATTCGATTAAACTTTTTGATCTTCGATCACCGCTTCTGGATTTACGTGTCACAGTCTACCCCGATGGAGGAAGCCGACCGGTAGGGGTATGTCGTTCCACGACCTCAGCAGTATGATCACGGAAATCAGATCTACCATTCCCCGAGTACAGTTGATCCAATCAACTTCATACAAAACCGATCTATCTCATAGATCGACCACCAAAACAGCACATAGATCTCATCTATAGCCTACCGCATATCACATATGCGAGATCTCGAGCCTAAAACCAGAAGCTATCGCTCGATACCCTTTGTTGGGTCACGCGAGATAAAACAAAAACTTTTCCTCTAACGTGATGATCCCAAGACCTAGCGAGGTAGAAGGCCACGAGGTTTACCACTAGACGGTTGCGGATTACCGATGAAGCGGCGTCGGTTGATGCGATGTAGTCCTCACGATCCGATCGTCCTGGTGCTGATCACACGCACCTGCTGGTATCCACACGCATAAGGAGGAGCACCGCGCGAATCTGCTAGGTTCGATTCGGTGGACTCTGCTGTGGAGCTAGGGTTTCAACACATGGAATAACCGACGAACAACGATTAACCTTTACGGGTTCGTGCTCCACTATATATAGGGAGTGAACGTGGGCTCTGCTCATGACCCATTCACTAAAGCCCATATAAAACTAGTCACCGTGAGTCCAACTCACTAACTCGATCCTAATCTGGTTTAGGTCCAACCCAACCAGATTCTGATTCGGATCCAATCCGAACTTGCTCCCGCTCTTAAGTGTGTGACCCGCAGCTCATGGTTACTTGGACACGATTAGAGTCCAACTCAATCGATCAATCGGCATCGGCTCCTAGCGTAACAACATACCGATTCCCAAGTACCAAAGAGTCATGACGACTTGACTTTCCAATGCGACTTACGTCTGAGTCCCTTTTGCCTCACGATATACCTTGTCAGACTATAGGCGAATATATGTCATCCCTTAAATAGTCCAACTCTCTTCTCGATCCGAGATAAGTGATTCACCCGACTAACTCTTAGTCGATCGCCTCAGTTAACACTTAACAAAGTCGTGCATGGCCATGCTTTCTGAATCATATCTCATGAGAGGGCCCAGAGAATATCTCTCCGAGTGGAGGGGCAAAATCCCATCTTGGTTATTCACATCACGCAGCTTGATTCTCGATCGACCGAACTACGCCTTTATAGCCCGATTCACGGATCAGCGTTTGACAGAACCTAAGTCGGTGATCCTCAACTCGGACAATGCAACAACCTCAGGTCTAAGGATTACATTGATTGAGATATACAAATGACAGCTTAGTTCGTTGTACCTCAATATGGGTCAATCCGACTCGCTAAACTCTTTAGCCTAGTCTGTGTAAGTTGGAATAGCATCTCCATGCCCATGACAAGTGGAACCGAGTCATCAAGCCAACTTTCACATTGGTCTAAGTTGTGTGTCCAGCACAACCTCAATGACCAAGGATATTTAGTACAAACAACATGAATGCATAGTTCCACAACTGAATCACATATTCAATAATATACATCAGATGTTTATACAAGGACTACTTAATAACTTTATGAATACAATGGGAAATATCATCATACATGATTGCCTCTAGGGCATATTCCCAACATGGAGATCTATGTATATTGTTGTATTTCCCAATCAACCTCATAGGATCTTTTTGACTAGTAATTGCATTGTTATGCCTTGCTCAGTTCCTGTCAATTGCCCTGCTGTAATTTGTTTACCCTTCATGCCATGTTGTTTATCTAAGGAGAGAACCTGTAGTGAACTATGGACCCCGGTCCAATCTTTACCATTGATACATCTTCCATTGTTAATGTTTACTTGTTGCAAACCACCATTACCTTCCACACCATACAGTTAATCCTTTGTTACAGCAAACTAGTGAGCTTGACAACCACACTGATTCATTAGGACAAAGTCTTGTGTTTGTGTTGTGCAGGTCTCCACGTTGTTTGCAACACCTATGTGACATTTCCTTCCTCATTCTGGTTCGATAACCTTGGTCTCTACTGAGGGAAACTTGCTGATGTGCTCATCACACCTTGCTCTTGGGGTTCCAACGAAGTGTCCCACATCAACACTAGGTGCACACATCAAATATTTCTGGCGCCGTTGCCGTGGAGGCTAAGGACGTCTTCACAAGGGGAGTCCTTCACTTCCTTTCTCTTTACTTTGTTTTAGGTTTGCTTTGTTTCTTTTGCTTGGTTTTGTTTGCTTCTTTTCAAAAACCCAAAAAAATTAGTCTAGTTTGGTTTGCTTGCTTTATTCAAAAAACACAAAAAAATTAGTTCCTGTTTTTGGCTTGCCTACCTTTGCCAAAATGAACTCTGCTGAGAACACCAAGTTGTGTGACTTCATTAGCACCAACAACAATGATTTCCTAAGCACTCCTATTGCTCCACCTGCTCCTGATGCTACCTTTTATGAAATTAAGCCTGTTTTGTTGAATCTTGTGATGAGAGAGCAATTTTCTGGTGCTAGTTCTGATGATGTTGCTGCCCATCTCAATAACTTTGTTGAACTTTGTGAGATGCAAAAGTATAAGGATGTAGATGGAGATATTATTAATATCAAGCCTTTTCCTTTCTCCTTGAGAGGAAAAGCTAAAGAATGGTTGCTATCTTTTCCTAAAAATAGCATTGATTCTTGGACTAAGTGCAAAGATGCTTTTATTGGAAAGTACTACCCTCCTGCTAAGATTATATCTATGAGAAGTGACATTATGAAATTTAAACAAATTGATAATGAACATGTTGCTCAAGCTTGGGAAAGAATGAAATCTTTGGTTAAGAATTGTCCCACTCATGGACTCACTGCTTGGATGATTATCCAGACTTTTTATGCAGGTTTGAACTTCTCCTCAAGAAACCTGTTGGATTCAGCTAATGGAGGTACCTTTATGAGCATCACTTTGGGTGCTGCAACTAGAGTCCTTGATAATATGATGGTTAAATACTCTGAATGGCACACTGAGAGAGCTCCACATGGTAAGAAGGTAAATTCTGTTGAGGAAACTTCCTCTTTGAGTGATAAGATTGATGTTATTCTCGCTATGCTTGTTAATGGGAAAGCTCCTTTAGATCCTAATAGTGTTCCCTTAGCCTCTTTGGTTGCTCAAGAAGAGCAAGTTGATGTGAACTTCATTAGAAACAAAAATTTTAACAACAATGCCAATAGGAATAATTTTGGTGGTAACAACAATTATAGGCCTTATCCTTCTAGTGGAAATGTTTATCATGGTAGATCTGGAATGCCTAGTGAAGAAAGGATTCTAGAAGTAGAGAGATCCACTAAGAATTTTATGCATATGCAATATGAGAAAAATAAGATTTTCACTAAAACTATGGAAGAACAATCTATTATCTTGAAAAACATTAGTCATCAGCTTGAGAATCTGAATAGAGAAATTCCTAGTTTACAGTCAAAAATTTTGAGTGCTGAGAAAAATATATCCTCTTTGTCTGAAGCTCAGTCCTCCTTGATTAATAAAATGGCTGCTAAACCTGAAACCATGGAAAGTACCTTTGCTGCTACTCATGCCATACAAGTTACTATTGATCAAAATGTTAGGCTGTTATCTCAACTTCATGCTAGGTGGGAAAGTGAAGCTGAAATTGATAGAAACAATAGTGTGTGCACCATCACCACTAAACCACAAGTAGTCCCTGTTCCTCCTCCTACTATGCCTAAGCCTATTGAGCCTACTACTAGTGATGCTAAGTTTGATTTTGATATTGATGGTTGCAATATTTCTGAAGTGATTATGTTCCTACAAAAGCTTGCTAGAAGTCCTGATGCTAGTGATATGCATGTTGCTTTCACAAAACACATTACAGATGCTCTTGTTAAGATTAAGGAAGAGAAGCTAAAACACAAAGCTTATATTCCTAGGAAAGTAGAAGATAGTTGGGAACCCATTATTAATATGCAAGTGAATGACTTTGATCTCAAAGCTTCATGTGATCTTGGTTCTAGTGTCTTTATTATGCCTAGGAATATCTATGAAATGCTTGATTTTCCACCGTTGAAGATTGTTATTTTGATGTCCCACTTAATGATAATGATAAGAAGAAACTCATGGGGAGTATTAATGATGTTCTCATTATGGTTAACAATGCTTATGTCCCTGTGGATTTCTATGTTTTGGATGTTGAATACAATGCTTCTTGTCCTATTACTTTGGGAAGACCTTTTCTTAGAACAGTTGGTGCCATCATTGATATGAAAGAAGGGACCATTAAATATCATTTTCCATTCAAGAAAGGTATTGAACACTTCTCTATGATGAGAGAGAAGTTGCTTTTTGCTCCTCCTTTGAAAGCAAGGTTTGATGTGAATGCTTCCTCATTTGAAAATACTTGATTCTTCTTACCCTTTTTGTTTGCTTTTTTGTGCCAAGATTGACCTCTAATGAGAGGGAACTAAGATTTGGGGAGTTGCTATCTCGAAACAGATTTCTCTCCTCCACCATAAAAATTTGTGAGGAGTCTCTATAACTCGGATTGATATGATAATTTACGAATAAATCCCCCAGTATGTTACATAACTTTCATTAGTTCAACAATTTTTGATTTGAGCAAGATAAGATTTTCGAAAAAATAGGTTTCTACCTGCTGATCTGTTTTGACAGATTTCTGCCATTATTTGCATTTGCTTCTTATTGATTCCTTTTTGAGTTCTCTTTTGGGGAATTGAGATTTTTGAAGGAGTTACTACAGTAGCTTGTGTTTTTAGTGAAAAGTTTTGTTGTGCCAAAGCTTTGCCAGAGCTCTAATATCTTTTGAATAAACTAATGTTGCTAATGAAGATTGTGTAAAGTTTTGTATGAAGGAAAATTTTTCAGGTGTAGAGAGAGATTGATGCAATGAGATGAAGAATGGACAAAATCTCAAGCTTGGGGATGCCACCATGGTGTCACCCCAATAAATGTCCAAGAGGTACACGCGTCAAAGATTGGGGATGCCCAAGGCATCCCCTTCTTCATCAATAAAAAGCTCAGGTTTGTCTAGACACTTCATTTTTATTGTTTCATGCATAGTTGTGTTTTTCTTGGAGCATATTAGTTTTCATTTGCTTAGCTTAGGTTTTTTAGTTTGCTTGAATAAAGTAGTTTGGACCCCCGTTCTCGCCGTGTTGTTACAAATAAGTTGCTTGGTGTTGGAAAGGAGTAGGAAGTTCCTTCTTGGAAGTGCAAGAGGAGCTTGCATTGACTGTGACTTAGACTTTAGCATGACATGCTAGGTGTTGTTTTGACCTTATTATTAGTGAATATTGATGTAGCATGTCTTGTTTCAAACAATTGGGATTGCTTAGTGTGCCTTGAAGAAATTATGCGTTGTTTTAGCATGCAAAAGCATAGTATTGTATTATTCTCCTTTGATGCTTTGTTTGGGTTGACTTGGCACATGCTCACACCATGTTATGACTATGACAAGTTACCATAGCCTCTATGATCATTTAGTCCTTGACTTGTAGTAACACTCTATGCTTTGATTAGTAATGTTTTGTCGCTCTGCATGATTATGGCCACTATTGCTCTCTTAGTTGGTTGCTCCCAGTCTTTTGCTAGCCTCCACTTGTATGAGTAAGCTATACTCATGCTTCCAACTCCCAAGAAACCAAGTTTTTCCAAAGTGTCCACTATAAACTCCTATGCATGGTGTGTTACACCATTCCAAGTATATTCTTGTTTTCACCTATCTTCCAATTAAAACTATTTTGTTATGTGAAAACTTAGTGATTAAAGCCCTCACAAAATTGATGGCACACTTTATATTCTTTGACCCTAATAAACTTGAACCATTGTGTCATCTATGTTGTATATGCTTGCACTTATACGTTGGAATTAGCAGAACCATGCTATCATGGGGAACATTTTTAACATTGCACTTGTACTTTTACTCAGTTGATATCATGCTCTTTTGTCTATGGATGTCACCTGTGTGAAATAAAGAGGGAACTTGTAAGGTCATGGAGTTTGTATTTTGTGTTAGAGAAACTGATACGTTGAAAACGCATCTATAGTTTTTGATGCTCCATGCTTGTTTTATATCATTTGGCTTATGTTTTGTCTACACTTTGAAGTGTTTTTATATATTTTCTGGAACTAACCTATTAACAAGTTGCCACAGTGCCAGTTGCCTGTTTTATTTTGTTTTTGGTTCCAGAAAGGCAGAAAATCAATATTCTCGGAATTGGACGGGACAAAAGCCAAAGGCATTATTTTCCCCGGAGCAACACGGAACCACGAAGCAGAGCCGGAGGGGGGGCCATAGGGTGGCCGCACCCCCTAGGCACAAGCAAGCCCTGGAGGTGCCCATAGGGGGTGTGGGCCCCCTAGCCCTCCACCGACCTTGCCTTCTTCGCCTATAATAAGCCTCCGACCCAAAAACCCTAAATAATCTGGTGACAATCCACAAAAACCTCCATAGCGCCGCCGCCACCGAAGGGGAGATTCGGGGGGACAGAAAGTCTCTGTTCTGGCACCCTGCCGGTACGGGGAAGTTCCCCCAGAGCCATCTCCATCTATCTCCACCACCATCTCCATCACCGTTGCTGATTCCCAAGATGAGGAGGGAGTAGTTCTCCTTCGAGGCTAAGGGCTCTACCGATAGCTATGTGTTCATCTCTCTCTATGCATGATCTTATGGTCATGAGCTTTGTAATCAAGTAGATCTACCTTGCTACTCAAGTGCTTTAATATATCTCTGATCTCCCCATGTGTGTGAAAGTGACAGCGTGCATGCCATGGTGGCACTTAGGCTTGAGTCTACATAAATTCTCTTTGTGCTTTAATAGATCTATGCTTTTCCCCACGTGTGTGAAAGTGATAGTGGGCATACCATGTGTGGCACTTTGGCTAGATTGAATATTTGTTATAATTTATATTTGGAGTTGGATGTCTATATGAAATTGTGGTGTTTGTTGGAACCATCTAGCACTCAAGGTGATAGTGTGGGGTTATCTAGATTAGGGAAGGCGGACTTTGAGGTGTGCTGTTATAGCCTACCATGGATTAGAGTGTCCAAACGGAGAGTAGTTAAGAGTAGTATCATGAAGAGAGGATATTTGTATGAGTGTTCACTAGTGAAAGTATGATCCCTAGGCCTTGTTTATAAGCATTGAAACACTGTTTTCTACTAGATATGTTGCATGTTTGCTTGCTTCCTTCTTGTTGCCTTTAGTCTTTACCTCATCGTCAAGCTATTTTCTGGCACTGTTACCACTTTATTTCACTATCTCTTCGCCGAACTAGTGCACCTATATTGGGTGTGTTGGGGACACAAGAGACTTCTTGTATCTTGATTGCAGGGTTGCTTGAGAGGGAATACCTTTGACCACTTCCTCCCTGAGTTCGATAAACCTTGGGTAATCCACTTAAGGAAAACTTGCTGCTGTTCTACAATCCTCTGCCCTTGGAGGCCCAACAACTGTCTACAAGAATAGAAGTGCGTAGACATCAAGATCTTTTCTGGAGCCGTTGCCAGGGAGGTAAGGTAAAAGGTACTCACATCCTCCGGTGTGAGTGCTCGAAGTTATTTCCTTTAGATTCTGTAATTTTGTCTTTTTGTTTCTTGTTTTCACTAGTTAGGCTTAATGGAAAACAACAACAAAATTAGAGAGCTTTTTAGTATTTTTCCTAAGTTAGAACTTGAGTGGTTTGAAAAGAAAATTAAAAAACCTATGGAACTTTCTTTGCATGCTAATAGCACTGTGATTAGCGTGAATTTTTTGAACACCATTGTTACTAATGGTATGGAAACGTCTAAGCTTGGGGAAGCTAGTTTTTATGAGAAGGATCTTTTTAGTTCCCCAGCTTTAGGGAAGAAAATTTACTCTTATGATACTTTATCTCCCATATGTGGTAATTCTAATGATACTTGTGATATTTTAAATCCACATACTGAAAGTGTCCCTTTTAAAATACCTATTGAAATTGTTGAACGTGTTATGAATAACTGCTATTTTGGAGATGGAACTGTCCATCCTAGTGATCATTTACTCTTTATACATGAATTATGCGAGTTGTTCAAGTGTGCAGGTATTTCAATGGACCAAGTTAAGAGGAAGCTATTCTGTTTCTCACTTAGGGACAAACCAAGGGAGTGGTATGAGCTACTAGACGATCCTCATCATTTGGAGTGGAAGGAACTTGAATCTCTCTTTTACTCTAAATTTTATCCTCCTCATGAAATTCATAAAGATAGGAATCATATTTATAATTTTCATTCTCATGAGGGAGAAAGTCATTAATTCTCAAATGTCCCATTCATGAGCTCCCTAGTAATATTGTTATTAATAATTTTTATGCAAGGCTTTCAGGACATTACAAGGACTATCTAGATACCTGTTCAGAGGGATCCTTCACAAGTAATGTTGGGGATATGCTATATGGGTATCCTCATAACATGTCTCTTATCCGGATAACCCGGGTGGCCCACAGTTGGTAGCATGGCCCATGGCCTGCTGGGCGGCCCAGTTAGATGGATCCAGAAGGGAGGCCCATGCCGGATAAAGGAAGGTTATGGTGGAGTCACCAGTGTACCCGGAGCCTTGGAGTACAAGAAACGCTAGACTAGTAATAGACGGTGTAGGACTCTGTAACCTGTCCGGCTAGGAATTTTCCCTGTAACCCTAGGACCTGACGACTATATAAGTCGGGCCTATGGGAGCCTTTAGGGCACAATCTCAGACGATAACTTAGACTCTCCAGTCACCTCGCACAGCGAACCAATCCCTGTAACTCGGCGTATTGCCATTATAGTGATTTATAGCAGGAGTAGGATTCCGCCACCGTCGAGGGATCTGAACCTGGGTAAGTTGTGTTACCTCGTACCCGTCAACCGTCCGCCTTCCCCCACGTCTCTAAACACGCACTATGAGGACCCCTCCATGGTGTACTCATCGGCAATACCACGACAGTTGGAGCCCACCGTGGGGCAAGAGGCGCTTCAGGCTCTTCAGCGGGCGAGGACCAAGATCTTCGCGGGAATTGGCGAAACCGTAGCCATCTGTCGCGTTCTCTTCTTCAGCAACGTTCCGATCATCCCTCCCGACGATTTCTGGATCCCGGCGAAGACAAACCCTATGTGGTGTTCGATTGTTCCTATTGGATATATCCACCTCTTCATCGGCGAAACCGACTCAGGCACTAGTTCCCTGGGAGTCGGAGGAGCATCAAGACCCGCACAGACCGCCTATGGGCAGGATACGCTCGCGGAAGGATCGATGTCGGATCTCTCTTCTAAGTTTGCCGGCAAAGATCAGAAAAATTCAAGGCCCAACCAAACCGCCCCTGTGGAGGATATAACGGTGGAAGGTCACTCCAAGTCCGCCGGCTTCATCCGTGCATCTGGACAACAGAGATCCAAATTCGTCGGCGTGGTTACCATCTTCGATCTGGCGCGTTGCGTTCAGAGAGAGGGCGAAAAACCCCGTGATTACCTTGCTAGGTGGCTTCGTATACGAGCCAATCTGGCCCACTACCCCAATGATGATGCTATGTATCACTTTGTGGAAGGACTGGACCAGGGAACGCTTCTCCGGCACTCTCTAAGGCGGCAGCAAGCTTCAGGATGCCTCAGCTTCGAAAGCATGGTGAACACCGTCAACAGCTACGCGGAGGCCGAGGGGGCAGCTCAGGCGGATCTTGCGCTCGTTGGCGGAGCGCCGTCACCTCAACAACCACCTCCAACGCCTCCGGCCGCCATCGCCTCAGTTGCACCACCACCTCCTCCAGTCATCTTCGCTGCTATTGCACCTCCACCCCCCTTCATCAAGGAAGTCCTGGCACCCTCCGACTCTGTGATTGACGCGCTATATGCCAACTTCAGTGCAGATTCATAGGAGATAGATTTCAGTCCAGAGGAACTAGACTCTACCATGCAGGAGATGGAGGAAGAGTACACACGCGACGAGCAAGCCAACAACGCTGTCACGTATCGAGAGGTGTTCGTCACCATTGGGACGGCGATGGATGAAGATCAACCCGGACGAGCTCCGCCTACAGCTCTGGACAAAGGGAAGGGACCACCTGTTGCTGCCGACAATGATCGCGCAAAGGTCATGCCCCTCCGCCTAACCCAGTGCAACAGCCGCAGGAACTCGGCACCGGTCCGAGCAACAACAACACCGCAAACTTGCCACCTCCAGCATCTACGTCTGCTGCTGCCCAAGTTACTCCAGCTGATAGAGTGATGTACGTCAATCTCCTCGTCGAGCCACTGACCGTAGCTCATATCCGGAACGTGACCCAACTTGACGAGAAGCGCCAACTGCTGGAGGAAGCGCAGACCATCGCGGAGCAAGGCGCTAAGCTAGATCGAGATCAGGTCAACGCGCAGAAATCCATAGAGAAAGCTAGAGCAATGGCGGCCGAGTACAAGACTCTGCTGCAGCAGGAGAAGGCCAAGAAAGCTCTGTCTCGCGTCATCAACGATCCTGGTGTACGGCAAAACCTAGGATGGGCTCCCCCGAAGCCGGGAAAAGCCAAGCCATACATTGACAGTGATGGAAGGAAGGTGATGCCCACTCCTCTCCTCAACCTGTCCATCGCCAAGACCCTTCTGGAGCAGGATAGATCGCCCGAGGTGGTGGACAAGGTCTATGACCTAGTGTCCAAGGTGGTAAAGCAGCAGGAAAAGGCCACCTCTCAGAGGCTTGAGTCTAACCCAGCGCTTTGCCAGTCTAGCCAGTATAAGCCGCCAAGGGACGGATCTCCTCTTGATGTCAGCACCCAGACGGGTTCATCAGAACGAAGACGGAGGGATGCGTGCAATAGGAAGGATGCTATCCCCATATCCTCCGACCACGGAGAAAAGGCCCAACCTCGTCACCCATCGCCACCGCCCCGCTCCCCCCCGACATCGCGAAGACCCCAAGGCTCACCATCATACGGATATGCCCCCGCCAAGGCAGAGCGTCATCGTCATCCGCGACAACGCGGAGCAGACCCTTCATGACGGAGAGCGCAACCGGGGACACAAGAGCAGGTCGCACCATGACCCTCCACGTCCGACAAGCAATCACGACAAGCGTGAGGCGTCGCAGGAGGGTATTAGCAAGAAGGCTAACCCACCGCCAGCTCCGCCTCCATCGCCACCTAGCAGTCACCATGGCGGAGGTGGCCCGCGTCATTCACGCAACCCATCCCCTGTTGACAAGAAGAAAAGAAACCCAGAGCCATACGATGCACGTTCGCGGATCGATAAGATCCACGAGGCCCGGAAAGGACCATACCTGGGACCACGTTGCTTTGGACCTGCGATACGGTCCACAACTTACCCCAAAGGTTTCTGGATTGACAAGGCCATCAATCCCTATGACGGCACCGCTAAGACAGCTACATGGTTGCAGGATTACGGCAACGCGGTAGAAATTGCCGGGGGTAACCCCAACATTGCCGTCAAGTACCTCCCATTGATGTTGGCGGGTACAGCCCGTCAATGGATTGATGACTTGCCGGAGAAATCCATCTGCAATTGGTTGGACATGCATGAAGCGTTCACCAAGAATTTCGAGGGTACGTACAAATTGAAGGGTTCCGCAGCATAGTAAATCAAAATTTTTCTACGGATGCGAACGGGAAAGCCAAGATCTAATCTAGGAGATGCAAACAACGAGATATATTAGATGAGATCTTCATACCCTTGAAGATTCACACAGCGGAACGTTCGTCAGAACGTGGGTGATGTAGTCGTACTCGCTTCTCCTCCTCGCGATCCGATCTAGCACCGCAAGTGGCGATGCCTCCGAGAGATGCACACGTGCAGCACCTCGACGTCTCCTCCTTCCTCGGTCCAGCAAGTATGGTGGAGAGACGGCGCGGTGCAAGTGGTGGAGAGTTTCTGCAGCAGGGCTTCGCCTACACGCAGTCGGGAGGGAGAGAGAGGAGGGCAGCAGGGCGGCTATGCTTGAGGGGAAGGTGTGGGGGGGGGGTGGTGCGCCCCAGCCCTCTATGTATAGAGGGGTGGGCGCCAGCCCTAGCCCCTCCCCCAAGCCTAGGCCGGCGGCCAAAGGAGGGAGGAGTGGGGGGCAAGTTTCCCCCCTCCTTCTAGAAGCTTCAATTAGGGTTTTCCCCTTGTTTGGCCGGTTGGGCCCTATGGGGCCTTGTGCCCCTGGCCCAATGCGTCCAGGGCACTCACTCATAGGCCCATGCCCCCTCCCGGCAGGTGGGGCCACGTTGGTCCCCCTCCGGAAGGTTCTAGAAGCTTCCGGTACAATACCGATTAACCCGAAACAATTCCGAACTCCAAAAACTGCATTGCCTTATATGAATCTCATTCTCCGGACCACTCCGGAACCTCTCGTGATGTCCCGGATCCCATCCGAGACTCCGAACAAAAACTCATAAACCAATTATCCAATCTATCCTAGCGTCGAGACACATTAAGTGTGTGACCCTTCGGGTTCGAGAACTTGCAAACATGATCTTCTATCAATAATCAATAGCGGGGTCTGGAAACCCATATTGACTCTCACACATTCATCGATGATCATATAGGATGAACCACGATGCCAGGATTCAATCAATCCCATATATATATTCCCTTCGTCTCGCGATATTTTACTTGCCTGAGATTTGATCGTCGGTACCGTCATACCTAGTTCAATCTCGTTCACAGCAAGTACTTTACTCGTTCCATAATCCGATATCACTTTGTGATTAACTCCTTAAACACATGCTTGCAAGCGGTGTTGATATCGATTACCGAGTGGGCCCGAAGTATATCTCTCCAACTTCGGAGGGACAAATCCCATCTCGATACATACAACCCAACAGGTACTTTCCGATCACCTGAGAGACACCTTTATGATCACCCTCTCATAGGATGATGTTTGATGACCTCAAAGCTTTCTTCCGATGCCAGGGAGTTGTATTATCTCATGGTCTAAGGAATACAATATTTGACATAAGAAAAGCTTCACAAAGATGAACACGATGACATGATCTAATTGCTCCGCTTATTTTGGGTCTGTCCACCATATCATTCTCCCAATGATATGATCTCATTATTAATTGACAACTCATGTCTATGGTTAGGAAACCTTAACCATCATTAATCAATGAGCTAGTCCATAGAGGCGTACTAGGGACACGGTGTTGTTCACAAACCACACAAGTATTAAAGTTTCCGCTTAATACAATTCTAGCATGGAATATAAACATCATCATGAATAAGAATTATAATAATAACATCTTTATTATTGCCTCTAGGGCATAATTCCAACAGTCTCCCACTTGCACAAGAGTCAATAATCTAGTTTACATTTGGCAACAATCTCACACCCATGGCACTAAGGTGCTGATCATGTTTTACACATGGAAGAGGTTTAGTCAATGGATCTGCGACATTCAGATCTGTATGTACTTTGCTAATCTTCAGATCTCCATCTGCTATATAATCTCGGATTATATGAAACTTGCGGTTGATATGCTTGGTCTTTGGATGATATCTTGGTTCCTTAGCGAGTGCTATGGCGCCCGGTGTTGTCACACAATATCTCCAAAGGTCCAATGCACTTGAACCACGCCAAGCTCAAAGGATGAAGTTCTGATCCAAACTCCTTCACTTGACGCTTCGCAGCAGCCATGTATTCTGCTTTCATCAGATCCCGCGATCACGCTTTGCTTGCAGCTTCTCCACTCACAGCTCCTCCATTCAAAATATAAATGTATCACATTCGAGATTTAGAATCATCCTTGTCGGTGTCGAAACTAGCGCCGACGTAACCTTTACGACGAGTCGCTCATCACCCCCATAGACTAAGAACATTTCTTTAGTCCTATTTAGGTACTTTAGGATGTTCTTCACGGCTGTCCAAAGGTTCCACTCCGGATCACTTTGATATCTCGATCACAAACTAAGAGCATTGGACACATCCGTCTAGTACACAAGATGGCATACATGATAGAACCTATGGCCGAGGCATAAGGCACTTTGCTCATAGCTTCTCTATCATTTACCATAGCTGGACACTGAGCCTTGCTCAATATCTTACCTGACAACATAGGCACTGAACCTTTCTTTGCCTTATCCATTCTGAACCTTTTCAGAACTTTGTCTAGGTATGTACTCTGGCTTAAAGCTATCAGGCGTCTTTGTCTATCTCTATAGATTTTGATGCCCAATATATAAGCAGCTTCACCTCGGTCTTTCATTGAAAAACACTTGTTCAAATAAATCTTCACATCGTTAATCATGTTAATGTCATTTCCAATAATCAATATGTCATCCACATATAGTACCAGAAATATCACCGAGCTCCCACTCACTTTCTTGTAGATACAAGCTTCATAGCAATTTGGAACAAATCCGAAGCTCTTGATCACTTGATTAAAATGAAGGTTCCAACTCCGAGATGCTTGCTTTAGTCCATAAATGGAACGCTGAAGTTTGCATACTTTATCAGCATCCTTAGGATCGACAAAACCTTCGGGTTGCATCATATACAACTCTTCATCAATGTTGCCATTGAGGAACGCAGTCTTGACATCCATCTGCCATATTTCATAATCATGAAACGCAGCAGTTGCTAATAAAATCTGAATGGACTTAAACATCACTACGGGAGAGAAAGTCTCATCGTAGTCAACACCTTGAACTTGCCGAAAACCTTTTGCGACAAGTCGTGCTTTATAGACGGTAACATTACCATTCGCGTCCGTTTTCTTCTGGAAGATCCATTTGCACTCAACGGCCTTTCGGTCGCTAGGAGGGTCTACCAAAGTCCATACTTGGTTTTCACTCATGGATCCCAATTCGGATTTCATGGCCTCTAGCCATTTCTCAGAGTTTGGTCTCATCATTGCTTCCTCATAGTTCGCAGGTTCACTTTGTCTACTAACAAGACAGTTAAGACAGGGTTGCCGTACCACTCAGGAGGGGCACGCGACCTTGTCGACCTACGACGTTCAGTAGTATCATCGTCCGAAGCTTCATGATCCTTGTCATTAGCTTCCTCTATTGTTGGTGCAGGCGGCACTGGAACAATTTCAGGTGCTGCGCTACTCTCCAATTCAAGAGAAGGTTCAACAACCTCTTCTAGCTCTACTTTCCTCCCACTCACTTCTTTCGAGAGAAACTCCTTCTCAAGAAAGGAACCGTTCTTCGCGGCAAACACTTTGCCTTCGGTTCTGTGATAGAAGGTATACCCAATAGTTTCCTTAGGGTATCCTATGAAGACACATTTCTCCGCTTTGGGTTCGAGATTTTCCGGCATCAACTTCTTGACGTAAGCTTCGCATCCCCAAACTTTAAGAAACGACAACTTAGGTTTAGCACCAAACCACAGTTCATACGGTGTCGTCTCAACGGATTTAGATGGTGCCCTATTTAAAGTGAATGCAGCAGTTTCTAATGCATAACCCCAAAATGATAACGGCAAATCAGTAAGAGACATCATAGATCGGACCATATCTAATAGGGTTCGATTCCAGCGTTCATGCACACCATTGCGCTGTGGTGTTCCGGGTGGCGTGAGTTGTGAAACGATTCCGCTTGCTTTAAGATGCGTGAGAAAATCATAACTCAAATATTCACCTCCACTATCAGATCGTAGAAACTTAATCTTTCTGTTACGATGGTTCTCTACTTCATTCTGAAATTCCTTGAACTTTTCAAATGTTTCAGATTTATGTTTCATTAAATAGATATACCCATATCTACTTAAGTCATCGGTAAAAGTGAGAAAATAGCGATATCCACCGCGCGTCGAAACACTCATCGGTCCGCATACATCGGTATGTATGATTTCCAACAAGTCCGTTGCTCGCTCCATCATACGTAGAACGGGTTTTGATCATCTTGCCCATAAGGCATGGTTCGCATGTGTCAAATGATTCAAAATCAAGAGACTCCAAAAGTCCATCAGAATGGAGTTTCTTCATGCGCTTTACTCCAATATGACCTAGACGACAGTGCCACAAATAAGTAGTATTATCACTATCTACTTTGCATCTCTTAGCCGCAATGTTATGGATGTGTGTTTCATCCCTTTCGAGATTTAGAAGAAATAAACCATTCACAATAGGTGCATGACCATAAAAGATGTTACTCATATAAATAGGACAACCATTATTCTCCGATTTAAATGAATAACCGTCTTGCAATAAACAAGATCTAGAAATAATGTTCATGCTCAACGCAGGCACATAATAACATTTATTGAGGTTTAAAACTAATCCTGAAGGTAAAACTAAGGAGAGCTTGCCGACGGCCATCACATCAACTCTTGATCCGTTGCCAACGCGCATCGTCACCTCATCCCTCGCAAGCCGCCGTCTATTCCGTAGCTCCTGTTTCGAGTTACAAATATTAGCAACTGAACCAGTATCAAATACCCAGGCAATACAACAAGGGCTAGTAAGGAAAACATCAATAACATGTATATCAAATATACCTTTGATGGTGCCAGCCTTCTTGTCCGCTAAGTACTTTGGACAGTTGCGCTTCCAGTGACCCTTGTCCTTGCAATAGAAGCACTCAGTGTCCGGCTTAGGACCAGACTTGAGTTTCTTCTCAGCAGGGACAACGCGCTTGCCGCCGCCTTTCTTGAAGGGCTTCTTTGCACCCTTACCTTTCTTGAAGGTGGGGGGCTTGTTAACCATCAACACATGATTATCCTTTTTGATGTCCACCTCTGCAGCCTTCAGCTTTGCGAAGAGCTCGGTGATCGTATCAGTGGAACCAATCTGATTGTGAGTCACTACAAAACTTTTGTAGCTGGGAGGGAGTGATTGCAGAATCCTGTCAATCTTGAGCTCCTCTAGAATCTTGCAGTCTAGTTTCTCAAGGCGTTGAGTGTAGCCCGACATCTTAATGGCGTGCTCACTAACGGAACTCCCTTCCTCCATCTTGCAGTTAAAGAACTTCTCAGAGATCTCATATCTCTCAGAACGGGCTTGAGTCTGAAACATGGTTTTCAGCTCCTCGAGAATCTCAAAGGGCCCGGGATAGTCTTCAAAATGATTTTGAAGGTCCGATTCCATAGCAAACAAAATGGTGCTCTTAATCACACCATAATCATCTTTGCGCGACTGATAGACAGCTTTCTCATGAGCCGGCGCATCTACAGCAGGGGCGTCACCTAGCGCATTCTCAAGGACATAGTCCTTTTGACCGCCAGAGAGAATGATTCTCAGATTGCGGAACCAATTGGTGAAGTTAGACCCATTGTTTCTAAGCTTTTCCTTCTCAGCAAAAACGTTGAAGTTGAAGTTGGACTTAGCCATTTGATCTACAATATTTGCAAGTACAAATTAGACTATGTTCATGATAACTAGTTCAACTTTTAATCAAATTACTAGATGAACTCCCACTAAATTCAACATCCCTCAATTTGTTTAGTGAACATGATCCAAATTCACGACACCTAATCCGATCTTCACGAGAAGAGATGTGGTTTCAATGGTGGACAACGAAGTGTCGATCATATCATTCATATGACTCATGCTTAACCTTTCGGTTCATGTGTTCCGAGGCCATGTCTGTACATGCTAGGCCCGTCAAGTTAAACCCAAGTATTTCCACGTGTGCAAAACTGGCTTGCACCCGTTGTATGTGAATGTAGAGTCTATAGCACCCGATCATCACGTGATGCTTGGACACGACGAACTTTCGCAACGGTGCATACATGGGGAGAACATAGTTTTATCTTGATCTTTAAGTGAGGAATCATCTTATAATGCTACCGTCGCGATCTAAGCATAATAAGATACATAAAAGGATAAACATCACATGCATATAACTTTATGTGACATGGTATAGACAATCTTCGCGCAATGATCTCCATCTTGTGCGTGCCGGCATGATCTCCATCACTCCACCATGATTGCCTCCACCACGAATAGCAACTACAACTATTGCTAACTACTTAGCGATAAAGTGAAACTATTACATGGCGTATAAGAAGTTGACACACAGGTCATACGCAATTATAAAGACAACCATATGGCTCCTGCCGGTTGTGTACTCATCGACATGCAAGTCGTGAAACATTACAAAACATGATCATCGCATACAATATACACATCACATCTTGGGCCATACCATATCACAGAAAACACTCCCTGCAAAAACAAGTTAGACGCCTCTACTTTGTTGTTGCATGTTTTACGTGGCTTATGGGAGTAGCAAGCTAAGAACAATTCTTACCTACGGAAAGCCACAACGGTGATATTATGGTTGCCAAACTCCGGTGTAAATACCATGACAACTATAGTGAGAGAAACTGGCATCCACCAGCCGCATGTGTGGAACAAGCCACACGTCAAGTGCGAACCGCTTCAATCTCACTATCCCGCGTCATAAGAAGAACACAAACAAGAGGCTTGCAACAGAAAACATCAATGCCCACAACAACCATGTTGCGTTCTACTCGTGAAACACATCTACGCATAGATCTAGCTCTGATACCACTGAAGGGTTCTGCAGCATAGTAAATCAAAAAAATTCTACGGATGCGAACGGGAAAGCCAAGATCTAATCTAGGAGATGCAAACAACGAGAGAGATTAGATGAGATCTTCATACCCTTGAAGATTCGCACGTGAACGCTAAATCGAACGTGGGTGATGTAGTCGTACTCGCTTCTCCTCCTCGCGATCCGATCCGATCTAGCACCGCAAGTGGCAATGCCTCCGAGAGATGCACACGTGCAGCACCTCGACGTATCCTCCTTCCTCGGTCCAGCAAGTATGGTGGAGATACGGATTGGATGTACAACGTGACGGCGCGGTGCAAGTGGTGGAGAGTTTCTGCAGCAGGGCTTCGCCTACACGCAATCGAGAGGGAGAGAGAGAGGAGGGCAGTAGGGCGGCTAGGCTTGAGGGGAAGGTGTGGGGGGTGGTGCGCCCCAGCCCTCTATATATAGAGGGGTGGGCGCCAGCCCTAGCCCCTCCCCCAAGCCTAGGCCGGCGGCCAAAGGAGGGAGGAGTGGGGGGCAAGTTTCCCCCCTCCTTCTAGAAGCTCCAATTAGGGTTTTCCCCTTGTTTGGCCGGCTGGGCCCTATGGGGCCTTGTGCCCCTGGCCCAATGCGGCCAGGGCACTCCCTCATAGGCCCATGCCCCCTCCCGGCAGGTGGGGCCACGTTGGTCCCCCTCCGGAAGGTTCTAGAAGCTTCCGGTACAATACCGATTAACCCGAAACAATTCCGAACTCCAAAAACTGCATTGCCTTATATGAATCTTATTCTCCGGACCACTCCGGAACCTATCGTGATGTCCCGGATCCCATCCGAGACTCCGAACAAAAACTCATAAACCAATTATCCAATCTATCCTAGCGTCGAGAAACGTTAAGTGTGTGACCCTTCGGGTTCGAGAACATGCAGACATGATCTTCTATCAATAATCAATAGCGGGGTCTGGAAACCCATATTGACTCCCACACATTCATCGATGATCATATCGGATGAACCACGATGCCAGGATTCAATCAATCCCATATATATTCCCTTCGTCTCGCGATATTTTACTTGCCCGAGATTTGATCGTCGGTACCGTCATACCTAGTTCAATCTCGTTCACAACAAGTACTTTACTCGTTCCGTAATCCGATATTACTTTGTGATTAACTCCTTAACCACATGCTTGCAAGCGGTGTTGATATCGATTACCGAGTGGGCCCGAAGTATATCTCTCCAACTTGGGAGGGACAAATCCCATCTCGATACATACAACCCAACAGGTACTTTCCGATCACCTGAGAGACACCTTTATGATCACCCTCTCATAGGATGACGTTTGATGACCTCAAAGCTTTCTTCCGATGCCAGGGAGTTGTATTATCTCATGGTCTAAGGAATACAATATTTGACATAAGAAAAGCTTCGCAAAGATGAACACGATGACACGATCTAATTGCTCCGCTTAGTTTGGGTCTGTCCACCATATCATTCTCCCAATGATATGATCTCATTATTAATTGACAACTCATGTCTATGGTTAGGAAACCTTAACCATCATTATTCAATGAGCTAGTCCATATAGGCGTACTAGGGACACGGTGTTGTTCACAAACCACACAAGTATTAAAGTTTCCGCTTAATATAATTCTAGCATGGAATATAAACATTATCATGAATAAGAATTATAATAATAACATCTTTATTATTGCCTCTAGGGCATAATTCCAACACAAATGTCCCTGCACTATTGGCGATCTACAGCGGTGCGTGCAAGAGAAAGACGAGACATCTCACGCCTACCTCTCCCGCTGGCTGGATATGAAAAATTCCTGCGCAGGAGTGCACGCTCAGACCGCCATGGCCGCCTTCATCGATGGGTTGGAAAGGGACACGTTGCTCCGACATAAGCTAAAGCGCTTGGAGGACAATCACCAGCTTGACTTGAACCAGATGATTCAGTTGGCTAGTGAGTTCGCAGCTGCCGACGACAATGCTCACGGCTCTCTCCCGGCAACGGCCGTTCCAACTCAAGCTCGGAGGAACATCAGCACAAAGCGGAAAACCGCTCCATAAGAAAAGCAAACTCCCGCCATGGTCGCTATGACCTTCGCAGGACGAGGTGATGGCGGACAACGTGGCCGAGGACAGG
The DNA here is from genome assembly GCA_030063025.1 of Avena longiglumis. Taxonomy (NCBI): domain Eukaryota; kingdom Viridiplantae; phylum Streptophyta; class Magnoliopsida; order Poales; family Poaceae; genus Avena; species Avena longiglumis. Next base: position 424,193,126 of record CP125974.1, on the reverse strand, counting down.
GAGCTGGTCGTGGGCAGCAACGAGGAAGTGAAACTACCTCGGCAGTGTTTCGCGTTCCCCAAACCTACAAAGAGTACCGCGATATGCTGTGCCTTGTACACCTCGATGTCAACGGCAAAGCCACCCATACCAATCGACACTGCAAGTTCGTCAACGACCTCAAGGAGGACCCGGATTCCGGTTCCGGCTACAAGCAAAGTCGGGAGAAAAGACCGCGAGGCAAGGGCAACGGGAATAAGAAGGAGGAGGAGTCCAAGGATTCAAGTGACATGGACGAGGATGTTGACCCCAAGCATGCCTCTAAGAGCAACGGCAAAGGCAAGAACCCCTTCGATAAGAAGGCGGCAGTTTTCCACACTTTCCTGGGCACCCCCACCGTCCGACAAAAGAAGACTTCTATGAGGATACTGATGGCTACTCTACCCCCAGTTCCCCAGTTCCGGCGCTGGTCGGGGGTTCCAATTACTTGGGACATGAAGGATAACGCAGACCTTATCCCTACGGAGAACCAATACGCCATGGTCATCAACCCTTTGATTGACGGCAATGAGTTCACCAAATGTATGGTGGATAGTGGAAGCAACATCAACATCATGTACCTGGATACACTGCACAAGATGAACTTGACAGAGGCTAACCTAAGGCGGACCAACACCATCTTCCACGGCGTAGTTCCTGGTCGGGAGGCTCGGTCCCTTGGGTGCATCACACTTTAGGTAGCCTTTGGTGATGTTAATAATTACCGCCAAGAGCGCATGACCTTTGAGGTGGTCCCCTTCAAGAGCGTGTACCACGTCATATTCGTCCGCGACATATTCCACACCTTCATGGCCAAGCCATGCTTCGTCTACACCAAACTCAAGATACCCGGACCAAAAGGTGTCATCACCATATCCGTAAGCTTTGCCAAAGCTAGGGACTACGAGATTAGTGAAGCAATGTACGCGGAAGTTGTCCTCTACAGCGAAGAATTCAAAGGGATCCAGAGCAAGGTCGATGCCTCGGTGATGCCCGCGTTGAAGAAACAAATTTCCGACTCCGCTCCAGCATTCAAGGCCGCCATCGAGATCAAGCCGGTGGAACTTGTTGTAGGCGATGCCTCCAAGACCACCGCCATTGGTACGAACCTAGATCCCAAATAGGGAAGCGTGCTCGTCGAGTTCCTCCATGAGAACAGAGACATCTTTGCCCGGCAACCTGCCGACATGAAAGGTGTACCTAGGGAACTTGCCGAGCACAACTTAAACATTGATCCAAAATGCAAACCAGTGAAGCAACCTCTACGATTCTTTGGAGATGAGAAGAGACGCGCCATAGGCAAAGAGATAGCTAGGTTACTCAAGGCTAGTTTTATCTGAGAAGTCCTTCACACCCAATGGGTGGTCAATCCTGTACTTGTCCCCAAAAAGGGAACCAAAGAATTAAGAATGTGCGTTGATTACACCGACTTGAACAAAGCATGCCCCAAAGATCCGTTTGCTTTGCCTCGCATTGACCAAGTCATTGACTCGACGGCTGGCTCGGAACTTTTGTGTTTTCTCGATGCATACTCAGGATACCACCAGATCAAGATGAGGAAGTCGGACCAATTGGACACTTCGTTCACTACTCCCTACGACACGTTTTGCTATGTTACGATGCCCTTTGGGCTGAAAAACGTAGGTACTATGTACCAGCGGACAATGCAACGTTGCTAACACGATCAAATTGGTCAGAACGTTCACGCCTATGTGGACGATATAGCGGTGATGTCTAAAAAGTCAAATGACTTAATCTCTGACTTAAAAGAAACCTTTGTTAATATCCGGAAATACAACATGATGCTTAACCCTAAGAAGTGCGTATTCGGGGTTCCAGCCGGCAAAGAGGTGTGATTCCATAGACCCCCCACTCTACAAAGTTGTAAACGTCCCAAAGGGTAGAACCCCCCCCCCCCCCCGTGCGTATTAGAGGAGGGCGCGCGAGGTTAGCCCACAGACGAGTCCAAAAGAAATCACCCTAAACCACGTACGTGGTGTTATAATGTCAGCGAACACGTGCAAGTGTTATATCTGAGTTGGACACTTACGTTTCCATGTCACATGCATAGAATACCTGATTACTAACACGCTTCGGGCCTGTACTGGCATTGGTGGGTAGTGCGTACGCGGTCTAACTTTATGAATCTCGATCGTGCACCCACGCCCGAAGAGGTATCGGTCGATCCGAGCCATCGATCTAATTTGTCTCCTTCTTTTCGTTCCTTGGGGGGTCTATTGAATCAGAAGTCGCCAGCAAATTCTTGGGATTCATTATTTCCCAGCGTGGAATCGAGGTCAACCCGGAGAAAATCAAGACAATCTTAAACATAAACCGTATGATGTGCCTAAAGGACATTCAATGACTAACATGTCGTGTTGCAGCAGTTAGTCGGTTTGTCAATCGACTTGGAGAGAAGGCTCTGCCGCTGTACAAGTTGCTGAAGAAGGCGGACAAATTCACGTGGACGGACGAAGAAGATGCGACATTGAAGCAGCTCAAGGAAATTCTTTCCTTAGCTCCCATCCTTGCAGCACCCGAGCCTGGAGAACCCATGTTAATTTACATGGCGGCAACCAACCGGTTAATCAACATCGTCGTCGTGGTAGAGCGGAAGGAACCAGGCTATGAGCACGGAGTTCAACGACCAGTTTACTATGTAAGCGAGGTCTTTACGGAGTCCAAGCAGCGTTGCCCGCACTACCAGAAGATAGCTTATGGAGTATTCCTCGCTTCTCGGAAGCTGAGGCATTACTTTTAGGAGCACCCAATCACAGTGGTGAGCAAGACTCCACTGTCCGATATTATCAACAACAGCGACGCTACGGGAAGGGTCGCGAAGTGGGGCATTTAACTTGCCGCCTTCGAGATCAGCTACAAGAGACGCGACACTATCAAGTCACAAGCCTTGGCGGATTTTATGGCAGATTGGATGGAGATGCCAGATGCTACCCCATTACCGGAACCAGAATACTGGTTGATGCACTTTGACAGATCAAAGCTGCTCAATTTCGGGCTGGTGTATCGCTACTGATCCTGGCGGGGACAAGCTACACTACGTTCTGCAGATCCACTTCGAGGCTACGAACAACATGGCGGAGTATGAAGCACTCATTCACGGATTACGCGTAGCCAATGATATTGGCATCAAGCGCATAGTTTGCTGTGGAGATTCCGACTTGGTTGCCCAGCAGGTGGCTGGCACCTGGAATGCGCGGAACCCTATGGTGGCGGCATATCGAGACGAAGTGGACGAGATAGCCAAGAGCTTCTTGGGATACGAGTTCAGGTATGTACCTAGGGAGCAAAACGAGGCGGCTGATCTGCTGTCTAAGCTTGGATCAGGGCGCAAACGAATTCCGCCAGGAGTTTTCCTAGAGCATCTACGGACACCATCCGTGAAGGGAGCAGACATCGACAACCCGGATAGAGTTGACTCTTTTGTCCACATGGTGGCAAAGGTCCCTCCGGCTTGGACAAAACCGTTCATAGAATATCTCGAACACGGAACTTTGCCCGACCACGAGGTCGAAAGACGGCAAATAGTATGTCGAGCAAAGGGTTATACCATAATCAACGGATAACTCTACAAAATAAGCACTACTGGTGTATGCCTTAAGTGTGTTTGCCAGCAAGAAGGTATTGAAATCCTACATGAAATCCATCTTGGAGATTGCGGGCATCATGCCGGTCCTCGATCGTTAGTCACGAAAGACTTCCGGCAAGGACTCTACTGGCTGACCGCGAAGGCAGACGCCGACAAGCTGGTTGAGACATGCATGGGATGCCAGTATTATGCCCGACAACCACATGTTCCTGCTAAATAATTGCGAACAATACCAATAACTTGGTGTTAGACCCCTCCTCTATAAAGGATAGGATCCCTGTGATTGCAATGCTAGTCCCTGGATCAACGCTAGCATCCACAGTTTAAGATGAAGTACACAGATACAAAGGTCGTTTATTACATTCATTCCAGAGATAAAACATAGTCTTTTACAACTCAGGCCATAGGCCTAATACAAGAGTTTTAGGAATAACTAAATAAACACAAGTCTTCATCTTCATGTGCCACAGGAAGCATGTTGAGTGTAGACTCATGACTCCTAATCATCATCGGAGTAACCTGCAACATCACAAGTTACAGCCACAGAGGGTCAATACTTTGGAATAGTATTGGCAAGTGATACCTTAGTATATTTTAAGTGGACTACAATACTATATGCATTTTGGCTAGTGTAGCTTGGCTTGCTTTGCTTAAAAATAAGTTTTTCCTATTAGTTGAAATCATTAAGTTTTTCTTTGTCAAAACTTTCCCACGGAATCCATCAATAGACATTGAGGTCCTTCACCCTTGTTCACCCACAAATTTTTACTTAGAAGTTGGAGTGATGAGATTCTTGTGGCTTCCATGTCTTGATGCTCAAAAATGCCCATTTCCTTGGACAAGGCTAAGTACTTAGATTTTTCCATCTGCAGAGGTTGTGCACTTTTCCCACCAGACTTGGTTTCCCAAGACAGGACCTTTCAGAAGCCTTTCCTTAGTCAAATGGACGCGCTCCATCCTATCATCCCATCTACCACCAACTGTCCACATGACTAAGTTCTAGCTACCTATATGATCAAGGCAGAGCCCATATTACCAAGTGGTTGCACTGTAAGCTTTCTCAACACTTGGCCTCCAAATCCCTTTGTGCCTGGGTGTCATTCCACAAGTGAGATACACAACCCAAGTCCATGGCCTTGTGTAACCACTCAACATAACCCAATCTTCCCATTCCACCCAGGAGGTTCATTTGTCTTAGTTGTTTTATTAAGAAAATATAAGTCTCTTGACTTAGAATATTTTTATCATATAGTATATAGATGTTCACCACCCTTGTTTGCTATAAGCTAGGCTAGGCAAAATATGGTAACTTAACTTAGGAAAACTTCCCTAGCAATTCTACTATTTCACTCTACTTAGGATTTCCCAACTTAGCACTAAACAAAATATCATGCAATACTATAGCAAAAATAACTAATGCTAGCATAAAACTTAGGATAGGAATATTCATGAAAATATCACTTGCCTTGGTAGTGTGGAGTAGCACTCTTCACAATCACAATCACTAGAAAAATCTACACAAGAAATCAAAGCATACAATTACACACAATTAAACACAACCAAAAATAATATGAATGCATGCATGCAAGAATTTACCAAGTGTTAAATTTTGAAAATTCTACTAAGTGTGTTCATGGGTACAGAAACATAACATGTCACAAGTTTGCCCAATAAACTTATTTGGCCATAATACAATTTTATAAAGATAATTCTATATCCAAAATAGCCCTAAACTTGTTCCACAAATAAAACCATTTTAACTGTTACTATATGCTAAACAAATTGGATATTCAGAAAGGCCTTGTTTCACTGAATCCAACGGTATAAAGTTTGCAAAAATCTAACGTGGCATTTGAAAGTTATGAGAATTTGAAGTTTGAATCTAAATCAGGTTTTAAATTCTGTTTTTAATCTAAACCTTGCCACGCGTCGTGTTTTCATTCGCCCGTACCGCTTCGCATCGGATCGAGAACTACATCCGTAGGATTTAAATGAAATCTGGCGGCTCAGATCGCGTACCGCTTCAGAGTAAGTGATTCTATCCTAGCGCTACGATAAGGATCCGACGGCTGCTATCGTACTGACTAGGATCTGGCGGCGGAGCGGCTACGGCGGAGCTGTCAGTCGTTGACGGAGGCGGCGCTACAGGGGTAAGGGAGAACGAGGAGTAGCTCACCGTGCTCAGAAGATCTTGGCGAGGCTCGACGTACTCGTGGTTGGTCAGGGGGCGCTCGGGCACGGCTGTGATTGCTCACCGGAGTTCGTGGCGGCGTCGGGTGCGTCAGGTGGTCGTCGTGGATGCCGCTGTGAACCACCTCAAAGCAAAAGAGCGACACGATTAGGTTCACAGGGTCAAGGGAAAGTTGTGTGCATGAACGGGGAGGCGAGGGGTGGTCTGTACCTACCGGAAAAATTCGCCGGAGTTCACGAATGCGTCAGCCACGGTCAGTCGTCGACGTTGGCGAGGTTCCTCGTCGCGCTAAGCCAAAACAGGGGTACTGTCAGATGCGCAAGATGATGAGGATTCTAGGCGTATCAGTCAGAGGGCAAGGGGCGGTGGCTACTTACGGAGGGAGGTTGCCGGAGTTCTTGCAGGAGACGGTGGCGGCCGATCGTGGCGTTGCGAAGCTAGGGTCATGCGAAGGCAAACGGAGAGTGTCGAAGATGCTCGAGGTTCCGAACAAGATAGTGTGAATGAGAGACCGAGGGAACTCGAGGCTCACCGAATTCGCGGCGATCGTCGGAGACGGCGGGTTCAGAGAGAAATGCGCAGACTGGGGGCGCCGGTGCTTGAGGTTTTGGGGAAAAGAGAGAGGGGACAGAGGGGGTTTATATAGCCTGGCTAAGCGCGAGAATTACTCGGCCATTGATTCGAATTGATGCCGCGATTATCACTCAGGAAACGGCAGCGTTGATTGGGGACGAACAGGTCGTGCGGGTGGAGACGATGCTGGGGTGGAGATGGCCCGCTTGTCAGCGAAACGCGCATAGTGCTGGTGGGGTCAGGTTGTCGGCGACTGTTTGCGTGTGCTCGTGCGTGTGAGAAGAAAAGAAGATTCCCGGGTGGGCTTACTGGGCTCGTTCTTCTGCTGGGCCAGATTCTGGCCGCGTGGCCTTTTTCTTTTGAAGTACTCTTTTCTTTTTCTAAATTCATTTTCTGGTATGAATTTTAATATGAATTCAAATCCTTTTGAACTCAAACTGCCTTGGGACTTTTGCAGGGTTTTTGTGAATTCAAAATAGTCATAAAACTAAGTGGTTACTTTGCAAGTCTTGGTCCAGCTTGGTTTCTAAAATAATTAGGGATTTGTTCCTGTTTGCAAGTAATTGAAAGGGATTTTGAACACTACTTCTAAATTTGAAATCTTGGGGGTTAAAAGTTTCACCTAAACTTTCCATCAATGGAGGCAAGCAAACAAGTATTTAAACATTCAAATTTCAAAGGGTGATGTTTATTTGGGACAAATTGACCACATGAAATCATAGCTCATATTCTATCACTAAGTGATTTTTGAGAAAACTCTAAATGAATGAATGATGCAAAGTGATATGAATGAGTTTTGAAACTATGATTTTTGGGATGTTACAAATCTAACCCCCTTAAGATGAATCTCGCCCTCGAGATTCGGGTTGGCTAGCAAATAGGTGAGGGTGGTCTTTCCGAAGATCATCTTCTCTTTCCCATGTTGCTTCTTCTTCGGCGTGATGGTTCCATTGCACTTTACAAAACTTGATATTCTTGGTCCTTGTAACTCTTTCTGCGGTCTCTAGTATCTTGACAGGCTTTTCCTCATAAGTGAGATCACTTTATAGTTGAACCTCTTCCAAAGGTATGGTATCCTTCAAAGAGGATTCTTCCATTTCTGGGTGACATTTCTTAAGCTGACTCACATGAAATACGTTATGGACTGCTAATAGAGATTCTGGCAATTCAACTTCATATGCAACTTCTCCTTTGCGACTTAGAATTTTGAATGGCCCAACATATCTTGGTGCCAACTTTCCTTTGACTCCAAATCTCTTGACTCCACGGAGTGGCGATACTCTGAGATAAGCTCTATCCCCAACTTCGTAGGTGACTTCTCTACGCTTAGAATCCGCGTAGCTTTTCTGTCGGGATTGTGCTATCTTCAACCTGTCTTTAACCAATTTGACTTTTTCTTCGGCATCTTTGATAAGATCAGGTCCGAATAAGCTTCTTTCTCCCACACCATTCCATAACAATGGGGTGGTACACTTCCTTCCGTAGAGTAACTCAAACGGTGCCATTCCAATACTAGATTGATGACCATTGTTGTAAGAGAACTCTGCGTAAGGCAAACTTTCATCCCAACCTGCTCCATAGTCTAAAGCACATGCTCTCAACATGTCTTCTAGAATTTGATTGGTTCTCTCTGTTTGACCATCTGTTTGAGGATGAAAGGCAGTACTGAATTCCAATCTCGTTCCTAAGGATTCATGAAGCTGTCTCCAAAAGTGAGAAGTGAACTGAGTTCCTCTATCTGACACAATACTTTTGGGCACTCCGTGAAGGCATACGATTCTGCTCATGTATATTTTTGCTAACTTGGCACTTGTATAAGTGGTCTTCACAGGTATAAAATGAGCCACTTTAGTTAAGCGATCCCCTACTACCCATATGGAATCATACCCTGATCTGGTCCTTGGTAATTCGGTAATGAAATCCATACCAATATTTTCCCACTTCCATTCAGGAATAGGTAGTGGTTGAAGCAAACCTGCTGGTTTTTGATGCTCTGCTTTGACTCTGCTACACACATCACACAAAGCAATATGTTCGGCGATGTCTCTTTTGAGATTGTTCCACCAAAATCTTTCTTTCATATCCATGTACATCTTGGTGTTTCCTGGGTGAATAGAATATGGAGAGTTGTGACCTTCTTGTAAGATCAGTTTCCGCAACTCTGGGTCTTGTGGAACACATATACGTTTCCCGTGCCATAAGGTTCCTTGTTCATCAATATGGAAACTCTTAGCCTTCCCTAGACTAATATTTTCCTTGATCTTTTCAATTTCCTTGTCGGTCTTCTGAGCTTCTTGGATTTTGTTCAAAAGAGTGGGTTGAACATCTATTGACATAAGATGTCCTTCTGGTACAATCTCCAATCTGAGTTCCCTGAATTGTTTACACAGATCTTCTGGCAATTCCCCTTTGGTAAGACCATTCACAAACGTCTTACGACTTAAAGCATCGGCTACCACATTTGCTTTACCGGGGTGGTATTGCAAACTCAAGTCATAATCCTTGATAAGTTCTAGCCATCTTCTTTGTCTCATGTTGATCTCCTTCTGGGTGAAGATATATTTCAAACTCTTATGATCGGTGAATACTTCACACCGCTTACCTAAAAGGTAATGTCTCCATGTTTTGAGTGCATGGACGACAGAGGCCAACTCCAAATCATGAGTAGGATAGTTTACTTCATGAGTTTTGAGTTGTCTCGAAGCATAAGCTACGACTCTACCATCTTGCATAAGTCTGACACCCAAGCCTTGATGAGAAGCATCACAATACACTTGGAAATCTTTTTCCAAATCTGGTACATAGAACTGGTCTTTGTCAAGTCTCTTCTTCAACTCTTGAAGTCGACTTCGCAACTTTCACCATGCAAATTTCTTGTCCTTCTTTAGCAATTCATCATAGGCTTAGCAACTTTCGAGAAATTTTCAATGAACCTTCGTAGTAACCTGCTAAGCCAAGGAAACTACGAACTTCCTTCACATTCTTGGGTGATTCCCAATCATCAATTGAAACTTTGGCAGGATCAACTGCCACACCATCCTTTGTCATAACATGACCAAGAAATCCAACTTCCTCTAACCAGAACTCGCACTTGCTGAATTTGGCATAAAGTTTATGCTCTCTTAACTTCTCAAGTATCAAGCGCAAGTGTCTTTCATGTTCTTCCTTGCTCTTGGAGTAGACTAGGATATCGTCGATAAAAACGACAACGAACTTGTCAAGGAATTCCATGAACACTTTGTTCATCATATTCATGAAGTATGCTGGAGCATTGGTTAAACCAAAAGGCATCACAGTATACTCATACAATCCATACCTTGTGGTGAATGCTGTCTTAGGTATATCTTGCTCTCTTACCTTAAGTTGAAAATAGCCTGACCGAAGATCAATTTTCGAGAATACACACGCCCCTTCTAATTGATCAAACAAGTCGTTGATTCTTGGCAAAGGATACTTGTTCTTGATGGTAACCTCGTTGAGAGAACGATAATCAATACATAATCTTTGTGTTCTATCCTTCTTCTCCACAAACAATACCGGGGCTCCCCAAGATGAAGAACTTGGTTGTATAAACCCTTTCTGTAACTGTTCTCCTAGTTGTTTCTTGAGTTCTTTCAGTTCATCCACTGACATTTTGTATGGCCTCTTAGCTATTGGTCCAGAACCTGGTACCAAATCTATCAAAAACTCCACATCTCTATCTGGTGGCATTCCTGGTAATTCCTCCGGAAATACATCCGGATACTCACACACAATTGGCACACTGTCCATGCTAACCCCCTTAAGAGAATTTAGCTTACTTCCTTTGGATTCAAAGTTTGACTTCAATCTTATTCTTTTTCCTTCTGGGGTTGTGAGTGTAACCGTACGATTGGCACAATCCAATACTCCTTCATACTTAGCCATCCAATCCATTCCCAAAATTACATCTAGTCCTTGGGAATCTAGGATTATCAGGCTTACTGGGAACTTATGCTTACCAAACTCTATGATAAGATCCCGGCATCCAAGGCTTACTATCATATCTCCCCCTAGAGAACTAACCTTTATTGGACACCCAATGTTTTCTGATGCAAACCCATTTCTATCAACAAATGCCTTTGATATGAATGAATGAGATGCACCAGTATCAAAGAGTACAAATGCTGAAATTGAATTGAGTCTGAACTTACCAGCAATGGCATCATGTTCCTCATAGACCTCCTCCACATTGATGTGGTTAACCTGTCCTTTCTGGAAAGGATTTGGCTTGTTAGGTCCTTCAACTTTCTTTTCAGGACACTCATTAGCATAATGCCCCAGCTTCTTGCATTTGAAGCACTCAACCTGACTGATGTCCTTTTTAACATGCTGACTTCCACTTCCACTGCCATTTCCACTGTGGTGGCTCTTATTTCCACCCTTGTGGTTCTTGTACTTATCATTGTCATGACTACGGTGATGCTTGTTGTCATGACGGTTGTGGTTGTGGTGCTTGTTGAATTTCCCATGTTTATGGGATCCTGAGCTGCCACTGTCATCATAGTGAGATCGTTTGTGAGACGATCCCGAGCTGTGTTTGTCGGAGTGTTTCCTCTTCCTACTCTCGACTTGCTTCATTTTACTTTCCAAAATAGCAGCCTTGTCACACAAAGACTGATAAGTTGGAACATATGCTACAGATAACTGTAGGTTCAGCTCATCATTCAAGCCTTCCAAGAATTTTTCCTTTCTCTTGGCATCAGTATCAACCTCATCCGGTGCATAGCGCGCCAGATTGTTGAATTCTTCTACGTATTCTGCCACGCTGCGGTGGCGCTGTTTCAGGTTGTGGAACTCCTTCTTTTTCAGACTCATTATCCCTGATGAGATATGAGCGGTGCGAAACCCATCCTCAAATATGTCCCATGTCACTTCATCAATGGGAGTGGTAATTTGGAAGTTATCCCACCAAGTGGCGGCTGGTCCTTCCAACAGATGTGCTGCGAATCTGACTTTTTCAGCATCAGTGCAGCCCACTGTCACTAGGTCTTTGTTCACAAAACGTAACCAGTCATTGGCTGCCATGGGATCAGTTGTCCCCGAAAATTTTGCTGGCCTTAGTCGCAGAAATCTGGTAAGCATATCAAAACCCGGAGGGTTGTTGTTGTTGTTGTTGTTGTTGTTGTTGTTGTTGTTGTTGGGATTGTTATTGTTGTTGTTATTCTGATTCTGGATGAATGTCGTCATCATTTGCATAAGTTGCGTTTGCGCATTCATCATCTGTTGCATTTCCGGGGTGATGTTGTTGGGGTTGGGGTTCGCGCGACGGGGAGGCATCTGTGGTTTGTTCAAATAGATAAGAATGAGATACCCATAGATGTTTCATGCACATTACATCACAAGCAACACATAACAAGCATCATAAGAGTAAAAGTTCAACATCCACATAACAAACTCATGAAGTAATACACACAAGTGGCAAGCCATCCACATGTCGGATGGTCCAATAATAAGTTCGCAACAACAAGTATGAGTATGAAAGGTAAACGAGTAATCAAGTCTACTCGTCAGCATCTATCTCCTCCTCGACGAAGGTAAGACCTGCGTTCTCCATCGCGGTCTTGTTCTCCTCAATCGTAGTGGTCAAAGAATCAACCTTGGTCTTGAGAGCCCTCTTCTGGGAGCCTCTCAATAACCATCTGCTGCTGCTCAAGCTCGAAGTCCTTGGACTTCAGTTCCTCGGTCATGTCCCGGATCCTCTTGTTCCTATCCTGGACGCGTTTCTCTTGACTCTTGAACTTGCGGTCCTGGGCCTCGAACTTTGTCTCCATTTCCTTGATCATCTCATCCTGCTGCGCAAAAAGCTTGTCCTTCTCGCGAAGCTGCACCTGAAGCTCGTCATTACCTAGCATGACGTTCGTCCTGTCCGTATCTACGTGTCTGAGAAGAGTCTCTAAATCCTGAAGATAAAGACGTATCGGCTCCGCGGTGCTCCTCGAGTCGTCCTCAAAGTCGATGGACTCTCCGTCAACATCACGTCTTCCGAAGACGTGAAAGTGAGTACCCCTAACCTGTCGGGAGTGACGGCCTAACAGTCGTCCTATCAGGTCCTGCATGACTACCTCCATGCCTCTCTCCCTGTCATCGTGCATCAACTTGAAGACGATGGCCTCTGTAGGAGGCTCAGTCTGGCGTCCTGGCTGGGTCACCTTGAAGCCCCAGAGGTCCTTCCTCTCGAACTTGGTGAGTGGATACACCATGATGGTAGGCAGAGGGAGATCAAGTAGAGTGGTAAGCTCAATGATACGGGTACCAAAACGAGTAACCCGAAACTCCTCAACAGTGCTGACGGCAACAGGCATCTATTTTATAAAATTGAAAAGTTAGAACATTTCAATTCAAGGCAAAAAAAAAACTTACTTTCATACATATCCATGAAACGTAATTGACACACAAGTCATGCAAACATAAGTTCATTACATCATTCAAGGTCCATACTTATTTAAAATATCTTTTGAAAACAAGGTGATAAGTGGTGGTCCAACTAACGTAGTGTCCTTACAATCCAATCTCACGGGATCTATTATTAAACACAATGTTCCTAGAGGCAATCCACCAATCTTGCTCCCTTGACTCTATCACTAAGTCTATAACATCTCCCCTTATTTCTTGGTTGTTGTCTTCCAACTCTTGAGTAAGTTCCTTCTCTTTCTCTAAGTCCTTTTGGAGGTTGAGCATTCTGCACTTGACTCTAGCACTTAGTTCCTTGATAGTCCTCCAAGCTGCATCCTGGTGACTCAAAGAATGTGGTGTGCATGGTAGTGTTGGTGTACATGCAGAATCCCCTTTCTTTGTGGTTGTCTTCCTTGTTTTTGTACAAGTGAAGTTGCACCCACCAATACTCCACTCCTTCATCCATCACTGGAAAGCCCTTGTACACAGCTTCACCATGTGCATCCATTGCCTCCATGAGGTCCTTGAGAATATTGGGAAACTCAGTTTCACATTCCAAGGTCATGGTCATGAGTGGTCCCTTCTTCACGGCTTCGTTGATGGAATTCATCTACAAGGAAGTTGGAAGAGATTAGAAAAGTTTTACGAGAAGAATAGACAAGTGTAGAAGTAGTTTGAAAACTTTTTCCTTAGTGGTTTTCCAATCCTAGGGTCATAATCCTACAGGCAACACAGTGCTCTGATACCATCTGTTAGACCCCTCCTCTATAAAGGATAGGATCCCTGTGATTGCAATGCTAGTCCCTGGATCAACGCTAGCATCCACAGTTTAAGATGAAGTACACAGATACAAAGGTCGTTTATTACATTCATTCCAGAGATAAAACATAGTCTTTTACAACTCAGGCCATAGGCCTAATACAAGAGTTTTAGGAATAAGTAAATAAACACAAGTCTTCATATTCATGTGCCACAGGCAAGCATGTTGAGTGTAGACTCATGACTCCTAATCATCATCGGAGTAACCTGCAACATCACAAGTTACAGCCACAGAGGGTCAATACTTTGGAATAGTATTGGCAAGTGATACCTTAGTATATTTTAAGTGGACTACAATACTATATGCATTTTGGCTAGTGTAGCTTGGCTTGCTTTGCTTAAAAATAAGTTTTTCCTATTAGTTGAAATCATTAAGTTTTTCTTTGTCAAAACTTTCCCAAGGAATCCATCAATAGACATTGAGGTCCTTCACCCTTGTTCACCCACAAATTTTTACTTAGAAGTTGGAGTGATGAGATTCTTGTGGCTTCCATGTCTTGATGCTCAAAAATGCCCATTTCCTTGGACAAGGCTAAGTACTTAGATTTTTCCATCTGCAGAGGTTGTGCACTTTTCCCACCAGACTTGGTTTCCCAAGACAGGACCTTTCAGAAGCCTTTCCTTAGTCAAATGGACGCGCTCCATCCTATCATCCCATCTACCACCAACTGTCCACATGACTAAGTTCTAGCTACCTATATGATCAAGGCAGAGCCCATATTACCAAGTGGTTGCACTGTAAGCTTTCTCAACACTTGGCCTCCAAATCCCTTTGTGCCTGGGTGTCATTCCACAAGTGAGATACACAACCCAAGTCCATGGCCTTGTGTAACCACTCAACATAACCCAATCTTCCCATTCCACCCAGGAGGTTCATTTGTCTTAGTTGTTTTATTAAGAAAATATAAGTCTCTTGACTTAGAATATTTTTATCATATAGTATATAGATGTTCACCACCCTTGTTTGCTATAAGCTAGGCTAGGCAAAATATGGTAACTTAACTTAGGAAAACTTCCCTAGCAATTCTACTATTTCACTCTACTTAGGATTTCCCAACTTAGCACTAAACAAAATATCATGCAATACTATAGCAAAAATAACTAATGCTAGCATAAAACTTAGGATAGGAATATTCATGAAAATATCACTTGCCTTGGTAGTGTGGAGAGTAGCACTCTTCACAATCACAATCACTAGAAAAATCTACACAAGAAATCAAAGCATACAATTACACACAATTAAACACAACCAAAAATAATATGAATGCATGCATGCAAGAATTTACCAAGTGTTAAATTTTGAAAATTCTACTAAGTGTGTTCATGGGTACAGAAACATAACATGTCACAAGTTTGCCCAATAAACTTATTTGGCCATAATACAATTTTATAAAGATAATTCTATATCCAAAATAGCCCTAAACTTGTTCCACAAATAAAACCATTTTAACTGTTACTATATGCTAAACAAATTGGATATTCAGAAAGGCCTTGTTTCACTGAATCCAACGGTATAAAGTTTGCAAAAATCTAACGTGGCATTTGAAAGTTATGAGCATTTGAAGTTTGAATCTAAATCAGGTTTTAAATTCTGTTTTTAATCTAAACCTTGCCACGCGTCGTGTTTTCATTCGCCCGTACCGCTTCGCATCGGATCGAGAACTACAGCCGTAGGATTTAAATGAAATCTGGCGGCTCAGATCGCGTACCGCTTCAGAGTAAGTGATTCTATCCTAGCGCTACGATAAGGATCCGACGGCTGCTATCGTACTGACTAGGATCTGGCGGCAGAGCGGCGGCTACCGGCGTGAGCTGTCGATCGTTGACGGGCGCTACAGGTAAGGGAGAACGAGGTAGCTCACCGTGCTCAGAAGATCTTGGCGAGGCTCGACGTACTTGTGGTTGGTCAGGGGGCGCTCGGGCACGGCTGTGATTGCTCACCGGAGTTCGTGGCGGCGTCGGGTGCGTCAGGTGGTCGTCGTGGATGCCGCTGTGAACCACCTCAAAGCAAAAGAGCGACGATTAGGTTCACAGGTCAAGGAAAGTTGTGTGCATGAACGGGAGGCGAGGGTGGTACCTCACCGGAAAAACTCGCCGGAGTTCACGAATGCGTCAGCCACGGTCAGTCGTCGACGTTGGCGAGGTTCCTCGTCGCGCTAAGCCAAAACAGGGGTACTGTCAGATGCGCAAGATGATGAGGATTCTAGGCGTATCAGTCAGAGGGCAAGGGGCGGTGGCTACTTACGGAGGGAGGTCGCCGGAGTTCTTGCAGGAGACGGTGGCGGCCAGTCGTTGACGTTGCCGAAGCTAGGGGTCATGCGAAGGCAAACGGAGAGTGTCAGAAGATGCTCAGAGGTTCACTGAACAAGATAGCGTGAATGAGAGACCGAGGGGAACTCGAGGCTCACCGGAATTCGCCGGCGCAGTCGTCGGAGACGGCGGGGTTGCAGAGAGAAATGCGCGCAGCCTGGGGGCGTTCAGTGCTTGAGGTTTTGGGGAAAAGAGAGAGGGGACAGAGGGGGTTTATATAGCCTGGCTAAGCGCGAGAATTACTCGGCCATTGATTCGAATTGATGCCGCGATTATCACTCAGGAAACGGCAGCGTTGATTGGGGACGAACATGTCGTGCGGGTGGAGACGACGCTGGCGTGGAGATGGCCCGCTTGTCAGCGAAACGCGCATAGTGCTGGTGGGGTCAGGTTGTCGGCGACTGTTTGCGTGTGCTCGTGCGTGTGAGAAGAAAAGAAGATTCCCGGGTGGGCTTACTGGGCTCGTTCTTCTGCTGGGCCAGATTCTGGCCGCGTGGCCTTTTTCTTTTGAAGTACTCTTTTCTTTTTCTAAATTCATTTTCTGTTATGAATTTTAATATGAATTCAAATCCTTTTGAACTCAAACTGCCTTGGGACTTTTGCAGGGTTTTTGTGAATTCAAAATAGTCATAAAACTAAGTGGTTACTTTGCAAGTCTTGGTCCAGCTTGGTTTCTAAAATAATTAGGGATTTGTTCCTGTTTGCAAGTAATTGAAAGGGATTTTGAACACTACTTCTAAATTTGAAATCTTGGGGGTTAAAAGTTTCACCTAAACTTTCCATCAATGGAGGCAAGCAAACAAGTATTTAAACATTCAAATTTCAAAGGGTGATGTTTATTTGGGACAAATTGACCACATGAAATCATAGCTCATATTCTATCACTAAGTGATTTTTGAGAAAACTCTAAATGAATGAATGATGGAAAGTGATATGAATGAGTTTTGAAACTATGATTTTTGGGATGTTACACTTGGCCATTCGCAGTTTGGGGGCTAGACATGGTGGAACCGTTACAGACGGCACCATGTGGGTTTACGCATCTACTATTAGAAGTTGATAAATTCACTAAATGGATAGAAGCTAAACCCATTAGAAAGCTTGATGGGGAAACTGCCCTCAGGTTTGTCCGGGATCTAGTGGTGAGATTTGGTCTCCCACATAGCATTATCACCGAAAATGGTAGCAACCTGTCACTCAGAGAAGTGGAGGCATATTGTTGGGAGAAGGGCATCCGACTTGACCTTGCATCTATGGCACATCCACAATCCAATGATCAGGTTGAGCGAGACATTGGATTAATTCTGCAGGGAATAAAGCCACGTCTTGAGGCACCGCTACATAGAGCAGCTGGAGCCTGGGTGGAAGAATTGCCATCTATGTTGTGGATTTTACGAACTACACCCAACAGATCCACTGGCTACACCCCTTACTTCATGGTATATGGAGAAGGAGCCATCCTACCTTCCGACATACTTCACAATGCACCAACGGTTGCCGCCTACAACGAAGATGACGCTGAAGAATCCAGACACCTAGATGTGGACCTTCTCGAGGAGGAGCGCGTTTTGGCATGCCAAATATCCGCCATCTACTAGCAGAAGCTACATAGCTATCATAGTCGCCGCGTTCGGCATCACTTGTTTAAAGAGGGGATCTGGTGCTCCGACTTAAGCAGAAGAAGTCACACAAATTATCCCCGCCATGGGAAGGACCATTCATCATAAGCAAGGCGCTACTCAATGGGTCTTACTACCTCGTTGACAATCGTGAACTGAAGGATAGACCCAACAAGGATCATAAGCGTAAGCGACATGACCCAAGATGATAACTACCCGGAGCTTGATCGACCATGGAACATAGCACAACTACGTCATTTCCACACTTATCATTTTTTATCTAATTATTTACCTCTTATATGATAAATGAAATAAAGCTCTTTGGTTCACTCATATTTCTGAGTCTTTTACCTCCTTTAGTGTTCATTTTTGGATCGTATAAAACCTTTATGCACAAGCTTTGCAATTGCACTTGTGAAATTTCCTCCTACGGGCGTTAGCTTAAGTTTTCTGGTCTACACGTTCTTTGTTGTTTTTATGTGGATTCTGGAGTAGTGACTTTTGGCACTTATTGTCGGCGATTTTGTGCTTAGGTTATTGACAGTGCCATTGGGCATCATCACCCGAGCGCATGGTTCCAACAATGAGTCTTCCGACTCACGAAAAGTCGAGCATAAAAGCCGAAGTAATGGATAAGCTAGCACTTGCTTAAAAATATATACATGCTAGAAATAGTTCTTAAGTAGTAGGACATACACCATTGTTTTCCGCCTTAAGTTAACACATGGTTTTTTCCGTATAAAAGGTTATAGAGGAAACAAATATCACAAGTTGTTCTTATTCCTCTGGCGCATGCGACTTGGAAGCAACATCATCGGCAGCAGGAGAGTCACCCTCGAAGTCAGAAGTATTGAGGGACTCGGAGGAGCTTTGGCCTTTGTCTTCAATGGTTTTCATGGGCACAATGACGTTAACGTCGACCAACTCGGAGACTCTGGTGTCATAACCCGCAAGCGACGCCAAGATAGATTCATGGTTTATCTTTTGGCCTTCGTCGTCTACGTCGGGGATACCGGAGGTTACCGTGTCGATGTCGGCATTCTCGTAGTGTGCCTTCACCATTGACAATGCCATGCTAGCACCGGCCCGTGGACATGAAGCTTTCCAGCTTGAAATACACTCGGGGGCTCGGCGCAGGATCTCCGAGAACATCGCTACTGAGTCTGATGCCTTGATGTTAATCTAGAGGGATTTGGCAATCTCTTTGGTCTACATGATGGCGGTGTTGATGAAGTTGCCGGCAAGGACCATGCATTCCTATGGTGGAGGAGGCAACCGGTTTAAACCCATAGGAGCTGCAAATTCCCGACAAAGGAGCGCATGAGTTCAAAAATTTAGAGTATCTAGACTACATAAATCCAAGACGGAGAATAACTTAGTGAAGATGCTAGCCTCAGCCTGCCAGAGAGTATCCACCATGGAGTCCCGTTCTTGTTGGAGGATCTTATACGCTTCATGATGGCGTTGATTTTGCTCATCTACAGCTTTCTTCTGATCTTTTAAGATCGCGATTTCCTCCTTCAAGCGGTTCATCTCCTCGGTGGCGGAGTCCTGCAGGGCTTTCATCGATTCTTCATGCATTTTCAGCATATCCTCCCTCTCCTGCTTAAGGATCTTGTTCTCGCTATCCAGCTACTGAATGTGCTTGGATTGCTCGACAATATCCTTAGCCTTGGAAATGGTTTTTGCAAGTCGGAGAATGAAAAGTACATAGTGAGTACTCGGAGAATGTTGACATAAGACCAAGCCAGAGTGCGGAAAAAGAAAGGAAAAACAGACGCTTGCTCTTGATTAGGGCTGTCAACGAGCCGAACTCGAGTGAACATTGTTAGGCTCGGCTCGAGCTCGGTAGAAGCTCGAGCCAAGCTCGAGCGAGCCTAGGTTTACCTTCGAGCCTACATCTAAGCTCGAGTTCGGCTCGACCAAAGCTCGAGTAGGCTTGAGCTTGGTTCGTTTAAGCTCGGTAAGAAAATTTTAGTACATCCAAAGATAGACATGCAGACATAGCAAGAAAATAGTAAAGCTTGAAAACGGAACAACAGAAATGGCTTGGAGTCTCATATAATAGTAATACAGTGCCAACATGCCAGCATAATTATTTTAGCAGTATTACAGCAGATGGAATAATAATAGCAGTATCAATTTTGCGGCTATACAAAATTCACGAGCTTTATCGAACTGTTTGAGTTTGGCTCGTCTAAGCTCGCGAGCTCGAAAACAGGCTCGAGCTTGGTTTGTTATAGAGACGAATCAAGCTCGAGCCGAGCTGTTAACGCGCCAAACTCGCACAGTTTGTCAAGCCCGAACTTTTTGATAGCCCTACTCTTGATGATCTGTTCCTTCAAGAAGGCAGTTTTACCCTTTTTGGCTTCCAGATCTGCGCGCATCTTCTGGTACTTGTCGTTGGCCATGCCCCTCCGAGCATTCTCATTCTATGGAAAGAAGAAAGTTAAATGTTGTTTAGTCTACTTGGAGCATCTAGCCAGAAAATTTCCACCTAGACGCTCGGGGGCTACATCGAGAGTTTTTTAACTTAGCAATATGCTTAGTCTTTCTTTAAGCGTCTAGTCGGAACTAATTCAGTTTTCGATTAGAAGCTTGGGGGCTACAGTATAAAGTTTTTTTTAACTCGGACGTATGATTAGCTTCTCTTTAAGCATCTAGTCGGAACTAATTCAGTTACAACTAGAAGCTTGGGGGCTACATTATTGAAATTTATAAACACTGCGTATGCTACTCTTAAAGCATCTAGTCGGAATAATTCATTCCACCTATATGCTTGGGGGCTACAGTGATAATTTTTCTAGCTTAGTCACTCTTAGAGCATTTAGACGCAAAGACCTATGGTTTTCCGTCTAAATCCTCGGGGGCTACAGTGGGATATTCATATGAAATGCAAAAAGGAAAATATAACTTACAAGTTCAATGATCTTGAGGTTGGTAGCACTCTCAGCTAGCAACTCTCCAAGGATACACTGTTTCCTTGCAGGATTTCTGCCTGCTGGAGAAGCTCCTCGAGACCGCAAGTTGGAGATGTCGGCACCGCACCAGGAACTAGAGAAGTGCTACCCGGCGTAAGTACCGAATAGACTATCTTCGGAAACTCTATGGTTTTCTTGGGTGCGGGGGCGCCGCCTTCGGCAGATGTACCACCTTCCACCACCGCCTTACCGCTACCCATGGCATCCTTAGCCAGAGCTTCAACCATTTGGTGTGTAGCACTCTCCTGCATCGCCTGTTCGCCGACAACAGCGAGCTCTGTGGAGGCGCCTGTGTCCACTTACATGGCGGAAGGGCCAAATGCTTCTTTAGCTTGTGAGCTTGTCAGAGCGGACGAAGGCTGTACGATGGGAGTGACAGGGGCGATGGCGGGAGATACGTCGTGATGCAGCATATCCTTGATGGTTCTAGAAGGCCCCAAAGTTTTGGAGGTCTTCTTCAAGCTGGTCGTGGCTTTCTTCCTGAAACGTGCAAAATGCATAAGTATGGGAACAAGACAGACAAATGGACAATGTCAGAGAGAAAGAAGCTTACACAGGAGGGGGTGCTTTAGCAAAAGGGATCCTAGTAATCTTTCTTTTCTCCGCCTCCAGGGCGGTAGTACTCTTTTTGGAGGCTCCACCCTCCGTCTTCTTCTTCTTGCCTCCGTCGGCAACGTCAGAGGTGGAGCTCTTCCGCTTTCGTGCCAACGGAGCATCATCGTCAGACATGACGACGACTTCCTTCATCTTTGGATCATAGATTTGAGGATCCATGCTATCCTCGTCTATGTCGCTAAGCTGTTAAAGTGAAGAACCACCGTGTTAGATGAGATGGTAATGGCTAGACGAAATAACTGGAGTATATGTCATACACGGAAAATAAACAGTTACCTTTGGGCACTTGCTCTCTACGAACATGTCGTAGGTGGTGGTGAAGCCACGCTTCCTGTCCTTCACCTTGATGATGTCCTTGAGGTGGAGCTTGATAGAGTCGCTCAAGAAGTTGTCCTCAGAGATGCGGAGGCTATCCCTTCTATCGTTGGAATACTCGTGCATCATCTTCAAGCGGTGCTGCAGAGGCTGGATCCTCCTGATGAACCAGCACATGGCTAGGTCCAATCCGGTCAAACCTGTCTCTACGAACCACTCTATCCGTCTTATAGCGCGGGAAGCGTCGATCTCGGAGGGAAGGGAGGCCTAGGATCTCCATGTCGAGGCTTCAGCGGTTGCTCCATTGACAAAGTCCGAGTACGTGACTTCTCGGCCAGACAGAGGGATATCTGGGCCGTAGAAGTACGTCCGCTGCCAATTCTTGCAGGATTCGTGTCAGATGATGTCGGGGAAGCGCCGGCCAGGCCAGATCTTAAAACTAATGTTCCACAATTCCTAAGCTCGTCCTTGCCGGCTCCGGCTTCGTGCTTAACGGTAAAGAAGTATATGAAGAGATCTAGCCTAGGCTTGATTCCTAAATAACCCTCGCAGAGTGCCGCGTAATTGCTGAGCGCTAAGATACTATTGGGGGAGAGGTTCTGTGGCTGTACTCGGTAATGATTCAGGACAGCAAGGAAAAAGTTGGAGATGGGTAGGGAGATGCCGCGTACCATCTATGCTTTTAGGAACACCTTTTCTCCGGCTTGGGGAGAAGGTGTGACCTCGCCGGCCGGCGCCGCCTGCCAGGCGAGCTCCTCCATCGTGGGGAGGTAGCCCTCGTTGATCAGCTCTTTGATGTCGCGATCCGTGATATCCGAACCGCGCCAGACGCCCTTGTGCGAGTCAAACTCCTCCTCCAGCAGCTCCAGCGCCGCTGGATTATGGTCGCCGCCGGTGGTTTAGACCACCGCAGACTTGGGGATGACCAGGCCCTCTAGGGGCACGATGACGGAGCTCGCCGGCTTCTCCGCGGCTTCGCCCGAAAACGCCATCGAAGGGGAGGAGCTGCTGCTGGCCATTGTGTGTGTTCGACGGTGACCGGGAAATATTAGAAAGCTAGGGTTTTTCGCACGTTGCACGGAGAGCTCGAGGAGGCGCTCGCTGGAGGAAGAAGACGATGCAGGGAGAATGAGGTGAAAAAGTAAATTTTCCACCGCAGTTACTATTTATGGTCTTCGGCATCAAGATTCGTGCAACTTGATCGAATGGTTGCCTCGTAGACGATGTGTGCGGAGACGTGTGCGGAAATTTCTCCACGTACCAACCGTCGCCTCCAACGGTTCGTATCGCTCGCGTGGGAAAAGTGGACATGATTGCGTTCTCTGCATGTGTGAGTTACGAGGCGTTGCTGACCTATGTGTACGTCGCCCTAGCTATCATAGGCAGATGAACCATCACATCAGAAGATTCCGGCATGGACGGATCCAGTCCGGCTACGAAAGATTACGATGGAAGATTCATCAATTCTCCGACTTACAAATTGAAGACGGAGAAAACCTTGCAGGGTTCTTTGGGAGGACTACAAGATGTTGCTTGACGATTTGCCCACATCCATCTAGACGGAGCATTCAACATGAAGAGGCAAGACGGCGCAAGATCTCAGAGTTCTTTGGGGGCTACTGTTGGGGATATGCTATATGGGTATCCTCATAGCATGTCTCTTATCAGGATAACCCGGGTGGCCCACAGTTGGTAGCATGGACCATGGCCTGCTGGGCGGCCTAGTTAGATGGATCCAGAAGGGAGGCCCATGCTGGATAAAGGAAGGCTACGGTGGAGTCACCAGCGTACCTAGAGCCTTGGAGTACAAGACACACTAGACTAGTACTATACGGTGTAGGACTCTGTAACCTGTCCAACTAGGAATTTTCCCTGTAACCCTAGGACCTGGCGACTATATAAGTTGGGCCTATGGGAGCCTTTAGGGCATAATCTCAGACGATAACTTAGACTCTCTAGTCACCTCGCACAGCGAACCAATCCCTATAACTCGCTGCATTGCCATTATAGTGATTTATAGCAGGAGTAGGATTCTGCCATCGTCGTGGGATCTGAACCTGGGTAAGTTGTGTTACCTCGTACCCGTCAACCGTCCGCCTTCCCCCACGTCTCTAAAAACGCACTGTGAGGACCCCTCCATGGCGTACTCGTCAGCAATACCACAACAAGTTAGAAGGTCAAAGCTAAGTGGGATCTTCTTGAAACAATTCAAAGAAATACCGAAGATTGGGATAACGACAAAGGTAAAGAACCAGGTATAAACTATGAGTATGATTGCATTAAGTCTTTCGCGGAAACTGCTAATTTTCAAGAGCTTAGTTCTAAATATGGTCTTATCCTCAAATTCTTGTTAGATACTATAGAGCCTTTGCTTCCCATATTAATTATCATAAAGAAAAATGTGACATGTATCATGAACCTTTTAAAGACAATTGCATGGAAAATGAAAATGTTATTAATGATTGCAATAAACATGCTCAAACTTATGAAAGTACTATTTCTTATAAGCATGTTAATTTTTGTGGTATGCATAGACGTTTTGAGAAGAATCAAATAGAATAAGAATATTGTATCACCCACTGGAATGAAAAAACCAGAACGTGGTATAAGGCTGTAAATGATCTTGGTAAAAAAAATTGTGCCCTCTACCCTTTTATTTGTGAACTCTGCTATGAAGTGGGTCATTTCAATTTTCAATGCTTAGGCCATATGAGTATTGCAAGCTTGTATTGTGATAACGCGATCACTGATAATCAACATGATGAACTTACATTGTTTTTGGGGTGTGAAGAGTTATCAAGAAAATAATGATAATAGTTCACGACCAGCGGTCGAATCAATGACTTGGTCTATTCTAGGTAAAGGAAAAGGATCTTTTGGACACGCCTTGTTCAAGTTCGTGTAATCAATACACATTCGCCATACAATGGCTACATTCGGATCATCCTTCTTCTTTTCTACGAGCACTGGGTTCGATAACCAATCCGGATACAACACCTCCATGATGAACCCGGCTGCAAGGAGCCGAGCTATTTCATCCCCTATTATTTTTCTCCTGTCTTCGGCGAAGCGGCGGAGAGGTTGCTTCACCGGCCTTGCTCCTGGCCTTACATTCAGAGTGCTCACCAACTCCTCGGCACCTTGCGATCCTGAGTTGACAATGCAAAGATATCCCGATTCTCACGGAGGAAGTTGGTCACCGCTTGCCTATTTAGCATCTAGGCGGGACCAATGGTGACGGTGCGCCTCGGGAAGCTCATCTATCTGGAACTTTTTGTTTCTTTAGTCGGCTGAAAGAGACACTTCCATGCAGATTGGCCAATGTCGGCATATTCGGTTGTGCTTGGCCGAGCTGCTACCTCCTGAATCCTTCTTTTTTCTCTTGCTATTACCAATGACTCGGCCAGGTTTGATCCGACTGAAGCACATTCCATTGACTTCCTGTAATCTCCTGCTACTGTTATCACCCCTTGCGGCCCGGGTAACTTCATTTTCAAGTAAGCTATGTGGCAGCTGCCCATGAATTTGGCCAACGCCGGCCGTCCGAGTAGAGCATGATAACAACTCTCTAGGTCCACCACTTCAAACTCCAAATTTTCTGCCCTGCAGTTATCTCTTGTGCCGAATAATACATCCACTCGAACCTTTCCAATGGGTTCGCATGAAAGGCCTGGTACTATCCCATGGAATGTGGTCCTCGTGGATTGCAGCATATTCTGCGATATTCCGAGTTTATGCATTGTATCTTTGTACATGATATTGATACTGCTTCCGTTGTCAATGAGGACTTTTGAAAATTTCACATTAATGCTTGGTCCGACAAATGTCGGATCTAGCACGAGTGCGTACGACCCTGGATTCGGCATTATTCTGGGGTGATCCTTTATGCTCCAAGTTATTTCCTGATCTGACCAAGGCATATATCTTGGTACTGCCGGCATAACTGCATTTACTTCCATATGCCGGCACTGCACACTTTGCCTGTCTTGCTGTTCTGTTGTGAACATGCAATATGATTGATGATGTTCTCTGTAATCATTGCGTCCACTACCTCCTGGGTTCGTCCTTCCATCCGGACCCTGATTTATCACTTGATGCACAGCATCCCTCCGGTCCGAGTTATCATACCTCGGGGGAGGAGGTGGTAACATTAGTTGCTGTGCGTTTGCTCCAGTCAACTGTGGTTGATGTTGCTGATGTTGCTGTGCCTGGAGGGACGTTGCTTGCACGCCTATGGGGTTACCCATTGCATTTTTCATCCAGGCACACTGGCGAGTTGTATGATTGGCCGGCCTGGCCGGATTTGACGTGTGAAATTTACACGGCTGATCTAACATAGACTCAAACGTGTACTCCGGCCTCTCCTGCCATTGCTTCTTTTGCTCTGGTGTCCACTGTCTTTTCCTTTCATTCCTTGGTGTCCAATGCTGAGGACCATTCTTTTGCCGCTGATTGTTTTCATGACTCGGCTGATTTTGCACTACTGCTGCCACCTGAGTTGAACCATATCTATAATCCGGTCTTTCTTCTCTTCTTCTTCCTCTGAAATCATTGCGCCTGGATGACCCGGCCACATCTCTTGTATATTGATCTTGATGTTCCCGATGATCTGCTGATATTAATTCTGGTTGCGTCGGGTCTCCCAACGCATAGGAATCCACTATCCTGATGGTTTCTGCCAAAGTGG
Organism: Avena longiglumis; assembly: GCA_030063025.1. NCBI lineage: Eukaryota > Viridiplantae > Streptophyta > Magnoliopsida > Poales > Poaceae > Avena > Avena longiglumis. The sequence goes on along the minus strand of CP125974.1, from coordinate 424,166,977 downwards.
TTGGCATATCTCTTTGTAGTCGCTGCCATAATACACTGGCATAGCGGCATCCTTGAGCGAACCAAGCTATTGCTTGTGATTCTGTAACTCCCTCACACGAATTTCTCAGGTTACACCACTGAGTTAAGAACTCTCTGTCTGTCTCATTCGGCCTTTGCTTGCACATGGCTAGCTGCTGCGGCCTGTTTGGCCTCTTGTAAGTACTGGTGAAGTTGCTAACGAACATTTCTTCAAAATCCAACCAACAGTTGATGCTGCCTGCTGGCAGATTATTCATCCATACTCTAGCTGGTCCTTCCAACATTTGCGGGACATATCGCACTGCCCATCGTAAGTTTCCGCCAGCTATTTTTACTGCAGTGGCATATTCGATCAACCAATCCTGTGGTTTGGTGCTCCCATTATATGTTTTTGTGCCCCTTGCCAGCTAAAAGTTCGGCACAGGAGGCTCGCCCATGATCCATGGTCCGAAGCATGCCGGACCTGGTGGAGCCTGTTCTTCTAACAGCTCGGATCGATATAGCCGGTCCAGCTTTACACTGGCATCACCTGACGACAAATATCTGTACAGAACTCTTTCCTGCATTCCATAGTGGTTATTTCCACCATGAACCGCATATTCCATTTCGGAATATCCATCATTATACCTCTCATTCACCTGATTGTGGCGAGCTGGTCTCACTTATCTTTCCTGCCGAGGTTCATATCTCGGTTGCAGATTGGGTGGTGGTTCTCACCTTCCTTCAGCCGGGATATTATTCTCGTCATTTCCTCTTCCGAGATCTCCTCTTCCGAGATCTTCATTACCTCGGCTTCCGTTGCCTTTCTCGACACGGCCGGGGTTTCTCTCGCCACTGTTACCTCGGCTCCCGTTGCCTCTATTTTCATTTGCTTTTCCGGCTATCACCGGATCATATGGAACAATTTGCTTATTTCTTTTTCCCGAGGTTACCGCCCTGTCTTTCCGCGCATTGTTTCCGGGCGAGGATGCTGCTGCCACCGATAAGGCAGGTGCTGCACCAGCCGAGTGAACCATTCGCGAGGCACCTGGCCTTGCCGGGTCTACACTGAGCATCTCTTCATTCTGCTGGTTTGCAATGCGTACCAGCTCATTCACTCCCTCTTGCTGTTTTTGCCAGGCTTCGCCGGTCAATCCTTCTAACTCTAGTGCAGCGGCATTTGCCGCCCTCAAGTTCTTTGCCGGGGTACTGTATCTCGGCAAACCTAGATCAATTGATTCTGCCCTATGAGCATCATGCCCTTTGTTGATATCATCTATGAGGTTCTTCCCTCTTAGTCTCAATTCGTCGACCCGCTCGGGGGCGACGTCAAGCTTGTTTGTGTAGGGGTCCCAACCTAATAAGATTGATCCCTCCTGTGTTTTACAATGCTAGTCCCTGGACCAATAGCTAGCATCCACAGTTTAGATGTAATATCAAGAAACAAAGGTCATATTATAACTTTATAACCAGGAATAACATAATTTTATTACATCAATACCTAGCTCATTTGGCTATTACATTACATTGCAGCGGAATAACTATGGTCAAGTGGTCCTTCATCTTCAAAGTGCCACAGGCAGATGTTGGTTGTAGACTTTGTAATCCTAAACAATCAATCTTCACTAAAATCAATCAAACCTGCAACATACAAGTTCTGACCACAAAGGGTCAATACATTTGAATTGTATTGGCAAGTGATACTATGGTAGTATAGTGGAGTCTATCATCTAAATGCATTTGGCTAAGTGGAGTTGAGGCTTGCATTGCTCAAAATAGATTTTTCTTATCATTTTGAAAATACTAAGTTTTTGTTTTGACAATTTACTTCCCAAGGCATCTACCAATCAAAGACTGAAGATCCTTTCCAAGGCATCCACCAATCAAAGACTGAAGTGCTTGGCAAAACCATTTTTTCCTCAATCAAAGATTTCAAGATCCTTGTACCAAGCCATCTCTCCATCAATGATTGAATAATTCAAACAACCCTTGTTTAATCCACAAGTTTTAACTTTAGAAGTTTGAATGATGAGATTCTCGATTGCTTCCATGTCTTGATGCTCAAATTGTCCTTTACTAGGGACATGGCTAAGTACTTAGATTTTACACTCTGCAGAGGTGGTGCACTTTCCCCACAAGACTTGGTTTCCCAAGACAAGATCTTTCAGAAGCCTTCCCTTAGACCAAAATGGACGCGCTCCAACCTATCAAACACTACCACCCACTGTCCATATGGCTAAGTTCTTGCAACCTATATGATCATGGAAGAGCCCATATTGCCAAGTGGTTGCACTTGAAGCTTCTCAACATTTGACATCTCAAATCCCTTTGTTCCTGGGTGGCATACCACAAGTGAGATACACAATCCAAGTCCATGGCATTGTGAACCACTCAACCAATATCCACAAAGCAAGCCCATTCCACCTGAGTTCATTAACTTAGTTGTTTTATTAAACAAAATCACAAGTCCTCAGACTTAGAATATTTTTCCATAGTGTGAATATGTTTTCCACCCATGTTTTCTATTAGCTAGGCTAAGATTGGTAGTATTAGGAAACTTAACTTAGGAAATCCTACTAAGGATTCATCTACTAGGTTTTCCTATAGCAAGATCTATACTTAGCAAAATCCATGCAAGTTTATTTAGCAAAATCACTAATGCATAGAAAAAGTAATGGGATAGAAAGTATGAAGCATCACTTGCCTTTTTGGTAGGGAATGGTAGTCTACTCCTTTATCTTGTTAGTCTCATACTTCACTACAAGTCAAACAAGCAAACACTAATTCAATTTACATTCCAAACCAATAATCACTCAAACAATTTCACACACACAAGACAATGGAAACCAATTCATGCATGGGAGCATGCACAAGATAGTTCTATTTTGCAAAGGGGTCTCTATGGGGTTTCTAAACTTTGTAAGATCCAAATTGGTCATTTATCAAAGTGGCAAAGTCATTAGCAAGAGGTTTTTGTCCAAAAACTATTTTTAATTCCATTCATCATTTCATGTGGTGAAAAATGTTTTTATTAAGGCAAAACTCTTAAGTTGTTCACCAAATGAGTTGCTATTGCAAAGCTTGGTGTTTTTGGGTCAGTAGGTTTGGTCCAAACCATTTTCTCAAAGTTTTCTTTCCATAAACATTTTTATAATAGAATCAACAATTTTATTTGGCTAGAAATGGACTAAACTAATTAATCCATTCCAAACTTTTCCAAATTTATTTTCCAAACCATGGGTTGGTTCCTAGGGTCAATAAGGTCACAACAATCCAATTTTCAAAGGTTTTATCCTTAAATTCAATTTTAAACAATTTTTATACTCTAAGCAAGCATACAAATGAATCTGCAAAAAGAGCAAACAAACAAATACTATTTGCTAAACCAATTCCACAGTTGTCTAGGGCTTGTTCTCCTGAATCCATTGATATAAAATTTGCCAAATTTGGACGTGTGGATCAAAAGTTATAAGGGTTTGAAAATTACAAACAAATCTGTTTTCAATTTCTGTTTTTAAACAGACAGGTGACACGCGGCGTTATCTTACTGGGTGATACCGGTTCGGCCGGATCGGGCAATGCTGGCTGTTGGATCTATTTATCATCGCGCGGCTCAGATCGACGCATACCCCTTCGCTCACTTTCTTTCCTAGTCGCTGGATCAAGATCGGACGGTTGCTGCTGCCTGGCGAAGGACTGGCGGCGCGATGACAACGGCGAGCGGTGGAGCGACCAGTTGGCGGCGGCGCTGGAGAGGCAGGAAGCAAGAAAGGGTAAGAAGATGCTCACTAGGCTCAGGAGAACACGACGAAGCCCAAGGTACTGCTGGTTCGACGAGGGGCACGCGAATTTGTGATTAATTGCTCGCCGGAGACTTGGTCGGCGTCAGATGGTTCTGGAGCTCGTCGTGGGTGGAGCTGTGGTTCGCCCCGAGGGAAAATGAGTACACGATTAGACGCAGTCGAGTGTGGCGAGTGTAGGAGCATGAACGAGAGCACGGGCGGTGTTTACTGGGACTTCGGGAGTGAGGCGCACGCGCGGCACGTCGATGTTGTCAAGTCGATGCTCGGGCGCCATGATGAATGATTGGCACGGCAAGATGCGCCAGGATGCGGTGAGCGTGCTCGTGTGTTCGGGGAGGCAGGAGGTGGTGTGGTTCGGCCGTATTCGTCGGTGGAAGCTCGTGGAGACGGAGCTGTTCGGGGACAAGTTGCGACGGCCTGGAGGCGTGCTCGGGGAAGGAGGCAGAGGGGAAACGGAGAGGAGAGGGAGATGATTAAATGTGCATGATCACTGCAGGTTTAACTCGCGGTATTAAGGTGAATTAAGCTGGAGGATTCAACGGCAGAACGGGGGAAGAACCGGTCACTGAGGGTGAGGACGAAGAACAGTAGGGTGTGGGGTCCGCTGACAGTGAAAGAAAGGAAGAAGGGGTGGGGTCCACTTGTCGGTTGCTCCGAGGGTTCTTTCTACGGTGAGAAACGCTTCGCTGCGGTGGGGTGGGGATTGGGCTAGGTGGTCTGTTTTGGGCTGGCTCAGTTGGGTCAGTCCATTTCCATTATTTTTTCTGTCTGATTCTTTTTTCCTTTTCTATTTCCATTTTCCTGTTTTGAAATTCAAACAACCAAACACATTCAAAATGATTCAAACAATCATCAAGCTTTTTCAAATATGAATTTGGTTTTGTTTTATCAATATAAACCAAATTCCAAAAATAAAATAATTTTTTATTCTTTTTAAGACCATTCATTAATTTAAATAAAATGGTTCATTAGTTATTTAATAAAATAGGGTTTGATTTAATTAATAGAATCTCCATTTGAAATCCAAATATTTTCAAAACTAATCAGTAGTTTATTTGGAAATAAAGAATATTTGGAAAACTTGTTTAGAACAAAATAACCTTTTATTTTAGGGTCCATTAATAATTAAATAAAATGGGCCTTAGTTATTAAATCAAATAGAGTTTGATTTTATTAATAACATCTTTATTTGAAACCTAAATATTTTCAAAACTAAATCAGTAGGTTTTATTTGGGAAATATAGAATACTTGGAAACTTGTTTTAAAACAAAATAACATTTTATTTTAGAGTCCATTATTAATTAAATATAATAGACTTTCATTATTAAATCAAATAGGATTTGTTTTATTGAGATATTTATTTTGAAATCCAAAATAAAGACAAAACATTTTAGTAGGTTTTATTTGTGAATATCAAATATTTGGGTAAACTTATTTTAAATAATTTAATAAGTTTTGATGTTTCAATTAAATTGGTAAAACCTTTTATTTAAATAAAGTTGGATATTAAATCCTTATTAATTTATTTAAATAAACCTTTGCTAATTTTATTTAAAATAAAATGTTTTAATTCCAAAGCTTGGCCAAGGTTTTAATTTGGCTTTACAAAATATTCTTTATTTATAAACTTCTACTTCATTTGAAAACAAATCTTTTCATTTAATTGTTTCAAAATAGTATTTCTAAATGTTTTTATTTTTCCTTTTATTAAATGTTTATCTTTTTAGTTCCCTTTAGGTTTTATTTAATTCAAATGGGTTTGAAGTTCCAATTGAATTCAAAAGTCTCTTCTGGCTCTGAAAATCAAACAAAGTTTTATTTTATTCATTTATTTTCACATTACAAGATTTGGAAAATCTTGGGATGTGACAGTTTGCTCTAGCATATTCTCGCAGGGTTCTGTTTAAAGACTCCCGCAATGCTGACACCTTTTTTGCCTCTACTAGCACTTTTTGCCTAGTCTCTTCTAACTCTGCCTGAGCGTTTGCCAGATCAAGGATCGGCGCTACAGGTGTAGTCAAATTATCTATAGTTGCCTGGAGAATGTTTTCTGGTTTTTCCAAAGGTGGCCCTCTTACCCTTGGTGCCTTTGGGGTCGTATCCTGTACCTCGGCTGGGTTTGCCGTTGAAGTAATTACCTCGGTGGGCTGTGGAGCTGCCTGCTTGGTGGCCACCTGCACACTTGCCGTCGGATCTCTGCTTGATCCGGCGCCTGCTGTTCTCGCCTGCAACCCGGCTACGACCATCACCTCGACGCTGCTGACGGGGCGCACTCCGCGTGGACCGTTTGCGGCGCTAAGGGGAGGCTCTCCTGCAACAACAACTTGGTGAGGATAAACGCCGGAGGTGTCGACGCCGATGTAGATCTGGTGCATGCCCAAGTTGATGAAGACGCCGTTGCGCGGAGGAGTTTTTCCCTTGAAGCTCCCTGCGTTGTCGCTGACGTAGTCACAGAGATCAAATCTCTGGACTAAGCCAGAGACAATGCGCTCGCTAGTGTGGATGAAGTTTCCCGTCCGGATCATGACTCCAGCTAGCACCGCTGCTGGCCCCATGGTGGGCGCCAACTGTCATGGTGGTGGCACGGCAGATGCCATGGGTAGGCTAAAGTATGGGGCCAATGGATACTAGAGGGATCTGGGGAGGGAAGATGTTGTTGATTCTACACACAGAATACTAAGGTAAGATCTTTATTTCTCCTTCCTTGGGCTACAAGTGCTCCCTGAGCTGAGTACAAGTAGAGAGGAAGAACTTTACCAGCCTAACGGTACTAAATGAGTCGATGCCCTTCTCAGACTCCAAGCCTCCCCTTATAAAGGAGAACCTTGGGCTCCTCTAGGGATGACGTGGCAAGCATATTCGAGGAATATGCTTGTCCCAATATAGTAACTCGGCGGCCTCCTTCCCGTGTCGCCCTTCTAACGGAGGCAAGGTTCCAGAGAACCCCACCTGCATGCCTCGGGCTTCAGGACTGTCACCTCCGTGACCTCCTTCTGCCCCTCTGTCGCTCTGCGCCTTGTCCTTTGTGCTTGGCTCTGCCCAGATTCTCCCTAGCCTGCGACTAGAGTTTGACTATTGGCATCTCCTTCTCCTGCAAGCTTCATATCATTCGGCCCCGTCTCGCATAACTCGGCTTGGACTTCACCTGCATTAACATTATTCGGGCTGACCCGGCTGACTTACGCAGTATCCCGGCCGGGTAATGCCTTGCTATTATCATAAGAGTCCTACTCTTTCACACCTCGGCCGACCTTTATAGGATTCGGCCGATTTAGAGTGTTACTCGGAAACTGGACGGGGAATATCCTTTCGTCTTTCCCCCATCCTTACCCTATCCGGGGTCACCTCCCCAACAACTTCTTTGGTAGACATGAGTGCTTTTGGTATGAATTGCGTCTTGCATGGGTGTCATCTTTATTGTGTTGATAATTGCCACACGAATAATTACATACAAAATCATATAAAAGATGATATTTTACTAAAATATGATAGGACTGATATGAGTTTTGTTCTTATTAATGAAAAGGAGGAATCCTCCAAAGTTTCTTCTATTGTCTCTAACAATAAGCCAGGGTATGTGGAGAAGCTTCCTTTCAAGCCTCTCCCTCCTAAAGAGGAGAAGAAGAAGAGGAAGAAGAAGAAGAGGAGGAGTAAAAGAAGAGAGGAAACATTATCTTCCTCTAATCATGTTGCTCCTATCATAGTTTTTGCTGATGAGTCTGAACTAGATGATGTTCCTATGCCTGTTACCTATAGTAGTGATCATGATTGAGAAAAGCACACCACTTTTGATATTGAAAATCTCTTTGGTACCAATTCTGAAAATGATGATATTAATAATTGTTGTGCTATTAGTGCTATCCATGTTCCTTCCAATGATGATATGTTTACAAATGAACACACTTGGGAAGATAGCTATTATATTGCTTATGATGACACTAAACCTCCATTATATGATGATTACAATAATGAGTATGATATTTTCAGTCCACCTACTATTGAGGAGAAAATTTATTGTGATTACAATATGCCTCCTATAGTTGATGATTATGGTGACGAGAATAGTAATGATAGCTATTTTGTTGAATTTGCTCCCACTATAATTAATAAGAATGACTATGCTTATGTGGAGAGTAATAATTATTATATGCATGTGGATCATGATAAGAATGTTTTATGTGATAGTTATATTGTTAATTTCATTCATGATGCTACTGAAAGTTATTATGAGAGAGGGAAACATGGTTTTATGCATCTCAAAAATATTAAGTTTCCCCTCTTTATGTTGAACATTTTGAAGTTGCACTTGTTTTGCTTTCCTATGCTTGTTGTTTTGTGCTTTCATGACTTGTTTCTTTACAAGATTCCTATGCATAGGAAGTGGGTTAGACTTAAATGTGTTTCGAAATTGCTTCTTGATGCTCTCTTTTACTTCAATTCATATTTCTTATGTGAGCATCTTCTCAAACTATCAAGCCTAACTTAAAGGCGTTAAAGAAAAGTACTTGTTGGGAGATAACCCAAGAGTTTTCTTGAGTCTTGGAAGTTATTACTTCAGTAATGACCTCTCCTTATCCTTTTTGTTTTCTTTTTGTGCCAATAATAACCTCTAATGAGAGGGAAGTAAGATTTGGGGAGTTGCTGTCCCGAAACAGATTTCTGTCCTCCACCATAAAATTTCGCGAGGAGTCTCTGTAACTTGTATTGAGCTAAAAGTTAATGAATAAATACCCAGTATGTTATCTAACTTTTCATAGTTCAACACTTTTTGATTTGAGCAACAGAAGATTTTCGAAAAAACGGTTTCTACCTGCTGGTCTGTTTTGACAGATTTCTGCCGTTATTTGCATTTGCTTCTTATTGATTTCTTTTTGAGTTCTCTTTTGGGGAATTGAGCTTTTTAAAGGAGTTTCTACAGTAGCTTGTGTTTTTAGTGAAATTTTTTCTGTTCTAAAGCTAAACCCAAGGGTCTATTATCTTTTGAATAAACTAATGTTGCTAATGAAGATTGTGTGAAGTTTTGTATGAAGGAAAAATTTCAGGTGTAGAGAGATAATGATGTAATGAGATGAAGAATGGACAAAATATCAAGCTTGGGGATGCCACCCCGGTGTCACCCCAATAAATATCCAAGAGGTACAATTGTCAAAGCTTGGGGATGCCCAAGGCATCCCCTTCTTTATCAATAAAAATATCAGGTATTTCTAGACACTTCGTTTTTATTGTTTCATGCATTGTTGTGTTGTTCTTGGAGCGTCTTAGTTTTCGTTTTTGGTTTTTGTTTACTTAGTTTGCTTGAGTAAGTTGGTTGGTTACACCACACTTCTTTTGGAGAGAGACACACTCTGTTTTCATTGCCTAGAACACTCTAGTTTTCACTCTTATTGTTTTGTGAGCGTTCAATTTTGCTAGCACAAGGTTCAGCCTTAGTTTTCTTGTGCTTTCAACTTAGAATTTTTTAGTTCTTCTTTGTGGATTTGTGAGACAAGCTCACTGATCTTTATTGATTATTATATTTGTGAGTGGGTTTCAAATAAGTTGTTTGGTGTTGTAAAAGAGTAGAAAGCTTCATGCTATTAGTTTTGACTGTGGCTTAGACTTTATCATGACATGCTAGGTGTTGTTTTGACCTTATGCTTAGTGATTATTTCTGTAGCATGACTTGTTCCAAACAATTAGGATTGCTTAATGTGCCTTGAAGGAATCCTGTGTTGTTTTAGCATACAAAAGCATAGTATTGTGGTATTCTCCTATGATGCTTTGTTTGGGTTGACTTGGCACATGCTCACACCATGTTATGACTATGAACAAGTCACCATAGCCTCTATGATCATTTAGTCCATGACTTGTAGTACCACTTATGCTTTGATTAGTAATGTTTTGTTGCTGTGCATGATTATGGCCATTATTGCTTTCTTAGTTGGTTGCTCCCAGTCTTTTGCTAGCCTCCACTTGTATGAGTAAGCTCTACTCATGCTTCCAACTCCCAAGAAACCAAGTTATTCCAAAGTGTCCACTATAAATTCCTATGCATGGTGTGTTACACCATTCAAAGTATATTCTTGTTTTCATCTATCTTCCAATTAAAAACTATTTTGTTATGTGAAAACTTAGTGATTAAAGCCCTCACAAACTTTATGGCACACTTAATATTCTTTGCCCCTAATAAACTTGAACCATTGTGTCGTCTATGTTGTATATGCTTGCACTTATACGTTGGAATTAGCAGAACCATGCTGTCATGGGGAACGTTTTCAACATTGCACTTGTACTTTGTACTCAGTTAATATCATGTTCTTTTGTCTATGGATGTCACTGGTGTGAAATAAAGAGGGAACTTGTAAGTCCATGGAGTTTGTATTTTGTGTTAGAGAAATGCCTGGGCCGCTAGCCTAAGCCATGCCTAATCATGGTGGAAACTTACAGCATCACCGTAGTGAGCTATCTATGAAGCATCCTCAATAAAAAGATATGCACATAGTAAATAAAAAGATCGCTGAGATGCTCATTGTCTTCTTGCCTTGTCATTTTGGTTATGGGATAGATCCTGTACCATGTGCAAGGGGTACCCCGTTGGCGGTTCTCTATGATACGCATGTACTTACTATGACAATAACTTACAGGTGACTGAAGTTGAGTAGCATGAGGTGTGGCCCTCGTATTCAAGGGACTTGAGATTGCCAACTTATCTTAAGTGTGGATGCTAGCTATTGATCCAGGGACTAGCATTGCAATTACATGGATCCTTTTCCTTTACAAAGGAGGGATCTTACACCTTGTCATTTTGGTTATGGGATAGCTCCTATACCATGTGCAAGGGGTACCCCGTTGACGGTTCTCTATGATACATGTGTACTTACTATGACAAGAACCTGAAAGTAACTAAACTTGAGTAGCATGAGGAGTGGCACTCGTATTCAAGAGACATGAGATTGCCAACTTATACTTTGCCAAGCATATACTCCATAGTTTGTTCACTTTAACCTTAATCACTTCAAGATGCTTATGATAGGGGCAATGAGGGCTGAAAGCTAACAAGTACCATAATTTTTGGAACCTCTTTTTGAGACTTGAAATACCTGCTTCCCTTTATGAAGGGCCCTTCTTCCACTATTATTGAGTCTCCACCTTCTACCTTTAGATACAATTAAGAGAGCATAGTTGTCATTCTGTGTGCAGTGTCCCAAAAATTATTGATAAATGCATATTGTGATATTACTTGTTCTTGTACTACTTGTTTCTAGTCACCCTTGTGAACTTTGAAGGTGTCCTATGCATCTATTTGATACTCTATGAGGGACAAGCTGAATGCCACTATGCCATGTTTTCTGTATGTGAAACAAACAAACGTTTTTCAATGCATGTTATTCATGATCTATGTTTGTAGCCTTTCATGTTGCATGCATAGTTACTTTGTCTTATTGTTAGAACTCCATCTTTCATGCACATGTCTAGAGTTATTTGATCCCAACTTTCAATGCTTGCAAATGGTTTGATCTTGATTTTTATGGTGCATGTCACCTCAAAAATTATTCTTTTTATCACTTACCTACTCGAGGACGAACATGAGTTAAGCTTGGGGATGCTTGATACGTTGAAAACGTATCTATAATTTTTGGTGCTCCATGCTTGTTTTATATCATTTGTCTTATGTTTTGTCTACACTTTGAAGTGTTTTTATATCTTTTCTGGAACTAACCTATTAACAAATTGCCACAGTGCCAGTTGCCTATTTTCTTTTGTTTTTGGTTCTAGAAAGGCAGAAAATAAATATTCTCGGAATTGGACGGGACAAAAGCCAAAGTCATTATTTTCCCGAAGCAACATGGAACCACGAAGCAGAGCGGAGGGGGCCCACAGGGTGGCCGCACCCCCTAGGCGCAGGTAAGCCCTGGAGGCGCCCATAGGGGGTGTGGGTCCCCTGGCCCTCCACCGACCTTGCCTCCTTCGCCTATAAGAATCCTTCGACCCAAAAACCCTAAATAATCTGGCGAAAATCCACGAAAACCTCCACAACACCGCCTCCACCGAAGGGGAGATTCGGGGGACAGAAAGTCTCTATTCCGGCACCCTGCCGGGACGGGGAAGTGCCCCCGGAGCCATTTCCATTGATCTCCACCACCATCTCCATCACCGTTGCTGATTCCCATGATGAGGAGGGAGTAGTTATCCTTCGAGGCTAAGGGCTCTACCGGTAGCTATGTGTTCATCTCTCTCTCTATGCATGATCTTATGGTCATGAGCTTTGTAATCAAGTAGATCTACCTTGCTACTCAAGTGCTTTAGATCTGTGCTCTCCCCATGTGTGTGAAAGTGATAGCGTGCACGCCTTGGTGGCACTTAGGCTCTAGTCTACATAAATACTCTTTATGCTTTAATAGATCTATGCTTTTCCCCACGTGTGTGAAAGTGATAGCGGGCATACTGTGTGTGGCACTTTGGCTAGATTGAATATTTGTTATAAGTTATATTTGGAGTTGGATGTATCTATGAAATTGTGGTGTTTGTGTTGCCTGTCAAAACTCACCGGCGGGCAGTGACTAGCAACACGAAGAGCCGGGAGGCTCCCAAAGCGGCTGGTGGGCCCTAGTCCCTCGGTCAACGGCCCGCAAATCTTCCAGCACGCACGCGTCCTGTCTTGGTTCGAGGGCGTGCCACCTGACCTATACCTGGCCAGGAAGGTGATGGATTGTTCCGATTGGTTTCCTGCACGGTAATCAAGTATACGTAAAATTCGAGCCGTGATCGGCTCCCAGGTTTCCCTGTAAATCGGCTTTCAGAGCCGATTACCCCCATGGTTTTGTATTGGATCTATGATAACATGGGGTTTTGCTTAATTACTACAAGTTAAATCGATCTACGATAGTTTAGTGTTTTCACCACGCAACCGGAACGTCCCACGCGTAGTTGAGCCTAATAGATACGAAAAATAGTAGAAAACCAATCCTAGAGAAGGCCTAAAAACCAACACAACGTCAATTCCTAACGTCCCTCTAAGACCAATAAACCATATTTTACGACACGGATCGTTCAACCCGTTTGTGAGGCCTAATCACGTGGATATTAAACTAAACCTTGATGAACAAGGCACAACTATAACAGATCGAATCGACTAAATAGAAATCAAGCAAGATGCCACCCTCACACCCGGGAGAAGGTGCAAAGATGGCGAGATAGCTAGAGGTAGCACAAGCAAGCAATCATAGTAAGAGTATCGATGCTAGCTCTGACAATCTGTGGTAAAGGTGTTACTCGCCATCAACAAGGCTTCAGTACGAGTAACACCGGATAACGCATAGTAAATCGCCTAGATCGCAAGGTGCGATCTAGGCATGGCACTACCCGAAAAACCCTAGAAACAAGGGGTGGCGATGCGCCGAGATTGTTGTTGGTTGTGAACGTGATTGTCCTTGTCTTTCAATAACCCTAGGTACATATTTATAGTCCGGAGACTCTCTACTTTTGGAATAACTTTACAACTCTATCTTTACCTAAACATAAACGGAACCTAAACAAACACGAATCCTACTATGATACAGGATACACGGGCAATTCAGCCCAAATTCACGCACTAGGCCGATCCAACAACACGTTGAATAAATGTATCTTCCAAGCCCATCTTGATCACGGCCCATCTCCGTCTTTGGCCAAAATACGGTGATAACACATGCCCCCCTGGTTTTGGCAATGATAATTCCAAAACCACTCTGTGCGTTTTTTCCTCTTCTTCTCCCTTTTTTATCGGGTCAAGGCGTAACGCATGGCGTAACAAAGACCGCCACGCTACCCTTCATCATGATGCCCTGTCTTCTCAACTCTCGCAGCGCGTGATTTGACCATTTTGGCGGTGCAACTGGGAAACCGCCATGGCATTGAACCGTCATCCATTATTCCCTTATTTAAATCAGCTGAACAGTTCAGTCCCTCATCTTCCTCCCGTAGCCAAAAAACCCTCTTTCTCCACCGGAAAAAACCCTCTTTCTCGCCATGGCCTCCTCTGCTTCCTCCGACCTGTCCTCTCATGCCTCCAACAGCCTTAGTGACCGTGAACCAACTCCGGAGCACCCGCCGACCTCGGCGTACAACACTCTCGCCCCACAATGGTGGGACGAGAGAGGTTGGGACTTTGCCGTCTGGTCAGAGGACGATGCGTCCCTGACAGACGGCGAAGAGAACCTTCAGTTCCTCGCCGACGGGGAGCTGGAGGCGGACAGCAGCGACGACGCCATGTCTTGGGATGGCGTCGACTCCTCTGAAGAAGAGGAAGAAGAAGAGGAAGAGGACACCTCCTCCGAGGAGTACCAGCCGGTGAAGTACTTCCTCGCCAGGTTCGAAGACGACAATGATGACGAAGACGAGGATGAGGAGGCCCTACCGTTCCTCAAGAGCAAGAAGACGACTGGTAGCAGCCGAAGACAATGAGGAGGACGGCGGGCAGCAATGACGACCTCGGCGATTAGGATTTAGCAGTAACATTAGTAGTAGCAGGACTCCTTTTGTAATCGACCATCCTTTTGTAATCGACCATCTTCAAATGAATGAGAATCCTTTCCCCAAAGCTTTCCTTGCTTGTTTGCCCCTAATTTTGCCGATAGCATAAATAAGTCGATACCCCAAAAGCCGATAGCAACGCATCGGCTTTTACCTTATCATGTCTTCACAGTCAACCAAACCACAACTCAAAAGCCGATGCATATCAACTTTCCCCAAATTGTTGACAAGGTCAACCCCGTATATTTAGGCAAACCAAACGGCCACTTCCAAGTTTCAAACGGTAACCTGCGACTCCCTTCAAAAAGGGCAGCCTAGATCCTCAACTGCCTACCGACCAGATCGAGCTCACAGCAACAAGAACCCTCAATCCTTACTCCGCACAGATCCATTCCCGCCGGCAAACCAGATGGCAGAATCGTCCACCACCAATCCGGAGGTCTCCGGTCTGAAGGTACGCTTACCCCTCGTAATTTTAACATAGTGTTAAAACTTGACGGCGAACACCTGAATTAATGCCTTTATTTCGTCATTAAATCTTCTAGGTTTCAGACATTCTGCTGCCGCATCCTTCTCTCCCAAATTCTCTCTGTCTTGGTCCTCGTACAGATTCTAGTCCTGCCCATCTAATCTCTTGCGAGGCCAATAGAATCCCCTTTGTAAGCCAGGACCTAGATCTGAACTCTTGGGCCGACTGCTTGCGAGCCTGGCCTAATCCCCCCGAAATCTGGGTTTCTTGGTTTAGTAGAGTAGCTAGAGCTTACCAATCCCAATGGGCAATTTTGGGAATAGCCGACGCCTTGCATCTATCACTGTCTCCTCTTGAGAAACACGAGAATCTTCTCAAAACCATCGGCTACTTCGGTCCGACGCTCAATTGTTTCATATTCGCCATGGCCCTATGTCACCAACCTTGCTAGATGTGGTGATGATTACCGCCCGGATGTTACATCACCCAGCCCCTCTGCTTTCAACCTGACCACAGTCCCTTACAAACTATCTTCCAAAGCAGATTGCACAAGCTGGGGCGCTTATATCCAACGTCATATGAAAACCAAGGGCCTTGTTTCAGAGAAAGAACATACAGCCTTTCTCAACTTCTGGTTAGAGCATTTCATCTTCTGTGGCCCTTCCCTGGCTCCCACTAAGAACTATCTTTCCCTAGCCTACGAACTGGCCAAAGGTACCCAGCTCGGCATCGAAACTGTTCCTTGAGAGGTCTATCGATACCTCCGGTTGATGTCCATTGTCGCTCTCGAGCATAGCAATCGAGCAGGTGGACCTTGGTGGTTCATCCATTGTGGGCTCACCAGATTCCAAAACCGCATCCTGCATTCCTTCCGCGAGCTGCACTTTTCCGACGCTAAAGGAGGCAAATCCGATGCACCAGCTATGGCCAAGCTTTGTATCGCTTGCGGCAGCAACCGACCTCCAGAGGCGTCAAAATGGTTCAGCATCTTCTTCCAAGGCCTGGACAACCCCAACTTCTTCCCTTACATGGAGGAAGCAGAACATTTTGAGAATCCACTCTCCTTCAGGCTGGACAATTTTGCCGATGACACTGGCACTTTCGCAACTCTTTTCCACCGTTATCCGCCTGCTTCCTTCCAAAGCATGAGCACATCCAACCGGGATAATCAAACCTGGTGCAATTCTACCAACCAGTCAGTGGCTCGTCAATTCAGCCTTGGGCAAGTAACTCCCCACTTCTTTCTTCATCAACTCACGGAGTGTAGAGCCGATCGCCCGATGCTCTCACCAAATGAGGTGCTACTCTTTCTTTGATGCTCTGACCATCCCAATTCCCACCGACCTTACCTTTGCCTCATCAACCGATGGCTTTGAAGACTGGTGGTCGATGTGGAAGACTCACGTTTTTAGGAGAGCTCTGGGACTGTTGCTTAAACAGCTCGACGACTATGACATCCCGTGGACGGTACTCCTAATCGCAAATTATCTTGATGCACTGCAATTGATCCTTTTATTAACTCACTCTTTATCTTTGCAGCAACAAGATGGCCCGAGCCTCGCACGACAATGATGGCTCCCCTTTCGAATTCTTCCCGCCAGCTCCTGTGGTTCTTTTCTGCAAAGACTCGCCACCTCTGAAAAAGGTCATAATGCAGAAACAGCCGATAACCCCAAAATCGGCTTCCAAAAAACCAGCAGCCCCTAAGTCAGCTGCCCCTCGCGTTCCGACTAAGACCAGGACGACGGTGAGGAAGGTGGCTGCTAGGAAGACCCTGAGGCGCCAGAGCCCCTCTTCAGACAGCTCGCATGTAAGCTAATTCAGGCCTTGGTCGATCCTTATCATTCTTTATTCTTACAGACACGCTCGCGCTTACTGCTTTCCCTCTTTTACAGGCTTCCGTCGAAGACACCTCCAGTGAGGACACCCAGACTGATCGAGGAGAGCTAAACCCAACGGGTTCTGAGAAGACCAACACACCGGACCAGCCAGATTCACCATCATCGGCTTCCAGGAAAAGGTCGGCTCCTGAACTGCTTGCCCGAGCACCACCGAGGCGGGCCGACTGAGTCCCAAGAGAGCTCGCAAAGATCAACAAGCTTCTTCGTCGAGCCAGGAGGTTCCAAAAATCGCCGCCCTTCGCACTCCTCCTACCTGTTTCCTTTCGTCTGCCGATTTATTATTACTCACAGAAGCTAAAAACATCCTTTATGCAGACGGCTGATGTCTTCAATGACACCGAGGGCAGTACCAACGCCGGACATGGGAATCCCCGAAGGCGTAGATGCAACGCCTACTACTCTGGCCAAGCCTCCAGCAACCACACCGCCTACTATTCTGCCCAAGCCTCCAGCAACCACACACAAACCGATGATCCCCTCATCGGCTGCCCCCTCGATCTTAAGAGAGGTACGTTTTGAGTTTCTTTTTTGGCCCGGTCTTGTGTGTTTAGATGCAACCGACGCTCTGCTGCCAGAGTTGTGATCTTTCAGGCTTGCTGTCTTTTGATCCTGAATCCATCGAACCAATCCCATCTGCTGCCCATGCTGATCCGCAAACCAGGGTTGCTCCACCTCAATTCCAGCGTCTCAGAACCTTGCTGTCCTCCTCAATCGAGGAGTTGATCGAGGGTTCTGAGGAAGTGAAGAGCGTTTTCGCCGAGATTCGAGATCACCTTCCAGGAACACTGAAAGTGAAGCTTTTGTCAGTTGCCAATCTATCCCTTTTCGGGCCACAGGTGCAGCTAGCCCGTGAAAGGATCCATCTGCGCCACGCCCAACTTCCACTGAAAGCCGATATTGCAGAAAGATGTCAGCAGCTTAATGAGAAAAAGGCGTCTCTGGATGCTAAAACTGACACCTCCGTCAGTACCGCCGAGCTCGCATCCTTGAAACAGGAGCTGGAAGATCTTGAGGAGAAGGTCCGGGTGACTAAACAGCTCATCCGTGACAAGGAAGAATCCATAGCCCGCTCCCAACACGAGGCGGAAGGCCTCAAAGCTCAACTGAAGGCCGATCTGGCAGGCATACGTGCCCTGAGTGAGCAGCTAGTGACGGGCCAGGATGAAGATGACGAAGCCGAGATCGCCGAGGTGGATCGTATCCGTTGACGCCCGCGCCTTTGAAGCGTTCTTGAGTTCGTATGTAAACCTGGAATCTTTGTAATATGTGTGGACCACCAAAGCCGATGACGATTTTTAAATCGCCCTACATTTTTGCTGTTCAATATCTCCTGCATTTCTCTTGTACTTTATCCGTCAGTGTGCCCCGAGCGAATATTTCAAGTAATTTGAAGATATCGGCTCTCCGATCGTCCGCTTGTGAACGCACCTGAACGTCGGCATATCCTGGCCCATTCTTGCTGATAAATGTTGGTCGTGGCTTATCCCCAGGACCAATGTCAATCTCTTCTAGCTCATCAGCGGATGTAAACCCATACCCTAGCTTGCCGTCACCTGTCAGGTCGATGCTAAACACAGGGCAAGCAGTAGGTGAGGACAACAAAAATAATTTGGGCCGATTGCCTGAATCGGCCCCCTTCTTGATTGTGCTCGTCAAGGGCGGTTTACACCTCACGGTTTTACAATGGCAGGGCGTCTCCCTGCTACGACTACATGATCTGCTTGTCGTATGGTCGTTGCTTTTTATTTTTTGTGGCCGATCGTGATGATCGGCCGTACCACGTATGATCGTGGACCTCTCTATTCTGTCAGGCCAGTGGATAAGACCAGCCTCACCCAGTTTTTTGAAGCTTCAATGCGCTCACAGCCGTCCAAACTGATTCCAGAGATCGGCTCTTGGTCTTCTGCTTCGGATGTTCGTGCCAGCAATGTAATCCTCGAGACAATCGTCTTCATGGACGGCCTCCACTTCATCTCCGTCCCACTGTATCAGGCACTGGTGCATCGTGGATGGAATGCAGCAGTTAGCGTGGATCCAATCCCTTCCTAGCAAGACGGCGAGGTACTTTTGCTGTTCACGACGAAAAATGACGTGGGTATAGTTTTCCTGCCCACCGCCGATCCACGTTAAGAACACCTTGCGTTCAAGACTGGCGTTGAAGTCGCTTAACGTGACGTTGGTTTTGATCGGTCCGCCATGAGCGCATTCAAACGTCGTAGCATGGAGTATGGCATGATGTTAATCGCCGCTCGGTGTCCACCAACATCTTGCCGACGGGTTGTCCATTGATGTAGCCCGCAGTACGCTTTCGGATGTTTGTAACCCTTCTCTCGTGGCTTCTCAAAGATAATCGCCGTGGGCGCGGTCAAGCTGTGCCATCGGTAGCATATTGGTTCGTGGCGCGCAGAACTCGCCGAGTACGAACACCATGTTTGCGGCCGATGCCCGTGCATCGGCTTTATTGGTTTGGGGCGCCACTCTTTCCTTGTCGCGCCCGCTTCCGTTTAATCTGCCTTACCTTGACGGCCAGATCCGGCCGTGCCTTCTTTAGCGCGTGGAGATACTGCGCTTCAGCTTCTTCTAAGTTACGCAGCCGTTGCACTCTGCGCTTCTGAGTGTGTCTGAGTCCATCGGGGCACCACCTTGGACGGTGAAACCTGTCTTCTTCTTCGTCGTCCCTGGTCCTCTCAAGGCCCTTCGCTCTAGTGGACTCCTTAGGACGGCTCTGAGGTGGGAGAGGTCTGAGGCGTTCGAACACCGATACTGGCCGCGTGCCCTTCTTTTGTGGTCCACATTCTGGGCAGTTGTCGGTTGTAGGCAATCGGCTCATTCCCACGTCCCAGCAATGCTTGAAGAAGGGGCAATCCCAATGTTTGTCTGCGCCTTCCTTCTCTTTGGGTGGTCTCTTGGCGAGGTGCCCATGTCTTTCATCGTCTCTGTCTTTGGCGGCGTTGGTCGACCGCGCTCATATTTGTTAAGGAGGTGCGTGGAATGTGGCTTCGATATCGCACTCTCCTCACTTGTTCCTCTGTTAAGTACCGCCCGCCATCGTGGGCGGTCGCGTGGACCAGCCTTCTCTCTGTCTTTGCTCCGAGAGTGATCACCTCCTTCCTTGTACGTGTCATGGTGGTACCCAGACCCAGCCATGTTGACATCAAACGAAAAGTCCAGTTGACGTCTCGCGGAGCGACTGAGCTCTATCATGTTGACACCGGGGAACGGGTTCGTGTCCACCTTCATGGCGAGCTGGCCGAGGATCAGGCGGCCTTGTTCTATTGCCATTTGGATCTGGCGCCGCAGCTCTTTGCAATCATTGGTGGTGTGGGTGAACGAATGATGCCACTTGCAGTATGGTCTCCCGTTCATCTCCTGAGCGGTGGGGATCTTGTGGCCTTCAGGTAACCTCAACTGCTTTCTTCAAAGAAGAAATCGAATATCTGCTCGGCTTTGCTCACGTCGAAGTCAAACCCTTTCAAAGGCCCCTGCTTGCTTCACCCATTTGCAGGACATGGTTCGCCCCGAGCCCACTCGCCACGGCCACCTCTGGTCTTGTGTAGGATCATCTTCTTCCGTAACTACCAGGCTTACGGGCCGCTTGAACCTGTCTTGGTATAACTCAGGGTGGCGCTGTTCATACATCGTCAGTTTCTGGGCCATGTGTGCCAGTGAGTTGTACTCCACCTGGAAAGCCAGATCCTTGACGGGTGCTAAGAGCCCCACCACAGCCAGGTCGATTGCTTCCTTCTCAGTTAAACGAGCCGAATAACATCTGTTCTTGATGGTTCTGAAGCGCTGGATGTATTCGGCTACAGTTTCTCCCCGCTTCTGTCGTACTTGCGCCAGGTCTGCAATGCCAGCCTCGGTCGCCTCTGAATGGTACTGGATGTGGAACTGTTCTTCTAGTTGCTTCCAGGTGCGAATTGAATCAGGTGGCAGCGAGGTGTACCACCCAAAAGCTGGTCCTGTTAGAGATTGTGCAAAAAATCTCACGCGCATTTGATCCGATGCCGAAATCATACCTAGCTGCGCCAGGTATCGGCTTACGTGCTCGATCGAGCTTGACCCCTCTGACCCGCTGAATCTTGAGAACTCAGGGAGCTTATATTTGGGCGGTAGTGGAATCAGGTCAAACTCGTTGGGGTACGGCTTTGAGTAGCCGATCGTGCGCCTTTTCGGCACGAAGCCGAACTGATCTCTCAAGATGGTAGTGATTTGGTCCACTGTTTGAGCTGCAGGGGCTGGATTCTCATGGCTAGTTCCAGTGGCATACTTGGCTAGCCACGCCTGTTTGTCAGCGTCCATCCCGGACACCGTTGCCCCAGGAACGCCTGCTCCTGAAGATCCTGCAGCAGGAACCCCTGCCGCGGAGACTCCTGCGGTTGCGATCTGGCTGGCGCGCGCTAAGTTGTTGCAGTCCGGCACGTAGGCACATATGTACCCATGCGGAATCTCCTTGGGTGGCTCGAACAGGAATTGGCAATCACCTGGATCGCCTCCAGCCTTGTAGACAATGTATGCCGCTGATCCTGGCGGCTCTGGAGCCGCGAGCGTGACCGGCAGTTGCGGTCTGGTGTGGAGCGGTCTTTCTCTGGTGGGTTCCTAAAGTGGGCCCCGACGGAGTATCGATGTTTCATGATCTCCTGGACCACACGAACTGCAATCCGCTCGAAAGCGTTCACCAGGCTCTCAGAGTGGCGGTGTAGAGAATGAGCCACCATATAGTTGACTTCCTGTCGCAGAGCCCTGGAGCGTTCCTCCGAAGGAACAGGCAGATCTACTTCATCGAGAGCACCGGGAGAATCCTTCCACTTGATGCCCCGCACGGGTCCTCTCGAAGAGCCGATGAGGTCGGCTTCAAGAGCTCTTTGAGCTCGTCATACTTCGCTTTGTGCTCAGCAGAAGCTCGTCAGACGTGACCGGCCTGTTCTCCATCGCAGCCGGACATTGATGTAGACGTTGTTGAAGGTCCCACCGGCGTGCGAATGTGTTGCTGTCAAAACTCACCGGGCGGTGACTAGCAACACGAAGAGCCGGAGGCTCCTGAGCGGCTGGTGGGCCCTAGTCCCTCGGTCAACGGCCGCAAATCTTCCAAAGACGCACGCGTCTGTCTTGGTTCGAGGTGCACCGACCTATACCTGGCCAGAAGGTGATGGATTGTTCGATTGGTTTCCTGCGGTAATCAAGTATCGTAAAATTCGAGCCGTGATCGGCTCCAGGTTTCCTGTAAATCGGCTTTCGAGCCGATTACCCCATGGTTTTGTATTGGATCTATGATAACATGGGGTTTTGCTTAATTACTACAAGTTAAATCGATCTACGATAGTTTAGTGTTTTCACCACGAACCGAACGTCCCACGCGTAGTTGAGCCTAATAGATACGAAAAATAGTAGAAAACCAATCCTAGAGAAGGCCTAAAACCAACACAACGTCAATTCCCTAACGTCCCTCTAAGACCAATAAACCATATTTTACGACACGGATCGTTCAACCCGTTTGTGAGGCCTAATCACGTGGATATTAAACTAAACCTTGATGAACAAGGCACAACTATAACAGATCGAATCGACTAAATAGAAATCACAAGATGCCACCCTCACACCCGGAGAAGGTGCAAAGATGGCGAGATAGCTAGAGGTAGCACAAGCAAGCAATCATAGTAAGAGTATCGATGCTAGCTCTGACAATCTGTGGTAAAGGTGTTACTCGCCATCAACAAGGCTTCAGTACGAGTAACACCGGATAACGCATAGAATATCTGCCTAGATCGCAAGGTGCGATCTAGGCAACATGGCACTTACCGAGAAAACCCTAGAAACAAGGGGTGGCGATGCGCCGAGATTGTTGTTGGTTGTGAACGTGATTGTCCTTGTCTTTCAATAACCCTAGGTACATATTTATAGTCCGGAGACTCTCTACTTTTGGAATAACTTTACAACTCTATCTTTACCTAAACATAAACGGAACCTAAACAAACACGAATCCTACTATGATACAGGATACACGGGCAATTCAGCCCAAATCTACGCACTAGGCCGATCCAACAACACGTTGAATAAATGTATCTTCCAAGCCCATCTTGATCACGGCCCATCTCCGTCTTTGGCCAAAATACGGTGATAACAGTTTGTTGGAACCATCTAGCGCTCAAGGTGATAGTGTGGGGTTATCTAGATTGGGGAAGGCAGACTTTGAGGTGTGCTGTTATAGCCTACCATGGATTAGAGTGTCCAACCGAAGAGTAGTTAAGAGTAGTATCATGAAGAGATTATATTTGTATGAGAGAGTGTTCACTAGTGAAAGTATGATCCCTAGGCCTTGTTTCTATGCATTGAAACACCGTTTTCTACAAGATCTGTTGCATGTTTGCTTGCTTCCTTCTTGTTGCCTTTAGTCTTTACCTCACCATCAAGCTATTTTCTGGCACCGTTACCACTTGTATTTCACTATCTCTTCGCCGAACTAGTGCACCTATATTGGGTGTGTTGGGGACACAAGAGACTTCTTGTATCTTGATTGCAGGGTTGCTTGAGAGGGAATACCTTTGACCACTTCCTCCCTGAGTTCGATAAACCTTGGGTAATCCACTTAAGGGAAACTTGCTGCTTTTCTACAAACCTCTGCACTTGGAGGCCCAACAACTGTCTGCAATAATAGAAGTGCGTAGACATCAGAAACGCCTGGGCCGCTAGCCTAAGCCATGCCTAATCATGGTGGAAACTTGCAGCATCACCGTAGTGAGCTATCTATGAAGCATCCTCAATAAAAAGCTATGCATATAGTAAATAAAAAGATCGCTGAGATGCTCATTGTCTGCTTGCCTTGTCATTTTGGTTATGGGATAGCTCATGTATCATGTGCAAGGGGTACCCCGTTGGCGGTTCTCTATGATGTGCAAATACTTATAATGACAAGAACTTACATGTGACTGAAGTTCAGTTGCATGAGGTGTGGCCCTCGTATTCAAGGGACTTGAGATTGCCAACTTATACTTTGTCAATCATATACTCCATAGTTTGTTAACTTTAACCTTAATCACTTCAAGATGCTTATGATAGGGGCAATGAGGGCTGAAAGCTAACAAGTACCATAATTTTTGGAAGCTCTTTTTGAGACTTGAAATACCTGCTTCCCTTTATGAAGGGCCCTTCTTCCACTATTATTGTGTCTCCACCTTCTACCTTTAGACACCATTAAGAGAGCATAGTTGTCATTCTGTGTGCAGTGTCCCAAAACTTATTGATTAATGCATATTGTGATATTACTTGTTCTTGTGCTACTTGTTTCTAGTCACCCTTGTGAACTTTGAAGGTGTCCTATGCATCTATTTGATACTCTATGAGGGACAAGTTGAATGCCACTATGCCATGTTTTCTATATGTGAAACAAACAAACGTTTTTCAATGCATGCTATTCATGATATTTGTTTGTAGCCTTTCATGTTGCATGCATAGTTACTTTTTCTTATTGTTAGAACTCCATCTTTCATGCACATGTCTAGAGTTCTTTGATCCCAACTTTCAATGCTTGCAAATGGTTTGATCTTGATTTTTATGGTGCATGTCACCTCAAAAATTATTCTTTTTATCACTTACCTACTTGAGGACAAACAGGAGTTAAGCTTGGGTCTGCTTGATACGTTGAAAACGTATCTATAATTTTTGATGCTCCATGCTTGTTTTATATCATTTGTCTTATGTTTTGTCTACACTTTGAAGTGTTTTTATATCTTTTCTGGAACTAACCAATTAACAAATTTCCACAGTGTCAGTTGCCTATTTTCTTTTGTTTTTGGTTCTAGAAAGGCGGAAAATCAATATTCTCGGAATTGGACGAGACAAAAGCCAAAGTCATTATTTTTCCCGGAGCAACACGGAACCACGAAGAAGAGCCGGAGGGGGGCCACAGGGTGGTCGCACCCCCTAGGCGCAGGCAAGCCCTAGAGGCCCCCATAGGGGGTGTGGGCCCCCTGGCCCTCACCGAACTCGCCTCCTTCGCCTATAAGAAGCCTCTGACCCAAAAACCCTAAATAATCTGGCGAAAATCCACGAAAACCTCCACAGCGTCGCCGCCAGCAAAGGGGAGATTCGGGGGATAGAAAGTCTCTATTCTGGCACCCTGCCGGGACAGGGAAGTGCCCCGGGAGCCATCTCCATTGATCTCCACCACCATCTCCATCACCGTTGCTGATTCCCATGATGAGGAGGGAGTAGTTATCCTTCGAGGCTAAGGGATCTACCGGTAGCTATGTGTTCATCTCTCTCTCTCTCTATGCATGATCTTATGGTCACGAGCTTTGTAATCAAGTAGATCGACCTTGCTACTCAAGTGCTTTAATAGATCTCTGCTCTCCCCA
The DNA here is from genome assembly GCA_030063025.1 of Avena longiglumis. Classification (NCBI taxonomy): domain Eukaryota; kingdom Viridiplantae; phylum Streptophyta; class Magnoliopsida; order Poales; family Poaceae; genus Avena; species Avena longiglumis. The sequence goes on along the minus strand of CP125974.1, from coordinate 424,141,959 downwards.
TGTGTGTGAAAGTGACAGCGTTACCGCTTGTGTTTCACTATCTCTTCGCCAAAATAGTGCACCTATATTGGGTGTGTTGGGTACACAAGAGACTTCTTGTATCTTGATTGCAGGGTTGCTTGAGAAGGAATACCTTTGACCACTTCCTCCCCGAGTTCGATAAACCTTGGGTAATCCACTTAAAGGAAACTTGCTGCTGTTCTACAAACCTCTGCACTTGGAGGCCCAACAACTGTCTACAAGAATAGAAGTGCGTAGACATCAAAAACGCCTCGTCCGCTTGCCTAAGCCATTCCTAATCATGGTGGAAACTTGCAGCATCACCATAGTGAGCTATCTATGAAGCATCCTCAATAAAAAGCTATGCATATAGTAAATAAAAAGATCGCTGAGATGCTTATTCTCTGCTTGCCTTGTCATTTTGGTTATGGGATAGCTCATGTCCATGTGCAAGGGGTACCCCGTTGGCGGTTCTCTATGATATACAAATACTTACAATGACAAGAACTTACATGTGACTGAAGTTGAGTTGCATGAGGTGTGGCCTTCGTATTCAATGGACTTGAGATTGCCAACTTATACTTTGTCAAGCATATACTCCATAGTTTGTTCTCTTTAACCTTAATCACTTCAAGATGCTTATGATAGGGCAATGATGGCTAAAAGCTAACAAGTACCATAATTTTTGGAAGCTCCTTTTGAAACTTAAATCCCTGCTTCCATTTGAAGGGCCTTTCTTCCACCACTACTATTGAGTCTCCACCTTCTACCTTTAGGCACCATTAAGAGAGCATAGTTTTAATTCTGTGTGTAGTGTCCCAAAACTTATTGATTGATGCATATTGTGATATTATTTGTTCTTGTGCTATTTGTTTCTAGTCACCCTTGTGAACTTTGAAGGTGTCCTATGTATCTATTTGCTATTCTATGAGGGACAAGCTGATTTCCACTATGCCATGTTTTCTGTATGTGAAACAAACAAATGTTTTTCAATGCATGTTATTCATGATCTTTGTTTGTAGCCTGTCATGTTGCATGCATAGTTACTTTGTCTTACTATTAGAACTCCATCTTTCATGCACATGTTTAGAGTTCTTTGATCCTAGCTTTCAATGCTTTCAAATGGTTTGATCTTGGTTTTGATGGTGCATGTCACCTCAAAAATTATTCTTTTTATCACTTACCTACTCGAGGATGAGCAGGAGTTAAGCTTGGGGATGCTTGATACGTCGGAAACGTATCTATAAATTTTGATGTTTCATGCTTGTTTAGTATCTACTTTGCTTTGCTTTGTCTACACTTTGAGGTGTTTTTATATCTTTTCTATAAATAACCTATTAACAAGTTGCCACAGTGTTGGTTGCCTGTTTTCTTCAGTTTTTGGTTCCAGAAAGGCAGAAAATCAATATTCTCGAAATTGGACGGGACAAAAGCCAAAGTCAATATCTTTCCGTGGGGAACACGAAGTCCAGAGGAGAGACAGAGTAGGGACCTGAGGGGGACACACCCCCTGGCCGCGCGGGTGGGCCCACTCCACGCCTAGGGGGGGTGCAGCCCCCTCGGGCATCCCCTCGGCCTCCCTCTTCGCCTATAATAAGCCCCCGATGCAAAAACCCTAGGCACCCGATCAAAACTCCACGAAACCTTCTATAGCCGCCGCCACCATCGTCCCTAGGTTGGGGGGATCTGAAGTTCTTCCCGGCACCCTGCCGGAGGGGAGATCATCTCGGAGGCCTTCTTCTCCGGTATGATGTGTAAGTAGTTCCACCTTGTAGTATGGGTCCATGTAGTAGCTAGATGGTTGTATCTCCTCCTTGTGCTTTCATGTATAGATCTTGTGAGCTCCGTTCATGATCAAGATCTAATTTATTTGTAATCATGCATGTTGTGTTTGCGGGGATCCTATGGATATTGAGATTATTATGTCAGTTTGGTTAATGGTTTTGTCTTGATGATTCTATCATGTCTGTGTTGTTTGTGATCTTGCATGCTCTCCGTTGTTAGTAGCTATCTTGGACGAGTAGTTGCTAGTGACTCCAAAAGAGGGGGTATTTATGCTCGATAGTGGGTTCATGCCTCTAGTTTCCAATGGAAGTGACAGAAATCTCTTCGATTGTAGATGTGCTATTTCTACTAGGGAGAAAACAACGGTCTCTTGTTCATGGAACACATGGTTATTTACCTTACACACTTTGCTTAAAGAAGTTGTCTGTTGCTTGCAACTTAATACTGGAGGGGGTTCGGATGATAACCTGAAGGTGGACTTCTAGTCATAGATGCAGTTGGATGGAGGTCTATGTATCTTGTTATATTGCCCAATCGAATCTCATAGGATCTTTCTGACTAGTATTGCATTGTTATGCCTTGATCAGTTCCTATCAATTGCCCTGCTGTAATTTGTTTACCCTTCATGCCATGTTGTTTATCTAAGGAGAGCACCTCTAGTGAACTATGGACCCCGGTCCAATCTTTACCATTGATACATCTTCCACTGTTACCGTTTACTTGCTGCAAACCACCATTACCTTCCACACCATACAGTTAATCCTTTGTTACAGCAAACCAGTGAGCTTGACAGCCTCACTGATTTGTTGGGACAAAGTCTTGAGTTTGTGTTGTGCAGGTCTCCACGTTGTTTGCAACACCTGTGTGACGTTTCCTTCCTCCTTCTGGTTCGATAACCTCAGTCTCTACTGAGGGAAACTTGCTACTGTGCTCATCACACCTTTCTCTTGGGGTTCCAACGAAGTGTCCCACATCAACACTGGGTGCACGCATCAGTTATTAATAACAAGGTCATATCATTAGAAGAATGATGTGATGGACACACTCCTATAGTAAGCATAGCATAAGATTAAGTTATTAAAGTTCGTTTGCTACAAAGCTTTTAAATACATAGTAACCTAATCCTTCGACCATGAGATCATGTTAATCACCATCACCGAATGGATGCTTTCATGACATCAAACACCACTTCCATAATTGGGTGGTTATAAAGGTGGCATTAGGTATTCTGAAAGTATGTGTTGAAGCACATGGATCAAGAGTGGGATTTGTCCATCCATATGACAGATAGATATACTCTGGGCCCTCTCGGTGGAATGTCATCCAATTGGCTTGCAAGCATGTGACTATGTCACAAGGGATGTCATATCACGGAACGAGTAAAGAGTACTTATCAGTAACAAGGTTGAACTAGGTATAGAGATACCAACGATCAAACCTCGGATAAGTAAAGTATCACGCGACAAAGGGAATCGGTATCGTATGTAAATGGTTCATTCGATCACGAAGTCATCGTAGAAATATGTGGGAGCCATTATGGATTTCCAGATCCCACTGTTGGTTATTGATCGGAGAGGTGTCTCGATCATGTCTGCATAGTTCACGAACCGTAGGGAGACACACTTAAGGATTCGATGTTGTTTAAAGTAGATATGGAATGTGAGTTGGAGACCAAATGTTGTTCGGAGTCTCGGATTGGATCCAGGACATCACGCGGAGACTGATGACCCACAAGTATAGGGGGTGTATCGCAGTACTTTCGATAAATAGGAGTGTCGATCCCAACAAGGAGCAGAAGGTGTTGACTAGTGGTATGGAGCAGGAACTCTCTGTAAATACTTAGCAAACAGATTTTAGTGGTTTTCTGGTAAGGCAACAAAACAAGGTGCAAGTAATAAAGACAACAAGCAAACGCAGCAAGTGGCCCAATCCTTTCTTAGCAAAGGATAAGCCGGTGGAAATACTTATAAGGACCAAACGTTCTCGAGGACACATGAGATTTCTGTCAAGTGCTTTCTCTTTAGATAGGTAAGTACTCTTCTTTGGTGTTGTAAGTGTTGTGTGGGTGAACCTGTGCTAATGTACCGAACTTACTTGGACTAATACATACTTGTGATTAAACCCCCTGCAAGCATCAGCAACTACAGGAAAGTAATTAAGATATAAACCTAACCACAGCCTTAAAATCTGAGATCCTACACTCCCTTGTGCAAAGGTGTCCTAACGAGGGTTCAGGTTTCTGTCACTCCGGCAACCCCACAATTAGTAGCCAAATACACAATGCATTCCCATTGGCCCATAAATGGTGAAGTATCATGTAGTCGACGTTCACATGACACCACTAGAAGAATAGCACCACAAATTAAATACTAAGCCATTGAATAATAACTCAACACAAATCCACTATTAACAACATGATTTCTCCCATGTCCTCAAGAACTAAACGAAATACTCACGAGACATCATATGGATCAAGATCAAAGATGATAAGATAATGGATAACAATCTGAACATAAATAGTAATCCAATGGTTCCACTCACAAGCATCAACTACAATAGTAATCAACACCGGGAAAGTTTTCCCTAATGAACTAGGCAAGTATTCAACACGATTGTTATAGCAGGATGGAGTAATGGTGATGGTGCTGGTGGATATGATGGTGTGGATGATGATGATGATGATCCCGATGAAGTCTAGCTTGACGATGGTGTTGATGGCGATGATCTCCCCTCTCTGTGAAGGAATTTCCCCGGCAGAAATCTATCTACCGGAGAGATCTTTCTCTCTCGGTGTTTTCCGCCCCGCAGAGGCGGCGGAAATCTATATGTGGTCGCTCCCCCGGTATTAGGTTTCCGAGAGGAATATATAGGTGAGAGGGCGAAGTCGGAGGCCGGCCAAGTGGGCCACACCTTCCCTAGGCATGGCCTAGGGGGGACCCGTGCCTAGGGGGTGTGGCCCCCCTGTGGCCCAGCTACGCCTCCCCTTTTATCTCCCTTCGTCTTCTGGGAAAATATAATTTTCCAATATTTTTCTGGTATTTTTCTGATCTTCGCAAAATTGCATGAAAACACCTATTCTTCCGTCAGAATCCTGACTCCGGCAGTTCATCCTCTAAGAATCATCCAATATGCAAAACAGAGGAAAAGACATAAGTAATACCTCATAATAAGACATATATCAATGAATAGAGGCAAATTATGATATAGAATGGTGATGCAAATTGGATGTATCAACTCCCCCAAGCTTAGACCTTCGCTTGTCCCCAAGCTAAAACTGAGCTCAGTAAACATGTACATGGGTTTATGGAGTGAAGTGTCGATAAAATAATACGGCAAGAATCATCACACTTACCATTGCACAACTCATAGAAGAAAGCAACTCACCATTATATAACTTAGCTTGCAACAAGTACAGGAGTCACAATAGAGATGCATAAAGATAAATCATAATTGGAATTGGCAAACTTTGTTCTTGGTCAGAGAACATCGGGCAAACAGTTTCACAAAAAGCTTTTGTAGAAGTTTTACAACAGGAGCACTCTTTGCTCAAAAAGGTTTTTCACAATGAAGGCTTCCAAAGTAATACTCAATAGATGTGTGCAATCAAGGAAGATAAAGAACATGATTGAATAAATCACCATATGAATGCTTGAAACACAACAACTCAAATGCTTGCTGGAGATAGAGAGGAAGTAGGTTTACTTACTCAACTTGGAAAATAGGAGAAAGGTCCCTTTATAGAGGGAATCAGGGATTTCAAGTCATAAAGAGCTTCCAAAAGATTATGGTACTTACTAGCTTTGAGCCCTCATTGCCCCTATCATAAGCATATTGAGATGATTAAGGTTAAAGTGAACAAGGATGGAGTATATGCTTGACTAAATATAAGTTGGAAATCTCATGTCCCTTGAATATGAGGGCCACACCTCGTGCTACTCAACTACAGTTATCGGTAATTTCTTGTCATTGTAAGTGCATGCGTATCATAGAGAAATGCCAATGGTGTACCCCTTGCACATGGTACATGAGCTATCCCATAACCAAAATGACAAGGCAAGCAGACAATGAGCATATCAGCAATATTTTTATTTACTATGTGCATAGCTTTTTATTGAGGATGATTCACAGATAGCTCACTATGGTGATGCTGCAAGTTTCCACCATGATTAGGCATGGATTAGGCTAGCGTCCCAGGCGTTTCCCTAACACAAAATACATAAATCCATGGACTTACAAGCTCCCTTTTTATTTCACACCGGTGACATCCATAGACAAAAGAGCATGATATCAACTGTGTACAAAGTACAAGTGCAATGTTGAAAATGTTCCCCATGACAGCATGGTTCTGCTAATTCCAACGTATAGATGCAAGCATATACAACTTAGATGACACAATGGTTCAAGTCTATTAGGGGCAAGAAAATAAGGTGTGCCATCAAGTTCGCGAGAGCCTTACTAACTAGTTTTCACATAACAAAATACTTTTTAATTCGAAAGATAGATGAAGCTTGAAAATTTGCTTGGAATAGCAGTAATGCTAATAGGTAGATATGGTGGACACAAATGGCATATGTTTTGGTTCAAAGGGATTGGAAACATGAGAAGTATGCCTTCTCAAAATAGGTTTTTGGCTAGCAAAGCTGGGTAGCAAGCAAAGGAGTTGAAAGAAACAAGCAAACATACAAGTTATAAAGCCAAACATGCAATCTTCCTTGAAGACACAAAAGATCTTAAATAAATAATACTAAGCTTATGAGCCAACAAGGAAGAAAACAAATGATACAAAATACCTATAAGCTTTTTCTCTTTTCCTTTCAAACCCCAAAAAGTGTTGCTACTGACTAGAGATTGGTATGCCAAAACCAATTTAGATCTACTTGATGCACCCAAAGTGATGCAAATACTGATCAACAAGATCCATCATATAATAGATATTGCAGACTAAAATAAGAAGTGCAAAAAGTAAAAGACGAGACTTCTCATTAATATTCCATAAAGGCACTCACACCAAGGGATACATAGATAATCAACTAACGGAGAGATACTTCCACTGGCAAACCAACCTATAAGATAACCTCTCTACCAAAGATATGAATCCACTAAAAAGGTAAAAGATAAAAGATAATGATGGTGATACCGCGACACTCCCCCCAAGCTTGGAACAAGCCAAGGGGATTGTAACACCCTCAGAATCGGCCCTATGCAAGTTCCAGCGATTCCCGCCAAACCCGCATAGAAACGATTCAAAGGTGCCCACCAGGCACTTTTTTGCAGGTGGAAAACGAAGTAATATCATTACACAATAGTGCACGATGGAACCCACAGAACAAAATATACAACGACGAATCAAAGAGTCAAGAATACAGATATACAAGACAAAGATCCAAATACCCTTTAAAACGATACAGCGTCCGAGTACGAACAAGATGCAAATTGGGCTAAGAGCCCTGAAGAATAACCAATGGCGTCCATAACCCTGCCCAGGCCAAGCCGGAAGGGTAACCCTGCTAACGACGTCGATCTCAAAACCTGCTTAAACAAAAGGGGTGCCGACAAAGGGCAAAGGAAAAAAGAGAGCGGTCAGTACTGAGGCCAGTACACAGTGAGACTAGAATTCGGCGGTCCTCGCCTACATAGGTATGGTGGACTAAAGCGGCAGCACAGCATGCACTAAACAACCTATAGAGACTCAAAACATCTGGCGACTATCAGATAGGGATAAGAAAGACCTATTCGGATCCAACCTGATGCTAACACCAAACATACCCATCCTGGTATTCCCCCTCGATACCAACCGAGAAAGTCAACCGAGGAACTCACATAGTTGGCAATTTTATTCATTTCGTTATAGTTGCGACAATTACTAGTCAGATATAGATAGCATGAGTCATCCTGATATAATAAACAGTGGGAAGTTTTAATTAACCATTCCGTTATAGTTGTAGCACTTACTAGTCAGATACATATAGCATGAGGCATCCCAAAACCCAGCAGTTGTTGGTACTTTTATTTAGCCATTCCGTTGGAGTTGCAATACTTACTAGTCAGATACAACGGTAACAGGTGACAACCCAAACCAGCAGTTGTTGACACTTTTATTTAGCCATTCCATTATAGTGAAGCTAATTACTAGTCATTATAAAGTCAAATTTATAGCACTACTTTAGTTATAGTTGTCTATGATCGAGATACTGTGCTCAAAGTCGTTCATAACCGCGGACACGGCTTTTAGAAAGTTTTACCCTGCAGTGGGCACAAATAGCAACACACGCACGATCAACCTCGAGAAAAACCAATAAAAACCCAACGAGGCATCATGACAGAGCAATTCCAAGATTCATATAAATTTCAGGGTGGCACCCCACCAAGCTACCATAGCGAACGGTTGGCCGACTCGAACGGACCCGAGGTTCGTCAATGGTCAGTAAATTTGGGAACCCGAAAGTGTGACTGGGCTTGCCGATACCGCGAAAACACTTCGCTTACCTAAATAGTACAGGCGCTCCACACGCAATCATAAATAAAACAGTAAAGCATGGCATAAGTACATGATAGTAATAAAGCCAAAAACTACTTTGTGGCCCCAAGAAATAAATATGACTCAAGCTCTGGCTAGGGGGATTCATAGTCCCATATGCGGATAGTGCGAATATTCAAAGAACAGGTATCAAGTACTCGGGGTCCTACAGGACACAAGTGGACGGTTAAAAACCAAATAGCATCTATTGCCCACCTGTGCCTCTGCATTATTTACCTACTTCAAATTTTAGTTATTAAACGGTAATTAAAGTTATAATCATCTCTAACATTAAACATAAGGCAATCTTCCAACAACTGTGGTACTTGACGACACGCAATAGCACTTGAGCAAGCGACTACGACACGCAAGTCCAACTATCTACCAAGCAACAGGTAATAGGATGTGTCCAAGGCAATATAAGGGCTGCAGGGAAGTATAGCGGGGTACGGAATCTATAGCATCGCAACACAGATAGCAATAGATCAACAGAAGGGAATAAATACTATAAAAGTAAGATAGGTAGAAAGGGGGAGATTGCTCGCCTGGAAAACATTGCTGAAGGTTTATCCGAAGATCGGGTTGACACTCACATCAACTCATCGGCCTAATCCGTGAAGAAGCAAAGCACTAGAAGAAACACCGGATGCACTATTTAATACTACGGCAAAAGATCGAGCATGATGCATGTATGATGTATGACATGGCAAAGATGCGATGCAATTAGGCATTATTAAGCGGAACCGGGGTCCCAACATTTATTGGATGGTTCATTTTTTTTAGATACCCCGCAATTTAAATGTTGGTTTAACAAGGCAAAACATGGTATCGATTCGCTACACAAATTTAAATGGAGCCAAATATTAGACTAGATTCGCCCGTATATGGCCTCCATATTTAATTATGAGGTGAATTGGCATAATGCCCCCAACCCACACGAATATGTATGCAACATGAAAATTTTATATGCAACAAGTATACATTATATAGTATAAAAATATTGGTCTCGGGAAAAGGGGTCACACATTTATGAGCGAAGGTCTTGGGGGTGCGACGGGGGTCGGGTCTTCGGACTCCGAGAAGGAGAACTTGGCGTTCGGCGTCCTTCGGTTCCTTGTCGGCGGTCTTGGGGTTCCGCGGTCTTCGGGTTCCATGAGGCAGATCTTGTCCATCGTGAGGGTCTCGAATGACCGAGACAACCTTACCACACCTTCTTGCAGGAACATCATCACCACATCCAGAATCACAACACCTCCACGACATCAACACCACTTTGTTTAACAGAACATCGCGACCAACAGGAGGCCTTGGCCGCGACTTCAAGACGCCACAGTAGCAAGGGCGCACACACATGTGCTGTAGAGGCGCGAGGGCCGGACACGACGTCGACAGACACGCGCACAGGACAACGAGGCGCCGGCGACTGCGGGCGCTGCCGGGAGGAGGCGGGGCCCAGACGGCGGCACGAGGACGACCGGAGATGGAGACCTGAGGCGCAGCGCTCCGCAGGCAGCGGCGGCCAGGGGGCTCGGCAAGGTGGTGCTCGACCGCAGAGAGGAGAAGAAGAGAGGCGGTGGCGCGTCTCCGCGACGAGCTGGGCGCGGTATGGTCGGAAAGGGGCGAGGGAGGAGCAGCCTCGGGGAGCCGCTGGCCGCTGGAGAGGAGGTCGACGATGCAGCGGAACTCTGCGAGGTGGCGGCGACGGGTGCGAATCCGGGAGGAATAGGAGGCCGGGAGAAGCAGGGAACCAGTGAGGCAGGAACGGCGGGGACCGAGTGCAGCCAGGTTGCAGAGGGGAGGAGGCGCGGCTTGCGCGGGGAGGCTCGCAGGCGGCGGCGCTTAGCGAGATGCAGGGAGACGGGGGCACGGGAGTAGGGAGCAGACCTGGCGACGGGAGGGGATTGGGCGGGGCGAGCGGGGGTGGACGGGGTCTTCTGGTGGGGCCAGGAGAATGTGACGGTGTGAAAAAAAAAGAGAGGACGGGGCACGACCGAGGAGTGGTGGCCAGGTAAGTGTGCGTGAGTACCCTGCGTGGGTTGGGTAGCAACCAAGTGTGAGTGTGTGTGTGTGTGTCTGGCTCCAGGGTGGGTGCGTGTGGGTTGAATCAGGAGGGGCGGCGGCGGGGTGAGAGAGTGGTTAGGAGTAGGTAGGGTGAGATCTAGGGTTAGGGTTTCTTGGGGTGCACTAGGTAGTAGGTGGTCTGGCCGGTTGGGTCTTTGGGCCTGACCGGTTAGACTACCTCCCCAAACAAAAACGTTTTATTTATTTTATTTAGTTTTAAATATCTTTTTGGTAAAATAGTTTAGGCAAACAAAAGATCCACGTGGACCGAGGGTTTGATTTGAAATAAAAGACAAGGATATTTATAAAACAAATAGAGGCTTTTAGAGAAATAGTTTTAGGTTAAAAGATGCATGATGTCATGATGATGCAAAAAGTAGTAAACAACAGGCGATTTCCTAATAGTGGTTTTCTCGGGGTGCTACAATTCGACACCGCTAACAATGGATCTCGCCCTCGAGATCCGCCTCATGGTACCGGATAGGAAAGCCAACGGTCTGAATATTCTCGCTTCGCGTAGATCCTCGTGACACCAGTAACAAGGTTTCTTTCTCCGTCTTGAAATCGGCGACACCACCAACAAGAGGTCGTTGATCATGTTCGTCGAGTGAGCACTCCGGATAAACAAAAACGAAGGTAGAGGCATCAAACAATAAGGCCACCTCTAACTTCGGCGAACGGAGTAGAATTGCTTGATCCACCGATTCAATGCACAAGAGCGAATGTTAAGAGTAGTCGGATGATGATCAGTCCATCGCGCACCCAAAGCATTACTCTGCACATGAATAGGAGAATTATGCAACCAACTCCCGGAATTCAGACTGAAGATCTCGACAAGCAAGGTTCGGAAACAAAGGAGGGATGGAGATTCTCGTCAGACCTGATGTAGATGACTTCGTCGTATAGGAAAACATCAGAGGACAGAAAGAAAAATTTTAGTGAATTTTCGGTCCACTAAAAGGTACAACAGATGAAAGATTCATCAGATAGCGTCACTACTAGGAAAACAGCTATAGGTAATCAGCACATCCGTGGCGCACATGACTATAGTGCGCCACAGATGTGTGTGGTCCAGGGCCCTGTTGGACGCTCGCCAAACATCTGTAGCGCACTATAGTCATGTGCGCCACGGTTGTTAGTGTCATCTGTGGCGCACATGGGGGGGTGCGCTACGCCTAAGCGCACGCCCCCTCTGCTATGAAACGGCCACAAACATCTGTGGCGCACATGGCATAGTGCGCCACAGATGTATAAACTTAGCCGTAGGGCAATCTACCCTAGTGCCCTACGCCTAAGTGGCATGCACAAACTCCACCCCCCCCTGTGGATCGCCTTTTTAGGGTTTGCAAAAAATAAACGAAAATGATAAACACTTCAAAAAATTAAATCCTTTCATATTTAGGTAGGTAATGTGGTATAGCTTCTAGTAAAATTAACAAAAATGAGTTTCGACTTTATTTGCAAAAAAAAGTCATGCCACGGTAAAAAGGCCGTAACTTTTGCATACGATGTCGAAAAAAAACGTATAATATACCAAAATGACCAGAACGAGATTCCAGATCCGCTTGCAACCCCTTTAGGTCGTTTAGTGATTTTTTAGAATCTAAAAATTCGAAAAGAGTAAAAAGTTATGGCAAAAACAAGTTTTTTGCTACAGAAAAAAATTGAGGCAACTTACCCGTAGCGCACCACCACCTAGTGCGCCACGGATAATCTTGGGCGGGATTCAAATTTGAATCACCACCCCGCCCACCTACCCCTATTCCCTCCCTCTTCTCTTTTTCATTCTCCTCATTTTCCTTCTCTCTTCTCCTCCTCCTTTTCCTTCTCTCTTCTCCTCCTCCTCCTCCTCCTCCTTTACTTCTCCTCCTTCCCTTGCCGTGGCAGTGACGATGGCGATGGCGGCGGCGACCTTCTCCTCATCCTTGCAGTCATGACGGCGACGACCTCCTTCCTTGCGGCCTCCTCCTCGCCTCCTCCTCCTTGCAGTCATGAAGAGCGACGACGAGCTCCGACGACCGCCGAAGACCTCCTTCTCCTTGCGGCAACCTCCTCCCTTCTCCAGCCACACCTCCGCCTCTCTTCCTCGATGCCCGAGAGTAGAAAATCCACGGCCTCCCGCACCTCCTGCGGTGGTAGGTCATGGCCACGGCCACCTCCTGCCGGGCGGCGACACGACGGCGGCGATGGACCGATTGCTATTGCAATTCAAAACGAGGTGTTTTTGCATTTTTTTGATTTTTGAAAAAACATCCGTGGGCGCACATGTACCCTACCGTGGCGCACTGGTAGTGCGCCACGCCTATCTCGATATAACCGTGGCGCACCATGCGATGCGCCACTTACTGATAGCCGTGGCGGGCCGTGGCGCCTCGCTAGTGCGCCACAGAAGGCCTTTTCATGTGCGCCACGAATAGGCGTTTTTCTAGTAGTGCGTGAGGGTCGGATGTCGAAGCACTGTTACAAGAGGAGGAAGTGAAACCCTGAAGGTATGACGGAAACCCAACCACGAGAATTCCTGAACTCGAAGAAAAGATAAGAGAGCAGATTCAAAACACGTTAAGGTAAGAGGAGAATAGCAGAGGGATAAGGAGTAAAAGCAGACCTAATCAGATCTATCCAACCGATTTTTCCATAATAGTTTTGACACTCTATAACGTCCGTTAGCTAGGTTATCCTACAGGCTGGACTAGTGGGGTATCGTAACTGCTGAGCTCTGATACCACTTTGTAACACCCTCAGAATCGGCCCTATGCAAGTTCCAGCGATTCCCGCCAAACCCGCATAGAAACGATTCAAAGGTGCCCACCAGGCACTTTTTTGCGGGTGGAAAACGAAGTAATATCATTACACAATAGTCCACGATGGAACCTACAGAACAGATATATACAACAACGACTCAAAGAGTCAAGAATACAGATATACAAGACAAAGATCCAAATCCCCTTTAAAACGATACAGCGTCCGAGTACGAACAAGATGCAAATTGGGCTAAGATCCCTGAAGAATAACCAATGGCGTCCATAACCCTGCCCAGGCCAAGCCGGAAGGGTAACCCTGCTAACGACGTCGATCTCAAAACCTGCTTAAACAAAAGGGGTGCCGACAAAGGGCAAAGGAAAAAGAGAGCGGTCAGTACTGAGGCCAGTACACGGTGAGACTAGAATTCGGCGGTCCTCGCCTACATAGGTATGGTGGACTAAAGTGGCAGCGCGGCTTGCACTAAACAACCTATAGAGACTCAATACATCTGGCGACTATCATATAGGGATAAGAAAGACCTATTCGGATCCAACCTGATGCTAACACCAAACATACCCATCCTGGTATTCCCCCTCGATACCAAGCGAGAAAGTCAACCGAGGAACTCACACAGTTGGCAATTTTATTCATTTCGTTATAGTTGCGACAATTACTAGTCAGATATAGATAGCATGAGTCATCCTGATATAATAAACAGTGGGAAGTTTTAATTAACCATTCTGTTATTGTCGTAGCACTTACTAGTCAGATACATATAGCATGAGGCATCCCAAAACGCAGCAGTTGTTGGTACTTTTATTTAGCCATTCCGTTGGAGTTGCAATACTTACTAGTCAGATACAATGGTAACAGGTGACAACCCAAACCAGCAGTTGTTGGCACTTTTATTTAGCCATTCCATTATAGTGAAGCTAATTACTAGTCATTATAAAGTCAAATTTATAGCACTACTTTAGTTATAGTTGTCTATGATCGAGATACTGTGCTCAAAGTCGTTCATAACCGCGGACACGGCTTTTAGAAAGTTTTACCCTGCAGGGGGGCACAAATAGAAACACACGCACGATCAACCTCGAGAAAAACCAATAAAAACCCAATGAGGCATCACGATAGAGCAATTGCAAGATTCATATAAATTTCAGGGGGCCACCCCACCAAGCTACCCGCGACGAAGTTGGCCAACTCCGGAACGGACCCAGATTTTTGCGTCAATGGCTGTAAACGACTGGGAACCCGAAAGTGTGACTGGGAATCATCCAACATGCAAAAACAAAGGAAAATACATAAGTAATACCTCATAATAAGACATATATCAATGTATAGAGGAAAATTATGATATAAAATGGTGATGCAAATTGGATGTATCCGAGATCCGTAATGGTCCGGAGAATAAGATTCATATAAGGAAAGTGGTTTTCCGGGGTTCGGAAATGTTTTTGATGTTTTGACCAGAAGGTTCTAGAATGTTCGGGAAGGTCCACCACCCTGGGAATGGTCACTTGGGATGTGGCATGCCCTAGGGGCTGGCCACACCAAACTCTAAAGGGACAAATTCGGCAAGACTGGTAGAAGGGTCAAACCCTAGTTTGAAAAGTCAAATCCTAGTTTGAAAAGTCAAACTCTAGTTTTTGGTAAGAAGGAAGACTTGTTGGAAAAGTTTTGAAGCTCTTCTCTTGGTGGCTGAGTTGGGGAGGGACTCAACTAGGGCTGGGAACACCCTTGGCCTACCCCCACCTATATAAGGAGGGGTGGGGGCGCACCCCTTGTACCCTTGTCCCTGGCGCCTAAACTCTAGCCGTCGCCTACCCCTATCTCCTTGATGGCGCCCGGTGTTGATGTAGGCGCTTCATGGGAAGACCCCGAGAGCAAGGTATGATGAGCATAGAAGCAAGTTTTCCCTCAGTAAGAGATCAAGGTTATCGAACAAGTAGGAGGAAGGAAATGACTCAAAGGTGTTGCTAGCAACTTGGAGACCTGCACAACACAAACTCAAGACTTTGCCCCAACAAACAGTGAGCTTGTCAATCTCACCGGTTTGCTGTAACAAAGGATTAACTGTATGGTGTGGAAGGAAATAGTAGCTTGGCAGAAAGTAAACAGTAACAATGGAAGATGTATCAATGGTAAAGATTGTACCGGGGTCCATAGTTCACTAGAGGTGCTCTCCTTAGATAAAAAAAACATGGCATGCGGAGTAAACAAACTACAGTAGGGCAATTGACAGGACTGAGCAAGGCATAATAATGCAATACTAGACATTCATGATCCTATGAGATTCGATTGGGAAATACAACAAGATACATATACCGCCATCTAACTGCATCTATGACTAGTAATCCACCTTCAGGTTATCATCCGAACCCCCTCCAGTATTGAGTTGCAAGTAACAGATCACTGCTTTAAGAAAAGTGTGTAAGGTAAACAATCCACTTGTTCCATGAACAAGAGACCGTTGTTTTCTCCCTATTGGCAACATCACATCTACTACTTGTAACATCCTAGATTTTATATTAGGATGTTATTAGTGGCATGTATCATCTTTGCATCATTGCACGCTACAAATAAAAATTTGCAAAAAAATCCTAACACCTAAACCTATCAAAACCCTATTAAATATTTCCATATGTGAGCACTATTGTTGTAATAGTTTGACCCCCTTCTAAAACTATGTAAAAATATTAAACCATGGTCCTATGTTGACCACCTTAATTTTATAAAGGTTTAGAAACAAATTTCATCAAGAGAAGGCCGAAATCGAGGCCACAGACGGGACCGCAAGTAGGAGGCGATCACCCGTGGCAGCTTCTCCTTCCTCGAAGAGCACCAGAGCGTCGCCGCCGTCGCCACCGACACCGCCTCCGTCATCGCAACAGTAAGTCTCCGCGCCCATCACCTCCGTTCGATCTTCAATCTGTGGCTCAGATTAGAAGTAGACCCGAAGGGGTACGCGCCTATCACACGTCGCCGCGTGGCCGCCACGTTAGCTCGCCGCATCAGCGCACCGCGCCGCACCGCGTCACCCCCCCGTTGCCAGCTGGGCCAATCAGAAGCTGACACTTGGCGAGTTCTTAAGTCAGGGTTAGATCTGTTTGCAGATTTAGGTTAAAAATTTGCGAAATTCATATAAAATTCAATCTTTGGCCAATTTTAGCTTATAATATACCATTGGATTCCTAATTTTATGTAGAATCCAGATCTGCAATAACATTCCAAGTTTACAGTAATGTTTTAGGTGTAGATTTTAATCATTGTTTATTCTATAGAAAAATAATTAAAATTCTGTTTTAATTGATTCTTGTTGCAATAACTTTGTTTCCACAATGCCTTATGGACAAAATTATAAAACCTTGCTTAAGATCATTAGATCTAGTTTGGGGCTAATTAGATGGTTTGATCTCCTTTTAACCCTAGGAATTGTTTTAGTGACTCAATTAGATCTAAACCTTTGGGAAATCAATCCTAGTGACACCCTTATACTATTGCAACACAATCTTGCTACCTTGGTCAATTTAGAAGAACCAACCTTGCATAAATCACCATGTGCATGCATGCATGATTACCTCTGTGATATGTTTTGAGCAAGTTGTGATCAGATCTATGTTTGTGATTCGTTAGATTGTTCGGAGTGTGCTAAGGAGTGCTATTGTGTAGAGTGCTGCTCGGATCAAGTCAAGTTACACCACTTGTTCATAACTTCTGTCCCAGTTTTGATTCTATGCATGTAATCTTCAAAATTCTGTAGTATGCATGTGTAGGATGTTCTAGTAGAATTTTTCCTTAGTAATATTTTGCAAGTGCGATGAGTTTGTAGTATGCCATGAGTAGCTCTATACTTAGGATTTTCCCTCCTAATAGGTTACCCTGTTTTTGCTAAGTATTGCTTGCTATGCTATATATACAAAGTACCGTTGGGGGGGTTCGAAAGACAAAGAATTTTCTAAGTATAAAGGCTCTCTAGAGCAAACTTTTCTTCTCAAATCCACTTCAAAATAAAACTAAGTTTTCTTCTGGGCGGAATGGTTGTCGGGACAACGAGTGAGATTTTGGTGGAGGACGCCCAGGAATCAAAGAAGTCTGCCATGTTTCAGAATTCAGAAGCTTCCAGTGCAACCACAATACATTATGGGCTCTGTCTTGGCCTAGTACTTAGTGGGAAACCTCACCTGGGTACTAACATTTGGAGGTTCTTGGCACGGTTGGATCCAGAAGGTAGATGGGCTACTAAGGGAAAGCCTCGCCATGGTCTTGTCTGTAAAAGGACTTGATCGTGGATTGTGGGTAAAGTGCACAAACTCTCGAGAGTATTGCAATCTGATCGATCAGCCGTGTTCACGGTAACAGAACAACAATGAGCGTCTGAAGGATGGAGCCTCTGAAAGATCTTCCTCTCTCTTTTCTAAACCAAGCTTTAAAACCCCATGACGTGAGTAATATCGCCAATGGGTGGGATTTTGGTAACTTGGTGCGTAATATCCAAGTGACACTTGGTGCGTAATATCCAAGTGTTTGGTTGTTTGGACACTTGGTGAGTAATATCCTCATGTACCATTCGACCTTAATTTATCTAAGCAAATGTTTACAAAGTAGGGAAAATCTTCTCTCCTTCTCTCTACTTAAGAAAAACTAGCTTTGAGCAAAAGAACTCTACAGCCTAAACTAGCCTTGCATGTAGAGATAGCCTTTTCTCTCCTTGGTGTAATTTTCCAATACATTCAAAGTATTGACCCAACTTGTTGGCTGCACGTTTTATGTGCAGAATCCGAAGATTGAAAGGTGCGTAGGGATCACGAGTCTACACTTGACAAGCCTGGGGCGTTGATGGACTTAAGCTGCCTTTATGTTTCCGCTGTTATTTGAGCTAGCATAATGCTAAGAAATTTTGTAATAAATTCATACTCTGGATTCTCCGTGTAATAAAGACTTTGTGTTTTAGATGATATTTCATCGACTGTGAGTGCTAGCTATTGATCCAGGGACTAGCATGTTAATCACAGGGACTTAGGATCCTTATCGATCCGAGGTCACTACAGATGGTATCAGAGCACATCGTTGCCTGTAGGACGTGACCCTAGGATTGGAACCACCTCTAACTTGTGCCTTACATGATTTTTCTACTAAGTTATTTTCCACACTTCTAGTATCTACTTTCCTCTACTTGTTTTAGTATCTAACTTTCATTCTTATAACTTAAAGATGACAAGCTTCCTCTACGACACCGTCGAGGACATCGAGCCCCTTCGCTTTGGTGGATGCCTCATGGACCTACTCACACGTTTGGGCCTACCTCTCCCAACAATCCAGGGGAGCACAATGAAGAAACTCAACAAGGACGGCTGTTGGGGAGTCAAGGTCATGCAGCCAGGAAGAGAGCGAGGCAAGAACCCGGAGGAAGACATAGCAATCCACATTGTTTGCGATTCCAAGGAGAAGGCCCTTATCATTAGCTTGCAGCAACTCATTGGTCGCCTATGTGGAAGTCATCATGAAGCTCTCCAAGGACACTGCGGCCTTTTTGGAAGACGAGATGAGTAAGGAATTCCCATGGAGTTAACCTTTGAGGAAAGAACTTCTACCAAGCGCCGAAGGACCCAATATCAAGATTTGGAGTGCCACATCCATGACCTTGAAAAAGGTGCCTTCCTCGAGATGTTGAAGAACGACGAGCTATGCGCCCTAATCAAGGAGAAGGAAGAAATGATCAAGCAGCAGGAGGAGGCAATGAAGCTCCAAGAGATAAAGTTCTAGGACCAAGAGAAGAAGTTCGCTAACCAAGAGAAGAGGGTGATAAGTAAAAACAAGAGAATTAGGGAACTCAAACAGCAGATCGATGGAGCTGAAGTGCAAACTAAAGGCCTTTGCAAGATAATCAATGATGTGCGTGCTTCCAAGAGGGACTTGGCAAAGCAACTTGAAGCTGCAAAGAAGTAAAGTTTAGTGGAGGAGCTACAAAGCGAGAAGGAGGGACTTCAGGAGCAGCTGGAATCCACTACCAAGAAGCTGCAGGATGAGATAAAGAACCTCCAAGAGAAGCTTGAAGCCACCACAAAGGAGATGTAATTGTATAAGACAACTCTAGAGCAAGAAGGCTACTCGTTCGATGACGAGGAAGAGGAAGGAGTGGAAGATGTGTAATAGTTGGACCACCTTTAATTCTATAGTAGAACGTTATTCCCGATTGTAATAAATACCAAGACCATTCTGGATTAGTTAAACATGGTTGTTTTCTGTGTTAAGCTGTGTTGTTATGTCTTGTGTGCCTTGTGTGCTTGGTGTGTTTTCATAAGGGTAGGAGTTTACTACTTAGTCTTTCTGTCTATTTCTTAACTAATCTCTTAAACCCCACAGATGCCGCCCAGACGTGCGAACTCCGAAATCCCTCCAGAAATAGCACAACTTTTGGCCACTCAGAACCAGCTAATCCAACTGCTCACTCAGAACATGCAAAACAACAACAACAACCCACCACCGCCACCACCTCAACAAGATCGCTTGACTCGGTTTTTGAGGTTGAACCCACCTACCTTCACTAGCAGCACTGAACCAATCATCGCTGATGACTGGCTACGTACTATCAACAAGAAGCTAGACACCGTGCAAGCTGTCGGAGCCGACAGGGTGCGTTATGCCGCACACCAGCTTGAAGGACCTGCTGCAGAATGGTGGGATAACTACCAAGTCACCCACCCGGATATTGATGTTATCACTTGGGATCAGTTTGAGTTAGCTTTTCGCACTCATCATGTGGCTGCTGGTGTCATGACTCTGAAGAGGCGCGAGTTTCGCGACCTACACCAGCTGCACCGTTCTGTCACCGAGTATGGTGAGATTTTCAACAAGCTAGCCCGTTATGCACCCGATGATGTTTCCACTGATGCCAAGAGACAGGAGGAGTTCTTAAGAGGGCTCAATGATGATATATCCATTCAGCTTGTGGCACAGAAATTTGACAACTTTCAGGAACTTCTGGACATAGCCATTGTGGTTGAATCCAAAAGGAAGAGCATAGAAAACCGCAAGAGGAAGTCTAACCCTCACAAACACTCTGTTCTGTACCAGAAGCAACGCAATTCCTCACCACCACCTTATAACAATAATGGCCACAACCACAACGGTCATAACCATGGTGGCGACAAACACAATGGGCATAAAAACCGCAATGGGAATGGCAGCAATGGGAAGGATCTCAGCGAGGTGACATGTTTTAAGTGCAACAGGACAGGACACTATGCAACCTCTTGCCCCGAGAAGAAGAATGGCAATGGTAATGGGTATGGAAATGGACACAACCATGGCAATGGAAACGGGAAGAAGCCAAATCCGTTTGTCAAAGCCACAGTAAATCATGTTTCTATGGAGGATGCTTGTGATGCGCCAGACTCTATGATTGGTAAGTTCAAACTCAATTCTATTCCCGCAGTTGTTCTTTTTGATACTGGTGCATCACATTCATTCATATCAAGGGTATTTGTGGATAGAGGCAAGATACCTACAGAGACTACAAAATTTCCTCTAAGGGTAAGTTCTCATGGGGGATAAATAGTGGCAAACTCCGGTTGCCGGGAATTAGAACTAAGTATTGGGACACACATCTTTCCCACAAGTCTAGTAGTTCTAGAATCACAAGGATTAGACATCATCTTGGGCATGAATTGGATGACCGAATATGAAGGAGTCATAGATTGTGCCAAAAGAACTGTCATGCTCACCACACCGGAAGGGAAAAGAATTCGTATCAAGTCAAATTTTGCACTCAATGAAGCCATGGTGAACTCTCTTAAGGGGGTTATCTTGGAGGAGGTACCTATTGTAAAGGAATACCCAGATGTCTTTCCAGAGGAGCTACCCGGAATGCCACCCGACCGTGATATCGAGTTCCTCATTGACTTAATGCCAGGAACGGCGCCGATAGCTAAGAGACAATACAAGATGGATGTGGACGAGTTAAAAGAACTCAAGAAACAGCTTAGGGAACAATTGGACAAGGGATTCATCCAACCCAACGCATCATCTTGGGGAGCACCTGTCCTATTTGTGGAAAAGAAGGATAAAACCAAGAGGCTGGTTGTGGACTACCGCTCGTTGAACGAAGTAACGATTAAGAATAAGTGTAGCATCCCAGTTGTCTAACACCTGTAATGCTACTTGTTCTAGTAATAAAAAGGGTCACTTCCAACTTATAATTGTTGCATTATCATATCATGCTCATGTCATCATGTCACCTTGCATTTGAGCATCATATAAAACCCTTTCTTGTTTGGTTCTTATCTCATGTGCATGATTAATTGTAGTTACCTCTTGATATTGTATTTGGTTCTTAATATATTGTTAAATGCCCAAGTTGAGTTGGGGGCATATCTCTTTTAAACTCCACCACCTTTCTTTCACCACCTTATAATTCCACCATCCAACTAAATATGAGCTTGGCATTTAGAGGTTTACTTCTAACTCATGTGGGTTGGGATGGATCCTTTTCTTTTCCACATGTTCTCATCTTGGCATCATTTTGTTTTCACCTTATTGATGCATGAGAGCCACATGGCCACCTTTGCATGCCTTGTGAGTGGGACCTTTTCTCCCTAGCTTCCATATGTGTGTTTGTGGGGTTATCATCATGTGGAGATATTTTGTGGGCTTATTAAATACCTAGTGGCATATACACACTAGCAAGACCCAATTATCATCACATGTGATCATATCCATCTACTCCATCTGGAACCTTCCTCTTTTTCCTTGCTTGGCTTGTTTCCACTTCTGGGAATGCATATGGATAATGCCATGTAGATATTATTGTTTTCACAAGAATAAACATGGCATTAGATATTTTGCATGAGCCATGCAAGTGCCATCTTGTGTTGTCTTTGGTTTGTTTTTGGTATTTGGGTGATCCTCTCTAGCTCTATATTTTTCTCTTGGTTGGAACCATGTGGATCTTGTTTTAAATCCTATCACCACATCTCTCTCTCTCTCTCTCTCTCTCTCTCTCTCTCTCTCTCTCTCTCTCTTTCTTTTTCTTGTCTTGACCCTGTGTGTGCTTGTCTAGAGCATGCTTGTTTTGTCAAGTACCACTCCATCTTTTCTTCCCCTCTCAAGAACCCAAAACCCTAAGCTACACCTAGTCTAAACAAAACACTAAGTTTTCCCCTATCTCCCTTTCTTCCCACCCATGCCTCTACACCTAGCTGTCCCTATCTCCCTCGGTCTCCCCTCTCCCTGCATGAGGGCCCCACCTAACCACCACCTCCCTGCCGAGCTACCCTCCCCTCCTATCTAACCCTAGCTCGACCTCTAGCTCTCCCCTCCTCTCTCGGCCACCAGCCCCTACCAACCCGACCCGTCCCATGCTCGACCTGGTTCCCTCCTTCCCTCTGGCTCGACCCAACCAGATGGGTGCACTGTTTTTCCTCCTCCCCACCCTCGCTCACGTGCCTGATCGCCCACCTCCTGCCACCCGTGTCCCCTCCCTCTCTGCTTTTTGCAAAGCGTGCGACCACCCGGTGCTTCCTCCTCCTCCTTATCTACAACCACAAGCTGAGCATTAGAACCACGCCACCACCCCCCACCATCTCAATCCAGATCATCACCCTTTCCCCTTTTCTCCTTCCTCCTCCCCCACCATGTTCCTCTTCCATGGCCACCAAACCCTAGCTACTTCCTGACCCCGACGGTGTGAAGCGCCCTAAGACGAACCAGGAGCATCGACGCCCCCTCCTCTTCCTCTTCAACGCCCCGGACGCGAAGGAGCATCAGGACCACGCCGGAGCAGCCCTACGCCGCCGCGCACCGTCTCAGGCCGAACCTCCACGTCGCGAGCCCGCCGCCCGATCCACTCCACCCCAGCCTCGACGTCCACTCCAGCGAGCTTCTGGTGAGCCCCGTGACCTCCCAGACAACCTCCCGCTTCCCCTAGTTCGCCGGGTCAGCGTCGCAATCCGTCGAGCGGCCGCTGTGCGCCCTTGCATGGCGAGCGAACCAGCGGCAAGCACTGACGTCCGCCTCTGTTCCTCGACGTTTCCCGGCCAGCACAGCCCTCCCCCGTAGATGCGCCCTAAACGAGACGTGTAGCCGGTACATCCCTCTACAACTTTCATTTTTGCGACATCCAGGAATTCCTAGCAGTTTAGTCGGCATCTTCATCGCAAGATCGGGGTCAGCTAGCCAGTTTTGCGAGCACGCGTTCAGTTTCGTCAGACTTGGATCGAAGCGCTTCTGGCAGTTTGCATTTAGGTCCCTCTTCTTTTGGCAGCTCAACCGCGGTCCAGCCAGGCCCACTAGCAGCGTCAGTGTAGTTTTCTAAAAAGTCTCCTTATCTTTTTCCAAATCAACCCGCGGTCCCCCTTTTTCCCTCAGCCGCTGGCGCGTGGGACCGCAGATCCCTGACCCCCCACCTGTAAGTGCCTGTGGGTATCTTAGCCTGAGTATAGAAGGTTTTCTGCGTCTGTTTAAAATCAAATCTTTTCCTAATTATTTCAAAAATTCAAATTCAAATCAGATTTTAAATAACTTTTCCATTGTAATTCCAAATAACACAAATGATATATGTTTGGAGATCAGAAAAATTCCGGGATTTCAAATATGACATTCATTTTGCCTTTTGCACATTTAAAATTCCAAGTTGAATTAAATTACCACAATTGCCACTAGAACTTAAATAATTAATACCTTTTGATTTATAATTCCAAATTAAGCAGATGATATGTCTAAAATGATCAGCTCGACGAGACCTTTCTGTTTATGCTATCCATGACTTTAATTGCAGCATGCATCATATAAAAATATAGTGTAAAGCAACTGTTATGGCAACAAATGTGATTCCAAAACCCCATTACAATGTTATTACTTGTCTTCCACACCTCACCATGCCATGCTACCTTATTGCCATGTAAATTGTGCATCATTCATCATGGCATGATTGTTTGCTTGACGCATCTTATTCATATGCTTGTGCTCTATATTCATGTTGGCCTTGTTTGTTTGGTTTTCTCGGATAGACACCGGCGGGGTTATATCAAGAGAACCAGAGCACTACCCAGATCCGTCCCTCGCTTCAATCGAGTTATCGTGCAAGCACTTCCACATGCTTGCATACATACAGTACCTATCGCCTCTATCTTATTCTTGCATCATTGAGTCGCGATTACATTAAATTGAATCCCAAGTATGCATAGCCTTTACTTTTAAACCCCACCAAGCTTGTTCCTCCATCCCATGAGCCATTACTACAGGAGTTGTTTGAGCCATGCGAGTCGTAGAGAACACATGTGTGTAGGGTATGTGAGCATCGATGGATAACGAGGTACCTAAACAACTTAACTTTGAGTAGTAATGGGATAACTAATGAAAGTGGCACCGTGAGCAACATCTGCTATTTGGTTTTCCTGCTCACTTGTGTCCCGTAAGACCCCGAGTACTTGATTCCTGTTCCTTGATTTATCGCGATATCCACATCCGGAGGTATATGGGACCCCCCGAGCGAGCTTGATTGATCGTATTTCTTGGGGCCACAACTAGTTTGAGGTTTTATTTACGATCCTGTACTTATGCCATGCTACTTATGTATTTAAATTTGTGCGAGGGCACACGGCATGCTTAGGTAAGCGGAGTGATTACGCTGGTATCGGCAGGTCCCGATTGGGGATCTGTCGCCATGTACCATTGTCGCAAACCTTGAGTCCGTCTCAAGCTTGCTTACCGTTGGTGTACTCAAGGGTGCCCCCAAATATTCTGAATCCTGATTGTTCATCGTGAAAGCCTCGTTGGTTTTGATTTGGTTTTCCGAGGTTGATCGGCGTGTGTTGCTATTGGTGCACCCCGGCCGGGTAAAACTTTCTGAAGGCCGTGTCCGCGGCTATGGACGACTTGGAGCACAGTTTCTCGATCATAGACAAGCATAACTAAAGTACCGCTTTAATCTGACTAAGTAATTTGACTAGTAAATAGTGCAATACTCATGGAATGGTTAATAAAATTGCCAACGGATGGGGGTTGTTCGTCCGCTTCCTTGTTGGTAGCGGAGGAGGATGGATCGATGAGATTACCATTATAATCGTTGTTCTTAATTCACGGACATCCGTCTATCATTGATTAGGCGGATGGTTAGCGTTATCTGTAGAACCGCTAGGGTTTATCTTTCGCTGCAATTCGTCACCCAGTTGTGTCCCCTTTAGAGGCATTAAGACTTCTGAGTACCCTTAGGGTCTCACACGATAAATTATTGGTTCAGATGAATGTACCCTCGCGGGACGGATCTTTGGGTGGAAGAAGTCAAGATGTGGGCAACGATCGTTGGTGTAGAGATTCGGGAACGGGGATCCGTGAGACTGTAGTTGGGATGTGCTTATTTTCTATGGCATCTTATGCCGATTTGCTTCTTATCCGTACTCGGATTTTGTTTCCGCTTCGCATGATACTCGATGTGTGTTGTATGAAGTATCCTAAAATATAGATCTATCTAGGTCATTTGAATCTTGGTATGGCGTTGCTATATTTTCCTTTCTTTCTAGATGGTATGGCTCGATGTACTCTTGTATGGTGGCTTGTGTACATACCCACTTGTACGTAGTTGATCCCTTCGCTGCCGATTCACGCTTCGTCAGACAGGTCCCGTTGAGAGGGTAGTGGTTGGGACGTCCGAAAGGACTACCAGTGAGTGGCTTTTGGGGCCCCACCGTACTATTTCAACCACTACCACTCATCCAGGCTTGTATCTAGGAGCGTAATTCACCGAGGTAGTTACAATTGGTATCAGAGCCATTCCGACCTTCAGGGTCTCAGCCAAACGGTCGTTGTCAGTCTAGCAAATATTTTGGTAGTTATGTATACTAGGGAAAAACAAAACGCGAGAGTAGGACTGCTTCCACTTTTCTTCTTACCCACGCACCCACCCTTTTCTGGTAAGGAAGTGTAACGTTTTCAATCCTCTTCTTAAAATTCAAACTAGGATTCACGTGTTCTTGGTTTCCGTAGTACCATAGGTTGTGTGTGTGTGTGTAATCCCTTGTCTATCTGTTGCATCCAAGTTGTTATCTTATCTACCTTTTGTTATCAACTGTTGGTACATTCCATACCGACAGGCTTTTGCAAACCGACGCAATCTATCTTCCTCTTTGTATCCGACGCTATCTTGTTTGGGGTGTTCGTTTCCGTAGTTACCAATCTTTGGGTTTCATCTTGAGAAGAAGGGGTTAGGATATGTGTTCCACTTGTTCATGTGCGGAGTAATGATTTGAGTGCGGGATGGAGTCGCGACCATACCACTACTTTTATCATTCGCTTTTGTATATTGAATCGGTAGAGTCACTAATCTCGATTCGTTAAGTAATTTTGCGCATCTATTGGTATTTTAATGCCGAAATTTGTGGAAAATTTTTCTTTGATATATTTGTGTACCACACTCCTTTTCAGTCGTGTGCGATATGCTTAATATCTTCTAGGTGCTTTGAACTTTGTTGATATTTTAATATCATCCCAGTAGATTGTATCCTTTAATCTTGGTTAATTCCATCTTGGTACTATTTTGGATTATTATCATCTTCCATTATAGTACTGACTTGAGTTTTATATCAATGACAGGATGGCTCCACCACGCTGCATCAAGAGGACATACCTCGGGGCTGGGCTCACATTTGTCAAACATAGCTAATGCTTTGGCAGCAATGCAAGAGAACCAATGGCGCTTTGAGGAGAGTGTCGGAAGAAAGCAGTTTGCTCCACTTCCTCCACCTCCCAAGCGTGGAGACATCAAGAGCTTCCTCAAGTTCAACCTCGTCGGTTTGATGTTTCGACCGACCTCGGGCGGATGATTGGCTGCGTGAGATCTCAAGGTTGCTCGAGACTGCGGATGTTCCGGAGCAAGAGTGGGTCAAGTGTGCTACCCACCTTCTCAAGGGAGATGCAGCTCTTTGGTGGGAGAACTACTTGAAGGCAAGCTGCACTGGGTTCCAGCCAACTTGGGAGAGGTTCACTGCAGCTTTCAAAGAACAGTTTCTCTCAGAGATTGTAATGGAAAGGATGAAGGAGGCTTTCCTCAACCTGAAGCAGGGAAATGATAACGTCAACACCTATATCAGGAACTTCATGAATCTATCTCGTTATGGTGGTGATGAGGTATCTGATGACAAGAAGAAGCAGAAAAGGTTCAGGCAAGGGCTCAATGCGTCGATCAAGTATGCAATCACGCATGCAAGACCGGCAACTTTCCTGGAACTCCAACACACAGCACTGCAAGAGGAGGCAAGCAGGCAAATGTTTGAGGAGTCCAAGAAACACAACAGGGATGCATCAAGCTCTGCAGTTATGGCAGCTCCTTCTAAGCGGCGTGTCTGGGTTCCTAACACCCCACCGTCGCTCCCGGCTCCACCAAGACCTGCAAGTTTCGCGTCAAGGCCACCAAACTTCACCACTGCGGCTCCCAGGGGCTACAACCACCACTACCAGGCGCTGGCGGAGTCCCTGGCTACTCTGCTCCACGTCCAGCTGGTGCCTGCTTCGTGTGTGGAGATCCTGGACATCAAAACTGGAACTGTCCGATGAAGAACAAAGCTCTCCCTCCACCCCCGCCAAGATCTGCAGCAAGCTCTCCTTCGGTTCGTGCACCACCGCCTCGGGCTCTCAACATCAACACCAAGCCCGGGTCTGCGGTTGTTCGTGCCAACTGCGTCAACGCCGCTCAAGCTGAGCATGCACCTGGAGTTGTGATGGGTATGCTATCCGTTAACTCAGTCCCTGCACGAGTTCTCTTTGATTCTGGTGCATCGCATTCTTTTGTTTCTATAAAGTTTGCAAGTGAGAATGGGTTAGCGTCAGATCCTCTTCCCAAGCGGTTAATGGTTCTTTCTCCTGGAGCAACAATGGCAGCTTCTAAAATCAGTCATGGCAATCAAGTTGAGATTGGTGGCTCTTCATTCTTGGCTTCTTTAATTGTTCTGGGCGATTCTGATATTGATGTCATCTTGGGCATGGATTGGTTGACAGCAAATGCAGCTGTGATTGATTGTCTTGAGCTTCGGTGTCTCGAAGATTCCTGAAGGCCATATAGTCTTTTCTCCAAGTCTGACTCCTGCTGTCCAGCTCTTTTCCTTGGAGGCTCTGAATAATGATGCTATGGAAGCTATTCAGAGTGTACCAGTGGTCTGTGAGTTCCCAGATGTCTTTCCTGAAGAGTTGTCGGGTATGCCTCCGGATCGCGAGGTTGAATTCGTGATTGAGCATGAACCTGGAACGGCTCCTATCTCCAAGAGGCCATATAAAATGGGTCCTTCTGAGTTGGCTGAACTCAAACGACAACTTGATGAACAAGAGAAGTTGGGTTTCATTCAACACAGCACTTCTTCTTGGGGTAGCCCAACAATCTTTGTGAAGAAGCGTGACAGAACCGATAGGCTATGTGTCGACTACCGGGCTCTCAATGCTAAAACTATCAAGAACAAATATCCTCTTCCACGGATAAATGATCTATTTGATCAGCTAGCAGGAGCTGTGGTGTTCTCTAAGCTGGACTTGAGAAGTGGTTATCACCAAATCAAAATTCGCAAAGAAGATGTGCCCAAAACAGCTTTCACCACCCGCTATGGCCTGTATGAGTACACGGTCATGTCTTTCGGTCTCACTAACGCACCTGCTACCTTCTCGAGGCTGATGAACTCCGTTTTCATGGAGTACCTTGATAAGTTTGTCGTGGTATATCTGGATGACATTCTGGTCTATTCCAAGTCTAAGGAAGAGCATGAAGAACACCTGCGGTGTGTCCTAAACAAGCTTCGTGAGAACCGCTTGTATGCAAAGTTCTCAAAGTGTGAGTTTTGGCTGCAAGTAACCTATCTTGGTCATGTCATCTCCGCCAAGGGCATTGCGATCAACCCGGAAACCGTGAAGACAATAGTTGAATGGCTTCCTCCCTAATGTCAAGGAAGTGCGGAGTTTTCTCGGCTTGGCTAGCTATTGCC
Organism: Avena longiglumis; assembly: GCA_030063025.1. Classification (NCBI taxonomy): domain Eukaryota; kingdom Viridiplantae; phylum Streptophyta; class Magnoliopsida; order Poales; family Poaceae; genus Avena; species Avena longiglumis. Next base: position 424,112,892 of record CP125974.1, on the reverse strand, counting down.
GTCGCTTTGTTCGAACTTCTCAAGATAGCGAAGCCTCTTACCGATCTCCTCAAGAAAGGCAAGAAGTACTGTGGACTCCTGCATGTCAAGAAAGTTTTGAGACACTCAAAAGAAGCTCACTTCCACACCAGTCTTGGTTCCTCGGATACATCCAAGCCTTTCCAGATATTCTGGCGCCTCTTTGCAAGGATTGGGTGCGGTCCTTATGCAAGAGAAACAGTGGTTGCTTATGCCTCTCGTCGCTTGAATACGCATGAGATCAACTATCCCACACATGACCTCGAGCTAGCAGCGATTGTCTTTGCTTTGAAGCTATGGAGGCACTACTTGCTTGGTAACCGTTGTGAGATCTTCTCTGACCACAAGAGTTTGAAGTATATCTTCACTCAACCTGATCTCAACCTTCGGCAGAGGAGATGGATTGAAGCAATCAACGACTTTGATGTGACCATCAACTACACTCCGGGCAAAGCAAATGTCATGGCAGATGCGCGCTTAGCCAGAAGCTTATGTCAACAACCTCATGGTAGAAGAGCAACAGCCTCTCTTGTGCGAGGAATTCCGTCAGCTCAACCTGGAAATTGTGGAACAAGGGCATCTCCTGAACCTTCTGGCTACTCCTCTCTTGGAAGAACAGATTCGCTCTCGTCAGCTTGGCGATCCGCACACCAAAAAGCTCATCTCTAAGCTTGACCTTCCGAAGTATGAGTCCTTCCACGTTGATGATCAAGGCACGCTCTTCTTTGAACACCGGATGTTTGTTCCAAACTACCCGGGTCTGAGAGACCAAGTTCTCAAGGAGGCGCATGATTCGGTTCTTTCTATCCATCCTGGCAGCACAAAGATGTACATGGACTTGAAAACACAATACTGGTGGCCTGGGTTGAAACGGTATTGTGCCAAGTATGTCTCAGAATGCGATGTTTGCCGTAGAGTGAAGGCTGTCCATTAGAAACCATTTGGTCTTCTACAGCCGTTGAAACCTCCGGAATGGAAATGGGAGAAAGTAGAGATGGACTTCATCACTGGCTTTCCAAGGTCGCAGAAGGGCAACAATGCAATTTTTGTTGTCATCGACAGGCTTTCTAAAGTGGCTCATTTCTTCCCAGTCAAGGAAACAATTTCTGGAATTCAGTTGGCTGAGCTCTATATCAACAGAATTGTCTCTCTGTATGGGGTTCCACTTGAAATCAGTTCAGACCGTGGGAGCATCTTCACCTCAAAGTTCTGGGAGAGTTTCCAAAAAGCTTTGGGAACAAAGTTGAACTTCAGCACTGCTTACCACCCTCAGTCGCAAGGACAAGTGGAGAGGATCAATCAGATTCTGGAGGATATGCTTAGAGCTTGCGTCATCTCGTTTGGCATGAAGTGGGAGGAATGTCTTCCATATGCTGAATTCTCCTACAACAACAGCTTCCAGAAGAGTCTGAAGATGGCACCATTTGAGGCTCTCTATGGTCGCAAGTGCAGAACTCCGATTGGTTGGTCAGGTGCAGGAGAAAGAATCTGGTTTGGCCCTGACATTGTGACTCAGGCAGAGGAGAAGGTGCATATCATTCTGGAGAACCTGAAGATTGCTCAAAGTCGTCAGAAGAGCAACTATGACAGGAAGCACACGGATATGGTATATGCCCCTGGTGATCTCGTGTACCTTCGTGTCACTCCCATGAGAGGAACACACCGCTTCGGTATCAAAGGAAAGTTGGCTCCTAGATACATCGGTCCTTTCAAGATTCGTGGTAGAAGAGGAGAAGTTGCTTATGCACTGGAGCTTAGGAAAACTCAAAGTCCATGATGTTTTCCACATCTCTCAGCTCAAGAAGTGCTTCAAAGATCCCGGCAGGACCGTGGATCATGAGCTAATCGACCTCCAAGAAGATCTGTCTTATCAAGAACACCCCACCAAAATCCTTGAGACCGCAGAACGAAGGACTCGCAACAAGTCCATAAAATTCTGCAATGTGCAGTGGTCACACCATTCTGTCGATGAAGCCACATGGGAGCGTGAAGAGGAACTCCGTGCCAACCATCCTTCTCTATTTGTGTCCTCTTCTTCTTCCTAGAATCTCGGGGCGAGATTCCTGTTTAGTGGGGGAGAGTTGTAGCATCCCAGTTGTCTAACACCTGTAATGCTACTTGTTCTAGTAATAAAAAGGGTCACTTCCAAATTATAATTGTTGCATTATCATATCATGCTCATGTCATCATGTCACCTTGCATTTGAGCATCATATAAAACCCTTTCTTGTTTGGTTCTTATCTCATGTGCATGATTAATTGTAGTTGCCTCTTGATATTGTATTTGGTTCTTAATATATTGTTAAATGCCCAAGTTGAGTTGGGGGCATATCTCTTTTAAACTCCACCACCTTTCTTTCACCACCTTATAATTCCACCATCCAACTAAATATGAGCTTGGCATTTAGAGGTTTACTTCTAGCTCATGTGGGTTGGGATGGATCCTTTTCTTTTCCACATGTTCTCATCTTGGCATCATTTTGTTTTCACCTTATTGATGCATGAGAGCCACATGGCCACCTTTGCATGCCTTGTGAGTGGGACCTTTTCTCCCTAGCTTCCATATGTGTGTTTGTGGGGTTATCATCATGTGGAGATATTTTGTGGGCTTATTAAATACCTAGTGGCATATACACACTAGCAAGACCCAATTATCATCACATGTGATCATATCCATCTACTCCATCTGGAACCTTCCTCTTTTTCCTTGCTTGGCTTGTTTCCACTTCTGGGAATGCATATGGATAATGCCATGTAGATATTATTGTTTTCACAAGAATAAACATGGCATTAGATATTTTGCATGAGCCATGCAAGTGCCATCTTGTGTTGTCTTTGGTTTGTTTTTGGTATTTGGGTGATCCTCTCTAGCTCTATCTTTTTCTCTTGGCTGGAACCATGTGGATCTTGTTTTAAATCCTATCACCACATCTCTCTCTCTCTCTCTCTCTCTCTCTCTCTTTCTTTTTCTTGTCTTGACCCTGTGTGTGCTTGTCTAGAGCATGCTTGTTTTGTCAAGTACCACTCCATCTTTTCTTCCCCTCTCAAGAACCCAAAACCCTAAGCTACACCTAGTCTAAACAAAACACTAAGTTTTCCCCTATCTCCCTTTCTTCCCACCCATGCCTCTACACCTAGCTGTCCCTATCTCCCTCGGTCTCCCCTCTCCCTGCATGAGGGCCCCACCTAACCACCACCTCCCTGCCGAGCTACCCTCCCCTCCTATCTAACCCTAGCTCGACCTCTAGCTCTCCCCTCCTCTCTCGGCCACCAGCCCCTACCAACCCGACCCGTCCCCTGCTCGACTTGGTTCCCTCCTTCCCTCTGGCTCGACCCAACCAGATGGGTGCACTGTTTTTCCTCCTCCCCACCCTCGCTCACGTGCCTGATCGCCCACCTCCTGCCACCCGTGTCCCCTCCCTCTCTGCTTTTTGCAAAGTGTGCGACCACCCGGTGCTTCCTCCTCCTCCTTATCTACAACCACAAGCTGAGCATCAGAACCACGCCACCACCCCCCACCATCTCAATCCAGATCATCACCCTTTCCCCTTTTCTCCTTCCTCCTCCCCCACCATGTTCCTCTTCCATGGCCACCAAACCCTAGCTACTTCCTGACCCCGACGGTGTGAAGCGCCCTAAGACGAACCAGGAGCATCGACGCCCCCTCCTCTTCCTCTTCAACGCCCCGGACGCGAAGGAGCATCAGGACCACGCCGGAGCAGCCCTACGCCGCCGCGCACCGTCTCAGGCCGAACCTCCACGTCGCGAGCCCGCCGCCCGATCCACTCCACCCCAGCCTCGACGTCCACTCCAGCGAGCTTCTGGTGAGCCCCGTGACCTCCTGACAACCTCCGCTTCCCCTAGTTCGCCGGGTCGTCGCAATCCGTCGAAGCGGCCATCTTGCCGCCTTGTGCGGCTGACAACCACGGCAACCCGTCCGCCTCTTCCTCGGCGTTTCCGGCCAGCACAGCCCTCCCGTGATGCGCCCTAAACGGGCGTGTAGCGGTACATCCCTCTACAACTTTCATTTTTGCGGCATCCAGGAATTCCTAGCAGTTTAGTCGGCATCTTCATCGCAAGATCGGGGTCAGCTAGCTAGTTTTGCGAGCACGCGTTCAGTTTCGTCAGACTTGGATCGGAGCGCTTCTGGCAGTTTGCATTTAGGTCCCTCTTCTTTTCGCAGCTCAACCGCGGTCGGCCCACTAGCGTCGGTGTAGTTTTCTAAAAAGTCTCCTTATCTTTTTCCAAATCAACCCGCGGTCCCCCTTTTTCCCTCAGCCGCTGGCGCGTGGGACCGCAGATCCCTGACCCCCCACCTGTAAGTGCCTGTGGGTATCTTTTGAGTATAGAAGGTTTTTCTGCATTTAAAATCAAATCTTTTCCTAATTATTTCAAAAATTCAAATTCAAATCAGATTTTAAATAACTTTTCCATTGTAATTCCAAATAACACAAATGATATATGTTTGGAGATCAGAAAAATTCCGGGATTTCAAATATGACATTCATTTTGCGTTTTGCACATTTAAAATTCCAAGTTGAATTTTAATTACCACAATTGCCACTAGAACTTAAATAATTAATACCTTTTGATTTATAATTCCAAATTAAGCAGATGATATGTCTAAAATGATCAGCTCGACGAGACCTTTCTGTTTATGCTATCCATGACTTTAATTGCAGCATGCATCATATAAAAATATAGTGTAAAGCAACTGTTATGGCAACAAATGTGATTCCAAAACCCCATTACAATGTTATTACTTGTCTTCCACACCTCACCATGCCATGCTACCTTATTGCCATGTAAATTGTGCATCATTCATCATGGCATGATTGTTTGCTTGACGCATCTTATTCATATGCTTGTGCTCTATATTCATGTTGGCCTTGTTTGTTTGGTTTTTCTCGGATAGACACTGAGCAGGGGTTATATCAAGAGAACCAGGAGCACTACCCAGATCCGTCCCTCGCTTCAACTGAGTTATCAGGCAAGCACTTCCACATGCTTGCATACATACAGTACCTATCGCCTCTATCTTATTCTTGCATCATTGAGTCGCGATTACATTAAATTGAATCCCAAGTATGCATAGCCTTTACTTTTAAACCCCACCAAGCTTGTTCCTCCATCCCATGAGCCATTACTACAGGAGTTGTTTGAGCCATGCGAGTCGTAGAACAGCATGTGTAGGGTATGTGAGCATCTGATGGATAACGAGGTACCTAAACAACTTAACCTGAGTAGTAATGGGATAACTAATGAAAGTGGCACCGGTGAGCAACATCTGCTATTTGGTTTTTCCTGCTCACTTGTGTCCCGTAAGACCCCGAGTACTTGATTCCTGTTCCTTGATTTATCGCGATATCCACATCCGGGAGGTATATGGGACCCCCCTGAGCCAGAGCTTGATTCAGTCGTATTTCTTGGGGCCACAACTAGTTTGAGGTTTTATTTACGATCCTGTACTTATGCCATGCTACTTATGTATTTAAATTTGTGCGAGGGGCACACGGTACTGTTTAGGTAAGCGGAGTGATTACGCGGTATCGACAGTCCCCGATTGGGGATCTGCTGTCGCTTACAGCCATTGTCGCAAACCTTGAGTCCGTCTCGAAGCTTGCTTACTTCGTTGCGGGTGTACTCCAAGGGGTGCCCCCCTGAAATATTCCTGAATCCTGTGATTGTTCAGTCGTGAAAGCCTCGTTGGTTTTTGATTTGGTTTTTCCGAGGTTGATCGAGCGTGTGTTGCTATTGGTGCACCCCGGCCGGGTAAAACTTTCTGAAAGCCGTGTCCGCGGATATGGACGACTTGGAGCACAGTTTCTTGATCATAGACAAGCATAACTAAAGTACCGCTTTAATCTGACTAAGTAATTTGACTAGTAAATAGTGCAATACACATGGAATGGTTAATAAAATTGCCAACGGATGGGGGGTTGTTCGTCCGCTTCCTTGATGGTAAGCAGGGAGGAGGATGGATCTGATGAGATACCATTATAACTGCTGTTCTTAATTCACGGACATCCGTCTATCATTGGTTAGGCGGATGGTTAGCGTTTATCTGTAGAACCGCTAGGGTTTATCTTTCGCTGCAATTGCGTCACCCCAGGTTGTGTCCCCTTTAGAGGCATTAAGACTTGCTGAGTACCCTTAGGGTCTCACACGATAAATTATTGGTTCAGATGAACAGGTACCCTCGCAGGACGGATACTGGGTGGAAGAAGCCGAAGATGTGGGCAACGATCGTTCGGTGTAGAGATTCCGGGAACGGGGATCCGTGAGACCTGTAGTTGGGATGTGCTTATTTTCTATGGCATCTTATGCCGATTTGCTTCTTATCCGTACTCGGATTTTGTTGCCGCTTCCGCATGATACTCTGATGTGTGTTGTATGAGGAAGTATCCTAAAATATAGATCTATCTAGGTCATTTGAATCTTGCCGTATGGCGTTGCTATATTTTCCTTTCTTTCTAGATGGTATGGCTCTGATGTACTCTTGTATGGTGGCTTGCGTACATACCCACTTGTGTACGTAGTTGATCCCTTCGCCTGCCGATTACGCCGCCCGTACAGGTCCCGTTGAGAGGGTAGTGGTTGGGACGTCCGAAAGGACTACCAGTGAGTGGCTTTTGGGGCCCCACCGTACTATTTCAACCACTACCACTCATCCAGGCTTGTATCTAGGAGCGTAATTCACCGAGGTAGTTACAATAAGTATCCTCTGCCCAACATCAACGACTTGTTTGACCAGTTAAAGGGAGCAAGTGTGTTCTCAAAGATCGATCTGAGATCAGGCTACTTTCAGCTAAAGATTCGAGAACAGGATGTGCCCAAAACAGCATTCACCACAAGATACGGCTTGTATGAGTACACCGTAATGTCATTTGGTCTAACCAATGCCCCAGCATACTTCATGACCATGATGAACAAAGTGTTCATGGAATATTAGGACAAGTTTATCGTGGTATTCATAGATGATATACTCATGTACTCTAAGGATGAGAAGGAACATCAGAAACATCTGCGCCTTATTATGGAGAAACTAAGAGAACACAAGTTGTATGCCAAATTCAGCAAGTGCGAGTTCTGGTTAAAGGAAGTGGGATTTATTGGTCATGTTGTGTTGGCAAAAGGAGTTGCCGTAGATCCTAGTAAGGTAGCTTCCGTGACGGAATGGGAGTCACCCAAGAATGTGGGAGATATTAGGAGTTTCTTGGGCCTCGCAGGATATTACCGGAGGTTCGTTGAAAACTTTTCCAAAATAGCAAAACCCATGACGGAACTATTGAAGAAGGAAAAGAAGTTCCTATGGACCGAAGCATGTGAAGCAAGTTTTCAAGAGTTAAAGAAGCGCCTTGTAACGGCGCCAGTTCTGTGCCTGCCTGATATCCAAAAGGATTTTCAAGTCTATTGTGACGCTTCTCGACAGGGACTAGGAAGTGTATTGATGCAGGATGGGAAAGTGGTATCCTATGCCTCCCGACAACTTAAGAACCACAAACACAGTTACCCCACACATTATTTGGAACTTGCGACTATGGTTCATGCACTCAAGGTATGGAGACACTACCTCATGGGCAAACATTGTGATGTATTCACAGATCATAAAAGTTTGAAGTACATCTTCACCCAAAAGGAGTTGAATATGAGACAAAGAAGATGGCTTGAACTAATTAAGGATTATGACTTGGACTTACAGTACCATCCCGGAAAGGCAAACGTGGTGGCTGATGCCTTAAGTTGTAAGGTGTATGTGAATGGACTTACCGCAGGGGAACTTCCAGAGGATTTATGCAAGCAATTCAGGGATCTCAGGCTAGAAATAGTTCCAAAAGGACACGTAGCGACTATGGAAATAGTGTCCACCTTCCAAGAGAGAATCAAGGAAGCACAGAGGGGAGATAAAGAGTTGGAAGAAATAAGAATCAGGATAATCGAGGGAAAGACTAAAGAATTTCGTCTGGATGAACAAGGAACCCTCTGGTATCGGAAGCGTTTGTGCGTTCCCAATGACCCTGATATTAGGAAGATGATTTTACAAGAAGCTCATGATTCGCCATACTCAATTCATCCAGGTAACACGAAGATGTACATGGATGTGAAGGATAGATTCTGGTGGAATAACCTAAAGAGAGATATTGCAGAGTATATTTCTCTGTGTGATGTATGCAATAGAGTTAAAGCCGAGCAGGACTACTTCAACCACTACCTATACCCGACTGGAAGTGGGACAAGGTAGGCATGGATTTCATCACGGGATTGCCCCGAACTCGTTCTGGATTTGATTCTATCTGGGTAGTGGTGGACCACTTCACCAAGGTGGCTCACTTCATCCCCGTAAAGACCACATATACAAGTGCTAAGCTTGCTAAGATATACATGTCAAGGATTGTAAGCCTACATGGTGTTCCCAAGGGAATTGTGTCAGACAGAGGCACCCAGTTTACTTCAAAATTTTGGCGACAACTACATGAGTCTCTTGGGACGCGACTAGAATTCAGTACTGCCTTCCACCCTCAGACAGACGGCCAAACAGAAAGGGTGAATCAAATTTTGGAAGATATGTTGAGAACTTGCGCACTAGACTATGGGTCTAGTTAGGACGATAACCTACCGTATGCCGAGTTCTCATACAACAACAGCTACCAGACAAGTATCAAGATGGCTCCGTTTGAAGTTCTATATGGCAGGAAGTGTAGGACTCCACTGCTATGGAATGGAGTTGGTGAACGCAGTCTTTTTGGACCTGAACTGATAAAAGATGCTGAAGAAAAGGTATGGCAGATTCAGGATAGGCTAAAGGTAGCCCAATCCCGACAGAAGAGTTACGCTAATTCCAAGCGCAGAGATGTGGCCTATGAAATAGGGGACTGTGCGTATCTCCGAGTTTCACCCCTACGAGGAGTCAAGAGGTTCGGAATCAAGGGCAAGTTAGCCCCACGATTCATAGGACCATATAAGGTTCTGGCCCGTAGAGGGGAAGTTGCTTATCAGTTGGAGTTGCCGGAAGGACTGACTGTTCATGATGTGTTTCATGTACCGCAACTAAAGAAGTGTCACCCGGAGATGGCCGAAACACCACTAAGAGACACCGTTCCCCTAGATGAGGTTCAATTGGAGAATGACCTTACCTATGAGGAAAAACCCATCAAAATACTGGAAATAGCCGAAATGGTTACCCGCACCAAGACTATAAGATTCTGCAAGGTACAATGGAATCACCACTCCAAGGAAGAAGCTACGTGGGAGCGTGAAGAAGACTTGAAGGCAGAACACCCACACCTATTTGCTAGACAACCCGAATCTCGGGGACGATATTCTTCTTAAGGGGGGTAGGTTTGTAACATCCCAGATTTTATATTAGGATGTTATTAGTGGCATGCATAATATTTGCATCATTGCACCCTACAAATAAAAATTTGCAACAAAATCCTAACACCTAAACCTATCAAAACCCTATTAAATATTTCCATATGTGAGCACTATTGTTGTAATATTTTGACCCCCTTCTAAAACTATGTAAAAATATTAAACCATGGTCCTATGTCGACCACCTTAATTTTATAAAGATTTAGAAACAAATTTCATCAAGTTTGGACTTAGTATGCAAAAGTTATTTGGGTTTGACTAAAACAGAATTGATAAATGATAAAAGAAAAAAGGGGCAGCAGCTAACCTAGCTGGGCCGGCTCGCCACCCACCGCCCCACCACCAGCGTCGACTAGTTGCTCAGCAGTCATTACTTCTCCCCTCCGCCACCGACAACCGGACCCCACCTGTCATCCCTCTCCTCTCCCCCAACGAGAACGGGACAAAGACCCCGTCGGCCACGTTTCCCCCGCCCTCCTGTCTGGCCAGGACTCTCCCCCCAGGGCGTGTATAAATACTCAGCCGCGCGACCCTCCCCTCCGTCCCCAAGCTCGTGAAACCCTAGCCCTCCCCCGGTTTAGCTGGTTCAAGCTGTCGCCGACCAGGTGAGTTGGAATCGATGTCAGGAGCCTCCCCTCTCCCTTTCCTTCTCCCTGGGATGACCCCTACGCTCAACCGTTTCGTCTCACCCTCCTTGCCCGATGTTTACTGCAGCGTTCCGTCACCAATTTCTCGCCGGAGCTGCGGGAGAGGCGCTACCACCGCCACCGTTAGAGGAAGAGAAGGCCGAAATCGAGGCCACATACGGGACAGCAAGGAGGAGTCGATCACCCGTGGCAGCTTATCCTTCCTCGAAGAGCACCAGAGTGCCGCTTCCGTCGCCACCGACACCGCCGCCGCTCACCGCCGCCGTCATCGCAACAGTAAGTCGCCTCGCCCATCTCCTTCGTTCGATCTTCAATCTGTGGCTCGGATTAGAAGTAGACCCGAAGGGGTACGCAACTATCACACACCGCCGCGTGGCCGCCACGTCAGCTCGCCGCATCAGCGCACCGCGCCGCGCTGCGTCACCCCCCGTTGCCAGCTGGTCCAATCAGAAGCAGACACTTGGCGAGTTCTTAAGTTAGGGTTAGATCTGTTTGCAGATTTGGGTTAAAAACTTGCGAAATTCATATAAAATTGAATCTTTGGCCAATTTTAGCTTATAATATACCTTTGGATTCCTAATTTTATGTATAATCCAGATCTGCAATAATATTCCAAGTTTACATTAATGTTTTAGGTGTAGATTTTAATCATTAGATTAGAGTGTTTATTCTATAGAAAAATAATTAAAATTCTGTTTTAATTGATTCTTGTTGCAATAACTTTGTTTCCACAATGCCTTATGGAAAAAATTATAAAACCTTGCTTAAGATCATTAGATCTAGTTTGGGGCTAATTAGATGGTTTGATCTCCTTTTAACCCTAGGAATTGTTTTAGTGACTCAATTAGATCTAAACCTTTGGGAAATCAATCCTAGTGACACCCTTACACTATTGCAACACAATCTTGCTACCTTGGTCAATTTAGAAGAACCAACCTTGCATAAATCACCATGTGCATGCATGCATGATTACCTCTGTGATATGTTTTGAGCAAGTTGTGATCAGATCTATGTTTGTGATTCGTTAGATTGTTCGAAGTGCGCTAAGGAGTGCTATTATGTAGAGTGCTGCTCGGATCAAGGCAAGTTACACCACTCGTTCATAACTTCTGTCCCAGTTTTGATTCTATGCATGTAATCTTCAAAATTCTGTAGTATGCATGTGTAGGATGTTCTAGTAGAATTTTTCCTTAGTAATATTTTGCAAGTGCGATGAGTTTGTAGTATGCCATGAGTATCTCTATACTTAGGATTTTCCCTCCTAATAGGTTCCCCTGTTTTTGCTAAGTATTGCTTGCTATGCTATAGATACAAAGTACCGTTGGGGGGGGTTCGAAAGACAAAGAATTTTCTAAGTATAAAGGCTCTCTAGAGCAAACTTTTCTTCTCAAATCCACTTCAAAATAAAACTAAGTTTTCTTCTGGGCGGAATGGTTGTCGGGACAACGAGTGAGATTTTGGTGGAGGACGGCCGCCCAGGAATCAAAGAAGTCTGCCATGTTTGAATTGAAGCTTCCATGCAACCACAATACATTATGGGCTCTGTCTTGGCCTAGTACTTAGTGGGAAACCTCACCTGGGTACCAACATTTGGAGGTTCTTGGCACGGTTGGATCCAGAAGGTAGAGGGGCTACTAAGGGAAAGCCTCGCCATGGTCTTGTCTGTAAAAGGACTTGATCGTGGATTGTGGGTAAAGTGCACAAACTCTCGAGAGTATTGCAATCTGATCGATCAGCCGTGTTCACGGTAACAGAACAACAATGAGCGTCTGAAGGATGGAGCCTATGAAGGATCTTCCTCTCTCTTCTCTAAACCAAGCTTTAAAACCCCATGACGTGAGTAATATCACCAATGGGTGGGATTTTGGGAACTTGGTGCGTAATATCCAAGTGACACTTGGTGCGTAATATCCAAGTGTTTGGTTGTTTGGACAATTGGTGAGTAATATCCTCGTGTACCATTCGACCTTAATTTATCTAAGCAAATGTTTACAAAGTAGGGAAAATCTTCTCTCCTTCTCTCTACTTAAGAAAAACTAGCTTTGAGCAAAAGAACTCTACAGCCTAAACTAGCCTTGCATGTAGAGATAGCCTTTTCTCTCCTTGGTGTATTTTGCCAATACATTCAAAGTAATGACCCAACTTGTTGGCTGCACGTTTTATGTGCAGAATCCAAAGATTGAAAGGTGCGTAGGGATAGCGAGTCTACACTCGACAAGCCTGGGGAGTTGATGGAGTCAAGCTTCCTTTATGTTTCCGCTATTATTTGAGCTAGCATAATGCTAAGCAATTTTGTAATAAATTCATACTCTGGATTATCCGTGTAATAAAGACTTTGTGTTTTACATGATATTTCATCGACTGTGAGTGCTAGCTATTGATCCAGGGACTAGCATGTTAATCACAGGGATCCGAGGTCACTACACTACCTTGGAGATTTCTGTCACTTCCCTTAGGTTAAATAGAGGCATGAACCCACTATCAAGCATAAATACCCCCTCTTGGAGTCACTAGCATCTACTCGGCCAAGAAAGCTACTAGAAACGGAGAGCATGCAAGATCACAAAAAACACAGACATGATAGAATCAACAAGACAAAACCATTAATCAATCTGACATAGTAATCTCAATATCCATCGGATCCCCACAAACACAACATGCATGATTACAAATAGATATGATCTTGATCATGAAAGGAGCTCAGAAGATCTAAACATGGTAGCACAAAGGAGGAGATACAACCATCTAGATACTACATGGACCCGTAGTCCAAGGTGGAACTACTCACGCTTCATACCGGAGAAGACACTACTAGGAAAATGGCCTTTAGTGGCGCACCATGAAACATCATCTGTGGCGCACTAGCAGTGCGCCATGTGCCTTGCGCTACAGAAGTTTAAACTTCTGTGGCGCACTGCCTAGTGCGCGCCACGAAGTTTAGAGACGGCGTGGCGCACATGCCGCGCCACGTAAGTTTGGGCAGGTGCGCCGCAGCGTATGAAGCGATCGTGGCGCACTAGGTGCGTGCGCCACGGATGTAAATTTCAAAATTCAAAAAAAAGCAGATCTGGATCTCGTCGGCGCGCTGCCGGTGCAGGTCTCCATCGCCGTCGGTCGCGCTGGCCGTGGCGTCGTCGGAACTGCAAGGAGGAGGAAGAGGAGAATAGGAGGAAGAGGAGGAGAAGAAGAAGAAGATGAGGCAGAGGAGGAGAAGAAGAGGAGGAGGAGGAGAAGAGGATGAAGAGGAAGTGAAGGAGAAGAAGAGGAGGAGAAGAAGAAGAAGAGGAGGAAGAGGAGGAGAAGAACAGGAGGCAGAGGAGGAAGAGGAGGAGAAGGAGGCCGCCGTTGCACCGCCGTCGCGAGGAGGAGGAGAAGGAGGCCGTCGTTGCACCGCCGTCGCCTGTTGTCACTGCGAGGAGGAGGAGATGGAGGTCGACGTCGTGCCATCACTGCAAGAAGAGGAGAAGGGGAAGGAGGAGAAGGGAGAAGGAAGAAGGAAGAAGGAAGAAGGAAGAAGGAAGAAGGAAGAAGGAAGGAAAGGGAAAGGAGAGGAAGAGGGAAAAGGGAAGGGAAAAGTGGAAAGGGAGAGGGAAAAGGGGAAAGGGAGGAGGAGGGCGGGGTGGGGATTCAAATTTGAATCCCGCCCAGCTTATCCGTGGCGCACTAGGTGTAGGTGCGCTACGGATAAGTCGCCCTGTATTTTTTTTTCTGCAGGAAAAAACGGTTTTTTGACCGTAACTTTTTACTCTTTTCGAATTTTGAAAATCTAAAAAATTGCTAAACGACCATAGGGTTTAGGGTTTAGGCAAAAGTTACGGCCTTTTTACCGTGGCATAACTTTTTTTCGATATCGTATGCAAAAGTTACGGCCTTTTTACCGTGGCATAACTTTTTTTTGCAAATAAAGTCGAAACTCATTTTTGTTAATTTTACTTGAAGCTATACCACATTACCTACCTAAATATGAAAGGATTTAATTTTTTGAAGTGTTTATCATTTTCGTTTATTTTTTGCAAAACCTAAAAAGGCGATCCACAGGGGGGGGGGGTGGAGTTGGTGCATGCCACTACATCTGTGGCGCACATGCCATAGTGCGCCACAGAAGTTTAGAGACTTCTGTGGCGCACTATGCCATGTGCGCCACAGATGCTTGCGGATGGTTCACACCAGAGATGGGCGTGCGCTTAGGCGTAGCGCACCCCCCCATGTGCGCCACAGATGACACTAACAACCGTGGCGCACATGACTATAGTGCGCTACAGATGTTTGGCGTGCGGCCAACAGGGCCCTGGACCACACACATCTGTGGCGCACTATAGTCATGTGCACCACGGTTGTTCTAGTTACTAGTAGGGCACTGCCCACAGGTGAGCCACGCCTGTTTTAGCCGTGGGGCACTTCAACCATGTGAGCCACGGATGTGCTGATTACCTATAGCCGTTTTCCTAGTAGTGAGAAGGCCTTCGGGATGATCTCCCCTCCGGCAGGGTGCCGGGAAGAGATTCAGATCCCTCCCGATCTAGGGATGATGGTGGCGGCGGCTACACATTGTTTTGTGGAATATTGATCGGGTACTTAGGGTTTCTGCATCGGGGGGACTTTTTAGGCCAAGAGGCAAGGCGGGCGGCAGTGGTCACACCTCTGGCGCAGGTCTAGGTCAGCAGTGTGCCCCTGGTGCCCCCCTCCGTCTCGTACTCTGGCTCCATGTTCCCCACAGTAAAATATTTACTTTGGCTTTCGTCCCGTCCAATTCCGAGAATATTGATTTTCTGCCTTTTCTGGAAACAAAAACAGAAGAAAACAGGCAACTGGCACTGTGTCATCTTGTTAATAGGTTAGTCCAAAAACATATAAAAACACCTCAAATTAAAGACGAAGAAAATCAAAGTAGATAATAAACAAGCATGGAGCATCAAAAATTATAGATACCTTTCCGACGTATCAAGCATCCCCAAGCTTATCTCCTGCTCGTCCTCGAGTAGGTAAGTGATAAAAATAATAATTTTTGAGGTGACATGCACCTTCACAATGAAGATCTAACCATTTGCAAGCATTGAAAGCTAGGATCAAAGAACTCTAAACATGAGCATGAAAGACGGAGTTCTAACAATAACACATACCAACTATTATTGCAACATGAAAAGATACAAACAAAGATCATGAATAGCATGCATTAAAAAATGTTTGTTTGTTTCACATACAGAAAACATGGCATAGTGGCATTCAGCTTGTCCCTCATGGAGTAGCAAAACATAATTACAAAGGACACCTTCAAAGTTCATAAGGGAGACTAGATACAAATAGCACAAGAACACGTAATATCAACAATACACATCAATCAATAAGTCTTGGGACAATGCACATAGAACTAAGAATGGCAATTATGCTCTCATAATTGGTGCCTATGGATATAAGGTGGAAACTCAATATAATAGTGGAAGAAAGGCCCTTCATAAAAGGTAAGCAGGGATTTCAAGTTTCAAAAAGAGCTTCCAAAAATTATGGTACTTGTTAGCTTCCAGCTCTCATTGCCCCTATCATAAGAATCTTGATGTGATTAAGGTTATAGTGAACAAACTATGGAGTATATGCTTGACAAAGTATAAGTTGGCAATCTCATGTCCCTTGAATACGAGGGCTGCTCCTCATGCTACTCAACTTTAGTTACCTGTAAGCTCTTTTCATAGTAAGTATATGCGTATCATAGAGAACCGCCAATGGGGTAACCCTTGCACATGATACAGGAGCTATCCAATAATCAAAATGACAAGGCAAATAGACAATGAGCATCTCCACAATCTCTTATTTACCATGGGAATATGGTGCTTTTTTCTCTCTTTCCTCCAATATGTCTCTCTTTTGTACAAGAAGAAAGCTTCATAGATTGCTCATTATGGTGATGCTGCAAGTTTCAACCATGATTAGGCATGGCTTAGGCTAGCGGCCCAGGAGTTTCTCTAACACAAAATACATAACTCCATGGACTTACAAGCTCCCCTTTTATTTCACACCGATGACATCCATAAACAAAAGAGAATGATATCAACTGGGTACAATGTACAAGTGCAATGTTGAAAGTGTTCCCCATGACAACATGGTTCTACTAATTCCAACATTTAAGTGCAAGCATATACAACATAGATGACATAATTCAAGTTTATTAGGGGCAAGAAAAATAAAGTGTGCCATCAAGTTCGTGAGAGCTTTCACTAGTTTTTCACATAACAAAATACTTTTTAATTAGAAGATAGATGAAACAAGAATATACTTGGAATGGTGCAACACACCATGCATAGGAATTTATAGTGGAATCTTTGGAATAACTTGGTTTCTTGGGAGTTGGATGCATGAGTAGAGCTTACTCAGCAAAAGTGAAGGCTAGCAGAAGACTAGGAGCGACCAACTAAGAGAGCAATAATGGCCATAATCATGTAGAGCGACAAAACATTACTAATCAAATCATAAAGTGGTACCACAAGTCAAGGACTAAATGATCATAGAGGCTAATGGTGAATTGTTAGAGTCATAACATGGTGTGAGCATGTGTCAAGTCAACCCAAACAAAGCATCAAAGGAGAATACCACAATACTATGATTTTGTATGCTAAAACAACGCATGATTCTTTCAAGGCACACTAAGCACTCTCAATGACTTGGAGCAAGTCATGCTACAGAAATAATCACTAAGTATAAGGTCAAAACAACATGTAGCATGACAAGATAAAGTCTAAGCCACAGTCAAAGCAAGCGCACTTTTGTACCACTATAAGCATAAAACTTTCTACTCTTGGCTGACTCCAACCTTTTTTTGTAAACAACACAGCGAAAGAGGGGGTCCAAACTACTTGATTCAAGAAAACTAAGCAAATGAAAACCAAAAATGAAAACTAAGACGCTCCAAGAACAATAGAACAATGCATGAAACAATAAAAACGAAGTGTTTAGAAAACCTGAGCTTTTTATTGATGAAGAAGGGGATGCCTTGGGCATCCCCAAGATTTGACGCTTGTACCTCTTGAATATTTCTTGGGATGACACGGGGTGGCATCCCCAAGCTTGAGCTTTTGTCCATTCTTCATCTCATTACATTATTCTTCCTTTACACCTGAAAATTTTCCTTACAAAACTTCACACAATCTTCATTAGCAACATTAGTGTATTCAAAAGATAATAGACCCTTGGATTTAGCTTTATAACAAAAAAACTTTCAGTAAAAACACAATCTAATGTAGCAACTTTCTTTAAAAATCTCAATTTCCCAAAAACAACCCAAAAAGGAATCAATAAGAAGCAAATGCAAATAATGGCAGAAACCTGTGAAAACAGACCAGAAGGTAAAACCCGATTTTTTCGAAGACCTTATGTTGCTCAAATAAACAAGTGTTGAACTAACGAAAGTTAGATAATATACTGGGGAATTTATTCGTAAAATATCAGCTCAATCCAACTTACATAGATTCCTCACGAATTTTTATGGTGGAGCTCAAAATTCTGTTTCGGGACAGCAACTCCCCAAATCTTACCTCTCTCTCATTAGAGGTCATTCTTGGCACAAAAAACAAATAAAAAGGATAAGGAGAGGTCATTACTGAAGTAATGACTTCCAAGACTCAAGAAAACTCTTGGGTTATCTCCCAACAGGTACTTTTCTTTAACGCCTTTAAGTTAGGCACAAGAAGCAAGAATCAAGTATTTTCAAATGAGGAAGCATTAACATCAAACCTTGCTTTCAAAGGAGGAGCAAAAATCAACTTCTCTCTCCTCATAGGGAAGTGTTCAATACCTTTCTTGAATGGGAATTGATATTTAATGGTGTCTTCTTTCATATCAATGATGGCACCAACTGTTCTAAGAAAAGGTCTTCCCAAAGTAATAGGACAAGAAGCATTGTATTGAACATCCAAAACATAGAAATCAACAGGGACATAGGCATTGTTAACCATAATAAGAACATCATTAACACTCCCCATGAGTTTCTTTTTAACATTATCATCAAGTGGGACATCCAAATAACAATCTTCCAAAGGTGGAAAATCAAGCATTTCATAAATCTTTCTAGGCATAATAGAGACACTAGAACCAAGGTCACATGAAGCTTTGAGATCAAAGTCATTCACTTGCATATTAATGATGGGTTCCCAACTATCTTCTACTTTCCTAGGAATAGAGGCTTTGTGTTTCATCTTTTCTTCCTTAATTTTAACAAGAGCATCAATAATGTGTTTGGTGAAAGCTACATTCATATCACTAGCATCAGGACTTCTAGCAAGCTTTTGTAAGAACATAATCACTTCAGAAATATTGCCATCAAGATCAAAATTAAACTTAGCATCACAAGTAATAGGCTTGGGAGTAGTGGTAGGAGGAATAGTGTGGCATCCCGCTAAAACCACTACTAGAAAATCGCGTTGTTTTTGTGCATTGCATCATCATAACCGCATGCTCATGTCATCAAGCCACATTGCATTTGAGCATCGTCATCATCTTGCATTTGCTTGCATAAAACTATTTTCGGAAAAACCTATTTTTGTTTTCTAAACGCCCCGTCTTTGTTCAAACGCAAAACCCGGGACACCGGATTATTTTGTTTTGTTTGCTATCGGTTTGCAAAAGTCGGTTTGCAACAAATAAAATTATTGAATTATTTTTAGTGGGGGCAGTCGAATGGGCCGATTCGACCCGAATGACCACCCCCAGAAATTAAAACGGTCCACCACAAACCCTTTTTATACCAATCCTAATCTACCCACCCTACCTCCACAGTACCCTGGCCAATGCCCTCTCGCCACCTCACCTCTCCCTTTCTCCCCACCTACCCCATGCTGCCGCCTCGCCATGACCCGCGTCCCCGTCGATCTCCCATCGCCGGCAAGCCACCCTCTGCCTCTCGTCACCTCTGCCACTCGCGGTCCGGAGTTCCACGCTGACCCTGCGTTGCCCAGTCTCCAGTACTGCTAGGTGCCCGTGTTGGCACGGCCAAAACACAGGTTTCCCGTGCGCCACTACCTGAAGTCAACAACTCGACCGCAACACCCCTCTGCAGTACCAGGGACACCTGTTGGTGCAGGATCGCGTGAAGCACGACAAGATCTTCTGCCTGGAACCCGCATGATCGCCTTCTCAGAGCACCAAGTACTCTGCTGCGGAACCCGAAGACCCATCATGGACACCCAAGATCGCCTTCCCCGATCCAAAGGCGCCGAGATCCCGAGCCTCCGAAGACCGATCCGACAACGAACCCGCTGGTACCTCAAGATCTCCCTCGCGGCGTCCGCAGGCCCCGAACGCCAAGACCACCGACAAGATCTCCATCCTGGACCCCAAGGGCTTCCGCACGGACATCGTGCGCCAAGATCGCCTCACGGATTCCGAAGCCTATTCCCGGCTCCTAACCCAGGACCGACATCGTCACCCGAGAACTCTGACAAGGACGCCAAGGTCGCCGATTCAAATACGACAAGTACTTCATTCCGAACGCCAAGACCGTCGACATGGAACAAAAGGGCGCCGAGTACTTCACCCTGGACCCGAAGACCGCGGATACGACAAGACCGGCCGATCCGTGAACCCGACAAGATCGACCGCTTGGAACCAAGATCTCTGGCGCGTCACGACAAGTTCTCCGTCTGTATCCGCTCCCGCCGAACCAGTTGAACCCTGGACCCTGAGACCGACCCCGAACCCCGGAACCCCAACTTCGTCGAACCCTAATGTGTGAACCCTTCCCGAAAACCCTATTTTATAATATAATAAACTTGTCGCATATTAAATTGTCATTCTCGCATGCATATCATTGGTTTGGGGGCCTTAAGATGATATGACCTAATAATTAAATATGGGGCCCATATGCGGGCAAATCTAGTCTCATGTTGGCCTCATTTAATTTGTGTAGCGAACCGGTGCTATCTTTTACCTTGCTAATACAACATTTAAATTGCGGGGTAGCTAAACAACATGAACCATCTAAAATGTCGGGACCCCGGTTCCACTTAATATGACCTAATTGCATCGCACCTTGCCATGCCATGCATCATACATGTATCATGCCGATCTTTTGCCGTAGTATTAAACATTGCATCCGGTGTTTCTTCTAGCGTTTTTCTTCTTCGCGGATAAGGCCGTTGAGTTGATGCGAGTGTCGACCCGATCTTCGGTTGAACCTTCGGCAATGTTTTCAGGCGAGCATCTCCCCCTTTTCTACCTATCTTACTTTTATAGTATTTATTCCCTCCTATTGATCTATTGCTATCTGTGTCGCGTTGCTCTAGTTTTCGTACCCGAGATATCCCTTGCAGCCTTATATTGCCTTGGACACATCCTATTACCTGTTGTTTGGTAGATAGTTGGACTTGCGCGTTGTAGTCGCTTGCTCAATTGCTGCTGCGTGTCGTCAAGTGCCACAGTCGTTGGAGTAATGCCGCATGTTTGATGTTGGAGATGATCATGGCTTTACTTATCGTTCACTTTAATTCCTGTTTAACAACTAAAATTGAAGTAAGCAGAGGCATCGTTGGGTGATAGATAATATTTGGTTTCCGAACGCCCACTTGTGTCCCGTAGGACCCCGAGTACTTGATACCTGTTCCTTGATTTATCGCGCTATCCACATCCGGGAGGATTATGGGACCCCCGAGCGAGCTTGATTCAGTCTTATTTCTTGGGGCCACAAACTAGTTTGAGGTTTTATTTACGATCCTGTGCTTATGCCATGCTTTCTTGCTTTATTTACGATTGCGAGGAGCACACTGTATCTTAGGATCGGGACACGTTGCCGGTGTCGACAAGCCCAGTTTTGGGTTCCCGATCGTTCACCGTCCACCCAAACCTCGGGTCCGTCGGAGTCAGCTAACCGTTCTATGGTGTACTCCAAGGGTGGCCCCAAAATATTCTGAATCCTGTGATTGCTTTGTCGTGAAGGCCTCGTTGGGTTTTGATTTGGTTTTTCCGAGGTTGATCGAGTGTGTGTTGCTATTTGTGCACCCCGGCCGGGTAAAACTTTCTGAAAGCCGTGTCCGCGGTTATGGACGACTTGGAGCACAGTATCTCGATCATAGACAACTATAACTAAAGTAGTGCTACAAATTTGACTTTATAATGACTAGTAATCAGCTTCACTATAATGGAATGGCTAAATAAAACTGCCAACAATTGCTTGTTTGGGTTGTCGCTTGCGACCATTGTACCTGACTAGTAAGTATTGCAACTACAACAGAATGGCTAAATAAAAGTACCAACAACTGCTGGGTTTTGGGTTACCTCATGCTAATTGTATTTGACTAGTAAGTGACGCAACTACAACGGAATGGACCACTAAAACTGCCCACTGCTTATTTTACCAGGATGACTATCTATATCTGACTAGTAATTGCTGCAACGATAACTGAATGAATAAAACTGCCAACTGTGTGAGTTCCTCGGTTGACTTCCTCGTTTGGTCTCGAGGGGGAAACACCAGGATGGGTCTTGTTTGGTGGTAGTACCAGGTTGGTTCCGAATAGGTCTTTCGCACCCCTCTCTGATTGCCGCCAGTTGTATCGAGTCTCTATAGGGTGTTCAGTGCATGCTGCCGCTGCCGCTTCAGTCCACCATACCTATGTAGGCGAGGACCGCCGAATTCTAGCCTCGCCGTGTACTGGCCTCAGTACTGACGCTCCTCTTTTTCTTTTGCCCTTTGTCGGCACCCCTTTTGTTTAAGCAGGTTTTGAGAGCAACGTCGTTAGCAGGGTTACCCTTCCGGCTTGTCCTGGGCAGGGTTATGGACGCCATTGGTTATTCTTCAGGGCTCTTAGCCCCATTTGCATCTTGTCCGTAGCTGGACGCTCTCTCGTTTTCAAGGTGATTTGGATCTTTGTATTGTATATCTGTATTCTTGACTCATGGAGTCGTGTTGTATATATATCTGTTCTGTGGGTCCCATCGAGGACTGTTGTGTAATGTTATTACTTCGTTTTCCACCCGCACGAAAGTGCCTGGTGGGCACCTTTGAATCGTTTCTATGCGGGTTTGGCGGGAATCGCTAAAACTTGCATAGGGCCGATTCTGAGGGTGTTACAAATAGGGACTTCTTGTGGTTTAGTAACATCCATATTGGTGGTGGTAATTGTGCACACACTAGTGTTTCTAGCAATTTTAGCTTCTCTTTCCCACTTAGCATGTAGTTGGGCTAACAATCTAACATTTTCATCAATAGTAACTTGTATGGCATGAGTAGTAGCAAAGGTACTTCCCAAAGTTTCAGGTTTAGCAGCCATTTTATTAATCAAAGAGGATTGGGCTTCATACAAAGAGGAAATATTTTTCTCAGCACTCAAAATTTTGGACTATAAACTAGGTATTTCCCTATTCAAATTCTCAAGTTGATGACTAATATTTTTCAAAATAGTAGATTGTTCTTCCATAGTTTTAGTGAATATTTTGTTCTACTCATATTGCATTTGCATAAAGTTTTTGGTGGATCTTTCAATCTCTAGAATCCTATCTTCACTAGGCATTCCAGAACTACCATGATAAGTATTGCTATTATTAGGAGGATAAGACCTATAGTTATTACCATAGATGTTGTTGCCAAATTTATTATTTCTAATGAAGTTCACATCCAATTGCTCTTTTTGAGCAACCAAAGAGGCTAAGGGAACATTATTAGTATCTAAAGGAGCTTTTCCATTAACAATCATAGCCATTATAACATCTATCTTATCACTTATCTTATCACTCAAAGAGGAGGTTTCTTCAACAGAATTTACCGTCTTACCATGTGGATCTCTCTCAGTGTGACATTTAGAGTAATTAACCATCATATTATCAAGGAGCTTGATGTTTACACACTTCTATTCTTGTAGACAGTTGTTGGGCATCCAAGTGCAGAGGTTTGTAGAACAACAACAAGTTTACCTTAAGTGGATTACCCAAGGTTTATGGAACTCAGGGAGGAAGTGGTCAAAGGTATCCCTCTCAAGCAACCTTGGAATCAAGATACAAGAAGTCTATTGTGTCCCCAACACACCCAATACACTTTTTAGGTGTATAAGTGCACTAGTTCAGCGAAGAGATAGTGAAATACAAGTGGTAACGGTGCCAGAAAAGAGTTTCTGACTTGTTGTTAACATGGGAGAGACTAAAGGCAAACTGAAATAAAGATGGAAGCAAGCAAACATGCAACAGATCTAGATGCAAATGGTGTTTCAATGATTAGAAACAAGGCCTAGGGATCATACTTTCACTAGTGAACACTCTCTCATATAAATATCTTATCTTAATGATACTACTCTTAACTACTCTCTGGTTGGACACTCTAATCCACGGTAGGGCTATACCAGCACTCCTCAAAGTTCGCCTTCCCCAATCTAGATAACCCCACACTGTCACCTTGAGCGCTAGATGGTTCCAACAAACACCACAATTTCATAAAGACATCTAACTCCAAATATAACTCATGATAAATATATATATAATCTAGCTTAAGTGCCACACACGGCATGCACGCTGTCACTTTCACACACATGGGGAAAAGCATAGATCTATTAAAATAATTGAGTATTTATGTAACCTCTAGCCTAAGTGCCACCACGGTATGCATGCTGTCACTTTCACACACATGGGGAGAGCATAGATCTATTGAAGCACTTGAGTAACATAGTAGATCTACTTGATTACAAAGCTCATGATCATAAGAATGATTTTTGAGGTGACATGCACCATCAAAATCAAGATCAAACCATTTGCAAAGCATTGAAAGTTGAGATCAAAGTAATCTAAACATGAGCATGAAAGATGAAGTTCTAACAATAAGACAAAGTAATTATGCATGCAACATGAAAGGTTACAAACAAAGATCATGAATAACATGCATTGAAAAACGTTTTTTGTTTCACATATAGAAAACATAGCATAGTGGCAATCAGCTTGTCCCTGATAGAGTAGCAATTAGATGCATAGGACACCTTGAAAGTTCATAAGAGTGACTAGATACAAATAGCACAAGATCAAGTAATATCAACAATATGCATCAATCAATTAGTTCTGGGACAATGCACATAGAACTAAGAATGGCAACTATGCTCTCTTAACTGGTGCCTAAAGGTAGAAGGTGGAGACTCAATATAATAGTGGAAGAAAGACCCTTCATAAAGGGAAGCAGGGATTTCAAGTCCCAAAAAGAGATTCCAAAAATTATGGTACTTGTTAGCTTTCATCCCTCATTGCACCTATCATAAGCATCTTGAAGTGATTAAGGTTAAAGTGAACAAACTATGGAGTATATGCTTGGCAAAGTATAAGTTGGCAATCTCATGTCTCTTGAATACGAGTGCCACTCCTCATGCTACTCAAGTTTAGTTACTTTCAGGTTCTTGTCATAGTAAGTACACATGTATCATAGAGAACCGTCAACGGGGTGCCCCTTGCACATGGTATAGGAGCTATCCCATAACCAAAATGACAAGGTGTAAGATCCCTCCTTTGTAAAGGAAAAGGATCCCTGTAATTGCAATGCTAGTCCCTGGATCAATAGCTAGCATCCACAGTTAAGATGTAATATCAAGAAACAAAGGTCATAATACACTTTATAACCAGGAATAACATAATTTTATTACATCTTACGCAGCTCATTTGGCTATTACACTACATTACAGCAGAATATCTATAAGCATGGGGTCCTTCATCTTCAAGGTGCCACACGCAGACATGTTGGTTATAGACTTTGTAATCCTAATCAACACACTTCACTAAATCAATCAAACCTGCAACATAACAAGTTATAGCCACAAGGGTCAATACATTTGAATTGTATTGGCAAGTGATACTGTGGTAGTATAGTGGAGTCTATCATCTATATGCATTTGGCTAAGTGGAGTTGAGGCTTGCATTGCTCAAAATAGATTTTTTTCTTAACATTTGAAAACACTAAGTTTTTGCTTGACAAAATCATTTCTCCCAATCAAATATTGAAGAATCCTTTAACCCTTGTTCAACCACAAGTTTTTAACTTAGAAATTTGAATGATGAGATTCTTGATTGCTTCCACGTCTTGATGCTCAAATTGTCCTTTACCAGGGACATGGCTAAGTACTTAGATTTTACACTCTGTAGAGGTGGTGCACTTTCCCCACAAGACTTGGTTTCCCAAGACAAGATCTTTCAGAAGCCTTCCCTTAGAACAAAATGGACACGCTCCAACCTATCAAACTCTACCACCAACTGTCCATATGGCTAAGTTCTTGCAACCTATATGATCCAGGTAGAGCCCATAATGCCAAGTGGCTGCACTTGAAGCTTCTCAACATTTGACATCTCAAATCTCTTTGTTCCTGGGTGGCCATCCACAAGTGAGATACACAAGGTCAACCATAAACATGGGCCTTGTGAACCACTC
This sequence comes from Avena longiglumis, assembly GCA_030063025.1. Classification (NCBI taxonomy): domain Eukaryota; kingdom Viridiplantae; phylum Streptophyta; class Magnoliopsida; order Poales; family Poaceae; genus Avena; species Avena longiglumis. The sequence continues at coordinate 424,087,486 of CP125974.1, read as the reverse complement.
AACCAAAAACCACCAAGCAATTACCATTCCACCCAGGTGATTCATTAACTTAGTTGTTTTATTAAACAAAACACAAGTCCTCAGACTTAGAAATTTTTCCATAGTATGAATGTATATTCCACCCTTGTTATCTATTAGATAGGCTAAGCTTGATAGTAGTAGGAATTTTAACTTAGGAAAATTTCTACTAAGGTTTCATCTACTAGGTTTCATCAACTAGGTTTTCCTATAGCAAGGTTTATACTTAGCAAAATTCCATGCAAGTTTTACTTAGAGAAAATCACTAATGCATAGTGAAAGTAATGGGACAAAAGTATGAAGCATCACTTGCCTTTTTGGTATAGTATAAGTTCACTCCTTGTCATTGCAACAATCACACTCTTCAAGTCACTACAAATCAATCAAGCAAGGCACAATCTCAATCTACCAATCAAGCAAAACATCACATAAAATAATAAAACAAAACAACACATGCAAGCATGCAAAAGTGTTGTTTTATTTGTAAAAGTGGTTTCTAATGGGTCATGAACACTTGAAAACACCTAATGGTCATTTTATAAAGTGGCCAAGTCATTTACAAAAGATTTCACTTCATAAACCATTTTCAAAACAAGGTATCATTTTATGTGGTGTAGAAATGTTTTTACTAAGGCATTAATCTATAGTGTTCAACAAATATGTTTTCAAACCATAAAACTTGGTGTTTTGGGTCAGAGAGTTTAAAACAAAACATTTCCCAAAGGTTTTCTTCCAAAACCATTTTTAATAAATAAACTATATTTTTATTTGACTAGAAATGGTTTTAAATCAAAGAATCATTCTTTTGTTTCACCAAATACATTTTTGAAACCACAAAGTGTTTCCTATGGTCAGTAGGTTCAAATCACACCATTTGCCAAAGATTTTATCCGCAAAAACATTTTAGAACAATTTTTATAATCTAAACAAGCATACAAAAGTTTCTGCAAAAACAACCATTTTTCTAGAAGCTTTTTACTAAACAAAAGGCATGGTTGGCTAGGTATTGTCTTGCTGATTCCAATGATATAAAGTTTGCAAAATTTGGACGTGTGGAACTAAAGTTACAAGGGTTTCAATTTTGCAAACAAATCTGATTCAAATCTGGTTTTTAATCGAAGACTGGCCACGTGGCTGTTTCTGATTCGTCTATACCGTTTCGTCAGGATCACTCACTGAGGATCGTTGGATGTAATGTGAATCGCACGGCTCAGATGCTCCCATACCTGTTCGCTTAAGTCGTTAGAATTGCACCACAGGATGGGGCTCTAACGGCTCACGCGTGTTTGACCAAAATCTGGCGGCGCAGCGACGGTGGATGGCGGCGGCGTGGTCAGGGGGTGGCGGTGCTGGTGAATCAGGAAGCGAGAGAGGGAGGGAGTTGGCTCACCGTGTTTGCAGAAGCCTGGGGAAGCTCAACGTGGTCTTGTTGGGTCGAGGGGCGCTCGTGGTTGCCCTGGATTACTCACCGGAGTTCGCTCGGCGTCGGGCACGCTCTGGAGGTCGTCGGGGATGGGGTTACAAGGCACCCTAAGGCAAGATAGGGGAATGGTTAGACACGGAATGATCTGGGGAAGTTGTGTGCATCATCGAGAGATCTTAGGGCGGTCGGAGTTCACCTGGAATGCTCGACGGAGAAATGGCAGACGGCGCACGCCGGTGTCGCAAGCCGAGGTTCTGGTACTCGCGGATGAATGAGTGGCACGGGGAGATGCGCCAGGAGGTGGGGAGTATGTGTGCGTGGTTGATGAGTCAAGGGGCGGTGCGGGGTCACCGGAATTTGCACTAGACCTCGTCGGAGTCAGTGGTGGTTTGGGGACGATTCGAGCAGCCTGGTGGCTCTCTAGTGATTCTGGTTTGGGGGAAAGGGAGAGAGGAGCATGGTGTTTAATACGGCGTGGTCGTTGGACTGAATCAATGCGTCAGTAACGAGTATTGAAGCGAGCTTTAATCGGCATAAACGGCCGGCGATGTTTGCGCGCGGGTGAAGACGATGAATAGGAGGGTGTGGGGTCGGCTGGTCAGCGAGAGAGAGGAGAGGGAAGGAGGGGCCACTGGTCAGTTGCTCTGCGGGTGAGACTTTAGGTGAAAAACTTTTCGCAGAGAGGGAGAGAGACTGGGCTGGTACTGGGCTTATTGGGCTGGCCGACTGGGCTGCTGTCCACTTCTATTTTTTTCTTTCCTAATTGATTTTCCTTTTTCTGATTCTATTTTCTGTTTTGAAATTTAAACAACCAATCAAACATTCAAATCAATTCAAACATTCACCACACTTGTAATTGAATTTGGTTCTGTTTAACAACATAAACCAATTCCCAAAATAAAATAATATTTTTATTTTAGAGTCCATTTATAATTAAATAAAATGGACACTAGTTAATAAATCAAATGGGATTTGTTTTAAAAACTTTATTTTGAAATCTAAAATAAACCAAAAACACTTCAGTAGGTTTTAATTGGGAATATAAAATACTTGGAAAACTTATTTAAAATAATTTAATAAGTTTTGATGTTTTAATTAAAATGGTAAAACCTTTTATTTAAATAAAATTGGATATTAAATCCTTATTATTTTATTTAAACAAACCTTTACTATTTTTATCAAAAAAAATGTTTTATTTCAAAAGCTTGGCCAAGGTTTATTTTGGCTCCATAAAATAATCCTTATTTATAAATCCACCTTTTCTTTTGAAAACCAAATCTTTTATTAAAAGATCCAAAATAGCAATTTCAAATATTTTTAACTTTATTGTTTATTTATATTTTTAAATCCCTTTAGGATTTTATTTGATCCAAATAGGTTTTGAAAGTTTCCAAATGGATTCAAAAAATTTCTTCTCACCTTGAAAAACAACAAAGTTTTATTTTATTCATTTATTTTTCACATAACAAGATTTGGAAAATCTTGGGATGTGACAGGCTACCACCCTTAAAATAAATCTCGTCCCGAGATTTGGGAAGGCTAGGTTACAAGTTGATTCAAAACAACTAGGGTACTACCACCCTTAAAAATTTTCTAGCTAAATTACATATTGGCTTGCTTGGAATCTTGGTGTAACTTTCCTGAACAGAAGTTTGCATAGTGGCCTAGTTCCTTGCATTTGAAACGTGTGACAAGGCTAAGATCCCTCATAGGCTTGTTTATCTTGTGTTTCATCTTTTCTGGACAGTTGCTTGCATAATGTCCTAGATCTTTGCAGTTGTTGCACCACACTTGGCTAATATCTTTCTTTTCCTTTGGTATCATTTCCTCTTGTTTGTTTCCTTGGTTTTTCTTCTTTTCTGGGCAGTCACTGGCATAGTGTCCCTTCTCTTTGCAATTGTAACATTGCAACTGGCTTATATCTTTCTTCTTCTTTTTGGGTCTCTCCAAAGCTAGGAGTTCTTTTAGTCCATGCTCTTCATAGGTGGGAATTCTTTCTCTCTTCTTGGGGCATTGATCTTCATGCTCCTTGGATGCATGATCTTTGTCTCCACAAGTATTGCTATCTTGGGTTCCTTCTAGAATAACATCTTTGTCATCCTTGTTGTCATCAGCTCTTTGGGAAAAGTTTTCTCCCATGTTGATTATTTGAGTAACTAATCCTTGCAACAATTGGGATTGAAGTTTCAAAATCCTTTGTATGGCTAGGTCTAATCCATTGTTGTTGGCTAAAATCTGAGTTGTCTCTTGGCTCAACTGGTTTTGGGTTGCTATAAGTTCTCTCATGTTGTCCTCTTGGTTGTTGTTGGTGTCACCATCCTTGATGTTGGAGTCTCTTGGATAAGTCATATGTGTGGGTTGGATTGAGATTAGAATAGGCAAGATATTTCTAAGGGAATAATTCTAATCACACACAAACAATCCACACAAGCAACGTGCAAGAAATCACAAACAAACATTCCACTCAAACAAATTTCAAGCATATTTTTAGGCAACCAAAAATATTTTTGTTACACCACACAAGTTGGTGTGTTTGACTTATACTAAATATGGTGGTACATCTATATGGTTCACTTGAAATCTTTCCATCTTTCTTGGTTGATTCTTCTTGCATGAGATCATGGTTTCCTTAGGAAAAATTCTTGGTCACAAAACTTAAAAGGTAATGATGGCTCCTTCTATTTGGTGTTTCCTTAGTCTCCATATCTTGAGCAAGATTTCTTGTCTCACTTGTAGTCCTTAGTGACAACCATGGTTGAACTCCTTGGTGAATATGCTGAAGATGTTGAAGTCATTAAAGTTGAAGAAGTTGAAGTCATTAGAGTTGATGAAGTCCTTTGCACATGGTGAAGTCTTGGGCCATGGGGTAGGTTTTCCATCAAGTTGAAGTAGAAGAGATGTAGAGTTGAAACCAAAATGGTTGAGGAAAGAGTTTACAAGATTTTTGTAAATAAGTTTTGGAACAAATACAACTCCTATTTTTCTAAGGGTTTTTGTCCAATCCTAGGTTTACAAATCCTACAGGCAACACAATGCTCTGATACCATCTGTAAGATCCCTCCTTTGTAAAGGAAAAGGATCCCTGTGATTGCAATGCTAGTCCCTGGATCAATATCTAGCATCCACAGTTAAGATGTAATATCAAGAAACAAAGGTCATAATACACTTTATAACCAGGAATAACATAATTTTATTACATCTTACACAGCTCATTTGGCTATTACATTACATTGCAGCAGAATATCTATAAGCATGGGGTCCTTCATGTTCAAGGTGCCACAAGCAGACATGTTGGTTGTAGACTTTGTAATCCTAATCAACACACTTCACTAAATCAATCAAACCTGCAACATAACAAGTTACAGCCACAAGGGTCAATACATTTGAATTGTATTGGCAAGTGATACTATGGTAGTATAGTGGAGTCTATCATCTATATGCATTTGGCTAAGTGGAGTTGAGGCTTGCATTGCTCAAAATAGATTTTTTTCTTAACATTTGAAAACACTAAGTTTTTTGCTTGACAAAATCATTTCTCCCAATCAAAGATTGAAGAATCCTTTAACCCTTGTTCAACCACAAGTTTTTAACTTAGAAATTTGAATGATGAGATTCTTGATTGCTTCCATGTATTGATGCTCAAATTGTCCTTTACCATGGACATGGCTAAGTACTTAGATTTTACACTCAACAGAGGTGGTGCACTTTCCCCACAAGACTTGGTTTCCCAAGACAAGATCTTTCAGAAGCCTTCCCTTAGACCAAAATGGACGTGCTCCAACCTATCAAACTCTACCACCAACTGTCCATATGGCTAAGTTCTTGCAACCTATATGATCCAGGCAGAGCCCATAATGCCAAGTGGCTGCACTAGAAGCTTCTCAACATTTGACATCTTAAATCTCTTTGTTCCTGGGTGGCCATCCACAAGTGAGATACACAAGGTCAACCATAAACATGGGCCTTGTGAACCACTCAACCAAAAACCACCAAGCAATTACCATTCCACCCAGGTGATTCATTAACTTAGTTGTTTTATTAAACAAAACACAAGTCCCTAGACTTAGAAATTTTTCCATAGTATGAATGTATATTCCACCCTTGTTTTCTATTAGATAGGATAAGTTTGATAGTAGTAGGAATTTTAACTTAGGAAAATTTCTACTAAGGTTTCATCTACTAGGTTTTCCTATAGCAAGGTTTATACTTAGCAAAATTCCATGCAAGTTTTACTTAGAGAAAATCACTAATGCATAGTGAAAGTAATGGGACAAAAGTATGAAGCATCACTTGCATTTTTTGGTAGAGTATAAGTTCACTCCTTGTCCTAGCAACAATCACACTCTTCAAGTCTCTACAAATCAATCAAGCAAGGCACAATCTCAATCTACCAATCAAGCAAAACATCACATAAAATAATAAAACAAAACAACACATGCAAGCATGCAAAAGGGTCGTTTTATTTGTAAAAGTGGTTTATAATGGGTCATGAACACTTGAAAACACCTAATGATCATTTTATAAAGTGGCCAAGTCATTTTCAAAAGATTTCACTTCATAAACCATTTTCAAAACAAGGTATCATTTTATGTGGTGTAGAAATGTTTTTACTAAGGCATTAATCTATAGGGTTCACCAAATATGTTTTCAAACCATAAAACTTGGTGTTTGGGGTCAGAGAGTTTAAAACAAAACATTTCCCAAAGGTTTTCTTCCAAAACCATTTTTAATAAATAAACTATATTTTTATTTGACTAGAAATGGTTTTAAATCAAAGAATCATTCTTTTGTTTTCACCAAATAAATTTTTGAAACCACAAAGTGTTTCCTATGGTCAGTAGGTTCAAATCACACCATTTTCCAAAGATTTTATCCCCAAAAACATTTTAGAACAATTTTTATAATCTAAACAAGCATACAAAATTTTCTGCAAAAACAACCATTTTTCTAGAAGCTTTTTACTAAACAAAAGGCATGGTTGGCTAGGTATTGTCTTGATGATTCCAATAATATAAAGTTTGCAAAATTTGGACGTGTGGAACTAAAGTTACAAGGGTTTCAATTTTGCAAACAAATCTGATTCAAATCTGTTTTAAAATCGAAGACTGGCCACGTGGCTGTTTCTGATTCGTCTATACCGTTTTGTCAGGATCACTCACTGAGGATCGTTGGATATAATGCAAATCGCACGGCTCAGATGCTCCCATACCTGTTCGCTTAAGTCGTTCTGTCTGCACCACAGGATGCGGATCTAACGGCTCACGCGTGTTTGACCAAAAGCTGGCGGCGCAGCGACAGTGGCTGGCGGCGGCGTGGTCAGGGGGTGGCAGTGCTGGTGAAGCAGGAAACAAGAGAGGGAGGGAGTTGGCTCACCGTGTTTGCAGAAGCCTGGGGAAGCTCAACGTGGTCTTCTTGGGTCGAGGGGCGCTCGTGGTTGCCCTGGATTGCTCACCGGAGTTCGCTCGGCGTTGGGCACGCTCTGGAGGTCGTAGGGGATGGGGTTACAAGGCACCCTAAGACAAGATAGGGGAATGGTTAGACGCGGAATGATCTGGGGAAGTTGTGTGCATCATCGAGAGAGCTTAGGGCGGTCGGAGTTCACCTGGAATGCTCGATGGAGAAATGGCAGACGGCGGCGCACGCTCGGTGTCGACGAAGCCGAGGTTACAGGGTACTCGCGGATGAATGAGTGGCACGGGGAGATGCGCCAGGAGGTGGGGAGTATGTGTGCGTGGTTTATGAGGCAAGGGGCGGCGCGGGGTCGCCGGAATTTGCACCGGACCTCGTCGAAGTCAGTTGCGGTTTGGGGACGATTCGAGCAGCCTGGTGGCTCTCTGGTGGTTCTGGTTTGGGTGAAAGGGAGAGAGGAGCATGGAGTTTAATACGGTGTGGTCGCTGGACTGAATCAACGCGTCAGTAACGAGTATTGACGCGATCTTTAATCGGCAGAAATGGCCGGCGATGTTTGCGCGCGGGTGAAGACGATGAATAGGAGGGTGTGGGGTCGGCTGGTCAACGAGAGAGAGGAGAGGGAAGGAGGGGCCACCGTTCAGTTGCTCTGCGGGTGAGACTTTAGGTGACAAACTATTCGCAGAGGGGGAGAGAGAGACTGGGCTGGTACTGGGCTTATTGGGCTGGCCGACTGGGCTACTGTCCACTTCTATTTTTTTCTTTCCTGATTGATTTTCCTTTTTCTGATTCTATTTTCTGTTTTGAAATTTAAACAACCAATCAAACATTCAAATCAATTCAAACATTCACCACACTTGTAATTGAATTTGGTTCTGTTTAACAACATAAACCAATTCCCAAAATAAAATAATATTTTATTTAGAGTCCATTTATAATTAAATAAAATGGACACTAGTTAATAAATCAAATGGGATTTGTTTTAAAAACTTTATTTTTAAATCTAAAATAAACCAAAAACACTTCAGTAAAGTTTTAATTGGGAATATAAAATACTTGGAAAACTTATTTAAAATAATTTAATAAGTTTTGATGTTTTAATTAAAATGGTAAAACCTTTTATTTAAATAAAATTGGATATTAAATCCTTATTATTTTATTTAAACAAACCTTTACTATTTTTATCAAAACAAAATGTTTTATTTCAAAAGCTTGGCCAAGGTTTATTTTGGCTCCATAAAATAATCCTTATTTATAAATCCACCTTTTCTTTTGAAAACCAAATCTTTTATTAAAAGATCCAAAATAGCAATTTCAAATATTTTTAACTTTATTGTTTATTTATCTTTTTAAATCCCTTTAGGATTTTATTTGATCCAAATAGGTTTTGAAAGTTTCCAAATGGATTCAAAAAGTTTCTTCTCACCCTGAAAAACAACAAAGTTTTATTTTATTCATTTATTTTTCACATAACAAGATTTGGAAAATCTTGGGATGTGACACAAGGCAAGTAGACAATGAGCATCTTAGCATTCTTCTTATTTACCATGGGAATATGGTTCTTTTTTATCTTTTTCCTCTTTTCTCAATATGTCTCTTTTCCTCAATCTATTTTTTATAAGAAGGATGCTTTATAGATGTCACTATGGTGATGCTGCAAGTTTCCACCATGATTAGGCATGGCTTAGGCTAGCGGACCAGGCGTTTCTCTAAAACACATACATAACTCCATGGACTTACAAGCTCCCCTTTCATTTCACACCGACGACATCCATAGACAAAAGAGCATGATATCAAATGTGTACAAAGTACAAGTGCAATGTTGAAAGTGTTCCCCATGACATCATGGTTTTGCTAATTCCAACGTATAAGTGCAAGCATATACAACGTAGATGACACAATGGTTCAAGTTTATTAGGGGTAAGAAATATAAAGTGTGCCATCAAGTTCGTAAGAGCTTTAATGACTAAGTTTTCACATAACAAAATACTTTTTAATTGGAAGATAGATGAAAACAAGAATATACTTGGAATGGTGTAACACACCATGCATAGGAATTTATAGTGGAAACTTTAGAATAACTTGGTTTCTTGGGAGTTGGAAGCATGAGTAGAGCTTACTCATACAAGTGCAGGATTGCAATAGACTGGGAGCGACCAACTAAGAGAGCAATAATGGCCATAATCATGCATAGCGACAAAACATTACTAATCAAAGCATAGAGTGGTACTACAATTCAAGGACTAAATGATCATAGAGGCTATGGTAACTTGTTCATAGTCATAACATGGTGTGAGCATGTGCCAAGTCAACCCAAACAAAGCATCAAAGGAGAATACCACAATACCATGATTTTGTATGCTAAAACAACACATGATTCTTTCAAGGAACACTAAGCAATCTCAATTGTTTGGAACAAGTCATGCAACAAAAATAATCACTAAGCATAAGGTCAAAAAAACACCTAGCATGACATGCTAAAGTCTAAGTCACAGTCAAAGCAAGCTCCTCTTGTACTACTAAAGAAAGAACTTCCTACACTTTTCCAACACCAATCGACTTATTTGAAACAACTCACAAAGGTAATAATCAATAAAGATCAGTGAGCATATCTCACAAATTGATACGTCAGAAACGTATCTATAATTTTTGATGTTCCATGCTTGTTTAGTATCTACTTTGCTTTGCTTTGTCTACACTTTGAGGTGTTTTCATATGTTTTCTGGTACTAACCTATTAACAAGTTGCCATAGTGCGAGTTGCCTGTTTTCTGCTATTTTGGGTTCAGAAAAGCTAGTAAGGAAATATTCTCGGAATTGGACGGTACAAAATCCAAAGTCAATATTTCACCGAGGAGAACACGAAGTCCAGAGGAGAGACGGAGGGGCGCCACAGCCCCCCAGGCGCAGCCTAGGGTGGCCCCGCGCCTGGGCAGGGTGTGGGCCCCCTGGCCACCTGCCAGCCTCGCCTCTTCGCCTATAAGAATCCCCTGATGCCTAAACCCTAAGGACCCGATCAATATTCCATGAAACCATCTGTAGCCGCCACCACCACCGTCCGTAGATCAGGGGGATCTGAAGCTCTTCCCGACACCATTCCAGAGGGGAGATCATCTTGGAGGCATTCTTCTTCATCATGCCAGCCTCCGTTATGAAGCGCGAGTAGTTCCACCTTGGACTACAGGTCCATGTAGTAGCTAGATGGTTGTATCTCCTCCTTGTGCTTTCATGTCTAGATCTTGTGATCTCCATTCATGATCAAGATATCATCTATTTATAATCATGCATGTTGTGTTTGCGGGGATCCGATGGATATTGAGATTGCTATGTCAGATTGATTAATGGTTTTTTCTATTTGATTCTATCTTGTCTGTGTTGTTTGTGATCTTGCATGATCTCCCTTGTTAGTAGCTATCTTGGCCAAGTAGTTGCTAGTGACTCCAAGAGGGGTATTTATGCTCGATAGTGGGTTCATGCCTCTATTTAATCAAGGGAGATGACATAAATATCTTCGGTTGTAGATGTGCTGTTGCCACTAGGGAGAAAACAACGGTCCCTTGTTCATGGAAGAAATGGATTGTTTACCTTACACACTTTGCTTAAAGAAGTTGTCTGTTGCTTGCAACTTAATACTGGAGGGGGTTCGGATGATAACCTAATGGTGGACTTCTAGTCATAGATGCAGTTGGATGGCGGTTTATGTATATTGTTGTATTGCCCAATCGAATCTCATAGGATATTTTTGTCTACTATTGCATTGTTTTGCCTTGCTCAGTCCTGTCAATTGACCTACTGTAATTTGTTTACCCTTCATGTCATGTTTGTTTATCTAAGGAGAGCACCTCTAGTGAACTATGGACCCCGGTCCAATCTTTACCATTGATACATCTTCCACTATTACTGTTTACTTGCTGCAAACCATTGACACGTCGAAAACATATCTTTAATTTTTGATGTTCCATGCTTGTTTAGTATCTACTTTGCTTTGCTTTATCTTTCTTTGAGGTGTTTTTATATCTTTTTCTGGAACTAACCTATTAACAAGTTTCCACAGTGCCAGTTGCCTGTTTTCTTCTATTTTTTGGTTCCAAAAAGGTAGAAAATCAATATTCTTGGAATTGGACGGGACAAAAGCCAAAGTCAATAACTTTCCGTGGGGAACACGAAGTCTAGAGGGGAGACGGAGAGGCAAGCTAGGGCGGCCACACCCCCCTAGGCGTGGCCAGGGGTGGTCCCATGCCTAGGCAGGATGTGGGCCCCCTGGTCACCTCCTCGGCCTCCCCCTTCGCCTATAACAAGCCCCCGATGCAGAAACCCTAAGTACCCAATCAAAACTCCAGGAAACCGTCTGTAGCCGCCGCCACCATCGTCCCTAGATTGGGGGGATCTGAAGTTCTTCCCGGCACCCTGCCGGAGGGGGAGATCATCCCGGAGGCCTTCTTCTCCGGTATGATGCGTGAGTAGTTCCACCTTGGACTATGGGTCTATGTAGTAGATAGATGGTTGTATCTCCTCCTTTGTGCTTTCATGTATAGATCTTGTGATCTCCGTTCATGATCAGGATCTAATCTATTTGTAATCATGCATGTTGTGTTTGCGGGGATCCGATGGATATTGAGATTATTATGTTGGATTGATTAATGGTTTTGTCTTTATGATTCTATCATGTCTGTGTTGTTTGTGATCTTGCATGCTCTACATTGTTAGTAGATATCTTGGCCAAGTAGTTGCTAGTGACTCCAAGAGGGGGTATTTATGCTCGATAGTGGGTTCATGCTTCTAGTTTCCAAGGGAAGTGACAGAAATCTCTTCGGTTGTAGATGTGTTGTTGCCACTAGGGAGAAAACAACGGTCTCTTGTTCATGGAACATGTGAACTGTTTACCTTACACACTTTGCTTAAAGCAGTTGTCTATTGCTTGCAACTTAATACTGGTTTGGATGATAACCTGAAGGTGGACTTCTAGTCATAGATGCAGTTGGATGGCGGTCTATGTATCTTGTTGTATTGCCCTATCAAATCTCATAGGATCTTTCTGACTAGTATTGCATTGTTATGCCTTGCTTAGTTCCTGTCAATTTCCCCGCTGTAATTTGTTTACCCTTCATGCCATGTTTTTTATCTAAGGAGAGTACCTCTAGTGAACTATGGACCCTGGTCCAATCTTTACCATTGATATATCTTCCACTGTTACCTGTTTACTTGCTGCAAACCACCATTACCTTCCACACCGTACGTTTAATCCTTTTTTACAGCAAACTGGTGAGCTTGACAACCTCATTGTCTAGTTGGGGCAAAGTCTTGAGTTTATGTTGTGCAGGTCTCTGCGTTGCTTGCAACACCTGTGTGATGTTTCCTTCCTCCTACTGGTTCGATAACCTTGGTTTCTTACTGAGGGAAAATTGCTGCTGTGCTGCTAAACACCTTCCTCTTGGGGTTCCCAACGAAGTGCTAACCAGCACCATCAAGCTATTTTCTGGCACCGTTGCTGGGGAGGCTAAGGACGTCTTGACAAGGGGAGTCATCCACTTCCTTTCTCTTTACTTTGTTTTTAGTTTGCTTTGTTTCTTTTGCTTGGTTTTGTTTGCCTCTTTCCAAAAAACCCCCAAAAAAATAGTTTAGTTTGGTTTGTTTTCTTTATGAAAAAACACACAAAAATTAGTACCTGCTCTAGTTGCTGGTCTGTTATTACCTTGCCTGGTCATGCTTTCTATCAATGGACGGTTACTTTGAAACTAGTTCTTATTGTCAAGGTGGGTTCACGGAAGAACAAACGTATTATTATAAGGAACACCGTTTGTCACAAAAAGGGAAACACTTATGGGAAAAACTGATAAGTTGAATACTATTACTAGAGAGGTGTGCTCTACTTATAATGTTACTTATTGCTTTGATAAAGCTTGTTGCTGTAGGAGGTATAAACACCTCCCTTTTCAATGGAAGTATAATGATAATGTTACCATATCCTATTATGTTAAAGGAAATTATGATCTTTATGATGTGGAAAAATTGAAGAATTTATTGCTTGAAAGGGTGCATTTGAACTTGCTAGTTTGCTTGAAAATACTGATGATTCACCTTATGAATATGAGGTTTATGAGATACTTAAATTTTTCTTTGATAATTACAAGGAAGAAAATGGCTATATTCTTGAATATTTTAATAGATGCTTTCCATAAAAGGAAGAGACTAATGCCTTGTAGGAGCCTATGGAAGAAGAAATTGCTGAAACAGGAAGCTCATTAGATGAAAAATAGGAGGATGAATGTTATGATCCTATGGATTCTTTTGAAATATATAATATGGGTAAAACTTGTGATGATGTTGCTATGTCTGATACCTATAGTAGTGATCATGATTGGGAAAAACACACTACTTTTGATATTGAAAATCTCTTTGGTACCAATTCTGAAAATTCTATTGCCTATGATGATACTTTACCTCCAATTTATGATGATTACAATGATGATATTGATATTTTAAGTCCACCTACTATTGAGGAGAAAATTGATTGTGATTACAATATGCCTCCTATATTTTATGATTATGGTGATGAGAATAATAATGATAGCTATTTTGTTGAATTTGCTCCCACTACTTATGTGGAGAGTAATAATAATTTTATGCAGGTGGATTATGATAAGAATGTTTTATGTGATAGTTATATTGATAATTTTATTCATGATGCTACTGAAAGTTATTATGAGAGAGGGAAACATGGTCTTATGTATCTCAACAATATTAAGTTTCCCCTCTTTATGTTGAAAATCTTGAAGTTGTACTTGTTTTGTTTTCCTATGATTGTTGCTTTGTGCTTTCATGACTTGTTTATTTACAAGATTCCTATGCATAGGACGTGGGTTAGACTTAAATGTGTTTTGAATTTGCTTCTTGATGTTGTCTTTCACTTCAATTGATATTTCTTATGTGAGCATCTTCTCAAACTATTGTGCCTAACTTAAATGCGTTAAAGAAAAGTACTTGTTGGGAGATAACCTAAGAGTTTCCTTGAGTCTTGGAAGTTATTACTTCAGTAATGACCTCTCCTTATACTTTTTGTTTACTTTTTGTGCCAAGAATGACCTCTAATGAGAGGGAAGTAAGATTTGGGGAGTTGCTGTCCCGAAACAGATTTCTGTCCTCCACCATAAAACTTCGTGAGGAGTCTCTGTAACTCGGATTGAGCTCAAAATTTACGAATAAATCCCCTAGTATGTGGTCTAACTTTCGTTATTTCAGCACTTTTTTATTTGAGCAACAGAAGATTTTCTAAAAAATCGGTTTTCGCCTGCTGGTCTGTTTTGACAAATTTCTGCCATTATTTGCATTTACTTCTTATTGATTCCTTTTTGAGTTATCTTTTGGGGAATTGATATTTTTGAAGGAGTTTCTATAGTAGCTTCTATTTTTAGTGAAAAGTCTTGCTGTTCTAAAATTTTTCCAGAGGTCTAATATCTTTTGAATACACTAATGTTGCTAATGAAGATTGTGTGAAGTTTTGTATGAAGGAAAAATTTCAGGTGTAGAGAGAGAATGATGTAATGAGATGAAGAATGGACAAAAGATAAATCTTGGGGATTCCACCATGGTGTCAACCCAAGAAATATTCAAGAGTTACAAGCGTCAAAGCTTGGGGATGCCCAAGGCATCCCCTTCTTCATCAATAAAAAGCTCAGGTCTGTCTAGACACTTTGTTTTTATTGTTTCATGCACAATTGTGTTGTTCTAGGAGTGTTTAGTTTTCGTTTGCTTTGGTTAGTTGTTTAGGTTGATTGAGTAGTTTGGACCCCCGCTTTCGCTGTGTTTTGTTGCAAATAAGTTGCTTGGTGTTGGACAGGAGTAGGAAGTTCCTTCTTGAAAGTGCAAGAGGAGCTTGCATTGACTGTGACTTAGACTTTATCATGCCATGCTAGGTGTTGTTTTGAATTTATGCTTAGTAATTATTGTTGTAGCATGGCTTGCTCCAAGTCATTGGGATTGCTTAGTGTGCTTTGAAGAAATTATGCGTTGTTTTAGCATGCAAAAGCATAGTATTGTGGTATTCTCCTTTGAGGTTTGTTTGGGTTGACTTGGCACATGCTCACACCATGTTATGACTATGAACAAGTCACCATAGCCTCTATGATCATTTAGTCCTTGACTTGTAGTACCACTCTATGCTTTGGTTTGTAATGTTTTGTCGCTCTACATGATTATGGCCACTATTGCGCTCTTATTTGGTTGCTCCCAGTCTTTTGTTAGCCTCCACTTGCATGAGTACGCTCTACTCATGCTTCCAACTCCCAAGAAACCAAGATTTTCCAAAGTGTCCACTATAAACTCCTATGCATGGTGTTTTACACCATTCCAAGTATATTCTTGTTTTCAGATATCTTCCAATTTAAAACTATTTTGTTATGTGAAAACTTAGTGATTAAAGCCCTCACAAACTTGATGGAACACTTTATATTCTGTAGAGGTCCCAACCTTTAATAAGGTAGAGATCCCTGTGTTTACAATGCTAGTACCTGGATCAATAGCTAGCATCCACAGTTAAGATGTAATATCAAGAAACAAAGGTCATAATACAACTTTATAACCAGGAATAAAATAATTAATTTCATCTTACGTAGCTCATTTGGCTATCTCATTACAATGCAGTAGAAATAACTATAGGATGGAGTCCTTCATCTTCAAAGTGCCACCAGAAATCATGTTGGTTGTAGACTTGTAATCCTAATCAACACACTTCACTAACATCAAAAAAACCTGCAACATAATAAGTTACAGCCACAAGGGTCAATACATTTGAATTGTATTGGAAGGTGATACTATGTTAGTACAGTGGTAACTATCATCTATATGCATTTGGCCAAGTGGAGCTTAGGCTTGCTTTGCTCAAAATAGTTTTTCCTTATCATTTGAAAACACTAAGTTTTTGTTTGTCAAAATCACCCAAGGCATCTACCAATAGACATTGGTGATCCTTTACCCTTGTTCAACCACAAGTTTTAACTTATAAATTGGGATGAGGAGATTCTTGATAGCTTCCATGTCTTGATGCTCAAATTGTCCATTGCCGGGGACACAGATAAGTACTTAGATTTTACTCTCTCGAGAGGTGGTGCACTTTCCCCACAAGACTCGACATGCATCGAGACAAGATCTTTCAGAAGCCTTCCCTTAGACCAAAATGGACGCGCTCCAAACCTATCATCCCCTATGTCAACACCCGGATTTTTAATCCCAGATGCCTGTTATGCCATACATCGCAATCCCAGGATTACCATTTTTGCGAGACATAACAGAATTGGATACCACAGTACATCATCCATTACAAACCATACTTAAGGTCTTACACAAATAGGGATCTCATGATCCAGTTTTTAATACAACTTCAAGCAGCGGAATACGTAATAATAACGGTTGCGTAGGCGAAGCTCCATCTTCGGGGTTCACAGGCAATGCTGACGATGGGAGATGATCCTAGTTGTCGTAACCTTTCTGGGGTCCATCCTCCAGGTACTCCTCTTCATAGTCTGGCCACGGGAATAGCCAGGGACAAAGCCATGAGTACTCTTTAAGTACTCGCAAACTAATACTAACAAGTGAAAGGGGGTTTTGTAATAGGACAACAAGCTCTAGGGTTGTTTTGCAAAAGCCAGATTTATCTCTACTAAGTTCAGAAGTAAGAGAGCTAATTGAAGTTTATAACACCTAAGTGGGAACTTGTATCTCATGCCACAACCCTGTTGTGGTCAAGTCAAAGTCTCAGTTTATTTCACAAGTCTTTTGAAAATGTCTGACGAGGGAACAGTATGGCCACTCCAACTGTCCATAACCGCGGACGCGGCTATTTGAATAGTTTGACACTCTGCATAGATTGTACATTTTCACCACAACATTCGATACATCCGTCAGGAACAAATCCTGAATTCACCATACTTAGTATGCGGATAATCAATCCCAACCTTTCAATTACACGCCCTAGTATAAGCACCTCTCCTGTGAGTTTGGCCTCCCAACCATGACCAACTGTCATCTTGGGTACTGCACAGGTGGACAATCTTCACAAGGTAGCCTCAGCTCATACCTTGGCCGTGAGGGAACTAATACTAAGGTATATGCCTCATCATTTTCATCAACAAAATCATCAAGTGTTCGGAAGCACATGTCCAAAACATTTCAATAGAATGATCCATCATTCCAAGGTTTTCATAACCATTTTTCCACCAAGTATTCCCATCTAAAGTTGATCAAGTTTTATGCTTAGCACTAGCATCTACAAATGGGGGTAAGCACTAATGAGGGGTGGTACACTAGTGGAGTTTAACTAAGTTTAATCTTATGCCTTAGGATGACATCAAGATTATCTAGCTTAGGCCAAGTTTTATGCTATTTATGCAACCTTCAATTATCTTTGTAAATCTACCATTTACTTAAGAAATCTCTAAGTACTAGCTTTGATAAAGAAATAAAGTAATCAAGCTTGTAAGTAAAACTAGGATTGGTTACCAAGTGGATATGATCACATATGCTTAAGGCATATAGTGGGTATAGTAACAAGTAGTGGTTTGTGGCATCAGTAGGGTATCTTGCATTGGTCCACTTAGTTAAATAAAGCTTGCACAATATTAGTATAAGCTTGCCTTGTGAAGATCAGTGGTTGAAGTTCTCCTCGGCTTCTTCTTCGTAGTATCCTCCTTCCTCCTTGTATCCTTGGTCGGTACTAGCGTCTATAAATACATACGATATACACAATCACCAACCAATACTTAACTACTTACAATCATCACACACAAGGGTCCTATAGATGATCTAGCATCATCACTAACATTACAAAATTAAGGTTTGGTTTAATTCCTTTTATTTGTAGAAAAGTAATTTCTACTCATTGAAAAACTACTTAAGATTTAATATTATCCAAACCAAAACATGGGATCATGTTGACACATGTCATCACCACATATTTTAGTTCATGGTAATGTGATTTAAAGTGGTGTCACAATTTAATAAGGTTTTACCCTTTTATTTTAATTAATTAAAGTGGCTAGAAATGCGTATGGGGCATTCTTTTATTACTTGAACATTATTTCTGTAAGTAAACCTATATATTTTTATATATTCTGAAAGGTATGGTTAAATGTGATTTTTGAGAGTTGGAATCAACTCAAAAGCTATTATGGTTTTAATTTGAAAAATGTTTGAATGCAGAAAAGCTTCTGCCTTGTTATTTTTACCATGGATGATCTATAGATCCAAATGACTTGAATCCAACGGGCTTGGATTCATCATTCCTAGACCTTTCTAACAAAATTGGTGTCATTAAATTTGGTTCACTGAATTGACCTGGGTTGATTTTTGAAATTGGGTACAGAAGTGTGTTTGAAATAAAATGGAAAAGGTTAAATTCAAATAACTGGGCTGTGCGGGAAAGGTTAACGGGCCGGCCCAGTGACACTCCACGGCGCGGGGCTTAGCTGACAGGGGGTTCCACCGGTCAGTGGCTCTTTAAACACGAAGCGGTACGGGGCAGTATGGGACGTTCGATCTGGTTCTAATCCAAAGGCTGAGAGTCATCATCGACGTTGAGCAACGCCAACGAGACAGAAACCTAGCGTGGCCAGTGTGGGTTGCTGGGGGCTCACCGGGGTTCGAGCAAGGGCCGGCGAGGCGAGCGAATGACGAAGTCGACGACGGCGAACTCAGGGGTGGTCGCGGCAGCTCCTGGGGTGGACGAAATCGACGGCGCCCTTCTTCTCCAGAGGCGGCCTGCTCCAGCGCAATTCCGGCGATGCGCTGCTCTCCTTGCTCCGGGACTAAGGTGGGATGGTTCTGGGTGAGAGAGGAGTGGAATGGTGTGAAGAATTCGAGCGGGGAAGGCTTCTATTTATAGTCGCGACGGTGAGACCGAACGGCATGGGCGGGCGACGATGGCGACATGGCTACGGGCTGCTAGAGGCATGGCCGGCGGTGGCGATCGCTTGGTGGTCTCCTGGCGATGCTCTATGGCTTTAATGCGCGTGTAGGGGCGGTGCCGTTTGGTCTGGAACATGCGACGCTCTGCGCGGCAGAGGCGGCGTCTTCTACGGTGAGCGGTGGCTACGGGGCACGGGCGGTGCAATGGGCATGTCTGGCGTGTTCCTGGGATGGTGGCGATCGTGTATGCACGTGGCGAGGGCGGCGTGCAGTCTGTGGGCTTCGGTCGAGCGTGGCACTCTGGCGCATGCTCGACACGGTTGGCAGAGGCACGGGCGCGGCGTTCCTGGGTTCTGTGTTCGACGTCTTCGAGGCAGGGCTGGTCGAGAGGGGGCGGTGAAGCATGGGTGATCTCCCAGACAAGGTTGGCACGACTAGTTTCCTCCCTAGCTTGCTGTCGACATGTGGGTGGCAAGGGTGGCTTCGGCTGTTCACCATTGATGGTTTTGGCAAGGTCACAGTAGTGCTAGTGCTTGGTTAATATTGCTAGATGATCCACTGAGCTGGTTGTGAGCTAGATAGGGAACCAGTTAGGCTCAAAACACTGCACACTATAGTGTTTTGATTTTGTTTGATTTGTGTCTGCCAAGTGTTTGATGAAATGGCCGCATGAATTCAAGTTTTGAATTTTGAAAAGATTTTTGGTGTGTGTGCTAGGTTGGTGCTGGTGAGTCTGCAGATGCTTGGGTTTTGAAAGTTGAGCTTGTTTGAGTGGTTTTTGAAAAAGTGGGATCTTCCCATATGATAAAGATTCAATTTTGAATTGTCATTTAAACTATGCATTTGAAAGTTTTTGGATGATCACAAGGTGGGCCTTGATACTTTGTTATGAGTACAATCAAGGGGTGCAAAGATCCAGAAAAGTTTTTGTTAGGTTCTGAAAGTTTGAGACAGCCAAAGTAGGCATGGGAGTTAAATTGGTCAAAATGACCATTCACTCATTTAGCTTTGTTTTGATTTATTTGTCTTTGGGAAAAGTTTGGGAAATGTTTAGATGATGTTTATTTCACCTAAGAAACATTTTACAAGCAAGGAAACACACAAACAAGGTGGTCCAAAAGAATTCAAAATGAAATGCACACTCACATGCATGCTTCCATAATTTTATTTAGAAAAGTTTTTGTTAACCCTAATTTTGATGATTAGAGTTTGATGATCCAAGTTTAGTATTTTTGGGATGTTACAAACCGTCCCCCCTTAAACAAAATCTCGTCCCGAGATTTGAAAAAGGACGAAAAAGATTACCTAGGATTTGAAGAGATCGGGAAACTTTGTCCTGATGTGATCTTCGCGCTCCCAGGTAGCTTCCTCTTCTGTGTGATTGCTCCACTGAATCTTGAGAAACTTGATGCTTCGGGTTCAGGTAGTCCTGAAATCTTCTTCCAAAATACGGATGGGTACTTCGGGATAGGTCAGGTCATTGTTGATCTCTATGGTCCGGTGGTCGATATTTTTGAACACTTCGGTCTTCTCGGGGACTTCGAGACACTTGCGAAGTAACGAGATATGGAACACATTGTGCATAGATGACATCTCTTCGGGTAGTTCCAATTGATACGACACTTCTCCTCGACGGTTCAGAATCTTGAAAGGTCCGATATATCTGGGGGCTAACTTTCCTTTGAGTTGGAAACGTTGCATTCCCTTCAATGGCGACACTTTCAGATAAACAAAATCTCCTATGTTGAAGGAGAGGTCTCTACGTCTCTTGTCGGCGTAACTCTTCTGTCTGGACTGGGCGGTCTTGAGGTGCTCACGAATCTTGTGAACCTTCTCTTCTGCTTCTCGTAGGATATAGGGTCCAAAAATCTGACTCTCTCCTACTTCCGACCAGTTCAAAGGGGTGCGACACTTCCTTCCGTACATGAATACAAATGGGGCCATTTGCAAACTAGCTTGATAACTGTTGTTGTAGGAAAATTCTGCAAACGGCAGACAGTCTTCCCACTTGGATCCATATTCTAACACACATGCTCTCAGCATATCTTCGAGTATTTGATTTACTCGCTCCGTTTGTCCATCGGTCTCAGGGTGATACGCAGTGCTGAAAACTAGGCGGGTTCCTAACCTTCTTGGACTTTCTTGTAGAATCTCGAGGTAAACTGAGTTCCTCGATCAGATACGATGTTCTTGGGGACTCCATGCAAACTAACTATTCTAGAGATGTACAACTCCGCTAGCTTCGAACTCTGATATGCGGTTTTAACGGGCAAGAAATGGGCGACTTTGGACAATATGTCCACTATCACCCATATAGAGTCATTTCCCCTACTATAGGTAGGCAGTCAGTGATAAAGTCCATTCCAACGGAATCCCATTTCCATTCTGGAATCTGCAAGGGTTGCAACAATCCAGCAGGTATTTGATGTCCTGCCTTGACTCGCTGACAAATATCACACTTGGCGATATAGCTTCCGATTTCTCTCTTCATTTTATGCCACCAAAATTGCTCTTTTAAATCTTGATACATCTTAGTTCCTCCGGGATGAATAGAATAAAGAGTATCATGAGCTTCCTTGAGAATAACTTGTTTCAACTTAGAATCTGCTGGTACACAAAGGCGTCCTTTGTACCACAGAACTCCTTCTTCGTCTTCGGTGAATCCAGATACTTTGCCTGTACCGATACGACGCTTGATTCCGTCGATACTAGCATTTCCTTTCTGCGCCTCTTTAATCTGACTGATCAAAGTGGGATGGAGTTCTATGCTAGCCAAAAATCCTTCACTTACTAATTCCATTCGAAAATCTTCCATCTCTTTGTGCAAACTTGGTTGCTCCTTCAAAATAATGGAGTTCAAGCGGCACTGCAATCTGCTAAGGGCATCGGCTACCACATTGGATTTACCAGGATGATAGTGAATGTCCAGATCGTAATCCTTGATTAGATCAATCCATCTTCTCTGTCTGATATTCAGATCCTTCTGAGTGAATATATATTTCAGACACTTGTGATCCGTATAGATCTCACAATGGTTTTCCATCAGGTAATGCCTCCATGTCTTCAGGGCTAGAACTACGGCTGCGAGTTCGAGGTCATGGGTTGGGTAATTTTTCTCATGTTGCTTTAGTTGTCGAGATAGATAAGATATAACTTTGCCTTCTTGCATTAGCACACATCCGAGACCGATCTTGGATGCATCACAATACACATCGAAGGGCTTCGTGATATCTGGCATGATCAAGATTGGGGATGAAATCAACCTCCTCTTGAGTTCTTGAAAACTCGCTTCACATTTGTCGGTCCATTCAAACTTCTTGTCTTTCTTCAGCAATTGGGTCATGGGTCTGGCGATACTCGAGAATCCTTCTACGAATTTGCGGTAATATCCCGCCAATCCGAGAAATGCACGAACTTGGGTTTGAGTGGTTGGGGCTTGCCAATCTTCTACATCTTTCACTTTGGCAGGGTCAACGGCAATTCCTCCGGCTGATACAATGTGACCGAGGAATCCTACCTCCTGTAACCAGAATTCACATTTGCTAAACTTTGCATACAGCTGATGCTCACTAAGGGTTCCAAGGATGGTCCTTAGGTGTAGCTCATGTTCTTCTTCTAATTTGGAATAAATTAGAATGTCATCGATGAAAACAACGACAAACTTATCTAGGAAGTCCATAAAAATCTTATTCATGAGATTCATGAAATAAGCGGGGGCATTGGTTAATCCAAAGGACATAACGGTATACTCGTACAATCCATATCTGGTGGTAAAGTCAGTCTTGGGAATATCCTCTGCCCGAATTTTGAGTTGATGATAGCCAGTCCTAAGATCAATCTTAGAAAACACTTTGGCACCGGTCAACTGATCAAACAAATCTTCTATCTTGGGCAAGGGGTACTTGTTCTTGATGGTGACGTCATTCAACTTCCTATAATCCGTACACAAATAGTTAACTCCATCCTTTTTGTCCACAAACAAGACAGGTGATCTCCATGGTGACGCACTTGGTTGAATCCATCCTATTTCCAGCATGGCATCTAGTCGCTTCTTCAGTTCTGCTAGCTCCGACAGGTTCATATTATAGGGTCTCTGGGCTATGGGTCCAGTTCCGGGGATTAGTTCAATGATAAACTCGATATCCCGATCTGGGGGAATACCGGGCAAAACATCTGGAAATACATCGGGGTATTCACAGACTATCTGGACTTGGTCAATGGTGGGTTGGGCTATACTCTTGTTACACTTGAATTGACGAGGTAAGGTTTCAAATATATGCTCGAATGATATTTCGGCTGTACTGGTCATGGTTATGGCTTTCTTGGCACAGTCAATCAATCCTTTATGTTTGGACATCCAATCCATTCCTAGTACTACTTCCAAACCTTTAGTTCCGAGTACTATCAGATTAGCATAAAAATCTATGCCATGGATTCGGATAGGGACGGCTTTGCAAATTTGCCTAGCCTTGGTGGTTGATCCGGGAATTTGAACGATCATAACATGCTTCAGTTTTGTTGGTTGAATTTTACTAGTGCATGAAAATTCTTCGGTGACAAATGAGTGCGATGCACCAGAATCAAACAACACTCGTGCAAGTACTGAATTAACAGAAAACATACCCAGCACGATGTCTGGCGATTCCTGAGCTTCTTCAGCATGCATGAGAAAAGACGGCCATTGCGGTTGAGTGAATTCCCTGGGGCAAATATCCTTCCTGGCTGAACACGACGCTGCTGCTGAGCTGGGGCGTTGGCATTGGGTGCTGTGACGTTCTTCTTGTTGGGGCACTCGTTGGAATAGTGGCCTTTATTTCCACAGTCATAACAAGTCACTTGCGACTTGTCCTTTGCTGCTATAGGCACAACATTGCTTCCAGTCCTCGGGGCGGTGTTGGTATTGGCGGTAGCATTGTTGTTGTTGAACTTGGGTGGGGCACGGTTCAAATTGCTAGAGTTGCCAGGGTTGTTGTGATTTCCT
The DNA here is from genome assembly GCA_030063025.1 of Avena longiglumis. Classification (NCBI taxonomy): domain Eukaryota; kingdom Viridiplantae; phylum Streptophyta; class Magnoliopsida; order Poales; family Poaceae; genus Avena; species Avena longiglumis. The sequence goes on along the minus strand of CP125974.1, from coordinate 424,063,758 downwards.
CCGGGTCTAGGGTTTCCACGGTTGGGATAGGTCGGACGATTCATCGGGGATCTGTTGGTTCTTGGGGCAAATCCCGGAGATGGGTTAGGGAGATACTTTGAGGTCTGATGGGTTCCTGGCTGATGCATCATACGACGCTTGCGGTTCTCATTGGCTTGGTTGATCTTTCCATCCATCTAGATAGCAGAGTCGACAAGGGCTTCAATATCCGCAAAGGGGATATTGACTAATACCGTCTGCATCTCATCGTGCAGACCATTTAGGAATCTTTCTTTCTTCCTGGCTTCGGTGTCGATCTCATCCGGGGCATACCTAGCTAATGACAAGAATTTGTCACAGTATTCCACTACAGTCATTCATCCTTGCTTCAGTTCTCTGAACTCGTCTCTCATCCTCTTTATCAAACCTGGTGGCACATGGGTTCTGCTAAACTTGACCTTGAATTACTCCCAGGTCATCATCTGGCCTCTGGTCATTGCGCGAACACTGTTCCACCATGCCCTGGCATCTCCGGCTAGATAGTGGGTGGCGAACAGAACTTTCTCGTTGGCTTCCACTCCGGCGACTTCTAGGTTATTTTCCATGGTTTGCAACCAATCATCGGCGTCTAGGGGTTCTTCCGACTTAGTGAAAACAGGTGGGTTGGTATTCTAGAAATTCTTGAGTTTAGATCCATGGTTGTCCTGATTTCCGTGGCCTTGGTTGTTGTGGGCTAGCTGGGCTATCTGCTGCAGGGTGGCTAGGTTGGCTTGACGTTCCACTCTTTCAGCTTCGCGGTCCTAAGTCAACATTTGCAGAATCTGCAATATCGGGTCCGGGAATGAACCACTTCCTCCACGTGGCATCTGAAGATTGAGATAGATCGTGAGAAAAGAGGGAAATTTCTAAGGTTTTGGGTCTTTGAAAAGTTTTTAAAGTTTGACTCAGATTTTTCTAGCAACCTGCTTTTTCATTCTTTCATTCATAGCACACAGTATAACACACACCACAACAAGGAAAAACATATGGTTTTAAGAACCATTATGGAAACTACGATACAGTGGGACCGAATACTACTCACTACACTAGTGCTCCAGTGCTACTACTCCTCGGGATCTGTGGCTTCATCATCCTCATCATCATCGATGAAGGCGAAATCATCCTCATCGGTGAAGAAATCCATAGTCTGATCCTCCAGAAAATCATCATCATCGCTGAGGTAGGAGTAGGGGTCTCCACGAAGATCCTCTCCGGCATTCTCCCTTTCCTCTAACTGCATGTCTCTCTCGTGGATGGTCTCCTCCAAAGATGAGATACGATGGCGAAGACGGGCAATGATGCGCTCCTTCTTGTCGAGCTGACGGAGACGAGACTTGCGATCCTTTGCTAACATGGCGATGGTCTGATCCTTCGTCAGACTTGTGGTTGGAGTAGTCACGACAGTTATCCAACTCCTGCTGACGATCGTACATCATGAAGCTAAGGTGGTCCAATTGAGTCTTCAGTTCGGGGTGGTATGGTGCTTCCAGTGGTTGTTTGTTTGCATCACGCCTCGGGAAAAACTCAAAGCGGGTTCCCTTGATCTGATTGATGCTCTGCCCACACAGACGGGAAAGAGCTTCCTGCATGGCCCTGGCAAGTCCATCTAGCCAGTTGTTCTCTCTTAAGGTAAACTGAATTCCTTCCGCAGTGGCAGGTTCAATATTTCCTCGGAGACTTGCAACAATTAGCCACTGCAGATCTTATCCTCCTTGATCATTGAGCTGAGATCCGAAGAACTCGGGGTGCGGACGCTCCAGAAGTTCCGAAAGATGGTCCAAATCCCTCTCAAATATAACGTCTCCTCCATTCCCCAACTGATAAAACTTGTTGTACTTCACGTCCATCTATAAGGATATAGGATGAGTAAGTGAGTAGAGTGATTAAGTGTGTCAATATTTTATGTATATTGCAAGAGTTTTTGAGGAACATGAATTTTGATGAAAGAATCAAAGGGATAAGAATAATAATAAGTTTTTGGTAAATATTTGTTTTCTTTGGTTTTGAAACTAAGTTTTTTTATTCAACTTCCAATCTAACTAGGGTCTCCTATTGTCAGGATGGCTCTGATACCAACTTGTCAACACCCGGATTTTTAATCCCAGATGCCTGTTATGCCATACATCGTAATCCCAGGATTACCATTTTTGTGAGACATAACAGAATTGGATACCACAGTACATCATCCATTACAAACCATACTTAAGGTCTTACACAAATAGGGATCTCATAATCCAGTTTTTAATACAACTTCAAGCAGCGGAATACGTAATAATAACGGTAGCGTAGGCGAAGCTCCATCTTTGGGGTTCACAGGCAATGCTGATCCTAGTTGTCGTAACCTTCCTGGGGTCCATCCTCCAGGTACTCCTCTTCATAGTCTGGCCACGGGAATAGCCAGGGACAAAGCCATGAGTACTCTTTAAGTACTCGCAAACTAATACTAACAAGTGAAAGGGGGTTTTTGTAATAGGACAACAAGCTCTAGGGTTGTTTTGCAAAAAGCCAGATTTATCTCTACTAAGTTCAGAAGTAAGAGAGCTAATTGAAGTTTATAACACCTAAGTGGGAACTTGTATCTCATGCCACAACCCTGTTGTGGTCAAGTCAAAGTCTTAGTTTATTTCACAAGTCTTTTGAAAATGTCTGAATGGGGAACAGTATGGCCACTCCAACTGTCCATAACAGCGGACGCGGCTATTCGAATAGGTTGACACTCTGCAGAGATTGTACACTTTCACCACAACATTCGATACATCTGTCAGGAACAAATCCTGAATTCACCATACTCAGTATGCGGATAATCAATCCTAACCTTTCAATTACACGCCCTAGTATAAGCACCTCTCCTGTGAGTTTGGCCTCCCAACCATGACCAACTGTCATCTTGGGTACTGCACAGGTGGACAATCTTCACAAGGTAGCCTCAGCTCAAACCTTGGCCGTGAGGGAAATAATACTAAGGTATATAAGTTTCCAGTCAAGCCCTACCCAATCTTCGGGTATTGTGGTTGTACGATAAAATTGGAATGGTATCGCATCCAGACAACCATCAGTTTTATAAAGGGCTAAGGCTCATGCCTCATCATTTTCATCACCAAAATCATCAAGTGTTCGGAAGCACATGTCCAAAACATTTCAATAGAATGATTTATCATTCCAAGGTTTTCATAACCATTTTTCCACCAAGTATTCCCATCTAAAGTTGATCAAGTTTTATGCTTAGCACTAGCATCTACAAATGGGGGTAAGCACTAATGAGGGGTGGTACACTAGTGGAGTTTAACTAAGTTTAATCTTATGCCTTAGGATGACATCAAGATTATCTATCTTAGGCCAAGTTTTATGATCTTTATGCAACCTTCAATTATCTTTAAAATTAGCACTAATGATCTTTATGCCTTAGGATGACATCAAGAGGGCGAAGGAGGCGAGGTGGGGTCCAGGAGCTGAGGTGGTGAGCCGTGTGCCATGGCGTGGAGTGAGTGTTCCGCGGGACCAGGGAGAAACCGCGTGGGGGAGATTCCTCGTGCACGGGCGACGAGGTGGATCGACTGGGCATGTGGGGATCAGGCAGATGCAGGTCCGAGGTAGGTGCGGCGGGCGATCCGAGGTGGATCAGGTTTGGTGGGATCCTGCACGTGGGATTCGATGTGGCGACGAGAATGGGTGTCGGGGTGTGCCATGGTTCCAAATAAGGGAATTGGGACTCATCAAAAATAACATGTCTAGAGATAAATACCCGGCGAGTTTCGAAGTCCATACAGCGACGCCCTTTGTGCTCTAGAGGGAGTCCTAGGAGGACACAACGACGTGATAGAGGAGCCAATTTGTGGGGAGTAGTGGCATAGAGGTTGGGAAAACAGAGGCACCCAAATACTCGAAGATGATCGTAGGAGGGTGCGGCGTCGTAGAGCATGAAGTGAGGCGTGTTGCCGCGAATGGCGCGAGAGGAATGAAGGTTGAGCAGGTGTGTAGAAGTGTGAAGGGCTTCGACCCAATATTCAGCGGGCATGTGAGCATGGAGAAGGCGAGTGCGAAGTATATCGTTGGTAGATCGGATGGCCCGTTCAGCCTTCCCGTTTTGAGGTGACATGTGAGGACAAGATAAGCGGAAGGACACCCCATGATTGTCAAAGAATTGTCGTAAACAAGAGTTGATAAACTCGCCCCCATTTTCATATTGTAAGCACTGAATATAGATGTGAAATTGCGTAAGAATAAAGCGGTAGAAGCATTGAAAAATGCCAGTAGTTTCAGATTTGCATCGCATAGGGAAACTCCATGAATAATGGGAAAATCACCAATGATTATTAAATAATATTTGAAACCGGAATAACTGGGTAAAGGCGATGTCCATAGATCGCAGTGAACTAATTGAAAAGGGAAAGTGGTAAATGTAGTAGAATGGGGAAGAGGCAAGCGTGGTTGCCGTCCTAATTGGCATGCCTCACAAACACTAGATGTGGCAGGGATTTTATTACATAAAGTGGGAAGAAATTCTGAAGCTAAACAGGAGAGCGAGGCATGGCTAGGGTGCCCGAGCCGTCGATGCCACAAATCGCTAGCATTGATGGTGAAAGCCGTTGATGCTGATCCGAAGAACGAGTAGAGAGGGTCGGAGCTGTTAGACCTCATGATCAGCATCTTGGTTGCTAGGTCCTTCACAGTAAAACCGAAAGGATCAAATTCAATTGCGAGAGAATTTTCAGTGCTAAGTTGACGAACAAATAGGAGATTCTTAACAATTGTAGGAGAAACTAAGACATTGGAGAGTTTAAAATTGCGGGAGGAGTGAGGGAGAATTCCAGAACCGGTGGCAAGGATGGGAATGCGAGATCTGTTACCTACAATGATGATATCAGAAGAATGCGAAGGTGCAAAGCAAGACGAGGCTAAGGTACATGCGTTGCCAGTGACGTGGGATGATGCGCCACTTTCCATGTACCACTCGCCGTTGGATCCGCCGTTGTTCTGGATGGACATGTTGCTCATGGCGGCGTTGATCATGCTGGACTGATCCGAAGATGGAGGGGCCTGCTGATTCTGCACGGGCGCCCCGTTGTAGAATATGGGGTAGGCCTGAGTCGGAGCGCTGGGGCGAGCGCCGAGCACACCAGCGACGTTCGGCGGGATCCAGGGTGCACGCACTTGAGGAGGGAAGGGAGCGCCCCACGGGGCGAAGTACCCCATCCAGGGCATATGTGCCCCGTTCTGCTGCTGGCCGCCACGACCACCTTCGTTGTCGTTGCCGCCGTTGGCGTTGGCGTTTTCGTTGTCATGGCCTCGGCCACGGCCACCTCCGTTTTGACCGTGGCCGCCATTGCCACCATGTGGTGGCTGAGGTGGGTTGCCGCCGCCTCGGCCACCTCCACAGTTATTGCCGCCGTTGCCAATGATGAGCGCGACGTTTCCCTCGGCTCGCTCGCGAGCGTTGAGGGTGATCTCCTCCAGGAGCAGGCGAGAGCGCGCCTGCATGAACATGGGGAAGGGGATCTGCATGGGGAGCAGAGTGGCCATCACCTGAAACTGGCGTGAGAGGCCATGGATCATCTGTAGGGTGAGGGACTTGTCGGATATGTGCTCGTCGACCTCCTCCAAGGCCTCGGCGAGCGTATTGAGACGGCGATAGTACTAGGCGATGCCCATGTGGCCCTGGACGGTGGCGCGGAATTCCGCGTCGATGTGGATGGCACGGCCTGCCTGGTTGTCGCGGAAGGACTTCAACAGGTTCCAGGCTTGGTACGCCGTGTTCTCCGTGGTGACGATGACGTCGTACAGCTCGTCGAAGACGGTGGCGTACATCCAAAGGAGGATCGTGAGGTCGTCGTGCCGCCAGCGGACATCCGGTAGCAGGGGCGGCGTGAGGACATCGACATGTCCTTGGGCATCGTGCTTGGACAGCACGCAGTACATGAGCTTTCTCCACTTGGTTAAGTTGCCACCGGTCCGATCCAGCTTGAAGTCGATGTAGTCCATGATGTGCTCGCCGTCGAGGGTTTTGACGGCCCTCGAGGAGGATGAAGAAGAGGCGGCGGCAGCCAGGGGCAGGCTGGGCAAGTTCTGGGGCAGCACGGACAGAGCGTCAGTAGGAGGTGCAGTAAGGATGGGGAGGGAGTGACCAGCTGATGGGAGGATGGGCGCCGGTGGCGCGCTGGCCTGCGGAGCGTCAGAGGACGTGATTCCGGAGGAGGACAAAGCGTTTGTCGTAGAGGGAGGTAGGGTGCCGAACACGAAAGGAGCAGTGGATCTAGTGGTGTCGGACATGGTTGAAGGTGGGGAAGGAGCGGAACTCGCTCTGATACCAAGAAGAATTGTGGAACTCTACGATGATTCCATTGATAGCCCACGGGGGGTATAAATATTAAAAAGTACAACAGAAAGGCTATATCCTAGTACATGTAGATCGTGGAGCTACTGGGCGCGTGGAACACGCACGGCATGGTCGTTAGGGGAGCGTGGTGCCGAGGGACTCAGGCTAGTGAACGTTGAGTCCACGAACTCTTTCCAACATTAACCTTAATCACTTCAAGATGCTTATGATAGGGGCAATGAGGGTGAAAGCTAACAAGTACCATAATTTTTGGAAGCTCTTTTTGAAACTTGAAATCCCTGCTTCCCTTTACGAAGGGCCTTTCTTCCACTATTATATTGAGTCTCCACCTTCTACCTTTAGGCACCAATTATGAGAGCATAGTTGCCATTCTTAGTTCTATGTGCATTGTCCCAAAACTAATTGATTGATGCATATTATTGTAATGCTTGTTCTTGTGCTATTTGTATCTAGTCACTCTTATGAACTTTGAAGGTGTCCTATGCATCTATTTGCTAATCTATGAGGGACAAGATGAATGCCACTATGCCATGTTTTCTGTATGTGAAACAAACAAATGTTTTTGAATGCATGTTATTCATGATCTTTGTTTGTAGCCTTTCATATTGCATGCATAGTTACTTTGTATTATTGTTAGAACTCCATCTTTCATGCACATGTTTAGAGTTCTTTGATCCCAGCTTTCAATGCTTGCAAATGGTTTCAGATTGGTTTTGATGGTGCGTGTCACCTCAAAAATTATTCTTTTATCACTTACCTACTCGAGGACAAGAAGGAGTTAAGCTTAGGGATGCTTGATACGTCGGAAACGTATCTATAACTTTTGATGTTCCATGCTTGTTTAGTATCTACTTTGCTTTGCTTTCTCTAGACTTTGAGCTGTTTTCATATTTTTTCTGGTACTAACCTATTAACAAGTTGCCATAGTGTCAGTTGCCTGTTTTCTGCTGTTTTTGGTTCCAGAAAAGCTAGGAAGGAAATATTCTCGGAATTGGATGGGACAAAATCCAAAGTCAATATTTCACCGAGGAGAACACAGAGTCCAGAGGAGAGGCGGAGGGGCGCCACAAGGTGGCCACACCCCCCAGGGGCAGCCCAGCGTGGGCCCGCGACTGGGCAGGGTGTGGGCCCCCTGGCCGCCTCCCAGCCTCGCCTCTTTTCCTATTAGAAGCCCCGATGCAGAAACCCTAAGCAACCGATCAAAACTCCACGAAACCGTCTGTAGCCGCCACCACCATCCTCCCTAGATCGGGGGGATCTTAAGTTCTTCCCAGCACCCTGCCGGAGGGGAGATCATCTCGGAGGCCTTCTTCCCCGGTATGAAGCGTGAGTAGTTCCACCTTGGACTACGGGTCCATGTAGTATCTAGATGGTTGTATCTCCTCCTTGTGCTTTCATGTATAGATCTTGTGAGCTCCGTTCATGATCAAGATCTCATCTATTTGTAATAATGCATGTGGTGTTTGCGGGGATCCGATGGATATTGAGATTACTATGTCAGATTGATTAATGGTTTTGTCTATTTGATTCTATCATGTCTGTGTTGTTTGTGATCTTGCATGATCTCCGTTGTTAGTAGATATCTTGGCCAAGTAGTTGCTAGTGAATCCAAGAGGGGGTATTTATGCTCGATAGTGGGTTCATGCCTCTAGTTTCCAAGGGAAGTGACAAAAATCTCTTCGGTTGTAGATGTGTTGTTGCCACTAGGGAGAAAACAACGGTCCCTTATTCCTGGAACAAGTAGATTGTTTACCTTACACACTTTGCTTAAAGCAGTTGTCTGTTGCTTGCAAATTAATACTGGAGGGGGTTTAGATGATAACCTGAAGGTGCACTTCTAGTCATAGATGTAGTTGGATGGCGGTCTATGTATATTGTTGTATTGCCCAATCGAATATCATAGGATCTTGTTTGCCTAGTATTGCATTGTTTTGCCTTGCTCAGTCCTATCAATTGCTCTGCTGTAATTTGTTTACCCTTCATGCCATGTTTGTTTATATAAGGAGAGCACCTCTAGTGAACTATGGACCATGGTCCAATCTTTACCATTAATATATCTTCCAATGTTACTGTTTACTTGCTGCAAACCGTCATCACCTTCCACACCATACAGTTAATCCTTTGTTGCAGCAACCAGTGAGATTGACAACCTCACTGTTAGTTGGAGAAAAGTCTTGAGTTTGTGTTGTGCAGGTTTCCACGTTGCTTGCAACACCCTTGAGATGTTTCCTCCCTCCTACTAGTTCGATAACCTCGGTTTCTTACTGAGGGAAGACTTGCTGCTGTGTTGCATCACACCTTGCTCTTCGGGTTTCCCGACGAAGAGCTCTCAGGCAACATCCCAAATCCACAAAGAAGAACTAAAAAGTTATAAGCAAAAAGAATAAGAAAACTAAGTCTAAACACAGTGCTAGCAAAAGTGAACACTCACAAAACAATAAGAATGAAAACTAGAGTGTTCTAGGCAATGAAAACAAAGTGTGTCTCTCTCTAAAAGAAGTGTGCTGGGACCCAACCAACTTATTCAAGCAAACTAAGCAAACTAAAACTAAGACGCTCCAAGAACAACACAACAGTGCATGAAACAATAAAAACAAAGTGTTTAGAAATACCTGAGATTTTTATTGATGAAGAAGGGGATGCCTTGGGTGTAAAATCCCAGCATTTAGGAACCAACAAAGGGTAGATTTAGGAATTTGTGATATTGCATGCATTCATCTGTGAAAATGTGGGTAAATTTTTCACCAAATAAAAACCTAAAGTGATCAAAGTTTCTTTCATGCTTTGAGATTAGATATAGTCTTGAAGGATGATTGTTATAGACTTTGATATGATCTTTGTGGATTAGAATGTTTTGGGAAATGAAATTTGAATTTAAAACTTGAGTGTTTGAATTATAATTCAAAAGGATTTAGAATTATGTTTGAGTATTTTGATTTAGTCAAGAGAAGATGATTAGTAGCTCAAACCTTAAATAAATAACATAATCAATAAAATCAATATTTATTCCATAATTTTAATAAATAAGTTACAAAAATGTAACTTATGTAAATGAGCAACAAACTTTACAATAGTAAATAAATAAAAGAATAATTTTTATATATTAAGTAATAGTACAATCTTTATTACAAAAGAATAAAATAAAAAGTACAAAAGAATAAAATAAAGACTACAACTGAATCAGAGAAATATTACAAGTAATTATTTTCAACACCCGGATTTAATCCTAGATGCATGTTATGCCATACATCGCAATCCCGGGATTACCATTTTTGCGAGACATAACAGAATTGGATATCATAGTACATCATCCATTACAAACGATACATAAGTTCTTACACAAATAGGGATCTCATGATCCAGTTCTTAATACAACATCAAGCAGCGGAATACGAAATAATAATGGTAGCGTAGGCGAAGCTCCATCTTCGGGGTCATATGCAATGCTGACGATGGGAGATGATCCTAGTTGTCGTAACCTTCCTGGGGTCCATCTTCCAAGTACTCCTCTTCATAGTCTGGCCATGGGAATAGCCAGGGACAAAGCCATGAGTACTCTTTAAGTACTCGCAAACCAATACTAACAGGTAAAGGGGTTTTTTTTGGATAATAGGAAACTAGTCTCTAGGGTTGTTTTGCAAAAGCCAGATTTATCTCTACTAAGTTCTAAAGCTAGTCACAATTTTATAACTCCTAACTGGGATCTTGTAACTCATGTCACAACTCTGTTGTGGTTAAGTGAAAGTCTTAATCCATTTCACAAGTAATTTTGAAAAGTCTAACGGGGGAACAGTATGGCCACTCCAACTGTCCATAACCGCGAACGCGGCTATTCAAATAGTTTGACACTCTGCAGAGATTGTACACTTTCACCACAACATTCGATACATCCGTCAGGAACAAATCCTGAATTCACCATACTCAGTATGCGGATAATCAATCCTAACCATTCAATTACATGCCCTAGTATAAGCACCTCTCCTGTGAGTTTGGCCTCCCAACCATGACCAACTGTCATCTTGGGTACTGCACAGGTGGAGAAAGAGGGGGTAGAGGAGGGAAGCGAGGCAGAGCCTCTGGGTGGATCTGGGGACGGCTAGAGGGCGAGGGAGAGGATAAGAACGAGAGGGGCAGGTGGGGGCTTGCGTGGGGGAGGGGAAGGTGGCTTCGGTGCCACCTTTCTCTCCTCACGTGCATGGGTCGGGCAGGCACATGGGGAGGGAGGAGGCTGCCAGGTGGGGTAGGGTAAGGGGAGCTCGGGGTGGGACCATGCTGCAGCGAGAGAGAAAAGAGAGAGAGAAGGGTGGTATGGAGCTAGGGTTGGGGATAGCCTCGGGTTAGGGTTTGGGTTAGGAGGAGGGGTAGATAGATGGGGTGGGGCCTGCACGCTAGAGAGAAGGGGAGACCGAGAGAGAGGGGGCACTTAGGGTGTGGTAAGTTTAGGTGAGAGAGGGAGGGACATGTTAGCTAGGGTTTAGTTTTGGGGATTTAAGGAGAGAGGGGTGGATTAGGGTTTTGGTTTAGGGAGGGGAAAGATAAGATGGAGTGGGCCTTTGACAAAAACAAGCATGCTCTAGACAAGCTCTAACAAGATCAAGACAAGAAAAAGAGAGAGAGAGAGAGAGACAGAGAGAGAGAGAGAGACAGAGAGAGAGAGACAGAGAGAGAGAGAGAGAGAGATGTGGTGATAGGGTTTTAAGCAAGAACAACATGGTTCAAGACAAAAGAAAGGATAGAGCTAGAGATGATCCACCCAAAAACCAAATAAAAACCAATGACAAGCACAAGATGGTACTTGCATGGCCCATGCAGAATATTTAATGCCCTGATGATTCTTGTGGAAACAATGTTATTACATGGCATTATTATTTTGCATTCCCAAAAATTGGAATAAAGGCCAAGCATAAAGAATTAGAAAGAATCCCAAGTGGAGTATGAGGAGATGATCACATGGGATTATGTTTGGGACTTGCTAGTGTGTATATGCCACTAGATATTTATTAAGCCCACAAAATATCCCAACATGATGATAACCCCAAAACAACACATATGGAAGCTAGGGAGAAGGGGTCCCACTCACAAGGCATGCAAAGGTGGCCATGTGGCTCTCATGTATCAATAATGTGAAAACAAAATGATGCCAAGATGAGAACATGTGGAAAAGAATTGGATCCATCCCAACCCAGATGAGCTAGAAGTAAAACCCATAAATGCCAAGCTCATATTTAATTGGATGATGGAATTATAAGGTGGGGAAAAGAAAAGGTGGTGGAGTTAATAAGAGATATGCCCCCAAATCAACTTGGGCATTTAACAATATATCAAGAACCAAATACAATATCAAGAGGCAACTACAATTAATAATGCACATAAGATAAGAACCAAACAAGAAGGGGTTTTATATGATGCTCAAATGCAAGGTGGCATGATGACATGAGCATGATATGATGATGATGCAACAATTATATGTAGGAAGTGGTCCTTTATTACTAGAACAAGTAGCATTACAGGTGTTAGACAACTGGGATGCTACAACTCTCCCCCACTAAACAGGAATCTCGCCCCGAGATTCTAGGAAGAAGAAGAAGACACAAAGAGGGTAGGATAGTTGGCACGGAGTTCATCTTCACGCTCCCAAGTGGCTTCATCAACAGAATGGTGTGACCACTGCACCTTGCAGAACTTGATGGACTTGTTGCGAGTCCTTCTTTCTGCGGTCTCAAGGATTTTGGTGGGGTGTTCTTGATAAGACAGGTCTTCTTGGAGATCGATTAGCTCATGATCCATGGTCCTGCCGGGATCTTTGAAGCACTTCTTGAGCTGAGAGATGTGGAAAACATCATGGACTTTGAGTTTTTCCGGGAGCTCCAGGGCATAAGCAACTTCTCCTCTTCTACCACGTATCTTGAAAGGACCGATGTATCTAGGAGCCAACTTTCCTTTGATACCGAAGCGGTGTGTTCCTCTCATGGGAGTGACACGAAGGTAGACGAGATCACCAGGGGCATACACCATATCCGTGTGCTTCCTGTCATAGTTGCTCTTCTGACGACTTTGAGCAATCTTCAGGTTCTCCAGAATGATATGCACCTTCTCCTCTGCCTGAGTTACAATGTCAGGGCCAAACCAGATTCTTTCTCCTGCACCTGACCAACCAATCGGAGTTCTGCACTTGCGACCATAGAGAGCCTCAAAAATGGTGCCATCTTCAGACTCTTCTGGAAGCTGTTATTGTAGGAGAATTCAGCATAAGGAAGACATTCCTCCCACTTCATGCCAAAAGAGATGACACAAGCACGAAGCATATCCTCCAGAATCTGATTGATCCTTTCGACTTGTTCTTGCGACTGAGGGTGGTAAGCAGTGCTGAAGTTCAACTTTGTTCCCAGGGCATTTTGGAAACTTTCCCAGAACTTTGAAGTGAAGATGCTTCCACGGTCTGAACTGATTTCCAGCGGAACCCCATACAGAGAGACAATTCTGTTGATATAGAGCTCAGCCAACTGAATTCCAGAAATTGTTTCCTTGACTGGGAAGAAATGAGCCACTTTAGAAAGCATGTCGATGACAACAAAGATTGCATTGTTGCCCTTCTGCGACCTTGGAAAGCCAGTGATGAAGTCCATCTCTACTTTCTCCCATTTCCATTCCGGAGGTTTCAATGGATGCAGAAGACCGAATGGTTTCTGATGGACAGCCTTCACTCTGCGGCAGACATCACATTCTGAGACATACTTGGCACAATACCGTTTCAAACCAGGCCACCAATATTGTGTTTTCAAGTCCATGTACATCTTTGTGCTGCCAGGATGGATAGAAAGAACTGAATCATGCGCCTCCTTGAGAACTTGCTCTCTCAAACCCGGGTAGTTTGGAACAAACATCCGGTGTTCAAAGAAAAGCGTGCCTTGATCATCCACGTGGAAGGACTCATACTTCGGAAGCTCAAGTTTAGAGATGATCTTTTTAGTGTGCGGATCACCAAGCTGACGAGAGCGAATCTTTTCTTCCAAGAGAGGAGTAGCCAGAAGGTTCAGGAGATGCCCTTGTTCCACAACTTCCAGGTTGATCTGACGGAATTCCTCGCACAAGAGAGGCTGTTGTTCTTCCATCATGAGGTTGTTGACATAAGCTTTACGGCTGAGAGCATCGGCCATGACATTAGCTTTGCCCGGGGTGTAGTTGATGGTCACATCAAAGTCATTGATTGCTTCAATCCATCTCCTCTGCCGAAGGTTGAGATCAGGCTGAGTGAAGATATACTTCAAACTCTTGTGGTCAGAAAAGATCTCACAACGGTTACCAAGCAAGTAGTGCCTCCATAGCTTCAAAGCAAAGACAACTGCTGCGAGCTCAAGGTCATGTGTGGGATAGTTGATCTCATGCGTCTTCAACTGACGAGAGGCATAAGCAACCACCTGTTTCTCTTGCATAAGGACCGCACCCAATCCTTGCAAAGAGGCGTCACAGAATATCTGGAAAGGCTTAGATGTATCCGGAGGAACCAAGACTGGTGTGGAAGTGAGCTTCTCTTTGAGTGTCTCAAAACTTGCTTGACACGCAGGAGTCCACAGGTATTTCTTGCCTTTCTTGAGGAGATCGGTAAGAGGCTTCGCTATCTTCGAGAAGTTACGAGCAGCGGCGGCAATAACTAGCCAAACCAAGAAAACTCCGCACTTCTTTGACATTAACAGGAGGAAGCCATTCAACAATTGTCTTCACGGTTTCCGGGTTGACTGCAATGCCCTTGGCAGAGATGACATGACCAAGATAGGTTACTTCAGGCAGCCAAAACTCACACTTTGAGAACTTTGCATACAAGCGGTTCTCACGAAGCTTGTTTAGGACACACCGCAGGTGTTCTTCATGCTCTTCCTTGGACTTAGAATAGACCAGAATGTCATCCAAATAGACCACAATGAACTTATCAAGGTACTCCATGAAAACAGAGTCCATCAGCCTCGAGAAGGTAGCAGGTGCGTTGGTGAGACCGAAAGACATGACCGTGTACTCATACAGGCCATAGCGGGTGGTGAAAGCTGTTTTGGGCACATCTTCCTTGCGAATCTTGATTTGGTGATAACCACTTCTCAAGTCCAGCTTAGAGAACACCACAGCTCCAGCTAGCTGATCGAATAGATCATTAATCCGCGGGAGGGGATATTTGTTCTTGATGGTTTTAGCATTGAGAGCCCGGTAGTCTAGTCTATCGGTCCTGTCACGCTTCTTCACAAAGATTGTTGGGCTACCCCAAGACGAAGTGCTGTGTTGAATGAAACCCAACTTCTCTTGTTCATCAAGTTGTCGTTTGAGTTCAGCCAACTCAGAAGGACCCATTTTATAAGGCCGCTTGGAGATAGGAGCCGTTCCAGGTTCAAGCTCAATCACAAACTCAACCTCACGATCCGGAGGCATACCTGGCAACTCTTCAGGAAAGACATCTGGGAACTCACAAACCACCGGTACACTCTGAATAGCTTCCATAGCATCATCATTCAGAGCTGCCAAAGAGAAGAGCTGGACAGGAGGAGTCAGACTTGGAGAAAAGACTATATGGCCTTCAGGAATCTTTAGAGTAACTGAGCGGTCAGCACAATCAATCACAGCTGCATTTGCCGTTAACCAATCCATGCCCAAGATGACATCAATGTCAGAATTGCCCAGAACAATTAAAGAAGCCGAGAATGAAGAGCCACCAATCTCAACTTGATTGCCATGACTGATCTTAGATGCTATCATATTTGCTCCAGGCGAAAGAACCATTAACCGCTTAAGAATAGGATCCATTGCTAACTCATTCTCATTTGCAAACTTGTGAGAAACAAAAGAATGCGATGCACCAGAATCAAACAAAACTCGTGCAGGGACTGAGTTAACGGAAAGCATACCCATCACAACTCTAGGTGCATGCTCAGCTTGAGTGGCGTTGACATAGTTGGCACGAACAACCGCAGACCTGGGCTTAGTGTTGATGTTGAGAGCCCGAGGTGGTGGTGCACGAACCATAGGAGAGCTTGCTGCAGATCTTGGCGGGGGTGGAGGGAGAGCTTTGTTCTTCATCGGACAGTTCCAGTGGGGATGTCCAGGATCTCCACACGTGAAGCAGGCACCAGGTGGACGTGGAGCAGCGTAGAGGGAACTCCGCCAGCGCTCGGTAGTGGTGGTTGTAGCCCACAGGAGCATGGTGGTGAAGTTTGGTGGCCTTGACGCGTAACTTGCAGGTCTTGGTGGAGCCGGGAGCGACGGTGGGGTGTTAGGAACCCAGACACGCCGCTTAGAAGGAGCTGCCATAACTGAAGAGCTTGATGCATCCCTGTTGTGTTTCTTGGACTCCTCAAACACTTGCCTGCTTGCCTCCTCTTGCAGGGCTGTGTGCTATAGTTCCAGGAAAGATGCCGGCCTTGCATGTGTGATTGCATACTTGATCGACGCATTGAGCCCTTGCCTGAACCTCTTCTGCTTCTTCTTGTCATCAGATACCTCATCGCCACCATAACGAGAGAGGTTCATGAAGTTCCTGATATAGGTGTTGACGTTATCATTTCCTTGCTTCAGGTTGAGAAAAACCTCCTTCATCCTTTCCATTACAATCTCTGACAGAAACTGCTCCTTGAACGCTCCAGTGAACCTTTCCAAAGTAGGCTGGAAACCAGTGCAGCTTGCCTTCAAGTAATTTTCCCACCAGAGCTGCATCTCCCTTGAGAAGGTGAGTAGCACTTGACCCACTGCTCGGAACATCAGCGGTCTCGAGCAACCTTGACATCTCACGACCAATCATCCGCGTCAGGTCGATCGAAACATCAAACCGGCGAGGTTGAATTTCAGGAAGCTCTTGATGTCTCCTCGCTTGGGAGGTGGAGGAAGTGGAGCAAACTCGTTCCTCGAACACTCTCCTCAAAGCGCTGGTTCTCTGCATTGCTGCGAGCATTAGCGATGTTTGACATATGGAACCCAGCTCAGTGGTATGTCCTCATCAAGATGCAGTGGTGGAGCCATCTGTCATTGATATAAAACTCAAGTCGGTACTATAATGGAAGATGATAATAATCCAAAATAGTACCAAGATGGAATTAACCAAGATTAAAGGATACAATTCTTGAGATGATATTAAAATATCAACAAAGTTCAAAGCACCTAAAAGATATTAAGCATATCGCACACGTTGAAAAGGAGTGTGGTACAAATATATCAAAGAAAAATTTTCCACAAATTTCGGCATTAAAATACCAATAGATCATAAAATTACTTAACGAATCAAGATTAGTGACTCTACCGATTCAATATACAAAAGCGAATGATAAAAGTAGTGGTATGGTCGCGACTCCATCCCGCACTCAAATCATTATTCCGCACATGAACAAGTGGAACACATATCCTAACCCCTTCTTCTCACGTTGAACCTAAAGATTGGTAACTACGGAAACGAACACCCCAACAAGATAGCGTCGGATACAAAGAGTAAGACAGATTGCGTCGGTTTGCAAAAGCCTGTCGGTATGGAATGTACCAACAGTTGATAACCAAAGGCTGATTAGATAACAACTTGGATGCAACAGATAGACAAGGGATTACACACACACACACAACCTATGGTACTACGGAAACCAAGAACACGTGAATCCTAGTTTGAATTTTAAGAAGAGGATTGAAAACGTTACACTTCCTTACCAGAAAAGGGTGGGTGCGTGGGTAAGAAGAAAAGTGGAAGCAGTCCTACTCTCGCGTTTTGTTTTTCCCTAGTATACATAACTACCAAAATATTTGCTAGACTGACAACGACCGTTTGGTTTGAGACCACGAAGGTCGGGATGGCTCGATACCAATTGTAACTACCTCGGTGAATTACGCTCCTAGCTACAAGCTGGATGAACGGTAGTGGTTGAAATAATGCGGTGGGGCCCCAAAAGCCACTCACGGGTGAACCTTTCGGTCCCAACCACTTCCAATTCATCGGGACCTCTGACGCGGCGTGTCGGCAAGACGAAGGATCAAATACATACACAAATGAGTATGTATGCAAGCCACCATACAAGAGTACATCGAGCCATACCATCTAGAAAGAAAGGAAAATATAGCAGCATATACGGCAAGATTCAAATGACCTAGATAGATCTAATATTTTAGGATACTTCCTCATACACACATCAGTATCATGCAGCGGCAAACAAAGTCCGATGCGGATAAGAAGCAAATCGGCATAAGATGCCATATAAATAAGCACATCCATACAGATCTCACGGATCCCGTTCCGGAATCTCTACACGAGCGATCGTTGCCCACATCATCACCCTCTTCCACCCGATGATCCGTCTGCGAGGGTACATTCATCTGTACCAATAATTTATCGTGTGAGACCCTAAGGGTACTCGGCAAGTCTTAATGCTGTAAAGGGGACACAACAGGGTGACGAATTGCGAAAGATAAACCCTAGCAGTTCTACAGATAAACGCTAACCATCCGCCTAACCAATGATAGACGGATGTCCGTGAATTAATGTCAACAGTGATAATAGTAATTTCAACAGATCCATCCTCCTCCCCGCTTACCAACGAGGAAGCGGACGAACAACCCCCCCATCCATTGGCAATTTTATTAACCATTCCATGAGTGTTACACTATTTACTAGTCAAATTACTTAGTCAGATTAAAGCGGTACTTTAGTTATGCTTGTCTATGATCGAGAGACTGTGCTCCAAGTCGTCCATAACCGCGGACACGGATTTTAGAAAGTTTTACCCGGCCGGGGTGCACCAATAGCAACACACGCTCGATCAACCTCGGAAAAACCAAATCAAAACCAAACGAGGCCTTCACGACAAAGCAATCACAGGATTCAGAATTATTTCAGGGGGCCACCCCATTAAGCTACCCGCCACGAAGCTAGCTGACTCCGAAACGGACTCAAGGTTTGGGTATACGGCTGTGAACGACTGGGAACCCAAAACTGGGCTTGTCGACACCGCGGAATCGTGTCCCGATCCAAAACAGTACAAGTTCTATCTGTCGCACAATTTAATAAAGCAGTAAAGCATGGCATAAGTACAGGATAATAAATAAAACCTCAAACTAGTTTGTGGCCCCAAGAAATAAGACGGAATTCAAGCTCTAGCTCAGGGGGGTCCCATATACCTCCCGGATGTGGATATCGCGATAAAACAAGGAACAGGTATCAAGTACTCGGGGTCCTACGGGACACAAGTGAGCAGGAAAAACCAAATAGCAGATGTTGCTCACCGGTGCCACTTTCATTAGTTATCCCATTACTACTCAGGTTAAGTTGTTTAGGTACCTCGTTATACATCCGACTCTCACAAACCCTACACATGCTGTTCTACGACTCGCATGGCTCAATCAACTCCTATAGTAATGGCTCATGGGATGGAGGAACAAGCTCGGTGGGGTTTAAAGTAAAGGCTATGCAATGCTTGGGATTCAATTTAATGCAATCGCGACTCAATGATGCAAGAATAAGATAGAGGCAATAGGTACTGTATGTATGCAAGCATGTGGTAGTGCTTGCCTGGCAACTCAATTGAAGCGAGAGACGGATCTGGGTAGTGCTCCTGGTTCTCTTGATATATCCCCTGCTCAGCGTCTATTCGAAAGAAGAACCAAACAAGAAAGGGCCACATAAATAAAGTGCACAAGCATAGGAATAAAATGCGTCAAGCAAACAATCATGCCATGATGAATGATGCACAAGTTGCATGGCAATAAAGTAGCATGGCATGGGTGAGGTGTGGAAGACAAGAAATAACATTTTAATGGGGTTCTGGATCACATTTGTTGTCGTTTTAGTTGTTGTACACTATATTTTTATATGATGCATGCTGCAATTGAAGTCATGGATAGCATAAACAGGAAGGTCTCGTCGAGCTGATCATTTTAGACATATCATTTGTTAAATTTGGAATTATAAATCAAAAGTTATTAATTATTTAAGTTCCAGTGGCATTGGTTGTAATTTAACTCAACTTGGAATTTTACATGTTCAAAAGGTAATTTGAATAGCATATTTGAAATCCTCACATTTTTCTGGTTCAGAAAAATATAACATTTGCATTATTTGGATTCATAAATGAAAAGTTATTTAAAACAGAATTTAAAATTTGAATTTGAATTAAATTTAAATAGGTTTGAATTTAAACAGATGCTCAGAAAAGTTTTTAGCACTCAGGCCAACCTAGCCCTAGTCGCAGACAGGTGGGGCCAGGCTCACCCGGACCCACACGCTAGTGGCTGGGAGGGAGGAGGACCGCGGGTTAATTAAACAAAACTAGGGGACCCTTTTTATAAAACGCACACAGAGACTGACAGTGGGGTTTAGGGGGAGCGCGGGTTGAGGAAAAAGAAGGCCAGGGGGTTATCTGTGATATGCACACGCTACTGTTGATCTTCTCGTTTGTCTGACGAACTGAAGAAAACCCGCGCGACAGAGAAAACAGAGGCGCGCCAGACTCGATCCCGCGACCTCGGACGCGCCAGCGGGGGCGGCTACCGCTGCGGTGGCTGCGTGGTTGTTGACAGGGAAGCGCACGGGGTCTAGATAGGTCGCTGCGTGCGGAGCGAAGCAACGGCCGACGGCAGTGCAGAGCGTTCGAAACAACCGGAGCTAGAGCTGCAGGCGGAGGCGTGTCGAGGGGTCGAGGCTTACCGCGGTGGTGTTGGTGTCGTCGGAACAGGTTGGGCGGTCGCGATCGGCGTGAGCGGGCCTTGAGCTAGGGTTCGTCGGTTGTCGGCGTCGAGCTCTGGGCCTCCTCGCTGGGTACGGGCGACGCAGACGACCTCGAGCTTCCTCGACACCGCAGCTCCGCCCGCCTCTGGTTCGTGTGCACTAGAGAGAACAGCGGTGTGGCCGGCGTCGGGTGGTGCGGTGGAGAAAGAGGGGGAGGAGGAAGCGAGGCGAGCCTCAGGTGGATCTGGGGACGGCTAGAGGGGCGAGGGAGAGGATAAGAACGAGAGGGGGCAGGTGGGGGCTTGCGTGGGGGAGGGGAAGGTGGCTTCGGTGCCACCTTTCTCTCCTCACGTGCATGGGTCGGGC
This sequence comes from Avena longiglumis, assembly GCA_030063025.1. Lineage (NCBI taxonomy): Eukaryota > Viridiplantae > Streptophyta > Magnoliopsida > Poales > Poaceae > Avena > Avena longiglumis. The sequence goes on along the minus strand of CP125974.1, from coordinate 424,043,365 downwards.
AGGCACATGGGGAGGGAGGAGGCTGCCAGGTGGGGTAGGGTAAGGGGAGCTCGGGGTGGGACCATGCTGCAGCGAGAGAGAAAGGAGAGAGAGAAGGGTGGTATGGAGCTAGGGTTGGGGATAGCCTCGGGTTAGGGTTTGGGTTAGGAGGAGGGGTAGATAGGTGGGTGGGGCACCTGCAGCTAGAAGGGAAGACCGAGAGAGAGGGGGCACTTAGGGTGTGGTAAGTTTAGGTGAGAGAGGGAGGGACATGTTAGCTAGGGTTTAGTTTTGGGGATTTAAGGAGAGAGGGGTGGATTAGGGTTTTGGTTTAGGGAGGGGAAAGATAAGATGGAGTGGGCCTTTGACAAAAACAAGCATGCTCTAGACAAGCTCTAACAAGATCAAGACAAGAAAAAGAGAGAGAGAGAGAGAGAGAGAGAGAGAGAGAGAGAGAGAGAGATGTGGTGATAGGGTTTTAAGCAAGAACAACATGGTTCAAGACAAAAGAAAGGATAGAGCTAGAGATGATCCACCCAAAAACCAAATAAAAACCAATGACAAGCACAAGATGGTACTTGCATGGCCCATGCAGAATATTTAATGCCCTGATGATTCTTGTGGAAACAATGTTATTACATGGCATTATTATTTTTCATTCCCAAAAATTGGAATAAAGGCCAAGAATAAAGAATTAGAAAGAATCCCAAGTGGAGTATGAGGAGATGATCACATGGGATTATGTTTGGGACTTGCTAGTGTGTATATGCCACTAGATATTTATTAAGCCCACAAAATATCCCAACATGATGATAACCCCAAAACAACACATATGGAAGCTAGGGAGAAGGGGTCCCACTCACAAGGCATGCAAAGGTGGCCATGTGGCTCTCATGTATCAATAATGTGAAAACAAAATGATGCCAAGATGAGAACATGTGGAAAAGAATTGGATCCATCCCAACTCACATGAGCTAGAAGTAAAACCCATAAATGCCAAGCTCATATTTAATTGGATGGTGGAATTATAAGGTGGGGAAAAGAAAAGGTGGTGGAGTTAATAAGAGATATGCCCCCAAATCAACTTGGGCATTTAACAATATATCAAGAACCAAATACAATATCAAGAGGCAACTACAATTAATAATGCACATGAGATAAGAACCAAACAAGAAGGGGTTTTATATGATGCTCAAATGCAAGGTGGCATGATGACATGAGCATGATATGATGATGATGCAACAATTATATGTAGGAAGTGGTCCTTTATTACTAGAACAAGTAGCATTACAGGTGTTAGACAACTGGGATGCTACATACATGAATTCAAAGGGGACCATTTGCAAACTGGCTTGGTAACTGTTGTTGTATTAAAATTATGCAAACGGCAGACAGTCTTCCCACTTGGATCCATACTCTAACACGCATGCTCTAAGCATATCTTCGAGTATTTGATTTACTCGCTCCGTTTGTCCATCGGTCTGAGGGTGAAACACGGTACTGAAATCTAGGTGGGTTCCTAAACCTTCTTGGACTTTCTTCCGAAATCTCGAGGTAAACTGAGTTCCTCGATCCGATACTATGTTCTTGGGGACTCCGTGCAAACTAATGATTCTAGCGATGTACAACTCCGCTAGCTTCGAACTCTGATATGTGGTTTTGACGGGCAAGAAATGGGCGACTTTGGACAATCTGTCTACTATGACCCAGATAGAGTCATTTCCCCTACTAGAAGTAGGTAGTCCAGTGATAAATTCCATTCCTACAGAATCCCATTTCCATTCCGGAATTTGCAAAGGTTGCAACAATCCAGCTGGTCTTTGATGTCCTACCTTGACTCGCTGACATATATCACACTTGGCGATATAGCTTCCGATTTCTTTCTTCATCTTATGCCACCAAAATTGCTCTTTTAAATCTTGATACATCTTAGTTCCTCCAGGATGGATAGAATAAAGAGTATCATGAGCCTCCTTCAAAATAACTTCTTTCAATTCAGAATCTGCTGGTACACAAAGGCGTCCTTTGTACCACAACACTCCTTCTTCGTCCTCGATGAATCTGGGTACTTTGCCTGTACCGATACGACGCTTGATTCCGTCGATACCGGCATTTCCCTTCTGCGCCTCTTTAATCTGACTGATCAAAGTGGGCTGAAGTTCTATGCTAGCCAAAAAAAATTCACTTACTAATTCCATTCGAAATCTTCCATCTCCTTGTGCAACCTTGGTTGCTCCTTCAAAATCATGGAGTTCAAGCGGCACGGCAATCTGCTAAGGGCATCGGCTACCACGTTGGCTTTACCAGGGTGATAGTGAATGTCCAGGTCATAATCCTTGATTAGGTCAATCCATCTTCTCTGCCTCATATTCAACTCCTTCTGAGTGAATATATACTTTAGGCTCTTATGATCCGAATAAATCTCACAACAGTTTTCCATCAGGTAATGTCTCCATGTCTTCAGGGCTAGAACTACGGCTGCGAGTTCGAGGTCATGAGTTGGGTAGTTTTGCTCATGTTGCTTCAATTGTCGGGATAGATAAGATATAACTTTGCCTTCTTGCATTAGCACACATCCGAGACCGATCTTGGATGCGTCACAATACACATCGAAGGGCTTTGTGATATCCGGCATGATCAAGATTGGGGCTGAAATCAATCTCCTCTTGAGTTCTTGAAAAATCGCTTCACATTTGTCGGTCCATTCAAACTTCTTGTCCTTCTTCAGCAATTGGGTCATGGGTCTGGCGATACTCGAGAATCCTTCTATGAATTTGCGGTAATATCCCGCCAATCCGAGAAAGGCACAAACTTGGGTTTGAGTGGTTGGGGCTTGCCAATCTTCTACATCTTTCACTTTGACAGGGTCAACGGCAATTCCTCCGGCTGATACAATGTGACCGAGGAATCCTACCTCCTGTAACCAGAATTCACATTTGCTAAACTTTGAATACAGTTGATTCTCTCTAAGGGTTCCAAGAATGGTCCTTAGGTGTAGCTCATGTTCTTGTTCTGATTTGGAATAAATCAGAATGTCATCGATGAAAACAATGACAAACTTATCCAGGAAGTCCATAAAAATCTTATCCAAAAGACATGACTGAATACTCGTATAATAATCCGTATCTGGTGGTAAAGGCAGTCTTTGGAATATCCTCTGCACGAATTTTGAGTTGATGATAGCCAGTTCTAAGATCAATCTTAGAAAACACCTGGGCACCGGTCAACTGATCAAACAAATCTTCTATCTTGGGCCAGGGGTACTTGTTCTTGATGGTGACATCATTTAACTTCCGATAATCCGTACACAAACGGTTACCTCCATCCTTCTTGTCCACAAATAAGACAGGTGATCTCCATGGTGACGCACTTGGTTGAATCAATCCAATTTATAGCATGGAATCCAGTTGCTTCTTCAGTTCTTCTAGTTCTGACGGGTTCATACTATAGGGTCTCTGGGCTATGGGTCCGGTTCCGGGGATTAGTTCGATGATAAACTCGATATCCCGATCTGGGGGCATACCAGGCAAAACATCTGGAAATACATCGGGGTATTCACAGACTATCCGGACTTGGTCAATGGTAGGTTGGGCTATACTCTTATTACACTTGAATTGGCGAGGTAAGGTTTCAGATATATGCTCGACTGATATTCTGGCGGTACTGGTCATGGTGATGGATTTCTTGGCACAGTCAATCAATCCCTTATGTTTGGACATCCAATCCATTCCTAGTACTACTTTAAAACCTTTAGTTCCGAGTACTATTAGATTAGCATAAAAATCTATGCCATGGATTCGGATAGGGACGGCTTTGCAAATTTTCCTAGCCTTGGTGGTTGATCCGGGAATTTGCACAATCATAACATGCTTCAGTTTGGTTGGTTGAATTTTACTAGTGCAAGCAAATTCTTCGGTGACAAATGAATGCGATGCACCAGAGTCAAACAACACTCTTGCAAGTACTGAATTAACAGAAAACATACCCATCACGACGTCTGGCGCTTCCTGAGCTTCTTCGGCATGCATGAGAAAAAGACGGCCCTTGCGGTTGAGTGAATTCCCTGGGGCAAATCTTCTTCCTGGCTGGACACGACGCTGCTGCTGAGCTGGGGCATTGGCATTAGGGGATGTAGCACTCTTCTTGTTGGGGCACTCGTTGGAATAGTGGCCTTTATTTCCACAGTCATAACAGGTCACTTGTGACTTGTCCTTGGCTGCGACAGGCACAGCATTGCTTCCAGTCCTCGGGGCAGTGTTGGTGCTCGCGGTAGCATTGTTGGTGTTGAACTTGGGTGGGGCACGGGTGAAATTGCTAGAGTTTCCGGGGTTGTTGTGATTTCCTCCGGGTCTAGGGTTTCCACGGTTGGGGTAGGTCGGACGGGTCATCGGGGGTCTGTTGGTTCTTGGGGCAAATCCTGGAGATGGGTTGGGGCGATACTTTGGGGCCTGATGGGTTCCTAGTTGATGCATCATGCGACGCTTGCGGTTCTCATTGGCTTGGTTGATCTTTCCTTCCATCTGGATAGCAGAGTCGACAAGGGCTTCAATATCAGCAAAGGGGACGTTGACTAACACTGTCTGCATCTCGTCATGCAGACCATTCAGGAATCTTTCTTTCTTCTTGGCTTCGGTGTCTATCTCGTCTGGGGCATACCTAGCTAATGAAAAAATTTGTCACGGTATTCCACTACAGTCATCCTTCCTTGCTTCAGCTCTCTGAACTCGTCTCTCATTCTCTTGATGAAACCTGGTGGCACATGGGTTCTGCTAAACTTGACCTTGAATTCCTCCTAGGTCATCATCTGGCCTCCGGTCATTGCGCGAACACTGTTCCACCATGCCCTGGCATCTCCGGCTAGATAATGGGTGGCGAACAGGACTTTCTTGTTGGCTTCCACTCTGTCGACTTCTAAGTTATTTTCCATGGTTTGCAGCCAATCATCGGCATCTAGGGGTTCTTCTGACTTGGTGAAAACGGGTGGGTTGGTATTCTGGAAATTTTTGAGCTTAGATCCATGGTTGTCCTGATTTCCGTGGCCTTGGTTGTTGTGGGCTAGCTGGGCTATCTGTTGCAGAGTGGCTAGGTTGGCTTGACGTTCCGCATTTCAGCTTCGCTGTCAGAAGTCAACATTTGCAGGATCTGCAACATCGGGTCCGGGGCTGAACCACTTCCTCCGCGTGGCATCTGAAGATTGAGATAGATCATGAGAAAAGAGGGAAATTTCTAAGGTTTTGGGTCTTTGAAAAGTTTTAAAGGTTTGACTCAGATCTTTTTTCTAGCAACTTGCTTTTTCATTCATTCATTCACACGATACAACACACACCACAGCAAGGAAAAACAGATGGTTTTAAGAACCATTCTGGAATCTACGATACAGTGGGACCGAATACTACTCACTACGCTAGTGCTCAGTGCTACTACTCCTTGGAGTCTGTGGCTTCATCATCTTCGTCATCATCGATGAAGGCGAAATCATCCTCATCGGTGAAGAAGTCCATGGCCTGATCCTCCAAAAAATCATCGTCATCGCTGAGATAGGAGTAAGGGTCTCCACGAAGATCCTCTCCGGCATTCTCCCTTTCCGCCAACTGCATGTCTCTCTCGTGGATGGTCTCCTCCAAAGATGACATGCGGTGGCGAAGACGGGCAATAATGCGCTCTTTCTTGTCGAGCTGACGGCGAAGAGAATTGCGATCCTTTGCTAGCATGGCTGTGGTCTGATCCTTCGTCTTGATGATGGCAGACTTGTGGTTGCAATAGTCACGGCAGTTTTCCAACTCCTGTTGACGATCATACATCATGGAGCTAAGGTGGTCGAATTGAGTCTTCAGCTCGGGGTGGTATGGGGCTTCCAGTGGTTGTCCATTTGCATCACGCCTTGGGCAAAACTCAAAGCGAGTACCCTTGATCTGATTGATGCTCTGCCCACATAGACAGGGAAGAGCTTCCTGCATTGCTCTGGCAAGTCCATCGAGCCAGTTATTTTCCCTCAAGGTAAACTGAATTCCCTCCGCAGTGGGAGGTTCAATCTTTCCTCGGAGACTTGCAATGATTAGCCACTGCAGATCTTCTCCTCCTTGATCATTGAGCTGAGCTCCGAAGAACTCGGGGTGCGGACGCTCCAGAAGTTCTGAAAGCTGATCCAGATCCCTCTCAAAGATAAGGTCTCCTCCATTCCCAAGTTGGTAAAACTTGCTGTACTTCACGTCCATCTATAAATATAGAGGATGAGTAGATTAGCAGAGTGATCAAGGGTGTCAAAATTTTGTGTATTTTGCAAGAGTTTTTGGAGGAACATGAATTTTTATGAAAGAATCAAAGAGATAAGAACGAGAATAAGTTTTTGTAAATAGTGGTTTTCTTTGGTTTTGAAACTAAGTTTTTGGTTCAAACGTCCAGTATAACTAGGGTCTCCTATGGTCAGGATGGCTCTGGTACCAACTTGTCAACACCCGTATTTTTCAATCCTAGATGCCTGTTATGCCATACATCGCAATCCTAGGATTACCATTTTTGCGAGACATAACAGAATTGGATATCATAGTACATCATCCATTACAAATGATACATAAGTTCTTACACAAATAGGGATCTCATGATCCAGTTCTTAATTCAACATCAAGCAGCGGAATACGAAATAATAACGGTAGCGTAGGCGAAGCTCCATCTTCGGGGTCACAGGCAATGCTGACGATGGGAGATGATCCTAGTTGTCGTAACCTTCCTGGGGTCCATCTTCCAGGTACTCCTCTTCATAGTCTGTCCATAGGAATATCCAGGGACAAAGCCATGAGTACTCTTTAAGTACTCGCAAACCAATACTAACAGGTAAAGGGGGGGTTTGGATAATAGGACACTAGGCTCTAGGGTTGTTTTGCAAAAGCCAGATTTATCTCTACTAAGTTCTAAAGCTAGTCTCAATTTTATAACTCCTAACTGGGATCTTGTAACTCATGTCACAACTCTGTTGTGGTTAAATCAAAGTCTTAATCCATTTCACAAGTCATTTTGAAAAGTCTGACGGGAACGTATGGCCCTCAATCTGTCCATAATCATGACGCGGCTATTCGAATAGTTTGACACTCTACAGAGATTGTACACTTTCACCACAACATTCGATACATCCGTCAGGAACAAATCCTGAATTCACCATACTCAGTATGCGGATAATCAATCCTGACCTTTCAATTACACGCCCTAGTACAAGCACCCCTCCTGCGAGTTTGGCCTCCCAACCATGACCAACTGTCATCTTGGGTACTGCACAGGTGGACAATCTTCACAAGGTAGCCTCAGCTCAGACCTTGGCCGTGAGGGAACTAATACTAATGAATATAAGTTTCCAGTCAAGCCCTACCCAATATTCGGGTATTGTGGTTGTACGATAAAATTGGAATGGTATCGCATCAAGACAACCATCAGTTTTAAAAAGGGCTAAGGCTCATGCCTCCAGTTTTCATCACCAAAATCATCAAGTGTTCGGAAACACATGTCCAAAACATTTCAATAGAATGATCCATCATTCCAAGGTTTTCATAACCATTTTTCCACCAAGTATTCCCATCTAAAGTTGATCAAGTTTTATGCTTAGCACTAGCATCTACAGGTGGGGGTAGTACTAATGATGGGGTAGTATCTAGTGGATTTTTAACTAAGTACAACCTTATATCTTAGGATGATATCAAGGTTCCTGGCTTAGGTCAAATTTAATGATCTTTATGCAACCTTCAGAATCTTTCCAGTATCTATAAGTCACTTAAGTAAACTCTACGTAAGCTTTGATAAAGAAATAAAGTAAGAAGCTTGCAAATAAAACTAGGATTGGTTTATCAAGTGGGTATGATCACATATGCTTAAGGCATATAGCAGTCATAGAACAAGTAGGGGTTTGTTGCCTCAGTAGGGTATCTTGCAAGTGTTGCCTTGCATAGGTCAACTTGATTAGTAAGTGAAAGAACATTTCTTAATCCCTAGTGTTTTGTGTGTTAGATAACAATACCAAGATTCATTTAATGTGTGTTGAAGTGTTGCAGCTCTATTTGAGAATAAAGGGAAAAAGGACTCTGCCTTTGGGGGCGGATAATCCGGCCCCACCAGGGGCGGATAATCCGCCCCTCCCTTTTACCAGCAGGCGCAAGCCCCAGAAGCGGGGCGGAATTTTGGCCAGATTTTCCGGCCCCGACGGTTAATACGCCCCTCAGGGGGGCCGGATAATCCGCCCCTCCTGCTCATCGCCAAGGCGCAAGCCCCAGAGAGGGGGCGGAGTTTCCCCCGGAGAATCCGCCCTTGGGGCGGAGTTTTCCCAGGGGGGGATAATCCGCCCCCAAAGTTGTCTGTGGCCAGATCCGGGAGGGTATTTAAGCCAGCCATCCCCTCCTGTAAAGCTTGATTCATCTCGAAAAAGAACAGATCAGATCTGAAAGCTTCATCCAAGAGTGCTCCACCTAGATCCACCCAAAGGCCCCATCCCTTGGGGAATCGAAGGAGGAGAACTCGATCTTCATCATCAGTAATCAAGCGCTTCATCTCCTCTCCATTCATTTGGAGAACCTCCGATCTAGTATTTCTTGCAAATATCTAGATCCTCGTTTTTGTTTATATTGATAAACCTTGTTCTTGTGGCAGCTTGTTGTCATCTCGGGAGCCCCCAATTCGGTTGTGGGTGTGTGCCCCGATAGTGTTGTAAAAGGCACCGGTTCCCGCCTCGAAGGGATCCAATAGTGGAGAAGGTGGATCAGGCCTCTCGTGGCGAGATCCATCGGAGAATAGGGTGAGGCCTATTGTGGCGTGGTGGTCTTAGACCGCCCACCCCTCCAACGCAGATGTACTTCCCTTAACAAGGAAGGAACTGCGGTAAAACAAATCCCTGTGTCTCCGCGTGCTCCACTACGGTTTCCTCGCTCCTTTTTACGTGCTTAGTAGTTAGGGTTACATATAGGGAAATTCTCGTAGTTGCATATCTATAGAATTTACTTTGTGTCAAGCCTAAAATTGAAAAAGTATTAAAAATTGGTTAGCACCTATTCACCCCCCCTCTAGGTGCCCATACGATCCATTTCAATTGGTATCAGAGCCTCGGCTCTTATTTCGGGCTTAACCGCCTAAGAGAAGTATGGGTTCCAAGGGAGATGGGAGTGATGCTCCGGAGGTAGTCACCATGAACGATCTCAAGACGTTGGAAACAACCTTGGTGAGTTCAATGGAGGCTAAGATGGAAGAGATGCGTCAATTGATAATGCGTCTCTCCACATCCGCAACATCACCTCCATCTAACTCTGAGGATACCACTCCGCAATCCAAGGCAACGGGTAAAACTGTTTCCAAAGATAACGAAGTGGTAGGTGATGATACTAGCAAGAACTCCTCCTCGAAAAAGGATAGCGTTAAGGATGGATACAATGAGGTTTCTCATGTGTATTCCCCTGATCCGCCTATTCCTCACCCACATATACATAATAGGGGTGATCCACCCAAACTTTCAGCATCTACTTTCTCTCAATGGCAATTTTTGATGAAATCTCATGTGTGCAGTTCCTCCATAGAGTTGTGGAAGATCATCGAAAATGGTCTTCATGTTGGAAATCCTAACAATCTCACAAGAAGAGAAGTGGTCGATAGCCAACTCAATGCTACAACTCTACACATGATACAGCTTGGTGTGGGTGAAAAAGACATGCCACACATTCAGCATCTTAGCACAGCTAAAGAAGCTTGGGATGCTCTCACTGAGCTCTTCATCGGAAATGAAAGTATAAGAAGGAATAGATATGATGCTTTGAGAAATGAAGCGGAAGGATTTTATATGCTGGATGGTGAAGACCACGAGGACATGTATAGGAGGCTCAAGGCAATAGCCACAACCTTCAGAAACCACGGTGCAGCTCATGTTGATGATGCTTGGATCAAGCGCAAGTATGTCAGTGCTCTTATGCCATTTGAGCCCACAGATTTGAAAAGTCTCCAAGGTAGGCACAACTATCACCTCATGTCATCCAATGAGGTAATGCAAGAAATGGCCGCCTTAAAAGTGGCTGCCAAGAATACCGAAGATGCTCGTGCTCGAGATATGGGGATGCAAAAGGGGGTCAACATGGCTTTGAAGACTAGTGTGATTGATCATGATGAATATGCGGTTGAAGGTCTGGACTGTCCCGAAGATATAAAAAGGATCCACAGACAATACTTGGCTCTTTATGCAAGAAAATTTTGGAAAGATCCAGCCAAGGCTAAATCTGAACTAGATCGCAAGAGTGGAGCCTATGGAAGAAAAGAAAATGGTCCCAAGCTGAGAACATGCTTTAATTGTGGTGACCGGTTGCACTTCATAGCTCAGTGTCCATATCAAAGTAGAGAGGATAATGGAGGAAGACTCATTTTCAAGGACAAATCAAAAGCTCCACGTAAGAAACAGTTTTTAAAGAAGAATGCTCCTTTCAAGAAGCAACCAAAGATTGTTCTAGTGGCTCAAGAAGAATATTCATCGGGGAGTGAAGATGAGGACGAGGACGATAGCTCTCAAGAGGTGGCTGCTATAGCCACCACATCTACATCAACATCTCTCTTCGACTCTCCAAACGAAAACATCATCAACAAGAATGCTACTTGCCTCATGGCAAGAAGCTCCGAGGTAACTTCTTCTAACTCTTGTTTTCCCAAGACTATGATAGACATGGATGATCCTGCTAGTCTTAAGGTTAAAGAAGAGATTATTGCTTTGGATTATTTCTATACTAACCTGCAAGGTGAGCACAAAGTTCGTTTTGAGGCTCTGATGGATCAGCTGGCCCAAAACGAAGCACTCCTCGAAGAAAAGGGCAGAATTGAAAGGGAGGATGCAATGGAAATTGCATCCCTAAAAAATGCTCTTGAAGGAGAAGAAGATGCTCGGGTCTCTCTTGAAGAGAGGCTTGAGTCTATGGAAGAGTCAGATGAAGAAATTGTGACTAAACTTGTTAAGGAACGTGACAATGCTGTCACCAAGGCAAAGAAGTTAAAGAAGGAAAGGATTGACTTTGGGGCTGCTCATGATAGACTCTCCGAGGAATTGGAGAAACTTGACAATGCTCACAAGGCGTTGAAAAACGAGTTCTTTATTCTCAATGAGTCACATGATCAGCTCCAAAGTCGATTGGCCAAATATGATACTCCTAGCTCGTCCAACTCAACATATAGTAACAAGAAAAATGCTAGTGTGGAAAAAGGAGTGATCAAGGAGATCACTACAAAGGACAAAGGAGTGCTTGATGAAGTCCTTGGCAAGCAAAGGTCAAATCATGGTAAAGAGGGACTTGGGTATGTCACCAAGTCCAAGAAGAAGAAAACCAAGAAGAACAAGACCAAGAATGTGCAATTAAAGACAAGCACTGCTGAGAAGGTTGTCACAAAAGAGAAGACTAATAATATTGGTTTTGCAGGGTCTCACAATCCGAATTATGAACTCTTTTGTGATGACTATGGCGATGTTTATGCTTATTATGTTGGTCCTTTTGATGAATATATTGCTTGGTCTATTTGGGTCCCAAAGACCCTTACTAACATGAAAGGACCCATTGAAAAATGGGTACCTAAAACCAAGAAGTAATTTTCTTGTAGGGATATGCTTCCGGTGGGTCAAAATGGGTGCTGGATAGTGGCTGCACTAGTCATATGACCGGAATCAAGGAGATCATCACGGAGATGCGTCCAAATCTTGATAATATCACAGTCTCCTATGGTGATAAGTCTAAATCTCAGGTATTGGGTCTTGGCAAGGTTGTGGTTGCCCACGATATCTCTCTCGTGGACGTCATGCTTGTTGAGACCCTTGGCTACAATCTTCTTTCTATTCGTGCCCTTGGCAAGATGAGTTTTGCTGTTTTTATCGATGATGATTTGGTGGTACTCTTATGGAGCAAGTCTCTAAAGGTCGCTTTCGTTGGATACGTCGAAAATGACCTGTATGTGGTGGACTTCTCGGGGAAAACCACTTCGGGTCCGATGTGTCTATTCGTAAAGGCCGACGTGGGCTGGCTATGGCATCGCCGTTTAGCCCATGTCAACTTGAGAACTTTGCAAAGTCTCCAAAAGGGTGGCCACATACTTGGACTAAAAGACAATGTCTCTTTTGCCAAAGATCGTGTTTGCAGGGCTTGTGTTGAAGGAAAAATGCATGATTCTCCCCACAAGAGGAAGACTATTGTGTCATCAAAGAGGATCTTGGAATTAGTCCATGTGGATTTATTTGGTCCTCCTTCTCATGCAAGTCTTGGTGGGAAGAAATATTGCTTGGTCATCGTCGATGATTACTCAAGATATACATTGGTATATTTCTTCAAGATGAAAAGTGAGACTCAACAAACTTTCATCGACTTTGCCAATGAAGTTCAACGTCAACACAATGTTCCCATCTTGGAAATTAGAAGTGACAACGGCATAGAATTCAAGAACTACACTTTAAACGAGTTTCTTAGCGAAGAGGGGATTAGACACCAATATTCCGCTGCGTACACCCCTCAACAAAATGGTGTAGCCGAGAGGAAGAACCGGACTTTGATGGATATGGCAAGATATATGCTAGATGAATTTAAGTCTCCTCATAATTTTTGGGCTGAAGCCATATCCACTGCTTGTCACTCATCAAACCGGCTCTACCTTCGGAAGATCTTGGACAAGACCCCATATGAAATACTTACCGGCAACAAACCCAACATCTCATACTTCAGGGTATTCGGGTGTAAGTGCTTCTTTCTTATTAAAGGTGTCCGTTTGTCAAAATTTGAATCCAAGGCTTTAGAAGGTATTTTTGTTGGTTACGGTGCCGAATCCCACACTTATAGAGTCTACAACAAGCTCACTGGGATTGTTGTAGAATCTTGTAGTGTGGAGTTCGATGAAAATAACGGCTCCTTTGTAGGGCAAGTTGATGTTTGTAATGCAGATGTTGAAATACCCCAAGATGCCATAAGAAGAATGGGCGTGGGATCCCTTGTGGTGGATCGGGAAGGACAATGCTCCACACATGTGGAGCCCTCATCTACACAATATCAACAAGCTCCTACTGTTGGAGACAATCCTGCACCAACACCTCAATCTGCTGAAGACCATTTGTCCACTGGACAAGCTGGTAGTCCCAGGCCGGACTATCCGCCCACTCCAAGGGGCGGACAATCCGCCCCTGGCACTCCAACTCGTTCCAGGGGATCCGAAGGAGAAATCAACATCTCTGAAGCTCCCAGGCCGGATTCTCCGGCCCCAGGGGCGGAGTATCCGGCCCTGGGTCTCCAACTCCAGTCAGGCTTTCTCAGGAAGATAGTTCTAGTACTTCACCTCCTAGGCCGGATAGTCCGGCCCCTCCAAGGGGCGGATTATCCGGGCCTGAAGAAAATGTTCAGCAACAATCTTCTAGCAGTAACGGTGACCAAGATCAAGGGCAGGGCTGTAATCAAGACAAGGATACAACTATTGAATCCACTCCTCCTCGTAACAATAAGGACATTGAGGCTCGTCGCAAGGCTCGTGCTGATCGGAACCTTGAACTAAGAGGTCACACCCTTGACAAGGTTGTTGGTGATCTACGACGAAGGGTATCCACCAGAAGAGAGCTTGCAAGCTTCTGTGATCATCAAGCTCACATTTCCATGGTTGAACCGAAGAAGGTTTTTGATGCTCTTGAAGACCCCGATTGGGTTGTTGCAATGCATGAAGAATTAAACAACTTCGAACGCAACAAAGTTTGGAAGCTCGTAGAAAAGCCAAAGGATTGCCGCAATGTTATCGGCACCAAGTGGATCTTCAAGAACAAACAGGATGAAAATGGCATTGTTGTGAGGAATAAAGCACGACTCGTGGCTCAAGGATTCTCTCAAGTAGAAGGAATTGATTTTGGCGAGACCTACGCTCCTGTGGCTCGCCTTGAGTCCATCTGTATCCTTCTTGCATATGCAGCCCATCATAATTTTAAATTACAACAAATGGATGTTAAGAGCGCTTTCCTTAATGGTCCTCTACATGAGTTAGTATACGTCAAGCAGCCCCCGGGGTTTGAGGACCCCAAATTTCCGAACCATGTCTACAAACTCGATAAGGCGCTCTATGGCCTTAAACAAGCCCCACGTGCGTGGTATGAGCACCTTAAAGAGCTTTTGCTAGACCGTGGATTCGAAGTTGGGCAAATCGATCCCACTCTTTTTACTGAGAAGGTTAATGGGGAGATTTTTGTATGCGAACTTTATGTAGATGACATTATCTTTGGCTCTACTAACCAAGCGTTTAACGATGAATTTTCAAAGCTTATGACTGACAGGTTTGAGATGTCCATGATGGGTGAGCTCAGGTTCTTTCTTGGATTTGAGATCAAACAACTTAGAGAGGGAACCTTTATTAATCAAGCAAAGTACATCCAAGACATGCTCAAAAGGTTCAAGATGACGGATCTCAATGGCGTTGCTACCCCTATGCAAACAAAGTGTCATCTTGAGCTCAATCCCAAGGGTAAAGACGTGGATCAGAAGGTATACCAATCCATGATCGGCTCTCTCCTTTACCTTTGCGCATCTAGGCCCGATATCGTGTTAAGTGTAGGAGTGTGTGCAAGGTACCAAGCCACTCCTAAAGAAAGCCACTTAGTGGCAGTCAAGCGAATCTTCCGATATTTGGTTCATTCCCCAAATTTTGGGTTATGGTATCCCAAGGGTTCAAGTTTCTCTCTATGTGGTTACACTGATTCAGACTGGGCTGGTGACAAAGATGATAGGAAATCAACCTCTGGTGCATGCCAATTCTTGGGCAGGTCTCTAGTGTGTTGGTCATCAAAGAAACAGAATTGTATTTCACTTTCAACCGCCGAAGCTGAATATGTTGCTGCTGCAAGTGCTTGTACTCAATTGTTATGGATGAGGCAAACTTTAAAGGAATATGGTGTCAATTGTGACAAAGTGCCTCTTTTATGCGACAATGAAAGTGCTATCAAAATTGCTTACAATCCCGTGCAGCATACAAGAACAAAACATATAGAGATTCACAACCACTTTATTCGGGATCATGTTGCTCGTGGAGATATTGCTCTATCCTTTTTGAGCACGAAGAACCAACTTGCTGATATTTTCACGAAGCCCCTTGATGAAGCAAGATTTTTTTATTTGAGGAATGAGCTAAATATCATAGATTCAAGGAGCTTGGCTTGACTACCCTTGCACACTCACTTACGCTTATTCATGTATTTGGTTTAGATGCGGGCATAGACATAGGGGGGTGTGGTCCTAATTGATTGGGCCAACCCTCCCCCCATAATGCCGAAAGCAAGTAAAATCATTTCCCTTAATATCATTTTGTGATATGTGGGTCATCGATGAGCATTGGTTTTGAACTCAAGATACATCTTCGCGGTGTCATGCCATGCGCTCCAACATGGTGGCTTCGGCCACCGCCCTCTTCCTCGAGAAGAGTTGGTTTTTCATGGGTCTCATTGGATTTTCTTGCATATCTTTTGTTCTTATGGAAAACACACTCCAATTTGGCTTTTGATTGATTTGATTCTTGCAAATTTGGGTGTGTAGTACCATCTCAGTTTGATGCTCTCTACCCAAGCCTTTCTCTCCCTTCTTGAACCATCTATTCTTTCACACAAGTCCTCTAAAACACCATCGAGAGGTTTGCTAGGTTGCTCTGGCCTGATTCTGCACTGTACAGAATTTTTGGGGGGCGGATTATCCGCCTTAAGTGGGGGGCGGATTATCCGCCCCAGGCGAAATCTTTCCTTATAGGATGGGTCGGGGAGGGCAGGCTCAAACAGAGCAGCCAGTCCTCCCCCAACCCTACCTCTATCCCCCAGCCGTCGCCGGAGCATCCGCCTCTCCCGGAGTCGATTCGACCACTGGATTCTCCGGGCTCTGCCCGGATCTTCTTCACCTTGCCTCCGGGTATCTTCTCCTCCGCGATTTTCCTCCAATGAGTGAGGGTAACTCCCTCATCTCTCTCCTTTTGTATGGGATGTCTTTTATTTGGTGGAAATCTCGTTGTAGAAGGTTCTTGGTGTTGTTCCTTACATGCTAGAATCAGTAGAATTGCAACCCTAGTACCCGATCTGTTTTGCCATGGCAGATCTGAGCCAATCTAGAAATTTTCTGCGGGGGGCGGATTATCCGCCCGGCCAGAGCCGGATAATCTGGCCTGGAGAGCAAATTTCTTTTCTGTTTTGGTTCTGCTTCTGCCAATGCACTTCCTTGGTTGTGGGGTTGCACTGCTACTCTTTCTTCATGTTGTTTTCTCCTGGACTTGTGTGTATACTTATCTCCATGCTATCCCTCTAATGCTATTCACAGGTGGTTCCAAGCCGACCAAGACCTTCGTCGGTCGTCCCCGTTATCTCAAGCCCACCGCAGACGGAAAATTCATTGACGAGACCGAGGTCAGCAGAGCATCCAGAGAGGCTGAACGGATGGCAGAGGCAAGTAAGAAAACTAAGAGGTCCACATCTCGCAAGGGCAAACAGTCTCGGCCCAATTACAAGGCTATGGACAGTCTTCAGTATGCCACTATTCGTCAGACTGATTATTATGATGAGGCTGACAGCGATGGTCCCCCCGAGGACGAAATGTTTTTTAATGCTCACTTTTGGTCTATTCATGATGATGTCTATGCTACTCTCAAGATTCGCCCCATGCGTCCCATCAATTTGACTGAGGCTCAATCCAAGACAAGGCTCATTGAGGCACTCGATGTGACCAACAAGATGGGGCTGCACCACCTCATGACCATTCAATGCAATTATGACTCTTACGTAGTGCGCGCTTTTTCTCCACCCTTGTGATCTGCGGTGATGAGCGCCGCACTATGAAGTGGATGACCGGGACTACAATGCTTCAGTCAGACTTTTGTACATTTGGGCAGGTTCTTGGGTATGCTTTCCATGGTCGTGACACTCCTGCTGGTCACCGCATCATTACTCCCTTGAAGCCATCCAAGGACACTGCACTTGCTCCTTGCCTTTCCTCTGATGGATTCGCTGGTACTTTTGCTGGTCTCTCTCCCCTGTATGCAGCCCTTGTTGGCATTTTTAGGGACTGCATCGCTCCTAGTGGTGGCAACAATGACAGGATCCGTGGTCACCTGGTTCCTCTCCTTGCGTTTGCTCACGAGTGTGCCACCAACACTGGATCAGCCACAGGTTACAAACTGGATGTCATGGACTATATTTTTCATGAGATGACGGATTCTATAATCAACAGGCTCTCTATTCCTTATGCTCCATTCATAATGATGCTCGTCAAGAATTTGTTGCCCCATGAGGATTTTGGCACTGCTCTGGATGGTGTTCATAAGCCAAAGAAAATCTACAACAAGGCTCAGAAGACTCATCACCCTTCCGCTGCCCCGGAGACCTTCATGCGTGATGCTCGGGCTAGTGGCCGTCATTCCACGGTGTCCCCAATGGCACGTGAGGTCAAGCAGCTTAATTGGTTCCAGCGGAACATTCTTTGCATGGGTATTGACATTCACAAGGGCCAATATGAGGCGTACCGCAGGGATCATGAGAGGGATCACACGCAGCAGCTTATCCTCCACCATGTCTTAGGTGCCACTGGCAATCCACCTCCTCCCACTGCTCCGGATCCGTATGCTCAGTGGAACACCTCAGGGATCAACTATGGCGAGCTCGAGAGTTGTCTCTTTCCTCCTCCACCGCGGGCACCCACTCCTCCAGCTGATGACGATGATGATGAGTATGATGAAGAGGAAGGGGACGGGAATGACTACAACGAGGATGAGGCGGAGTGATCTCCAGGGGCGTTAGCATCGCTCTTCTTCCTTTTTGGCGTTTCGATTCCAAAGGGGGAGAAGTAGTTCTATTAGGTCTCGTGGATTTGCAAGGGTCGGGCACAAGCTCTTCGATTTTAGTTGTTTTTATTTTTTATTTGCTTGCTTGTGCCTTTTCTAGCGTAAACTTTTTTGCTATTTGTGGTTGTTTGTGTAAGACTATGTCGTACTCCACAGTTTGGTACTATGTTTGGTATTCATGGATTTCTGGATTTATCTATCATGGACCCCATGGAATTCTGGAATTATGGAGCATATTTGATGGCATATGGATTCATGGGATTATCTATGTATGCCTTGGCTATATATTCCGGTGGTATGACATTTTTTCCCAAACCTTAAAGTAGTGTTCTACCTAGTGTGTGTATTTGTATTCAAATGCAAATCTTAAATATGCACACATCTAGGGGGAGCGTCTTTCATTATTTAAGGTGGCATTTGTCGGTTTTATTGCAAATCCTAGTATTGTCATCTAACACCAAAAAGGGGGAGATTGAAAGAACATTTCTTAATCCCTAGTGTTTTGTGTGTTAGATAGCAATACCAAGGATCATTTAATGTGTGTTGAAGTGTTGCAGCTCTATTTGAGAATAAAGGGAAAAGGACTCTGCCTATGGGGGCGGATAATCCGGCCCCACCAGGGGCGGATAATCCGCCCCTCCCTTTTCCCAAGCAGGCGCAAGCCCCAGAAGGGGGGCGGAATTTTGGTTGGATTTTCCGGCCCCGACGGATAATCCGCCCCTCAGGGGGGGCGGATAATCCGCCCCTCCTTCTCATTGCCAAGGCGCAAGCCCTAGAGAGGGGGCGGAGTTTCCCCCGGAGAATCCGCCCTTGGGGCGGAGTTTTCCCAGGGGTCGGATAATCCGCCCCAAGTGGGGGGCAGATAATCCGCCCCCAAAGTTGTGCAACGTCCAGATCTGGGGAGGGGGTATTTAAGCCAGCCATCCCCCTCCTTCCAGAACGCTTGATTCATCTCGAAAAAGAACAGATCAGATCTGAAAGCTTCATCCAAGAGTGCTCCACCTAGATCCACCCAAAGGCCCCATCCCTTGGGGAATTGAAGGAGGAGAAATCGATCTTCATCATCAGCAATCAAGCGCTTCATCTCCACTCCATTCATTTGGAGAACCTCCGAGCTAGTATTTCTTGCAAATATCTAGATCCTCGTTTTTGTTTATATTGATCAACCTTGTTCTTGTGGCAACTTGTCATCTCGAGAGCCCCCAATTCGGTTGTGGGTGTGTGCCCTGATAGTGTTGTAAAAGGCACCGGTTCCCGCCTCGAAGGGATCCAATAGTGGAGAAGGTGGATCAGGCCTCTCGTGGCGAGATCCATCGGAGAATAGGGTGAGGCCTATTGTGGCGTGGTGGCCTTAGAACCGCCCACCCCTCCAACGCAGATGTACTTCCCTTAACAAGGAAGGAACTATGGTAAAAAAAATCCCTGTGTCTCCGCGTGCTCCACTACGGTTTCCTCGCTCCTCTTTACGTGCTTAGTAGTTAGGGTTACATATAGGGAAATTCTCGTAGTTGCATATCTAGAGAATTTACTTTGTGTCAAGCCTAAAATTGAAAAAGTATTAAAAATTGGTTAGCACCTATTCACCCCCCCCCCCCTCTAGGTGCCCATACGATCCATTTCAGTAAGGCTTGCTAAAGTAGAGTGTCTTGCAAGTTTTAGCTTGCATTAGTATAGTATCAGGTTGCCTTGTGTAGAGCAGTGGTTGAAGTTCTCCTTGGCTTCTTCTTCGTAGTATCGTCATTCCTCCTCGTATCCTTGGTCGGTACTAGCGTCTATGAATAAATACGAGGTACACAATCACCAAACAATACTTAACTACTTGCAATCATCACACACAAGGGTCCTATAGATGATCTAACATCATATCTAACATTACAAGTTTAATGCTTGATTTAATTCCTTTTATTATTGGAAAAGTAATTTCTACTCATTGAAAAACTACTTAAGATTTAATATTCTCAAACCAAACATGGGATCATGTTGACACATGTCATCACCACATATTGTATTCCAAGGGAATGTGATTTAAAGTGGTGTCACAATTTAATAAGGTTTTACCCTTTTATTTTAATTAATTAATGTGGCTAGAAATGCTTATGTAGCATTCTTTTATTACTTGAACATTATTTCTGCAAGTAAACCTATATATTTTTCTATATTCTGAAAGGTATGGTTAAATGTGATTTTTGAGAGTTGGAATCAACTCAAAAGCTATTATGGTTTGAATTTGAAAAATGTTTGAATTCAGAAAAGCTTCTGCCTTGTTATTTTTACCATGGGTGATCTATAGATCCAAATGACTTGAATCCAACGGGTTTGGATTCAGCATTCACAGTCCTTTCCAACAAAATTGGTTTCATTCAATTTGGTGCACTGAATCGATCTGGGTGGATTTTTGAAGTTGGGTACAGTAGTGTGTTTGAATTGAAATAGAAAAAGTTTAATTTGAAACACTGGGCTGCGCGGGAAAAGTTAACGGGCCGACATGCTAAGCGCAGTGCTCCCGCGGGCTGCTTAAGTGGGTGTCCCCACTCGTCAGTGACACGGGGCTGGGCGAAGCGGTATGGGGCAACGTGGATTGTTCGATCTAGTTCTAATCCAACGGCTGGGAGTCATCGTCGATGCGAGACAACGCCGGCGAGAACGAAACCTAGCGCGGCCAGTGAGGGTTGTTGGGGGATCACCGGGGTACTGGCGAGGGTCGGCGAGGAGGGCGAACGACGAAGTCGATGACGGCGAATCTCCTGGTACCGGTGGCTTCTCCTGGGGCGGCTCCAATCGCTGGCTCCCTTCTTCTCCAGAGGCGGCGGGCTCCGGTGAAATTCCGGCGGGGTGGTGCTCACCTTGCTCTGAGAACGGTGTGGCACGATCAGTGAGGAGAGGGGAGTGAGATGGTGTGAAGAAATCGTGCGTGTGTGGCCTCTATTTATAGTCGAGCGAGGGGACCGTCGGGGTGCACGGTGAGGTTACAGGCGGCTAATGGCATGGGCAAGGGTAGGGGACGGTGCGGTGTCTCCTGGCGATGCTCAACGACATGGTCTCGAGGCATGGGGTGGTGGGGTTTGGTCTGGAACAGGCGGTGCTCTACGCGGCAGAGGCGGCGTCTTCGACGGCGGGCGGTGGCTGTGCTGCACGGGGTGGCAAACGGGGATGTCTGGTGGTCTCCTGGGTTGATGGTGATCGTGTGTGCACGCGGTGAGGGCGGCGCGCGGTCTGTGGGCGCTGGTCGATGGTCGTACTCTGGCGCATGCTCGGCATGGTCTTTGGCGGTCTGGGCGCGGCTTGTGCGCGTGGTCCAGGGCTTGGCAACGCCCACGGCTGGGACAGGGAGTGGCGGTGTACGGTGGGCTGCCGCCCAGACAAGGTTGGCCCGGCTAGTTCTTCCTCTAGCTTGCTTTCCACAATGGGGTGACAAGGGGGTGCTCGGCTGTTCACCATTGATGGCAATGGCAAGCTCACAGGGGCGCTAGTCCTTAGTTAAACTTCCTAGATGGTCTACTGAGCTGGGTGTGAGCTAACTAGGGAACAAGTTAGGCCAATTTTACTGCACACTATAGTGTTTGATGTTTGTTTGATTTGTGTCTGCAACCTGTTTGATGAAATGGCCGCATGAACTCAAGTTTTGAATTTTGAAAAGATTTTTGGTGGGTTTGCTAGATTGGTGCTGGTGAATCTGCAGATGGTGGGGTTTTGCAAGTTGAGCTTGTTTGAGTGGTTTTTGAATAAGTGGGATCTTCCCATATGATAAAGATTCAATTTTGAATTGTCATTTAAACTATGCATTTGAAAGTTTCTGGATGATCACAAAGTGGGCCTTGATACCTTGTTATGAGTACATTCAAGGGGTGCAAAGATCCGTAAAAGTTTCATTAGGTTCTGAAAGTTTGAGACAGCCAAAGTAGGCATGAGAGTTAAATTGGTCAAAGTGACCATTCATTTAATATGTGTTTTGATTTACTTGTCTTTAGGAAAAGTGTGGGAAATGTTTTAGATGATGTTTATTTCACCTAAGAAACATTTTACAAGCAATGAAACAAACAAACAAAGTGGTTCAAAAGAATTTCAAAATCAATGCATACACATATGCATGCATTCCTAATTTTAATTACAAAAGTTTTTTGTTAACCCTAATTTTGATGATTAGAATTTGATGATCCAAGCTTAGTATTTTTGGGATGTTACAATTATCTATCAAGAAAAGGAAAATCTAATCTAAATCTTGATCTTCAAGTCTGGTACCTGCAAAACAAACACAAAAAAAAGTTAAAGTTAAAAATGTTTTACTCTCAGAATTGACAGTGAAGTGCACTGTTCAAAGTTCATCATTGAGTAATCATTTAAGGGGAAGTTTCACCAATATGATAGAATATATCTTTCATAAATTAAGCCAGAAGTCAAATAACTCCAAACAGCAAGGAGGGGCAAATTTCACCAAGACAAGTAAATGTAACCAGATAGAAGTAATTTCATATCCAGAGCATATCCACAAGGTGTGCAGCAGGCACACAGGGAGCACACACACCAAACTGCATGGTGTGTGCTGTCAGCATAGCAGCAACAACCACACACACACACAAAACTATCAGCACAGCCGTGGGAAGCCACCCCACACCATTTCTCTATTCTTACACACCAAGAACACACTCATCTTATCAAAGCCAAACCAGATCACACCAACCAAAACCTTGATCATCTCACCAAGATGGTGACATAAGGAGGGGGTAGATCAGGTGGAGAGCAAGGACAAGATCAAGCCACCAGGACCAGGAGGTGGAGAGCTAGATAAAGGACAAGTCCAGGAGCTGGAAGTATCAAGAAAAGCACCAGATCAAGCTAGCCACAAGATCAACAACTTGCAACAACAACACCCAAGTGTGGTGAGCATCATAAAGCATCCACATATTCTATTCATCATCTTCAAACAAAAAAGCATGTGTTGTTTTACAAATGAAACCTCGCAGTGATCACCCAAGTGGGGTGAAACTATCATAGAGGAGATTTGAAATATAAGGCTAGTAGTAAACTCTACCAAACCCACCAGGATCTCAGACCAGCATCATAGATCCTGTTGATCATCAACAACTTATATATATTCCAAAATGTTCCCATATAGCTTATGAAATTTGGGTACATCTCCTAATGGAGTAGCACCACAGATTTCATAAAACTATATGCACCAACATTAAGCTATAAGCAAACAAATCATTTTAGCTAACCAGGATCCAAGATCCAATGAACAACCTTGATACTTAAGCATATCTATAAGGAACGGTAGGATAGGAATTTAATTCCTAAGCCTCAGACCAGCATCATAGGCATTGGTCTTTTAAAGAAGGAAGCTTACAATTTATTTCAACAGACATCCAATCTTAAGCACTGCTAAGTAAAAGCCTAGCTGTAGAATCACTACTTGTGTGTCATCCTAGGATGGTGTCATAAGAACCAATTCTAAAACAAGCCAACAATCATTGAGCTTTCATAAATAAACCAATAAATTAATAACCATCATATTCCTGGAAGGAATAATCATGAATCAGGATCAGGTTTACATGTGTGCAAAGTGTTACTGTAAGGAACTAAGTAACTTCCATCTGCACATCTCCACTGACAGTGCTACTACCAGTACTGGAGTACTAACAATAGAAAAGCTCACTAAGCCTCAACTTAACTAACCAGGTTTCACAGTTAAATCATCATATTAACCAAGATTTGCCACCATTTATAGGCAACACTACTAAATCACCAGCATCAGATCAATAATATCATCAGGTAATCAAATCATGACAGAATGCACTGAAGTGTAGTGAGCACAATCTTCACTAGTCACTACTACCAAATCAAACCATCATCTTACAAGCACAAACAGGGATAAATCCTAGAACCAGGAAAGAACCCTAGAACAAATATGAACCCTAATGAGGAATGGCCACTCGTTACACACATATGAACTCGGAGGAAGTAGAGGTAAGGGGAAAATCCAACGATCAACTTACCTATGGTCCTCGCTGAAGAATAGAAGAGGAAGCAGAGAAGGACGACGAACACGGCAGCATGGGGAGCACCCCAAGGGGGCGTTGCGACCCACACAACGCCACAGCGGCGACCATAGCTGTCAACACCCAGATTTTTCAATCCTAGATGCCTGTTATGCCATACATCGCAATCCCGGGATTACCATTTTTGCAAGACATAACAGAATTGGATACCATAGTACATCATCCATTACAAACGATACATAAGTTCTTACACAAATAGGGATCTCATGATCCAGTCCTTAATACAACATCAAGCAGCGGAATACGTAATAATAACGGTAGCGTAGGCGAAGCTCCATATTCGGGGTCACAGGCAATGCTGACGATGGGACATGATCCGAGTTGTCATAACCTTCCTGGGGTCCATCTTCTAGGTACTCCACTTCATAGTCTGGCCATGGGAATAGCCAGGGACAAAGCCATGAGTACTCTTTAAGTACTCGCAAACTAATACTAACAGGTAAAGGGGGTTTTTGGATAATAGGACACTAGGCTCTAGGGTTGTTTTGTAAAAGCCAGATTTATCTCTACTAGGTTCCAAAGCTAGCCACAATTTTATATTTCCTAAGTGGGAACTTGTATTTCATATCACAACTCTGTTGTGGTCAAGTCAAAGTCTTAATTCATTTCACAGGTCATTTTGAAAAGTCTGACGGGGGAACAGTATGGACACTCCAACTGTCCATAACCGTGGACGCGGCTATTCGAATAGTTTGACACTCTGCAGAGATTGTACACTTTCACCACAACATTCGATCCATCCGTCAGGAACAAATCTTGAATTCACCATACTCAGTATGCGGATAATTAATCCTAACCTTTCAATTACACGCCCTAGTATAAGCACCTCTCCTGTGAGTTTGGCCTCCCAACCATGACCAACTGTCATCTTGGGTACTGCACAGGTGAACAATCTTCACAAGGTAGCCTCAGCTCAGACCTTGGCCTTGAGGGAACTAATACTAAGGAATATAAGTTTCCAGTCAAGCCCTACCCAATATTCGGGTATTGTGGTTGTACGATAAAATTGGAATGGTATCGCATCCAGAAAACCATCAGTTTTATAAAGGGCTAAGGCTCATGCCTCAACATTTTTATCACCAAAATCCTCAAGTGTTTGGAAACACATGTCCAAAAAATTTCAATAGAATGATCCATCATTCCATGGTTTTCATAACCATTTTTCCACCAAGTATTCCCATCTAAAAGTTGATCAAGTTTTATGCTTAGCACTAGCATCTACAGGTGGGGGTAGTACTAATGAGGGGTGGTAACTAGTGGAGTTTCAACTAAGTACAACCTTATGTCTCAGGCTGATGTCATGGTTTCTAACTTAGGCCAAATTTTATGCTCTTTATGCAACCTTCAGTAACTTTCCAATATCTACCAGTCCCTTAAGTAAACTCTAAGTAAGCTTTGATAAAGAAATAAAGTAAGAAGCTTGAACATAAAACTAGGATTGGTTTATCAAGTGGGTATGATCACATATGCTTAAGGCATATAGTAGTCATAGAACAAGTATGGGTTTGTTGCATCAGTAGGGTATCTTGAAAGGGTTAGCTTGCATAGTTCAACTTGATTAGTAAGGCTTGCATAGGTATATTATCAACTTGCATTGATATCTGTATAAGCTTGCCTTGTGTAGAGCAATGGTTGAAGTTCTCCTCGGCTTCTTAGTCGTAGTATCCTCCTTCCTCCTCGTATCCTTGGTCGGTACTAGCGTCTATGAATAAATACGAGGTACACAATCACCAAACAATACTTAACTACTTGCAATCATCACATACAAGGGTCCTATGGATGATCTAGCATCATCCCTAACCATACAAGGTTAAGGCTTGATTTAATTCCTTTTATTTTTAGAAAAGTAATTTCTAATCATTGAAAAACTACTTAAGATTTAATATTATCCAAACCAAACATGGGATCATGTTGACACATGTCATCACCACATATTGTAGTCCATGGTAATGTGATTTAAAGTAGTATCACAATTTAATAAGGATTTTCCCTTTTATTTTAATTAATTAAAGTGGCTAGAAATGCTTATGTAGCATTCTTTTATTACTTGAACATTATTTCTGCAAGTAAACCTATATACTTGAACATTCTGAAAGGTATGGTTAAATGTGATTTTTGAGAGTTGGAATCAACTCAAAAGCTACTATGGTTTTAATTTGAAAAATGTTTGAATGCAGAAAAGCTTCTGCATTGTTATTTTTACCATGGGTGATCCATCGATCGAAATGACTTGAATCCAACGGTTTTGGATTTAGCATTCACAGACCTTTCCAACAAAATTAGTTTCATTCAATTTGGTGCACTGAATCGATCTGGGTTGATTTTTGAAGTTGGGTACAGAAGTGTGTTTTAATTGAAATAGAAAAAGGTTTAATTTGAATAACTGGGCTGCGCGGGAAAAGTTACTGAGCCGGCCTGCTAAGCGATGCTCCTGGCTGCTTAAGTGGGTGTCCCCACCGTCGGTGACACGGGCTGTGCGGAAGCGGTATGGGCGGCGTGGATCTAGTTCTAATCTAACGGCTGGGAGTCATCGTCGACGCGAGACAATGCCGGCGAGAACGAAACCTAGCGCGGCCAGTGAGGGTCGCTGGGGGCTCACTGGGGTACTGGAGAGGGTCGGCGAGGCGGGCGAACGATGAAGTCGACGACGGCGAATCTCCTGGTACCGGTGGCTTCTCCTGGGGCGGCTCCAATCGCTGGCTCCCTTCTTCTCCAGAGGCGGCGGGCTCCGGTGAAATTCCGGCGGGGTTGTGCTCGCCTTGCTCTGAGATCGGTGTGGCACGATCAGTGAGGAGAGGGGAGTGAGATGGTGTGAAGAAATCGTGCGGGGGTGGCCTCTATTTATAGTAGAGCGAGGGGACCGTCGGGGCACACGGTGAGCTCGTCGGGGGCGATGTTACATGCGGCTAATGGCATGGGCAAGGGTAGGGGACGGTGCGGTGTCTCCTGGCGATGCTCAACGACATGGTTTCGAGGCATGGGGCGGTGTGGTTTGGTCTGGAACGAGCGGTGCTCTGCGCGGCAGAGGCGGCGTCTTTGACGGCGGGCGGTGGCTATGCGGCACGGGGTGGAAAACGGGGATGTCTGACGGTCTCCTGGGTTGATGGCGATCGTGTGTGCACGCGGTGAGGGCGGCGCGCGGTCTATGGGCGCTGGTCGAGGGTGGTGCTCTGGCGCATGCTCGGCATGGTCTCTGGCGGTCTGGGCGTGGCTTGCGCGCGTGGTCCAGGGCTTGGCAACGCTCGCGGCTGGGACATGTAGTGGCGGTGGACGGTGGGCTGCCTCCCAGACAAGGTTGGCACGGCTAGTTCTTCCTCTAGCCTGCTTTCCACAATGGGATGACAAGGGGGTACTTGGTTGTTCACCATTGATGGAAATGGCAAGCTCACAGGGGTGCTAGTCCTTAGTTAAACTTCCTAGATGCTCTACTGAGCTGTGTGTGAGCTAACTAGGGAACAAGTTAGGCCAATTTTACTGCACACTATAGTGTTTGATGTTTGTTTGATTTGTGTCTGCAACCTGTTTGATGAAATGGCCGCATGAACTCAAGTTTTGAATTTTGAAAATATTTTTGGTGGGTTTGCTAGATTGGTGCTGGTGAGTCTTCAGATGCTTGGGTTTTGAAAGTTGAGCTTGTTTGAGTGGTTTTTGAAAAAGTGGGATCTTCCCATATGATAAAGATTCAATTTTGAATTGTCATTTAAACTATGCATTTGAAAGTTTCTGTATGATCACAAAGTGGGCCTTGATACCTTGTTATGAGTACATTCACGGGGTGCAAAGATCCAGAAAAGTTTCTATTAGGTTCTGAAAGTTTGAAACAGCCAAAGTAGGCATGATAGTTAAATTGGTCAAAGTGACCATTCATTTAATATATGTGTTTTGATTTACTTGTCTTTAGGAAAAGTGTGGGAAATGTTTTAGATGCATTTTACAAGCAATGAAACAAACAAACAAGGTGGGTTAAAAGAATTTCAAAATCCATGCATACACATATGCATGCATTCATGATTTCATTTAGAAAAGTTTTTGTTAACCCTAATTTTGATGATTAGAATTTGATGATCCAAGCTTAGTATTTTTGGGATGTTACAAACCTTCCCCCTTAAACAAAATCTCGTCCCGAGATTTGAAAAAGGATGAAAAGATTACCTAGGATTTGAAGAGATCGGGAAACTCCGTCCTGATGTGATCTTCGTGCTCCCAGGTAGCTTCCTCTTCTGTGTGGTTGCTCCACTGAATCTTGAGAAACTTGATGCTTCGGGTTCAGGTAGTTCGAAAAGCTTCTTCCAAAATGCGGATGGGTACTTCAGGATAGGTCAGGTCATCGTTGATCTCTATGGTCCGGTGATCGATATTCTTGAACACTTCGGTCTTCTCGGGGACTTCGAGACACTTGTAAATGTGAGATATGGAACACATTGTGCACAGCTGACATCTCTTTAGGTAGTTCCAATTGATACGATACTTCTCCTCGACGGTTCAGAATTTTGAAAGGTCCGATATATCTGGGGCTAACTTTCCTTTGAGTTGGAAACGCTGCATTCCCTTCAATGGCGACACTTGCAGATAAACAAAATCTCCTATATTGAAGGCGAGGTCTCGATGTCTCTTGTCGGCATAACTCTTCTGTCGGGATTGGGCGGTCTTGAGGTGCTCACGAATCTTGTGAACCTTCTCTTCTTCTTCTCGGAGGATGTCGGGTCCGAAAATCTGACTCTCTCCTACTTCCGACCAATTCAAAGGGGTACGCCACTTTCTTCCGTACATGAATTCAAATACTGGCTTGGTAACTATTGTTGTATGAAAATTCTGCAAACGGCAGACAGTCTTCCCACTTGGATCCATATTCTAGCACACATGCTCTAAGCATATCTTCGAGTATTTGATTTACTCGCTCTGTTTGTCCATCGGTCTGAGGGTGATACGCGGTACTGAAATCTAGGAGGGTTCCTAAAACTTCTTGGACTTTCTTCCAGAATCTCGAGGTAAACTGAGTTCCTTGATCCGATACTATGTTCTTGGGGACTCCGTGCAAACTGACGATTCTAGCGATGTACAACTCCGCTAGCTTCGAACTCTGATATGTGGTTTTGACGGGCAAGAAATGGGCGACTTTGGACAATCTGTCTACTATGACCCAGATAGATTCATTTCCCCTACTAGAAGAAGGTAGTCCAGTGATAAAGTCCATTCCTACAGAATCCCATTTCCATTCCGGAATTTGCAAAGGTTGCAACAATCCAGCGGGTCTTTGATGTCCTACCTTGACTCGCTGACATATATCACACTTGGCGATATAGCTTCCGATTTCTCTCTTCATATTATAACACAAAAATTGCTCTTTCAAATCTTGATACATCTTAGTTCCTCCGGGATGGATAGAATAAAGAGTATCATGAGCCTCCTTCAAGATAACTTCTTTCAACTCCGAATCTGCTGGTACACAAAGGCGTCCTTTGTACCACAGAACTCCTTCTTCCTCCTCGGTGAATACAGGTACTTTGCCTGTACCGATACGACGCTTGATTCCGTCGATACTGGCATTTCCCTTCTGTTCCTCTTTAATCTGACTGATCAAAGTGGGCTGAAGTTCTATGCTAGCCAAAAATCCTTAACTTACTAATTCCATTCGAAAATCTTCCATCTCCTTGTGCAAACTTGGTTGCTCCTTCAAAATCATGGAGTTCAAGCGGCACGGCAATCTGCTAAGGGCATTGGCTACCACGTTGTCTTTACCAGGGTGATAGTGAATGTCCAGATCGTAATCCTTGATTAGCTCAATCCATCTTCTCTACCTCATATTCAACTCCTTCTGAGTGAATATATACTTTAGGCTCTTGTGATCCGAATAAATCTCACAACGGTTTCCCATTAGGTAATGTCTCCATGTCTTTAGGGCTAGAAATACTGCTGCGAGTTCGAGGTCATGGATTGGGTAGTTTTGCTCATGTTGCTTCAATTGTCGAGATAGATAAGATATAACTTTGCCTTCTTGCATTAGCACACATCCGAGACCAATCTTGGATGCGTCACAATACATATCAAAGGTCTTCTTGATATCCGGCATGATCAAGATTGGGGCTGAAATCAACCTCCTCTTGAGTTCTTGAAAACTCGCTTCACATTTGTCGGTCCATTCAAACTTCTTGTCCTTCTTCAACAATTGGGTCATGGGTCTGGCGATACTCGAGAATCCTTCTACGAATTTGCGGTAATATCCCGCCAATCCGAGAAAAGCACAAACTTGGGTTTGACTGGTTGGGGCTTGCCAATCTTCTACATCTTTCACTCTGGCAGGGTCAACGGCAATTCCTCTGGCTGATACAATGTGACCGACGAATCCTACCTCCTGTAACCAGAATTCACATTTGCTAAACTTTGCATACAGTTGATGCTCTCTAAGGGTTCCAAGAATGGTCCTTAGGTGTAGCTCATGTTCTTCTTCTGATTTGGAATAAATCAGAATGTCATCGGTGAAAACAACGACAAACTTATCTAGGAAGTCCATAAAAATCTTATTCATGAGGTTCATGAAATAAGCGGGGGCATTGGTTAATCCAAAAGACATGACCGTATACTCATACAATCCATATCTGGTGGTAAAGGCAGTCTTTGGAATATCCTCTGCACGAATTTTGAGTTGATGGTAGCCAGTTCTAAGATCAATCTTAGAAAACACCTGGGCACCGGTCAACTGATCAAACAAATCTTCTATCTTGGGAAAGGGGTACTTGTTCTTGATGGTGACATCATTTAACTTCCGATAATCCGTACACAAACGGTTACCTCCATCTTTATTGTCCACAAATAAGACAGGTGATCTCCATGGTGACGCACTTGGTTGAATCAATCCAATTTCTAGCATGGAATCCGATTTCTTGATTCTTCTAGTTCTGACGGGTTCATACTATAGGGTCTCTGGGCTATAGGTCCTGTTCCGGGGATTAGTTCGATGATAAACTCGATATCCCGATCTGGGGGCATACCGGGCAAAACATCTGGAAATACATCGGGGTATTCACAGACTATCCGGACTTGGTCAATGGTAGGTTGGGCTAGACTCTTGTTACACTTGAATTGGCGAGGTAAGGTTTCAGATATATGCTTGACTGATATTCGGCAGATCTTGGTCATGGTGATGGCTTTCTTGGCACAGTCAATCAATCCCTTATGTTTGGACATCCAATCCATTCCTAGTACTACTTCCAAACCTTTAGTTCTGAGTACTATTAGATTAGCATAAAAATCTATGCCATGGATTCGGATAGGGACGGCTTTGCAAATTTGCCTAGCCTTGGTGGTTGATCCGGGAATTTGCACAATCATAACATGCTTCAGTTTGGTTGGTTGAATTTTACTAGTGCAGGAAAATTCTTCGGTGACAAATGAATGCGAGGCACCAGAGTCAAACAACACTCTTGCAAGTACTGAATTAACAGAAAACATACCCATCACGACGTCTGGCGCTTCCTGAGCTTCTTCAGCATGCATGATAAAAAGATGGCCATTGCGGTTGAGTGAATTCCCTGGGGCAAATATTCTCCCTGGCTGGACACGACGTTGCTGCTGAGCTGGGGCATTGGCATTAGGGGCTGTAGCATTCTTCTTGTTGGGGCACTCGTTGGAATAGTGGCCTTTATTTCCAAAGTCATAACAGGTCACTTGTGACTTGTCCTTGGCTGCGACAGGCACAACATTGCTTCCAGTCCTCGGGGCAGTGTTGGTGTTGGCGGTAGCATTGTTGGTGTTGAACTTGGGTGGGGCACGGGTGAAATTGCTAGAGTTTCCAGGGTTGTTGTGATTTCCTCCGGGTCTAGGGTGTCCACAGTTGGGGTAGGTCGGACGGTTCATCGGGGGTCTGTTGGTTCTTGGGGCAAATCCTGGAGATGGGTTGGGGCGATACTTTGGGGTCTGATGGGTTCCTGGTTGATGAATCATGCGACGGTTGCGGTTCTCATTGGCTTGGTTGATCTTTCCTTCCATATGGATAGCAGAGTCGACAAGGGCTTCAGTATCAGCAAAGGGGATATTGACTAACACCGTCTGCATCTCGTCATGCAGACCATTCAGGAATCTTTCTTTCTTCTTGGCTTCGGTGTCTATCTCGTCCGGGGCATACCTAGCTAATGACAAAAATTTGTCACGGTATTCCACTACAGTCATCCTTCCTTGCTTCAGCTCTTTGAACTCGTCTCTCATTCTCTTGATCAAACCTGGTGGCACATGGGTTCTACTAAACTTGACCTTAAATTCCTCCCAGGTCATCATCTGGCCTCCGTTCATTGCACGAACACAATTCCACCATGCCCTGGCATCTCCGGCTAGATAATGGGTGGCGAACAGGACTTTCTCGTTGGCTTCTACTCTAGCGACTTCTAAGTTATTTCCATGGTTTGCAGCCAATCATCGGCGTCTAGGGGTTCTTCTGAGTTGGTGAAAACGGGTGGGTTGGTATTCTGGAAATTCTTGAGCTTAGAACCATGGTTGTCCTGATTTCCGTGGCCTTGGTTGTTGTGGGCTAGCTGGGCTATCTGTTGCAGAGTGGCTAGGTTGGCTTGACGTTCCACTCTTTCAGCTTCACGATCAGAAGTCAACATTTGCAGAATATGCAACATCGGGTCCGGGGCTGAACCACTTCCTCCACGTGGCATCTGAAGATTGACATAGATCATGAGGAAAGAGGGAAATTTCTAAGGTTTTGGGTCTTTGAAAAGTTTTAAATGTTTGACTCAGATTTTTCTAGCAACTTGCTTTTTCATTCATTCATTCATTCACATGATACAACGCACACCACAGCAAGAAAAAAAAAAGATGGTTTTAAGAACCATTCTGGAATCTACGATACAGTGGGACCGACTACTACTCACTATGCTAGTGCTCAGTGCTACTACTCCTCGGAGTCTGTGGCTTCATCATCTTCATCATCATCGATGAAGGCGAAATCATCCTCATCGGTGAAGAAGTCCATGGCCTGATCCTCCAGAAAATCATCATCATCGCTGAGATAGGAGTAAGGGTCTCCACGAAGATCCTCTCCGGCATTCTCCCTTTCCTCCAACTGCATGTCTCTCTCGTGGATGGTCTCCTCCAGAGATGAGATGCGGTGGCGAAGACGGGCAATAATGCGCTCCTTCTTGTTGAGCTGACGGCGGCGAGACTTGCGATCCTTTGCTAGCATGGCTATGGTCTGATCCTTCGTCTTGATGATGGCAGACTTGTGGTTGCAATAGTCACGGCAGTTGTCCAACTCCTGCTGACGATCATACATCATGAAGCTAAGGTGGTCCAATTGAGTCTTCAGCTCGTGGTGGTATGGGGCTTTCAGTGGTTGTCCATTTGCATCACGCCTTGGGAAAAACTCAAAGCGAGTACCCTTGATCTGATTGATGCTCTGCCCACATAGACGGGAAAGAGCTTCTTGCATTGCTCTGGCAAGTCCATCGAGCCAGTTGTTTTCCCTCAAGGTAAACTGAATTCCCTCTGCAGTGGGAGGTTCAATTTTTCCTCGGAGACTTGCAACAATTAGCCACTACAGATCTTCTCCTCCTTGATCATTGAGCTGAGCTCCAAAGAACTCGGGGTGCGGACGCTCCAGAAGTTCCGAAAGCTGATCCAGATCCCTCTCAAAGATAAGGTCTCCTCCATTCCCAAGTTGGTAAAACTTGCTATACTTCACGTCCATCTATAAAAATAGAGGATGAGTAGATTAGCAGAGTGATCAAGGGTGTCAAAATTTTATGTATTTTGCAAGAGTTTCTGAGGAACATGAATTTTTATGAAAGAATCAAAGAGATAAGGATGAGAATAAGTTTTTGTAAATATTTGTTTTCTTTGGTTTTGAAACTAAGTTTTTGGGTTCCAACGTCCAGTCTAACTAGGGTCTCCTATGGTCAGGATGGCTCTGATACCAACTTGTCAACACCCGGATTTTTCAATCCTAGATGCCTGTTATGCCATACATCGCAATCTTAGGATTACCATTTTTGCGAGACATAACAGAATTGGATACCATAGTACATCATCCATTACAAACGATACTAAGTTCTAATACAAATAGGGATCTCATGATCCAGTCCTTAATACAACATCAAGCAGCGGAATACGTAATAATAACGGTAGCGTAGGCGAAGCTCCATCTTCGGGGTCACAGGCAATGCTGACGATGGGATATGATCCTAGTTTCGTAACCTTCCTGGGGTCCATCTTCCAGGTACTCCTCTTCATAGTCTGGCCATGGGAATATCCAGGGACAAAGCCATGAGTACTCTTTAAGTACTCGCAAACTAATACTAGCAGGTAAAGGGGGTTTTGGATAATAGGACACTAGGATCTAGGGTTGTTTTGCAAAAGACAGATTTATCTCTACTAGGTTCCAAAGCTAGCCACAATTTTATAATTCCTAAGTGGGAACTTGTATTTCATATCACAACTCTGTTGTGGTCAAGTCAAAGTCTTAATTCATTTCACGGGTCATTTTGAAAAGTCTGACGGGGGAACAGTATGGCCACTCCAACTGTCCATAACCGTGGACGCGGCTATTCAAATAGTATGACACTCTGCAGAGATTGTACACTTTCACCACAAAATTCGATACATCCGTCAGGAACAAATCCTGAATTCACCATACTCAGTATGCGGATAATCAATCCTAACCTTTCGATTACACGCCCTAGTATAAGCACCTGTCCTGTGAGTTTGGCCTCCCAACCATGACCAACTGCCATCTTGCGTACTGCACAGGTGGACAATCTTCACAAGGTAGCCTCAGATCAGACCTCTGCCGTGAGGGAACTAATACTAAGGAATATAAGTTTCCAGTCAAGCCCTACCCAATATTCGGGTATTGTGGTTGTACGATAAAATTGGAATGGTATCGCATGCAGACAACCATCAGTTTTATAAAGGGCTAAGGCTCATGCCTCAACATTTTTATCACCAAAATCCTCAAGTGTTTGGAAACACATGTCCATAACATTTCAATAGAATGATCCATCATTCCAAGGTTTTCATAACCATTTTTCCACCAAGTATTCCCATCTAAAAGTTGATCAAGTTTTATGCTTAGCACTAGCATCTACAGGTGGGGGTAGTACTAATGAGGGGTGGTAACTAGTGGAGTTTCAACTAAGTACAACCTTATGTCTCAGGCTGATGTCAAGGTTTCTAACTTAGGCCAAATTTTATGCTCTTTATGCAACCTTCAGTATATTTCCAATATCTACCAGTCCCTTAAGTAAACTCTAAGTAAGCTTTGATAAAGAAATAAAGTAAGAAGCTTGCACATAAAACTAGGATTGGTTTATCAAGTGGGAATGATCACATATGCATAAGGCATATAGTAGTCATAGAACAAGTATGGGTTTGTTGCATCAGTAGGGTATCTTGCAAGGGTTAGCTTGCATAGGTCAACTTGATTAGTAAGGCTTGCATAGGTATAGTATCAGCTTGCATTGATATCAGTATAAGTTTGCCTTGTGTAGAGCAGTGGTTGAAGTTCTCCTCGGGTTCTTCTTCGTAGTATCCTCCTTCCTCCTCGTATACTTGGTCGGTACTAGCGTCTATGAATAAATACGAGGTACAAAATCACCAAACAATACTTCACTACTTGCAATCATCACATACAAGGATCTAGCATCATCCCTAACCTCACAAGGTTAAGGCTTGATTTAATTCCTTTTATTTTTAGAAAAGTAATTTCTACTCATTGAAAAACTACTTAAGATTTAATATTCTCCAAACCAAACATGGGATCATGTTGACACATGTCATCACCACATATTGTAGTCCATGGGAATGTGATTTAAAGTAGTGTCACAATTTAATAAGGTTTTACCCTTTTATTTTAATTAATTAAAGTGGCTAGAAATGCTTATGTAGCATTCTTTTATTACTTGAACATTATTTCTGCAAGTAAACCTATATAGTTTTATATATTCTGAAAGGTATGGTTAAATGTGATTTTTGAGAGTTGGAATCAACTCAAAAGCTATTTTGGTTTAAATTTGAAAAATGTTTGAATGCAGAAAAGCTTCTGCCTTGTTATTTTTACCATGGGTGATCTATAGATCCAAATGACTTGAATCCAACGGGCTTGGATTCAGAATTCACAGACCTTTCCAACAAAATTGATTTCATTCAATTTGGTGCACTGAATCGATCTGGGTTGATTTTTGAAGTTGGGTACAGAAGTGTGTTTGAATTGAAATAGAAAAAGGTTTAATTTGAATAACTGGGCTGCGCGGGAAAAGTTACTGGGCCGGCCTGCTAAGTGCAGTGCTCCTGCGGGCTACTTAAGTGGCTGTCCCCACTCGTCAGTGACATGGGGCTGGGCAAAGCGGTATGGGGCGACGTGGATCGTTCGATCTAATTCTAATCTAACGGCTGGGAGTCATCGTCGACGCGAGAAAACGCCGGCGAGAACGAAACCTAGCGCGGCCAGTGAGGGTCGCTGGGGGCTCACCGGGGTACTGGCGAGGGTCGGCGAGGTGGGCGAACGACAGTCGACGACAGCGAATCTCCTGGTACCGGTGGCTTCTCCTGGGGCGGCTCCAATCGCTGGCTCCCTTCTTCTCCAGAGACGGCGGGCTCTGGTGAATTTCCGGCGGGGTGGTGCTCGCCTTCCTCTGAGAACGGTGTGGCACGATCAGTGAGGATAGGGGAGTGAGATGGTGTGAAGAAATCATGCGGGGGTGGCCTCTATTTATAGTCGAGCGAGGGGACCGTCGGGGCGCACGGTGAGCTCGTCGGGGGCGAGGTTACAGGCGGCTAATGGCATGGGCAAGGGTAGGGGGCGGTGCGGTGTCTCCTGGCGATGCTCAACGACATGGTTTCGAGGCATGGGGCGGTGTGGTTTGGTCTGGAATGGGCGGTGCTATGCGCGGCAGAGGCGGCGTCTTCGACGGCGGGCTGTCTTGCACGGGGGCGGCAACGGGATGTCTGGCGGTCTCACAGGTTGATGGAGATCGTGTGCACGCGGTGAGGCGGGCGGCGTGGCGCTGGTCGACGGTCGTACTCTGGCGCATGCTCGGCATGGTCTTTGGCGGTCTGGGCGCGGCTTGTGCGCGTGGTCCAGGGCTTGGCAACGCCCACGGCTGGGACAGGGAGTGGCGGTGGACGGTGGGCTGCCTCCCAAACAAGGTTGGCCCGGCTAGTTCTTCCTCTAGCTTGCTTTCCACAATGGGGTGACAAGGGGGTGCTCGTCTGTTCACCATTGATGGCAATGGCAAGCTCACAGGGGCGCTAGTCCTTAGTTAAACTTCCTAGATGGTCTACTGAGCTGGGTGTGAGCTAACTAGGGAACAAGTTAGGCCAATTTTACTGCACACTATAGTGTTTGATGTTTGTTTGATTTGTGTCTGCAACCTGTTTGATGAAATGGCCGCATGAACTCAAGTTTTGAATTTTGAAAAGATTTTTGGTGGGTTTGCTAGATTGGTGCTGGTGAATCTGCAGATGGTGGGGTTTTGCAAGTTGAGCTTGTTTGAGTGGTTTTTGAATAAGTGGGATCTTCCCATATGATAAAGATTCAATTTTGAATTGTCATTTAAACTATGCATTTGAAAGTTTCTGGATGATCACAAAGTGGGCCTTGATACCTTGTTATGAGTACATTCAAGGGGTGCAAAGATCCAGAAAAGTTTCTGTTAGGTTCTGAAAGTTTGAGACAGCCAAAGTAGGCATGAGAGTTAAATTGGTCAAAGTGACCATTCATTTAATATGTGTTTTGATTTACTTGTCTTTAGGAAAAGTGTGGGAAATGTTTTAGATGATGTTTATTTCACCTAAGAAACATTTTACAAGCAATGAAACAAACAAACAAGGTGGTTTAAAAGAATTTCAAAATCCATGCATACACATATGCATGCATTCATGATTTCATTTAGAAAAGTTTTTGTTAACCCTAATTTTGATGATTAGAATTTGATGATCCAAGCTTAGTATTTTTGGGATGTTACAATAGCCATGCCTGGATGCAAGGAGCACCACCACAACACACGACAGCAATAGCGGCGACAACAACCGCATTACGCCAAACCCTAGGGTTCGGGATGAGACTAGTTTGGCCACGAGAAAGCTCCATAGCCAAATCGAATTGGACAGAAGGGTAGAGCATGGTTGACAACCTTGCCCTGCATCACGGCAGCAGCTAGGGAGGACCATAGTGGTGAGCAGAGCATGGCGGCGGCGCCATCGACCACGGGCTCCAGGAGGGAAGAGAAGGATAAGGTCGAGCAAGTGACAGAGGGAGTGGGCTAGACTGGGCCAAAACCCCTTCGGGGTGTGGTTTTGGTTCTGTCCTATTGGGCCACCAGGGCCCAATAAACCAAACAGGCAGCCCATTTACCTAAAGGCTATTTTTAATTAATAGGAAAAGACCAAAATGCCCCTGAACTTAAATAAATTCTAGAAAATAAAATAAAAATCCAAAAATTATAAATAAAATATTTTTGGATTCACAATAATCCAAACTATCGAAATATATTAAGAAATAAAATTTTACACATATAAATTTTATTAAGCATTTTGTAATATATATATTCCTTATGGAATTTTACAAAATAATTGAAAGATGATAAAAATAAATAATAATCACTTTCATTATATATTAATATTGTAGTATTTAAAAAAAATACTAAACAAATATTTAATATCAATTTTTTGTATTTAATAATAATTCTTAAAAGAATTATTAAGTAAATAAAATACAAATAAATTGAAATAAAATAAAAGAATACAATATTCAATAAATATTAAAAATTAATATTTATAAATTATTTATTATTAAAAGAATTTTTATAATTTAAATAAATGGGGAGAATACATATAAAGCTAAAAGATGCATTACATTACTTTGCATAATCATTTTGCTTCATTAAATATTGTCCTTACCAGGCAATAATGATGTTTTTGTAGACATAGAAGCTCAAGGTCCAATGCAAGCATCCGACTTCACTACCTTGCAATCACAAGGCAAGTTCATCACTTGCTCATGTCCTTTGAAGAGTCTTTATCAAAGTATTTGTGAATTGTGTGTTATCATCTATATTATAGAAAAAAGAAAACATTATTTTCTCAATATACTAAATCTTAGATATCATCCTAAGTGATGATATGATGGAGCAATAGAACTTAGGGTTCTAATTGCAAAATGATGAACCGTTAGGGATTAATAACCCATGACATCAGTGATTCTAGCACCGTATATTACGTGTTAACCATGAGATTTGGAATGGGACGGAGAAGTCAGTTGTATCCTTTTCCTCTTATATGGAGGCAAGACGACCTTAACGTGACGTTGTGATTCCTTGTGCGGATCCAACATATGGGTGGGCACCCTTACGCCCCACACTTTTGGTGTCTAGATTATCCATGAATGGTGTATAGGGATATAGTCCATGTAAATGGTACTATTCCGGGCATCACCAGGTCATAGAGTCTTCGAGAACTCATCAGGGTTTTAGCCTGCCTGAAAGGGAGCTTAACAGAGGTGAGCCAGCCCAAAGGATCATGCAGACATATGAGGTCGCAGAGAGGGCAGTGATTGGCTTGGACCAACTACTAGGCCCCACATCATGGAATTGTGGACGGGAAAGTACGCCCGGTTGTGCAACAAGGAGTTGATCTCTCATGGGAAAAGTAATGCACCTCTGTAGAGTGTAAAAATTGTAACTTGTTACTCCCTATTCCTGGAAGGAGCTACGAACGCGGTAGGAAAGGAACTCCCTGAAAGTTCTGGTCAACCTATGAAGGCTGATAGTCATATTTTTTTGTTGTAATAAAATCAATCTTTGAAGAAAGATTTACGAAAATTGCATAGTGACAAAGACTGATAGTCCGAGGTGGTAGATAGAGCATCAAACTTCCTACCTTGCATATAATGAATTTGCTGGGTAACGCTGTTACTCATCCTTTCCTTTCAGTCCTTTCTTAGACTCTGAGAATCCCGAAGATACTCCAATGTATGCATCTGAGAGCCAAGAGGAGGTCTTCTATGAAGAGCCCAACCTATATGGAGCCGTAGAAGGGGAGCACTACGATCTCGTCTACGGAGGAGAGTTCCAAGAGTCCGAATAATTACTATAGTTCTAGTAGCCACTTGGGCCGAGAAACATGAACAATATATAGCAATAAGTTGCTAAGCTCAATTTGGAGTTTAAGTTTTAAATTTGAAACTTCCGCTGAAACACTTATATTTTGGTTTGTAAGTTGAATCTTTTGGAAGTCTTGAACTTCCGGTATTGTAATAATAATAATGTGTGCATGTTTGTAATATGGGCCCGCAATGTTTCTGTTGTACCACTCTGAGGGATGTGATATTTACGGAACGGTGTTCTGTAGATGGCATGTCAACGACTATAGTGTACTACACATGCAGTGGTATGCTGGTTCACCACATTGGGCATCCCCAAGCTTTGACGCTTGTACCTCTTGAATATTTCTTGGGGTGACATGGGGTGGCATCCCCAAGCTTGAGAATTTTTCCATTGTTCATCTCATTACATCATTCTCTCTCTACACCTAAAAATTTTCCTTCATACAAAACTTCACACAATATTCATTAGCAACATTAGTATATTCAAAAGATAATGGACCCTTGGGTTTAGCTTTGGAACAACAAAACTTTCACTAAAAACACAAGCTACTATAGCAATTCCCTCAAAAAGCTCAATTTCCCAAAAAGAACCCAAAAAGGAATCAATAAGAAGCAAATGCAAATAATGGCAGAAATCTGTCAAACCAGACCAGTAGGTAGAAAACAATTTTTTTGAAGACCTTCTGTTGCTCAAATCAAAAAGTGTTGAACTAACGAAAGTTAGATAACATACTGGGGATTTATTCAGAAAATATCAGCTCAATCCGAATTACAGAGATTTTACACGAATGTTTACGGGGGAGCACAAAAATCTGTTCCGGGGCAGCAACTCTCCAAATCTTGCTTCCCTCTCATCAGAGGCCATTCTTGGCACAAAAAGAAAATAAAAAGGATAAGGAGAGGTCATGACTGAAGTAATAACTTCCAAGACTCAAGAAAATCTTGGGTTATCTCCCAACAAGTACTTTTTAACGCCTTTAAGTTAGGCTTGATAGTTTGAAAAGATGCTCACATAAGAAATATGAATTGAAGTAAAAGAGAGCATCAAGAAGCAAATTCAAAACACATTTAAGTCTAACCCACTTCCTATGCATAGGAATCTAATTTTCAACATAAAGAGGGGAAACTTAATATTGTTGAGATACATAAAACCATGTTTCCCTCTCTCATAATAACTTTCAGTAGCATCATGAATAAATTTAACAATATAACTATCACATAAAACATTATTATCATGAGACACATGCATAAAATAATTATTACTCTCCACATAAGCATAGTCATTCTTATTAATTGTAGTGGGAGCAAATTCAACAAAATAGCTATCACTATTATTCTCATCACCATAATCATCAATTATAGGAGGCATATTGTAATCACAATTGATTTTATCCTCAATAGTAGGTGGACTGAAAATATCATATTCATCATTGTAATCATCATAGATTGGAGGTAAAGTATCATCAAAGTAAATTTTATCCTCCGTGCTTAGCGGACTAAAATATCATGCTCATCAAAACTAGCCTCCCCGAGCTTAGATGTTTCAATAGCATTAGCAATAATGGTGTTCAAAGAATTCATACTAATAACATCGCTATTAGTATGCAAATAAATTTCCCATAGGTTTTTTTAATTTTCTCTTCAAAGACTTCATGTCCTAACTCAAGATAAATACTATAAAGCTCTCTAATTTTTTTGTTTTTTGCATTAAGCCTAACTAGTGAAAAAAAGAAACAAAAAGACAAAATTGCAGAATCTAAAGGAAATAACTTCGAGCACTCACACCAGAGGATGTGAGTACCTTTTACCACACCTCCCCGGCAATAGCGCCAGAAAATAGCTTGATGTCTACACACTTCTATTCTTGTAGACAGTTGTTGGGCCTCCA
Source organism: Avena longiglumis (assembly GCA_030063025.1). Lineage (NCBI taxonomy): Eukaryota > Viridiplantae > Streptophyta > Magnoliopsida > Poales > Poaceae > Avena > Avena longiglumis. The sequence goes on along the minus strand of CP125974.1, from coordinate 424,001,529 downwards.
AGTGTAGAGGTTTGTAGAACAGCAGCAAGTTTCCCTTAAGTGGATTACCCAAGGTTTATCGAACTCAGGGAGAAAGTGGTCAAAGGTATCCCTCTCAAGCAACCCTGCAATCAAGATACAAGAAGTCTCTTGTGTCCCCAACACACCCAATACACTTATCTGGTGTATATGTGCACTAGTTCGACGAAGAGATAGTGAAATACAATCGGTAACTATGCGAAAAAAGAGCTTCTGACTTGTTGTTGACGTGGGAGAGACTAAAGGCAAACTGAAATAAAGATGGAAGCAAGCAAACATGCAACAAATCTAGATGCAAACGGTGTTTCGATGCTTAGAAACAACACCTAGGGATCATACTTTCACTAGTGAACACTCTCTCATATAAATATCTTCTCTTAATGATACTACTCTTAACTACTCTCCGGTTGGACACTCTAATCCATGGTAGGGCTATAACAGCACTCCTCAAAGTTCACCTTCCCTAATCTAGATAACCCCACACTGTCACCTTGAGCGCTAGATGGTTCCAACAAACACCACAATTTCATAAAGACATCCAACTCCAAATACAACTCATGATAAGTAGATATATAATCTAGCTTAAGTTCCACACACGGCGCGCACGCTGTCACTTTCACACACATGGGGAAAAGCATACATCTATTAACGCAATTGAGTATTTATGTAACCTCTAGCCTAAGTGCCACCACTATATGCACGCTGTCACTTTCACACATGTGGGGAGAGCAGAGATCTATTGAAGCACTTGAGTAATAGAGTAGATCTACTTGATTACAAAGCTCGTGATCATAAGATCATGCATAGAGAGAGAGATGAACACATAGCTATCGGTAGAGCCCTTAGCCTCGAGGAAGAACTACTCCCTCCTCATCATGGGAATCAACAACGGTGATGGAGATGGTGGTGAATATCGAAGGAGATGGCTCCGGGGGCACTTCCCCGTCCCGTCAGGGTGCCGGAACAGAAACTTTCTATCCCCCGAATCTCCCCTTTCATGGCGGCGGCGCTGCAGAACTTTTCATGGCTTTTTGGTCGAATCTATAGGGTTTCTGAGTCGGGGGCTTCTTATAGGCGAAGGAGGCAATGTCGGTGGATGTCCAAGGGCCCACACACCCTACGGGCGTGGCCAGGGTGGGCCCCGCACCCACCTAGGGTTGGCCACCCTGGTGTCCTCCTCCGTCTCGTCTTCGATTTTCCGTATCGTTTAGGGAAAAAATATGAACTTTGGCTTTTATCCCGTACAATTCCGAGAATATTCATTTTTTAGCTTTCTGAAACCAAAAACAACAGAAAACGGGCAACTGGCACTGTGGCATCTCGTCAATAGGTTAGTTCCAGAAAGTGTATAAAAATACCTCAAAGTGTATACAAAACATAGCAAAGTGGATACTAAACAATCACGGAACATCAAAAATTATAGATACGTTTCCGACGTATCAGAGCTTTGTTGCAGCCCCCAAGGTAATGGTCATAAAGGTACCTCCAGCAGCAGAATCCAACAAGTTTCTTGAAGAGAAGTTCAAACCTGCATAAAAAGTCTGGATAATCATCCAAGCAGTAAGTCCATGAGTGGGACAATTCTTAATCAAAGATTTCATTCTTTCCCAAGCTTGAGCAATATGTTCATTGTCAATTTGTTTAAATTTCATAATATCACTTCCCATAGATATAATCTTAGCAGGAGGGTAGTACTTTCCAATAAAAGCATCGTTGCACTTAATCCAAGAATCAATACTATTTTTAGGCAAGGATAGTAACCATTCTTTAGCTTTTCCTCTCAGAGAGAAAGGAAACAACTTAAGCTTAACAATATCTCCATCTATATCCTTATACTTTTGCATCTCATAGATTTCAACAAATCTATTAAGGTGGGCAGCAGCATCATCAGAACTAACACCAGAAAATTGCTCTCTCATCACAAGATTCAACAAAGCAGGCTTAATTTCATAAAAGGTAGCATCAGGCATAGGTGGAGCAATAGGTGTACTCAAGAAATCATTGTTGTTGGTGCTAATGAAGTCACACAACTTGGTGTTCTCAGCAGAATTCATTTTTGCAAAGGTGGAGCAGGCACATAGCAGCAGCTAGAGCAGGAACTAATTTTTTTGTGTTTTTGATAAGAGAAAGCAAACCAAACTAAACTATTTTTTTTTGGAGTTTTTGATAAACAGAGGCAAACAAAACCAAGCAAAAGAAACTAAGAAAAACAAAAACAAAGTAAAGAGAAAGGTTATGAAGGACTCCCCTTGTGAAGACGTCCTTAGCCTCCCTGGCAACGGTGCCAGAAAACTTGATGGCGCCCGGTGTTGATGTAGGTGCTTCGTTGGAAGACCCCAAAAGCAAGTATGATGAGAACAATAGCAAGTTTTCCCTCAGTAAGATACCGAGGTTATCGAACCAGTAGGAGGAAGGAAACGACTCAAAGGTGTTGCTAGCAACTTGGAGACCTGCACAACATAAACTCAAGACTTTGCTCCAACAAACAGTGAGGTTGTCAATCTCACCGGTTTGCTATAACAAAGCATTAACTATATGGTGTGGAAGGAAATAGTAGCTTGGCAGAAAGTAAACAGTAACAACGGAAGATGTATCAATGGTAAAGATTGGACCGGGGTACATAGTTCACTAGAGGTGCTCTCCTTAGATAAACAAACATGGCATGCAGGGTAAACAAATTACAGCATGGCAATTGACAGGACTGAGCAAGGCATAATAATGCAATACTAGACATTCATGATCCTATGAGATTTGATTAGGCAATACAACAAGATACATAGACCACCATCCAACTGCATCTATGTAACATCCCAAAAATATTAATCAAGGTTATCATGTTCAAATCACCCAAGTTTAGGGTTAAAAAAACTTTTGTTAATTAAAATCAATATGAATGCATGTGTGTATGTGATGAATGCATGAATGATTTCAATGACTTGTTTGATTGTTATGAATGCCAAGGAATCGTTTAAAGATGAAAACAACATCATCTAAATCATTTCCAAGCAGAATCAAATCAATAGAAATTCAAATATAAACAATATGAGTTAATGGTCATTTTGACCAAAGTTAACCACTAGACCACTTTGAGTGTTTCTAGTCCAAGTTTCCTAACAGAAACAAATCCAATTCTTTTCACCCCTTGCTAGACAAAGTGAAAGTGAACCCAAGCCCACCTTGCAAACCCATAGAAACATTTTGCAAATCTATGCCAAGGACAATTCAAAATTGAATCTAGTTCATATGGTAAGATCACCATTTCTCAAAACCCAACCAAACCAGTTCACCTTGACAAATCCAATCAACCAAATACTACCCAGTATGTGACTAGTACACCCACCAAAATTCATTCAAAATTTTCAAACTTGACTTCTTTCGGCCATTTCATCAAACACCTTGCAAACACAAATAAACATGCCTAACTATCACTGTTTTTTATCAATGCCTTGTTCCCTCTTTGCACCCTACTCTCACCCCTTGTTCACCCCAGTGACAACCACAACATTGATCAGCGTAGAACCCTACCATCGCACCATGCCATGCATGCCCGACCACCCCCTTGTCCACCTCAACATTGACAGCAAGCTACAAGCATCGCCAGCCTCGCCAACCTTGTCTAGCATGCTTCCCGTGCCTCACTGCCCCCTCTAGACCAGCCCTAGCTCGAAGACAAAGCGAGGATACGCCGGAAACATCGTGCCCGCGCCGCTGTCGACCATGCCGACGCGCACCATAGAGAACACGCTGTTCCCACTCAACCCGACCACCTCGAGCTCTCGCCGCCCGTCTACACAATCACCACCGTCCCATGAGACCAAAGGACATGACCGTTCCCTCAACCGTGCCCCGTAGTCGCCTGTAACATCCCAAAAATATAAAACAAGGATCATCAAACTCTAATCACTAAAATTACGGTTAACAAAAAATTTGATTAATTAAAATCATATGAATGCATGTGTGAATGAAATGATTTGACCAATGCATGAATGGACTTGTGTGATTAACCTAAATAGCAAGAAATAGTTTAAAGATGAAAATAACATCATATAAAACATTTCCATGCAGAAACAAATCAAAAGATAATCAAAATCAAAGCAAATAAAGCAAATGGTCATTTTTGCCAATCTTGCTCACTAGGCCACTTTGAGTGCTTCTAGTCCAAGATTTCAGACAGAAACTTTCCCAATTATTTTCACCCCTTGATAGAACTAGTAAAAGTGAATCAAGGCCCACCTTTCAAACTTGTAGAAACATTTGGCAACCCCATTCAAATCATAATTCAAAATTGAATGTTATTGATATGTGAATATCATCCATTTTCAAAACCCAACCAAACCAATGCCCATTGACTAACCAACTAACCATGCACTCCCTAGCATGTGCCTACCAAACCCATAAAGTTTGAATCCAAAATTCAAATTTAAACTTCTTGCGGCAATTCCATCAAACACCTTACAGATTCAAATCAAACAAACATCAAACACTACAGTGTGCAGTAAAATTGGCCTAACTTGTTCCCTATCTGGTTGCAACTAGCCCTTAGATCATCTAGCCTCTTTAACAATATTTAGCACCATTGTGAGCAAGCCTAGCCATTAATGGCAAGCATGCCGAGAGCACCATTGCCACCCTAGTGTCGGCAGCAAGATACTAGCAACACTAAGCCTAGCCAGCATGTCTAGCAAGCACCCCACCGTCCATCGCCACTCTCTGTCCCAGCCCCGAGCAATGCCAGCCCCTGGACCACACTGCACGACCATGCCAAACCTCTCTGCGTGCGAGCCGACAGCGCGCCAGTGCGCCATGCTCGACCAGCACCCACAGACCGCGCGCCGCCCTCGCCGCTTGCAGGGATGATCACCAGCACCCCAGCACCCCGCCAGACATGCCCGTTCACCGCCGCGCGGACCACGCGTGCTGTGCGACATTAAAACCGCCGTTGGACCCACTCAGAGCACCGCGACGTTCCGACCGTTCAGCACCTCCCCACGCCGCAAGGCCACGCCGTTGAGCTTCGCCAGGGAGCACAGCACTGCCCCCTACCGTCGCCCATGCCAGTAGCTGCCTGTGCCGTCGACCACGATGAGCTCAGCCCGCGCCCGTCGGTCCCCTTCCTCCACTATAAATAGAGGCCTCCACCGCTCGTTTTCGCCACACCATTTCACTTCCCTCTCGTCCAGAACCACCCCACCTCACTCCCAGAGCAAGGCGAGAAGCACATCACCGGAATTTAGCCGGAGCTCGCCGCTGCTGGAGAAGAAGGGATCCGTCAATTGGAGCCGCCCCAGGAGGAGCTGCCGCTACCAGGAGAACCGCCATCGTCGACTTCGTCGTTTGCCCCTGTCGCCGAACCTCGCCTGAGCCCCGGTGAGCCTCCCATGACCCCCACCTGCCGCGTTAGGGTTCTGCCTCACCGGCGTTGCCCGACGTGGACAATGAACCGTAGCCATTCGATTAGAGTTAGATCATGCGGTTCATAGTGCCCCATACCGCTTTGCCCCTCCCCGTCTCGCTGACGCGTGGGGACAGCCAATTAACCAGCCCATGTACACGCTGTGTGTAGTGGGCCGGCCCAGCAAAACATCCTGCGCGACCCAACAATTCAAATTAAGCTTTATTCATTTAATTTCAAACATAGTTTTGTACCTAGATTCAAAAATCAACCCAGCTCGATTCACTAAACCAAAATGCATGAAACCAATTTTGTTAGGAAGGTACTAAAATGTTTAATCCAAGCCCGTTAGATTCAAATCATTTCGATTTGTAGATCAACCATGGTAAAAATAACAAGGCAGAAGCTTTTCTAAATTCAAACATTTTTCGAAATTCAACCATAAAAGATTTTGAGTTGATTCCAACTCTCAAAAATCACATTTGATCATACCTTTCAGAATATATAAAAACATATGGGTTTACTTACAGAAATAATATTCAAGTAATAAAAGAATGCCCCATAGGCATTTCTATTCACTTTATTTAATTAAAATAAAAATTTTAAACCATATTATATTGTGACACCACTTTAAATCACAATCCCATGTACTGAAATATGTGCTGATGACATGTGTCAACATGATCCCATGTTTGAGTTGGAGAATATTAAATCTTAAGTAGTTTTTCAATGAGTAGAAATTACTTTTCTAAAAGTAAAACAAATAAGGCAAGTGCTTAAATCTTGTAATATTAGTGATGATACTAGATCATCTAGTGTGAACCATTGTGTGATGATTGGAAATAGTTAAGTATTGTTTGGTGATTGTGTACCTCGTATTTATTTATAGACGCTAGTACCGACCAAGGATACGATGAGGAAGGAGGATACTACGAGGAAGAAGCCGAGGAGAACTTGTCACATCCCAAGATTTTCCAAATCTTGTAATGTGAAAATAAATGAATGAAATAAAACTTTGTTTGATTTTCAAGGCCAGAAGAAACTTTTTGAATTCAATTGGAACTTCAAACCCATTTGAATTAAATAAAACCTAAGGGATTTAAAAAGATAAACATTAAATAAAAGGAAAAATAAAAACAATTGGAAATACTATTTTGAAACAATTAAATGAAAAGATTGTTTTCAAATGAAATAGAAGTTTTACAAATAAGGATTATTTTATAAAGCCAAATTAAACCTTGGCCAAGCTTTTGAATTAAACATTTTGTTTTGAATAAAAATAACAAAGGTTTTATTTAAATAAATTAATAACGATTTGATATCCAACTTTATTTAAATAAAAGGTTTTATCATTTTAATTAAAATATCAAAACTTATTAAATTATTTTAAATAAGTTTTCTAAGTATTTTATTTTCTTAATTAAAACCTACTGAAGTGTTTTGGTTATATTTTAGATTTAAAAATAAATATTCTAATAAAACAAATCCTAATTGATTTTATAATAAAGGTCTATTGTATTTAATTATTAATGGACCCTAAAATAAAAATGATATTTGTTTTAAACAAGATTTCCAAAATATCTTTTATTTCCCAAATAAAACCTACTGATTTGGTTTTGAAAATACTTAGGTTTCAAATAAAGATTTTATTAATAAAATCAAACTCTGTTTGGATTTAAATAACCAAGGTCCAATTATATTTAATTATTAATGGACCCTATATAACAAAATGTTACTTTATTTTAAAACAAGATTTCCAAATATTCCTTAATTTCAAATATAACCTACTGATTTGGTTTTGAAAATATTTAGTTTTCAAATAAAGATTTTATTAATAAAAGCAAACTATATTTGATTAAATAACTAAAGGGCCATTTTATTTAATTAATGAATGGATCCTCAAAAGAATGAAAATTATTATTTTATTCTGGAATTTGGGTATGTTGATAAACAGAATCAAATTCAAAATTAAAAAGCTGAATGATTATTTGGTTTGATTTGGACATTGTTTGTTTGTTTGGAAATTCAAAACAGAAAAATATAAATAGAAAAGGAAAAAGAATTCAGAAGAAAAAAATAGGAAATGGACCTGACCCAACCCAGCAGCCCAAACAGGCCCAGAAACAGCCCAGCACCTCACCCCGAAAGAAAATGATTCGCACCAATTAGTTAACCCGCAGTGACACTGAACGGTGGACCTCCCCCTCGTTTCTTTTCCCACTGACCAGCGGACCCCACTTCTCCTGTTCTTCCTCCCCACCAGCAAGACTCCTTCTTCCCCCTCGTCGCCGTTTCCTGCAGTAATTCCACGGCTTCAATTCATCATAATGCCGGGCCTTTACCTCACCTTGACCAAGCTCGATAAAACGCCAGTATTCCTTCTTCATTTCCCCTCTGACCCCTCCCCAAAGCACGCCCCCAGGCTGCCTCAATTACTCTCCGAGCACCCTCTGTTCCGACGAAGTCCGGCGTCGATTCCGGCGACACGACACTGCCCCGAGCCTCCCTGAGCACGCTGACAACTTCCCCACTCCCAGACGCACCTCCCAGCACTTTTAGTTCGACCGCGGACGCCCTGGAGCACCGACTACGACAAGCTCCCGACGCCGCCGTGTTTGTCTTCTTCTCCGACGACGGCCACAGGTTGTATCCGACCGCCCCTCCTCTTCTCTTTCATGCACGCGTCACCGCCTCGACCTTGCGCAGCTCACCTTGCCATCTTCTTGCCTTGACGTGATCTGTAGCATCGTCCTCGACCTCGACTGCGCGCGTCCGTCGCCAGAACCAACTCCAGCGAAGAATTCTGCCCGTCCCCGTGCGCCCCTTGCCACGAAGACCACACGACCAGCATCACCTCGTCCTCGCGATCTAGGTAAGCTTACAACCTCCCTGTTTTGCTTCCTGCCTCGCCAGCGTCGCCGCCGCACACAGCCGCGCAGCGCCGCCAGTTAATGGCCGATTGTTTAGGTCCGTTAGATCTCGATCGGGTGGATGTGATAGAATGACTTAACCGCGAAAGGGTATGCGCTCGATCGCGATCTGACTTAATCCAACGCGCCACAACCGCGATCCACACCGAACCGGTACCAGCGAATGACGTTGCGCCGCGTGTCACCAGATGGATTGAAATTAGAATTTGAAATCTGATTTAGGTATGATTTTGAAACCACTATATCTTTGGATCTACACGTCCAAATTTTGCAAATTTTATGTCGTTGGATTCAGGAGAACAAGACCTAGCCAAGCATGCCCTTAGTTTAGTAAATAGTATCTGTTATCTTGTTTGAATTTGCAGAAACTTGTGTGTGCTTGTTTAGATTAGAAAAATTGTTTAAAAATGTTTTTAGGGTTAAAACCTTTGCAAAATGTTTTGATGTGACCTTACTGACCCTAGGAACCAACCCTTGGTATTAAAAATGATTTTGGTAAAATTTAGGTTGGATTACTTGACTTAGTCATTTTCTAGCCAAATAAAAAGAATGGTTTTTGTTATGAAAAATATTATGGAAAGAAAACTTTAAGAAAGTGGTTTGATCAAACCCACTGAACCAAAACACCAAGTTTTGCAAAGTAGCAACTCATTTGGTGAACAACTTAAGAGTTTTGCCTTAATAAAAACATTTTTCACCACATGAAATGATAAATGGATTTAAAAATAGTTTTTGGACAAAACCCTCTTGCTAATGACTTTGCCACTTTGGTAAATGACCAATTTGGATCTTACAAAGTTTAGAAACCCCATAGAGACCCCTTTGAAAAATAAAACTATCTTGTGCATGCTCCCATGCATGAATTGGTTTCCATTGTCTTGTGTGTGTGAATTTGTTTGAGTGATTATTGGTTTGGAATGTAAATTGAATTGGTGTTTGCTTGATTGACGTGAAGTGTGAGACTAGCAAGATCAAGGAGTGAACCACCATTCCCTACCAAAAAGGCAAGTGATGCTTCATACTTTCTATCCCATTACTTTCACTATGCATTAGTGATTTTACTAAGTAAAACTTGCATGGATTTTGCTAAGTATAAACCTTACTATAGGAAAACTAGTAGATGAAACCTTAGTGGAATTCTTCCTAAGTTAAGATTCCTACTACTATCAAGCTTAGCCTAGCTAATAGAAAACATGGGTGGAAGATATATTCACACTATGGAAAAATATTCTAAGTCTGAGGACTTGTGATTTTGTCTAATAAAACAACCAAGTTAATGAATCACCTGGGTGGAATGGGCTTGCTTGGTGGTTTTTGGTTGAGTGGTTACACAAGGCCAGGGGACTGGTGAACCTTGTGTATCTCACTTGTGGATGGCCACCCAGGAACAAAGAGATTTGAGATGTCAAATGTTGAGAAGCTTCAAGTGCAACCACTTGGCAATATGGGCTCTTCCATGATCATATAGGTTGCAAGAACTTAGCCATATGGACAGAGGGTGGTAGTGTTTGATAGGTTGGAACGCGTCCATTTTGGTCTAAGGGAAGGCTTCTGAAAGATCTTGTCTTGGGAAACCAAGTCTTGTGGGGAAAGTGCACCACCTCTGCAGAGTGTAAAAATCTAAGTACTTAGCCATGTCCCTGGTAAAGGACAATTTGAGCATCAAGACATGGAAGCAATCAAGAGTCTCATCATTCAAATTTCTAAGTTAAAACTTGTGGATTGAACAAGGGTTGTTTGAAATCTTCAATCTTTGGTTGGTAGATGCCTTGGAAAGGATCTTCAATCTTTGATTGAGAAAACTGATTTTGACAAGCAAAAACTTAGTATTTTCAAAATGTTAAGGAAAATCTATTTTGAGCAATGCAAGCCCCAACCCCACTTAGCCAAATGCATATAGATGATAAACTCCACTATACTAATATAGTATCACTTGCCAATACAATTCAAATGTATTGACCCTTTGTGGCTGTAACTTGTATGTTGCAGGTTTGATTGTTTATAGAAGATTGATTGACTGATTAGGATTACAAAGTCTACAACCAACATCTGCCTGTGGCACTTTGAAGATGAAGGACCCATGACTATAATTATTCCGCTGCAATGTAATGTAATAGCAAAATGAGCTATGTAAGATGTAATAAAATTATGTTATTCCTGGTTATAAAATTATATTATGACCTTTGTTTTTTGATATTACATCTTAACTGTGAATGCTAGCTATTGATCCAGGGACTAGCATTGTAAAACACAGGAGGAATCTACCTTATTAGGTTGAGACCTCTTTCAGAACTTCGACCACTGCTTTGCACAAGGAAAGCTAACACTTGCAAGATACCCTACTTATGCAAGCATTACTACACAAGTTGACCTATGCAAGCAAATACTTGCTTGTTACCATGACAACTATATGCCTTAAGCATATGTGATCATACCCCCTTGATAACCCAATCCTAGTTTTACTTGCAAGCTTTATTTATTTTTCTTTATCAAAGCTTTCTCTTAGAGTTTACATGGTTACTTGTAGATTCTAGAAATATAACTAAAGGTAGCATAAAGAGTATAAAATTTGGCCTAAGATAGATAATCTTGATGTCATCCTAAGGCATGAGATTGAACTTAGCAAATCTCCACTTGTTTACCACCCCTCATTATTATTTACCACCACTTGTAGATGCTAGTGCTAAGTATAAAACTTGATCAACTTTAGATGGGAATACTTGGTGAAAATGGTTATGAAAACTTTAGAATGATGAGTCATTCTACTGAAATGTTTTGACATGTGTTTCCGAACACCAGATGATTTTGATGATGAAAATGTTGAGTCATGAGCCTTAGCCCTTTTATAAAACTGATGGTTGCCTGGATGCGATACCATTCCAATTTTATCGTACAACCACAATACCCGAAAATTGGGTAGGGCTTGATTGGAAATTTATATACCTTAGTATGGGTTCCCTTGCGGCCAAGGTCTGAGCTGAGGCTACCTTGTGAAGATTGTCCACCTGTGCAGTACCCAAGATGACAGTTGGTCATGGTACGGAGGCCAAACTCACAGGAGAGGTTCCTATACTAGGGCATGTAACTGAAAGGTTAGGATTGATTATCCGCATACTAAGTATGGTGAATTCAGGATTTGTTCCTAACGGATGTATCGAATGTTGTGGTGAAAGTGTACAATCTCTACAGAGTGTCCAACTATTCGAATAGCCGCGTCCGCGGTTATGGATAGTTGGAGTGGCCATACTGTTCCCTCGTCAGATGTTTTCAAAACGACTTGTGAAATGAATTATGACTTTGACTTGACCACAACAGAGTTGTGATATGAAATTCAAATTCCCACTTAGGTGTTATAAAACTTTCAACAAAATTTCTTGCTTCTGAACTTAGTAGAGGTAAATCTGGATTTTTGCAAAACAACCTTAGAGCTTAGTATCCTACTACAAAAACCCCCTTAACTTGTTAGTATTAGTTTGCGAGAACTTAAAGAGTACTCATGGCTTTGTCCCTGGATATTCCCGTGGCCAGACTATGAAGAGGAGTATCAGGATGACGGACGGCAGGAAGGTTACGACAACTAGGATCATCTCCCATCGTCAGCATTGCTTGTGACCCTAAAGATGGAGCTTCGCCTACGCTATTGTTATTATTATGTTATTCCGCTGCTGGTATTGTATTAAGAACTGGATCATGAGATCCTTATTTGTGTAAGACCTTATGTATGGTTTGTAATGGATGATGTACTGTGATATCCAAATCTGTTATGTCTCGCAAAAATGGTAATCCTGGGATTGCAATGTATGGCATAACAGGCATCTGGGATTAAAAATCTGGGTGTTGGCAAGTTGGTATCAGAGCCATCCTGACCATAGGAGACCCTAGTTAGAATGGACGTTTGAATCAAAAACTTAGTTTCAAAACAAATGGAAGTGAGTATTTACAAAAAACTTATTCCCATTCTTATCACTTGGATTCTTTCATGGAAATTCATGTTCCTCAAGAATTCTTGCAAAATATATAAAATTTGACACACTTGATCACTCTACTAACTTACTCATCCTATATTCTTATAGATGGACGTGAAGTACAGCAAGTTTTATTAGTTGGGCAAAGGAGGAGACATCATCTTTGAGCGTGACTTGAACCAGCTTTCGGAACTTCTGGAGCGTCTGCACCTCGAGTTCTTCGGAGCTCAGCTCAATGATCAGGAAGGAGAAGACCTGTAGTGGCTAGTTGTTGCAAGTCTCCGAGGAAAGATTGAACCTCCCACTGCAGAGGGAATTTAGTTCACCTTAAGAGAAAACAACTGGCTCGATGGACTGGCCAGGGCAATGCAGGAAGCTCTTGCCCGTCTATGTGGGCAGAGTATCAATCAGATCAAGGGTACCCGTTTTGAGTTCTACCCAAGGCGTGATGTTATGGGACACCCACTGGAGGCCCCACATCATGCCGAGCTGAAGACTCAGTTGGACCACCTCAGCTTCATGATGTACGACCGTCAGAAGGAGTTGGACAATGCCCGTGCCTACGCCAACCACAAGTACGCCATCGCCAAGAAGAAGGATCAGACCCTCGCCATTCTAGTGAAGGATCGCAAGTCTCGTCGCCGTCAGCTCGACAAGAAGGAGCGCATCATTGCCCGTCTTCGCCACCAGATCACGGATTTGGAGGAGACCATCCACGAGAGAGACATGCAGTTGGAGGAAAGGGAGAATGCCGGAGAAGACCTTCGTGGAGACCCCTACTACTATCTCAGCGATGATGATGACTTTCTGGAGGATCAGGCCATGGACTTCTTCACCGATGAGGATGATTTCGCCTTCATCGATGACGATGATGATGAGGATGATGAGTAAACTGACTCCAAGGAGTAGTAGCACTTGATAACTAGCGTTAGTGAATTGTAGTCGGTTCCACGGTATCATAGATTCCAGAATGGTTCTTAAAACCATCAGTTTTTCTTTGTTGTGGTGTCACATCCCAAAATTTTCCAAATTTTCAAATGTGAAAAAATTAATAAACAAAATAAACAATTGTTGATTTTTAGGGTGAGAAGAAACTTTTTGATTCCAATTGGAAACATCCAAACCTATTTTGAACAAATTTCCTAAAGGGATTTATAAAGATAAACAGTTAATAAAGAAAGTTTTAATAATTGGAATCACTATTTTTGGATCTTTTAATAAAAAGATTTGGTTTTCAAAAGAAAAGGTAGATTTATAAATAAGGATTATTTTATAGAGCCAAATTAAATCTTGGCCAAGCTTTTGAAATAAAATATTTCTATTTGATAAGATGAGTAAAGGTTTATTTAAATAAAATAATGAGGATTTATTATTATCCAATTTTATTATAGTAAAGGCTTTTCCATTTTAAATAAACTCTAAAACTTGTTAATTTATTTTAAATAAGTTTTCCAAGTGTTTTATTTATTCAAATAAAACCTACTGAAATGGTTTTGATATTATTTTAGATTTCAAATAGAGTTTTTAAATAAATTAAATCCTATTTGAACTAATAACTACGGTCTATTTATTTAATTTATTAATGGATCCTAAAAAGAATAAAAAATATTCTATTTTGGTCTTTGGATCATGTTGTTAATAAGAATTAAAATAAATACAAAGTTTGGTGGTGGTTTGCTTTGATTTTTTGTTTGAATTGTTTGTTTGAAAATAAAAAACAGAAAATCAAATAGAAAAAGAAAAAACAATCTGTATAAAAAAAGTGAAACAGAGTCAACCCAACCCAACAGGCCAAGCAGCCCAACTCGCAGCCCAACTCTTTCCCCCTGTCAGCGAAACGTTTTTCACCCGGAAAAGGACCCACAGACATGCAGACAAGTGGCCCCATCCTTCCCTCCCTCACTCTCGCTGATAGACGGGACCCACTTGCCACCTCAGCATCGTCTTCTCCACGACCACGTCGCCCTGCCGTTGCTGCCGATTTACTCCGGCTATGAATACGAGTTATTGCCGTTGTTATTCTTCGCTGTGATCACGCATACATAACCGCCTGTTCCTCCTCTCTCTTTCCCCTCACTTGCCTCTCCCTCTCTGCCCCTAGGCTGCTCTAATTGCGAGCTCGAGCCCTCTCTGCTCCGACGAACTCCTCCGTCTATTCCGGCGAGGATAGTCTCCCCCTCGGCCCCTGCTTCACACGGGTTTCATCATCAGCCTCTTGCGCACCTCCCTGTGCCAACCGCTTGACCTCGCCCGCTCCACAACGATGACAACCTCGATTCTGAACACCACCGGTGTCTGCCATTACTCCGACGAACCTTCCAGGTAACACCAGACCGCCCCGAACTCGCTAGTTGATGCTCCCATGATCCCCAGAACAGTGCGCGTCTAACTGTACCTTCCGTTTGCCTTAGGGCGATCTGCAGCCTCACCTTCGACGACGAACAGAACCGCCTGACACCGCCACCGACTCCAGCGAGCGATTACTCTCGTCCCTGTGCGCCCCTTGCCAAGTCAACGCCACCTCAAGCTTCACCAGGACCCTGCGAACACTGTGAGCCCCTCCTCTGTCTTTCTTGCTTCCTGATTCACCGGATCCAACGTAGCCCGAGCGTGCGCCTACAGTTGTCGCTGCTAGCGCCGCCAGTTACTGGTCGAGCTGCTATGAGCCGTGCGATGTGAATCGTCTGGCTGAGATTAGAACTAGACGAAGAGGTATGAGTCCATCTGCACCGTATGATTTGAGTGAAATCCACCGTCTCGTAGAGGATGATCCGCACGAATCGGTTCCGTCCAATAGGAACACGACGCGTGGCACTGACTCTGTTTTAAAAACAGAAAATGATCTATTAGAATTGCAAATTTGTAAAATTCATAACTTTAATTCTACACGTCCAAATTTTGAAAATTTTATATAAATGGATTCAGTAAGACAAGTACTTTAAAACCATGCACTTTGTTTAATGATTTGCTTCTGTAAAATTGGTTGGAATTGCAGAAACCTGTGTAGGCTTATTATGAATATAAAAATTGTTCAAGATATAATTTTAATGTGAAATCTTTGCAAAATGGGTTGTTTGGAACCTACTGACCCTAGGAACCAACTTATGGATTTAAAAATGTATTTTGTGAAGTTTAGGAATAAATATTTGAATTAGCACATTTCTAGTCAAATAAAAATATTGTTTTTGGTTTAGAAATGATTTTTGAGTAAAACCTTTGGGAAATGTTTTGATTCAAACCTTCTGACCCTAAACACCAAGTTTTGAGAATTAAAATATATTTGGTGAACTCTTTAAAGAATATTGCTTTTCTAAAAGCATTTTCAACCACATAAAATATTGATTTGATTTGAAAATGGTTTATAGATAAAACCTTTTGCAAATGGTTTTACCACTTTAGTAAATGACCACTTTTGAACATTATAATGTTTAGAGCCTAGTAGAAACCACTTTTGCAAATAAAACTATCTTTTGCATGCTTGCATGCATGACCTTGTTTCTATTATTTAATGTGTGATGAATTGGTTGGAATGCTAGTTGAATCTATGTTTGCTTGATTGAATTGTAGTGGAATTAGAAGAGTGTGATGTTTGCAAGATCAATAAGTGAACCATCATTCTCTACTAAAAAGAAAAGTGACACTATCATCCAAGTCCTACTATTTTCATTACACTTAGTGGATTTTGTAACATGCATGGAAAGGTTTACTATATTTTATGCTATGCTAAATCCTAATAGGATACCCTTATATATCCCTTAGTGGAAACAATGTAGTTGTAGTATGCTTAGCCCTGCTATATATTGGGATGGGATACATGATATGATTATATGAAGAGTTGAAAAGACATATGTTTTATATAATAAAACAAGTAATCAATGAACCACCTGGGTGGACAAGGATACTCAAGTTTTGGTCAAGGTGGCAACAAAAGGAACCATGTTTATATGGCCATCTCTTTTTGTATGTGCACTAGAAGAAAACCACCCAGGGACTTAGAGATTGAACATGTTTCTCGTACAGTGGCTTCCGTGTACAGCCACATGCTAAATGGGCTCTGGCTTAGTCAACTACATAGTGGAAGACCCATGCATTGGCATTGTCACATCCCAAGATTTTCCAAATCTTGTAATGTGAAAATAAATTTATAAAATAAAACTTTGTTTGATTTTCAGAGCCAGAAGAAACTTTTTGAATTCAAATGGAACCTCAAACCAATTTGAATTAAATAAAAACTTAAAGGGAATTAAAAAGATGAAAATATTAATAAAGAATATTCCAAATAAAATAAAATGGAAATAACCATTCTATCCCTATTTTAATAAGGACAAATCTCTAAATAAAAAATACATGAGAAAATGATATTTGGAATTAAAACAATTACCCAATCTTATATGATTAATAAATCACTTTGGAATACTTTCCAAATAATTCAATATGAATTATTTGAACCAAATAAACAAATCCTAAATGGATTATTATCTAAGGACCATTTATTTAATTATAAATGGAACCTAAAATAAAAGGTTATTTTATTTTAAAACAAGATTTCCAAGCATCCTTATTTTCAAATAAAACCTACTGGTTTGATTATGAAAATAATTAGATTTCAAATGGAAATTTTTATTAATAAAAATCAAACCCTATTTTATTAAATAACTAATGGTTCATTTATTTAATTAATAAATGGAACCTAAAAAGATTTAAAATAATATTTTATTTTAGAATGTGAATTATGATGATAAACAGAACCAAAAACTCATTACAATAGTTTGAATTATTTTGATGATTGTCTTGTTGTTTGAGTTGTGAAATGAAATTCAAATCAGTAAATAAAATGGAAAAAGGAAAATGTTCTGTACAGAAAAAAAAAAGGGAAACAACAGCAGCCCAACTACCCCAGCCCAACAAGCCCACCAACCAGCCCAGCATCTTTTCCCGCAGAAAAACGTTTCGAACCAGTAACCTAACCCGCACAGGAAATGACAAGTGGACCCCCCTCATTTTCTTTTCCCCACTGATCAAAGGACCCCACACAGCCCTCCTTCTTCTCCACCCCGCACGACCTTTTCTTCCTCCTCTCCTCGCCGTTACAGACATAAAGTCTCGGTTTGATTACGCCTTAACGCCTAGATAATTCCTCGCCACGATCAAGCACCTTAAAGCGCCAGCCTCCCCTCTTTTGTTTCCCCCAGACGCTCCTCCTCGACACGCCTGTGCCGGAGGATTTTGCCCAAGACCTCTCCGCCTCCGGCGACCCTCTTCACCGATTCCGGCCAACACACGCCCTCTCCTGCCTCCTCGAGCACGCAGCCGTTCTCAGCAATCCACAGAGAACCTTTCTGTAACCGCAACTTACCCGCGGGCGCCCCAGAGCTTGAGCTTGGACTAGCCTGAGCGCCGCCGCCTGTTTTTCTTCTCCGGCGAAGCCCGCAGGTAGCATCTGACCACCCCCTTCTGTCTCGTTGATGCACACACGATCACTGACCCCGTATGCAACTAACGCATTTGTTATCTTGCTTTTCCGTGGCTTGTGTCGTCACCTCCGACGATAAACAGAGAAGCCCGACGCCGAGCGAACTCCGGCGAGCAATTGGTATCGCCCCAGTACACCCCTCGCCTCCTCGAAACCTCGTTGAGCATCAGCGTCGCGCCACGAACTCGGTGAGCTTCATCTCTCTCTTCCTCGCTTCCTAGAACCACCGCGAGCATCTAGTCCGACCGTCGCCGCCGTGCACCACCGCGCAGCGCCGCCTGTTTTCGGTCTGATTGTTTGCAGCCGTTAGATCCAGAGTGAGCGAGCAGGATTAGATGACTTAAGCCGCGAAGAGGTACGCGCCCTGTGCCGTACGATCAAACTAGATCCAACGCCCCACAGCCACGATCCGGCCGAACCGGTACCAGCTAATAGCAACGTGCCGCGTGTCGTTGTTCTGTTTAAAAACAGAATTTGAAAACTGAATGTTTTGCAAACTTCAAACCCTCATATCTTTTGAACCACACGTCCAAATTTGACAAATTTTATATCAAAAGATTCAGGAGAACAAGACCTAACCAACCCTAGCCTTAGTTTGACAAATAGTACCTGTTAACTTGTTTGATTTTGCAGAAACTTTAGTATGCTTGTTTAGAGTATAAAAATTGTTTAAAAATGATTTTTGAATTAAAACCTTTGCCAAATGGATTGTTGTGACCTTACTGACCCTAGGAACCAAACCATGCCCTTATAAATGTTTTTGGAAAGATTTAGAATGGATTACTTGATTTAATCCCTTTCTAGCTAAATAAAACTATTGATTTGATTATGAAAATGGTTTTGAATGGAAAACTTTGGAGGAAATGTTTTGAACCAAACCTACTGACCCAAAACACCAAGTTTTGCAATAGCAACTCATTTGGTGAACCCTATGGGCTAATGCCTTAATAAAATATTTCTACACCACATAAAATAACACTTTGTTTTGAAAATGGCTTTAAAGTGAAAACCTCTTGCAAATGACTTAGCCACTTTAGAGAATGACCATTAGATGTACCCAAATGACTATGACCCACTAGAAACCACTTTTTCAAACAAAACAAAGCTTGGCATGCTTGCATGCACTTCTTTGACTTTGTTATTTATGTGTGTTGTTTTGCTTGATTGGTAGATTGAGTTTGTGCCTTGCTTGCTTGATTTGTAGTGACTTGAAGAGTGTGATTATTGCAAAGATCAAGAGGTGAACCTATACTCTACCAAAAAGGCAAGTGATGCTTCATACTTTTGTCCTATTACTTTCACTATGCATTAGTGATTTTGTTAAGTAAAACTTGCATGGATTTTGCTAAGTATAGATCTTGCTATAGGAAAACATAGTAATGAATCCTTAGTAGGATTTTCCTAAGTTAGAGATTCCTACTACTACCAAGCTTAGCCTAGCTAATAGAAAACATGGGTGGAATATATATTCACACTATGGAAAAATATTCTAAGTCTAAGGACTTGTGATTTTGTCTAATAAAACAACTAAGTTAATGAATCACCTGGGTGGAATGGAATAGATTGGTGGAGAATGGTTGAGTGGTTCACAAGGCCCATATTTATGGTTAACCTTGTGTATCTCACTTGTGGATGGCCACCCAGGAAACAAAGGGATTTGAGATGTCAAATGTTGAGAAAGCTTACAGTGCAACCACTTGGCAATATGGGCTCTGCCATGATCATATAGGTTGCAAGAACTTAGCCATATGGACAGTGGGTGGTAGTGTTTGATAGGTTGGAGCGCGTCCATATTGGTCTAAGGGAAGGCTTCTGAAAGATTTTGTCTTGGGAAACCAAGTCTTGTGGGTAAAGTGCACCACCTCTGCAGAGTGTAAAACCTAAGTACTTAGCCATGTCCCTGGTAAAGGACAATTTGAGCATCAAGACATGGAAGCAATCAAGAATCTCATCATTCCAATTTCTAAATAAAAACTTGTGGGTGAACAAGGGATTGTGTGTATTCTTCAATCTTTGATGGAAAGATGGCTTGATATAAGGATCTCAAAATCTTAGATTGAAGAAAATTGTTTTGCCAAGCAAATCTTCAGTCTTTGATTGGTAGATGCCCTGAGTGGATCTCCAGTCTTTGATTAGTAGATGTCTTGGAAAGTTTTTGCCAAACAAAAACTTAGTATTTACAAAATGATAAGAAAAATCTATTTTGAGCAATGCAAGCCTCAACTCCACTTAGCCAAATGCATATAGATGATAGACTCCACCATACTACTAAGAGTATCACTTGCCAATACAATTCAAATGTATTGACCCTTTGTGGCTGTAACTTGTATGTTGCAGGTTTGATTGTTTTAAATGAAGATTGTTTGATTGACTAGGATTACAAAGTCTACAACCAACATCTGCCTGTGGCACTTTGAAGATGAAGGACCCATACTTATTGTTATTCCGCTGCAATATAATGTAATAGCCTAATGAGCTAAGTTTGATGTAATAAAATTATGTTATTCCTGGTTATAAAGTTATATTATGACCTTTGTTTCTTGATATTACATCTTACTGTGGATGCTAGCTATTGATCCAGGGACTAGCATTGTAAAACACAGGAGGACTCTACCTTATCAGGTTGGGACCCTAACAGATGGTATCAGAGCATTGTGTTGCCTGTAGGATTTGTAAACCCTAGGATTGGACAAAAACCCTTAGAAAAATAGGAGTGATATTTTGTTCCAAAAACTTATTTACAAAACACTTGTAAACTCTTTCCTCAACCATTTTGGTTTCAGCTCTACATCTCTTCTACTTCAACTTGATGGAAAAGACTACCCCATGACCAAAGACTACCCCATGTGCAAAAGACTTCTTCAACTTCTTCAACTCTAATGACTTCAACATCTTCAGCATATTCAACAAGGACTTCCAACTTGGATACCACTAAGGATCACAAATTAAACAAGGAAATCTTGATCAAGAATTAGAGACTGAGGGAATGCAAAATAAGAAGGAACCACCAACAACTTTGAAGTATCATAACCAAGAGTTTTCCTAAAGGAAACCAAGATATCATGTAGAAAGAAGAACCAACCAAGAAAGAAAGGAAAATCACAAGTAAACCATTAGATGGACCACCATATTTTAGCTAAGACAAAACACACCAACTTATTTGGTGTAACAAAAATATTTTGTTGTCTAAGTATGTGCTTGAACCTTGTTTGAGTGAAATGTTTGGTTTGTGATTGCATGCACATTGTTTGTGTGAAATTATGATGTGTGTGATTAGAAATAATTCCTTAGAAATATCTTGCCTATCCTAATCTCCCTTCAAACCCAAACAGATGACTTCTCCAAGAAACTCCAACATCAAAGTTGATGACAACAACAACCAAGTGGACAGCATGAAAGATATTATAGCAACCCAAAACCAATTGAGCCAAGAGACAACTCAGCTTTTAGCCAACAACAATGGACTAGATCCAGCCATACAAAGGATTTTGAAACTTCAATCCCAATTGTTGCAAGGATTGGTTACTCAAGTGATCAACATGGGAGAAAACTTTTCCCAAAGAGCTAAAGTCAACAAGGATGACAAAGATGTTAATCCAGAAGGAACCCAAGCTAGCAATGTTTTTAGAGACAAGGATCATGCATCCAAGAAACATGAAGATCAATGCCTCAAGAAGAGAGAAAGATCTCCCACTCATGAAGAACATGAACTAGAAGAACCCCTAGCTTTGGAGAGACCCAAGAAGAAGAAGAAATTCCCCAACACTAGCAAGAAGGATATTACACAGGTGCAATGTTTCAAATGCAAAGAGATGGGACACTATGCCAATGAATGCCCAGAAAAGAAGAAGAACCAAGGGAACAAACAAGAGACAATGATACCAAGGGAAAGGAAAGATATCAGCCAAGTGATATGCAAATATTGCAAAGAGTTTGGACATTATGCAAACTACTGTCCAGAAAATATAAAACATAAGATAAACCAGCCTTTGAGAGATATCACCAAGTGATATGTTACAATTGCAAGAACCAGGACACTATGCAAGCAACTGTCCGTAAAAGATGAAGAACAAGTTGATCAAGCCTATGGAGGAACTCAACCTTGGACCATAAGTCAATTATGGAAACAATGGACACTATGCAAAAGTTTTCAAGAGGAAGTTTTCCTGGATCCCAAGAAGGACAATGTGTAATTTTTGTTTGAAAATTTTAAGGGTGGTAGTACCCTAGTTGTTTTGAACTTGCTTGTAACCTAATCTTCCCAAATCTCGACGAGATTTATTTTAAGGGTGGTAGCCTGTCACATCCCAAGATTTTCCAAATCTTGTAATGTGAAAATAAATTTATAAAATAAAACTTTGTTTGATTTTCAGAGCCAGAAGAAACTTTTTGAATTCAAATGGAACCTCAAACCAATTTGAATTAAATAAAAACTTAAAGGGAATTAAAAAGATGAAAATATTAATAAAGAATATTCCAAATAAAATAAAATGGAAATAACCATTCTATCCCTATTTTAATAAGGACAAATCTCTAAATAAAAAATACATGAGAAAATGATATTTGGAATTAAAACAATTACCCAATCTTATATGATTAATAAATCACTTTGGAATACTTTCCAAATAATTCAATATGAATTATTTGAACCAAATAAACAAATCCTAAATGGATTATTATCTAAGGACCATTTATTTAATTATAAATGGAACCTAAAATAAAAGGTTATTTTATTTTAAAACAAGATTTCCAAGCATCCTTATTTTCAAATAAAACCTACTGGTTTGATTATGAAAATAATTAGATTTCAAATGGAAATTTTATTAATAAAAATCAAACCCTATTTTATTAAATAACTAATGGTTCATTTATTTAATTAATAAATGGAACCTAAAAAGATTTAAAATAATATTTTATTTTAGAATGTGAATTATGATGATAAACAGAACCAAAAACTCATTACAATAGTTTGAATTATTTTGATGATTGTCTTGTTGTTTGAGTTGTGAAATGAAATTCAAATCAGTAAATAAAATGGAAAAAGGAAAATGTTCTGTACAGAAAAAAAAAAGGGAAACAACAGCAGCCCAACTACCCCAGCCCAACAAGCCCACCAACCAGCCCAGCATCTTTTCCCGCAGAAAAACGTTTCGAACCAGTAACCTAACCCGCACAGGAAATGACAAGTGGACCCCCCTCATTTTCTTTTCCCCACCGATCAAAGGACCCCACACCCCTCCTTCTTCTCCACCGCACGACCTTTTCTTCCTCCTCTCTCGCCACATGCATATAAAGTCTCGGTTTGATTACGCCTTAACGCCTAGATAATTCCTCGCCACGATCAAGCACCTTAAAGCGCCTCCCTCTTTGTTTCCCCAGACGCCTCCTCCTCGACACGCCCCAGCCGAGGATTTTGCCCAAGACCTCCTCGCCTCCCGACCCTCTTCACCGATTCCGCCAACACACGCCTCTCCTGCCTCCTCGAGCACGCAGCCGTTCTCAGCAATCCACAGAGAACCTTTCAGAATCGAACTTACATGGGCGCCAGTAGCTTGAGCTTGACTAGCCCGAGCCGCCGCTTTTCTTCTCCGTGAAGCCCGCAGTAGCATCGACCACCCCTTCGTTGATGCACACACGATCACGACCCGTATGCAACTAACGCATTTGTTATCTTGCTTTTCCGTGGCTTGTGTCGTCACCTCCGACGATAAATGAGAAGCCCGACGCCGAGCGAACTCCGCGAGCAATTGGTATCGCCCAAGACACCCTCGCCTCCTCGAAACCTCGTTGAGCATCAGCGTCGCGCCACGAACTCGGTGAGCTTCATCTTCTCTTCCTCGCTTCCTAGAACCACCGCGAGCATCTAGTCCGACCGCCGCCGTGCACCACTGCCGCACTGCTTTATTCGATTGTTTGCAGCCGTTAGATCCAGAGTGAGCGAGCAGGATTAGATGACTTAAGCCGCGAAGAGGTACGCGCCCTGTGCCGTACGATCAAACTAGATCCAACGCCCCACAGCCACGATCCGGCCGAACCGGTACCAGCTAATAGCAACGTGCCGCGTGTCGTTGTTCTGTTTAAAAACAGAATTTGAAAACTGAATGTTTTGCAAACTTCAAACCCTCATATCTTTTGAACCACACGTCCAAATTTGACAAATTTTATATCAAAAGATTCAGGAGAACAAGACCTAACCAACCCTAGCCTTAGTTTGACAAATAGTACCTGTTAACTTGTTTGATTTTGCAGAAACTTTAGTATGCTTGTTTAGAGTATAAAAATTGTTTAAAATGATTTTGAATTCAAATCGTTGCCAAATGGATTGTTGTGACCTTACTGACCCTAGGAACCAAACCATGCCCTTATAAATGTTTTTGGAAAGATTTAGAATGGATTACTTGATTTAATCCCTTTCTAGCTAAATAAAACTATTGATTTGATTATGAAAAATGGTTTTGAATGGAAAACTTTGGAGGAAATGTTTTGAACCAAACCTACTGACCCAAAACACCAAGTTTTGCAATAGCAACTCATTTGGTGAACCCTATGGGCTAATGCCTTAATAAAAATATTTCTACACCACATAAAATAACACTTTGTTTTGAAAATGGCTTTAAAGTGAAAACCTCTTGCAAATGACTTAGCCACTTTAGAGAATGACCATTAGATGTACCCAAATGACTATGACCCACTAGAAACCACTTTTTCAAACAAAACAAAGCTTGGCATGCTTGCATGCACTTCTTTGACTTTGTTATTTATGTGTGTTGTTTTGCTTGATTGGTAGATTGAGTTTGTGCCTTGCTTGCTTGATTTGTAGTGACTTGAAGAGTGTGATTATTGCAAAGATCAAGAGGTGAACCTATACTCTACCAAAAAGGCAAGTGATGCTTCATACTTTTGTCCTATTACTTTCACTATGCATTAGTGATTTTGTTAAGTAAAACTTGCATGGATTTTGCTAAGTATAGATCTTGCTATAGGAAAACATAGTAATGAATCCTTAGTAGGATTTTCCTAAGTTAGAGATTCCTACTACTACCAAGCTTAGCCTAGCTAATAGAAAACATGGGTGGAATATATATTCACACTATGGAAAAATATTCTAAGTCTAAGGACTTGTGATTTTGTCTAATAAAACAACTAAGTTAATGAATCACCTGGGTGGAATGGAATAGATTGGTGGAGAATGGTTGAGTGGTTCACAAGGCCCATATTTATGGTTAACATTGTGTATCTCACTTGTGGATGGCCACCCAGGAAACAAAGGGATTTGAGATGTCAAATGTTGAGAAAGCTTACAGTGCAACCACTTGGCAATATGGGCTCTGCCATGATCATATAGGTTGCAAGAACTTAGCCATATGGACAGTGGGTGGTAGTGTTTGATAGGTTGGAGCGTCCATATTGGTCTAAGGGAAGGCTTCTGAAAGATTTTGTCTTGGGAAACCAAGTCTTGTGGGTAAAGTGCACCACCTCTGCAGAGTGTAAAACCTAAGTACTTAGCCATGTCCCTGGTAAAGGACAATTTGAGCATCAAGACATGGAAGCAATCAAGAATCTCATCATTCCAATTTCTAAATAAAAACTTGTGGGTGAACAAGGGATTGTGTGTATTCTTCAATCTTTGATGGAAAGATGGCTTGATATAAGGATCTCAAAATCTTAGATTGAAGAAAATTGTTTTGCCAAGCAAATCTTCAGTCTTTGATTGGTAGATGCCCTGAGTGGATCTCCAGTCTTTGATTAGTAGATGTCTTGGAAAGTTTTTGCCAAACAAAAACTTAGTATTTACAAAATGATAAGAAAAATCTATTTTGAGCAATGCAAGCCTCAACTCCACTTAGCCAAATGCATATAGATGATAGACTCCACCATACTACTAAGAGTATCACTTGCCAATACAATTCAAATGTATTGACCCTTTGTGGCTGTAACTTGTATGTTGCAGGTTTGATTGTTTTAAATGAAGATTGTTTGATTGACTAGGATTACAAAGTCTACACCAACATCCGCTGTGGCACTTTGAAGATGAAGGACCCATACTTATTGTTATTCCGCTGCAATATAATGTAATAGCCTAATGAGCTAAGTTTGATGTAATAAAATTATGTTATTCCTGGTTATAAAGTTATATTATGACCTTTGTTTCTTGATATTACATCTTACTGTGGATGCTAGCTATTGATCCAGGGACTAGCATTGTAAAACACAGGAGGACTCTACCTTATCAGGTTGGGACCCTAACAGGCATCTTCAGGTTAACTAGAATTGTGTAAGGGAACTTGTAACCCTACATTGGTGCTTGAATGACAAGCTAGCATTGTGTATTGGGAGGACTCCTATGGAAAGACTTTGTCACATTCTCGATCTGCCAGTACTCCATCTTGGTGAGTACCTATCCAACGGCCACTGGTGGCATCAAGATGAGATTGTGTCATGTGGGTAAAGTGTACAACTTCTGCAGAAGATCAAATTCTAAGTACTTAGTCGTGTCCCTGGTTATGGACAATACTAAGCAACTAAGGCCTGAAGCTATGCAAGATCTCGACATTCCAATTTCTCAAAGTAAAAATTGAAGGTGACAACAAGGGATTAGAAGCACTTGGAGTTTTCCAAGAAGTTCAGAAAGATTTGACAAAAGATCAAAACTATTTTGA
Organism: Avena longiglumis; assembly: GCA_030063025.1. Taxonomy (NCBI): domain Eukaryota; kingdom Viridiplantae; phylum Streptophyta; class Magnoliopsida; order Poales; family Poaceae; genus Avena; species Avena longiglumis. The sequence goes on along the minus strand of CP125974.1, from coordinate 423,975,091 downwards.
AATGATAGGATAAAACTATATTGCTTTCTGCAAAAGAGCCTAAACCCTACTTAGCCAAATATGCATGTAATAATAGGATCCACTTATTTCTATATAGTAGTGAAACTTGACAATACAATTCAAATGTATTGACTCTTGTGGCTGCAACTTATTATGTTGCAGGTTTGTTTGATGTTAGTGAAGTTTTTTGAATAGGATTACAAGTCTACAACCAACATGATTGCCTGTGGCACTTTGAAGATGAAGGACTCCATGCTTTATAGATATTCTGCTGCAATGTAATGAGATAGCCAAATGAGCTATGTAAGATGTAATGAATTATTTTATTCCTGGTTATAAAGTTGTATTATGACCTTTGTTTCTTAATATTACATCTTAACTGTGGATGCTAGCTATTGATCCAGGGACTAGCATTGTAAACACAAGGATCTCTACCTTATTAAAGGTTGGGTACCTAACAGATGGTATCAGAGCACTGTGTTGCCTGTAGGATTGTAACCCTAGGATTGGACAAAACCCCTTAGAAAAAAATAGGAGTTGTTTTTGTTCCAAAACATATTTACAAACAATCTTGTAAACTCTTTCCTCAACCTTTTTGGTTTGATTCTACATCCCTTCCTTTTCAACTTGATGGCCAAAGACTTCACCATGTGCAGAATATTTCATCAACTCTAATGACTTCAACATCTTCAAGTGACTTCAACTTTAGTTTCACCAAGGACTTCCACTTAGATATCACTAAGGACTACAAGTGAGTACCAAGAAACACTAGATTGCCTACCATAAACATTGATATCAAGTTAGAGTATGGATCATATTGACCTATGAGGTATGGCTATACTAGGTTGATTATTTCAAGAAAACTTGATGTTCCTTCAACTCATGAGATAAGCTCATAAGTTGTTAAGTGAATAGTTGCTTGTTGATTGCTTGATTGTTTGATTGAACATGGTTGGTTTTGAGTTGTGTGTTAAAACTTCTTAAAAACCTATCTATCATTACTTATCTCTATCAAACCAACAGATGCCTCCCCGTCATGCCAACCCCAACCAAAACAACAACATCACTCCTGAGATGCAGCAGATGTTGGCAGCCCAGACACAGTTGATGCAGGAGATGACCACATTCATACAGAATCATAACAACAACAACAACAACAACAACAACAACAACAACAACAACAACAACAACAACAACAACAACAACAACAACAATCATAATAATCATCCAGCACATGATATGCTCACCAAGTTTCTGAAACTTAGGCCTACAAGATTCTCTAGAACAACTGATCCAATGGAAGCCAATGACTGGTTACGTTCAGTGAACAAAGACTTAGTGACTGTTGGCTGCACCGATGAAGAAAAAGTTAGGTTTGCAGCATTTCTACTTGAAGGACCAGCAACAACATGGTGGGACAACTTTCAGATCACCACTCCCCTTGAAGATGTGACTTGGGCTATTTTTGAGGATGGTTTCCGTACAACTCACATCTTACCTGGAGTGATGTACTTGAAGAAAAAGGAGTTCCACAATCTGAAACAACGTCACCTCAGTGTGGCTGAGTATATTGAAGAATTCAACAATCTGGCACGATATGCACCGGGTGAAGTTGACAAAGATGCTAAGAGAAAGGAGAAATTTCTTGAAGGACATAAAGATGAGTTGAACCTGCAACTAGCTGTTGCCTATGTCCCAACTTATCAATCACTCTATGACAAAGCCACCATATTGGAAAACAAGATGAATCAAGTTGAGAACAGAAAGAGGAAACATAAACTCAAGAATCACTCAGGATCATCAAAAAAGAAGCATTCATTTAAAAAGAGCAATGAAGATTCTGAACCACATCAGTATCACCACAAGAGCAATGGAAGTGAGAATAATGGAAATGATACTAACAATGGAGATGACCTTGGTCAGAACCAACATGACACTTTCAGGAAGACAGACATTAGCCAGTTGCAGTGCTATAATTGCAAGGAACTTGGACACTATGCATCAGACTGTCCTGAGAAGAAGAAGAAAAAGGATGCTAGAAGAGCCAATGGAAATGACTCCAATGTGACCCAGAAAGGACATGCGAACCACATTGACATGGATGGAAACTTTGAAGAGATAGAAGAAGTGGATATCAGAAATTCATAAACTCAGAAGAGTCAAATAAGGATTCCTTGTCAGGATATAAAGTGTTGAATCCATAGTCAAGTGAACCATCAATGTAACCCTATGAGACTTTATTTTAAGGGTGGTAGTACCCTAGTTGCCTTGAAGCCAACTTGTAAACCTAACCTTCCCAAATCTCGGGACGAGATTTATTTTAAGGGTGGTAGCCTGTCACATCCCAAAATTTTCCAAATTTTGAAATGTGAAAAAATTAATAAACAAAATAAACAATTGTTGATTTTTAGGGTGAGAAGAAACTTCTTGATTCCAATTGGAAACATCCAAACCTATTTTGAACAAATAAATCCTAAAGGGATTTAAAAAGATAAACAGTTAATAAAGAAAGTTTTGATAATTGGAATCACTATGTTTGGATCTTTTAATAAAAAGATTTGGTTTTCAAAAGAAAAGGTAGATTTATAAATAAGGATTATTTTATAGAGCCAAATTAAATCTTGGCCAAGCTTTTGAAATAAAATATTTCTATTTGATAAGATGAGTAAAGGTTTATTTAAATAAAATAATGAGGATTTATTATTATCCAATTTTATTAAAGTAAAGGCTTTTCCATTTTAAATAAACACTAAAACTTGTTAATTTATTTTAAATAAGTTTTCCAAGTGTTTTATTTATTCAAATAAAACCTACTGAAATGGTTTTGATATTATTTTAGATTTCAAATAGAGTTTTTAAATAAATTAAATCCTATTTGAATTAATAACTAGGGTCTATTTATTTAATTATTAATGGATCCTAAAAAGAATAAAAATTATTCTATTTTGGTCTTTGGATTATGTTGTTAATCAGAATTAAAATAAATACAAAGTTTGGTGGTGGTTTGATTTGATTTGTTGTTTGAATTGTATGTTTGGAAATCAAAAACAGAAAATCAAATAGAAAAAGAAAAAGCAATCTGTATAAAAAAAAGTGAAACAGACTTAACCCAACCCAACATGCCTAGCAGCCCAACTCGCAGCCCAACTCTTTCCCCCTCTCAGCAAAACGTTTTTCACTCGGAAAAGGACCCGCAGAGACGCAGACAAGTGGCCACATCCTTCCCTCCCTCACTCTCGCTGACAGACGGACCCCACTGGCCACCTCAAAGATCGCCTTCCCCGACCACGCCGCCGTTGTCGCCGACGATTTACTCCGGCAATGAATACGAGTTATTGCCGCTGTTATTCTTCGCTGTGATCATGCATACATAATCGCCCGTTCCTCCTCTCTCTTTCCACTCGCTTGCCTCTCCCTCTCTGCCCCTAGGATGCTCTAATTGTGAGCTCGAGCCCTCTCTGCTTCGACGAACTCCTCCATCGATTTCGGCGAGGACAGTCTCCCCCTCGGCCCCTACTTCACATGGGTTTCATCAGCAGCCTCTTGTGCACCTCCCTGTGCCAACCGCTTGACCTCTCCCGCTCCACAACGACGACAACCTCGATTCTGAACACCACTGGCGTCTGCCATTACTCCGACGAACCTTCCAGGTAACACCAGACCGCCCCGAACTATCTAGTTGATGCTCCCATGATCCCCAGAACAGTGCGCGTCTAACTGTACCTTCCGTTTGCCTTAGGGCGATCTGCAGCCTCACCTCCGACGACGAACAGAACCGCCTGACGCCGCCACCGACTCCGGCGAGCGATTACTCTCGTCCCTGTGCGCCCCTTGCCAAGCAAACGCCACCTCGAGCTTCACCAGGACCCTGCGAACACTGTGAGCCCCTCCTATGTCTTTCTTGCTTCCTGAATCACTGGATCCGCCGTAGCCCGAGCGTGCGCCGCCAGTCGTCGCCGCCAGTTACTGGTCGAGCTGCTGTGAGCCGTGCGATGTGAATCGTCTGGCTGAGATTAGAACTAGACGAAGAGGTATGAGTCCATCTGCACTGTATGATTTGAGTGAAATCCAGCGGCTCGCAGAGGATGATCCGCACGAATTGGTACCGTCCAATAGGAACACGACGCGTGGCACTGACTCTGTTTTAAAAACAGAAAATGATCTATTACAATTGCAAATTTGTAAAATTCATAACTTTAATTCTACACGTCCAAATTTTGCAAATTTTATATAAATGGATTCAGCAAGACAAGTACTTTAAAACAATGCACTTTGTTTAATGATTTGCTTCTGTAAAATTGGTTGGAATTGCAGAAACATGTGTAGGATTATTATGAATATAAAAATTGTTCAAGATATAATTTTAATGTGAAATCTTTGCAAAACGGGTTGTTTTGAACCTACTGACCCTAGGAACAAACTTATGGATTTAAAAATGTATTTTGTGAAGTTTAGGAATAAATATTTGAATTAGCACATTTCTAGTCAAATAAAAATATTGTTTTTGGTTTAGAAATGATTTTTGAGTAAAACCTTTGGGAAATGTTTTGATTCAAACCTTCTGACCCTAAACACCAAGTTCTGGGAATTAAAATATATTTGGTGAACTCTTTAAAGAATATTGCTTTGTTAAAAGCATTTTCAACCACATAAAGTATTGATTTGATTTGAAAATGGTTTATATATAAAACCTTTTGCAAATGGTTTTACCACTTTAGTAAATGACCACTTTTGAAAATTATAATGTTTAGATCCTAGTAGAAACCACTTTTGCAAATAAAACTATCTTTTGCATGCTTGCATGCATGACCTTGTTTCTATTATTTTATGTGTGATAAATTGGTTGGAATGCTAGTTGAATCTATGCTTGCTTGATTGACTTGTAGTGGAATTAGAAGAGTGTGATATTTGCAAGATCAAGAAGTGAACCATCATTCTCTACTAAAAAGGCAAGTGACACTATCATCCAAGTCCTACTATTTTCATTACACTCAGTGGATTTTGTAACATGCATGGAAAGGTTTACTATATTTTATGCTATGCTAAATCCTAATAGGATACCCTTATATATCCCTTAGTGGAAACAATGTAGTTGTAGTATGCTTAGCCCTGCTATATATTGGGATGGGATACATGATATGATTATATGAAGAGTTGAAAAGACATATGTTTTATATAATAAAACAAGTACTCAATGAACCACCTGGGTGGACAAGGATACTCAAGTTTTGGACAAGGTGGCAACAAAAGGAACCATGTTTATATGGCCATCTCTTTTTGTATGTGCACTAGAAGAAAACCACCCAGGGACTTAGAGGTTGAACATGTTTCTCAGATGGCTTCCTGTATGACCACATGCTAAATGGGCTCTGGCTTAGTCAACTACATAGTGGAAGACCCATGCATTGGCATCTTCAGGTTAACTAGAATTGTGTAAGGGAACTTGTAACCCTACATTGGTGCCTGAATGACAAGCTAGCATTGTGTATTGGGAGGACTCCTATGGAAAGACTTTGCCACAGTCTCGATCTGCTAGTACTCCATCTTGGTGAGTACCGATCCAGCGGCCACTGGTGGCATCAAGATGAGATTGTGTCATGTGGGTAAAGTGTACAACTTCTGCAGAAGATCAAATTCTAAGTACTTAGCCGTGTCCCCGGTTATGGACAATACTGAGCAACTAAGTCCTGAAGCTATGGAAGATCTCGACATTACAATTTCTCAAAGTAAACTTGAAGGTGACAACAAGGGATTAGAAGCACTTGGAGTTTTCAAGGAAGTTCAGAAAGATTTGACAAAAGATCAAAACTATTTTGAAAAGATAGGATAAAACTATATTGCTTTCTGCAAAAGAGCCTAAACCCTACTTAGCCAAATATGCATGTAATAATAGGATCCACTTATTTCTATATAGTAGTGAAACTTGCCAATACAATTCAAATGTATTGACCCTTGTGGTTGCAACTTATTATGTTGCAGGTTTGTTTGATGTTAGTGAAGTTTGTTGAATAGGATTACAAGTCTACAACCAACATGATTGCCTGTGGCACTTTGAAGATGAAGGACTCCATGCTTTATAGATATTTTGCTGCAATGTAATGAGATAGCCAAATGAGCTATGTAAGATGTAATGAATTATTTTATTCCTGGTTATAAAGTTGTATTATGACCTTTGTTTCTTGATATTACATATTAACTGTGGATGCTAGCTATTGATCCAGGGACTAGCATTGTAAACACATGCATCTCTACCTTATTAAAGGTTGGGAACCTAACATGTGGTGTGTGTTGTATCGTGTGCTATGAATGAATAAATGAAAAGCATGTTGCTAGAAAATATGAGTCAAACTCTAAAAACTGTTCAAGTCCCTGAACCTTAGAAATTTCCCTCTTTTCTCATGATCTATCTCAATATTCAGATGCCTCGCGGAGGAAGTGGCTCAGCCTCGGACCCGATTTTGCAACTCTTGCAAATGATGGTTTCGGACCGCGAAGCCGAAAGAGTCGAACGTCAAGCCAACCTAGCCACCCTTCAGCAGATAGCCCAGATGGCCAACAACAATCAAGGCCATGGAAATCAGGACAACCATGGATCTAAGCTCAAGAATTTCCAGAACACCAATCCACCTGTTTTCACTAAGTCAGAAGAGCCCCTAGATGCAGATGATTGGCTGCAAACCATGGAGAACAACCTGGAGGTTGCAGGAGTATAAGCTAACGAGAAAGTTCTGTTTGCCACACACTATCTAGCCGGAGATGCAAGAGCATGGTGGAACAGCGTTCGTGCAATGACCGGAGGGTAGATGATGACTTGGGATGAATTCAAGGTCAAGTTCAGCAGAACCCATGTGCCACCGGTTTTGATCAAGAGGATGAGGGATGAATTCAGAGAACTGAAGCAAGGAAGAATGACAGTAGTGGAATACCGTGACAAATTCTTGTCATTAGCTAGGTATGCCCCGGATGAGATCGACACTGAAGCCAAGAAGAAAGAGAGATTCCTGAATGGTCTACACGATGAGATGCAGACGGTGTTGGTCAGTATCCCCTTTGCTGATATTGAAGCCCTAGTTGACTCTGCCATTCAGATGGAAGGAAAGATCAAAGCCAATGAGAACCGCAAGCGCCGCATGATGCATCAACCAATAACCCACCAGACACCAAAATATCGCCCCAACCCATCTCCAGGATTTGCCCCTAGAACCAACAGACCCCCTCTGAACCATCCGACCTATCCCAACCGTGGAAACCCAAGGCCCGGAGGAAACCACAACAACCCCGACAACTCTAGCAATTTCAACCGTGCCACACCCAAGTTCAACAACAACAATGCCACCACCAACACCAACACTGCCCCAAGGACCGGAAGCAATGTTGTGCCTGTTACAGCGAAGGACAAGTCGCAAGTGACTTTTTATGAATGTGGAACCAAGGGTCATTATTCCAATGAGTCCCCCAAGAAGATTGCCGCAGCCCCCAATGCAAATGCCCCAGCTCAGCAACAGCGTCATGTTCAGCCCGGAAGGAGGTTTGCCCCAGGGAATTCGCTCAACCGCAACGGCCGTCTTTTTATCATGCATGCTGAAGAAGCCCATGAAGCGCCAGACGTTCTGTTGGGTATGTTTTCCATTAACTCAGTACTTGCAAGAGTGTTGTTTGATTCTGGAGCATCGCACTCATTTGTTACTGAAGAATTTGCATGCACTAGTAAGATTCAACCAACCAAATTGAAGCATGTTATGATTGTTCAAATCCCCGGTTCAACCACCAAAGCTAGACAACTTTGCAAAGCCGTCCCTATCCGAATCTATGGCATATATTTTGATGCTAATCTAATAGTACTCAGAACTAATGGTTTGGAAGTAGTACTAGGAATGGATTGGATGTCCAAACATAAAGGATTAATTGACTGTGCCAAGAAAGCCATAACCATGACCAGTACAGCCGGAATATCAGTCGAGCATGTATCTGAAACCTTGCCTCGTCAATTCAAGTGTAACAAGAGTATAGCCCAGCCCACCATTGACCAAGTCTGGATAGTCTGTGAATACCCCGATGTATTTCCAGATGTTTTGCTCGGTATGCCCCCAGATCAGGATATCTAGTTTATCATTGAACTAATCCCTGGAACCAGACCCATAGCCCAGAGACCATATAGTATGAACCCATCTGAACTAGTAGAACTAAAGAAGCAACTGGATGCCATGATGGAAATTGGATTGATTCAACCAAGTGCGTCACCATGGAGATCACCCGTTTTGTCTGTGGACAAGAAATATGGAGGTAACCGTCTGTGTACGGATTATCAGAAGTTGAATGATGTCACTATCAAAAACAAGTACCCGTTGCCAAAGATAGAAGACCTGTTTGACCAGTTGACTGGTGCCAAAGTGTTGTCTAAGATTGATCTTAGAACTGGCTATCATCAACTTAAGATTCACGTAGAGGATATTCCAAAGACTGCCTTTACCACCAGATATGGATTATACGAGTATACTGTCATGTCTTTTGGATTAACCAATGCCCCCGCTTATTTCATGATCCTCATGAATAAGATTTTTATGGACTTCCTGGATAAGTTTGTCGTTCTTTTAATCGATGACATTCTGATTTATTCCAAATCAGAAGAACAACATGAGCTACACCTAAGGAACATTCTTGGAACCCTTAGAGAGCATCAGTTGTATGCCAAGTTTAGAAAATGTGAATCCTGGTTATAGGAGGTAGGATTCTCGGACATATCGTATCAGCCGGAGGAATTGTCGTTGACCCTGCAAAGGTGAAAGATGTCGAAGATTGGCAAGCCCCAACCACTCAAACCCAAGTCCGTGCATTTCTCGGATTAGCGGGATACTACCGCAAGTTCGTCGAAGGATTCTCGAGTATCGCCAGACCCATGACCCAATTCCTAAAGAAGGACAAGAAGTTTGAATGGATAGACAAATGTGAAGCGAGTTTTCAAGAACTCAAGAGGAGATTGATTTTAGCCCCAATCCTTGTCATGCCGAATATCACGAAGCCCTTTGATGTGTATTGTGACGCATCCAAGATCGGTCTCGGATGTGTGCTAATGCAAGAAGGCAAAGTCATATCTTATCTATCCCGGAAACTGAAGCAGCATGAACAGAATTACCCAACCCATGACCTCGAAGTCGCAGCCGTAGTTCTAGCCCTGAAGACATGGAGGCATTACCTGATGGAAACCGTTGTGAGATTTATTCGGATCACAAGATCTTGAAGTATATACTCACTCAGAAGGACCTAAATATGAGACAGAGAAGATGGATTGAGCTAATCAAGGATTATGATCTGGACATTCACTATCACCCCGATAAAGCCAATGTGGTAGCAGATGCCCTTAGAAGATTGTCGTGCCGCTCGAAATCCATGATTCTAAAGGAGCAACCAAGTTTGCACAAAGAAATGGAAGATTTCAGAATGGAATTAGTGAGTGTAGGATTTTTGGCTAGCATAGAACTTCAACCCACTTTGATAATCTAGATCAAGGAGGCGCAGAAAGGAAATGCTAGTATTGACGGAATCAAGCGTCGTATCGGTATCGGCAAAGTACCCGATTCACCGAAGACGAACAAGGAGTTTTGTGGTACAAAGGACGCCTTTGTGTACCAGCAGATTCGGAATTGAAAGAAGTGATTTTGAAAGAGGCCCATGATACTCTTTATTCTATCCACCCCGGAGGAACAAATATGTATCAGGATTTGAAGGACAATTTTGGTGGCATAAGATGAAGAGAGAAATTGGAAGCTATATCGCCAAGTGTGATATATGTCAGAGAGTCAAGGCGGGACATCAAAGTCCCGCTGGACTGTTGCAACCTCTACAGATTCCGGAATGGAAATGGGATTCAGTTGGAATGGACTTTATCACCGGATTGCCTACTTCTAGTAGGGAGGAAATGACTCTATCTGGGTCATAGTGGACCGATTGTCCAAAGTAGCCCATTTCCTACCAGTCAAGACCACCTACCAGAGTTCGAGCTAGCGGAGATATACATCGCTAGAATCGTCAGTTTGCACAGAGTCCCCAAGAACATCGTATCGAATCGAGGAACCCAGTTTACCTCGAGATTCTGGAAGAAAGTCCAAGAAGGTTTAGGAACCCGACTAGATTTTAGCACAGCTTATCACCCTCAGACCGATGGACAAACGGAACGAGTAAATAAAATACTCGAAGATATGTTGAGAGCATGTGTGCTGGGAGTATGGATCTAAATGGGAAGACTGTCTGCCTTTCGCAGAATTTTCATACAACAACAGTTACCAAGCTAGTTTGCAAATGGCCCCATTTGAATTCATGTATGGAAGGAAGTGTCACACCCCTTTGAATTGGTCGGAAGTAGGAGAGAGTCGGATTTTCGGACCTGACATCCTACGAGAAGCGGAAGAGAAAGTTCACAAGATAGAAGAGTTACACCGACAAGAGACGTCGATACCTCGCCTTTAACATCGGAGATTTTGTGTACCTTAAAGTGTCGATGTTGAAAGGAATGCAGCATTTCCATCTCAAAGAAAAGTTATCCCCAGATATATCGGACCCTTCAAGATTCTGAATCGTCGAGGAGAAGTATCATATCAATTGGAACTGCCACAGGAGATGTCATCAGTGCATAATGTGTTCCATATATCGTTACTTCGGAAATGCCTTGAAGTTCCAGAGAAGACTGAAGTTTTCAAGAACATTGATCACCCGACCATAGAGATCAACGATGACCTGACATACCCCAAAGTACCCATCCGTATTTTGGAAGCAGCTTTTAGAACCACCAGGACCCGAAGCATCAAGTTTCTCAAGATTCAGTGGAGCAACCACACTGAAGAAGAAGCTACCTGGGAGCGCGAAGATCACATCAAGACGGAGTTTCCCGATCTCTTTAAATGCTAGGTAATCTTTTTCGTCCTTTTTCAAATCTTGGGACGAGATTTTTTTTAAGGGGGGAAGGTTTGTAACATCCCAAAAATATAAAACAAGGATCATCAAACTCTAATCACTAAAATTAGGGTTAACAAAAACTTTGATTAATTTAAATCATATGAATGCATGTGTGAATGAAATGATTTGACCAATGCATGAATGGACTTGTGTGATTAACCTAAATAGCAAGAAATAGTTTAAATATGAAAATAACATCATATAAAACATTTCCATGCAGAAACAAATCAAAAGAAAATCAAAAACAAAGCAAATGGTCATTTTTGCCAATCTTGCTCACTAGGTCACTTTGAGTGCTTCTAGTCCAAGATTTCAAACAAAAACTTTCCCAATTCTGTTCACCCCTTGATAGAACTAGTAAAAGTGAATCAAGGCCCACCTTTCAAACTTGCAGAAACATTTGGCAACCCCATTCAAATCACAATTTAAAACTGAATGTCATTCATATGTGAAGATCATCCATTTTCAAAACCCAACCAAACCAATGCCCCTTGACTAATCCAACTATACAGACACTCCCTAGCATGTGCCTAGCCAACCCATAAAGTTTGAATCCAAAATTCAAATTTAAACTTCTTGCGGCCATTTCATCAAACACCTTGCAGATTCAAATCAAACAAACATCAAACACTATAGTGTGCAGTAAAATTGGCCTAACTTGTTCCCTCTCTGGTTGCAACTAGCCCTTAGTAGATCATCTAGCCTCTTTAAAAATCTTTAGCACCACTGTGAGCAAGCCTAGCCATTAATGGCAAGAATGCCGAGCATGCCGGGAGCACCATTGACACCTCAGTGTCGATAGCAAGCTACAAGCAACACTAAGCCTAGCCGGCATGGCTAGCAAGCACCCCACCATCCACCGCCACTCACTGTCCCAGCCCCGAGCAATGCCAGCCCTTGGACCACACGTCACGACCATGTCAAACCTCTCTGCGCGAGCCGAGAGCGCGCCAGTGCGCCATGCTCGACCAGCACCCACAGACCGCGCACCGCTCTTGCCGCTTGCATGGATGATCACCAGCACCCCAGCACCCCGCCAGACATGACCGTTCGCTGCCGTGCGGACCACACGCGCTATGCGACATTAAAACCGTCGTCAGACCCGCTCAGAGCACCGCAACGTTCCGACCGATCAGCACCGCCCCACGCTGCAAGCCCATGTCGTTGAGCTTCGCCAGGGAGCACAGCACCGCCCCCTACCGTCACCCATGCCAGTAGCTGCATGTGCCTTCGACCACGACAAGCTCAGCCCGCGCCCGTCGGTCCCCTTCCGCCACTATAAATGGAGGCCTCCACCGCTCGTTTTCGCCACACCAGTTCACTCCCCTCTCGCCCAGAACCACCCCACCTCACTCCCGGAGCAAGGCGAGCAGCGCATCGCCGGAATTTGGCCGGAGCCCGCCGCTGCTGGAGAAGAAGGAAGCCATCGATTGGAGCCGCCCCAGGAGGAGCTGCCGGTACCAGGAGAACCGTCGTCGACTTCGTCGTTCGCCCCCGTCGCCGACCCTCGCCTGAGCCCCGATGAGCCTCCCACGACCCCCACCTGCCGCGTTAGGGTTCTGTCTCGCCGACGCTGCCCGACGTGGACGATGAACCATAGTCGTTCAATTAGAGTTAGATCGTGCGGTTCACAGTGCCCCGTACCGCTTCGCCCCTCCCCGTCTCACTGACGCGTGGGGACAGCCACTTAACCAGCCCACGTACGCGCTGTGTGTAGTGGGCCGGCTCAGTAAAACATCCCGCGCGACCCAACAATTCAAATTAAGATTTATTCATTTAATTTCAAACATAGTTCTCTACCTAGATTCAAAAATCAATCCAGCTCGATTCACTAAACCAAAATGCATGAAACCAATTTTGTTAGGAAGGTACTGAAATGTTTAATCCAAGCCCGTTGGATTCAAATCATTTAGATTTGTAGATCAACCATGGTAAAAATAACAAGGCAGAAGCTTTTCTGAATTCAAACATTTTTCAAAATTCAACCATAAAAGCTTTTGAGTTGATTCCAACTCTCAAAAATCACATTTGATCATACCTTTCAGAATATATAAAAACATATGGGTTTACTTATAGAAATAATGTTCAAGTAATAAAAGAATGCCCCATAGGCATTTCTAGTCACTTTATTTAATTAAAATAAAAAGGCTAAACCTTATTAAATTGTGACACCACTTTAAATCAAAATCCCATGAACTGAAATATGTGGTGATGACATGTGTCAACATGATCCCATGTTTGAGTTGGAGAATATTAAATCTTAAGTAGTTTTTCAATGAGTAGAAATTACTTTTCTAAAAGTAAAACAAATAAGGCAAGTGCTTAAATCTTGTAATATTAGTGATGATGCTAGATCATCAAGTGTGAACCATTGTGTGATGATTGGAAATAGTTAAGTATTGTTTGGTCATTGTGTACCTCGTATTTATTTATAGACGCTAGTACCGACCAAGGATACGAGGAGGAAGGAGGATACTACGAGGAAGAAGCCGAGGAGAACTTCAACCACTGCTCTGCACAAGGAAATCTAACACTTGCAAGATACCCTACTTATGCAAGCATTACTACACAAGTTGACCTATGCAAGCAAATACTTGCTTGTTACCATGACAACTATATGCCTTAAGAATATGTGATCATACCCCTTGATAACCCAATCCTAGTTTTACTTGCAAGCTTTATATTTTTTTCTTTATCAAAGCTAGCTCTTAGAGTTTACATGGTGACTTGTAGATTCTAGAAAGATAACTAAAGGTAGCATAAAGAGCATAACATTTGGCCTAAGTTAGATAATCTTGATGTCATCCTAAGGCATGAGATTGAACTTAGCAAATCTACACTTGTTTACCACCCCTCATTAGTATTTACCACCACTTGTAGATGCTAGTGCTAAGTATAAAACTTGATCAACTTTAAATGGGAATAGTTGGTGCAAATGGTTATGAAAACCTTAGAATGATGAGTCATTATACTGAAATGTTTTGACATGTGTTTCCGAACACCAGATGATTTTGATGATGAAAATGCTGAGGCATGAGCCTTAGCCCTTTATAAAACTGATGGTTGCTTGGATGCGATACCATTCTAATTTTATCGTACAACCAAAAATACCGGAAAATTGGGTAGGGCTTGACTGTAAATTTATATACCTTAGTATGGGTTCCCTTGCGGCCAAGGTCTGAGCTGAGGCTACCTTGTGAAGATTGTCCACTTGAGCAGTACCCAAGATGACAGTTGGTCATGGTTGGGAGGCCAAACTCACAAGAGAGGTGCTTATACTAGGGCGTGTAACTAAAAGGTTAGGATTGATTATCCGCATACTGAGTATGGTGAATTCAGGATTTGTTCCTGACGGAGGTATCGAATGTTGTGGTGAAAGTGTACAATCTCTACAGAGTGTCAAACTATTCGAATAGCCACGTCCGCGGTTATGGACAGTTGGAGTGGCCATACTGTTCCCCCGTCAGATGTTTTCAAAACGACTTGTGAAATGAATTATGATTTTGACTTGACCACAACAGAGTTGTGATATGAAATTCAAATTCCCACTTAGGTGTTATAAAACTATCAACTAAATTTCTTGCTTCTGAACTTAGTAGAGGTAAATCTGGCTTTTTGCAAAACAACCTTAGAGCTTAGTATCCTACTACAACCCCCCCCCCTAACTTGTTATTATTAGTTTGTGAGTACTTAAAGAGTACTCATGGCTTTGTCCCTGGCTATTCCCGTGGCCAGACTATGAAGAGGAGTATCAGGATGACGGACCGCAGGAAGGTTACGACAACTAGGATCATCTCCCATCGTCAGCATTGCCTGTGACCCTGAAGATGGAGCTTCGCATACGCTATCGTTACTATTACGTTATTCCGCTGCTGGTATTGTATTAAGAACTGTATCATGAGATCCTTATTTGTGTAAGACCTTATGTATGGTTTGTAATGGATGATGTACTGTGATATCCAAATCTGTTATGTCTCGCAAAAATGGTAATCCTGGGATTGCGATGTATGGCAAAATAGGCATCTGGGATTAAAAATCAGGGTGTTGACACTATGGCACACCGCGGAGTTTGCCGTCAGTACCGCGTAGAGAACTGCCGTGTTCCGACCGTTATAGACCGCCATTGAATGAGCCACGATGCCTGTGATGACCACCAGGCGACCGCACACCATCCTAGCACCCGAGCCATGCCGCTAGCCCACTATGCCGTTGCCCCCGACGAGCTCTGCCCATGCCGCTCGACCTCTCTCGCTCGGCTATAAAAGGAGGCCTTCCCCAGCTGCAATTTGCCACACCATTCCACTCACCACTCCTCACTGATCCTCCCCACTTCTTCCCAGAGCAAGGCGAGCTCTCCCTCGCCGGAATTTGTCCGGAGCCCGCCACTGCTGGAGGACAAGGGCACCGTCGATTGGAGCCGGCCCAGAAGACGCCGCCAGTACCAAGAGAACCGCCATCATCGACAACCTCATTTGCCCCCATCGCCAACCCTTGCCCCAGCCCCGGTGAGCCTCCATCGACCCTCACAGGACGTGCTAGGGTTCGTCCCCGTCGTGTTCTGTTCTGATGAGGACGACAGCCGTGGGCCGTTGATCCTTGATCTAATCCTACAGTCATAACCCCCCCCCCCATACCCCTTTGGCAACCCCCTGTCTCACTGACGAGTGGGGACACCACTTAAACCAGCCCACGCACGATGTGCGCAGTGGGCCGGCCCATCTAACTCTGCTACGCGACCTAGTAGTTTAAATTTAGAATTTTCCATTCAGTTTCAAACCTAGTTTAGACAGTGAGTTTGAAAATCAATTCAGGGAGATTCACTGAACCAAATTGCATGAAAGCAATTTTGTTAGAAAGGTATTGAAATTATTAATGCAATCCCATTGGATTCAAACCATTTGAAATTATAGATCACCTATAGTAAAAATAACAAGGCGGAGACTTTTCTGCATTCAAACATTTTTCAAAAATCAACCATAAATTCTTTTGAGTTGATTCCAACTCTCAAAAATCACATTTGACAAGACCTTTCTGAATATATAAAAATATATATGTTTACTTGCACTAAAAATGGACAAGTAATAAAAGAATGCCCCATAGGAATTTCTAGTCACTTTAATTTATTAAAATAATAATGTTAAACCTTATTAAATTGTGACACCACTTTAAATCACATTACCAAGTATCAAAATATGTGCTGATGACATGGGTTAACATCATACCATATTTTAATTGGATAATATTAAATCTTAAGTAGTTTTTCAATGAGTAGAAATTACTTTTCTAAAATAAAATAAATAAGCCTAAGTCTTTAATTCTTGTGATGATTGTGATGATGCTAGATCATCTAGTGTGAACCCTTGTGTGCCAAATAGAAGTAGTTAAGTATTGTTTGGTGATTGTGTACCTCGTATTTATTTATACACGCTAGTACCGACCAAGGATCAAAGAGGAAGGAGACTACTACGAGGAAGAAGGAGAAGAGAACTTCAACCACTGCACTACTCAAGTCAAGCTAAAACTTGTAAGTTATCCTACATAACAAGCTAATACTTGCAAGCCCCATAATACAAATTATCCTATGCAATATGCATTAGGCATATTTGGTTATACCACCTTGATTATACCAAATCCTAGTTTCACTTGCAGATTTTATTATTTTATTTCTTTATCAAGATTCTTTGGTTACTTTTACTTAGTGACTTGTGAATCTTGCAAGGTTATTATAGGTATCATAAAGAGAATAAAACTTGGCCTAAGTTAGATAGAACTAGATGTCATGCTGAGGCATGAGATTAGATTTAGATAAGTCACACTTGATCAGCACACTCATTAGTGATTACCCCCAGCTTTAGTGGCTAGTGCTAAGCATAAAACTTGATCACTTTAGATGGGAATACTTGGTGAAAATGATTATGAAAACCTTAGAATGATGAGTCATTCTAATGAAATATTTTGACATGTGTTATGAACACAAGATGACTTAATGGTGAAAATGTTGAGGAATGAGCCTTATCCCTTTATAAAACTGATGGTTGTGTTCGGATGCGATACCATTCCAATTTTTACCGTACAACCACAATACCCGAATTCGGGTAGGGCTTGACTGGAAGTTTATATATCTTAGTATGGGTTCCCTTGCGGCCGAGGTTTGAGTTAAGGCTACCTCGTGATGATTCTCCACCTGTGCAGTTCCCAAGATTACAGATGGTCATGGTTGGGAGGCCAAACTCATAGGGAGATGCCTATACTAGGGTGTGTTATTGAAAGGTTAGGATTGATTATCCGCATACTGAGTATGGGGAATCACGATTGTTCCTGACAGATGTATCGAATGTTGTGGTGAAAGCATACCACCTCTGCAGAGTGTCAAACTATTCGAATAGCCGCGTCCACAGTTATGGACAGTTGGAGTGGCCATATTGTTCTATCGTTGGATGTTTTCAAAATGACTTGTGAAATTTACTTGACTTGACCACAACAGGGTTGTGATATGAAACTTAAGTTCCCACTTAGGTGTTGTAAACCATTAAACTAGTTTTCTTTACTTCTAAACTCAGTTAGAGATAAATCTGGCTTTTTTCAAAATAACCTAGAGCTTAGGGTTCCTACTTGAACCACTTTACTTGTTAGTGATAGTTTGCGAGTACTTAAAGAGTACTCATGGCTTTGTCCTTGTCTATTCCTATGGCCAGACTATGAGGAAGACTACCAGGATGGTGGACAACAGGAAGTCTGATGAACCAGAAGTACAGGAGGTGTATTGTAGTACTTTCGATAAATAGGAGTGTCGATCCCAACGAGGAGAAGAAGGTGTTTACTAGTGGTATGGAGCAGGAAATATCTGTAAATACTTAGCAAACGGATTTTTAGGGGTTTTCTGATAAAGCAAAGAAACAAAGTGCATGTAATAAAGACAATGAACAACTGCAGCAAGTGGCCCAATCCTTTCTTAGCAAAGGAAAAGCCGGTGGAAATACTTATAGGGACCAAACGTTCTCGAGGACACATGCGAATTCTGTCAAGTGCTTTCACTTCAAATAGTTGAGTACCTTTCTTTGGTGTTGTAAGTGTTGTGTGGGTGAACCTGTGCTAATGTACCAACCTTACTTGGACTAGTACATACTTGTGATTAAACCCTCTGCAAGCATCCGCAACTACAGGAAAGCAATTAAGATATAAATCTAACCACAGTCTTAAACTCTGAGATCCTACACTCCCTTGTGCAAAGGTGTCCTAACGGGGGTTCAGGTTTCTGTAACTCCGGCAACCCCACAATTAGTAGCCAAATACACAATGCATTCCCCTAGGCCCATAAATGGTGAAGTATCATGTAGTCTACGTTCACATGACACCACTAGAAGAATAGCACCACAACTTAAATACTAAACCATTGAATAATATCTCAACACAAATCGACTACTGACAACATGACTTCTTCCATGTCCTCTAGAACTAAACGAACTACTCACAAGCCATCATATGGATCAAGATCAAAGATGATATGGTGATGGATAACAATCTGAACATAAACAATAATCCAATGGTTCCACTCACAAGCATCAACTACAATAGTAATCAACACCGGGAAAGTTTCTCCTAAGAACTATGCAAGTATTCAACACGATTGTTATAGCGGGATGGAGTGGTGATGATGGTGCTGGTGGAGACGATGGTGTGGATGATTATGATGATCCCTTTGAAGTCTAGCTTGATGATGGTGTTGATGGTGAAGATCTCCCCTCTCCGGGAAGGAATTTCCTCGTAAATCATCTGGAGAGCTCTTCCTCTCGGTGTTTCACCCACGAGGCGTAAATATTTTTGTGGTTGCCCCTGGTATTAGGGTTCCGATAGGAAGTTATAGGCGAGAGGGCGGAGTCGGAGGCCGACCAGGTGGGCCACACCTTCCCTAGGCACAGCCCAGGGGGGCCACGCCTTGGGGGGTGTGAGCCTCCTGTGGCCTAGCTACGCCTCCCCTTCTGGCTTCCTTCGTCTTCTAGGAAAATATAATTTTATAATATTTTTCTGGTATTTTTCCGATCTTCGCGAAATTGCATCAAAACACCTCTTTTTTCCATCAGAATCCTGACTCCGGCAGTTCATCCTCCAAGAATCATCCAACATGCAAAAACAGAGGAAAATACATAAGTAACACCTCATAATAAGACATATATCAATGAATAGAGGCAAATTATTTTATAGAATAGTGATGCAAATTGGACGTATCAACTCCCCCCAAGCTTAGACTTCGCTTGTCCCCAAGCGAAAACTGAGCTTAAGAATGTCACATCCCAAGATTTTCCAAATCTTGTAATGTGAAAAATAAATGAATAAAATAAAACTTTGTTGATTTTCAGGGTGAGAAGAAACTTTTTGATCCCAATTGGAAACCTTCAAACCTATTTTTGATCAAACAAATCCTAAAGGGATTTGAAAAGATAACAATTACTAAAGAAAATATTAAATATGTATTTTTGAATCTTTTAATAAAAATATTTGGATTTTATAAAGCAAGGGTAGATTTATAAATAAGGATTATTTTATAAGCCAAATTAAAACTTGGCCAAGCCTTTTAAATAAAATATTTCTATTTGATAAAAATAGTAAGGGTTTATTTAAATAAAATAATGGGGATTTATTAATATCCAATTTTATTAAAGTAAAGACTTTTCCCATTATAATTAAAAACTAAAACTTGTTATTTTATTTTAATTGAGTTTTCCAAGTGTTTTATATTTTCAAATAAAACCTACTGAAATGATGTTGATAATATTTAGATTTCAAATGGAGATTTTGAATAAATCAAAACCCATTTGATTTAATAACTAAGGTCCATTTTTTTAATTAATAAATGGATCCTAAAAAGAATAAAAATATTATTTTATTTTGGGACTTGGAATATTGTTGTTAAACAGAACTAAACTCAATATAAAGTTTAGTGGAAGTTTATTTGATTGGAATGTTTGAATTGTTTGATTGAATTTCAAAACAGAAAATCAGTTGGAAAAAGGGAAAAGTTTCAGTACAAAAAAAAGGCTAAAGGACTCGACCCAACTAAAGCAGGCCCAACAACTGTACCCACCAGCCCTCAACGAATCGTTTTCCACCAAAAGACCCACCACATGCCATCGACCGTGGACCTCACTCCCTCTTCCTCTCTCATGACAAGCATTACCACGCCAGCGTCGTCTTCCCCGCGTTGAACTCGCCGGCCGTTTCATGCCGTTGATGCCGCGATTGAATTCGCTTCAATGCCGCGCTTAATCCTCGCCGTGACCCTGCGGTATTAATCGCCACGCTCTCCTCTTCTTTTCCCCTCAGATCCCACTCGACCAGAGCCACTAGGCTGCCCAAATTGCAACCTCGACTGCCACTGTCCCTGACAAACTCCGGCAACGATTCCGGCCGAACCCTGCCGCCCCTTGCCTCCTCGAGCACACAGCTGTGATCTCCACCTCCAGGCGCACCTGCCCGTGTACTCCACTCGCACGCGCGCGCTCAGAATTGTCGGCAACAACAACAACCTGAGCGCCACCGTCTGTTTGCTACTCCGGCGACTCTTCTGGTAAGCACCTGACCTCCCCTCTCCTTCCCAATGACGCTCCTGCACTCGCCACACTCGGCCACATCTAACCATGCCCTTGTTTTGCCTCGGAGTGAACCGCAGCGTCGCCCTCGACGACCTCCAGAGCCGCCCAACGCCGCCACCTACTCCGGCGAGGAATCCCCGTCACGTCTAAGCGCCCCTTGCCAAGCTGACCATGCGTTGAGCATCACCTCGACCTCGCAAGCACGGTGAGCATCCCCGTTTCCTTCTTTTCTTCCTGTAGCCACTACAACGCCACCGCCTGACCGTGCTCCGCCGCCAGCCACCGTCGGCGCCGCTCGTGTTTGGTCAACTCGATTCGCACCGTTAGATCTCCATCTGGCGGCTTAGATAGATTCATTAAACAAAGAGGTACGGGTGCCTCTGCGCCACACGATCACATTTAGATCCAACGATCCAGGTAGGCCGATCCGTGCGAACCGGTACGCGCCAGTAGGAACAAGACATGTGGCCTGTAGTTGATCTAAAAGACAGAAACATTTCTATTAGTGGTTTGGATTTGTAAATTGCATAACTTTTGATCTACACGTCCAAAATTTGCAAATTTTATATCAATGGATTCAGAAAAACAAGCCCTAGCTAACCATGCCATTTGTTTAGCAAAAAGTTTCTGGTAAAATGTTTGTTTTTACAGAAACTTGTGTATGCTTATTTAGGATATAAAATTTATTCCAAAATGATTTTGGGGTTGAAATCTTTGCAAAATGGTTTAATGTGAACTTACTGACCCTAGGAAACAACTTATGGATTTAAAAATGTATTTTGTGAAGATTAGGATTGAATAATTGAATTATCGCATTTCTAGTAAAATAAAAATATTGATTTTGATATGGAAATGTTTTTTTAGAAAAACCTTTGGAAAATGTGTTGAGTCAAACCTACTGACCCTAAACACCAAGTTTTGAGAATTAACAACTTATTTGGTGAACAATATAAAAATTATTGCCTTACCAAAAGCATTTTCACCATATGGAATAATGATTTGATTTAAAAATGGTTTATAGATAAAACCCTTTTGCAAATGGTTTTGCCACTTTAGAAAATGACCACTTTGGACCCTATAATGTTTAGAGCCTAATAGAAACAACCTTTGCAAATAAAACTAACTTTTGCATGCTTGCATGCATGACCTTGTTTCTATTATTTTATGTGTGATGAATTGTTTGAATATTGGTTGGAATGCTAGTTGAACCTATGTTTGATTGATTTGTAGTGAGATTAGAAGAGTGTGATATTAGCAAGATCAAGGAGTGAACCAACATCCTCTACCAAAAAGGCAAGTGACACTATCATCCAAGTCCTACTATTTTTCATTACACTTAGTGGATTTTGAAACATGCATGATAAGGACTACTATATTTTGCTATGCTAAATCCTAATAGGATACCCTTATACATTCCTTAGTGAAAACAATGTAGTTGCAATATGCTTAGCCCTACTATATATTTTGAGAAAGGATACATGTTGAGATTATATGAAGTTAGGAAAAGACTTATGTTTTATATAATAAAACAAGTACTCAATGAACCTCCTGGGTGGACAAGGATACTCAAGTTTTGGACAAGGTGGCAACAAAAGGAACCATGTTTATATGGCAATCTCTTTTTGTTGTGCACCAGATGAAAACCACCCAGGGACTTAGAGATTGAACATGTTTCTCATATAGTGGCTTCCGTGTACAGCCACATGCTAAATGGGCACTGGCTTAGTCAACTATATAGTGGAAGACCCATGCATTGGCCTCTTCGGGTTAACTAAATGAGGGAAGTCGGAACCCTACATTGGTGCCTGGTAGACAATCTAGCATTGTGTATGGGAGGACCCTATGGAACGACTTCGTCACATTCTCAATCTGCCAGTACTCCATCTTGGTGAGTACTTATCCAGCAGCCACTGGTGGCATCAAGATGAGAATGTGTCATGTGGGTAAAGTGTACTACTTCTGCAGAAGATCAAAAATCTAAGTACTTAGCCGTGTCCCCGGTTATGGACAATACTGAGCAACTAAGGCCTGAAGCTATGGGAAATCTCAACATTCCAATTTCTAAAAGTAAAACTTGAAAGTGACAACAAGACTTGAAGCACTTGGGGTGTACCAAGGAGCTCAAAAGATTTTGACAAAGACTTGAAGCACTTGGGGTGTACCAAGGAGCTCAGAAAGATTTTGACAAAAGATCAAAATTATTTGGAAAAAGATAGGAAAAATATTATTGCTTTCTTCAAACAAGCCTAAACCCTACCTAGCCAAATATGCATGTAATGATAGGTTCCACATATTTCCACTTAGTAGTGAAACTTGCCAATAAAATTAAAATGTATTGACCCTTGTGGCTGTAACTTGTATTGTTGCAGGTTTGATTGATGTTAGTGAAGTTTATTGAATAGGATTACAAGTCCACAACCAACATGTTTGCCTGTGGCACTTTGAAGATGAAGGACCCCATGCTTATAGATATTCTGCTGCAATGTAATGTATTAGCCAAATGAGCTATGTAAGATGTAATAAAATTATGTTATTCCTGGTTATAAAATTGTATTATGACCTTTGTTTCTTGATATTACATCTTAACTGTGGATGCTAGCTATTGATCCAGGGACTAGCATTGTAAACACAGGGATCTCTACCTTTTTAAAGGTTGGGACCTCTATAGATGGTATCAGAGCATTGTGTTGCCTGTAGGATTTGTAAACCTAGGATTGGACAAAAACCCCTTAGAAAAATAGGAGTTGTATTTATTCCAAAACTTATTTACAAACAATCTTGTAAAACTCTTTCCTCAACCATTTTGGTTTTTGACTCTACATCTCTTCTATTTCAACTTGATGGAAAAACCTACCCCATGGCCAAAGACTTCATCATGTGCAAAGGACTTCTTCAACTCTAATGACTTCAACATCTTCAACTCTAATGACTTCAACATCTTCAACTCTAATGACTTCAACATCTTCAGCATTTTCACCAAGGACTTCTACCTTGGATATCACTAAGGACAAGTGAGACAAGAAATCTTGCTCAAGATTTGGAGACTAAGGAAACACAACTTAGAAAGAACCCTCATCACCTTTGAAGTTTTGTGACCAAGATTTTTCCCAAGGAAACCATGATCTCATGCAAGATGAATCAACCAAGAAAGATGGAAAGATCTCAAGTGAACCATATAGATGGACCACCATATTTAGTTTAAGCCAAACCCACCAACTTATGTGGTGTAACAAAAATATTTTTGGTTGCCTAAGAATATGCTTGGAAACTTGTGTTTGAAAGGAGTGTTTGTTTGTGATTGCTTGCACATTGTTTGTGTGAATTGTGAAGTGTGTGATTAGAATTATTTCCTTAGAAATGTTTTGCCTATTCTAATCTCAATACAAACCCAAACAGATGACTACTCCAAAAGACTCCAACATCAAGGTTCATGACAACAACACCAACCAAGAGGACAACATGAGAGAACTCATATCAACCCAAAACCAGTTGAACCAAATGACAGCTCAATTCATAGACAACACCAGTGGGGAAGATCCAACCCTGCAAGGATTATTGGAAAAACAAGCCCAAATGTTGCATAAGGTGACAGATCAAATGATCAACATGGAAGGCAACTTTTCCAAAGGAGTTTGTGACAACAAAGATGACAAAGATGTTATTCTAGAAGGAATCAAAGCTTGCAATATTTGTGGAGACAAGGATCACTCTTCCAAGGAGCATGGAGATCAATGCCCCAACTGTGAAGAGGAACATCCAGTTGGCCAATGTCCCACCTCTCAAGCTACTTGTTACCTATGTGAAGGAAATAATCATGTCCCTATTCAATGGCCCATCTATTCCATAGTTGAACAAAGGAAACAAGGTGGAGTGCAACAACTGATTGCAGTCAATCAAGAGGGAGCTAAGTCTACCAAGAAGGATGAAGACAAAGGAAAATCTCCACTTATACCTCCATGCAATACAACCCAATTTAAAGGACCAAAGAAGAGGCATATGAACTATCCAAGGAGCAATAGAAGGTCCAAGAAACCAGTAGACATTCCTACCTATGAGATAACATATGAAGAACATGAACTAGAAGCCCTCCTATCTTTGGAGAACCCCAAGAAAAAGAAGGACAAAAGCCATGTGCAATGTAATCATTGTAAAGAAATGGGACACTATTCCAGTGAATGTCCAGAGAAACAGAAGTATAATGAAATTGGCCAAGTATGGTGCAACAACTGCAAAGAGCTAGGCCATTATGCAGCAACCTGTCCACAAGAGATACGTGAAGAACTCAAACTTATCATATGTTACAATTGTGGTAACCAAGGACATTATGCAAGCAACTGTCCTGAAAAGATGAAGCACAAGATAAACAAGCCTATGAAGGATCTCAGCCTTGTTACATGTTTAAAATGTGGAAACAAAGGACACTATGCAGATGTTTGCCCAGAGAAGTTTCCCCAAGATTCCAAGCAAGCCAATATGTAATTTAGTTGGAAAATTTTTAAGGGTGGTAGTACCCGAGATACTTTGAGCCAACTTGTAACCCTAGCCTTCCCAAATCTCGGGAAGAGATTTATTTTAAGGGTGGTAGCCTGTCACATCCCAAGATTTTCCAAATCTTGTAATGTGAAAAATAAATGAATAAAATAAAACTTTGTTGATTTTCAGGGTGAGAAGAAACTTTTTGATCCCAATTGGAAACCTTCAAACCTATTTTTGATCAAACAAATCCTAAAGGGATTTGAAAAGATAACAATTACTAAAGAAAATATAAATATGTATTTTTGAATCTTTTAATAAAAATATTTGGATTTTATAAAGCAAGGGTAGATTTATAAATAAGGATTATTTTATAAGCCAAATTAAAACTTGGCCAAGCCTTTTAAATAAAATATTTCTATTTGATAAAAATAGTAAGGGTTTATTTAAATAAAATAATGGGGATTTATTAATATCCAATTTTATTAAAGTAAAGACTTTTCCCATTATAATTAAAAACTAAAACTTGTTATTTTATTTTAATTGAGTTTTCCAAGTGTTTTATATTTTCAAATAAAACCTACTGAAATGATTTTGATAATATTTAGATTTCAAATGGAGATTTTGAATAAATCAAAACCCATTTGATTTAATAACTAAGGTCCATTTTTCTAATTAATAAATGGATCCTAAAAAGAATAAAAATATTATTTTATTTTGGGACTTGGAATATTGTTGTTAAATAGAACTAAACTCAATATAAAGTTTAGTGGAAGTTTATTTGATTGGAATGTTTGAATTGTTTGATTGAATTTCAAAACAGAAAATCAATTGGAAAAGGGAAAAGTTTCAGTACAAAAAAAAGGCTAAAGGACTCGACCCAACTAAAGCAGGCCCAGCAGCCCAGCTCCAGCCCACCAGCTCGCCCTCAGCGAATCGTTTTCCCACCAAAAGACCCACCCGCGCAGTCACTGACCGGTGGACCTCACTCCCTCTTCCTCTCTCTCGCAGACAGCGCGGCCCCATGCCAGCTCAGCATCGTCTTCCCCGCGTTGAACTCGCCGGCCGTTTCCTGCCGTTGATGCCACGATTGAATTCGCTTCAATGCCGTGCTTAATCCTCGCCGTGACCCTGCGGTATTAATCGTCACGCTCTCCTCTTCTTTTCCCCTCAGATAACACTCGACTAGAGCCACTAGGCTGCCCAAATTGCAACCTCGACTGCCACTGTCCCCGACAAACTCCGGCAACGATTCCGGCCGAACCCTTCCGCCCCTTGCCTCCTCGAGCACACAACTGTGATCTCCACATCCAGGCGCACCTTCCCGTGTACTCCACTCGCACGCGCGCGCTCAGAATAGTCGGCAACAACAACAACCTGAGCGCCACCATCTGTTTGCTACTCCGGCGACTCTTCTGGTAAGCACCTGACCGCCCTTCTCCTTCCCGATGACGCTCCTGCACTCGCCACACTCGGCCACATCTAACCGTGCCCTTGTTTTGCCTCGGAGTGAACCGCAGCGTCGCCCTCGAAGACCTCCAGAGCCGCCCGACGCCGCCACCTACTCCGACGAGGAATCCCCGTCGCGTCTGAGCGCCCCTTGCCAAGATGACCACGCGTTGAGCATCACCTCGAGCTCGCAAGCACGGTGAGCACCCCCGTTTCCTTCTTTGCTTCATATAGCCGCCGCAACGCCACCGCCTGACCCTGCGCCGCCGCCAGCCACCGTCGGCACCGCTCGTGTTTGGTCAAGTCGATTCGCACCGTTAGATCTCCATCTGGCGCCTTAGATAGATTCATTAAACGAAGAGGTATGGGTGCCTCTGCGCCACACGATCACACTTAGATCCAAAGATCCAGAGAGGCCGATCCGTGCGAACCGGTACGCGCCAGTAGGAACAAGACACGTGCCCTGTAGTTGATCTAAAAGACAGAAACATTTCTATTAATGGCTTGGATTTGTAAATTGCATAACTTTTGATCTACACGTCCAAAATTTGCAAATTTTATATCAATGGATTCAGAAAAACAAGCCCTAGCCAACCATGCCATTTGTTTAGCAAAAAGTTTCTGGTAAAATGTTTGTTTTTGCAGAAACTTGTGTATGCTTATTTAGGATATAAAATTTATTCCAAAATGATTTTGGGGTTGAAATCTTTGCAAAATGGTTTAATGTGAACTTACTGACCCTAGGAAACAACTTATGGATTTAAAAATGTATTTTGTGAAGATTAGGATTGAATAATTGAATTAGCTCATTTCTAGTCAAATAAAAATATTGATTTTGATATGGAATTGTTTTTTTTAGAAAAACCTTTGGAAAATGTGTTGAGTCAAACCTACTGACCCTAAAAACCAAGTTTTGAGAATTAAAAACTTATTTGGTGAACAATATAAAAATTATTGCCTTACCAAAAGCATTTTCACCACACGGAATAATGATTTGATTTAAAAATGGTTTATAGATAAAACCCTTTTGCAAATGGTTTTGCCACTTTAGAAAATGACCACTTTGGACCCTATAATGTTTAGAGCCTAGTAGAACCACCTTTGCAAATAAAACTAACTTTTGCATGCTTGCATGCATGACCTTGTTTCTATTATTTTATGTGTGATGAATTGTTTGAATATTGGTTGGAATGCTAGTTGAACCTATGTTTGATTGATTTGTAGTGAGATTAGAAGAGTGTGATATTAGCAAGATCAAGGAGTGAACCAACATCCTCTACCAAAAAGGCAAGTGACACTATCATCCAAGTCCTACTATTTTTCATTACACTTAGTGGATTTTGAAACATGCATGATACGGACTACTATATTTTGCTATGCTAAATCCTAATAGGATACCCTTATACATTCCTAAGTGAAAACAATGTAGTTGCAATATGCTTAGCCCTGCTATATATTTTGAGAAAGGATGCATGTTGAGATTATATGAAGTTGAGAAAAGACTTATGTTTTATATAATAAAACAAGTACTCAATGAACCACCTTGGTGGACAAGGATACTCAAGTTTTGGACAAGGTGGCAACAAAAGGAACCATTTTTATATGGCAATCTCTTTTTGTTGTGCACCAGATGAAAACCACCCAGGGACTTAGAGATTGAACATGTTTCTCGTACAGTGGCTTCCGTGTACAGCCACATGCTAAATGGGCACTGGCTTAGTCAACTACATAGTGGAATACCCATGCATTGGCCTCTTCAGGTTAACTAAATGAGGGAACTCGGAACCCTACATTGGTGCTTGGTAGACAAGCTAGCATTGTGTATGGGAGGACCCTATGGAAAGACTTCGTCACATTCTCAATCTGCCAGTACTCCATCTTGGTGAGTACTTATCTAGCGGCCACTGGTGGCATCAAGATGAGAATGTGTCATATGGGTAAAGTGTACTACTTCTGCAGAAGATCAAAAATCTAAGTACTTAGCCGTGTCCCCGGTTATGGACAATACTGAGCAACTAAGGCCTGAAGCTATGGGAAATCTCGACATTCCAATTTCTAAAAGTAAAACTTGAAAGTGACAACAAAAGACTTGAAGCACTTGGGGTGTACCAAGGAGCTCAAAAGATTTTGACAAAGACTTGAAGCACTTGGGGTGTACCAAGGACTCAGAAAGATTTTGACAAAAGATCAAAATTATTTGGAAAAAGATAGGAAAAATATTATTGCTTTCTTCAAACAAGCCTAAACCCTACCTAGCCAAATATGCATGTAATGATAGGTTCCACATATTTCCACTTAGTAGTGAAACTTGCCAATACAATTAAAATGTATTGACCCTTGTGGCTGTAACTTGTATTGTTGCAGGTTTGATTGATGTTAGTGAAGTTTATTGAATAGGATTACAAGTCCACAACCAACATGTTTGCCTGTGGCACTTTGAAGATGAAGGACCCCATACTTATAGATATTCTGCTGCAATGTAATGTATTAGCCAAATGAGCTATGTAAGATGTAATAAAATTATGTTATTCCTGGTTATAAAATTGTATTATGACCTTTGTTTCTTGATATTACATCTTAACTGTGGATGCTAGCTATTGATCCAGGGACTAGCATTGTAAACACAGGGATCTCTACCTTATTAAAGGTTGGGACCTCTAAAAGTAAACATGTCCACAGGTTTATGGAGTGAAGTGTCGATAAAAGAATACGGACAAGAAGCATCACACTTACCATTACACAACTCATAGAAGAAATCAACTCACCATTATATAACTTAGCTTGCAACAAGTACATGAGTCACAATAGAGATGCATAAAGATAAATTATAATTGGAATTGGCAAAAAAAATTCTTGGCCAGAGAACACCTGGCAAATAGTATCACAAAAATCTTTAGTAGAAGTTTTCACAACAAGAGCACTCTTTGCTCAAAAAGGTTTTTCACAACAAAGGATTTCAAAGTAATACTCAATAGATAAGAGTTTTGTGCAAACAAGGAAGATAAAGAACATGATTGAATAAATCACCATATGAATGCTTGAAACACAACAACTTAAATGCTTGCTGGAGATAGAGAGGAAGTAGGTTTACTGACTCAACTTAGAAATAGGAGAAAGGTCCCTTCATAGACGGAAGCAGGGATTTCAAGTCATAAAGAGCTTCCAAAATATTATGGTACTTACTAATTTTGAACCCTCATTGCCCCTATCATAAGCATCTTGAGATGATTAAGGTTAAAGTGAACAAAGATGGAGTATATGCTTGACGAAATATAAGTTGGCAATCTCATGTCCCTTGAGTACGAGAGTCGCTCCTCATTCTACTCAACTTTAGTCACCAGTAAGTTCTTGTCATTGTAAGTATATGTGTATCATAAAGAACCGCCAATGGGGTACCCCTTGCACATGATACAGGAGCTATCCCATAATCAAAATGACAAGGCAAGCAGACAGCGAGCATCTCAGCGATCTTTTTATTAACTATTTGCATAGATTTTCATTGAGGATGCTTCACAGATTGCTCACTATGGCGATGCTGCAAGTTTCCACCATGATTAGGCATGGCTTAGGCTAGCGGCCCAGGCGTTTCTCTAACACACATACATCACTCCATGGACTTACAAGCTCCCCTTTTATTTCACACCATCGACATGCGCAAACAAAAGAGCATGATATCAACTAGATATGTATCCATAAGTGTTGAAAGCGTTCCCCATGACAGCACGGTTCTGCTAATCCCAATGTATAGATGCAAGCATATAAACTTCGATGACACAATGGTTCAAGTCTATTAGGGGCAAGAAAATAAGGTGTGCCATCAAGTTTGTGAGAGCTTTACTAACTAGTTTTCACATAACAAAATACTTTTTAATTCGAAAGATAGATGAGGCTTGAGAATTTGCTTGGAGTAGCAATAATGCTAATAGGTAGATATGGTGGACACAAATGGCACAGGTTTTGGTTCAAAGGGATTGGAAGCAAGAGAAGTATGCCTTCTCAAAACAGGTTTTTGGCTAGCAGGCTGGGTAGCAAGAAAAAGAGTTGAAAGAAACAAGCAAACATACAAGTGATAAAGCCAAACATGCTATCTTTCTTGAAGACACAAAAGATCTTAAATAAAGAATACTAAGCTTAAGAGCCAACAAGAAAGAAAATAAATTATACAAAATACATGTAAGCATTTTATGTTTTCCTTTCAAACCTAATAAAGTGTTTCTACTGACTAGAGCTTGGTTTGCCAAAACCAATTTAGATCTACTTGATGCTCCCAAGGTGATGCCGATACTAATCAACAAGATCAATCATATAATAGAGATTGCAAACTAAAATAAGAAGTGCAAAAAGTAAAAGATGAGACTTATCATTAATATTCCATAAAGGCACTCACACCAAGGGATACATAGATAATCAACTAAAGGAGATATACTTCCACATGCAAACCAACCTATAGATGACCTCTCTACCAAAGATATGAATCCACTAAAAAGGTAAAAGATAAAAGATAATGGTATGATACCGCGGCACTCCCCCAAGCTTGGAACAAGCCAAGGGGATGTCAAACCTGATGACGAATTACTTCTTCGGTGGTGGTGTTCCCTTGCAATCATGAGACTTCCAAGGTAAAGGTTCCCCATCCAAAAAGGATGTCTTGGTTTCCACAATCCTGAAACTAGCAGCAGAGCTTATGAGATCAAATCTAGCCTCATACTCACAGTTTTGGTTTTGTATGTCGTATAGTTGTGCTTGTAATTGGTTGGTGGCCTGATGGAGTGAAAGGATTTCATCCCGGAGCTTGTCAACCTCCTCTTGTTCTTGGTGATGAGTTCTGAACTTATCTTATGGATGATATCCACTTCGCGTTCCGCCATTTTCTTGTACCTAAAAAATTCCTGTTCCAATGCTTCCATCCTATCTTCCATACTGCCTTCTCCTTTAGGGCCTTGAACCTCTTTCATCTGCACCTTCCCATCCTTGAGAATCAACTCCTTGGGATGAATCTTCAACTCATACATGTACGGATTGATGGCACCCAAGGAGGAATCCTTTATGGGTGATCCACAGGAAGACATTGTAGCTCCAAAACTGAGAATCTGCCTAACAAAAACAAATCGAAGTGAAAACACGACTAGAACACGATGCACGAACCTCAGGGATCCAGGGGGTTATATATTATGAAGTTTCAAAGCATAAGGAAGGTACTGGTACGAAAACGAGGTGGAGACGGAGCTCGGGGGGCTCACACCCCGTCCAAGCGCGGCCAGCTGGAGCCCGCGCCGGGGGTGGGTTTGGCCACCCCGTCCTCCGTTTCCTCCTCTATTTCGTCTCGTAATATTCCATATGTATTAAAATCATCAAAAATATAAAAAGATTGGGTTTTCACGAACCTTTTGTTTTCACCACTTTTACCTATTCAAAGACGGACTTTGCAGATTCTGGTGTTTGGTTTCTGATAAATTCTTCTGGAGACACCATTTTAATAATATCAACATCTTCGTTATAAGAATCTCCAGAAATGTAATGTTTTAATCTTTGACCATTCACTACCTATGTTGTGTCATCCTTCAAAGAAGATATTTTGGTAGCACCTGAACGATATACTTCCTTAATAGCAAAAGGTCCTTCCCATTTTGAGAGTAGTTTCCCTGCAAAAAATCTGAGACGAGACCTATACAAAAGAACTTTCTCACCAACATGGAACTCCCTTTTGAGAATTCTCCTATCATGACTTATTTTTACCTTTTCCTTAAAGATTCTAGCATTTTCACAAGCTTCACTTCTCCACTCATATAAGGTACTCAAGCCGAGCAATCTTTTCTCACCATCAAGTTTAAAATCTCTATTCAATTCTTTCACTTGCCTAATAAGCTTTGTGTTCTAATTCTAAAGGCAAGTGACAAGCTTTCCCATAGACCATTTTGTAAGGAGACATCCCCATAGGATTTTTATAAGCGGTTCTATAATCCCATAAAGCATCATTCAAAATTTTAGCCCAACTTTTCCTAGATATATTGACAGTCTTTTGCAAGATGGATTTAATTTCCCTATTGGAAAGTTCCACTTGCCCACTGGTTTGGGGGTGATAATCTGAAGCAATTCTATGGTTAACATCATATTTAGCGAGAGTTTTCCTAAAACCACCATGAAAAAAATGAGATCCTCCATCAGTCATGAGATATTTTTAAAGAGGTCTTACCATCAACACTATTTGTAGGTATGGCCTCTGCCCACTTTGTAACATAATCAACAACAAGAAGAATATGAGTATACCCTTTTGAAGGAGGAAAAGGTCCCATAAAGTCAAATCCCCAACAATCAAAAGGTTCAATAACAAGAGAATAATTCATAGGCATCTCATTGCGTCTAGAAATGTTACCAACTCTTTGACATTCATCACATGATAAGACAAACTTCCTTGCATCCTTGAAAAGGGTAGGCCAATAAAATCCATATTGTAAAACCTTTTGTGCAGTCCTATCCCCAGCATGATGTCCTCTATAAGCATTGTCGTGACATTTTATCAACATCTCTTGTTGTTCAAATTCTGGAACACATCTTTGCATAATACTGTAAGATGCCTCCTTTGTAAAGGAAAGGATCCCTGGGATTGCAATGCTAGTCCCTGGATCAATGCTAGCATCCACAGTTTAAGATGAAGTACATAGAAAAAAAGGTCATTATTACATATCATTCTAGAGACAAACATAGTCTTTTACAACTCCATGGCCACAGGCCTAATACAAGAGTCCAAATATATAATAAGATAATCAAGTCTTCATCTTCATGTGCCACAGGCAAGCATGTTGAGTGTAGACTCATGGCTCCTAATCATCATCACAATAACCTGCAACATCACAAGTTACAGCCACAGTGGGTCAATACTTTGGAATAGTATTGGCAAGTGATACCTTAGTATAATATTGGTGGACTAAATACTATATGCATTTTGGCTAAATGTAGCTTAGGCTTGCTTTTCACAATATATGTTTTGCCTATTAGTTGAAAACACTAAGTTTTTCTTGGTCAAAATCTTTCTCAAGGAACCTCCAATAGACATTGGGGTCCTTCACCCTTGTTCAACCACAAGTTTTACTTAGAAATTGGGATGAGGAGATTCTTGATAGCTTCCATGTCTTGATGCTCAAGTCGTCCATTACCATGGACATGGCTAAGTACTTAGATTCTTCCATCTGCAGAGGTTGTGCACTTTCCCCACAAGACTTGATTTTCACCAAGACAGGACCTTTCAGAAGCCTTCCCTTAGACCAAATGGACGCGTTCCAACCTATCATCCCACTACCACCAACTGTCCAAATGGCTAAGTTATTGCAACCTATGTGATCCAGGCAGAGCCCATATTGCCAAGCGGCTGCACTAGAAGCTTCTTAACATTTGGCCTCTCAAATCCCTTTGTTCCTGGGTGGCTTTCCACAAGTGAGATACACAAGGTAAACCATAGAAATGGGCCTTGTGTAACCACTCAACATAAACCATTCCTTCCATTCCACCCAGGTGTTCCATTCACTTAGTTGTTTTATTAAGCAAAAACATAGTCCAAAGACTTCGAAATATTTATTCATAGCATAAATATATAACCACCCTGGGTTGCTACTAGCTAGGCTAAGCATGGCATTGATAAGACTTAGAAATATTTCTAGCAATTCTACAACTACTAGGATTTCCCAAGCATAGCATATAGATCAAAAATATCCATGCAAGAATAGCAAAATATTTCTAATGCATATCTGAAAACATAGGAATAAAATCATGAAGCACCACTTGCCTTGGTAGTTTGGAGAGTAGCTACAATCCTCACAATCACAATCACTATTTGCACCAAAATCTACACATAAAATGATAGCACCAAATCACATACAAAATAAATACAAGCAAAAATATTTGGATGCATGCAAAATGATTTGTGATGATTTTCTATACTCAACATGACAAGTGCACAGTACTGATTCATAAACAAGTTCAAAACTTGCCAAACAAACTTTATTTGAACATTAAATCATT
The DNA here is from genome assembly GCA_030063025.1 of Avena longiglumis. Classification (NCBI taxonomy): domain Eukaryota; kingdom Viridiplantae; phylum Streptophyta; class Magnoliopsida; order Poales; family Poaceae; genus Avena; species Avena longiglumis. The sequence continues at coordinate 423,940,613 of CP125974.1, read as the reverse complement.
TCTCAAATAATTATTATATCCAAATTATGCCTACACATGTTTCTTGAAAAACACCCATTTAACAGAAGCAAAACACTAAACACATTGCATAAATGGAAAGGGTTTTCTCTCCTGATTCCATTTATATAAAATTTGTCAAATTTGGACGTGGGAATCAAAAGTTATGAATTAAACAAGTTTAAACTTTTAATAGATCAAATTTCTGATTTTAAATCTAACTCACTGACACGCGGCGGCATCTGATTGGCTGGTACCGCTTCGCGCTGGATCGCGTCTGTGAACCGTTAGATCTTAACTAAAATGCGCGGCCCAGATCTAAACTTACCCCTTCGCTAAGTGATCAATCCTATGCGTCAGATCTAGATCCTACGACGCTCGATCAACCTACCAAAGACTGGCGGCGCTAGCGGTGGCGACTGGCGGCGGCGCGCTCTATCAGTGGCGGAGCCGGCGAACTAGATCGCCCAGGGAGGTGGGAGGATGCTCACCAGATTCGCCGCGACGAGGAGATGCTCAACGTGTGCTCGGTTGGCGAAGGGGCGTGCCGCTGTGGCCGTGGGAGCTCGTCGGAGTCGAGGACAGCGTCGGGCTTAGGTGGACGGCGACGTTGGCGACATTCTGATCCGCCCTAACACGAACGGAGGGCATCAGCGGGTGCGCATAGATCAGGCGAACAAGATAGTGTCAAAGGGAAAGCACGGGGCGGTCGAATCTCACCAAAATTTCTTGCCGGAGTTGGAGACGGCATCGGGAGTTTGCGGTGCTCATTGGAGTTGACAACATAGGGCAGTACAAGACGAACTAGGGGTGTCAGAAGGAGCGCAAGAAGGTTGCAAAGCAGCTCGCGTGAACCAGAGAGGGAGGCGCGCACGGAGCTTACCACAATCGGTCGCCGGAGTCTTTCGGTACCGCAGCGATGTGAGGGCAAATTCTAGCATCCTGGTGGCGTGGAGTCTGTGCTAAGTGAGGGGAAATGAGCGGCGAGGGGAGGGGTTTAAGTAGGCAGCAGCGCGATAGGAAATGTTCGCGGAATCAAGGCTAATTATGCCGCGCCATTATCGGCATCAACGTGGCGGCGTGGTCTCAGGCGGATTTTGGGGACGACGGAGTGACGTGGCCGCAGGGTCCACTTGTCAGCGAGAGGGTATGCGCGTACACGGTGAGAAACAGAGGGAGAGGGAGAAACCTGGGTGGGATGGTTGTTGGGCTGGTTTCGCTGTTGGGCCAAAAGCCTGGCGCCAGCCTTTTTCCTTTTCTCTATTATTTTTCCATTTCTATTTTAATTTTCTAAATCCATTTTCAAACATATTCAAATGCCATTTGAATTCAAATTTGTTCTGGATTTTTGTAGAGTGTAGCACTCACATTTTTTGGAATAAAACATGTGGTCTCCCTGTATTAGCTTGGTCCTTTGATCAAACAAAAATAACCAGTGACATAGCACATGTTTTGAACAAGTTTTGAAAATGGTTTTTAAATTCATATTTGTTTTGTAAATTTTGGTTTAAGCATTAGTAATCAAACAAAAAAATCTGAGAGCAACAAGGTTTGGTTTAGAAACAAATAATCTCCATTTGAGAGTGGTATTTGATTAATGCTTGATCACATAAAATAATAGCACTTAGTGCTTTGTTTTCTTGAAATGGGTTTGATATTTGATCCCTAAATGATATGCATGCATGAATGATATCCAAACTTTGAAAACATGATTTTTAGGGATGTTACAAATCTAACTCCCTTAAGGTGAATCTCGCCCTCGAAATTCGGATTGGCTAGCAAATAGGTGAGGGTGGTCTTTCCGAAGATCATCTTCTCTTTCCCATGTTGCTTCTTCTTCGGAATGATGGTTCCATTGAACTTTGCAGAATTTGATAGTCTTAGTCCGTGTAACTCTTCCTGCAGTCTCAAGAATCTTGATAGGTTTCTCCTCATAAGTGAGGTCACTCTCCAATTGAACCTCTTCCAAAGGTATAGTATCCTTCAAAGAATTCTCTTCCATTTCCGGATGGCATTTCTTAAGCTGACTCACATGAAACACATTATGAATAGCTGACAAAAACTCTGGCAATTCAATCTCATAAGCTACTTCTCCTTTACGACTCATAATCTTGAATGGTCCAACATATCTTGGGGCCAATTTACCTTTTACACCAAACCTCTTCACTCCACGAAGTGGTGACACTCTAAGATAAGCTCTATCACCTACTTCATAGGGACTTCTCTACGCTTAGGATCTGCGTAGCTCTTTTGTCGGGACTGTGCTATCTTCAATCTGTCCTTAACCATCTTGACTTTCTCTTCAGCCTCTTTGATTAGTTCTGGTCCGAACAAACTTCTTTCTCCCACACCATTCCATAGCAATGGGATGGTACACTTTCTTCCATAGAGAAACTCAAATGGTGCCATCTCAATACTGGCTTGATAGCTGTTATTGTAAGAGAATTCTGCGTACGACAGACTTTCATACCAACTGGCTCCATAGTCTAGAGCACATGCTCTCAACATATCTTCAAGAATCTGATTAGTCCTTTCTGTCTGTCCATCAGTTTGAGGATGAAATGCAGTGCTGAATTCCAACCTCGTTCCCAATGACTCATGTAGCTGCCTCCAAAAATGAGAAGTGAATTGGGTTCCCCTATCAGCCACAATACTCTTGGGTACTCCATGTAGACATACAATTCTATTCATATAGATCTTGGCTAACTTAGCACTTGTGTAAGTTGTCTTCACGGGTATAAAATGAGCCACTTTAGTTAGGCGATCCACTACTACCCAAATAGAATCATATCCTGACCTGGTCCTTGGCAATCCGGTGATGAAATCCATGCCAATCTTGTCCCACTTCCAATCAGGAATAGGTAGTGGTTGTAACAATCCTGCTGGTTTCTGATGTTCTGCTTTCACTCTACTACATACATCACACAAAGCAATATGTTCAACGATGTCCTTTTTGAGATTATTCCACCAAAATCTTTCCTTCATATCCATGTACATTTTGGTGTTACTCGGATGAATGGAATAAGGTGAGTTATGTGCTTCTTGTAAAATCAGTTTCCGTAGCTCCGGATCTTGCGGAACACAGATACGTTTTCCATGCCATAAAGTACCCTGTTCGCCTTCATGGAATCCTTTGGCTTTTCCCTTGCCAATCTTCTCCTTAATCTCTTCAATTTCCTTATCTGCCTTTTGGGCTTCTTTGATCTTGTCCAATAAAGTGGGTTGAACATCCAAAGACATGAGATGTCCCTCAGGCACAATCTCTAATCTGAGATCTCTAAATTGGGCACACAGATCATTTGGTAATTCTCCCTTAGTAAGGCCATTCACAAAAACCTTACGGCTTAGAGCATCCGCTACAACATTTGCTTTACCGGGGTGGTATTGCAAACTCAAGTCACAGTCTTTGATGAGTTCTAACCATCTTCTTTGTCTCATGTTAATTTCCTTCTGGGTGAAGATATACTTCAAACTCTTGTGATCTGTGAACACTTCATACCGCTTTCCCAAAAGATAATGTCTCCATGTTTTGAGTGCATGGACAATAGAGTCTAACTCTAAATCATGAGTAGGGTAGTTTACTTCATGAGTTTTGAGTTGTCTCGAGGCATAAGCCACAACTTTCCCTTCTTGCATAAGTACTGCACCTAATCCATGATGAGATGCATCACAATATACTTGGAAATCTTTCTCCAAATCTGGCAAACATAAGACTGGTGCTATCACTAGTCTCTTCTTCAATTCTTGGAAATTGAGTTCACAACCTTCAGACCAAGCAAATTTCTTGTCTTTCTTTAACAATTCTGTCATAGGTTTAGCTACCTTGGAGAAATTCTCAATGAACCTTCTGTAGTATCCTGCCAAGCCAAGGAAACTACGAATCTCTTTTACTGACTTAGGAGATTCCCATTCAGTTACAGCTGAAACTTTAGCAGGATCAACTGCTACACCATCTCCTGACACCACGTGTCCAAGAAATCCAACTTCATTCAACCAAAACTCACACTTGCTGAATTTGGCATATAGCTTATGCTCTCTAATCTTCTCGAGTATCAAACGTAAATGTCCTTCATGCTCTTCTTTGCTCTTGGAGTAGATCAAAATGTCATCAATGAAAATGACAACAAACTTATCAAGAAATTTCATGAACACCTTGTTCATCATATTCATGAAGTATGCGGGTGCATTGGTCAAACCAAATGGCATCACGGTATACTCATACAATCCATACCTTGTGGTGAAAGCTGTCTTAGGTATTCCCTTATCTTAAGATGAAAATAACCTGACCGGAGATCAATATTTGAGAACACACAAGCTCCTTCTAGCTGATCAAACAAGTCATTGATTCTAGGCAAAGGGTATTTGTTCTTGATAGTCACCTCATTGAGTGAACGATAATCTATGCATAACCTTTGACTTCTATCTTTCTTTCCCACAAACAAAACGGGTGCCCCCCAAGATGAAGAACTTGGTTGGATAAATCCTTTCTGCAACTGTTCTCCAAGTTGCTTCTTGAGTTCTTTCAACTCATCCACTGACATCTTGTACGGTCTCTTTGCTATTGGTCCAGATCCTGGTAGCAAATCAATAAGAAATTCCACATCTCTATCTGGTGGCATTCCCAGCAATTCTTCCGGAAACACATCCGGATATTCACTCACAATTGGCACACTGTCTATGTTAACCCCCTTAAGAGAATTTAGCTTACACCTTTTTGCTTCAAAGTTGGTCTTGAATCTGATCCTTTTGTTTTCTGGAGTTGTGAGTGAGACAGTATGGTTTGCACAATCTATCACTCCCTTGTGCTTAGTCATCCAGTCCATTTCCAAAATAACATCCAATCCTTGGGAATTTAGGATTATCAGGTTAACAGGAAACTTATACTTCCCAAACTCTATGACTAGATCATGACATCCTGAATTCACTATCATTTCTCCGCTAGGAGAACTTACTTTTATAGGACACCCAATAGTTTCTACCGATAGTTCATTTCTTTCAACAAATGCTCTTGATATGAATGAATGTGATGCACCAGTATCAAAGAGAACAAATGCTGAAACAGAATTGAGTTTGAACTTACCAGCAACAGCATCAGGTTCCTCATAGATTTCTTCCACATTGATGTGGTTCACTTGTCCCTTTTGAAAAGGGTTGGGCTTGTTGGGTCCTTCAACTTTCTTTTCTGGGAATTCATTTGCATAATGCCCCATCTTCTTGCACTTAAAACACTCAACCTGACTAAGATCTTTCTTGACAGGCTGGCTTCCACTTGCACTTCCACTTCCATTGTGGTGGCTCTTATATCCACCCTTGTGATTCTTATACTTATCATTGTCATGACTACGATTGTGCTTGTTGTCATGATAATGGTTGTGGTTGTGGTGCTTGTTGAACTTCCCATGCCAACTCCCACTGTCATCATAATGGGAACGCTTGTGAGACGATCCTGAGCTCTGTTTGTCAGAGTGCTTTCTCTTCCTGCTTTCAACTTGTTTTATCTTGCTCTCCAAAATAGCAACCTTGTCACAAAGAGACTGGTATGTGGGAACATAGGCCACAGCTAACTGCAGGTTCAGTTCATCATTCAACCCTTCAAGGAACTTTTCCTTCCTCTTAGCATCAGTGTCAACTTCATCCGGTGCGTATCGCGCCAGATTATTAAACTCCTCAATATACTCAGCCACGCTGCGGTGGCGCTGCTTCAAGTTATGGAACTCTTTCTTCTTCAAACTCATCACTCCGGATGAGATGTGAGCAGTACGGAAACCATCTTCGAAGATAGCCCATGTCACATCCTCAATGGGAGTGTTGATCTGGAAGTTATCCCACCAAGTGGCTGCTGGTCCTTCCAACAAGTGAGCTGCAAATCTGACTTTTTCTTCATCAGTACAGCCAACAGTTACCAAGTCCTTATTCACAGAGCGTAGCCAATCATTGGCCACCATAGGATCAGTAGTTCCTGAGAACTTTGCTGGCCTCAGTCTCAAGAACCTGGTAAGCATGTCAAAACCCGGTGGGTTGTTCTGATTGTTGTTGTTGTTATTGTTGTTATTGTTGTTGTTGTTGTTCTGATTCTGGATGAACGTAGTCATCATTTGCATCAGCTAAGTCTGGGCTGTCATCATTTGCTGCATCTCAGGGGTGATGTTGTTGTTGTTGGGGTTGGGATTGGCACGTCGGGGAGGCATCTGTGGTTTGTTCAATAGATATAAGAATGAGATACCCATAGATGCTAACATGCACAATACATCACATAAACAATCACCAAACATGCATCATAATAATAAAAGTTCAATAGCATAGACAACAAGTTTTGCAAAGTAAACACGCCAATAGCAAGCCATCCACATGTTGGATGGTCATTGCGACTCAATAATCAAAGACATGGTAAATAAAGGTAAATGAGTAGTCATCACTACTCCTCGGCATCAACCTCCTCCTCAAAAAATGTAAGACCTGCATTCTCCATAGCGGTCTTGTATTCCTCGACATTGGTGGTCAAGGTATCTACTTGGGCTTTGAGAGCCCTCTTCTGTGAACGAAGCCTCTCTATCACGGTCTGCTGATGCTCGAGCTCGAAGTCCTTGGACTCTAGTTCTACAGTCATGTCTCGAATCCTCTTGTTCCTATCTTGGACTCGCTTCTCTTGACTCTTGAACTTTCTGTCCTGACTCTCAAACTTGGCCTCCATCTCTTTGACTATCTCATATTGCTCCGCGAAGAGCTTGTCCTTCTCACGAAGCTGCACCTGGAGTTTGTCATTGCTAAGCATGACGTTGGTCCTATCAGTGTCTATGTGCCTAAGAAGAACCTCTAAGTCCTGGAGGTATAAGCGAATCGGCTCTGCCGTCTCTCTCGAAGTGTCCTCAAAGTCAATGGCCTCACCATCATCATCACGTCTACCAAAGGTGTGGAAGTGAGTACCTCTAACCTCTCGAGAGTGTCTCCCTAGTAAACGTCCTATCAAATCCTGCATGACTACCTCAAGGCCTCTCTCCTTGTCATCATGCATGAGCTTGAAGATGATGGCCTCCGTGGCTGGCTCAGTCTGGCGTCCTGGCTGATTGACCTTGAATCCCCAAAGGTCTTTCCTCTCAAACTTGGTGAGGGGAAGCATCATGATAGTGGGAAGAGGGATATTGAGCAGACTAGTGAGCTCAATGATACGAGGGACAAATCGAGTTCCCTTGAACTCTTCAGCCATGCTGATAGTAACATTAGGCATCTATTTATAAGATAGAAAAAGTTAGGATCAACACCATTTAAGACAATTTACAAGACAAGGAAACACATGCATAACTTTGAAAGTAAAAACACACAAGTAATGGCATACATAACACAAACAACCTAGTTTCAATATAACTTAGTCAAATTTTTTGGAAATGTAATGATGAGTGTGGTGGTCCAACTAATAATGTTCAATTCTTCTTTCACTTTCTAATCTAAAGGCTAACAATGCATCCTTCTATCAAAGAAGATTAGAAAAGTTTACTAGAAGAATAAGACAAGTGTGGAAGTTTGTTGCAAATTTTTCCTTAGTGGTTTCCAATCCTAGGGTCATAATCCTATAGGAAACACTGTGCTCTGATACCATATGTAAGATCCCTCCTTTGTAAAGGAAAGGATCCCTGTGATTGCAATGCTAGTCCCTGGATCAATGCTAGCATCCACGGTTTAAGATGAAGTACACAGAAACAAAGGTCATTATTACATATCATTCTAGAGACAAACATAGTCTTTTACAACTCCATGGCCACAGGCCTAATACAAGAGTCCAAATATATAATAAGATAATCAAGTCTTCATCTTCATGTGCCACAGGCAAGCATGTTGAGTGTAGACTCATGGCTCCTAATCATCATCACAATAACCTGCAACATCACAAGTTACAGCCACAGTGGGTCAATACTTTGGAATAGTATTGGCAAGTGATACCTTAGTATAATATTGGTGGACTAAATACTATATGCATTTTGGCTAAATGTAGCTTAGGCTTGCTTTTCACAATATATGTTTTGCCTATTAGTTGAAAACACTAAGTTTTTCTTGGTCAAAATCTTTCTCAAGGAACCTCCAATAGACATTGGGGTCCTTCACCCTTGTTCAACCACAAGTTTTTACTTAGAAATTGGGATGAGGAGATTCTTGATAGCTTCCATGTCTTGATGCTCAAGTCGTCCATTACCATGGACATGGCTAAGTACTTAGATTCTTCCATCTGCAGAGGTTGTGCACTTTCCCCACAAGACTTGATTTTCACCAAGACAGGACCTTTCAGAAGCCTTCCCTTAGACCAAATGGACGCGTTCCAACCTATCATCCCACTACCACCAACTGTCCAAATGGCTAAGTTATTGCAACCTATGTGATCCAGGCAGAGCCCATATTGCCAAGCGGCTGCACTAGAAGCTTCTTAACATTTGGCCTCTCAAATCCCTTTGTTCCTGGGTGGCTTTCCACAAGTGAGATACACAAGGTAAACCATAGAAATGGGCCTTGTGTAACCACTCAACATAAACCATTCCTTCCATTCCACCCAGGTGTTCCATTCACTTAGTTGTTTTATTAAGCAAAAACATAGTCCAAAGACTTCGAAATATTTATTCATAGCATAAATATATAACCACCACGGTTGCTACTAGCTAGGCTAAGCATGGCATTGATAAGACTTAGAAATATTTCTAGCAATTCTACAACTACTAGGATTTCCCAAGCATAGCATATAGATCAAAAATATCCATGCAAGAATAGCAAAATATTTCTAATGCATATCTGAAAACATAGGAATAAAATCATGAAGCACCACTTGCCTTGGTAGTTTGGAGAGTAGCTACAATCCTCACAATCACAATCACTATTTGCACCAAAATCTACACATAAAATGATAGCACCAAATCACATACAAAATAAATACAAGCAAAAATATTTGGATGCATGCAAAATGATTTGTGATGATTTTCTATACTCAACATGACAAGTGCACAGTACTGATTCATAAACAAGTTCAAAACTTGCCAAACAAACTTTATTTGAACATTAAATCATTTCTCAAATAATTATTATATCCAAATTATGCCTACACATGTTTCTTGAAAAACACCCATTTTAACAGAAGCAAAACACTAAACACATTGCATAAATGGAAAGGGTTTTCTCTCCTGATTCCATTTATATAAAATTTGTCAAATTTGGACGTGGGAATCAAAAGTTATGAATTAAACAAGTTTAAACTTTTAATAGATCAAATTTCTGATTTTAAATCTAACTCACTGACACGCGGCGGCATCTGATTGGCTGGTACCGCTTCGCGCTGGATCGCGTCTATGAACCATCAGATCTTAACTAAAACACGCGGCCCAGATCTAAACTTACCCCTTCGCTAAGTGATGTATCCTATGCGTCAGATCTAGATCCTACAGCGCTCGATCAACCTACCAAAGACTGGCGGCGCTAGCGGCGGCGACTGGCGGCGACGCGCTCTGTCAGTGGCGGAGCCGGCGAACAAGGTCGCCCGGGGAGGTGGGAGGATGCTCACCAGATTAGCCGTGACAAGGAGATGCTCAACGTGTGCTAGGTTGGCGAAGGGGCGTGCTGCTGTGGCCGTGGGAGCTCGTCGGAGTCGAGGACAGCGTCGGGCTTAGGTGGACGGCGACGTTGGCGACGTTCTGATTCGCCCTAACACAAACGGAGGGCATCCGCGGGTGCGCATCGATCAGGCGAACAAGATAGTGTCAAAGGGAAAGCACGGGGCGGTCGAATCTCACCGAAATTTCTTGCCGGAGTTGGAGACGACGTCGGGAGTTTGCGGTGCTCGTTGGAGTCGACGACCTGGGGCAGTACAATATGAACTAGGGGTGTCAGAAGGAGCGCAAGAAGGTTGCGAAGCAGCTCGCGTGAACCAGAGAGGGAGGCACGCACGGAGCTTACCACAATCGGTCGTCGGAGTCTGTCGGTACCGCGGCGATGTGAGGGCAAATTCTAGCAGCCTGGTGGCGTGGAGTATGTGCTAAGTGAGGGGAAATGAGCAGCGAGGGGAGGGGTTTAAGTAGGCAGCATCGCAACAGGAAACGTTCGCGGAATCAAGGCTAATTATGCCGCGCCATTATTGGCATCAACGGCAGCGGCGACATGGTCTGTGGGCGGGATTTTGGGGACGACGGAGTGACGTGGCCGCAGGGTCCACTTGTCAGCGAGAGGGTATGCGCTTACGCGGTGAGAAACAGAGGGAGAGGGGGAAACCCGGGTGGGCTGGTTGCTGGGCTGGTTTCGTTGTTGGGCCAAAAGCCTGGCGCCAACCTTTTTCCTTTTCTCTATTCTTTTTCCATTTCTGTTTTAATTTTCTGAATCCATTTTCAAACAAATTAAAATGCCATTTGAATTCAAATTTGTTCTGTATTTTTGTAGAGTGTAGCACTCACATTTTTGGGCATAAAACATGTGGTCTCCCTGTATTAGCTTGGTCCTTTGATCGAACAAAAATAACCAGTGACATAACACATGTTTTGAACAAGTTTTGAAAATGGTTTTTAAATTCATATTTGTTTTGTAAATTTTGGTTTAAGCATTAGTAATCAAACAAAACAATCTAAGAGCAACAAGGTTTGGTTTTGAAACAAATAATCTCCATTTGAGAGTGGTATTACATGATTTTTAGGGATGTTACAAATACAATCTACTCCTTCTTTATATAAGTGTGGGTCATCCCAAAAGTAATGCCTTAGATCATAAAAGAATTTTCTTCTTTGCTGGGATGTAAAGGTTGGAGGCAAATAATTGAAAACAATAAAGTTAGCATAATCAGCATACCAAGGACTCTCATGCGGACTTACCCTTATTGCAGCCAACTGCTCATTTGGAAAACTATCATTAACAGGCAAAGGGTCAAAAGAAATGTTTTCCAAATGAGATAAATTGTCAGCAACAGGATTTTCAACACCTTTCCTATCTACAATGTGCAAATCAAACTCTTGTAAAAGCAAAACCTATCTAAGAAGCCTAGGCTTAGTGTCCTTCTTTGTCATAAGGTACTTGATAGCAGCATGATCAGTATGAATAGTAACCTTTGAATCCACAATATAAGGTCTAAACTTATCACAAGCAAAGATTACAGCTAAGAACTCTTTTTCAGTAGGAGCATAATTCTTTTGAGCGGCATATAGAGTCTTGCTAGCATAATGAATAACATTCAACTTCTTATCAACACGTTGCCCAAGGACAACACCCACAGCAAAATCACTAGCATCACACATAATTTCAAAGGGTAAACTCCAATCAGGTGGTTGAACAATAAGAGTAGTAGTCAAAGCTTTCTTCAAAGTTTCAAAAGCTTCCTTACAATCATCATCAAAAACAAAAGGTACATATTTTTGAAGAATATTAGTAAGGGGCTTTGAAATTTTGGAGAAATATTTAATAAACCTCCTATAGAAACCATCATGACCAAGGATACTACGAATACCTTTTATATCTCTAGGACAAGGCATCTTCTCAATTGCTTCAATTTTGGCTCTGTCAACTTCAATTCCCCTTTCAGAAATTTTGTGTCCAAGAATAATCCCTTCATTAACCATGAAATGTAATTTCTCCCAATTAAGAACAAGGTTGGTTTCTTCACATCTCTGCAAAACTTTATCAAGGTTCTGAAAACAGTTATCAAAAGAAGTTCCATAGACGGAAAAATCGTCCATGAAGACCTCCACAATTTTTTCACAAAAACCATGAAAGATAGCAGACATACATCTCTGAAAGGTAGCAGGAGCATTACATAAACCAAAAGGCATACACCTATAAGCATAAGTGCCATAAGGACAAGTGAAAGTGGTTTTCTCTTGGTCTTGCGCTTTCACTGCAATTTGAGAGAACCCAGAATAACCATCAAGAAAACAAAAGTGGGTCTTTTTAGACAACCTCCCAAGCATTTTATCAATAAAGGGCAAAGGATAATGATCTTTCTTAGTAACTTTATTAACCTTTCTAAAATCAATGCACATACTAAACCCAACCACTACTCTTTGGGGTATAAGCACATTACTTTCATTAGGCACAACGGTAATTCCCCCTTTCTTTGGAACACAATGAATAGGGCTAACCCATTGACTATCAGCAATAGGGTAAATAATACTAGCATTAAGGAGTTTTAATACCTCATTTCTTACCACATCCTTCATCTTAGGATTTAAATGGCGTTGGTGCTCAACAACTGGTTTTGCATCAGGTTCTATATTAATACCATGCTGAAATATAGTAGGATAAATTCCTTTTAAATCATCAAGAGTATATCCCATAGCTCCTCGGTGTTTCTTCAGTATCTCCAATAACCTCTCTTCTTCCTTTACTGAAAGTTTAGAGCTAATAATAACATGATAACCTTTCTTATCATCAAGATAAGCATATTTAAGATCACCAGGTAAAGGTTTTAATTCGAAAACAGGGTCCCCTTTGGGTGGTAGTGTGGTACCCAAATCTTCCACATGTAGGTTATGCTTAAGTAACTCAGGCTGACAAAGGAAAACCTCGTCAATCTCATTTATTTCCTTCATGAAGACATCGCTTTCATGATCTTCCATAAACTACTGCACGGCATTGTTAGGAGCAAGAGAAATAGCAGAAAGTTGTTCAACCCTTAAATCCGCATTAGGCAGTTCATTTTCATAAGGAGTTTTAGCAAATTTGGAAAAATTAAACTCATACGACTCTCCATCAAACTTAGTCAAAACTTTTCCTTCCTACAATCTATGATAGCCCCATAAGTATTCAAGAAGGGTCTACCAAAGATAATAGGATAGGTTTTACTAGCTTCTTTACCAAGTACTAGAAAATCAGCATAATATTTAATCTTACCACAAATAACCTCCACATATCTTACGATGCCAATGGTACGGACTGTCTCTCTATTAGCAAGGTGAATAACCACATCAATGTCCTCAAGATCACAAGGACCAATTTCATGCATAATTTCCCTGTAAATCTCATAAGGAATAGCACTAGAACTAGCACCAATATCACACAAACCATAATAGCTATGATCACCAATTCTAACAGAAAGCACATGGACACTAGGTTTTTTAGGATGAGAGACAATATTAGAAGCGTCTTCACAGAAGACAATGTGATCATCCTCTATATTTCTAGTGACAAGATCTTTCACAATAGCTACGACATGTTCAATAGTTATTTGCTCATCGGGTTCCACGGTTTTCTTTCTACTTTTTCTAACAAAATTAGCTATGATAGAATTTTCCTTTATATTAGCAGGAAAAGGTATTTTCTCAACATAGGGTTCGGGCAAAATAGGATCAATAGTACAAACTTCTATGCTAGCAGGAACATGAGTAACAATGTATTTAAAAGGAGCATGGTACTTGTCCTACTCCTTTTTAGGAATTTCAATATAAGAGGCAAATGCCTCAAAACATTTTTCAAGAACTTGAGAGTCAAGACCCTACTCATTGCTAATATCACGAAAGTCATAGTTCCCATAAAAGATTTAATGCATTCATAATCATAGTTTATACCTAACTTTCTTCCTTTGTCATTCTCCCAAGATTCAGTGTTCATTTGAATACGGTCAAGGAGATACCATTTAGCTTATTCCGTCATACGTGTGAATGATCCAGCACAACAAGCATCTAGTAAAGCTTTATCATGAAGAAAAAGCCTAGCATAAAAATTATTGATAATAATATTGTTAGGCAGTTCATGAATAGGACATTTAAGCATTAGTAACTTCAATCTCCCCCAAGCTTGAGCTGTACTCTCTCCATCACGAGGACAAAAGTTATATATCAGATTTCTATCCTTATGAATTTCAGTGGGAGGATAAAATTTAGAATAAAAGAGAGATAGAATTTCCTCCCATTCCATGGATTTCCCATTCTTCAGTAGCTTATACAATTCTTAAGCTCTCCCTTTCAAGGATATAGAGAGTAACTTCTTCTTCACCTATTCAGTTGTGATACATGTACACTTAAATAACCCGCATAATTCATGGATAAAAAGCAAATGATCACCAGGATGGACAGTTCCATCCCCTAAATAATAATTAGCCATGACACGATCAACAATACTTGTAGATATCTTAAAAGGATCTATCTCAATAGGTGGTGGTTCATCTACTACCCTAACAGTGGTAGTAGTTTTCCCAAACAGAAAACCAAGTGGGTTATCCATATTGGAAACAAAGTAACAAACAGAAACAAAAAGCAATACTCACAGTAGAAGTTTCCTTTACTAGTTCCACTCTTCAATAGCGCTTCACTCCCCGGAAACGGCGCCAGAAAATAGTCTTGATGATCCACAAGTATAGGGGTGTATCGTAGTACTTTCGATAAATAGGAGTGTCGATCCCAACGAGGAGCAGAAGGTGTTGACTAGTGGTATGGAGCAGGAAATCTCTGTAAATACTAGCAACCGGATTTTTAGGGGTTTTCTGATAAATCAAAGAAACAAAGTGCAAGTAAAGACAATGAACAACTACAGCAAGTGGCCCAATCCTTTCATAGCAAAGGACAAGCCGGTGGAAATACTTATAGGGACCAAATGTTCTTGAGGACACATGAGAATTCTGTCAAGTGCTTTCGCTTCAAATAGCTGAGTACCTTTATTTGGTGTTGTAAGTGTTGTGTGGGTGAACCTGTGCTAATGTACCGACCTTACTTTGACTAATACATACTTGTGATTAAATCCCCTGCAAGCATCCGCAACTACAGGAAAGCAATTAATATATAAACCTAACCACAGCCTTAAACTCTGAGATCCTACACTCCCTTGTGCAAAGGTGTTCTAACGGGGGTTCATGTTTCTTTCACTCCGGCAACCCCACAATTAGTAGCCAAATACACAATGCATTCCCCTAGGCCCATAAATGGTGAAGTATCATGTAGTCTACGTTCACATGACACCACTAGAAGAATAGCACCACAACTTAAATACTAAACCATTGAATAATATCTCAACACAAATCCACTACTGACAACATGACTTCTCCCATGTCCTCAAGAACTAAACGAACTACTCACAAGACATCATATGGATCAAGATCAAAGATGATA
The DNA here is from genome assembly GCA_030063025.1 of Avena longiglumis. Lineage (NCBI taxonomy): Eukaryota > Viridiplantae > Streptophyta > Magnoliopsida > Poales > Poaceae > Avena > Avena longiglumis. Next base: position 423,925,566 of record CP125974.1, on the reverse strand, counting down.
TGGTGATGGATAACAATCTGAACATAAACAATAATCCAATGGTTCCACTCACAAGCATCAACTACAATAGTAATCAACACCGGGAAAGTTTCCCCTAAGAACTATGCAAGTATTCAACATGATTGTTACAGCGGTATGGAGTGGTGATGATGGTGCTGGTGGAGATGATGGTGTGGATGATGATGATCCCGATGAAGTCTAGCTTGACGATGGTGTTGATGCCAATGATCTCCCCTCTCCGGGAAGGAATTTCCTTGGTAGGAATCTGTCTGCCGGAGAGCTCTTTCTCTCTTGGTGTTTTCCGCCCCACAGATGCGGTGGAAATCTTTCTATGGTCGCCCCCTGGTATTAGGGTTCTGATAGTAAGTTATAGGTGAGAGGGCGGAGTCGTAGGCCGGCCAGGTGGGCCACACCTGCCCTAGGCGCGGTCCAAGGGGGCCCGCGCCTAGGGGGTGTGGGCCCCCTGTGGCCCAACTACGCCTCCCCTTCTGGCTTCCTTTGTCTTCTGGGAAAATATGATTTTCCAATATTTTTCTGGTATTTTTCTGATCTTCGCGAAATTGCATCAAAACACCTCTTTTTCCATCAGAATTCTGACTCCGACAGTTCATTCTCCAAGAATCATCCAACATGCAAAAACAGAGGAAAAGACATAAGTAACACCTCATAATAAGACATATATCAATGAATAGAGGCAAATTATGATATAGAATGGTGATGCAAATTGGACGTATCAAAGTCTATGACAACTAGGATCATATCCCATCATCAGCATTGCATGTGACCCTGAAGATGGAGCTTCGCCCACGCTACCGTTATTATATTATTCTGCTGCGTTGATTTTATTAAGACTGGGTCATGAGATCCTTTATTTGTAAGACCTATATTATGGTTTGTAATGGATGATGAACTATGATACCAATATGTTATGTCTCGCAAAAATGGTAATCCTGGGATTGCAATGTATGGCATAACAGGCATCTTGTATTAAAAATCCGGGTGTTGACAAGTTGGTATCAGATCCATCCTGACCATAGGAGACCCTAGTTAGAATGGACGCTTGAATGAAAAAAATCTTAGTTTCTAAACAAAAGAAGTGAGTATTTATGAAAACCTATTCTCATTCTTATCACTAAGATTCTTTCATGAAAATTCATGTCCCTAAAAAATTCTTGAAAATTTAAATAAAATTTGACACACTTGATCACTCTACTAACTTACTCATCCTACATTCTTATAGATGGACGTGAAGTATAGCCAATTCTATCAGTTGGGCAATGGAGGAGAGCTCATATTTGAGCGTGATTTGGACCAACTCTCGGAACTTCTTGAGCACCCGCACCCCGAGTTCTTCGGAGCGCAGCTCAATGATCAGGAAGGAGGAGAATTACAATGGCTGATAGTTGCAAGCCTCCGAGGCAAAATGGAAGCACCCACCTCGGAGGGAATCCAATTCACCTTAAGAGAGAAAAACTGGCTAGATGGACTCGCCAGGGCTATGCAGGAAGCTCTTGCCAGTCTATGTGGGCAAAGCATCAATCAGATCAAAGGCACGCACTTTGAGTATTACCCAAGGCGTGATGCTATGGGACAGCCATTGAAGATGCCAGGCCACCCGGAGCTGAAGCATCAAGTGGACCATATCAGCTTCATGATGTATGATAGGAAGAAGGAGTTGGACAATGCCCGCGCCTACGCCAACCACAACTATGCCATCACAGTCAAGAAGGACCAAACCATTGCCATGCTTGTGAAGGATCGCCAGTCACGTCGCCGTCAGCTTGACAAGAAGGATCGCATCATTGCTCGCCTTCGTCACAAAGTGACGGGTTTGGAGGAGACCATCCATGAGCGGGACATGCAGCTTGAGGAAAGGGAGAATACAGGGGAAGACATATGTGGAGACTCTTACTCCTACCTCAACGATGATGATGACTTCCTGGAGGACCAAGCCATGGACTTCCACACTGATGACGATGATTCCGACTTCATTGATGATGATGATGATGAAGACACCGATTCTAAGGAGTAGTAGCACTTGAGCACTAGCGTTAGTGAGTTGTATCCGGTCCCACTGTATCGTAGTTTCACAGAATGGTTCTTAAAACCATTTGTTTCCCTTATTGTGGTGTGTGTTTATATTGTGTGCTATGAATGAATGAAAAGCAAGTTGCTAGGTAGCAAAACGATAGTCAAACTCAAAGTTTAAAAACTTTTCAAAAACAAACCCCTGAACCTTAGAAATTTCCCTCTTTTCTGATGATCTATCTTAATTTCAGATGCCTCGCGAAGGAAGCAGATCATCCCCAGACCGAATATTGCAAATATTGGTTTCGGACCGCGAAGCTGAAAGAGCCGAATGTCAAGCCAACCTAGCCACCCTTCAATACATAGCTCAGATGGCCAACAACAATCAAGGCCATGGAAACCAGGACAACCATGGATCCAAGCTCAAGAACTTTTAGAACACCAGTCCACCCATCTTTAGTAAGTCTGAAGAGCCATTAGATGCTGATGACTGGCTGCAGACCATGGAGAACAGCTTAGAAGTAGCAGGAGTGGAGGCCAATGAGAAAGTATTGTTTGCCACCCATTATCTGGCAGGAGATGCAAGAGCTTGGTGGAATAGCATTTGTACCATGAATGGAGGACAGATGATGACTTGGGATGAATTCAAACTCAAGTTCGGCAGAACCCATGTGCCACCGGGTTTAATCAAGAGGATGAGAGATGAATTCCGAGAATTGGAGCAAGGGAGGATGACAGTAGTTGAGTATCATGACAAATTTCTGTCATTAGCTAGGTATGCACCAGATGATATTGACACTGAAGCCAAGAAGAAGGAGAGATTCTTGAATGGACTGCATGATGAGATGCAGACAGTATTAGTAAATATTCCGTTTGCTGACATTTAAGCCTTAGTGGATTCTGCCATTCAGATGGAAGGCAAGATCAACCAAGCCAATGAGAACCGCAAGCGTTGAATGATGCATCAACCAGGAACCCACCATACCCAAAAGTATCGCCCCAACCCATCTGCAGGATTTGCCCCAAGAAACAATAGACCCCGGGTGACCCATCCAAACTATCCCAACCATGGATGAGGAAACCTATGGCCCGTAGAAAACCACAACAATAACCCCGACAACTCCAACAATTTCAACCGTGCACCGCCCAAGTTCAAAAACAAACCCACCAACACCAATACTTCCCCGAGGACTGGAAGCAATGCTATGCCTGTTGCGGGAAAAGACAAGTCTCATGTTACTTGTTATGAATGTGGAGTCAAGGGTCACTATTCCAATGAGTTTCCCAAGAAGCTTGCAGCAGCCACCAATGTGAATGCCCCAGCTCAGCAGCAGTGCCGTGTTCAGCCTGGAAGAAGATTTGCCCCAGGGAATTTGCTCAACCGCAACGGTTGTCGGTTTCACATGAATGCTGAAGAAGCCCAAGAAGCGCCAGATGACGTGCTGGGTATGTTTTCTGTTAAATCAGTACTCGCAAGAGTGTTGTTTGATTCTGGAGCATCGCACTTGTTTGTTACAGAAGAATTTGCATGCACTAGTAAGATTCAACCAACAAAATTGAAGCATGTTATGATAGTCCAAATACCTGGTTCGACAACCAAAGCTAGGAAAATTTGCAAGGCCGTACTTATCAGAATCCATGGCATAGATTTTTATGCTAACCTAATAGTACTCGGAACCAAAGGTTTGGAAGTAGTACTAGGAATGGATTGGATGTCGAAACATAAAGGATTAATCGACTGTGCCAAGAAATCCATAACCATGACTAGTACCACTGGAGTATCAGTAGAGCATGTATCTGAAACCTTGCCCCGTCAATTCAAGTGCAACAAGAGTCTAGCCCAACCAACCATTGACCAAGTCAGAGTAGTCTGTGAATACCCCGACGTATTCCCAGATGTTTTGCCCGGTATGCCCCTAGATCAGTATATTGAGTTTATCATTGAACTAATCCCTGGAACAGGACCCATAGCTCAAAGACCTTATAGTATGAACCCGTCGGAATTAGTGGAGCTGAAGAAGCAACTGGATGCTATGTTGGAGATAGGCCTGATTCAACCAAGTGTGTCGCCATGGAGATCACCTGTTTTGTTTGTGGATAAGAAACATGGAGGTAACCGTTTGTGTACGGATTATCGGAAGCTGAATGATGTCACCATTAAGAACAAGTATCCACTGCCGATGATAGAAGATTTGTTTGACTAGTTGACTGGTGCCAAAGTGTTTTCTAAGATTGATCTTAGAACTGGTTATCATCAACTCAAAATTAGCGTAGAGGATATTCCAAAGGCTGCCTTTACCACCAGATATGGAATGTATGAGTACACTGTCATGTCTTTTGGATTAACCAATTCCCCCGCTTATTTCATGAACCTCATGAATAAGATTTTTATGAACTTCCTGGATAAGTTTGTCGTTGTTTTCATCGATGACATTTTGATATATTCCAAATCAGAAGAAGAACATGAGCAACACCTAAGGACCATCCTATAAATCCTTAGAGAGCATCAGTCGTATGCTAAGTTTAGCAAATGTTAGTTTTGGTTATAGGAAGTAGGGTTCCTCGGACATATCGTGTTGGTCGGAGGAATTTCTCGGATTAGTGGGATATTACCGCAAGTTCGTAGAAGGATTTTCAAGCATCACAAGACCCATGACCCAATTGTTGAACAAAGATAAGAAGTTTGAATGGACGGACAAATGTGAAGCAAGTTTTCAAGAGCTCAAGAAGAGATTGATCTCAGCCCCAATCTTGTTGGATATCACGAAGCTTTTGATGTGTTTTGTGATGCACCAAGATCGGTCTCGGATGTGTGCTGATGCAAGAAGGCAAAGTCATATCTTATCTATCCCTACAACTGAAGCAACAGAGCAGAATTACCCTACCCATAACCTTGAACTAGCAGCCGTAGTTTTAGACTTGAAGACATGGCGGCATTACCTCATGGGTAACCGTTGTGAAATTTATTTGGATCACAAGATCCTGAAGTATATTTTCACCTAGAAGGAGCTGAATATGAGGCAAAGGAGATGGATAGAGCTAATCAAGGACTATGACCTTGACATTAACTATCACCCCGGTAAAGCAAATGTGGTAGCAGATGCTCTTAGAAGATTACTGTGCCGCTTGAACACCATGATTCTGAAGGAGCAACCAAGTTTGCACAAGGAGTTGGAAGATTTCAGAATAGAACTAGTAAGTGAAGGATTTTTGGCTAGCATACAACTTCAACCCACTTTGATCAGTCAGATATGGGAGGCGCAGAAAGGAAATGCTAGTATCGATGAAATCAAACGTTGTATTGGTACAGGAAAGGTACCCGGATTGATCAAAGATGAAGGAGTTTTGTGGTACAAAGGACGTATCTGTGTTCTAGCAGATTCAGAGTTGAAGCAAGCTATTTTGAAAGAGGACCATGATACTCTTTATTCTATCCACCCCGGAGGAACAAAGATGTATCAGGATTTGAAGAAGCAATTTTGGTGGCATAAGATGAAGAGAAATCGGAAGCTACATAGCCAAGTGTGATATCTGTCAGAGAGTCAAGGCGGGACATCAGAGACCCACAGGACTATTGCAACCATTGCAGATTACAGAATGGAAATGGATTCAGTAGGAATGGATTTTATCACCGGTTTGCCTACATCTAGAAGGGTAAATGACTCTATTTCGGTCATAGTGGATAGACTGTCCAAAGTCGCTCATTTCTTACCAGTCAAGACCACTTATAAAGTTCGAAGCTAGCAGAGTTGTACATTGCTAGAATAGTCAGTTTGCATGGAGTCCCCAAGAACTCGTGTCGGATCGAGGAACCCAGTTTACCTCGAGGTTTTGTTAGAAAGTCCAAGAAAGATTAGGAACAAGACTAGATTTCAGCATAGCTAATCACCCTCAGACTGATGGACAAACGAAGCGAGTAAATCAAATACTCGAAGATATGTTGAGAGCTTGTGTATTAGAATATGGATCAAAATGGGAAGACTGTCTGCATTTCACAGAATTTTCATACAACAACAGTTATCAAGCCAGTTTGCAAATGGCCCCATTTGAGTTCATGTATGGAAGAAAGTGTCGTACCCCTTTGAATTGGTCAGAAGTAGGAGAGAGTCAGATTTTCGGACCCGACATCCTACGAGAAGCCGAAGATAAAGTTCACAAGACCCGTGAGCACCTCAAGACCGTCCAATCCAGATAGAAGAGTTATGCCGACAAGAGACGTCGAGACCTATCCTTCAATATCAGAGATTTTGTATATCTGAAAGTATCACCCCTGAAAGGAATGCAACGTTTCCAACTCAAAGGAAAGTTATCCCCCAAATATATCGGACCCTTCAAGACCTTGAATCACCGAGGAGAAGTATCGTATCAACTGTAACTGCGAGTAGATGTCAGCCATGCATAATGTGTTGCATATCTTGTTACTTCGCAAATGCCTAGAAGTCCCGAAGAAGACCGAAGTTTTCAAGAATATTGATCATAGAACCATAGAGATCAACGATGACCTGACATATCCCGAAGTACCCATTCATATTTTGGAAGAAGCCTTCAGAACCACCAGGACCCGGAGTATCAAGTTTCTCAAGATCCAGTGGAGTAACCACACTAAAGAAGAAGCTACCTGGGAATGAGAAGACTTCATTAGGACGGAGTTTCCAGATCTCTTTAAATCCTAGTTTTCTCTTTTTTCAGATCTCGGGATAGGATTTTGTTTAAGGAGAGAAGGTTTGTAACATCCCAAAAATATTAATCAGGGTTATCAAGTTCAAATCACCCAAGTTTAGGGTTAACAAAAACTTTTGTTAATTAAAATCAATATGAATGCATGTGTGTATGTGATGAATGCATGAATTCTTGAAATGACTTGTTTGATTGTTATGGATGGCAAGGAATGGTTTAAAGATGAAAACAACATCATGTAAATCATTTCCAAGTAGAATCAAATCAATAGGAATTCAAATATAAACAATATGAGCTAATGGTCATTTTGACCAAAGTTAACCACTAGACCACTTTGAGTGTTTCTAGTCCAAGTTTTCTAATAGAAACAAATCCAATTCTTTTCACCCCTTGCTAGACCAAGTAAAAGTGAACCCAAGCCCACCTTGCAAACCCATAGAAACATTTTGCTAATCTATGCCAAGGATTTTTCAAAATTGAATCTAGTTCATATGGTAAGATCGCCATTTCTCAAAACCCAACCAAACCAGTTCACCTTGACAAATCCAATCAACCAGATACTACCCAGTATGTGACTAGTACACCCACCAAAATTCATTCAAAATTTTAAAACTTGAATTCTTTCGGCCATTTCATCAAACACCTTGCAAACACAAATAAACATGCCTAACTATCACTGTTTTTGATCAATGCCTTGTTCCCTCTTTGCACCCTACTCTCACCCCTTGTTCCCCTAGTGACAACCACAACGTTGATCAGCCTAGAACCCTACCATTGCACCATGCCATGCATGCCCGACCACCCCCTTGTCCACCTCAACATCGACAGCAAGCTACAAGCGTCTCCATCCTCAACAACCTTGTCTAGCATGCTGCTCGTGCCTCACTGCCCCCTCTAGAACAACCCAAGATCAAAGACAGGGCGAGGTGATGCCGGAAACACCGTGCCCGCGCCGCTATCGACGATGCCGACACACACCATAGAGCACGCATCATTCCCACTCAACCCGACCACCTCGAGCTCTCGCTGCCCGTCTACACGACCACCACCGTCCCAGGAGACCAAATGACATGCCCGTTCCCTCGACCGTGCCTCGTAGCCACCGCACGCCACAGAGTTTTCCGTCAGTACCGTGCAGAGCACCGCCGTGTTCGGACCGTTATAGACCGCCATTGAATGAGCCACGATGCATGTGATGACCGCCAGGTGACCGCCCACTGTCCTAGCACCCGAGCCATGCCGCTAGCCCACTGTGTCGTTGCCCCTGACGAGCTCTGCCCATGCCGCTCGGCCTCTCTCACTCGACTATAAAAGGAGGCCTTCCCTAGCTCCAATTCACCACACCATTCCACTCACCACTCCTCACAGATCCTCCCCACTTCTTCCCGGAGCAAGGAGAGCTCTCCCACGCCGGAATTTGGCGGGAGCCCGCCACTGCTGGAGGAGAAGGGCACCATCGATTGGAGCCGCCCCAGGAGACGTCGCTAGTACTAGGAGAACCGCCGTTGTTGACAAACTCATTCGCCCCCATCGCCGACTCTTGCCTGAGCCCCGGTGAGCCTCCCTCGACCCTCACTGGCCATCCTAGGGTTCATCCCCGTCGTGTTCTTTTCTGATGAGGACGATGGCCCTGAGCCGTTGATCCTTGATCTAATCCTACGGTCATAATCCCCCCATACCCCTTTTGTAATCCCTTGTCTCAATGACGAGTGGGGACACCACTTAAACCAGCCCGCGCGTGTTGTGCGTAGTGGGTCAGCCCATCTAACTCTCCCGCGCGACCCAGTAGTTTAAATTTAGAATTTTCCATTTAGTTTCAAACTTAGTTCAGACAGTGACTTTGAAAATCAATTTAGGGAGATTCACTAAACCAAATTGCATGAAAACATTTTTTTTAGAAAGGTATTGAAATTATTCATACAAGCCCGTTGGATTCAAACCATTTGAAATTATAGATCACCTATAGTAAAAATAAACAAGGCAGATACTTTTCTGCATTCAAACATTTTTCTAAAATCAACCATAAATGCTTTTGAGTTGATTCCAACTCCCAAAAATCACATTTTACAAGATCTTCCTGAATATATAAAAATATCTAGGTTTACTTTCAGTAAAAATGGACAAGTAATAAAAGAATGCCCCATAGGCATTTCTAGTCACTTTAATTAATTAAAATAATAATGTTAAACCTTATTAAATTGTGACACCACTTTAAATCACATTCCCAAGTATCAAAATATGTGGTGATGACATGGGTCAACATGATCCCATAATTTAATTGGAGAATATTAAATCTTAAGTAGTTTTTCAATGAGTAGAAATTACTTTTCTAAAATAAAATAAATAAGGCTAAGTCTTTAATTCTTGTGATGATTGTGATGATGCTAGATCATCTAGTGCGAACCCTTGTGTACCAAATAGAAGTAGTTAAGTATTGTTTGGTGATTGTGTACCTCGTATTTATTTATAGAAGCTAGTACCGACCAAGGATACGAAAAGGAAGGAGACTACTACGAGGAAGAAGGAGAAGAGAACTTCAACCACTGCACTACTCAAGGCAAGCTAAAACTAGCAAGTTATCCTACCTAACAAGCTAATACTTGCAAGCCCCACAATACAAATTATCTTATGCAAGATGCATTAGGCATATTTGGTTATACCACCTTGATTATACCAAATTCCAATTTTACTTGCAAGCTTTATTATTTTATTTCTTTATCAAGATTCTTTGTTTACTTTTACTTAGTGACTTGTGAATCTTGGAAGGTTATTATAGGTAGCATAAAGAGCATAAAACTTCGCCTAAGTTAGATAGAACTAGATGTCATGCTGAGGCATGATATTAGATTTAGATAAGTCACACTTGATTAGCACACTCATTAGTGATTACCCACAGCTTTAGTGGCTAGTTCTAAGCATAAAACTTGATCACTTTAGATGGGAATACTTGGTGAAAATTATTATGAAAACCTTAGAATGATGAGTCATTCTAATGAAATGTTTTGACATGTGTTATGAACACAAGATGACTTGATGGTGAAAATGTTGAGGCATGAGCCTTAGCCCTTTATAAAATTGATGGTTGTGTTCGTATGTGATACCATTCAATTTTTACCGTACAACCACAATACCCGAATTTGGGTAGGGCTTGACTGGAAGTTCATATATCTTAGTATGGGTTCCATTGCGGCCGAGGTTTGAGCTGAGGCTACCTTGTGATGATTGTCCACCTGTGCAGTTCCCAAGATGACAGATGGTCGTGGTTGGGAGGTCAAACTCATAGGGGAGGTGCCTATACTAGGGTGTGTAATTGAAAGTTTAGGATTGATTATCCGCATACTGAGTATGGTGAATCAGGATTGTTCCTGACAGATGTATTGAATGTTGTGGTGAAAGCGTACCACGGTGTGTAATTGAATCAAGAGTGTCAAACTGTTTGAATAGCCGTGTCTGCGGTTATGGACAGTTGGAGTGGCCATACTGTTCCGTCGTCAGATGTTTTCAAAATGACTTGTGAAATGAATCATGACTTGACTTGACCACAACAGGGTTGTGATATGAAACTTAAGTTCCCACTTAGGTGTTGTGAAACATTAAACTAGTTTTCTTTACTTCTAAACTCATTTAGAGATAAATCTGGATTTTTGCAAAACTACCTAGAGCTTAGGATTCCTACTTGAACCAATTTACTTGTTAGTGATAGTTTGCGAGTACTTTGTCCCTGGCTATTCCTATGGCCAGACTATGAGGAGGACATCCAGGATGGTGGACAGCAGGAAGTCTATGACAACTAGGATCATCTCCCATCGTTAGCATTGCCTGTGACCCTGAAGATGGAGCTTCGCCCACGCTACCGTTATTATATTATTCCACTGCATTGATTGTATTAAGACTGGATCATGAGATCCTTTATTTGTAAGACCTATATTATGGTTTGTAATGGATTATGAACTATGATGTCAATCTGTTATCTCTCACAAAAATGCTAATCATGGGATTGCGATGTATGGCATAATAGGCATCTGGGATTAAAAATTCGGGTGTTGACAATCTATGACTAGTAATCCACCTTCAGGTAATCATCCGAACCCCCTACAGTATTAAGTTGCAAGCAACAGATCTGCGCTTTAAGCAAAGTGTGTAAGGTAAACAATCCACTTGTTCGATGAACAAGATACCGTTGTTTTCTCCCTAGTGGCAACCGCACATCTACTACCTTAGAGATTTTTTTCACTTCCCTTAGGTTAGATAGAGACATGAACCCACTATCGAGCATAAATACCCCCTCTTGGAGTCACTAGCATCTACTCGGCCAAGATAGCTACTAGAAACAGAGAGCATGCAAGATCACAAACAACATAGACATGATAGAATCAATAAGACAAAACCATTAATCAATCTGACATAGTAGTCTCAATATCCATCAGATCCCCATAAACACAACATCCATGAATACTAGATATGAACTTGATCATGAACGGAGCTCACAAGATCTAAAAATGGTAGCACAAAGGAGGAGATACAACCATCTAGCTACTACATGGACCCGTAGTCCAAGGTGGAACTACTCATGCTTCATACCGGAGAAGAAGACCTCCGGGATGATCTCCCCTCCGGCAGGGTGCCGGGAAGAGCTTCAGATCCCTCCCGATCTAGGGACGATGGTGGCGGCGGCTACGGACTGTTTCGTGGAATATTGTTCGGGTACTTAGGGTATCTGCATCGAGGGGACTTTATAGGTGAAGAGGCAAGGCAGGGGACGGCCAGGGTGGTCACACACCCCGGCACGGCTAGGGCTAGGCCATCTGCCGAAGGTGTGGCCTGGTTCCTCCCTCCGTCTCGTGACTCACATGTTCCCCACGGTAAAATATTGACTTTGGCTTTCGTCCCGTCCAATTCCGAGAATATTGATTTTCTGCCTTTCCTGGAACCAAAAATAGAAGAAAACAGACAATTGGCACTATGGCATCTTGTTAATAGGTTAGTCTAGAAAAACATATAAAAACACCTCAAAGTAAAGACAAAGCAAAGAAAAGTATATAATAAACAAGCATGGAACATCAAAAATTATAGATACGTTTCCGACGTATCACTCCTCCATCGCATTGCTTCGGCTTAAGAGAAGCCCTGTAGAAATCTCTCCTCCTCCACCACCACCACCACCACCACACTGTCGTTCTGTTGGGATTCTAAGGAGATCTACAACCTCTGCTGCCTGCTGGAACAAGGGAGAGGAAGGTCTTCATCGACTACCATACGTGTGGTCGACTACGGAGATTGGCAAGAGATCTACTACATCAACCATGAGAATACAATCTCGTTAAACGCTTTGGATCTACGAGGTTTAGTTCTCTATAATCTCGTTGCACCGATCTCATAGATTAGATCTTGGCTTTTGTGTGTTCTTGCGGTAGAATTTTTTTGTTTTACATGCAACAAACCCTACAACAGAGTGGAAGTCTAGGTCTCTAGGCAGCATCAAAGAAAAATAACCTCTATCCATCAATTCTTGCTGCACCCGAAACTAGATCTTCTCTTGTAGAACTTGTGGAGCTAGGAAAGCCAAAAGCAAGCAAACAATGGTAACCTTTAGACACCGATGGGAAGGGAACTAGGTAAGGGTAACATTAGTGGAACCAGAGGAGTCGGCTACCTTTCTTTGTTTCTAGGCAAGAAAGAGTATCAAAAGAAGAGTTGTCTGCTGTTTTTTGAAGTGGTAGATATATTAAGATTAACAGCCACACTACATCGTGATTCCAAAAAAAGGAGCAAGACACAAATAGAAAAAGTGGCACAACCAATAAATAGCTAATGATACCATAAGGCATCATCACCTAAGATTACGAAAGAAACCAAATGAATAGGCGCCGGAGGAGGCTAGGGAGTAGGAGATAGCCAGGGCCATGGAGGCCAACCTCGACGCCCGCTACAGCAGTCGATAGGCCATCATCCCTGGCTTCAACGACCGGCTCACCGAGATAAACACGTACCGGTCGTCCATGGCGGCCGAGGAAGCGCACTCGTTGACAAGGCTAAACCAGGAGAGGACATCCAGAAGGGTTTTGCATCAGGCCAATATACGAGAGCCGGACAATGCACAACCGCGACGCAGCTATGGTGGCACGGGAGAGGTAGAGGATGTGCCTCGCGTCCCTTCGGCGCGTCACCGCCTGGCGAAGGAGGCCATAGTGTCTTGGATATGGGGCAGGGCCACCGTTCCAATGACGCCCAGGAGGACGACAACGAGGACGACCTAGCTCCCATGTAGATTAGGCTAATTTAGTTTAATTTCATAGTTAATTATTGCTTATATTTGGTGTACCAGTTCCCACCAACTATATGTGCAATGAACTTATTTTCTATCTATGACTATTGGGCCCGCGAGAGGACAAGCACTAATGCAGGTGCCGTCTTCCCCCATAAACCCGACCCAAACTTGGGCCGGGGATGCGGCAAAACGGAGTGATCCACCTGTCCAGCTCTGTTTGGGGGCACAGTTGGGCCGTGGCTTCAGTCAGTTAAGACAGGTATGGACCGGTCCGATCCATTTACAGGGGATTATAGTTTCCCTTATCACCCTCAAGCAGAGTGTGATGGTGTAAGATCCCTCCTTTATAAAGGAAAAGGATCCCTATGATTGCAATGCTAGTCCCTGGATCATTGCTAGCATCCACAGTTTAAGATGAAGTACACAGATACAAAGGTCATTTATTACATCCATTCCAGAGATAAAACATAGTCTTTTACAACTCAAGGCCATAGACCTAATACAAGAGTTTGGAATAAGCAAATAAACATAAGTCTTCATCTTCATGTGCCACAGGCAAGCATGTTGAGTGTAGACTCATGACACCTAATCATCATCGGAGTAACCTGCAACATCACAAGTTACAGCCACAGTGGTCAATACTTTGGAATAGTATTGGCAAGTGATACCTTAGTAAATTTTAAGTGGACTATATTACTATATGCATTTTGGATAAGTGTAGCTTGGCTTGCTTTGCTCAAAATAGATTTTTCCTATTAGTTGAAATCTCTAAGTTTTTCTTTGTCAAAAACTTTTCCCAAGAAACCATCAATAGACATTGAGGTCCTTCACCCTTGTTCACCCACAAATTTTTACTTAGAAGTTGGAGTGATGAAATTCTTGATAGCTTCCATGTCTTGATGCTCAAGTTGTCCATTGACATGGACTTGGCTAAGTACTTAGATTTTCCATCTGCAGAGGTTGTGCACTTTCCCCACCAGACTTGGTTTCCCAAGACAGGACCTTTCAGAAGCCTTTCCTTAGACCAAATGGACGCGCTCCAACCTATCATTCCCACTACCACCAACTGTCCAAATGGCTAAGTTCTAGAAACTTATGTGATCCAGGCAGAGCCCATATTGCCAAGTGGCTGCACTATAAGCTTCTCAACACTTGGCCTCTAAAATCCCTTTGTGCCTGGGTGGCATACCATAAGTGAGATACACAAGGTAAACCATGTCCATGGGCCTTGTGTAACCACTCAACCAAAAACCACCATTCAAGTCCCAATCCACCCAGGTGATTCATTGACTTAGTTGTTTTATTAAGAAAAACATAAGTCAAAAGACTTAGAAATATTTTCATCATAGCATGTATATACTTTACCAACCCTTGTTTGCTACTAGCTAGGCTAAGCATGGCATAGTAACTTAACTTAGGAAATTTCCTAGAAATTCTACAACTACTTAGGATTTCCCAACATAGCATTTGGAAAAATAATAACATGCAAGACTTAGGAAAATATTTCTAATGCTTGTACAAAATATAGGGATGGAAATATCCATGAAGTACCACTTGCCTTGTTAATGGGGAGAGTAGCACTCTTCACAATCACAATCACTAGCACCAAAATCTACACAAAATTGGTAGCACAAAATTACACACAATTCATATACAAACATAAATATATGCATGCATGCAAAAAAATGCTAAGTGATGACTTTTAAAACTCCACCAAGCAAGTGCACAATACTGAAACAATACTAAGTTGAAAAACTTGCTAAATCAAGTTTATTTTACTCCAAAACAAAATCCTAAACAATTTCTATATTCAAAATAGCCTTAAACAATTTTCTTCAAATAAAGTCATTTTAACAGAAAAATTTTCACTAAACACATTGTATAAACAGAAAGGGCTTGTTTCCCTGATTCCAACGATATAAAATTTGCAAAAATCTAACGTGGGAATTAAAAGTTATAGCCATTTCAATTTTGGATCTAAATCTGATTTCAAATCTGTTTTTGAATCAAACTCTAGCCACGCGTCATATTCTTACTGGCGTGCAACCGCTTCCGGATCACGCTCATGCCGTAGGATCTAACTAGCGCACGGCTCAGATCTAAACATAACGATTCGATAAGTGGACTAATCCTACGCTGGATCCGGATCGGCGGCTACAATTCGTTTGACCAAAATGGCGGTAATGCGGTGGCGGCGTCTGTCAGCGGCGGCGCTGGCGTTCTAGGTCGCGCAGGAGTGGGGAAAGAGGCTTACCAGAACTGCAGGAAGCTGCTGATGCTCAAGGTGGCGATGGCTTGGGAAGGGGCGCACGGGGTCGTCAGAGATTCCTCGCCGGAGTTCGCGAACGCGTCAGGTACGGTCAATTGTCAATGTTGGCGAGGTTCCTCGTCGCGCTAAGTCAAAAGAAAGGCACCGTTAGATGCGCAAGACGACGGGGGTTCTAGGCGTATCAGGCAGAGGGCAAGGGGCGGCTGGTACTTACGGGGAGAGGTAGCCGGAGTTCGTGCAGAGAACGGTGGCGCTCTGTCGAAGTCGTTGCCGAAGCTAGGGATCATGCGAGGACAAATGGGGAGTGTCAGTAGGTGCGCAAGGACTTGCTGAGCTTGATAGTACGAGTCAGGTACAGAGGGGAACACGGAGCTCACTGGAATTCGTCGGTAGCGTCGTCGGAACAGCGTCGAAGCGAGTTGTGGGCAGCTGGTGGCGTGAAGGAGGAATTGTTTGAGGGAAATGGTCGCGAGAGAGTGGGGATTATATAGCCGAGGCTCGACAAGAAACGCCTTCGAATCAATGCAATTACCTCGCGGAATCAAGGCAGACGGGCAGCGGAGTTCGTGCGGGATTTGGGGAAAACGCCGACGTGGAGAGGGCCGCTCGTCGTAACCTTGAAGAGAGAAAGGGGTCCGGGTGTCGGCGGCGTGGGTGCATTTGCGGCGTCTTGAGAGAGAGAGGAGAGAGGGTGGGCTAGGCCGTGTCATTCTTTGGGCCAAAATCCTGGCGCTGGCCTTTTTCTAATTCTCTTCTCTTTTTCTTTTTCCAATTTGATTTTCAGGAATGGTTTTCAAATGAATTCAAACTACATTTGAATTCAAATCTATTTGGGATTTTTGCAGTGTGCAATAGTCTCAATTCTAGGCATAAAACCATGGGGTCACTTTGAAAAGGCTTGGTTATCTTTGGAGAAACAAAATGACAGGGACTTTGCACTTGATTTGCAAATGTTTGAAAAATGGTTTTTGAAACCTTTTCCATTTTGTAAAGTTTGGTTCAACTTCCACACTCAATCCATTCAACAAGGGAGACAAACAATCTAGGTTTAAAACATTCAAACTCTCAAATGGGGATGGCCATTTGATATAAGTTTGTTCACATAAAATGATAGCACTATGTGCTTCTGTTTTTTGAAATGGGTTTTGAAATTGATCTCAATTCTATATGCATGTATGAATGATATGCAATCTTTGAAATCATGATTTTAGGGATGTTACAAATCTAACCCCCTTAAGGTGAATCTCGCCCTCGAGATTCGGATTGGCTAGCAAATAGGTGAGGGTGGTCTTTCCGAAGATCATCTTCTCTTTCCCATGTTGCTTCCTCTTCGGAATGATGATTCCACTGTACTTTGCAAAACTTGATAGTCTTTGTCCTTGTGACTCTTTCTGCAGTCTCAAGAATCTTGATAGGTTTCTCTTCATAAGTGAGATAACTTTCTAGTTGAACCTCCTCCAAAGGTATAGTATCCTTCAAAGAAGTTTCTTCCATTTCTGGGTGACATTTCTTAAGCTGACTCACATGAAACACATTATGGACAGCTGACAGAGATTCTGGTAGTTCTATTTCATAGGCAACTTCTCCTTTGCGACTCAAAATCTTGAATGGCCCAACATATCTTGGTGCCAATTTTCCTTTGACCCTGAATCTTTTCACTCCACGAAGTGGTGATACTCTAAGATAGGCTCTATCACCCACTTCGTAGGTGACTTCTCTACGCTTAGGATCCGCGTAGCTTTTCTGTCGGGACTGTGCTATCTTCAACCTGTATTTAACCAATTTGACCTTCTCTTCGGCTTCTTTGATAAGATCTGGCCCGAATAAACTTCTTTCTCCCACACCATTCCATAACAATGGGGTGGTACACTTTCTTCCGTAGAGAAACTCAAACGGTGCCATCTCAATGCTGGCTTGATAGCTATTGTTATGAGAAAATTCTGCGTAAGGCAGACTTTCATCCCAACTGGCTCCATAGTCTAAGGCACATGCTCTCAACATGTCTTCAAGGATTTGATTTGTTCTTTCTGTTTGTCCATCTGTTTGAGGGTGGAAAGCGGTACTAAATTCCAACCTCGTTCCCAATGACTAATGTAGCTGTCTCCAAAAGTGGGAAGTGAATTGAGTTCCCCTATCAGACACAATACTCTTGGGCACACCATGTAGACATACAATTCTACTCATGTAGATTTTGGCTAACTTGGCACTTGTATAAGTTGTCTTCACGGGTATGAAATGAGCCACTTTAGTTAGGCGATCCACTACTACCCAATGGAATCATATCCTGACCAGGTCCTTGGTAGTCCGGTAATGAAATCCATACCAATCTTGTCCCACTTCCAATCAGGAATAGGTAGTGGTTGAAGCAAACCTGCTGGTTTCTGATGCTCCGCTTTTACTCTACTACACACATCACACAAAGCAATATGTTCGGCGATGTCCCTCTTGATATAATTCCACCAAAATCTTTCTTTCATGTCCATGTACATTTTGGTGTTACCCGGGTGAATAGAATACGGAGAGTTGTGTGCTTCCTGCAGAAGCAGTTTCCGCAACTCCGGATTTTGTGGAACACAGATACGTTTCCCCTGCCATAAAGTACCCTGTTCGTCTTTATGGAAATTTTTAGCTTTCCCCTGGCCAATCTTTTCCTTAATCTCTTCAATTTCCTTATCAGTCTTCTGAGCTTCTCGGATCTTGTACAACAAAGTGGGTTGAACATCTAAAGACATGAGATGTCCTTCAGGCACAATCTCCAATCTGAGTTTTCTGAATTGGGTACATAAATCATCCGGCAATTCACCTTTGGTAAGGCCATTCACAAATACCTTACGACTTAGAGCATCTGCTACAACATTTGCTTTACCAGGGTGATATTGCAAACTTAAGTCATAGTCCTTGATAAGCTCTAGCCATCTTCTTTGTCTCATATTAATTTCCTTCTGGGTGAAGATATACTTCAAACTCTTGTGATCAGTGAACACTTCACAACGCTTTCCCAAAAGGTAGTGCCTCCATGTTTTGAGTGCATGGACGACAGATGCCAACTCTAAATCATGAGTGGGATAGTTCACTTCATGAGTTTTGAGTTGTCTCGAGGCATAAGCTACAACTTTACCGTCTTGCATAAGTACTGCACCCAAACCTTGGTGAGATGCATCACAATATACTTGGAAATCCTTTTCCAAGTCTGGCAGACACAAGACTGGTGCTGTCACAAGTCTCTTCTTCAACTCCTGAAAGCTGACTTCACAACCTTCAGACCAAGCAAACTTCTTGTCTTTCTTTAACAATTCAGTCATTGGCTTAGCAACCTTTGAGAAATTTTCGATGAACCTTCAATAGTAACCTACTAAGCCAAGGAAACTACGAACTTCTTTCACGGACTTGGGAGATTCCCATTCAGTCACAGCTGAAACTTTAGCAGGATCAACTGCTACACCATCCTTTGTCATAACATGACCAAGAAAACCAACTTCCTCCAACCAGAACTCACACTTGCTGAATTTGGCATAAAGTTTATGCTCCCGTAACTTCTCAAGTATCAAACGCAAGTGTCCTTCATGTTCTTCTTTGCTCTTGGAGTAGACTAAGATGTCATCGATGAAAACGACAACAAACTTGTTAAGAAATTCCATGAACACCTTGTTCATCATATTCATGAAGTATGTTGGAGCATTGGTTAAGCCAAAAGGCATTACGGTATACTTATACAATCCATACCTTGTAGTGAATGCTGTTTTAGGTATGTCTTGTTCTCTTATCTTGAGTTGAAAATAGCCTGACCGGAGATCAATCTTTGAGAACACACATGCTCCTTCTAGCTGATCAAACAAGTCATTGATTCTAGGCAGAGGATATTTGTTCTTGATAGTTACATCGTTGAGTGAACGGTAATCTATGCATAACCTTTGGCTTCTATCTTTCTTCTCCACGAACAAAACTGGGGCTCCCCAAGATGAAGAACTTGGTTGAATAAATCCTTTCTGCAACTGTTCTCCAAGTTGCTTCTTGAGCTCTTTCTGTTCATCAACTGACATTTTATATGGTCTCTGTGCTATTGGTCCAGACCCTGGTACTAAATCTATCAGAAACTCCACATCTCTATCTGGTGGCATTCCTGGCAATTCTTCCGGAAACACATCCGGATACTCACTCACAATTGGTACACTGTCCATGTTAACCCCCTTAAGAGAATTTAGCTTTACTTCCTTTAGATTCAAAGTTGGACTTGAACTTAATCCGTTTTCTTTCCGGGGTTGTGAGTGCAACAGTACGATTAGCACAATCTAGTACTCCTTCATACTTAGCCATCCAATCCATTCCCAATATTACGTCCAGTCCTTGGGAATCTAGGATTATCAGACTCACTGGAAATTTATGTTTTCCAAACTCTATTACTAGATCTCGGCATCCAAGACTTACTATCATATCTCCACCCGGAGAACTAACTTTTATTGGACACCCAATGTTTTCAGTTGGAAACCCATTTCTATCAACAAATGCTTTTGATATGAATGAATGCGATGCTCTAGTATCAAAAGAACAAATGCTTGGAATAGAATTGAGTATGAACTTACCAACAACGTCGGGCTCCTCATAGACCTCCTCCACACCGATGTGGTTCACTGTCCTTCGGAAAGGATTGGGCTTGACAGGTCCTTCAACTTTCTTTTCGGGCACTCATTTGCATAGTGTCCCATCTTCTTCATTTGAAGCATTCAACTTTGGATGTCCCTCTTAACAGGCTGACTTCCACTTCCACTTCCATTACCACTGTGGTGGCTCTTGTGTCCGCTCTTGTGGTTCTTGTACTTGTCATTGTCATGACTGCGGTGGTGCTTGTTGTCATGAGGGTTGTGGTTGTGGTGCTTGTTGAATTTCCCATGCTTGGGATCTGAGCTTCCACATCATCATAGTAAGATCGTTTGTGAGACGATCCCGAGTTGTGCTGTCTTGAGTGCTTTCTCTTTCTACTCTCGACTTGCTTCATTTTGTTCTCTAATATTGTAGCCTTGTCACAGGCGGTCGATAAGTGGGAACATATGCCTGACCATTGCTGATTCAGCTCATCATTCAAGGCTTCGAAATTTTCCTTTCTCTTGGCATTAGTGTCAACTTCATCCGTGCATAACGCGCCAGATTGTTGAACTCTTCAATGTATTCACCATCTGCGGTGGCGCTGCTTGATTGTGGAACTCTTTCTTTTCAGCTCATTATTCCGATGAGATATGAGCAGTCTGAAAGCCATCCTCAAAGATAGCCCAAGTCACCTCATCTATAGGAGTGGTGATCGAAGTTGTCCCATCAAGTGGCGGTGGCCTTCCAGCAGATGTCTTGCCGTCGACTTTTTCAGCATCCGTGCATTACGGTTACTAAGTCCTTGTTTACAGAACGTAGCCAATCATTGGCCACCATGGGATCAGTCGTCCCCGAGAACTTAGCTGGCCTCAATCGTAAAAATCTGGTGAGCATATCAAAGCCCGGAGGGTTGTTGTTGTTATTGGGGTTGTTGTTGTTGTTGTTGTTTTGGTTTTGAATGAATGTTGTCATCATCTGCATCAGCTGTGTTTGAGCAGTCATCATTTGTTGCATTTCTGGTGTGATGTTGTTGTTGTTGTTGGGGTTGGGGTTTGCGCGACGGGGAGGCATCTGTGGTTTGTTCAAATAGAGATAAGAATGAGATACCCATAGATGTTTTCATGCACATTACATCACATAAGCAAACACATAGCATGCAACACAAAGATAAAAGTTCAACAACAAGATAACAAGTTCACAAAGTAAAACACACAAGTAGCAAGCCATCCACATGTCGGATGGTCCAATAACAAGTTCTCAAATAACAAGCACAATAGTAAAAGATAAACGAGTAGTCAAATCTACTCATCAGCATCAATCTCCTCCTCGACAAAGGTAAGACCTGTGTTCTCCATCGCGGCCTTGTTCTCCTCAATAGTAGTGGTCAAGGACTCAATCTTGGCCTTGAGAGCCCTCTTCTAGGAACGAAGCCTCTCTATCACCGTCTGTTGCTGCTCCAGCTCGAAGTCCTTGGATTGCAGTTCTTCAGTCATGTCCCGGATCTTCTTGTTCCTATCCTGGACACGTTTCTCCTGACTCTTGAACTTCCTGTCCTGGGTCTCGAACTTCGCCTCCATTTCCTTGACTATCTTGTCCTGCTGTGCGAAAAGCTTGTCCTTCTCGCGAAGCTGCACCTGGAGCTCGTCATTACTGAGCATGACACTGGTCATGTCCGTGTCCACGTGCCTAATGAGAGACTCTAAGTCCTGGAGATACAGACGTATCGGCTCTGCTGCGTCCCTCGAGTCGTCCTCGAAGTCGATGGACTCTCCATCCTCATCACGTCTTCCGAAGACGTGAAAGTGGGTGCCTCTAACCTGTCGGGAGTGTCGACCTAGCAGACGTCCTATCAGGTCCTGCATAACTACCTCCATGCCTCTCTCCCTGTCATCGTGCATAAGCTTGAAGACGATGGCCTCCGTAGTAGGCTCTGTCTAGCGTCCGGGCTGGTTCACCTTGAATCCCCAGAGGTCCTTCCTCTCGAACTTGGTGAGTGGATGCACCATGATGGTGGGAAGAGGGAGATTGAGCAAGGTGGTAAGCTCAACGATACGAGGACCAAAACGGGTAACCTGGAAATCCTCAACAGTGCTGATGGTAATAGGCATCTATTTATAAGATAGAAAATTTAGAATAACACAATTTAAGATAAAACAAAGACAAACATCACATACATATCCTTGGAAATCAAAATCACACAAGTCATGCATACATGAATCCATTACATCAACCAAGGTCCAATCTTATTTAAGGTATCATTTTGGAAAATAGGGTGATAGGTGGTGGTCCAACTAACGAAGTACGTTTACAATCCTATCTCACTGGATCTGTTGGCTAACATAATGTTCCTAGAGGCAATCAGCCTATCTTGCTCACATGATTCCATCACTAAGTCTATAATATCTCCTCTTAAGGTTTGGTTGGTGGCTTCCAACTCTTGGGTAAGTTCCTTCTCTTTCCTCAAGTCTTTTTGGAGGTTGAGCATTCTGCACTTGACTCTAGCACTAAGTTCTTTGATAGTCCTCCAAGCTGCTTCTCTTGCTGACTCAAAGAATGTGGTGTGCACCACAGTGTTGGTGTACATGCAGAATCCTGTTTCTTTGTGGTTGTCTTACTTGTTTTTGTACAAGTGAATTTGCACCCACCAGTACTCAACTCCTTCATCCTTCACTGGAAAGCCTTTGTACACAGCTGCACCATGTATTTCCATTGCCACCATGAGGTCCTTGAGAATTTTGGGAAACTTAGTCTCACACTCCAAGGTCATGGTCATGAGTGGTCCTTTCTTTACGGCTTCGTTGATGGAGTTCATCTACAAATAGAGATGAGAAAGAGAAGATTAGAAAAGTTTACGAGAAGAATAGACAAGTGTAGAAGTAGTTGAAAATTTTCCTTAGTGGTTTCCAATCCTAGGGTCATAATCCTACAGCAACACGATTGCTCGATACCATCTGTAAGATCCCTCCTTTGTAAAGTAAAAGGATCCCTGTGATTGCAATGCTAGTCCCTGGATCATTGCTAGCATCCACCGTTTAAGATGAAGTACACAGATACAAAGGTCATTTATTACATCCATTCCAGAGATAAAACATAGTCTTTTACAAATCAAGGCCATAGGCCTAATACAAGAGTTTGGAATAATCAAATAAACATAAGTCTTCATCTTCATGTGCCACAGGCAAGCATGTTGAGTGTAGACTCATGACACCTAATCATCATCGGAGTAACCTGCAACATCACAAGTTACAGCCACAGTGGTCAATACTTTGGAATAGTATTGGCAAGTGATACCTTAGTAAATTTTAAGTGGACTATATTACTATATGCATTTTGGTTAAGTGTAGCTTGGCTTGCTTTGCTCAAAATAGATTTTTCCTATTAGTTGAAATCTCTAAGTTTTTCTTTGTCAAAAACTTTTCCCAATAAACCATCAATAGACATTGAGGTCCTTCACCCTTGTTCACCCACAAATTTTTACTTAGAAGTTGGAGTGATGAGATTCTTGATAGCTTCCATGTCTTGATGCTCAAGTTGTCCATTGCCATGGACTTGGCTAAGTACTTAGATTTTCCATCTGCAGAGGTTGTGCACTTTCCCCACCAGACTTGGTTTCCCAAGACAGGACCTTTCAGAAGCCTTTCCTTAGACCAAATGGACGCGCTCCAACCTATCATTCCCACTACCACCAACTGTCCAAATGGCTAAGTTCTAGCAACTTATGTGATCCAGGCAGAGCACATATTGCCAAGTGGCTGCACTATAAGCTTCTCAACACTTGGCCTCTAAAATCCCTTTGTGCCTGGGTGGCATACCACAAGTGAGATACACAAGGTAAACCATGTCCATGGGCCTCGTGTAACCACTCAACCAAAAACCACCATTCAAGTCCCAATCCACCCAGGTGACTCATTGACTTAGTTGTTTTATTAAGAAAAACATAAGTCAAAAGACTTAGAAATATTTTCATCATAGCATGTATATACTTTACCAACCCTTGTTTGCTACTAGCTAGGCTAAGCATGCCATAGTAACTTGACTTAGGAAATTTCCTAGCAATTCTACAACTACTTAGGATTTCCCAACATAGCATTTGGCAAAATAATAACATGCAAGACTTAGGAAAATATTTCTAATGCTTGTACAAAATATAGGGATGGAAATATCCATGAAGTACCACTTGCCTTGGTAATGGGGAGAGTAGCACTCTTCACAATCACAATCACTAGCACCAAAATCTACACAAAATTGGTAGCACAAAATTACACACAATTCATATCCAAACATAAATATATGCATGCATGCAAAAAAATGCTAAGTGATGAATTTAAAAACTCCACCAAGCAAGTGCACAATACTGAAACAATACTAAGTTGAAAAACTTGCTAAATCAAGTTTATTTTACTCCAAAACAAAATCCTAAACAATTTCTATATTCAAAATAGCCTTAAACAAGTTTCTGCAAATAAAGTCATTTTAACAGAAAACTTTTCACTAATCACATTGTATAAACAGAAAGGGCTTGTTTCCGTGATTGCAACGATATAAAATTTGCAAAAATCTAACGTGGGAATCAAAAGTTATAGCCATTTCAATTTTGGATCTAAATCTGATTTCAAATCTGTTTTTGAATCAAACTCTAGCCACGCGTCATATTCTTACTGGCGCGTACCGCCCGCTCAGATCACGCCATGGCCGTAGGATCTAACTAACGCGCACGGCTCAGATCTAAACATAACGATTCGATAAGTGGACTAATCCTACGCGCTGGATCTGGATCTGACGGCTACAATTCGTTTGACCAAAACTGAGCGGCGCTGGCGGCGGCGGCGCGTCTGTCAGCGGCGGCGCTGGCGTTCTAGGTCGCGCGGGAGTGGGGAAAGAGGCTTACCAGAACCGCAGGAAGCTGCTGATGCTCAAGGTGGCGATGGCTTGGGAAGGGGCGCACGGGGTCGTCGGAGATTCCTCGCCGGAGTTCGCGAACGCGTCAGGTACGGTCAGTTGTCGACGTTGGCGAGGTTCCTCGTCGCGCTAAGTCAAAAGAAAGGCACCGTTAGATGCGCAAGACGGCGGGGGTTCTAGGCGTATCAGGCAGAGGGCAAGGGGCGGCTGGTACTTACAGGGAGAGGTCGCCGGAGTTCGTGCAGAGAACGGTGGCGCTCTGTCAAGTTGCCGGGCTAGGGATCATGCGAGGACAAATGGGGAGTCGAGGTGCGCAAGGACTTGCTGAGCTTGATAGTACGAGTCGTGGAGAGGGGAACACGGACTCACGAATTCCGCCGCGTCGTCGGAACCGCGACGGCGTCGAGCGAGTTGTGGGCAGCCTGGTGGCGTGAAGGAGGAATTGTTTGAGGGGAAATGGTCGCGAGAGAGTGGGGATTATATAGCCAGAGGCTCGACAAGAAACGCTTACTGAATCAATGCAATTTACCTCGCGGAATCAAGGCAGCAACGGGCAGCGGCGGAGTTCGTGCGCGGGATTTGGGAAAGACGACGCTGACTTGGAGAGGGCCCGCTCATCAGCAAAACGCGCAGAGAGAAAGTGGGGTCCGGGTGTCAGCGATCAAGGCGTGCTTGCAGGCGAGCGAGAGAGGGAGGCCGGGTGGGCTAGCTGGGCCGTGTCTGTTGCTGGGCCAAAATCCTAGCGCCGACCTTTTTCTAATTCTCTTCTCTTTTTCTTTTTCCAATTTGATTTTCAGGAATGGTTTTCAAATGAATTCAAACTCCATTTGAATTCAAATCTATTAGGGATTTTTGCAGTGCGCAACAGTCTCAATTCTAGGCATAAAACCATGGGCTCACTTTGAAAAGGCTTGGTTATCTTTGGAGAAACAAAATGACAGGGACTTTGCACTTGATTTGCAAATGTTTGAAAAATGGTTTTTGAAACCTTTTCCATTTTGTAAAGTTTGGTTCAACTTCCACACTCAACCCATTCAACAAGGGAGACAAACAATCTAGGTTTGAAACATTCAAACTCTCAAATGGGGATGGCCATTTGGTATAAGTTTGTTCACATAAAATGATAGCACTATGTGCTTCTGTTTTCTGAAATGGGTTTTGAAATTGATCTCAATTCTATATGCATGTATGAATGATATGCAATCTTTGAAATCATGATTTTAGGGATGTTACAGATGGAGCTGTGATACCTTCGATCCGGATTACGGATGTAGTATAGATCTTTTTCCCTAGTATACCTAGGTTTATTGAATCCTCGGGAAGCAGAAAGCAAACTGAGATTACCTTAACGGACCTTCGAGAGTTTTAGAATTCCTATTGCATTTTCACTAGACCAAGAGTTTGTGATCTTGTTGTTGTTTTTGTTGACGATGGAGAGAGAGGGCCTAGGGTCTTCGGTTTTCATTAGTAGTTGTGCAAAACATCGGATGGGAATAATTGATCATAATAAAGTACTCATGTAATGTTAGAGCAAGATAATTATATGTGGACAGTGCATCCATAAATGCTATCGCCTCCGCAACCGCTTATGGAAATAACCTACTAGTCTCATCCATGGAAAAAAGAGAATGCATCATATGCATGGTGATGTGATGTCTACGCACTTCTATTCTTGTAGACAGTTGTTGGGCCTCCAAGTGCAGAGGTTTGTATAATAGCAGCAAGTTTCCCTTAAGTGGATCACCCAAGGTTTATCGAACTCAGGGAGGAAGTGGTCAAAGCTATTCCCTCTCAAGCAACCCTGCAATCAAGATACAAGAAGTCTCTTGTGTCCCCAACACACCCAATACACTTGTCAGGTGTATAGGTGCCCTAGTTCGGCGAAGAGATAGTGAAATACAAGTGGTAACGGTGCCAGAAAATAGCTTGACGGTGAGGTAAAGACTAAAGGCAACAAGAAGGAAGCAAGCAAACATGCAACAGATCTAGTAGCAAACGGTGTTTCAATGCTTAGAAACAAGGCCTAGGTATCATACTTTCACTAGTGAGCACTCTCTCATATAAATATCTCTCTTCATGATACTACTCTTAACTACTCTCCGGTTGGACACTCTAATCCATGGTAGGCTATAACAGCACACCTCAAAGTCCGCCTTCCCCAATCTAGATAACCCCACACTATCACCTTGAGTGCTAGATGGTTCCAACAAACACCACAATTTCATAGAGACATCCAACTCCAAATATAACTCATAACAAATATTCAATCTAGCCAAAGTGCCACACACGGTATGCCCGCTGTCACTTTCACACACGTGGGGAAAAGCATAGATCTATTAAAGCACAAAGAGTATTTATGTAGACTCAAGCCTAAGTGCCACCATGGCGTGCACGCTATCACTTTCACACACATGGGGAGAGCAGAGATCTAATGAAGCACTTGAGTAGCAAGGTAGATCTACTTCATTACAAAGCTCATGACCACAAGATCATGCATAGAGAGAGAGATGAACACATAGCTACTGGTAGAGCCCTTAGCCTCGATGGAGAACTACTCCCTCCTCGTCATGGGAATCAACAACGATGATGGAGATGGTGGTGGAGATCGATGGAGATGGCTCCGGGGGCACTTCCCGTCTCAGGTGCCTAAGTAAACTTTCTATCCCCCGAATCTCCCCTTTGGTGGCGGCAGCGCAGCGGAACTTTTTTGGAAGTATGATGGATTATTTAGGGTTTTCTCAGTCGTTGGGGGCTAGGGAGCCCACACACCCTGTGGGCGCGGCCTAGGGTGGGCCCGCTCCCACCTACGGTGTGGCCACCCTGGTTTCCTCCTCATTCTCGTCTTCGATTTTCTGTATCGCTTAGGGACAAATATGAACTTTGGCTTTTATCCTGTCCAATTTCGAGAATATTCATTTTTTAGCTTTCTGAAACCAAAAACAGCAGAAAACAGGCAACTGGCACTTTGGCATCTTGTCAATAGGTTAGTTCAAGAAAGTGTATAAAAATACCTCAAAGTTAAGACAAAGCATAGGACAAATGATATAAAACAAACATGGAGCATCAAAAATTATAGATATGTTTCCGGCGTATCAAGCATCCCCAACCTTAACTCCTACTCGTCCTCGAGGAGGTAAGGGATAAAAAGAATAATTTTTGAGGTGACATGCACCATCAAAACCAAGATCAAACCATTTGCAAGAATTGAAAGTTGGGATCAAAGAACTCTAAACATGTGCATGGAAGATGGAGTTCTAACAATAAGACAAAGCAACTATGCATGCAACATGAAAGGCTACAAACAAAGATCATGAATAAAATGCATTGAAAAATGTTTGTTTGTTTCACATACAGAAAACATGGCATAGTGGAAATCAGCTTGTCCCTCATAGAGTAGCAAATAGATGCATAGGACACCTTCAAAGTTCACAAGGGTGACTAGAAACAAGTAGCACAAGAACAAGTAATATCACAAGATGCATCAATCAATAAGTTTTGGGACACTGCACATAGAACTAAGAATGGAAACTATGCTCTCTTAATGGTGCCTAAAGGTAGAATGTGAAGACTCAATAGTAGTGGAATAAAGGCCCTTCATAAAGGGAAGCAGGGATTTCAATTTTCAAAAAGAGCTTCCGAAAATTATGGTACTTGTTAGCTTTCAGCCCTCATTGCCCCTATCATAAGCATCTTGAAGTGATTAAGGTTAAAGTTAACAAACTATGGAGTATATGCTAGAGAAAGTATAAGTTGGCAATCTCAAGTCCCGTGAATACGAGGGCCACACCTTATGCTACTCAACTTCAGACACCTGTAAGTTCTTGTCATTGTAAGTACATGCGTATCATAGAGAACCGCCAACGCGGTACCCCTTGCACATGGTACGAGAGCTATCCCATAACCAAAATGACAAGGTAAGCAGACAATGATCATCTCAGCGATCTTTTTATTTACTATATGCATAGCTTTTATTGAGGATGCTTCATAGATAGCTCACTATGGTGATGCTACAAGTTTCCACCATGATTAAGCATGGCTTAGGCTAGCGGCCCAGGCATTTCTCTAACACAAAATACAAACTCCATGGACTTATAAGCTCCCTCTTTATTTCACACTAGTGACATCCATAGACAAAAGAGCATGATATCAACTGAGTACAAAGTACAAGTGCAATGTTGAAAATGTTCCCCATGACAGCATTGTTCTGCTAATTCCAACGTATAAGTGCAAGCATATACAACATAGACGACACAATGGTTCAAGTTTATGAGGGGCAAAGAATATAAAGTGTGCCATCAAGTTTGTGAAGGATTTAATCACTAAGTTTCACATCACAAAATAGTTTTTAATTGGAAGATAGCTGAAAATCAGAATATACTTGGAATGGTGTAACACACCATGCATAGGAGTTTATAGTGGACACTTTGGAATAACTGGGTTTCTTGGGAGTTGCAAGCATGAGTAGAGCTTACTCATACAAGTGGAGGCTAGCAAAAGACTAGGAGCAACCAACTAAGAGAGCAATAATGGACATAATGAAGGGAATATGCCCTGAGAGGCAATAATAAAGTGTTTATTATGTGTATTCCAAGTATATGATAGATGTTTATTTTTCATGCTATAATTGTATTAATACGGAAACATTAATACATGTGTGTTTAATAAACAAACAGAAAGTTCCTAGTTATGCCTCTCTCATAAACTAGCTCGTTGATTAACAAGATGATCAAGTTTTCCTGATCATGGACATTGGATGTTGTTAATAACCGGATCACAACATTAGTGTAATGGTGTGATTAACATTCATCCGAAGTATAGCATTACGATTAAATTCATTGAGTTTATATTGCTATAACAACTTACGAAGTGATCCTAATCCTTAGACCATGAGATCATGTCAATCACTAACACCGGAAGAGTTTCTTGATAACATCAAACGGCACATCGTAATAGGGTGATTATAAAGATGGGTTCAGAACTAATAAAGTGTTATGTTGAGGCCCATAGATCGAGAGTGGAATTTGTTCATTCCGATGATGGATAGATATACTCTAGGCCCTCTCGGTGATATCACACTGGTTAGCTTGCAAGCAAGTGATTTGATCACTAGAATGTTATATCACGGGAACGAGAAAAGAGTGCATGTCAGTAACGAGATCAAACTAGGTATGGAGATACCGATGATCGAATCTCGGAATGTAATATATCGTGAAACAAAGGGATTAAGATACTAGCGTAAAAGGTTCCGACGATCACAAGAAAGTCATCATTGAATCTGTGGGAGTCAGTATGGGTTTCCAGATCCCGGTTCTGATTATTGATCCGAGAGGGGTCTCGATCATGTCCGCATTATTCACGAACCATAGGGTGACACACTTAAGAGACACCGACATCCAATTGGAGCAAAATTTTCATGCCGGAAAGAATAACAAGCGCAGGAATTTATTTCACTAGATATCAAAACAGGTTTTCGGGTGAAATTCCAGAAAGTGTTTTTGCATGTGAAATAGAATTCTAGCAAGGGGTTATATGTGAATGTTTGTCATTAAATTAATTGACAAAATTCTGAATAAATAAAAGGAGTTTTATTTAATGAGAGTTTGCATTAAATTTGGTGGAAATTTAACTGAAAGTTTGAGTGGGATTTTGAGTGGAGGGAATTTAAAGGAATTTTGTGAGTGGAGTGTCCACCCACATGAATAGGGGAGGGAAAGGGGGCAGCCCCCATGCGCCGGCCACCCCCTTGGTGCCCCCCCCCCCTTCTCCTATAAAAGGCACCCCTCTCCCTCTCTCTCACTCACACCTCCTCGTGAAGGATCTCTCTCCCCCTCTAGAATTTATCCCCCATGGTCTCGGACTAGAGAGATACATGTTCCCAGTGGCTATTCGGCAAGAAAGAGTTGTGCTTCCACTGCATCGCTGGAGCGAGGAGGCGGAGGTTGCTTGGTTCCTCAAACGTGTGTGCGAGCACGGATGCGCTACTGATTTGCGGCGCTAGGACTTCCTCTCGCTCTTGATATCGGCAAGAGATCGTCTACATCAACCACGAGTTTAACTCGTTAAGCTTTGTCGGTCTTCAAGGGTATGTTCTCTACGGATATACATCCTCCCTTTGTTTGTATCTAGTAGATAGATCTTGGTACATAGTTGTTCCCATCGTAGGAAATTTTTTGTTTTCTATGTTGCGAACCCTACAGTGGTATCAGAGCCGGATCTATGCGTAGATGCTTTACACGGGTAGTACACATATGAGTGTGTGCGCGATGATGATCATGTTGTTGCTCCTTAGTTGTAATTTTGGATATTGGTGGCATAGTGGGATGAAGCGGCCTGGACAAACTTTACATGTCCTCGCACATGAGACCTGTTCCACGCTTGACATGCAACTAGTTTGCATAAGTGGCTAGCGGGTGTCTGTCTCTCCTACTATAGTTAATATCTATTTTGCAACGAATTGTCAACAATTTGGTTATCCTCGTTGTGTTTCATGTTCGTAGGTAAGAACGGTTCTATCTTCGAAAGCCCTCAGCCACGTAAAATTTGCAATGGATAAATTAGAGGCGTCTAGTTTAGATTGTTGCTGGGCTAGTGTTATGATATGGTGATGTTGTAAGTAGAAGTATGAGATGATACTCTTACAACACACATAATGCGTAAGTTCCATAGACCTTGGCCTTACACATAAAGGTATGATAGTGATCATACCATGATGCACATGATAGAGATCATATGCGGGAACCATATCATTCCACTAATAAACATGTGATGTTTGATAGCATCTTATATTGCTTGTTGGGCGTTTTATTAGCATAATAAGATGATCCCTCATTTAAATATCAAGATAAGAATGTGTTCTTCCTTTAGTATGCACCGATTATGTTTTCGTCGCTCCAAGACATCACGTGATGATCGGGTGTTCTTGGATCCACGACCATATTTCGGGTGTAAGACAGTTACACACGCGAATACTAAGGTTCTTACTTGGCGAGCCTAGCATGTACAGACATGGCCTCGGAACATGGACCGAAAGGTTAAGCATGAGTCATATAGTAGATATGATTCCCATTTGATGCTCGCCTTTGAAGCTACACCGACTCACGTGATGATCGGACTTGGTGTAGTGGATTTGGTTCATGTAATCACCAAAAAGACATGAGGGATGTCTTTTTTGAGTGGGACTTCATTCTTAATGTGGATTAGTTGAACTCAATCTATCATAAACTTACTCTAAACTTTACAAATTCTGTTGTAGATGGCACCACCTGCTCTTAATTTCAATGTGTTCATGGAGAAAGAGCAACGAACAGTAGAAACTTTACCGAATGGGCCATGAATTTCAGGATTCTCCTCTCTGCTGCACAAAAGCAATATGTGCTAGAAGCACTGCTAGCCCCCCCCCCCCACCTTTTGAGGATGCCCCTGACGAGGAGAAGAATGTCTATCAGACTCGTCAGGAGGACCACAACTTAGTTCATTGTGGCATATTGTATGGGCTAGACCTAGAACTTCAAAAACGGCACTGCATTTGATACAATGGGTGAGTTGAAAATGATTTTCGACACACATGCTATTGTAGAGAGCTACAACGCTTCAGAAAAGTTCTTTAGCTGCATGATGGAAGAGCACAGCTCCATTAGTGAGCATGTACTCAAGATGTTGGGTTACGCCGATAAGCTTGTGTCCTTGGGAATATTGATTCCCATTGACTTAGGCATCCATCGTGTTCTGCAGTCTCTGCCACCTAGCTATAAGAGCTTTGTGATGAACTATAATATGCAAGGCATGAAGAAGTCTCTCCCCGAGCTTCTGTCAATGCTTAAAACTGCAGAAGTGGAGATTAAAAAGGAACACCAAGTGTTGATGATCAATAAGAACACTGGTTTCAAGAAAGACAAGAAGGGAAAATGGAAGGGAAGTAAGGGCGGCAAGCCGGTTGTCGTGCCTGAAAATAAACCCCGATTTGGCCCTAAGTCTGATATCGAGTGCTACTATTGTAAGGGGACTAGCCACTGGAAGCGCAACTGCCCCAAGTATTTAGCAGACAAGAAGGCCGGCAAGGCAAACAAAGGTATATATGATATACATGTTATTGATGTGTACTTGACTAGTGCTCGCAGTATCACCTGGGTATTTGATACCAGTTCAGTTGCTAATATTTGTAACTCGAATTAGGGGCTGCGGAACAAGCGACCGCTATCAAGGGGTGAGGTAAAGATGCGTGTCGACAATGGATCAAGCGTTGATGTGATCGCCGTCGGAACGCTGCCTCTCCACTTGCCGTCGGGATTAATAATAAACTTGAATAATTGTTATATGGTGCCAGCACTGAGCATGAATATTGTATCTGGATCATGTTTGATGCGAAGTGGTTATTCATTTAAATCCAAGAACAATGGTTGTTCTATTTATATGAATGAAATCTTTTATGGTCATGCACCGATGATGAATGGTTTATTTCTATTAGATCTCGATAATAATGTTACACATATTCATAATTTTGATGCTAAAAGGATTAAACTTAATGGTGATATATCCGCATATATGTGGCATTGCCATCTAGGTCATATTGGCATTAAACACATGAAGAAGCTCCATTCGAATGGACTTTTGGAATCACTTGATTTTGAATCATTTGATACATGTGAGCCATGCCTTATGGGAAAGATGACTAGAACGCCGTTTTCCGGTTCAATGGAATGGGCGACAGATTTATTGGAAATCATACATTCTGATGTATGTGGTCCAATGAGTGTGTCGGCGCGAGGTGGATATCATTATTTTGTTACTTTCACGAATGATTTGAGTAGATACGGTTATATCTACTTGATGAAACACCTGAAACCTTTTAAAAGTTCAAGGAATTTCAGAATGAAGTGGAAAATCATCATCATAGAAAGATCAAATTTCTACGGTCCGACCGTTGAGGTGAGTATCTAAGTTACGAGTTTAGCACTCACATGAAAGAGTGTGGAATTGTTTCACAACTCACACCTGTCGGAACACCACGGCGAAATGGTGTGTCGGAACATCGTAATCGTACTTTATTGTATATGGTTTGATCTATGATGTCTTTGACGGACTTGTCGTTGTCATTTTGGGGTTATGCACAAGAAACTGCTGCATTCACTTTAAATCGGGCACCATCTAAATCCGTTGAAAAGACACTGTATGAATTGTGGTTTGGAAACAAACATAAGCTGTCATTTCTTAAAGTTTGGGGATGCGATGTTTATGTGAAGAAACTCCAACCAGATAAACTCGAACCCAAAGAAGAAAATTGCGTCTTCATAGGATACCCTAAGGAAACTATTGGGTATTCCTTCTATCACAGATCCGAGGGCAAGGTTTTTGTTGCTAAGAATGGATCCTTTCTACAGAAAGAGTTTCTCGGAAAAGGTGTGAGTAGTCGGAAGGTAGAACTCGAAGAGGTTATTGAACCTTCTCTTCAAAGTATGGCGAGTTGCACAGCACCGGAAGTTGTTCCGGAGTTGGCTTCACCTGTTGAAGAGGGAACTAATGATAATGATCATGAAACTTCGAAAGAGAGTACTACCGAACCTCGCAGGTCTAGCAGGACGCGTGCAGCTCCCGAGCTGTATGGAAACCCTGTTATGAATTTCATGGTTGATGAAATTGATGACCCTACGACGTATGAAGAAGCGATGATGAGCCCGGATTCCAACAAATGGTTAGAAGCCATGAAATCCAAGATGGAATCCATGTATGAAATCAAGTTCGGAACTTGGTGGAATTACCTCACGGCCGAAAGGCCGTGGAGAACAAATGGATTTTCAAAAAGAAAACTGATGTTGATGGTAATGTGACCGTCTATAAAGCTCGACTTGTCGCAAAGGGGTTTCGACAAATTCAAGGAGTTGACTACAATGAGACATTCTCTCCCGTAGCGATGCTAAAGTCAGTTAGGATTATGTTAGCAATTTTTGCGTATTTCGATTATGAGACATGGCAGATGGATGTAAAAACCACGTTTCTCATTGGTAATATTGAAGAAGAGTTGTATATGATACAACCAAAGGGTTTTATCGATCCTAAGGATGCTAACAAGGTGTGCAAGCTTCAGAGATCCATCTATGGATTGAAGCAAGCATCACGAAGTTGGAATCTCCGCTTTTATGAGGTGATCAAAGAGTTTGGATTTGTCCAAACTTATGGAGAAGCTTGTATTTACAAGAAAGTGAGTGGGAGCAATGTGGCATTTCTGATATTATATGTGGATGACATATTATTGATCAGAAATGATATAGATCTTTTAAACAGTGTTAAAAGTTATCTAAACAGCAAATTGTCAATGAAGGACCTAGGTGAAGCATCATACATATTATGCATAAAGATCTATAGAGATAGATCTAGGCGCCTAATAGGGCTATCACAAAGTACATACCTTGATAAGATTTTAAAGAAGTTTAAAATGGACGGAAGTAAGAAGGGGCTTCTTACCTATGTTGCAAGGCAAGACATTGAGTAAGACTCAAAGTCCGGCTACGGCGGAAGAAAGAGAGATAATGGACAAAGTCCCATATGCTTCAGCCATAGGCTCTATAATATACGCCATGCTATGTACAAGACCGGATGTGGCACATGTTATTAGTTTGACTAGTAGGTACCAATTGGATCCAGGTTCGGAACACTGGATAGCGGTCAAGAATATCCTTAAGTACTTACGAAGAACTACGGATATGTTTCTTGTGTACGGAGGTGAAGAAGAGCTTGTCGCTAAGTGTTATGTCGATGCAAGCTTTGACACCGACCCGGATGACTCTAAGTCTCAATCTGGATACGTATTTCTCATGAATGGCGGAGCGGTTAGTTGGAGGAGTTCCAAACAACCTGTGGTGGTGGGATCAACAACGGAGGCCAAATATGTTGCTGCTTCGGAAGCGGCTCAGGAAGCGGTTTGGATGAAGGAGTTCATATCCGAACTAGGTGTGGTTACAAGCATGTTGGACCCAATGGTGATCTATTGTGACAACAATGGTGCCATTACCAATGCCAAAGAACCAAGGTCTCACAAGAATTCCAAGCATATTAAGCGCTGGCTTCACTCCATGCGCGAGCATGTCAAGGATGGAGATATAAAGATTTGTAAAGTACACACAGATCTCAATGTAGTAGATCTGTTGACTAAAACTCTCCCTAGAGCAAAACATGATCAACACCAGAACTCCATGGGTGTTACATTCATCACTATGCTAGATTATTGTCTCTAGTGCAAGTGGGAGACTGAAGGGAATATGCCCTGAGAGGCAACAATAAAGTGTTTATTATGTGTATTCCAAGTATATGATAGAGGTTTATTTTGCATGCTATCATTGTATTACTACGGAAACATTAATACATGTGTGTTTAATAAACAAATAGAAAGTTCCTATTTATGCCTCTCTCATAAACTAGCTTGTTGATTAACAAGATGATCAAGGTTTCCTGATCATGGACATTGGATGTTGTTAATAACGGGATCACAACATTAGTGTAATGGTGTGATGAACATTCATCCGAAGTATAGCATTACGATCAAAGTCATTGAGTTTATATTGCTATAACAACTTACGAAGTGATCCTAATCCTTAGACCATGAGATCATGTCAATCACTAACACCGGAAGAGTTTCTTGATAACATCAAACGGCACACCATAACAGGGTGATTATAAAGATGGGTTCGGAACTAATAAAGTGTTATGTTGAGTCCCATGGATCGAGAGTGGAATTTGTTCATCTTGATGACGGATAGATATACTGTGGGCCCTCTCGGTGATATCACATTGGTTAGCTTGCAAGCAAGTGATTTGATCACTAGAATGTTATATCACGGTAACGAGAAAAGAGTGCATGTCAGTAACGAGATCAAACTAGGTATGGAGATACCGATGATATAATCTCGGGCATGTAATATATCGTGAAACAAAGGGATTAAGATACTAGCGTAAAAGGTTCCGACGATCACAAGAAAGTCATCGTTGAATGTGTGGGAGTCAGCATGGGTCTCCAGATCCCGCTTCTGATTATTGATCCGAGGGGGGTCTCGATCATGTCTGCATTATTCACGAACCGTAGGGTGACACACTTAAGAGACACCGACATCCAATTGGAGCAAAATTTTCATGCCGGAAAGAATAACAAGCGCAGGAATTTATTTCACTAGATGCCGAAACAGGTTTTCGGGTGAAATTGCAGAAAGTGTTTTTGCATGTGAAATAGAATTCTATCAAGGGGTTATATGTGAATGTTTGTCATTGAAGTAATTGACAAAATTCTGAATAAATAAAAAGAGTTTTATTTAATGAGAGTTTGCATTAAATTTGGTGGAAATTTAATTGCAAGTTTGAGTGGGATTTTGAGTGGAGGGAATTTAAAGGAATTTTGTGAGTGGAGTGTCCACCCACATGAAGAGG
The DNA here is from genome assembly GCA_030063025.1 of Avena longiglumis. Classification (NCBI taxonomy): domain Eukaryota; kingdom Viridiplantae; phylum Streptophyta; class Magnoliopsida; order Poales; family Poaceae; genus Avena; species Avena longiglumis. The sequence goes on along the minus strand of CP125974.1, from coordinate 423,888,433 downwards.
GGAGGGCAAGGCGGCAGCCCCCATGCGCCGTCCACCCCCTTGGTGTCCCCCCTTCTCCTATAAAAGGCACCCCTCTCCCTCTATCTCACTCACACCTCCTCGTGAAGGATCTCTCTCCCCCTCTAGAATTTATCCCCCATGGTCTCGGACTAGCGAGATACATGTTCCTAGTGGATATTCGGCAAGAAAGAGTTGTGCTTCCGCTGCATCGCTGGAGCGAGGAGGCGGAGGTTGCTCGGTGCCTCGGGTGTGGACGGTGAAAGCACGGATGCGCTGCTGATTTGCGGCGCTAGGACTTCCTCTCAATCTTGAGATCGGCAAGAGATCGTCTACATCAACCACGAGTTTAACTCGTTAAGCTTTGTCGGTCTTCAAGGGTATGTTCTCTACGGATATACATTTGTCCGTTGTTTGTATCTAGTAGATAGATCTTGGTACATAGTTGTTCCCATCGTAGGAAGTTTTTTTCTATGTTGCGAACCCTACACATAATCATGCAGAGCAACAAAACTTTACTAATCAAAGCATAAAGTGGTACCAAAAGTCGATGACTAAATGATGAGAGAGTCTATGGTGACTTGTTCATAGTCATAACATGGTGTGAGCATGTGTTAAGTCAACCCAAACAAAGCATCAAAGGAGAATACCAAAATACTATGCTTTTGTATGCTAAAACAACACATGATTCTTTCAAGGCACACTAAGCAATCCCAATTGTTTGGAACAAGTCATGCTACATCAATAATCACTAAGCATAAGGTCAAAACAATAACTAGCATGACATGATAAAGTCTAAATCACAGTCAAAGTGTAACATCCCTAAAATCATGTTTCAAAACCCATGCATATCATCCATGCATCCATGATCATTTAGGGTTCCATTTTCAAAACCATTTCAAAAACTGGAGCATATGTTGCTCATTATTTTATGTAAGTATGCTCTAGCCTTAGTGCTACTTTCTAATGAGAAGAGTACTTGTTTTGTTCAGTAATGTTTTGAATTCAAACTTAAGTACTTTCCAAAGCTTGAGCAAAGTTTTCAAAACAAAGTGTGAAAATAAAACCAATTTTATGCCTATTGTTTATATCACATTAAGGCTTGGTTTTATTTTTATTTTTCAAATGATCAAAGTGTTTTTGAGCCAATAGTAGTGTTTGACCCACATTTGAGTGCAAAGTTTACTGTATAAAAACCTAGAGAATATTTGAATTCAAAATTATTTGAATTAGAGTTGATAAATCATTTCTAGAAAATCAAACAGAAAAAGAAAAGGAGTAAAGGAAAAAAAATTAAGACAAACAGCCAAACTGGCCCAACCAGCCCAGTTCGACCCATCTAGCCCAAATACCCCCTCCCGCGAAACGTTTTCCTTACCCGCAAACACACCCACATAGTCGCTGACGCAGGGACCCGACCTCCTCTCTTTTTCTCTCGCTGACAACGTGGCCCACGCAACGGTCATCGTCTCCACCCGGCGATGAGTTCTTCCCCAAATCACTCGGCCGTTTCCTGATTGATTCGCGGCTTCAATTCCCGTTTAATGCCCGAGTAATTCATGCCCACGTCCTCGCCTTCTTAAGCACCATGCCGGCCTCCTCCTTTTCCCCCAAACCCCACCTCACCGGAGCCACCAGGCTGCTCGTATTTCTCTCTGGACGCCTCTCTGCTCCGACGAGTTCGCCGTCGAATTCCGGTAAGCCCCGCGTCCCCCTCTGCCTCTGGTTCAGACTAGCTTATTCTACATCTCCGTGCGCATCTACTGACGCTCTCCGTTTGCTCGCGCATGCTCTGTAGCCTTGGCAGCTGCCGATCGAGCTCCGCCACCGTCTGCTCGAACTCCGACCATTCCCGTGAAGACCCAGCTTCCCTCTCTGCTTTGATACGCTGTGATCCCCAGATCCCACGCATCTAACGACCCTTATCTCGCCTTAGCGTGGCCAGCGCCGCCGCTTGCCGCCAACCGAGAGCATCATCGCCTGGGACTTCTCCGACGAGCAATCCACGACGACCCCGAGCGCCCCTTCGCCAACCGAGCACACGTCGAGCATCTCCTCGTCACGGCGATTCTGGTGAGCATCCTCACACCTCCCCGGGTGACCTAGCTCGCCGGCAAGCTTGCAGCTAGAGCGCCCCGCCGCCTGTCGCCGCCGCTAGCGCCGCCACTTGTTGGTCAGTCGCTGAGAGTCGTGTGATGTAGATCGGACGAACGCGATAGAACATAGTCGAAGGGGTAAGTAGAGATCTGAGCCGCGCGTTTTAGTTAGATCTAACGGTTCGAAAGCGTGATCCTGAGCGAAGCGGTACCCTCCAATCAGGAAGCTCCGCGTGGCATGAATTTTGTTTTAAATTTCTGAATTAGATCTATTAGATGTTTAAATTTGATTAATTCATAACTTTTCATTCCCACGTCCAAATTTGACAAATTTTATATGAATGGAATCTGGAGAGAAAATCATTTCCATCTATGCAATGTGTTTAAAGTTTTGCCCCTATTAAAATAGTTGTTTTTGCAGAAACATGTGTAGGCCTATTTTGTGTATAATAATTATTTGGAAAATGTTTTGCTATGCAAATAAAGTTTATTTGGATTATTTTGTACTTGTTTATGTTTCAGTACTATGCACTTGTCTTGTTTGGTGTAGAAAATCATCACATGGCATTATGCATGCATCCATATATTTTTTCTTGTATTTATTTTGTATGTGATTTTGGTGCTATTATTTCATGTGTAGATTTTGGTGCAAATAGTGATTGTGATTGTGAGGATTGTAGCTACTCTTCAAACTACCAAGGCAAGTGGTGCTTCATGATTTATTCCTATGTTTTTCAACTATGCATTAGAAATATTTTGCTAGTCTTGCATGGTTATTTTGAGCTATATGCTATTCTTGGGAAATCCTAGTAGTTGTAGAATTTCTAGAAATATTTCCAAGTCTTAACAATGCCATGCTTAGCCTAGCTAGTAGCAACCAAGGGTGGTCATATATTCATGCTATGAATAAATATTTCTAAGTCTTTGGACTATGTTTTTGCTTAGTAAAACAACTAAGTGAATGAAACGCCTGGGTGGAATGGAAAGAATGGGTTATGTTGAGTGGTTACACAAGGCCCATTTCTATGGTTTACCTTGTGTATCTCACTTGTGGAAAGCCACCCAGGAACAAAGAGATTTGAGAGGCCAAATGTTAAGAAGCTTCTAGTGCAGCCACTTGGCAATATGGGCTCTGCCTGGATCACATAGGTTGCAACAACTTAGCCATTTGGACAGTTGGTGGTAGTGGGATGATAGGTTGGAACGCGTCCATTTGGTCTAAGGGAAGGCTTCTGAAAGGTCCTGTCTTGGTGAAAATAAAGTCTTGTGGGGAAAGTGCACAACCTCTGCAGATGGAAGAATCTAAGTACTTAGCCATGTCCCTGGTATTGGACAACTTGAGCATCAAGACATGGAAGCTATCAAGAATCTCCTCATCCCAATTTCTAAGTATAAACTTGTGGTTGAACAAGGGTGAAGGTCCCCAATGTCTATTGGTGGTTCCTTGGGAAAGATTTTGACAAAGAAAAACTTAGTGTTTTCAACTAATAAGTGAAACCTATTTTGAGCAAAGCAAGCCTAAGCTACACTTAGCCAAAATGCATATAGTATCTAGTCTACCAATATTCTACTAAGGTATCACTTTCCAATACTATTCCAATGTATTGACCCACTATGGCTGTCACTTGTGATGTTGCAGGTTATTCTGATGGTGATTAGGGGTTATGAGTCTACACTCAACATGCTTGCCTGTGGCACATGAAGATGAAGACTTATTTATCTTATTACATATTTAAACTCTTGTACCAGGCCTATGGCCATGGAGTTGTAAAAGTCTATGTTTGTCTCTGGAATGACTTGTAATAATGACCTTGTTTCTGTGTACTTCATCTTAAACTGTGGATGCTAGCATTGATCCAGGGACTAGCATTGCAATCACAGGGATTCTTTCCTTTACAAAGGAGGGATCTTACAGATGGTATCAGAGCATTTTGTTGCCTGTAGGATTATGACCCTAGGATTGGAAACCACTAAGGAAAAAATTTCAACAACTTCCACAATTGTCTTTTCTTCTCTAAACTTTTCTAATCTTCTTTTCTCATCTCATTTGATAGAAGGATGCATTATTATCCTTTAGATTAGAAAGTGGAAGATGAATTGAGCCTTATTAGTTGGACAACCACACTCATCATTATATTTCCAAAATTTTGACCAAGTTATATTGAAACTAGGTTGCTTGTATCATGTATGTCATGATTTGAGTGTTGCTTTCCAATGATATGCATGTGATGCTTTGTCTTGTGATTTAACTTTAATTGTTTTGATTCTAACTTTTTATATCTTATTAAATAGATGCCTAATGTTACTATCAGCACGGCTGAAGAGTTCAAGGGAACTCGTTTCGGCACTCGTATTATTGAGCTCACTAGTCTGCTCAATCTCCATCTTCCTACTATCATGATGCTTACCCTCACCAAGTTTGAGAGGAAAGACCTTTGGGGCTTCAAGGTTAATCAGCCAGGACGCCAGACTGAGCCAGCCATGGAGGCAATCATCTTCAAGCTCATGCATGATGATAAGGAGAGAGGCCTAGAGGTAGTCATGCAGGATTTTCTTGGATGTTTACTAGGGAGACACTCTCGAGAGGTTAGAGGTACTCACTTCCACACCTTTGGTAGACGTGATGAGGATGGTGAGGCTATTGACTTTGAGGATACTTCGAGAGAGACGGCAGAGCCGATTCGCCTATACCTCCAGGACTTAGAGGTTCTTCTTAGGCACATAGACACTGATAGGACCAACGTCATGCTTAGCAATGACGAACTCCAGCAGCTCATTGAGAAGGACAAGCTCTTCGCGGAGCAAGATGAGATAGTCAAAGAGATGGAGACCAAGTTTGAGAGTCAGGACAGAAAGTTCAAGAGTCAAGAGAAGCGAGTCCAAGATAGGAACAAGAGGATTCGAGACATGACTGCAGAACTAGAGGCCAAGGACTTCGAGCTCGAGCATCTGCAAGGTGTGATTGAGAGGCGTCGTGCACAGAAGAGGGCTCTCAAAGCCAAAGTAGAGACCTTGACCACCAATGTCAAGGAATACAAGACCGCTATGGAGAATGCAGGTCTTACATTTGTTGATGAGGAGGCTGATGCAGAGGAGTAGTGATGACTACTCATTTACCTTTATTTATCATGTCTTTGATTATTGAGTCGCAATTACCATCCAACATGTGGATGGCTTGCTATTGGTGTGTTTACTTTTCCAAAAACTTGTTGTCTGTGTTGTTGAACCTTTACTACTATGATGCATGATTGTGATTTGTTATATGATGTATTGTGCATGTTAGCATCTATGGGTATCTCATTCTTATCCTTATTGAAAACCACATATTCCTCCCCGACGTGCCAATCCCAACCCCAACAACAACAACAACAACAACATCACCCCTGAGATGCAGCAGATGATGACAGCTCAGACTCAGTTGATGCAAATGATGACCACGTTCATCCAGAATCAGAACAACAACAACAACAACAACAACAACAACAACAACAACAACAACAACAACAACAACAACAACAACAACAACAACAACAACAACAACAACAACAACAACAACAACAACAACAAATAACAACAACAACAACAACAACAACAACAACAACAACAACAACAACAACAACAACAACAACAACAACAACAACAACAACAACAACAACAACAACAACAACAACAACAACAACAACAACAACAACAACAACAACAACAACAACAACAACAACAACAACAACAACAACAACAACAACAACAACAACAACAACAACAACAACAACAACAACAACAACAACAACAACAACAACAACAACAACAACAAATAAATAACAACAACAACAACAACAACAACAACAACAACAACAACAACAACAACAACAACAACAACAAATAACAACAACAACAACAACAACAACAACAACAACAACAACAACAACAACAACAACAACAACAACAACAACAACAACAACAACAACAACAACAACAACAACAACAACAACAACAACAACAACAACAACAACAACAACAACAACAACAAAAACAAAAACAAAAACAAAAACAAAAACAACAATAATAATAATAACAACAACAACAACAACAACAACAACAATCAGAACAACCCACCGGGTTTTGACATGCTTACCAGGTTCTTAAGGTTGAGGCCAGCAAAGTTCTCAGGAACTACTGATCCTATGGTGGCCAATGATTGGCTACACTCTGTGAACAAGGACTTGGTAACTGTTGGCTGTACTGATGAAGAGAAAGTCAGATTTGCAGCTCACTTGTTGGAAGGACTAGCAGCCACTTGGTGGGATAACTTCCAGATCACCACTCCCATTGAGGATGTGACATGGGCTATCTTTGAATATGGTTTCCGTACTTCTCACATCTCATCCGGAGTGATGAGTTTGAAGAAGAAAGAGTTCCATAACTTGAAGCAGCGCCATCGCAGCGTGGCTGAATATATTGAGGAGTTCAACAATCTGGCGCGATATGCACCAGATGAAGTTGACACTGATGCTAAGAGGAAGGAACAGTTCCTTTAAGGGTTGAATGATGAATTGAACCTGCAGTTAGTTGTGGCCTATGTTCCCACATACCAGTCTCTTTGTGACAAGGCTGCTATTTTGGAGAGCAAGATGAAACAAGTTGAAAGCAGGAAGAGAAAGCACTCTGACAAGCACAACTCGGGATCGTCTCACAAGCGTTCCCATTATGATGATAGTGGGAGTTCTAGATCCCACAAGCATGGGAAATTCAACAAGCACCACAACCACAACCGTTATCATGACAACAAACACCACCGTAGTCATGACAACGATAAGTACAAGAATCACAATTGTGGATATAAGAGCCACCACAGTGGAAATGGAAGTGGCAGCGGAAGCCAGCCTGTCAAGAAGGACCTTAGTCAGGTTGAATGTTAAGTGCAAGAAGATGGGGCATTATGCAAATGAATTCCCAGAAAAGAAAGTTGAAGGACCCAACAAGCCAAACCCTTTTCAAAAGGGACAAGTGAACCACATCAATGTGGAGGAAATCTATGAGGAACCTGATGATGTTGCTGGTAAGTTCAAACTCAATTCTGTTTCAGCATTTGTTCTCTTTGATACTGGTGCATCACATTCATTCATATCAAGAGCATTTGTTGAAAGAAATGAACTACCGGTAGAAACTATTGGGTGTCCTATAAAAGTAAGTTCTCCTAGCGGAGAAATGATAGTGAATTCAGGATGTCATGACCTAGTCATAGAGTTTGGAAAGTATAAGTTTCCCGTTAACTTGATAATCCTAAATTCCCAAGGATTGGATGTTATTTTGGGAATGGACTGGATGACTAAGCACAAGGGAGTGATAGATTGTGCAAACCATACTGTCTCACTCACAACTCCAGAAAACAAAAGGATCAGATTCAAGACCAACTTTGAAGCAAAAAGGAGTAAGCTTAATTCTCTTAAGGGGGTTAGCATGGACAGTGTGCCAATTGTGAGTGAATATCCGGATGTGTTTCCGGAAGTATTGCCAGGAATGCCACCAGATAGAGATGTGGAATTTCTTATTGATTTGCTACCAGGATCTGGACCAATAGCAAAGATACCGTACAAGATGTCAGTGGATGAGTTGAAAGAACTCAAGAAGCAGCTTGGAGAACAGTTGCAGAAAGGTTTTATCCAAACAAGTTCTTCATCTTGGGGAGCACCAGTTTTGTTTGTGGAAAATAAAGATAGAAGTCAAAGGTTATGCATTGATTACCGTTCACTCAATGAGGTGACTATCAAGAACAAATACCCTTTGCCTATAATCAATGACTTGTTTGATCAGTTAGAAGGAGCTTGTGTGTTCTCAAAGATTGATCTCCGGTCAGGTTATTTCCAGCTCAAGATAAGGGAACAAGACATACCTAAGACAGCTTTCACCACTAGGTATGGATTGTATGAGTATACCGTGATGCCATTTGGTTTGACCAATGCACCAACATACTTCATGAACATGATGAACAAGGTGTTCATGGAATTTCTTGATAAGTTTGTTGTCGTTTTCATCGATGACATTTTGATCTACTCCAAGAGCAAAGAAGAGCATGAAGGACATTTACGTTTGATACTTGAGAAGCTTAGAGAGCATAAGATGTATTTCAAATTCAGCAAGTGTGAATTTTGGTTAAATGAAGTTGGTTTTCTTGGACACGTTGTGTCAGGAGATGGTGTAGCAGTTGATCCTGCTAAAGTTTCAGCTGTAACTGAATGGGAATCTCCCAAGTCAGTGAAAGAGGTTCGTAGTTTCCTTGGCTTAGCAGGTTACTACAGAAGGTTCATTGAGAATTTCTCCAAGGTAGCTAAGCCTATGAAAGAATTGCTAAAGAAAGACAAGAAATTTGCTTGGTCTGAAGGTTGTGAACTCAGCTTTCAAGAATTGAAGAAGAGACTAGTGACAGCACCAGTCTTATGTTTTCCAGATTTGGAGAAAGATTTCCAAGTATATTGTGATGTGTCTCATCATGGATTAGGTGCAGTACTTATGCAAGAAGGGAAAGTTGTGGCTTATGCCTCGAGACAACTCAAAACTCATGAGGTAAACTACCCTACTCATGATTTAGAGTTATCCTCTGTTGTCCATGCACTCAAAACATGGAGACATTATATTTTGGGAAAGAGATGTGAAGTGTTCACAAATCACAAAAGTTTGAAGTATATCTTCACCCAGAAAGAAATTAACATGAGACAAAGAAGATGGCTAGAACTCATCAAGGACTATGACTTGAGTTTGCAATACCACCCCGGTAAAGCAAATATTGTAGCAGATGCTCTAAGCCGTAAGATTTTTGTGAATGGCCTTACTAAGGGAGAATTACCAGATGATCTGTGTGCCCAATTTAGAGATCTCAGATTGGAGATTGTGCCTGAGGGACATCTCATGCATTTGGATGTTCAACCCACTTTGTTAGACAAGATCAAAGAATCCCAAAAGACAGATAAGGAAATTGAAGAGATTAAGGAAAAGATTGGCAAGGGGAAAGCCAAAGGATTCCATGAAGACGAACAGGGTACTTTATGGCATGGAAAACGTATCTGTGTTCCACAAGATCCGGAGCTTCGGAAACTGATTTTACAAGAAGCACACAACTCACCATATTTTATTCATCCGGGTAACACCAAAATGTACATGGAGATGAAGGAAAGATTTTGGTGGAATAATCTCAAGAAGGACATCGTCGAACATATTGCTTTGTGTGATGTATGTAGTAGAGTGAAAGCGGAACACCAGAAACCAGCAGGATTGTTACAACCACTACCTATTCCTGATTGGAAGTGGGACAAGATTGGTATGGATTTGATCACCGGATTGCCAAGGACCCGGTCAGGGTATGATTCTATTTGGGTAGTAGTGGATCGCTTAACTAAAGTGGCTCATTTCATACCCGTGAAGACAACTTCCACAAGTGCTAAGTTAGCCAAGATCTATATGAGTAGAATTTTATGTCTACATGGAGTACCCAAGAGTATTCTGTTTGATAGGGGAACTCAGTTCACTTCTCATTTTTGGAGGCAACTACATGAGTCGTTGGGAACGAGGTTGGAATTCAGCACTGCATTTCACCCTCAAACTGATGGACAAACAGAAAGGACCAATCAAATTCTTGAAGATATGTTGAGAGCATGTGCTCTAGACTATGGAGCCAGTTGGGATGAAAGTCTGCCGTACGCAGAATTCTCTTACAATAACAGCTATCAAGCAAGTATTGAGATGGCACCATTTGAGTTTCTCTATGGGATAAAGTGTACCACCCCATTGATATGGAATGGTGTGGGAGAAAGAAGTTTGTTCGGACCATAACTCATCAAAGAGGCTCAAGAGAAAGTCAAGCTGGTTAAGGACAGATTGAAGATAGCACAGTCCCGACAAAATTGCTACGCAGATCCTAAGCGTAGAGAAGTCACCTATGAAGTAGGTGACAGAGCTTATCTTAGAGTGGCACCACTTCGTGGAGTGAAGAGGTTTGGTGTCAAAGGTAAATTGGCCCCAAGATATGTTGGACCATTCAAGATCCTGAGTCGTAAAGGAGAAGTAGCTTATGAGATTGAATTGCCAGAGTCTTTGTCAGCTGTTCATAATGTGTTCCATGTGAGTCACCTTAAGAAATGCCATCTAGAAATGGAAGAGACTTCTTTGAAGGATACTATACCTTTGGAAGAGGTTCAATTGGAGAGTGGCCTCATTTATGAGGAGAACCTATCAAAATACTTGAGACTGCAGAAAGAGTTACTCGGACCAAGACTATCAAATTCTGCAAAGTTCAATGGAACCATCATTCCGAAGAAGAAGCAACATGGGAAAGAGAAGATGATCTTCCGAAAGACCACCCTCACCTATTTGCTAGCCAACCCGAATCTTGAGGGCGAAATTCACCTTAAGGGGGTTAGATTTGTAACATCCCTAAAATCATGTTTCAAAACTCATGCATATCATCCATGCATCCATGATCATTTAGGGTTCCATTTTCAAAACCATTTCAAAAACTGGAGCATATGTTGCTCATTATTTTATGTAAGTATGCTCTAGCCTTAGTGCTACTTTCTAATGAGAAGAGTACTTGTTTTGTTCAGTAATGTTTTGAATTCAAACTTAAGTACTTTCCAAAGCTTGAGCAAAGTTTTCAAAACAAAGTGTGAAAATAAAACCAATTTTATGCCTATTGTTTATATCACATTAAGGCTTGGTTTTATTTTTATTTTTCAAATGATCAAAGTGTTTTTGAGCAAACAGTAGTGTTTGAACCACATTTGAGTGCAAAGTTTACTGTATAAAAAACTAGAGAAGATTTGAATTCAAACTTATTTGAATTAGAGTTGATAAATCATTTCTAGAAAATCAAACATAAAAAGAAAAGGAGTAAAGGAAAAAAATTAAGACAAACAGCCAAACTGGCCCAACAAGCCCAGTTCGACCCATCTAGCCCAACTACCCCCTCCCGCGAAACGTTTTCCTTTACCCGCAAACACACCCACAGAGTCGCTGACGCAGGGACCCCACCTCCTCTCTTTTTCTCTCGCTGACAACGCGGCCCATGCAACGGTCATCGTCTCCACCCGGCGACGAGTTCTTCCCCAAATCACTCGGTCGTTTCCTGATTGATTCGCGGCTTCAATTCCCATTCAATGCCCGAGTAATTCATGCCCACGTCCTCGCCTTCTTAAGCACCATTCCGCCCTCCTCCTTTTCCCCCAAACCCCACCCCACTGGAGCCACCAGGCTGCTCGTATTTATCTCTGGACGCCCCTCTTCTCCGAAGAATTAGCCCCGCGTCCCCCTCTGCCTCTGGTTCAGACTAGCTTATTCTACATCTCCGTGCGCATCTACTGACGCTCTTTGTTTGCTCGCACATGCTTTATAGCCTTGGCAGCGTCGTCGACTGAGCTCCGCCACCATCTGTTCGAACTCCGGCGACCATTCCCCGTAAGACCCAGCTTCCCCTCTCCCTCTTTTTGATATGCGTGTGATCCCCAGCATCCTACGCATCTAACGGCACCCTTATCTCGTCTTAGCGTGGCCCAGAGCGTCGCCTTCGTCGCCAACCGAGAGCACCGTCGCCAGGGACTTCTCCGACGAGCAATTCACAATGACCCCGAGCGCCCCTTCGCCAACCGAGCACACGTCGATCATCTGCTCGTCACGGCGATTCTGGTGAGCATCCTCACACATCCCCGGGCAACCTAGCTTGCCGGCAAGCTTGCAGCCAGAGCGCGCCGCCGCCAGCGCCGCCACTTGTTGGACAGTGGCTGAGAGCCGTGCGATGTAGATCGGACTAACGCGACAGAACATAGTCGAAGGGGTAAGTAGAGATCTAAGCCGCGTGTTTTAGTTAGATCTAACGGTTCGGAAGCGTGATCCTGAGCGAAGCGGTACCCTCCAATCAGGAAGCGCCGTGTGGCATGAATTTTGTTTTAAATTTCTGAATTAGATCTATTAGATGTTTAAATTTGATTAATTCATAACTTTTCATTCCCACTTCCAAATTTGACAAATTTTATATGGATGGAATCAGGAGAGAAAATCCTTTCCATCTATGCAATGTGTTTAAAGTTTTGCCCCTGTTAAAATAGTTGTTTTTGCAGAAACATGTGTAGGCCTATTTTGTGTATAATAATTATTTGGAAAATGTTTTGCTATGCAAATAAAGTTTATTTGGATTATTTTGTACTTGTTTATGTTTCAGTACTATGCACTTGTCTTGTTTGGTGTAGAAAATCATCACATGGCATTATGCATGCATCCATATATTTTTGCTTGTATTTATTTTGTATGTGATTTTGGTGCTATTATTTCATGTGTAGATTTTGGTGCAAATAGTGATTGTGATTGTGAGGATTGTAGCTACTCTCCAAACTACCAAGGCAAGTGGTGCTTCATGATTTATTCCTATGTTTTTCAACTATGCATTAGAAATATTTTGCTAGTCTTGCATGGTTATTTTGAGCTATATGCTATGCTTGGGAAATCCTAGTAGTTGTAGAATTGCTAGAAATATTTCCAAGTCTTAACAATGCCATGCTTAGCCTAGCTAGTAGCAACCAAGGGTGGTCATATATTCATGCTATGAATAAATATTTCTAAATCTTTCGACTATGTTTTTGCTTAATAAAACAACTAAGTGAATGAAACACCTGGGTGGAATGGAAAGAATGGGTTATGTTGAGTGGTTACACAAGGCCCATTTATATGGTTTACCTTGTGTATCTCACTTGTGGAAAGACACCCAGGAACAAAGAGATTTGAGAGGCCAAATGTTAAGAAGCTTCTGTGCAGCCACTTGGCAATATGGGCTCTGCCTGGATCACATAGGTTGCAAAAACTTAGCCATTTGGACAGTTGGTGGTAGTGGGATGATAGGTTGGAACACGTCCATTTGGTCTAAGGGGAGGCTTCTAAAAGGTCCTGTCTTGGTGAAAATCAAGTCTTGTGGGGAAAGTGCACAACCTCTACAGATGGAAGAATCTAAGTACTTAGCCATGTCCCTGGTATTGGACAACTTGAGCATCAAGACATAGAAGCTATCAAGAATATCCTCATCCCAATTTCTAAGTAAAAACTTGTGGTTGAACAAGGGTGAAGGTCCCCAATGTCTATTGGTGGTTCCTTGGGAAAGATTTTGACAAAGAAAAACTTAGTGTTTTCAACTAATAAGTGAAACCTATTTTGAGCAAAGCAAGCCTAAGCTACACTTAGCCAAAATGCATATAGTATCTAGTCTACTAAGGTATCACTTGCCAATACTATTCCAATGTATTGACCCACTGTGGCTGTAACTTGTGATGTTGCAGGTTATTCTGATGGTGATTAGGGGTTATGAGTCTACACTCAACATGCTTGTCTGTGGCACATGAAGATGAAGACTTATTTATCTTATTACATATTTAAACTCTTGTACCAGGCCTGTGGCCATGGAGTTGTAAAAGGCTATGTTTGTCTCTAGAATGACTTGTAATAATGACCTTTGTTTCTGTGTACTTCATCTTAAACTATGGATGCTAGCATTGATCCAGGGACTAGCATTGCAATCACAGGGATCCTTTCCTTTACAAAGGAGGGGTCTTACACAAAGCAAGCTCCCTTTGTACCACTATAAGCAAGAAACTTTCTACTCCTTTCCAACACCAATCAACTTATTTGAAACAACTCATAAAGATAATAATCAATTAAAGTTTAGTGAGCTTGTCTCAAAAATCCACAAATAAGAACTAAAAAGTTCTAAGCAATAAGCACAAGAAAACTAAGGCTAAACACAGTGCTAGAAAAAGAGAATACTCACAGAACAATAAGAGTGAAAATTAGAGTGTTCTAGGCAATGAAAACATAGTGTGTCTCTCTCCAAAAGAAGTGTGCTGAGATCCAACCAACTTACTCAAGCAAACTAATCAAATGAAAACCAAAAACAAAAACTAAGACGCTCCAAGAACAACACAACAATGCATGAAACAATAAAAACGAAGTGTCTAGATAGACCTGAGATTTTTATTGATGAAGAAGGGGATGCCTTGGGCATCCCCAAGCTTTGACGCTTGTACCTCTTGGATATTTCTTGGGGTGACACCGGGGTGGCATCCCCAAGCTTGAGCTTTTGTCCATTCTTCATCTCATTACATCATTCTCTGTCTACACCTGAAATTTTTCCTTCATACAAAACTTCACACAATCTTCATTAGCAACATTAGTGTATGCTTGAGCTTTTGTCCATTCTTCATCTCATTACATCATTCTCTCTCTACACCTGAAATTTTTCCTTCATACAAAACTTCACACAATCTTCATTAGCAACATTAGTGTATTCAAAAGATATTAGACCCTTAGGCAAAGCTTTGGAACAGCAAAACTTTTCACTAAAAACAAAAGCTACTTTAACAACTCCTTCAAAAATCTCAATTCCCCAAAAGAGAACTCAAAAAGGAATCAATAAGAAGCAAATGCAAATAATGGCAGAAATCTGTCAAAACAGACCAGCAGGTAGAAACAGATTTTTTCGAAAATCTTATGTTGCTCAAATCAAAAAGTTTTGAACTAACGGAAGTTAGCTAACATACTGGGGGATTTATTCGTCAATTTTCAGCTCAATCCGAGTTACATAGACTCCTCACGAATTTTTATGGTGGAGGAAATAAATCTGTTTCGGGACAGCAACTCCCCAAATCTTACCTCCCTCTAATTAGAGGTCATTTTTGGCACAAAAAGCAAACGAAAAGGATAAGGAGAGGTCATTACTGAAGTAATAACTTCCAAGACTCAAGGAAACTCTTGGGTTATCTCCCAACAAGTACTTTTCTTTAACGCCTTTAAGTTAGGCTTGATAGTTTGAGAAGATGCTCACATAAGAAATATGAATTGAAGTAAAAGAGAGCATCAAGAAGCAAATTCAAAACACATTTAAGTCTAACCCACTTCCTATGCATAGGAATTTTGTAAAGAAACAAGTCATGAAAGCACAAAGCAACAAGCATAGAAAAGTAAAACAAGTGCAACTTCAAAAATTTCAACATAAAGAGGGGAAACTTAATATTTTTGAGATGCACAAAACCATGTTTTCCTCTCTCATAATAACTTTCAGTAGCATTATGAATAAAATTAACAATATATCTATCACATAAAAAATTCTTATCATGATCCACATGCATATAATTATTACTCTCCACATAAGCATAGTCATTCTTATTAATTATAGTGGGAGCAAATTCAACAAAATAGCTATCATTATTATTCTCATCACCGTAATCATCAAATATATGAGGCATATTTTAATCACAATTAATGTTATCCTCAATAGTAGGTGGACTGAAAATATCATACTTATCATTGTAATCATCATAAATTGGAGGTTTGGTATGATCATAAGCAATAGAATAGCTATCTTCCAAAGTTGGGGAACTAAAAGCATCATTTTCATAAAAACTAGCTTCCCCAAGCTTAGAATTTTCCATAGCATTAGAAATAATGGTGTCCAAAGAATTCATGCTAATAACATTGCTATTAGCATGCAAATAAAGTTTCATGGGTTTTTTAATTTTCTCTTCAAACACTTCATGTCCTAACTCAAGATAAACACTATAAAGCTCTCTAATTTTTTTGTTGTTTTCCACTAAGCCTAACTAGTGAAAACAAGAAACAAAAAGAAAAAATGCAGAATCTAAAGGAAATAACTTCGAGCACTCGCACCGGAGGATGTGAGTACCTTTTACCTTACCTCCCCGGCAACGGCGCCAGAAAAGAGCTTATGGCATGGAGGGAAGGTAAAATCCCAAAACCTCCCTGGCAACGGCGCCAGAAAAGAGCTTGATGTATACGCACTTCTATTCTTGTAGTCAGTTGTTGGGCCTCCAAGTGTAGAGGTTTGTAGAACAGCAACAAGTTTCCCTTAAGTGGATCACCCAAGGTTTATCGAACTCAGGGAGGAAGTGGTCAAAGGTATTCCCTCTCAAGCAACCCTGCAATCAAGATACAAGAAGTCTCTTGTGTCCCCAACACACCCAATACACTTGTTAGGTGTATAGGTGCACTAGTTCGGCGAAGAGATAGTGAAATACAAGTGGTAACGGTGCCAGAAAATAGCTTGACGGTGAGGTAAAGACTAAAGGCAACAAGAAGGAAGCAAGCAAACATGCAACAGCTCTAGTAGCAAACGGTGTTTCAATGTTTAGAAACAAGGCCTAGGGATCATACTTTCACTAGTGAACACTCTCATATAAATATCCTCTCTTCATGATACTACTCTTAACTACTCTCCGGTTGGACACTCTAATCCATGATAGGCTATAACAGCACACCTCAAAGTCCCCCTTCCCCAATCTAGATAACCCCACACTATCACCTTGAGCGCTAGATGGTTCCAACAAACACCACAATTTCATAGAGACATCCAACTCCAAATATAACTCATAACAAATATTCAATCTAGCCAAAGTGCCACACACGGTATGCCCGCTGTCACTTTCACACACGTGGGGAAAAGCATAGATCTATTAAAGCACAAAGAGTATTTATGTAGACTCAAGCCTAAGTGCCACCATGGCGTGCACGCTGTCACTTTCACACACATGGTGAGAGTAGAGATCTAATGAAGCACTTGAGTAGCAAGGTAGATCTACTTGATTACAAAGCTCATGACCACAAGATCATGCATAGAGAGAGAGATGAACACATAGCTACTGGTAGAGCCCCTAGCCTCGAAGGAGAACTACTCCCTCTTTATCATGGGAATCAACAACGGTGATGGATATGGTGGTGGAGATCGATGGAGATGGTTCCAGGGGAACTTCCCCGTCCCGGCGGGGTGCCATAATAGAGACTTTCTGTCTCTCTAATCTCCCCTTCGGTGGCGGCGGCGCAGCGGAACTTTTTCTGGAAGTATGATGGATTATTTAGGGTTTTCTCCCTGGGGGATTCTTATAGGCGAAGAAGGCAAGGTCGGTGGGGGGCCAGGGGGCCCACATCCCCTATGGGCGCAGCCTAGGGTGGGCCCGCGCTCACCTAGGGTGTGGCCACCCTAGTTTCCTTCTCCGTCGCATCTTCGATTTTCTGTATCACTCAGGGAAAAATATGAACTTTGGCTTTTGTCCTGTCCAATTCCGAGAATATTCATTTTTTAGCTTTCTGAAACCAAAAACAGCAGAAAACAGGCAACTAGCACTATGGCATCTTGTCAATAGGTTAGTTCAAGAAAGTGTATAAAAATACCTCAAAGTTAAGACAAAGCATAAGACAAATGATATAAAACAAGCATGGAGCATCAAAAATTATAGATATGTTTCCGACGTATCATGATGTCACCGTTAATCCCAAGTAAGTTCCTCACATACAGTCGTACTACCCTTTCTGTCACTGGGGTTTCTATTCTGCAGATCGGTCATTACTCACACTCCCTTTACCTGGATCAATCCTCGGGGTCTTGGATACCTGACAAGTCCTTAGATTGAGGCAAGAGAGGGTACTACAATCATCAAGTCATACAAACTAATACATGATCCCATCCATGATAAATAACATGCACAAAAGCTACATGGCTAGGCCAAAGCCCTTAGCCCAAAGAGAATTACTCACACATAGAGATCAAATCGACAATCATAAACATTATAATAGAGATCATAGAGTTGATAAAAAATAGTCTTACAATGTCGTCAATTGGAGATGAAATCTACTATTACAAGTGGTGGAAGATGGCTATGGTGGTGGAGAAGGGTTTGTAGGTTTAGATCTAGATCTATTCCTCTAGCGTGGCGGTAGGAAGGGTTGAGGATGAAAGAAGCGATGTTGTGGAGTTGGGGCGGCCTGTTTCTCGTCGCGTGAAGACTCTTTATATAGGGGTCCCTTCACGAAAGTTGTTCTGTTTGACCTAAGGAGGTCGGTGCCAACTATACAGCCGCAACTATACAACGGAGGGTCGTATAGTTGGTCGTTAAACTCGCAGACGCCTCCTCACGGCTCATGGTTTCTTTGGCATGCTGGAAATCTCATATCTTTGGCATTTATGTAGTGATTCCCTTCATAATACGTCATTATATGCGAAGGCAAAAATAGCAAGAAAGGATTGCATACCCCTCTGATCATTAGGCAAATGTGATTATTGAGAGTTGGAATCAACTCAAAAGCATTTATGGTTGATTTTAGAAATATGTTTGAAGTTGTAAAAGTCTCTTCCTTATTATTTTTACCCTGGGTGATCTATAAATCCAAACTGTTTGAATCCAACGGGAGTGTTTAGAGATTTTCATTTCCTTTCTAACAAAATTAGAGTCATGCAATTTGGTTCAGTGAATCTTCTTGAATTCAATTTCAAATTCACCTATAGAATAGGGTTTTGAATTAAAAGAAAAATCTACATTTGAATTACTGGGCATGCGCGAGAACATTACTGGGCCGGCCCAACTACGCGGCGCGCGCACAGCGGGCTGCACTTGTGCTGGTCCCACATGTCAGCGGTTATTCTAATGCGAAGAGGTATGCGCTAATCCTAGCCGCACGATTAGAGCTCGATCAATGGCTCCACGTCGTCGTCTCCCTCGCACGACGCGCAAGGGATTCAACCCTAGCTCTATGGTGGGGGTCGTCGGGGGCTTACCAGGGCTCCATCTAGGTACAGCGGTGTGGGCGAATGAGCTAGTCGATCATGGTGGTTCGAAGGATGGTCGCGGCGGCTCCTAGCGCTGGCTCCGTTCCATCACTACGGCGGCGGGCTCCGGTGAAATTCCAGCGCTGCACGCTTCGGCTTGCTCCGGGGATGGGTCAGAGAGGTTGCTGGGGGAGAGGTGAGTCGAGTGGGGTGCATTTTGAGGCAGGGGGAGGGGTCTATTTATACCCTGGCGAGGGGAGCATCAGGGCATGGCTCGGGCTCATCGGCGACGTTGTTACAGGGTGCTATGGGCATGGCGGAGGGTGTAGGCCAATGCAGGGCTCCTTGGCAATCGTCATGCGCACAGTGGCTCGACGAGGCGCGGTCTCCATCGGTCGGGGATGTCCATGCTCTTCTCCGGTACTGCAGGCATTCGTCACGGCATACGGTGGTTACGGGGCGCGCGGGGTCAAACGAGCATGTTTGGGAGGTCGTTGGCGAGGCGGCGGATGCATTGATGCAAGGGGAGAGCTAGGCGCGGCGTGGTCGCGCGGATTGCTCGGTGCTCTGGCGCGGTGCTCGGCATGGTTGGCAGAGAAATGGGCACGGCTGCGCTGGCGTTTCCACGGGCTGGCGTTGGTCGAGGCGTACGCTGGCGAGTGTGGTGAGGTCACATCTAGCTTCTAGACATCGTGGACGAGGGCAGCGCGGCATGTAGAAGTGAGTCCATGTCAGGCTGACATGGGCGAGCTCGGGTACGAGTTTGCACTGGTCAAACGGCGAGTGAGAGAGGCTCAGCTGCACGGCCTGGTACTAGGGGTGATCGTGGGCTAGTAATGGAGGTTGTATTGAGTACAAAGATGATCACAAGGTTGCTCCAAACAGTGTGTAGTCGGTAGCTATGTACTGTGCCTGCTAAGTGTTTGATTAAATAGCGGCATGAACTGAACATTTGAATTTTTGAATTCTTTCTGGTGTGTGTGTTGGTGATATGCTGGAGTGTCTATGGTTGCCAGGATTGGTCAAGTGGAGAAAGTTTGGATGGTTTTTGATAAATGACCATCTTGATGCCTAGGATAGATTCAATTTTTAAAAGTCCCTCAAATGAATTTGAATTGGTTTCTGTAAGTTTTGAAAGCTCACTTATGTTTATTGTCACTTGGTCTAACAAGGTGAGAAAATAAATGGAATTATTTCTATTTGAAATCATTTAATAGAGATGCCCAAAGTGGGCTAGGTGTTAACATTTGCAAAAATGACCATTAGGTCATATGCTTTATATATTGATTTTCTTTTGCTTTGTTTTGGGTTTGATTTGTCTTAGATGATATTGCTTTGATCTTTAAACCAAACCTCATCATTTACAACAAACAATTCATGGCATAACAAGCATTCACCATCATTCATAAACACACTTGCAAACATAGTTTTAAAATTTAAAACTTTTGTTAACCCTAATTTTGGTTGATTGGAAATTGATATTATCATTATAATATTTTTGAGATGTTACAACAACTTCGGCGAAAAGCCATGGCCGAGAGATTCCCCGGCGACCCCGCGGCGGTGAACGGCTTCGGCCGTCGCACGCTGCAACCGTGGGAGGCCCGGATGCTCCAAGACGCGGGCTACATGGCGCAGCCGGACGTTCGTCTCCCCCCCCCACCCATCGGCTGGAAGCTCATCGCCGGTAGGATCCCAAATCCGCCCGTGCCGGCCAACGAGGAGATCATCGACGAAATCCAGGCCACCATCACAGCCATGGAGGACCCGGATCTCGCCGAGGATCCAAGCAACCTCCATTTCTGGGAGCAGATATTCGCCGACAGGCAGCTCTAGGAGCTCGCTCGCCACGAGGGACCGCAAGGGTCACCGTCGAAGAGGAACAACGCGGCAGCGCGACGCCGCTGGTGGAGCGCACCGGGGCGAACCCTCAACATTGTGCTGGAGCACATCCATGCCGGCAACACCCCCCACCTCGGCTTCCCCCGCAACCCTACGCTAAAAACAAAGGCGAGGCGCCATCCTCTGGCCAACTGGCTATCGAGGAGGATAGCCAGCCTCAGCTCCTCCTCCTCCGCAGCCTCGGCCTCCCGCTCATTCGGGTCCGCGCCGGCGACGTCGCCGCCACTCCGGCCGATCACGCGAGCCAGAGACGCCGGTCCGCTCGCCACTGAGGACAAGGGCACGTAGCATCATCATCAACGAGTCGTGCGTGCCCTCGTCGCCCACTGGCCGTCTCCGGCTTCGCCAGCCGAAGCCAGAGCCGGTCGAATGGGTGGTGCCTGTTGACGAGGACGCCTTCGCCTTGAAGATGGCGATGGAGCGGTCCCTCCGTGATGCCGCGCCACCGCCGCTGGAGCCTGCGTCGCCGGATATCCTCACTTGGTCGGCGGATGGGAGAAACCGAAGCGGACGTGTCAGCGCCGGCAGAGCAGTCGGCGCCCGGGCTCGGCCGCGTGCTCGCCTACCAGGGGCGCCGCTCGTCGTCCTGGACGACGAAGAGGAGTCTGGCCCCTCCTACGAGCCCTGGAGGAGGGGCAACGATGGCCAGGCAGCTCCCGCCCACTGCAGACGCCGAGCGACGACAATGACCGGCAAGGCCAATCCCGGCTACACCTGCTTCTATGACAACTTCAACATGTAGAAGCGGCGTCCAACATCGACATTGACGTCGGCCACGATGGCGGCCTTCTTATGTTTTACTAGTTATTATCTAGCCTAAATATAGTTTAAATTCGATTTAATATATATGTATTCGTCCTAATTAATGAAATCCACCTATATTCTCCTAAATATCGCCATGTTCTGAATTTTAGCCGGACTTGGAACTCGGCCTGAGAACACAAGTGGAAAACTCGGTGTTTTTGGCAAAAACAAGTTTCGTTCTACCTAAAATAGATCCGGATTTTGGCGTGGAAACATCCAAGCAGTCGGAATGCTCTTACTAGCAGTTTGGCCGTCATACAGCGGTAAAAAAACAGCAGCTTGCCGCACCAAGTGCAAGTGGCAATGTAGAAGGAACAAAGCGAGAGGGTACCTGGTCGCTCCTGAAAAATAGGATCTCACGGGCGATCTCTTTTTGCCCCCAAACTCACCACCGCCGCCTGTCCCTGCCTCCTCCGTTGGCTGCTCCGGCCACGGAAGGAGGTGGGGACCCGGTGCTTCGGCTTTGGCTATAGTTAGGGTTGGTCTAGATTTTCCTTGGGGCGCCGATTTTATAGAGGAGAAGGCGCCGCGTCCGAATAATTTGCTCCTGCTTTTCCTCCATCTCGACGTCACTCCTACCGGTGGCATCGGTGGGTAGGTGGCCGGGTCATCTCGCCGATCTCTGGATCCGGTGAGATTCGTGTCTGGTGGTCGACGTTCGGCACCCGCGAGACGTTCGGCACCCTCGCGGGTGGCGGTCACGTCGACTGCTACAGTTGTGTTTGACGTCTTGCAGTTGTGCGTGTGGAAGACGGCAG
Organism: Avena longiglumis; assembly: GCA_030063025.1. NCBI lineage: Eukaryota > Viridiplantae > Streptophyta > Magnoliopsida > Poales > Poaceae > Avena > Avena longiglumis. The sequence goes on along the minus strand of CP125974.1, from coordinate 423,866,294 downwards.
GCGGCAACGTTTCTTTTCTTCAACTGCGTTGGATGAAGATGACGGTGTCAAGATCTAGTTATCACGGGGAAGATCCCGGCCGACATGCCACAAAGTCTTGGGTTCGGTGCTTGCGACGACTAGGTTCCTCGGCTCGAAAACCATTCTTGTATGCGATGGTGCTCACCATGGTGGCGGTGGAGGACGATGGAAACGGTTCGACGAGGCATGAGTTTCTCCATGGGTAGAATTTTATTTTTACTGGCGGAGTTCTTTGTGCAAAATTGCTTGACAAGCATGATTGTCTTAGGTGTTGACCATATATGTAATCTCTGAATTGTCTAATGAATGAAATATATGGTTACTTAAAAAAAAAGTGCAAGTGGCAGGCCAACAGCGACGCAATATTTATAGCCTGGAGTTGTTCCAATTCAAGCATCACTCACGAACGCATAAAAAAACCAACGAGACAAGCAGCCGCCTTATACTAGAAGAGCAACACTCACCGCAGACACAGGATGCATCTAGCATTCTCATCCCATCCTCGCCCACCTCGACGACTGCATCCGCCGCTCAGGTCATGGTCGCCCAAAGCTGCTGGCCAAGCCTCCAGCATCGCCCTCGTGGCTGCCGTCCTGGCAGCACTCGGCGAACTCCTGGCGCTGCTGCAGGCTGCAGCAGCCCTTTACAACGCGGCTGCCTGTGACCAATTCCTCAACAGGTTCCTTGTGCTCGCTAACGCCTACGCCAAATTCCAGTCAGAACTTATCACCCTCAAGCAGAGCATGCCGGAGGTGGCTTCAGCCACTATGGAAGCATCGGAGGCCATCTTCATGAAATGTGCAGCAATGTCGCCGGAACTCATGCCCGCAGTAGCCCAGACTTCAACCAAGTGGCTGGCCAAGCTGAGCATCAGGTCTGCCGCTAAGAAGGCAGAGCCAGAGACATTGATGACAGCAATGGTGAGGTTGGTGAAGCTAGAGGAATGCATCCATGTGCTGGAGATCGGGAGCCAGCCAGTTTTCAGAAGACTGCTGCAGTCTAGAGTTTCACTTCCGAACATCCACTCCCTTGTAAATTTGCGGTGGTCTTGACTCTGTATATACACTCAAGATTTTAGAAGATGAAAGAAGAATGTACTAGGAGGAAATATCTGAGATGAAAATAGCAGAAATGTGTAGGATAAACAATGACATACTCTACTGCATATAGTTTCAGTTGAGCAGACTTCTCGGTATTCGCTTCTTGTGCAGAATGGACTCCCTTCATGTTGAATTAACCTTGAACCACCAACGGATCCCTTGGTATACACTGGTGATCTTAGCACGTAACCGGGTCACATACAGACATCAAAGTTCAGTGGCAACAGATTGACCAGAGTCCAAATTCAGAACTTGAATTGTAGATAATGACCGCTGGACCAATCGACTGACAACTGAAAACACACGGCTAACTGTGCAAAACTACAGGTTTCTCTTCTCCAAGAATTTGCTGCATTTTGTTCGTAGGCCCTGTGATGATCTCTCTAAAGCATCAGAGATGTGATGAATCACTTCCTGTTGAGACCCTTCAGCTCAGAACGGGCAGTAACAATGACAAACTCATTCATTAGGATCTGTAAACCAGTTTCAGTTCAGACCATCTCCAGAGAAACCCCGTGGTCTATAACACTTCATATAAGAGTCAAGATTCTTCTTACTTCACATTTTACTCCGTCATATAATACTCTAAACCTGTTTTATGATAACTTAAAATGTTAAATTAAATACAAATTTTGATATGAAGAAATAACCATCAAGCTAGAAGGATAAGCGGAAGTATATGCAAGATCATGCTTGTGCAGTAAGCACTGTCTGTAATAAGAAGGCTAGCAGAACAGTTGAACAGCACGAAATTTGAAAGCTAACAAAAATTAGATTCACCAACTTTGCTTATTAAAATATACAATGCTCTATCGGAGTAATCGAGTATATATCATATGCACGAATTATGATATTCTTAAGCAATACATGGATTTGCCACAACAAGAACAAAAACCTAGTACAAGAGAGGATGGGCTACATGGAGCTCGCTATTTAAAAAATTCTAAATCTTTATTTTTTAAGCCCAATTTTTTTTTGAAAACAATTATACATGTGCATATAGATGTATATTGTGTATCTATAAAGTTTCAAAGAATCACGTTTTCACCTGTCACCTACACAAAAAATACTAATGACTACTTAAGAGCCGCATTTTTGTGTAGCCCAAAATACTAAGTAATTTTCAACAAAATTTTGCATGTCCGTATAAATCATTCTGCACAAAGAATTTTAGATTTGTTTTTTGGAACTTCAGAAATAGCATTTTTCGAATTTTGAAAAAAGGGCTCCATATTTCTAAACTCCAAAACGAAGCCTTCCAAGAACATACAGTATACAATGCTAAGAACATGCACCATACAATAGAAATCAGGTTCCATCTAAAAAAAACAGGTGGCTCCTCTGTGATTTCAACAGGCAACTCTTACAATTGCAGACAGTAACCCAGTATCATCAAAGTTACTGAAGACACCAACCCACACAATCATACTAAAAGCATTTCTTGTGTGGTGATCATGTATTTTTCATGGCAAAGTAGTTTTGCCCATTCCACTATTCCCTAGGATGGTGACAACTGACAACAATGTTAGCACTTTGCATGCCTGTCAGCATGTCAATCAATTTACTCTTTTTATTATCAACATCACCAACTATATCATCATGAGGAACCACTACTTCAGAAAATTTAGATGTTTCATTATGGGTTTCCTGACTAGCTGATAGAAGACAATGTAGATCCAGGAGCCAGTGCATACAATCTCCATTAATTAACTAAAAATAGAAATTTATGGATTTAATGAGAAGACACTCTCTTCTCCGAGCTCGCATCCAAAGTCACAGAGCTTGTTGCCGCCCCAAAGAGCTTGGCAGAAGCAAGGTTGCAAGCAGTTTATCCAAATACATCCTGCAATGATCTCCTACAGTTGGAATCGCCATTACACGGTTGCCACAGAAACATAGCAGAACAATTCCCAAAGCAATTTGCTTAAAACCAAGTTGATTGATGTAAAACAAAAATGAATCAATTTTATAAAGTGAGCATTAAGTGGAAAAGTAATAACTTGGAACAGCAATCTGATGTAAACCTCAAGCCACGTCAACAAAGCAATGTTAGAACCCTTTACTTAGACACACCTCCGCTAATCTATGGCATCGCTCGCGATAATCGGAAATCACAGCACCTGCCAGACCATAACTGCGAGTGCAGAGTAAGTTCACCAACAGGGTAACATATGCTGCAAACCCTCAAAAGAGCCAAAAACATAGATGTTGTATTTAAAATATAAGTAGCTCACTGGGTATGATTGCCTAGTTTAATGGCTTCATCTTTGCTGCTAAACTCTTTCACACACAGAAGTGGACCAAAGACTTCCTCCAAATTTCATTAATGTGTTGATATCAGTAATGAATGTGGGTTCAATAAAGAAACCTTTCTCCATATGCTGCAAAACACAATAAATTAGCCGTTCTCAAATAGCATACGCATGCACATCAAACTGTGCACTGCAGCATTACCTTGGGCACTGCTCGATACTGAAGAAAGAAGAATGGTTATAATTAAATAAAATCTTCCATTAATATTAATAATTGAGAAGCTGATTACATCAAGAATAGCTACTCCCCTAAGATGTTGGTCTCGGTTACCAATTCAGACTAAGAATCAACTAAGTTGCATTCAACTCTGACAGCTACTACAATAAACACTAGCAATCCATCAGAGTTGAGTCTGAAATCTTAGCAGTTGCGCGGCTGGTTCAATTGCCCCAGACCAAGAAGGGGCAGACGACTCCCATGGTCGGCGTCCAGTTGCCACACCCCAAGAAGGATTTCCCCTGCATTGGACCTGGCACAGCTACAACGCCTCCCCTGCTCGGAACTCCACAGTAGCAGTAGCACGTCGCCGCCCCACCACACGGGCTTGCGTGAGGCTGCTGCTGGATCAGCGGCGGCGGCGCCCACGAGCCAGTAATCCCGCACGGGCTTATGCGAGGCTTCTGTTGCTGCTCCTCGATCAGTGGTGGCGGCTTCAGTGAGCCGGTAATCTCGATCTTGGCGCCCCGCCGCATGAGCTCGACAAGAAGGTGCGCCGTGTTGCGCGCGTCATCGAGCCCACAGTGTAGGCGGCCCTCCCACTCCAGCCCCGCCGCCCGGACCCTGAGGTTGATCCAGCGATCGAAGTAGGGAGGCTTTACGATCCCCTTGAAGCGGCACTCCGACTCCAGCATAGTACGGCAGTCCCAGTCTCCCCAGGTCACGACGGCCAAGCGGCCGCCTTTCTTGACCCCTGCCCTTGTCCCTGCCATCGCCGCCTCCAGCCACGCGTCGTGCAGCCGGAGCGCATCCCCGAGATCCACGCCTCCTTCGACGTCCTCCTGCCGGATGCCGGTGAGGTCCCTGCAAAACTGGGTCAGAATAGGGTTGTGCTTGGGACGGACGTACCTGCGGAACGCGGATTCGATGCGGCCGGTGGCGCCATCGACGAGGACCGAGGGGAATTCGATGATTTCCTGCGGGTAAATCCGCTTGTCCTTCTCGCAGGTCGCCTCAAAATCCACCACCAAGAAGAAATCGAAAGCCTGAAGCTGATTTCCTGACGACGCTGTGCCCCCGCGCGCTGTCAACATGGATGTCACGTTCGACATCCTCCACGGCGCGAATCGGGATCGAGAGCAGGATGGGGAATCGGGATCAAGCAGGATGGGGAATCGGGCGCGAATCGGGATCAAGCGGGATGGGAAATCAGATGAGAGACAGAATCAGTATGCAAAGTAAAAACTAGGTTTCCAATCTGCGGGACTCTTGTGTGCCTCTAGAACGGGATCCAGATTGCGCTCATGTCCGAGTTCGAACGGGATTCAGATTGCGTCGATTTTACGCGGGTTCCCATCGTTTTTTTCCTTAGTGGGCCGCTTAAGCCCAATAATAAGGCGAGCCTCGATATTTCGATATTTTATTTGTTTTTTTTGTTTCTTTTTTTACTTTTATCTGCATATATATATGTGTTTATTTTTCTGCTATAATTATATCCTTTATTTTCTATTTCCTTCTTATTTTCCTAATTTTGTATTTTTTCCTATTTTCTTCATAACATATAAATACAGGTGCACATTTATTTCAATGTTTTGTATAATATACATGAACATATTTTTGAATTCTTTTGATGGTCACGGACATTTTCAAGTTCTTTTTCTTTCTTTTTTCTTTTTTATTTTAGTGTTATTATTTGTTTTACTCCTAATGGGGCAAATGCAACCTAGAACTTTTTGTGTTGCATATATATATATATAAATATATATATATATATATATATATATACAAAATTACTAATACGAAATGTAAATTATTGGAGTCTGCTCATGGAGTCGGTCACTGAAATGTCAGACCACACGAGATCGTATTTACCATTTTCCTCCAAAATGAAGGTTGTATCCTGTCATCTGCATCATGCACATGCTTCTTTTCTTACGGGGTTATTTAGACAAAACTGGCTATAGAATTACCGATGGCCGTCTTAAACCAAAAAATGGAGTAGGTCACTTGAACAAATTAATCTACCACCACTTTTACGCATATCCATGGTTTATAAATGGAAAATGACAGTGTAAGATATTCTCTACTGCGTTTTAGTAAATAAAAGAACGATAGTAAGTTGACTCGGGCTAGACATGGGCCCATGGAGAAATCATACTCCCACGTTGGGCACAAAACCCTCGCTCGGTTTGCCTAAAGAAACTGAGTGAAGTTTGGTCCTCATCACCCCTCCCCTCGAGAAACACGATTATCATAAAGAAATGAATAATTTTGAATTCGAAAATTAAAATATAGAAGAAACTCGTGCTAACACAAATGGTACAATTTTTTTCTTTCTTGGTGTTGAGACTTATCGGTGGAATGTATGAGGTCACGATCCGAACCCCGCCGCATTTAGGTTAAAAAGATCTATGAGCAAACGACTACCTTTGCCCTAATAGAGTCTAGAGTATCCTGCTCGAGGCCCATAAAACTTCATGTGCCAATCAAGTTATAAGCCTAGTCTAGGTGTTTTATACATGGGGTTATGGAGAACCTAGGGACCAATATTTTTGTTTGCAAAATTCTAGGGGCCAATATGTGGTGCCTAAAATGGAAAAATTGCTACTAGAAAGCATAACAAATTGATCAATATATACACTTATCACCTATAAAATACTTTGGCGATCCCTACTCCCTTTAACACTCTTTAACCGGCTAAGCATGCTTTTGATAGGTGACAGCTTACCAAAACAGGCTCGAACACGGTGGCAGAATGAACTACATACCTAAAATTGACTGTCCAAAATTTGTAACTTCAACACATGGGTCCATCATCTTCACGAAACCATTTATCCAGATTCATCCTTCTCAAATATCCTCATGATCCACTCACTCCAAGCAGTTCTGTGCTTGCCGCTCTCTGAAGTACTCGAGACCCCTCATCCGGCTCAAGGCTCGTGTTTTCACTAAATGTACCGTATGTTAATGACATATTAACATTTGTGATTCCTAGTGCGGCAGTGCGCCTCAACGCCCCTTGGTGCTCCTCATCGTGATCCCTTATTAAAGTGATTTCAGCATCCATTCTTTTATTGCCAGGCGCTTTCATGGTTCTCTCGCTCTCCCACATCAATTGTAATGCAAAAATTGTTAATTTGTATGAAATTTGTGAACACAAAAACTGCACATCACAATAACTCTATATGCAAAGTTGGTATTTATAGAGAATAATAGTTGGTTAGTGGTCAAAAGTCTTGATGTTGAAGCCATGAAAAATTAGTGCAACATTTTTGTTTCTAAATTTTAGTCTTGATTGACTATGCAATAGTGTTAGGTGGTAATGAGGACTTGCTGTTAATTACTACCATATATGAATGATATTTCCATGGCAAGTTACTCAATAATAGGAGGACATGATGAGGCTTACATCTACTACTCTTTAGGCTTCCCTTTCTATCTAGATAATAGCATGGTCAGAATTTGCGTTGCAAGAAAGAACAATGTGCTAAAATGAATCTGGCATCAATCGGAACTGTTGTTCTTACAGCAGGCGGATGTCTTCCACATATGTAGTAATTATTTTAAGAAACTGTAAATCTCAGGTAAGATATTTCATAGTTGCCCGAGGTAATGAATTAATCTTCCGATACATTTGTAGGAAAAATCACTAAATTATAAGAAACCAACTTTGTTAAACAATAAAGGATAACATGTCATATGAAAATATTCACTTACAAAGCTAATAGATAAAATGGAAGTCTTCCTGAAGAAGAACTAAATGCATATAGACCTTAGAGACCTGTTCATTGGTTATCCTTCATCTTTTTTGAACGAAACTTCACATGGTTATTATTGTTTTATTGAACATAAAAGAGTACTTATATAGCATTAGGATGACTAGATAAGCAGAATAGTTCGGAAGGGCATATACCGGATAAAGGTTTCCTTTCAACAATGTGGTAAAGCCTTCCTGGTGCATACAAACGTCTTGGTATTAATTACGTGTTGACATAATATATAATAAGGTTTCACTACCAGAAGAGTGACTCGATGATATCTTTCAAGGCTACAGGACAAAAAATCATCCTGTTGATCAAACACAAATATCACAAAACTTATTCAGTTGTGTGACAATTTAACAAATAACACTAGCAAAAAATGTCAATGATGGAATAATTTTATTGTTGAAATCCAAAGTAAAATTCAGTATATACCTTTCAGTACCATAGCATTGTTTGGCTATGAAAAGATGAATGGGTATAGTGATATCTAAACATAAATTTTAACGGTGAAATGTTGGGTACACACCAATGTAGTTTATTGACTAAACACTTGGAAAGAAGGTAAATTACATTAGTGTGGTAGTAAGTGGTAATGGAGTCTCACCTGAAGAATAGCCGCGTGAATGACATCCCTATAACGGACTGCTAAATTAAGTGACATGCACCTGGGAGGCGCCATCGCAAAGCGTCGTATCATGTTCCTTTCCACGCCACCCAGCCACTCCCTGTTGTGCACTGCCACCAGAGCCGACATGGCCACGACACCTGAACCAAGAGAATGCGCTGCAGAGGTGACCGTGTAGCCAGAATTCTTCTCTCCCAGGATGTCCATCAGCATATCACACTCGGCACCAAACACCCAATCAACAGCATTAAGTAGCCCATTGTGCACATAGTGTTGGAATTATGCCCTAGAGGCAATAATAAAGATGTTATTATTATAATTCTTGTTCATGATAAAGTTTATATTCCATGCTAGAATTGTATTAAGCGGAAACTTTAATACTTGTGTGGTTTGTGAACAACACTGTGTCCCTAGTATGCCTCTATGGACTAGCTCATTGATTAATGATGGTTAAGGTTTCCTAACCATAGACATGAGTTGTCGATTAATAATGAGATCATGTCATTAGAAGAATGATACGATGGACAGACCCAAACTAAGCAGAGCAAATAGATCGTGTCATCGTGTTCATCTTTGCGAAGCTTTTCTTATGTCAAATATTGTATTCCTTAGACATGAGAGAATACAACTCCCTGGTATCGGAAGAATGCTTTGAGGTCATCAAACTTCATCCTATGAGAGGGTGATCATAAAGGTGTCTCTCAGGTGATCGGAAAGTACCTGTTGGGGTGTATGTATCGAGATGGGATTTGTCCCTCCCAAGTCGGAGAGATATACTTCGGGCCCACTCGGTAATCGATAGCAACACCGCTTGCAAGCATGTGATTAAGGAGTTACTCACAAAGTGATATCGGATTACGGAACGAGTAAAGTACTTGCTATGAACGAGATTGAACTAGGTATGACGGTACCGACGATGAAATCTCGGGCAAGTAAAATATCGCGAGATGAAGGGAATATATATATGGGATTGATTGAATCCTGGCATCGTGGTTCATCCGATATGATCATCGATGAATGTGTGGGAGTCAATATGGGTTTCCAGACCCCGCTGTTGATTATTGATATAAGATCATGTCTGCATATTCTCGAACCCGAAGGGTCACACACTTAACGTGTCTCGACGCTAGGATAGATTTGATAATTGGTTTATGAGTTTTTGTTCGGAGTCTCGGATGGGATCCGGGACATCACGAGAGGTTCCTGAATGGTCCGGAGAATAAGATTCATATAAGGCAATGCAGTTTTTGGAGTTTGGAATTGTTTCGGGTTAATCGGTATTGTACCGGAAGCTTTTAGAACCTTCCGGAGGGGGACCAACGTGGCCCCACCTGCCGGGAGGGGGCATGTGCCTATGAGGGAGTGCCCTGGCCGCATTGGGCCAGGGGCACAAGGCTCCATAGGGCCCAGCGGGCCAGATCTAGGGCAAACCCTAGGAAAGCTTCTAGAAGGGGGGAAACTTGCCCCCCACTCCTCCCTCCTTGGCCGTCGGCCTAGGGCTTGGGGGAGGGGCTAGGGCTGGTGCCCACCCCTCTATATATAGAGGGCTGGGGCACACCCTCCCCCACACCTCCTCCACAACCCTAGCCGCCCTGCTGCCCTCCTCTCTCTCTCCCTTCCGACTGCACGTAGGCGAAGCCTCCGCAGGTTCTCCACCACTTGCACCGCGTTGTAGATCCAATCCGTCTCTCCACCATACTTTCTGGACCGAGGAAGGAGGAGACGCCGAGGTGCCGCGTGTGCATCTCTCGGAGGCATCGCCACTTGCGGTGTTAGATCGGATCGGATCGCGAGAGGAGAAGCGAGCACGACTACATCACCCACGCCCGTTAACGCTCCGCGCGTAATATTCAAGGGTATGAATATCTCATCTAATCCCCCTCGTTTTTTGCATCTCCTAGATTAGATCTTGGCTTTCCCGTTCGCATCCGTAGAATTTTTTTGATTTACTATGCTGTGAAACCCTTCAGTGGTATCAGAGCTAGATCTATGTGTAGATGTGTTTCACGAGTAGAACGCAACATGGTTGTTGCGGGCGTTGATGTTTTCTGTTGCAATCCACTTGTTTGTGTTCTTCTTATGACGCAGGATAGTGAGATTGAAGCGGTCCAGGCCAACCTTACGCGACGTTGTTCGCGAGACCGGCTCCGCACTTGACGTGTGGCTTGTTCCACACATGCGGCTGGTGGATGCCAGTTTCTCTCACTATAGTTGTCATGGGATTTACACCGGAGTTTGGCAACCATAATATCACCGTTGTGGCTTTCCGTAGATAAGAATCGTTCTTAGCTTGCTACTCCCATAAGCCACGTAAAACATGCAACAACAAAGTAGAGGCGTCTAACTTGTTTTTGCAGGGAGTGTTTTCTGTGATATGGTATGGCCCAAGATGTGATGTGTATGTTGTATGCAATGATCATGTTTTGTAATGTTTCACGACTTGCATGTCGATGAGTAAACAACCGGCAGGAGCCATATGGTTGTCTTTATAATTGTGTATGACCTGTGTGTCAACTTCTTATACGCCATGTAATAGTTTCACTTTATCGCTAAGTAGTTAGCAATAGTTGTAGTTGCTATTCGTGGTGGAGGCAATCATGGTGGAGTGATGGAGATCATGCCGACACGCACAAGATGGAGATCATTGCGCGAAGATTGTCTATACCATGTCACATAAAGTTATATGCATGTGATGTTTATCCTTTTATGTATCTTATTATGCTTAGATCGCAACGGTAGCATTATAAGATGATTCCTCACTTAAAGATCAAGATAAAACTGTGTTCTCCCCATGTATGCACCGTTGCGAAAGTTCGTCGTGTCCAAGCATCACGTGATGATCGGGTGCTATAGACTCTATGTTCACATACAACGGGTGCAAGCCAGTTTTTGCACACGCGGAAATACTTGGGTTTGACTTGACGAGCCTATCATGTACAGACATGGCCTTGGAACACAAGAACCGAAAGGTTAAGCATGAGTCATATGAATGATATGATCGACACTTCGTTGTCCACCATTGAAGCCACATCTCTTCTCATGAAGATCGGATTAGGTGTGGTGAATTTGGATCGTGTTCACTAAACAACTTGAGGGATGTTGAATTTAGTGGGAGTTCATCTAGTAATTTGATTAAAAGTTGAACTAGTTATCATGAATATAGTCTAATTTGTACTTGCAAACATTGTAGATCAAATGGCTAAGTCCAACTTCAACTTCAACGTTTTTGCTGAGAAGGAAAAGCTTAGAAACGATGGGTCTAACTTCACCAACTGGTTCCGCAATCTGAGAATCATTCTCTCTGGCGGTCAAAAGGACTATGTCCTTGAAAATGCGCTAGGTGACGCCCCTGCTGTAGATGCGCCGGCTGATGAGAAAGTTGTCTATCAGTCGTGCAAAGATGATTATGGTGTGATTAAGAGCACCATGTTGTTTGCTATGGAATCGGACCTTCAAAATCGTTTTGAAGACTATCCCGGGCCCTTTGAGATTCTTGAGGAGCTGAAAACTATGTTTCAGACTCAGGCCCGTTCTGAGAGATATGAGATCTCTGAGAAATTCTTTAACTACAAGATGGAGGAAGGGAGTTCCCTTAGTGAGCACGCCATAAAGATGTCGGGCTACACTCAACGCCTTGAGCAACTGGACTGCAAGATTACAGAGGAGATCAAGATTGACAGGGTTCTGCAATCACTTCCTCCCAGCTACAAAAGTTTTGTAGTGACTCACAATCAGATTGGTTCCACTGATACAATCACCGAGCTCTTCACAAAGATGAAGGCTGCGGAGGTGGACATCAAAAATGATAATCATGTGTTGATGGTCAACAAGCCCCCCACCTTCAAGAAAGGTAAGGGTGCAAAGAAGCCCTTCAAGAAAGGCGGCGGCAAGCGCGTTGCCCCTGCTGAGAAGAAGCTCAAGTCTGGACCCAAGCCGGACACTGAGTGCTTCTATTGCAAGGACAAGGGTCACTGGAAGCGCAATTGTCCGAAGTACTTAGCGGACAAGAAGGCTGGCACCATCAAAGGTATATTTGATATACATGTTATTGATGTTTTCCTTACTAGCCCTCGTTGTAGTGCCTGGGTATTTGATACTGGTTCAGTTGCTAATATTTGTAACTCGAAACAGGAGCTACGGAATAGACGGCGGCTTGCGAGGGATGAGGTGATGATGCGCGTTGGCAACGGATCAAGAGTTGATGTGATGGCCGTCGGCACGCTCTCCTTAGTTTTACCTTCGGGATTAGTTTTAAACCTTAATAAGTGTTATTATGTGCCTGCGTTGAGCATGAATATTATTTCTGGATCGTGTTTATTGCAAGACGGTTATTCATTTAAATCGGAGAATAATGGTTGTTCTATTTATATGAGTAACATCTTTTATGGTCATGCACCTGTTGTGAATGGTTTATTTCTTCTGAATCTCGAAAGGGATGAAACACACATCCATAACATTGAGGCTAAGAGATGCAAAGTAGATAGTGATAATACTACTTATTTGTGGCACTGTCGTCTAGGTCATATTGGTGTAAAGCACATGAAGGAACTCCATTCTGATGGACTTTTGGAGTCTCTTGATTTTGAATCATTTGACACTTGCGAACCATGCCTCATGGGCAAGATGATCAAAACCCCGTTCTCCGGAATGATGGAGCGAGCAACGGACTTGTTGGAAATCATACATACCGATGTATGCGGACCGATGAGTGTTTCGACGCGCGGTGGATATCGCTATTTTCTCACTTTTACCGATGACTTAAGTAGATATGGGTATATCTATTTAATGAAACATAAATCTGAAACATTTGAAAAGTTTAAGGAATTTCAGAATGAAGTGGAGAACCATCGTAACAGAAAGATTAAGTTTCTACGATCCGATCGTGGAGGTGAATATTTTAGTTATGATTTTCTCACGCATCTTAAAGCAAGCGGAATCGTTTCGCAACTCATGCCACCCGGAACAACACATAGCAATGGTGTGTCTGAACGCCAGAATCGAACTCTATTAGATATGGTCCGATCAATGATGTCTCTTACTGATTTGCTGTTATCATTTTGGGGTTATGCATTATAAACCGCTGCATTCACTTTAAATAGGGCACCATCTAAATCCGTTGAGACGACACCGTATGAACTGTGGTTTGGTGCTAAACCTAAGTTGTCATTTCTTAAAGTTTGGGGATGAAGCAAGGCCAAGAAGTTGATGCCGGACAAGCTCGAACCCAAAGCGGAGAAATGCGTCTTCATAGGATACCCTAAGGAAACTATTGGGTATACCTTCTATCACGAACCGAAGGCAAAGTGTTTGTATGAAGAACGGTTCCTTTCTTGAGAAGGAGTTTCTCTTGAAAGAAGTGAGTGGGAGGAAAGTAGAGCTAGACGAGGTTGTTGAACCTTCTCTTGAGTTGGAGAGTAGCGCAGACCTGAAATTGTTCCAAAGGTCACCGCACAACAATAAAGGAAGCTAATGACAAGGATCATGAAGCTTGGACGATGCTGCCATCGAACGCCGCAGTCGACAAGGTCGCGCCCCTCCCGAGTGGTATGCAAGAACCTGTCTTGACTCTCTTGTTGGTAGAAGACAGTGAACCTACAAACTATGAGGAAGCGATGATGAGCCCAGACTCTGAGAAATGGCTAGAGACCATGAAATCCGAATTGGGATCCATGAGCGAAAACCAAGTATGGACTTTGGTGGACCCTCCTAGCAACCGAAAGGCCGTTGAGTGCAAATGGATCTTCAAGAAGAAAACGGACGCGGATGGTAATGTTACCATCTATAAAGCATGACTTGTCGCAAAAGGTTTTTGACAAGTTCAAGGTGTTGACTACGATGAGACTTTCTCTCCCGTAGCGATGTTTAAGTCCATTCGGATTTTATTAGCAATTGCTGCGTTTCATGATTATGAAATATGGCAGATGGATGTCAAGACTGCGTTCCTCAATGGCAACATTGATGAAGAGTTGTATATGATGCAACCCGAAGGTTTTGTCGATCCTAAGGATGCTGATAAAGTATGCAAACTTCAGCGTTCCATTTATGGACTGAAGCAAGCATCTCGGAGTTGGAACCTTTGTTTTGATCAAGTGATCAAGAGCTTTGGATTTGTTCCAAATTGCTACGAAGCTTGTATCTACAAGAAAGTGAGTGGGAGCTCGGTGACATTTCTGGTACTATATGTGGATGACATATTGATTATTGGAAATGACATTAACATGCTTGACGATGTGAAGAGTTATTTGAACAAGTGTTTTTCAATGAAAGACCTAGGTGAAGCTGCTTATATATTGGGCATCAAAATTATAGAGATAGACAAAGACGCCTGATAGCTTTAAGCCGAGTACATACCTAGACAAAGTTCTAAAAGGTTCGTAATGGATAAGGCAAAGAAAGTTTCAAAGGCCTATGTTGTCGTGTAAGATATTGAGCAAGGCTCGGTGTCCACCTACGATGAAATGATAGAGAAGCTATGAGCAAAGTGCCTTATGCCTCGCCATAGGTTCTATCATGTATGCCATCTTGTGTACTAGACCGGATGTGTCCAATGCTCTTAGTTTGACGAAAGATACCAAAGTGATCCAGAGTGGAACATCGATGACCCGTGAAGAACATCCTAAAGTACCTAAATAGGACTAAAGAAATGTTCTTAGTCTATGGAGGTGATTAACAGCTCGTCGTAAAGGGTTACGTCGACGCTAGTTTCGACACCGACAAGGATGATTCTAAATCTCAGACAGGATACGTTTATATTTTGAATGGAGGAGCTATGAGCTGGAGAAGCTGCAAGCAAAGCGTGATCGTGGGATCTACAGTAGAAGCGGAATACATGGCTGCTGCAGAAGCGTCAAGTGAAGGAGTTTGGATCAGGAACTTCATCACTGAGCTTGGCGTGGTTCCAAGTGCATTGGACCCACTGGAGATATTGTGTGACAACACTGGCACCATAGCACTCGCTAAGGAACCAAGATATCATCCAAAGACCAAGCATATCAACCGCAAGTTTCATATAATCCGAGATTATATAGCATATGGAGATCTGAAGATTAGCAAAGTACATACAGATCTGAATGTCGCAGATCCATTGACTAAACCTCTTCCATTTGTAAAACATGATCAGCACCTTAGTGCCATGGGTGTGAGATTGTTGCCAAATGTAAACTAGATTATTGACTCTAGTGCAAGTGGGAGACTGTTGGAATTATGCCCTAGAGGCGATAATAAAGATGTTATTATTATAATTCTTGTTCATGATAAAGTTTATATTCCATGCTAGAATTGTATTAAGCGGAAAATTTAATACTTGTGTGGTTTGTGAACAACACCGTGTCCCTAGTATGCCTCTATGGACTAGCTCATTGATTAATGATGGTTAAGGTTTCCTAACCATAGACATGAGTTGTCGATTAATAATGAGATCATGTCATTGGGAGAATGATACGATGGACAGACCCAAACTAAGCGGAGCAATTACATCGTGTCATCGTGTTCATCTTTGCGAAGCTTTTCTTATGTCAAATATTGTATTCCTTAGACCATGAGAGAATACAACTCCCTGGTATCGGAAGAAAGCTTTGAGGTCATCAAACGTCATCCTATGAGAGGGTGATCATAAAGGTGTCTCTCAGGTGATCAGAAAGTACCTGTTGGGTTGTATGTATCGAGATGGGATTTGTCCCTCCCAAGTTGGAGAGATATACTTCGGGCCCACTCGGTAATCGATATCAACACCGCTTGCAAGCATGTGATTAAGGAGTTACTCACAATGTGATATCGGATTACGGAACGAGTAAAGTACTTGCTGTGAACAAGATTGAACTAGGTATGACGGTACCGACGATCAAATCTCGGGCAAGTAAAATATCGCGAGACGAAGGGAATATGTATATGGGATTGATTGAATTCTAGCATCGTGGTTCATCCGATATGATCATCGATGAATGTGTGGGAGTCAATATGGGTTTCCAGACCCCGCTGTTGATTATTGATATAAGATCATGTCTGCATATTCTCGAACCCGAAGGGTCACACACTTAACGTGTCTCGACGCTAGGATAGATTGGATAATTGGTTTATGAGTTTTTGTTCGGAGTCTCGGATGGGATCCGGGACATCACGAGAGGTTCCGGAATGGTCCGGAGAATAAGATTCATATAAGGCAATGCAGTTTTTGGAGTTCGGAATTGTTTCGGGTTAATCGGTATTGTACTGGAAGCTTCTAGAACCTTCTGGAGGGGGACCAACGTGGCCCCACCCCTTTGGAGGGGCATGGGCCTGAGGGAGTGCCTGGCCGCATTGGGCCAGGGCACAAGGCCATAGGGCCCAAATGCCAGATCTAGGGCAAACCCTAGGAAAGCTTCTAAGGGGAACTTGCCCCCACTCCTCCTCCTTGGCCGCCTAGGGCTTGGGGAGGGTTAGGATGGCGCCCACCCCTCTATATATAGAGGGCTGGGGCGCACCCTCCCCACACACCTCCTCCACAACCCTAGCCGCCCTGCTGCCCTCCTCTCTCTCTCCCTTCCGACTGCACGTAGGAGAAGCCCTGCTGCAGAAACTCTCCACCACTTGCACCGTGCCGTAGCGTTGTAGATCCAATCCGTCTCTCCACCATACTTGCTGGACCGAGGAAGGAGGAGACGTCGAGGTGCCGCACGTGTGCATCTCTCAGAGGCATCGCCACTTGAGGTGTTAGATCGGATCGGATCGCGAGGAGGAGAAGCGAGTACGACTACATCACCCACGTTCCGACGAACGTTCCGCTGTGTGAATCTTCAAGGGTATGAAGATCTCATCTAATACCCCTCGCTGTTTTCATCTCCTAGATTAGATATTGGCTTTCCCGTTCGCATCCGTAGAATTTTTTTGATTTACTATGCTACGAAACCCTTCACATATCCACCGTCGAACCCCCTCTATCCAATCCTTATTATTTTCCAATAGCACAACATAATAAATCTCTTTCGCCAAGTCCATCCCCCGAACAGCGAGCACGACATCCGAATGGGAGTGGTCGAATACAAGTATTCTAGAGTATGACCCTGCATGTGCTTGTATGTCCTCCAGCGCACCACCCACCGGGGCTCGATGCCATAGCCCCCCGGAGGTGACCATCGTAGATTTTCAAGGTCATCGACATGGACTGCGAGTGTGAATCGGCATAGCCAGGGCATAGGCTCGAACTCTCCAGACAACACAAGGCCCCAGGTCTCGCTTTTGTGAGTTTATAGCATAAAAATACCACTTTGAAGACCAATTTTACCAAATGTTACGACTTTAAGTTTTTGAAACCAAAGTCTACCACTCTATGATAGTTTTTCGCAATTCGCCCAATAAAACAAAATGACACTAAAACTGACACTGAGACCCACATGTGAGGATAACATGGCAAGACGGAATGGCAGGGGCTCGGAGTTGTTATATATTTTAATTTTGGGCCTTTTGTAATTTGTCAAAGGCCTCTCTTCTTAGTCCATGGCCGTGAAGACTGCATAACCATCACTGTCGATGCCACTGCAATCGGTACGACGAAGCTCGGCCCTAAAGCAGGGGCATAACGACGTCTGCCACAACCTGGCCGCAAGCAGGGGCGCCACAGAGCTCGGCCGCGGGCTCACCCGCGAACACTATGCTGATGACGACGTGCTTTGAATGTCGTCCTTGTAGTGCCTACATCTCAAGTTCCTAAGAACTTATGTCTAAGTCGCCGATGTCATTCTACTATTTGTGCAAATTCTTAACTGCAACTTATAAGGTTTGCACTAATTCTCAGTTGCAACCTATTAAATTCTCAGTTACAAGTATAACTCACATATTGCACGAATCATGAGGTAAATCGAATGGTAAAAAAGGTGACTAAGAACTAAGAAGTTATCAGACGCCTAAGAACTAGCAAATCCAAAAGAAAAAAAGAGATGATAGCCAGAAATTTTGTCGCCACTCAACGACCACTGATGCGCACATCCATGGCCGCCTCTGCCTATGTGTCACGCTCCACGTGCTCGCTCATGCATGTGTACTTAACATTTGTGCGCGATATGTTCAATGAAATGCCCCCATGAAGCAAAGTTGCATGGGCATCCCGTCTTTGTTAGGAATAAGCCACGCGGAAAACTCGACTCGTCTCGCGTCGCCCCTCGCGTGGGCGACCGAGGCGAAACCCTAGCTCCCTGCCTCCCCCTCCTCCCCCTCTCCCCCCCGCCGCCGCCTACGCGGGCCACTCGACAAAGTCCATGCGGTGCCGACGGCGACGTGACTTCCTCTACCCGATGCTGGAGCCTCTTTGCGGGAGGGAGCTGCTGGTGGAGGTGCGCTCTGAAGGTGGCGGCAAACTTGAACGGCGGCGACGTGTGAGGTGTGCGACCCCTCGGGCGGCGCAGCACCGGGGCTCCCCCTGCCGGTGGCGCGGGCTACTGTTGGCACCAGGCTCGAGAGTTCCTATGGTGGTGGCGCGGCTGAAAGCTTCCGATGGCGGGGCATGGCGGCGCGGCCAACAGCGGGAACGGCGGTGGGGTAGACCCTGGACGTAGACCTCCGGTGGCATGGTGGTCTGGCTGCTGCTGCATGGTGGCGGAGCCGATGGGCTAGATTTGGGCCTGGCCGGGCCAAATCTAGGCCTAAACGGGCCTGATCTCGGCCTTGTTGGCACTACTGCTCATCCGGACGGCACTCGCCACAAGGTGACTGAGGGCAGATACCCTCCCCTAGGCTATCGTGCGGCTCAACGACTACAAGTCTAAGTTTTGCCCTACTTCGTCCTTCTCGGCTGTGGTGCGTTGTGGCAGTGGCTGGAGCCTTTGGCTCGAGTTCATGGAAGCCGGGGCGGCGTCCCCGGAAGGTGGTCTGCGCGGGCGTCTCTTCGGCGGGCGACGTGGCGGCGGTGGTGGTTCCTTTCTTCGGTCATGTGGATTATGAGGAGCGGACGTTGGGAGACTTTGGTGTTGGCGGCGTCTCGGCTCCGGCAGCGCCCAGATCGTGTGTCAGAGGCCTCTCTCAAAGACAATAGGCGCGAGCGGTCACCGAGAGCGGCTCAAAGGTTTTTCCGGACGAAAGCTCAATGCTTCGGCACTAACGACGGCGATGCCTGCGGGTACCGTTACCCTCTTGGGGGCGCCGTTGCGGATATCTTATCCGCTAGGGCTCCGGGTAAAAACCCTTGACCTTCGATCTCGATGGCGGCGGCACAATGCGTCATTACCCTCTTGGGGGTGTCGTCGTGAAGCCCCGGTTCGCCCCGTTCTCGGTTCTTTGTCTTCGGTGGCAAGTGTTGGCCTTTCGCATTTTTTCTTGTTTATCTTGATCTACTTTGTAAGGGGTTTTCCCATCACCTGTATCTTGTTCGGCCGATGTGGCTTTATTAATAAAGCTGGGCGAAAACCTGTTTCGAGAGAGGAATAAGCCACACTCTTGGATTCGACCAGCATGCGTGTCTAGGTTCAGATCGGGCGCGGGTGTCTGGGCAAATTGTGCTCGAGCTGAAGTCGCGTTCCGAGCTGGCCGAATCATGTGTCGAGATTATAAGTTGTCGTGGCTGGTGTGCCAAGTGTGCGTGTGTGTGTGTTCATGGACATGTTCGTGCAGGCTAGCTGCATCGGAGGAGGCCGTTGCGATTTGTTGGAGGCAGTTGCGTGTTTGTGCATGTCATATGGGCTATGCGGAGCGAGTGGGTCGTGGGCGTGTCGGAGCGCGTCGTGGGCGAGCGGGTAGACATGTGTGACATCGTGTGCCTATAAAACTCTTTCCTGTGTACGGCTTGTTTTTGATCAGTTTGAGCTGAAGGAAATAGAGAGCGTCTGTTGTGCTGTGGCATTCGTCGCCGAAACAAAAAAAAATTAGCTCTGTGTGATTCTGTTCTTTCTTCTACCTTTGCATGTGTGAGAGTGAGAGATAGCTAGCTAGGCTATAGGAATGTAAATGACACTTAAATGTCATCCACAAGTCCCGTTTATTCAACTTGTTAGTTCTTGTTGTAAAAAAGTAGATTTATTAAACTAGAGTACTAATAAACGGTATTATGCGGAATTAAGTGGCGTGGCACTTACATCCCTACTAGGCTAGGGACATCATGCTTGGTTTGTGCCCAAGATTGCCCCACCAAATATTTGGCTAGATAAAATTTTGGTTGAGCCTTTGCTTGTCCACAAGTTGCCCAACATTGGCTAAAAATTTAATTAGAGTTGGTAGTGGAGCATTGACATGCCAAAAAATTGACAACAATTCAAACAAGATCCAACCTTTTGGTCATCACCAAAATATTGGTAAGGTACACTTTGTCCACAATCCAAACACACACTTAGTGTGCTTGTGCTATTTTACAGCGTGGAGTACATGAGTATTGTATTGCTATTTTTCTTGCCATCGTATGCGCAAGCAACAGTGGACGCACGCACGTGAAGCTAGCACGGACGCATCTTAACCTAGCTTGCAGAAGCAGCGGCGCATGGCGCAACTAGCCAAGAAACGGGGCAAGTTTATGTTGCCGAGAACAGGTGGGGCAGCACCGAGACGCGGAGAGCTATTGCGGCCACTAAGTATCTCCGTAGATTACACGAGCATGGGCGCGATGAGCTGGGACAGTCGGGGAGCTGCTGGAGCTGGCGAGCCTTGCCGGGGCTTGGTTGGCCGCCTGGAGACATCTCCATCCATATCTGTAGCCCATAGAGTGTGGTCAACAAATTTGTGGATGAGGAACAAAGGAACATGTGGCCTTTGTAATTTTGCAAAAAGCCCAAAAACTTACTACCATCTCACATGTGACGGTCGGTTATTTGTCTTGCCATGTCACTCTGACCAGCGGGGCCTGCTGTCAGTGCTCTGTGTTAATTTATTTTTTTTCGAGTTATTTGTGCGAATTGTAATATTCATGCTCTACGGTGGTAAATTTAGGGTCTTAAAACGTAAAATGATATCATTTTATACATTGCGTCTCTCAAGTGGTAGTTTTAGGCTATTAACTTCGTAGCTAGTGGTGTGGAGGCAGTGCTGCCACAACCACTGTGTGCATGCCAGTTAGTACAAGCACTCGACGGTCGGCAAGTAACAAGTGATGGACATCACACGAGTTAAACTTTAGAATTAAGTGTCGTAACGACACCGTCAGATGGGAGGGGTGCAAAAAATATAAGATCGGGTTATTCAAAAGACATTTACCCAGTCTCTTTTTCGTTGTTATTGGGGCAAGGTTAAGGTTGGATTTTGTGTGCTGATTGACAAAATGCTAAAATGGGGCAAATTTTAGGATACGAAGAAATGGAAATGGTTAACGTTATGGGCGATGGGAAATTGCATCCAGCAAGGGAGATTTAACGAGTAAGTTAGGGAGCGTTTGGTAGCATGCATCCATTTTCTGGCCCAGTCCGGTAGTGCTGGCACTGTCAGCCTCATACATGCCTGCCTCAGGCCATGAATGGAAGCCTGTTTGGTAGCCTTCATGCCCTTTTTTTTATCCACAAAATACATAAATATGTCTGGTTGGATGCGTGCATACATCTATGAACAGAAGCGAGCCATGCGTTTGGCTGCCTACAGCGTTGCTGCTATGGTCACCTCTTTCTGAGAGAGGAGAGGATACCATATAAACACGAACACAAACACAAATATAGAAAGTTCACGACAACGCACGATAGTTCATCGGCTACACACACAAATAAGAACAACTGTCATGTAGACAGAAGTCACCGTTGCTCCATGGTCCTCCTAAAAGCTTAAGGGTGCTCATGGCACCTCTTGACAACCTCGGCTTGAATGTAATGATAGATGACCACCTTGTAAACCTTTGGATAGATATCCTTGAAGGTCAGCAGGTAACCGATCTTCAGGTCATGAGCTACTAAAAAAGCTGCCCAACCTTGATCGAAGAAAGCTTTACCGTTGACATTAGAGATGGCGATGTCTCATTGGAATCCAGTGGTCAGCTTCAGTGTGACCGTGTCAGGGACATTGTCCAAGTATGGCCTGAATGCGTCTGGGATAGGAAGAAATCCCAGTCCAGGCGCTACAACCACCTTGCAGAACTGGGTAGGGCTTGCTGCCTCTTCCCAGTTGCCAACGTTGGGAAGCATCCCTGCTTTCTTTTCCCTCTTGTTCGAGCCATCGGCAAGATGCTTTCCCCAGCCACCGATGTTGATAGCCTGCAATGAACACAATCCAAAGCAGCCACCACAATGCAAAGCAATAAACACAATCTGATGCAATGAAGAAAATTCAAAGCAATGAACAGAAAGCAAAGAAATGAAATGCAAAGCAATGAACACAATCCGATGCAATGAAGAAAATGCAAAGCAATGAACATAAATCAAAGCAATGAGAAATATGCAAAGCAATAAACACAATCCGATGCAATGAACACAATGCAAAGTAGTGAGTTAGAAATCCGGTGCCTCATATTTGGCAATTTGTGATCACACACAATATGGGAATTTCATTTCAACTTCAGGATGGCGTGAGCGAACCAAATCATATGCACAAATACAAAGTTTGTACACACAACAAGGTTCAATCAGTCATCCCTGAAGTTACAGTGTGTGACAAATGTAATCATCGGCGTAGCACACATAGCAGGGACATAAAGATCTGAACAATCTAACATGTCTCTATACAAATTTCCTCTTTGGGCAAAAGTACTAGGTACCATCCATAGAAAGTTGCTGCATGTGGAACTATCCTAATCATTGGTAGTTCATAAAGGTGGAAACATTGCCTCATATAGGTCTGACTTGTAGTTATCAGTACTACTTCATGTGGTAACGAATGAACATGAGTTTCAGGGACGAGGTGAGTGAACCTGGAGAAATGCACAAACCCTTTGAACACTCATCCTGGTTCAATCACCTCGTCCTGAAATTGTCCTTAGCCATTGTAATCATCGTTAAATGGTCATCCAGGCATGGTTGTCAGATCTCGGTTCAATACTACCAAAGAAATGCACCACAAATCGCACAAACTAGTCCTTCTTATGCTACAACAGTAAACCGCCAAAATGGAAAAAAAAACTTGAGTAGGGGATATCCAGGAAGATCTACAACGCATGCCATATAGAACCCTAACCTTGACCTTCTAGGAGTAGATCTACCATCTAGATGCCTCAGGGAAATAGGGAAAAAGCTTACCGCCATGGTTCTGGATTCGCTGTTGTTTCTCGTACGAAGACCGCCGACTCCAATGCAGAGAGACATCCTCAACGCCGGAGTCTCCTCCCTCTAAGCCCTTCACCGCCGGAGTCTACTCCCTCTAAGCCCTTCACCACCACCTTAGGGAACGACACCGTTGAGTGGTGGGGGGAGTCACCGCAGCGCATAGAGGAGAGTGAGCGAGAAGGGTGGGCGGTGAGGGGATTTATGGAGGTGGGCGACACGTGACATGACATCTCCCCAGCGTTCTCTCACTAGTGCACCGCTTCGGGTCTTTCTCGATGGCCCAAGCCGGCCCCAGAAAAACGGCTGATTCGAGCGTTGTTCCTGGGCTGGCTTTGGCATGCTTTAAGACGTGCACGGGCCACAACATGCAGGGGTTGCAGGCATCCAAACTGTAACACCTCGGATCGGCCCTATGCAAGTCTTAGCAATTCCCGCCAAACCCGCATAGAAACGATTCAAAGGCACCCACCAGGCACTTTCGTGCGGGTGGAAAATGAAGTAATACCATTACACATCAGTCCACGATAGAACCCACAGAACAGATATATACAACAACGACTCCATGAGTCAAGAATACATATATACAGTACAAAGATCCAAATAAACTTGAAAATGATACAGCGTCCGAGTACGGACAAGATGCAAAATGGGCTAAGAGCCCTGAAGAATAACCAATGGTGTCCATAACCCTGGTCAGGCCAAGCCGGAAGGATAACCCTGATAACGACGTCGATCTCAAAACTTGCTTAAACAAAAGGGGCGCTAACAAAGGGCAAAGGAAAAAGAGAGCGGTCAGTACTGAGGCCAGTACATGACGAGTCTTAGAATTCGACGGCTCTCTCCTACATAGGTATGGTGGACTAAAGCTGAAAGAACACGTGGTCCCCCATGTGTGGTTTTGGTAATTAATGACAATGTTTATGGACTAATGTGTGTATTAAGTTGCACTTGTAGGAATTATCCATTGGCATCGCCTAGAGCATGTGATGGAATTTAGGTCGATGAAATGAGAAGAAGATGTGTTGTGCAAGCTCAAAATGCGCCATCTATAGAAGATATCATGTTTGATACTTGCCATCCTCGGTGAACATGGATCGATGATGAGGAATCAAGAAAGGCATTCCATCTTGAGAAGGACAAGATCGTCTACATCGGGCTCAAGTGGATTCCTCAAGGCAAAGGTATAATCTTGATAGGTTTTCCCTTTTGCCGGTCTCATGTTGTTATTGGGAGACCGGGTTTAGGATAGATAACCATACTATCAAGAGGGTCTCTCGAATGAGTAACTCGATCATATCGTTCAGAGAGAGCTCAAACCTTTGTATACTTGCATCGTCATATTTGGTTGTTATTTGGTCTTATCCATGTGAGGATTTAGATCTTGTGGTAATCTCCATAACAAGCTCTTGTTCATCAAAATCGGATCTTCCGTTTATATCTTGTTGCGATTTTGATATTGACGGCTTTCCGGTTTCTCACCAAGTTTGGTATCTCATATTATTATACTTGATACATTCTCACTTGGTGATAACCAATATTTTAGTTTTTTATAGGGTAGCTCATGTCGTCCTCTTTCCAACACAATTGGAATCGGGTCAATCGGAGCTACCAATCAAAAGTTATCGTAGTTTAAATTTGCCTCTTATTTGGTTTGAAAAATAAAAAGGAAAACGATAATTTCTAGGCCGTCCGATACTATCGGACCAGTACTCTTGGGTGGCTTTGGCAGGCGCTGCTTGGCCTTTCATGAAGCATGCACTAAACATTCTATAGAGACTCGATACAACTGTCGGCTATCAGAGAGGGATAAGAAAGATCTATTCGGATCCAACCTGAAACTAACACCAAACATACCCATCCTGATATTTCCCCCTCGAGACCAAACGACGAAGTCAACCGAGGAACTCACACAGTTGGCAGTTTTATTCATTCCATTATATTTGCAACAATTACTAGTCGGATATAGATAGCATGAGTCATCCTGATAACATAAGCAGTGGGCAGTTTTAATTATCAATTCCGTTGTAGTTGCAATACTTACTAGTCATATACATATAGCATGAGACATTCAAAAGCCCAGCAGTTGTTGGTACTTTTATTTAGCCATTCCGTTGTAGTGAAGCTGATTACTAGTCATTTCAAAGTCAAAAGCACTACTTTAGTTATAGTTGTCTATGATCGAGATACCGTGCTCCAAGTCATCCATAACCGCAGACACGACTTTCAGAAATTTTTACCCTGCAGGGGGCATAAATAGAAACACACGCACGATCAACCTCGAAAAAACTAAATGAAAAACCAACGAGACATCACGATAAAGAAATCACAAGATTCATATAATATTTCAGGGGCGACCCCACCAAGCTACCCGCTACGAAGTTGGCCGGCTCCGAGACGGACCTAGAGGTTTGTGACGATGGATGTAAATGACTAGGAACCCGAAAGTGTGACTGGGCTTGTCGATATCGCGAAAACGTTGCACAGGGTTCCAAAACAGTACAGGTGCTCCACGCGCAATAGTAAATAAAGCAGTAAAGCATGGCATAATCATGACATAATTATAAGATAGTAATACATCCCCAAACTACTTTGTGGCCCCAAGAAATAAGATATGACTCAAGCTCATGCTAAGGAGATTCATGGTCCCACATGCGGATAGTGCGAATATTCAAGGAAAAGGTATCAAGTACTCAGGGTCCTATGGGACACAAGTGGACGGTTAAAAACCAAATAAAATCTATTGCCCACCTGTGCCTCTGCATTATTTACCTACTTTCAATATTATTTGTTAAACTGTAATTGAAGTCATGATCATCTCCAATATAAAGCATGATGCATTACTCCAACAACTGTGGAACATCAACGGCGCGACGCGTTGCCTGCGCAAGCAACTATGACTCGCAAGGCCAACTATCTACCAAACGACATGTAATAGGATGTGTCCATGGCAATATATGGGCTGTAGAAAAATATAAAGGGGTACAGAATCTATAGCATCGCAACACAGATAACAATAGATCAACAGGAAGAAGTAAAGACTAGAAATGTAAAATAGGCAGAAAGGGGGATAATGCTCGCCTAAAAACATTGCCGAAGATTTATCTGAAGATCGGGTCGACACTCGCATCAACTCATCAGCCTAATCCGTGAAGAAGCGAAACACTAAAAGAAACACCGGATGAACTATTTAATAATACGGCAAAAGATCGGGCTTGATGCATATATGATGCATGACATGGCAAAGATGCGATGCAATTAGGCAATATTAAGCGGAACCGGGGTCCCGATAATTAATTAGATAGTTCATGTTATTTAGATACCCCGCAATTTAAATGTTGTCTATATCATCGGTTCGCTACACAAATTTAAATGGGGCCAATATAAGACTAGAAAAGCCCGCATATGGTCTCTATATTTAATTATTAGGTGAATCGACAAATTAACCCGGATCCACAAAATATGCATGCAAGCATGAACAATTTATATGTACAAGATATATTATATGAAATTTTATAAACATGGATCGAGAAGGGGTTCCCACATTTGGGGTCGAAGAACACGAGGCTCGGAGGGGTACGGGTTTCGGGCTCGGACTCCGAGATCAGTCTTCGGTTCTTGGTATTCGGATCTTTGGTTCTGGGGTCTCAGGGTTGGGACCTTCGAGTCCAGAAGGCGATCTTGGTGTTCCAGACATCTTCAGCTCAGGGGTCTTGGCATGCCATATAGAGGAACTTGTTCGGTGGTCTGGACAGGTTGGTTCGGTTGGGTTAAGCGGGCAACCAGGGTTAGGTGCGCGAGCATGACATGGGCAGGGTGCGTGTGTGTGGCGTCGCTATGGGCGTCTGGCAGCGGGGTGGATAGGACTAGGTGGTATAGGGTTTGGTGGCTGGGGTTGATTTAGA
Organism: Avena longiglumis; assembly: GCA_030063025.1. NCBI lineage: Eukaryota > Viridiplantae > Streptophyta > Magnoliopsida > Poales > Poaceae > Avena > Avena longiglumis. The sequence goes on along the minus strand of CP125974.1, from coordinate 423,839,282 downwards.
AGGGTTGGGTAGTAGGTAGTCTGGCCCGGTTGGGCCGCTGGCCTGATCGGCTGGACTGCCTCCCTAGACAAAATAGTTTTGGTTTTTCTTTTAGTTTGTTTCAATTTTAAAGACGGTTTTTGGTAAACAGCTTTTAGACAAAACAAGATATCCGGAAAAAGGCCAGGGTTTTTATTTGAAACTGAATGAGGAGATATTTAGAAAAGAAAAGTAGGCTTTTAGGAAAATAGTTTTTAGGTTAAAAGATGCATGATGTCATGATGATGCACAAAGTAGTAATAACAGGCGATTTTCCGGTAGTGGTTTTACCCGGGGTGCTACACAAACGGGCCAATTTCTGCCCAATGGGTCCTTCCCAGGGGAACTGCATGCTACCAAACACACCCTTAGGTATTTGATTAATTGAGATAACTAATTATAGAAAGGGGAAGATGTTGGAGATATGAACAAGAGGCAATAAGAAAGTGGTTATTATCATATCTTCATGTTTATGATAAATGTTTGCATCCCATGATTGCATTAATCGGAAATATTAATACTTGTGTGTTTTATAAACATAAAAGAGTCCCTAGTAAGCCTCTTGTTAAACTAGCTTTTTGATTAATAGACGATCATGGTTTCCTGATCATGGATATTGGATGTTATTGATACGCCAGAAACGTATCTATAATTTTTGATGTTCCATGCTTGTTTAGTATCTACTTTGCTTTGCTTTGTCTACATTTTGAGGTGGTTTATATCTTTTCTGGAACTAACCTACTAACAAGTTGCCACAGTGTTGGTTGCCTGTTTTCTTCTGTTTTTTGGTTCTAGAAAGGCAGAAAATAAATATTCTCGGAATTGGACGGGACAAAAGCCAAAGTCAATATCTTTCCATGGGGAACACGAAGTCCAGAGGAGAGATAGAGGAGGGCCTCGAGGGGGCCACACACCCTGGCCGCGCGGGTGGGCCCACCCCGCGCCTAGGGGGGGTGCAGCCGCCTCGGGCACCCCCCTCGGCCTCCCTCTTCGCCTATAAGAAGCCCCTGATGCAGAAACCCTAGGCACCCAATCAAAACTGCACGAAACCGTCTGTAGCCGCCGCCACCATCGTCCCTAAATCGAGGGTATCTGAAGTTCTTCCCGGCACCCTGCCGGAGGGGAGATCATCCCGGAGACCTTCTTCTCCGGTATGATGCGTGAGTAGTTCCACCTTGGACTATGGGTCCATGTAGTAGATAGATGGTTGTATCTCCTCCTTGTGCTTTCATGTATAGATCTTGTGAGCTCCGTTCATGATCAAGATCTAATCTATTTGTAATCATGCATGTTGTGTTTGCGGGGATCCGATGGATATTGAGATTATTATGTCAGTTTGTTTAATGGTTTTGTATTTATGATTCTATCATGTCTGTGTTGTTTTTGATCTTGCATGCTCTCCGTTATTAGTAGCTATCTTGGCCGAATAGTTGCTAGTGACTCCAAGAGGGATGCTCGATAGTGGGTTCATGCCTCTAGTTTCCAAGGGAAGTGACAGAAATCTCTTCGGTTGTAGATGTGTTGTTGCTACTAGGGAGAAAACAACGGTCTCTTGTTCATGGAACAAGTGGATTATTTACCTTACACACTTTGCTTAAAGTAGTTGTCTATTGCTTGCAACTTAATACTGGAGGGGGTTCGGATGATAACCTGAAGGTGGAATTCTAGTCATAGATGCAGTTGGATGGAGGTCTATGTATATTGTTGTATTTCCCAATCAACCTCATAGGATCTTTCTAACTAGTAATTGCATTGTTATGCCTTACTCAGTTCCTGTCAATTGCCCTGCTGTAATTTGTTTACCCTTCATGCCATGTTGTTTATCTAAGGAGAGCACCTCTAGTGAACTATGGACCCCGGTCCAATCTTTACCATTGATACATCTTCCATTGTTACTATTTACTTGTTGCAAACCACCATTACCTTCCACACCATACACTTAATCCTTTGTTACAGCAAACCGGTGAGCTTGACAACCTCACTGATTCATTGGGACAACGTCTTGTGTTTGTGTTGTGCAGGTCTCCATGTTGTTTGCAACACCCGTGTGACATTTCCTTCCTCCTTCTGGTTCGATAACCTCGGTATCTACTGAGGGAAACTTGCTGCTGTGCTCATCACACCTTGCTCTTGGGATTCCAACAAAGTGTCCCACATCAACACTGGGTGCACGCATCAAATATTTCTGGCATCGTTGTCGTGGAGGCTAAGGACGTCTTCACAAGGGGAGTCCTTCACTTCCTTTCTCTTTACTTTGTTTTTGGTTTGCTTTGTTTCTTTTGCTTGGTTTTGTTTGCCTCTTTTCAAAAAACCCAAAAAAATTAGTCTAGTTTGGTTTGCTTGCTTTATTCAAAAACACAAAAAAATTAGTTCCTATTTTTGGCTTGCCTACCTTTGCCGAAATGAACTCTGCTGAGAACACCAAGTTGTGTGACTTCACTAGCACCGACAACAATGATTTCCTAAGCACTCCTATTGCTCCACCTGCTCCTGATGCTACCTTTTATGAAATTAAGCCTGCTTTGTTGAATCTTGTGATGAGAGAGCAATTTTCTGGTGCTTGTTCTGATGATGTTGCTGCCCATCTCAATAACTTTGTTGAACTTTGTGAGATGCAAAAGTATAAGGATGTAGATGGAGATATTATTAAGATTAATCCTTTTCCTTTCTCCTTGAGAGGAAAAGCTAAAGAATGGTTGCTATCTTTGCCTAAAAATAGTATTGATTCTTGGACTAAGTGCAAAGATGCTTTTATTGGAAAGTACTACCCTCCTGCTAAGATTATATCTATGAGTAGTGACATTATGAAATTTAAACAACTTGATAATGAACATGTTGCTCAAGCTTGGGAAAGAATGAAATCTTTGGTTAAGAATTGTCCCACTCATGGACTCACTGCTTGGATGATTATCTAGACTTTTTATGCAGGTTTGAACTTCTCCTCAAGAAACCTGTTGGATTCAGCTAATGGAGGTACCTTTATGAGCATCACTTTGGGTGCTGCAACTAGAGTCCTTGATAATATGATGGTTAACTACTCTGAATGGCACACTAAGAGAGCTCCACATGGTAAGAAGGTAAATTCTGTTGAGGAAACTTCCTCTTTGAGTGATAAGATTGATGTTATTATGGCTATGCTTGTTAATGGGAAAGCTCCTTTAGATCCTAATAGTGTTCCCTTAGCCTCTTTGGTTGCTCAAGAAGAGCAAGTTGATGTGAACTTCATTAGAAAAAAAAATTTAACAACAATGCCTATAGGAATAATTTTGGTGGTAACAACAATTATCGGCCTTATCCTCCTTGTGGAAATGTTTATCATGGTAGATATGGAATGCCTAGTGAAGAAAGGATTCTAGAAGTAGAGAGATCCACTAAGAATTTTATGCAGATTCAATATGAGCAAAATAAGATTTTCACTAAAACTATGGAAGAACAATCTATTATCTTGAAAAACGTCAGTCATCAGCTTGAGAATCTGAATAGAGAAATTCCTAGTTTACAGTCAAAAATTTTGAGTGCTGAGAAAAATATATCCTCTTTGTCTGAAGCTCAGTCCCCCTTGATTAATAAAATGGCTGCTAAACCTGAAACCATGGAAAGTACCTTTGCTGGTACTCATGGCATACAAGTTACTATTGATGAAAATGTTAGGCTGTTAGCTCAACTTCATGCTAGGTGGGAAAGGGAAGCTGAAATTGATAGAAACAATAGTGTGTGCACCATCACCACTAAACCACAAGTAGTCCCTGTTCCTCCTCCTCCTATGCCTAAGCCTATTGAGCCTACTACTAGTGATGCTAAGTTTGATTTTGATATTGATGGTTGCACTATTTCTGAAGTGATTATGTTCCTACAAAAGCTTGTTAGAAGTCCTGATGCTAGTGATATGCATGTTACTTTCACCAAACACATTACATATGCTCTTGTTAAGATTAAGGAAGAGAAGCTAAAACACAAAGATTCTATTCCTAGGAAAGTAGAAGATAGTTGGGAACCCATTATTAAGATGCAAGTGAATGACTTTGATCTCAAAGCTTCATGTGATCTTGGTTCTAGTGTCTCTATTATGCCTATCAATATCTACGAAATGCTTGATTTGCCACCGTTGGAAGATTGTTATTTCAATGTCCCACTTAATGATAATGCTAAGAAGAAACTCATGGGGAGTATTAATGATGTTCTCATTATGGTTAACAATGCTTATGTCCCTGTTGATTTCTATGTTTTGGATGTTGAATACAATGCTTCTTGTCCTATTACTTTGGGAAGACCTTTTCTTAGAACAGTTGGTGCCATCATTGATATGAAAGAATGGACCATTAAATATCATTTTCCATTCAAGAAAGGTATTGAACACTTCCCTATGAGGAGATAGAAGTTGCTTTTTGCTCCTCCTTTGAAAGCAAGGTTTGATGTGAATGCTTCCTCATTTGAAAATACTTTATTCTTCTTGCTTCTTGTGCCTAACTTAAAGGCCTTAAAGAAAAGTACTTGTTGGGAGATAACCCAAGAGTTTCCTTGAGTCTTTGAAGTTATTACTTAAGTAATGACCTCTCCTTACCATTTTCGTTTGCTTTTTGTGCCAAGATTGACCTCTAATGAGAGGGAAGTTAGATTTAGGGAGTTGTTGTCTCGAAACAGATTTCTCTCCTCCACCATAAAAATTTGTGAGGAGTCTCTGTAACTCGGATTGATATGATAATTTTCTAATAAATCCCCCAGTATTTTACATAACTTTCATTAGTTCAACAATTTTTTATTTGAGCAAGATAAGATTTTCGAAAAAATCGGTTTCTACTGCTGGTCTGTTTTGACAGATTTCTGCCATTATTTGCATTTGCTTCTTATTGATTCTTTTTTGAGTTCTCTTTTGGGGAATTGAGATTTTTGAAGGAGTTACTACAGTACATTGTGTTTTTAGTGAAAAGTTTTGCTGTGCCAAAGCTTTGCCAGAGATCTAATATCTTTTGAATAAACTAATGTTGCTAATGAAGATTGTGTAATGTTTTGTATGAAGGAAAAAATTTCAGGTGTAGAGAGAGATTGATGCAATGAGATGAAGAATGGACAAAAGCTCAAGCTTGGGGATGCCACCATGGTGTCACCCCAAGAAATGTCCAAGAGGTACACGCGTCAAAGCTTGGGGATGCCCAAGGCATCCCCTTGTTCGTCAGTAAAAAGCTCAGGTTTGTCTAGACACTTCATTTTTATTGTTTCATGCATAGTTGTGTTGTTCTTGGAGCATCTTAGTTTTTGTTTGCTTTTCTTAGGTTGTTTAGTTTGCTTGAATAAATTAGTTTGGACCCTCGTTCTCACCGTGTTGTTACAAATAAGTTGCCTGGTGTGGGAAAGGATTAGGAAGTTCCTTCTTGAAAGTGCAAGATGAGCTTGCATTGACTGTGACTTAGACTTTAGGATGACATGCTAGGTGTTGTTTTGACCTTATTATTAGTGATTATTGATGTAGCATGTCTTGTTCCAAACAATTGGGATTGCTTAGTGTGCCTTGAATAAATTATGTGTTGTTTTAGCATGCAAAAGCATAGTATTGTGGTATTCTCCTTTGATGCTTTGTTTGGGTTGACTTGGCACATGCTCACACCATGTTATGACTATGAAAAGTCACCATAGCCTCTATGATCATTTAGTCCTTGACTTGTAGTACCACTCTATGCTTTGATTAGTAATGTTTTGTCGCTCTGCATGATTATGGCCACTATTGTTCTCTTAGTTGGTTGCTCCCAATCTTTTGCTAGCCTCCACTTGTATGAGTAAGCTCTACTCATTCTTCCAACTCTCAAGAAACCAAGTTTTTCCAAAGTGTCCACTATAAACTCCTATGCATGGTGTGTTACACCATTCCAAGTATATTCTTGTTTTCATCTATCTTCTAATTAAAAACTATTTTGTTATGTGAAAACTTAGTGATTAAAGCCCTCACAAACTTGATGGCACACTTCATATTCTTTGCCCCTAATAAACTTGAACCATTCTGTCATCTATGTTGTATATGCTTGCACTTATAGGTTGGAATTAGCAGAACCATGCTATCACGGGGAACGTTTTCAACATTGCACTTGTACTTTTACTCAGTTGATATCATGCTCTTTTGTATATGGATGTCACCGGTGTGAAATAAAAAGGGAACTTGTAAGGCCATGGAGTTTGTATTTTGTGTTAGAGAAACTGATACGTTGAAAACGTATCTATAGTTTTTGATGCTCCATGCTTGTTTTATATCATTTGTCTTATGTTTTGTCTACACTTTGAAGTGTTTTTATATCTTTTCTGGAACTAACCTATTAACAAGTTGCCACAGTGACAGTTGCCTATTTTTTTTTTGTTTTTGGTTCCAGAAAGGCAGAAAATCATTATTCTCGGAATTGGACGGGAGAAAAGCCAAAGGCATTATTTTCCCGGAGCAACACGGAACCACGAAGCAGAGCCGGAGGGGGGACACAGGGTGGCCGCACCCCCTAGGCACAAGCAAGCCCTGGAGGCGCCCATAGGGGGTGTGGGACCCCTGGCCTGCCTCCGCCTTCCGCTTATAATACCACCCAAAAAAAAAAAAAATCCTAAATAACCGTGAAAAACCAATAAAACCCGCGCCGCCAGAAGGGGGAAGGGAGAGATGAAAGTCTCAGTCTCGTTCACCTCGCCGACGGGAAGTGCCTCTGAGCCATCTCCATCGATCTCCACCCAATAAGCCTCCGACCCAAAAAAAAAACCCTAAATAACTGGAAAACAAAAAACAAAACCTCCATAGCGCCGGCCGCCAAGAGGAGTTTGAGGGGGAGAAGTCTGCCTGGCACACCACGGACGGGGAAGTGCCCCTGGAGCCATCTCCATCGATCTCCACCACCATCTCCATCACCGTTGCTGATTCCCAAGATGAGGAGGGAGTAGTTCTCCTTCAAGGCTAAGGGCTCTATCGATAGCTATGTGTTCATCTCTCTCTATGCATGATCTTATGGTCATGAGCTTTGTAATCAAGTAGATCTACCTTGCTACTCAAGTGCTTTAATAGATCTCTGCTCTCCCCATGTGTGTGAAAGTGACAGCGTGCATGCCATGGTGGCACTTAGGCTTGAGTCTACATAAATACTCTTTATGCTTTAATAGATCTATGCTTTTCTCCACGTGTGTGAAAGTGACAGCGGGCATACTGTGTGTGGCACTTTGGCTAGATTGAATATTTTTTATAAGTTATATTTGGAGTTGGATGTCTCTATGAAATTGTGGTGTTTGTTGGAACCATCTAGCGCTCAAGGTGACAGTGTGGGGTTATCTATATTAGGGATGGCGGACTTTGAGGTGTGCTGTTATAGCCTACTATGGATTAGAGTGTCCAACCGGAGAGTAGTTAAGATTAGTATCATGAAGAGAGGATATTTGTATGAGAGAGTGTTCACTAGTGAAAGTATGATCCCTAGGCCTTGTTTCTAAGCATTGAAATACTGTTTGCTACTAGATCTGTTGCATGTTTGCTTGCTTCCTTCTTGTTGCCTTTAGTCTTTACCTCACTGTCAAGCTATTTTCTAGAACTGCTACCACTTTATTTCACTATCTCTTCGCCGAACTAGTGCACCTATATTGGGTGTGTTGGGGACACAAGAGACTTCTTGTATCTTGATTGCAGGGTTGCTTGAGAGGGAATACCTTTAACCACTTCCTCCCCGAGTTTGATAAACCTTGGGTAATCCACTTAAGGGAAACCTGCTGTTGTTCTACAAACCTCAGCCCTTGGAGGCCCAACAACTGTCTACAAGAATAGAATTGCGTAGACATCAAGCTCTTTTCTGGCGCCGTTGCCGAGGAGGTAAGGTAAAAGGTACTCACATCCTCCGGTGTGAGTGCTCGAAGTTATTTCCTTTAGATTCTGCAATTTTGTCTTTTTTGTTTCTTGTTTTCACTAGTTAGGCTTAATGGAAAACAACAACAAAATTAGGGAGATTTTTAGTATTTTTCCTAAGTTAGAACTTGAGTGGTTTGAAAAGAAAATTAAAAAACCTATGGAACTTTCTTTGCATGCTAATAGCAATGTTATTAGTGTGAATTTTTTGAAAACCATTGGTACTAATGGTATGGAAACGTCTAAGCTTGGGGAAGCTAGTTTTTATGAGAAAGATCTTTTTAGTTCCCTAGCTTTAGGGAAGAAAATTTACTCTTATGATACTTTATCTCCCATATGTGGTAATTCTAATGATACTTGTGATATTTTAAATCCACATAGTGAAAGTGTCCCTTTTAAATTACCTATTGAAATTGTTGAACGTGTTATGAATAACTGCTATTTTGGAGATGGAACTGTCCATCCCCAGTGATCATTTACTCTTTATACATGAATTATGCGAGTTGTTCAAGTGTGCATGTATTTCAATGGACCAAGTTAAGAGGAAGCTATTCCGTTTCTCACTTAGGGACAAAGAAAGGGAGTGGTATGAGCTACTAGACGATCCTCATCATTTGGAGTGGAAGGAACTTGAATCTCTCTTTTACTCTAAATTTTATCCTCCTCATGAAATTCATAAAGACAGGAATCATATTTATAATTTTCATTCTCATGAGGGAGAAAGTATTGCCCAAGCTTGGGAGAGATTGAAGTCATTAATGCTCAAATGTCCCATTCATGAGCTCCCCAGTAATATTGTTATTAATAAATTTTATGCAAGGCTTTCAGGACAATACAAGGACTATCTAGATACATGTTCAGAGTGATCCTTCACAAGTAATGTTGGGGATATGCTATATGGGTATCCTCATAGCATGTCTCTTATCCGGATAACCCGGGTGGCCCACAGTTGGTAGCATGGCCCATGGCCTGCTGGGCGGTCCAGTTAGATGGATCCAGAAGGGAGGCCCATGCCGGATAAAGGAAGGCTATGGTGGAGTCACCAGCGTAGCCAGATCCTTGGAGTACAAGACACGCTAGACTAGTAATAGACGATGTAGGACTCTGTAACCTGTCCGGCTAGGACTTTTCCCTGTAACCCTAGGACCTGGCGACTATATGAGTCGGGCCTATGGGAGCCTTTAGGGCATAATCTCAGACGATAACTTAGACTCTCTAGTCACATCGCATAGCGAACCAATCCCTGTAACTCGGTGTATTGCCATTATAGTGATTTATAGCAGGAGTAGGATTCCGCCACCTTCGTGGGATCTGAACCCGGGTAAGTTGTGTTACTTCGTACCCGTCAACTGTCCGCCTTCCCCCACGTCTCTAAACACGCACTGTGAGGACCGCTCCATGGTGTACTCGTCGGCAATACCACGACAGTTGGCGCCCACCCGTGGGGCAAGAGGCGCTTGAGGCTCTTCAGCGGGCGAGGACCAAGATCTTCGTGGGAATCGGCGAAACCGTAGCCATCTGTCGCGTTCTCTTCTTCGGCAACGTTCCGATCGTCCCTCGCGACGAGTTCTGGATCCCGGCGAAGACGAACCCTACGCGGTGTTCGATCATTCCTATCGGATATATCCACCTCTTCATCGGCGAAACCGACTCGGGCACTAGTTCCCTGGGAGTCGGAGGAGCATCAAGACCTGCACGGACCGCCTACGGGCAGGATACGCTCGCGGAAGGATCGATGTCGGATCTCTCTTTGGAGTTTGCCGGCAAAGATCGGAAAAATTCAAGGCCCAACCAAACCGCCCCTGTGGAGGATATAACGGTGGAATATCACTGCAAGTCTGTCGGCTTCGTCCGTGCGTCTAGACAGCAGAGATCCAAATTCGTCGGCGTGGTTACCATCTTCGATCTGGCGCGTTGCATTTAGATAGAGGGCGAAAACCCCGTGATTACCTTGCCAGGTGGCTCCATATACAAGCCAATCTGGCCCACTACCCCAATGATGATGCTATGTATCACTTTGTGGAAGGACTGGACCAGGGAACGCTTCTCTGGCACTCTCTAAGGCGGCAGAAAGCTTCAGGACGCCTCAGCTTCGAAAGCATGGTGAACACCGTCAACAGCTACATGGAGGCCGAGGGGGCAGCTCAGGCGGATCTTGCGCTCGTTGGCGGAGCTCCGTCACCTCAGCAACCACCTCCACCGCCTCCGGCCGCCATCGCCGCAGTTACACCACCACCTCCTCCAGTCATCTTCGCTGCTATTGCACCTCCACCCCCCGTCATCAAGGAGTCCTGGCACCCTCCGACTCTGTGATTGACGCGCTATACACCGACTTCAGTGCAGATTCAGAGGAGATAGATTTCAGTCCAGAGGAACTAGACTCCGCCATGCAGGATATGGAGGAAGAGTACACGCGCGACGAGCAAGCCAACAACGCCGTCACGTCTCGAGAGGTCTTCGTCACCATTGGGACGGTGATGGATGAAGATCAACCCGGACGAGCTCCGCCTATAGCTCTGGACAAAGGGAAGGGACCACCTGTTGCTGCCGACAATGATCGCGCAAAGGTCATGCCCCCTCCGCCTAACCTAGTGCAACAGCCGCAGGAAATCGGCAACGGTCCAAGCAATAACAACACCGTAAACTTGCCACCTCCAGCATCTACGTCTGCTGCTGCCCAAGTTACTCCAGCTGATAGAGTGATGTACGACAATCTCCTCATCGAGCCACTGACCGTAGCTCATATTCGGAACGTGACCCAACTTGACGAGAAGCGCCAGCACTGCTGGAGGAAGCGCAGGCCATCGCGGAGCAAGGCGCTAAGCTAGATCGAGATCTGGTTAACGCGCAGAAATCCATAGAGAAAGCTAGAGCAATGGAGGCCGAGTACAAGACTTTGCTGCAGCAGCAGAAGGCCAAGAAAGATCCCGCTCGCGTCATCAACGATCCTGTTGTACGGCAAAACCTAGGATGGGCTCACCCGAAGCCGGGACAAGCCAAGCCATACATTGACAGTGAAGGAAGGCAGGTGATGCCCACTCCTCTCCTCAACCTCGCCATCACCAAGACCCTTCTGGAGCAGGATAGATCGCCCGAGGTGGTGGACCAGGTCTATTACCTAGTGGCCAAGGTGGTAAATCAGCAGGAAAAGGCCACCTCTCAGAGGCTTGAGTCTGACCCAGCGCTTTGCCAGTCTAGCCACTATAAGCCGCCAAGGGACGGATCTCCTCTTGATGTCGGCTCCCAGACGTGTTCATCAAAACGAAGGCGGAGGGATGCGCACAACAGGAATGATTCTATCCCCATATCCTCCGACCACAGAGAAAAGGCCCAACCTCGTCGCCCATCGCCAGCGCCCCACTCCCCCCGACATCGCGAAGACCCCAAGGATCACCGTCGTACGGATATGCCCCCGCCAAGGCAGAGCGGCATCGTCATCCGCGAGAACATGGAGCAGACCCTTCATCATGGAGAGTGCAACCAGGGACACAAGAGCAGGTCGCGCCATGACCCTCCGCGTCCGACAAGCAACCGTGACAGGTGTGAGGCATCGTAGGAGGGTAATAGCAAGAAGGCTAACCCACCGCCACCTCCGCCTCCGTCGCCACCTAGCAGTCACCATGGCGGAGGTGGCCCGCGTCATTCACGCAGCCCATCCCCTGTTGACAAGAAGAAAAGAGACCTGGAGCCATACGATGCACGTTCGCGGATCGATAAGATCCACGAGGCCCGGGAAGGACCATACCTGGGACCATGTTGCTTTGGACCTGCGATACGGTCCGCAAATTACCCCAAAGGTTTCTGGATTGACAAGACCATCAAGCCCTATGATGGCACGGCTAAGCCAGCTACATTTTTGCAGTATTACGGCAACACGGTAGAAATTGCCGAGGATAACCCCAACGTTGCCGTCAAGTACCTCCCATTGATGTTGGCGGGCACAACCCATCAATGGATTGATGACTTGCCGGAGAAATCCATCTGCAATTGGTTGGACATGCAAGAAGCGTTCACCAAGAACTTCGAGGGTACGTACAAATGTACCTGCACTGTTGGCGATCTACAGCGGTGCGTGCAAGAGAAAGACGAGACATCTCGCGCCTACCTCTCCCGCTGGCTGGATATGAAAAATTCCTGCACAGGAGTGCACGCTCAGACCGCCATGGCTGCCTTCATCGATGGGTTGGAAAGGGGCACGTTGCTCCGACATAAGCTGAAGCGCTTGCAGGACAATCACCAGCTTGACTTGAACCAGATGATTCAGTTGTCTAGTGAGTTCGCAGCTACCGACGACGACGCTCGCCGCTCTCTCCCGGCAACAGCCGTTCCAACTCAAGCTCGGAGGAACAGCAGCACAAAGCGGAAAACCGCTCTAGAAGAAAAGCAAACTCCCGCCATGGTCGCTATGACCTTCGCAGGACGAGGTGATGGCGAACAACGTGGCCGAGGACGGGGAGCTGGTCGTGGGCAGCAGCGAGGAAGTGAAACTACCTTGGCAGTGCTCCACGTTCCCCAAACCTACAAAGAGTACCACGATATGTCGTGCCTCGTACACCTCGATTTCAACGGCAAAGCCACCCATACCAATCGACACTGCAAGTTCGTCAACGACCTCAAGGAGGACCCGGAGTCCGGCTACAAGTGAAGTCAGGAGAACAGACCGCGAGGCAAGGGCAAGGGGAATAAGAAGGAGGAGGAGTCCAAGGATTCAAGTGACATGGACGAGGATGTTGACCCCAAGAACGCCGCCAAGAGCGACAGCAAAGGCAAGAACCCCTTCGATAAGAAGGCGACAGTTTTCCACACTTTCCTTGGCACCCCCACCGTCCGACAAAAGAAGACTTCTATGAGGATACTGATGGCTACTCTACCCCCAGTTCCCCAGTTCCGGTGCTGGTCGGAGGTTCCAATTACTTGGGACAGGAAGGATCACCCAGACCTTATCCCTACGGAGAACCAATACGCCATGGTCATCAACCCTTTGATTGACGGCAATGAGTTCACCAAATGTATGGTGGATAGTGGAAGCAGCATCAACATCATGTACCTGGATACACTGCACAAGATGAACTTGACGGAGGCAAACCTAAGGCGTACCAACACCATCTTCCACGGCGTAGTTCCTGATCGTGAGGCTCGGTCCCTTGGGTGCATCACACTTTAGGTAGCCTTTGGTGATGTTAATAGTTACCGCCAAGAGCGCATGACCTTTGAGGTGGTCCCCTTCAAGAGCGTGTACCACGTCATATTCGGCCGCGACATATTCCACACCTTCATGGCCAAGCCATGCTTCGTCTACAACAAACTCAAGATACCCGGACCAAACGGTGTCATCATCGTATCCGGAAGCTTTGCCAAAGCTAAGGACTGCGAGATTAGCGAAGCAGCCTACACGGAAGTTGTCCTCTATTGCGAAGAATTCAAAGGGATCCAGAGCAAGGTCGATGCCTTGGAGATGCCCGCATCGAAGAAACAAATTTTCGACTCCACTCCAGCATTCAAGGCTGCCATCGATACCAAGCCGGTGGAACTTGTTGTAGGAGATGCCTCCAAGACCACTTCCATTGGTACGAACCTGGATCCCAAATAGGGAAGCGCACTTGTCGAGTTCCTCTGTGAGAACAGGGACATCTTTGCCTGGCAACCTGCCAACATGAAAGGTGTACCTAGGGAACTTGCCGAGGATAGCTTAAACATTGATCCAAAATGCAAACCCGTGAAGCAACCTCTACGACGCTTTGGAGATGAGAAGAGATGCGCCATAGGCAAAGAGATAGCTAGGTTACTCAAGGCTAGTTTTATCAGAGAAGTCCTTCACACCCAATGGGTGGTCAATCCTGTACTTGTCCCCAAAAAGGGAACCACAGAATTAAGAATGTGCGTTGATTACACCGACTTGAACAAAGCATGCCCCAAAGATCCGTTTGCTTTGCCTCGCATTGACCAAGTCATTGAATCGATGGATGGCTCGGAAGTTTTGTGTTTTCTCGATGCATACTCAGGATACCACCAGATCAATATGAGGAAGTCGGACCAGTTGGCCACTTCGTTCACTACTCCCTACGACACATTTTGCTATGTTACGATGCCCTTTGGGCTGAAAAACACAGGTACTACGTACCAGCGGACAATGCAACGTTGCTAACACGATCAAATTGGTCGGAACGTTTACGCCTATGTGGATGATATAGCGGTGATGTCTAAAAAGTCAAATGACTTAATCTCCGACTTAAAAGAAATATTTGATAATCTCCGGAAATATAACATGATGCTTAACCCTAATAAGTGCGTATTCGGGGTTCCAGCCGGCAAATAAGTGTGATTCCATAGACCCCCCACTCTACAAAGTTGTAAACGTCCCAAAGGGTAGAATTGCCCCCCGTGCGTATTAGAGGAGGGCGCGCGAGGTTAGCGCACAGACGAGTCTAAAAGAACTCACCCTAAACCACGTACGTGGTGTTACAATGTCAGCAAACACATGCAAGTGTTATATCTGAGTTGGACACTTACGTTTCCATGTCACATGCACAGAATACCTGATTACTAACAAGCTTCGGGCCTGTACTGGCATTGGTGGGCAGTGCGTACGCGGTCTAACTTTTGTGAATCTCGATCGTGCACCCACGCTTGAAGAGGTATCGGTCGATCCGAGCCATCGATCTAATTTGTCTCATTCTTTTTGTTCCTTGGGGGGTCTATTGAATCAGAATTGCCAGCAAATTGTTGGGCTTCATTGTTTCCTAGCATGGAATCGAGGTCAACCCGGAGAAAATCAAGACAATCTTAAACATAAACCGTCTGACATGCCTAAGGGACATTCAACGACTAACATGTTGTGTTGTAGCAGTTAGTCGGTTCGTCAGCCGACTTGGAGAGAAGGCTCTGCCGCTGTACAAGTTGCTGAAGAAGGAGGAAAAATTCACGTGGACGGACGAAGCAGATGCAGCATTGAAGCAGCTCAAGGAAATTCTTTCCTTAGCACCCATCCTTGCGGCACCCGAGCCTGGAGAACCCATGTTAATTTACATGGCCGCAACCAACTGGGTAATTAGCATCGTCGTCGTGGTAGAGCGGAAGGAACCAGGCTATGAGCACGGAGTTCAACGACCAGTTTACTATGTAAGCGAAGTCTTGACGGAGTCCAAGCAGCGTTACCCGCACTACCAGAAGATAGCTTATGGAGTATTCCTCGCTTCTCGGAAGCTGAGGCATTACTTTCAGGAGCACCCAATCACAGTGGTGAGCAAGACTCCACTGTCTGACATTATCAACAACAACAACGCTACGGGAAGGTTCGAGAAGTGGGGCATTGAACTTGCCGCCTTAGAGATCACCTACAAGAGACACGACGCTATCAAGTCACAAGCCTTGGCGGATTTTATGGCGGATTGGACGGAGATGCCAGATGCTACCCCATTGCCGGAACCAGAATACTGGGTGATGCACTTTGACGGATCAAAGCTGCTCAACGGCTCGGGGGCTGGTGTACTGCTACAGTCACCAACTAGGGACAAGCTACACTACGTTCTGCATATCCACTTCGAGGCTACGAACAACATGGCTGTTGGGGATATGCTATATGGGTATCCTCATAGCATGTCACTTATCCGGATAACCCGGGTGGCCCATAGTCGGTAGCATGGCCTATGGCCTGCTGGGCGGCCCAGTTAGATGGATCTAGAAGGGAGGCCCATGCCGGATAAAGGAAGGCTACGGTGGAGTCACCAACGTACCCGGAGCCTTGGAGTGCAAGATACACAAGACTAGTAATAGACGGTGTAGGACTCTGTAACCTGTCCGGCTAGGACTTTTACCTGTAACCCTAGGACCTGGCGACTATATAAGTCGGGCCTATGGGAGCCTTTAGGGCACAATCTCAGACGATAACTTAGACTTTATAGTCACCTCGCACAGCGAACCAATCCCTGTAACTCGGCGTATTGCCCTTATAGTGATTTATAGCAGGAGTAGGATTCCGCCACCGTTGTGGGATCTGAACCTGGGTAAGCTTTGTTACCTCGTACCCGTCCGCCTTACCCCACGTCTCTAAACACGGACTGTGAGGACCCCTCCATGGAGTACTCGTCGGCAATACCACGACAGTTGGTGCCCACCGTGGGGCAAGAGGCGCTTCAGGCTCTTCAGCGGGCGAGGACCAAGATCTTCGCGGGAATCGGTGAAACCGTGGCCATCGATCGCGTTCTCCTCTCCGACAACGTTCCCATCATCCCTCCGGACGAGTTCTGGATCCCGGCGAAGACGAACCTTAAGCGGTGTTCGATAGTTCCTATCGGAGACACCCACCTCTTCATCGGCGACACCGACTCGGGCACTAGTTCCCTGGGAGTCGGAGGAGCATCAAGACCCGCACGGACCGCCTACGGATAGGATACGTTCACGAAAGGATCGATGTCGGATCTCTCTTCGGACTTTGCCGGCAAAGATCGGAAAGCATCAAGACCCGCACGGACCACCTGCGGGCAGGATACGTTCGCGGAAGGATCGATGTCGGATCTCTCCTCGGAGTTTGCCGACAAAGATCGGAAAAATTCAAGGCCCACCCAAACCACCCCTGTGAAGGATATAAAGGTGGAAGATCACTGCAAATCCGCCGGCTTTGTCCGTGTGTCTGGACAGCAGATATCCAAGTCCGTCGGCGTGGTTACCATCTTCGATCTGGCGCGCTGCGGTCAGAGAGAGGGCGAAAACCCCCGCAGATACCTGGCCAGGTGGCTCCGTATACGAGATGATCTGGCCCACTACCCCAATGAGGATGCTATGTATCACTTTGTGGAAGGACTGGACCATGGCACGCTTCTCCGACATTCTCTAAGACGGCAGCAGGCGTCAGGACGCCTTACCTTCGAAGGCATGGTGAACAGCATCAACAACTACGTGGAGGCCGAAGCGGCAGCTCAGACAGCGCTTGCGCTCATTGACGGAGCCCCTCCGATTCAGCCACCGCCACCATTGCCTCCGGCCGCCATCGTCGCAGCTGCGCCACCGAATCCAGTCATCATAGCTGGTGTTGCACCTCCACCGCCCGTCATCGAGGAAGTCCTGGCACCCTCCGACACTGTCATTGACGCGCTTTATGCTGACTTCAGTGCAGATTCAGAGGAGATAGATTTCAGTCCAGAGGAACTAGACTCCGCCATGCAGGAGATGGAGGAGGAGTACACACGCGACGAGCAAGGCAACAATGCCGTCACGTCCCGAGGGGTGTTCTTCACCATCGGGACGGCGATGTATGAAGATCAATCCGGACGAGCTCCGCCTACAGCGCTGGAAAAGGGGAAGGAGCCACTTATTGCTGCTGACGATGATCGCGCAAAAGTCATGCCTCCTCCGCCTAACCCAAAGGCAAAGCGCAGAACTCGGCACCGCCCGAGCAACAACAACACCAAAACTTGCCGCCTCCAAAGATCTACGCTTAAGCAGCCCAAGTTACTCCAGCTGATAGAGTGATGTACGGCAATCTCCTTGTCGAGCCACTAACCGTTGCTCATATCCGGAACCTGACCTAGCTTGACGAGAAGCGCCAGCAGCTGCTGGAGGAAGCGCAGGCCATCACGGAGCAAGGCGCTCAACTAGTTCGAGATCTGGTCAACGCGCAGAAGTCCATAGAGAAAGCTAGAGCAATGGAGGCCGAGTACAAGACTTTGCTGCTGCAGCAGAAGGCTAAGAAAGCTCCGGCTTGCGTCATCAACGATCCTGGTGTACGACGCAACCTAGGATGGGCTCCGTCGAAGCCGGCACATACCAAACCATACATTGACAGTGAAGGCAAGCAGGTGATGCCCACCCCACTCCTTAACCTCGCCGTCGCCAAGACCCTTCTGGAGCAGGATTGATTGCCTGAGGCAGTGGAACAGGTCTATGACCTAGTGGCCAAGGCGGTGAAGCAGCAGGAAAAGGCCACCTCTCAGAGGCTTGAGTCTGACCCAGCGCTCTGCCAATCTAGCCAGTACAAGCCGCCAAGGACAGATCTCCTCTTGATGTCGGGTCCCAGACGGGTTCGTCAGAACGAAGATGGATGGATGCGCGCAACAGGAAGGATGCCATCCCCATATCCTCCGACCATGGAGAAAAGGCCCGACCTCGTCTCCCGTCGCCACCGCCCCGATCTCCCTGACATCGCGAAGATTACAAGGATAACCATCGTACGGATATGCTCCCACCAAAGCAGTGCGACATCGTCATCCACGACAACGCGGAGCAGACCCGTCATGACGGAGAGCGCAACCAAGGACACAAGAGCAGGTCACGCCATGACCCTCCACGTCCGACAAGCAACCGTGACAGGCGTGAGGCGTCGCAGGAGGGTAACAGCAAGAAGGCTAACGCACCGCCACCTCCGCCTCCATCACCACCAAGCAGTCACCATGGCGGAGGAGGCCCGCGTCGTTCACGCAGCCCATCCCCTGTTGACAAAAAGAAGAAGAACCCGGAGCCGTACGATGCACGTTTGCGGATCGATAATATCCACAAGGCCCGGGAAGGACCATACCTGGGACCACGTTGCTTTGGACATGCAATACGGTCCGCAACTTACCCCAAAGGTTTCCGGATTGAAAAGACCATCAAGCCCTATGACGGCACCGCCAAACCAGCTACATGGTTGCAGGACTACGGCAACACAGTGGAGATTGCCGGAGGCAACCCCAACGTCGCCGTCAAGTACCTCCCATTAATGTTGGAAGGCACGGCCAGTCAATGGATCGACGACTTGCTGGAGAAATCTATCTACAACTGGCTGGACATGCAAGAAGCGTTCACCAAGAACTTTGAGGGTACATACAAACGTCCCTGCACTGTGGGCGATCTACAGCGGTGCATGCAAGAGAAAGACGAGACATCTCGCGCCTACCTCTCCCGCTGGCTGGATATGAAAAATTCCTGCGCAGGAGTGCACGCTCAGACCGCCATGGACGCCTTCATCGATTGGTTGGAAAGGGGAACGTTGCTCCCACATAAGCTGAAGCGCTTGCAGGACAATCACCAGCTCGACTTGAACCAGATGATTCAGTTGGCTAGCGAGTTCGCAGCTGCCGACGACGATGCTCGTGGCTCCTTGCCGGCAACGGTCGTTCCAACTCAAGCTCGGAGGAACATCAGTACAAAGTGAAAAACCTCTCCAGAATAAAAGCAATCTACCGACATGGTCGCTATGACTTTTGCAGGGCGAGAAGAAGGTGGACAACATGGCCGAGGAAGGGGAGCTGGTCGTGGGCAGCAACGAGGAAGTGAAACCACCTCGGCGCCGCTCCGCATTCCCCAAACCTACGAGGATTACCGCGATATGCCGTGCCTCGTACACCTCAACGCCAACGGCAAGGCCACCCATACCAATCGACACTGCAAGTTCGTCAACGACCTCAAGGAAGACCCGGAGTCCGGCTACAAGCAAAATCGGAAGAACAGACCGCGAGGCAAGGGCAATGGGAAGAAGGAGGATGAGTCCAAGGATTCAAGTGACATGGACGAGGACGTTGACCCCAAGCACGCCGCCAAGAGCGACGATAAGGGCAAGAACCCCTTCGCAAAGAAGGCCCCAGTCTACCACACTTTCCTTGGCACCCCCACCGTCCGACAACAAAAGACCTCTCTGAGGATCCTGATGGCCACTCTCCCCCCAGTTCCCCAGTACCTGCGCTGGTCGGAGGTTCCAATAACTTGGGACAGGACGGACCACCCAGACCTTGTGCCCACGGAGAACCAGTATGCCATGGTCATCAACCCCTTGATTGACGGCGTGGAGTTCAACAAGTGTATGGTGGATAGTGGAAGCAGCATCAACATCATGTACCTGGATACACTGCAGAAGATGAACTTGACGGAGGCAAACCTAAGGCAGACCAACACCATCTTCCACGGCGTAGTTTTTGGTCGGGAGGCTCGGTCCCTTGGGTGCATTACACTTCAGGTTTCTTTTGGCGATGTTAATAATTACCGCCAAGAGCGCATGACCTTAGAGGTGGTCCCCTTCAAGAGCGTGTACCACGTCATATTCGGCCGCGACATATTCCACACGTTCATTGCCAAGCCATGCTTCGTCTACAACAAACTCAAGATACCCGGACCAAACGACACCATCACCATATCCGGAAGCTTTACCAAGGCAAGGGACTGCAAGATCAATGAAGCAACCATTGCAGAAGCTGTCCTCTATAGCGAAGAATTCAAGGAGATCCAGAGCAAGGTCGATGACTCGGAGATGCCCGTGTCAAAGAATCAGATCTCCGACTCCGCTCCTGCGTTCAAGGCCGCCATCGAGACCAAGCCGGTGGAACTTGTGGTAGGCGATGCCTCCAAGGTCACCGCCATTGGGACGAACCTGGATCCCAAATAGGAAAGCACGCTCGTCGAGTTCCTCCATGAGAATAGGGACATCTTTGCCTGGCAACCTGCCGACATGAAAGGTGTACCTAGGGAACATGCGGAGCACAGCTTAAACATTGATCCAAAATGTAAACCAATGAAACAACCTCTACGACGCTTTGGAGATGAGAAGAGACGCACCATTGACAAAGAGATAACTAGGTTACTTAAGGCTAGATTTATCCGAGAAGTCCTTCACACCCAATGGGTGGCCAATCCTGTACTTGTCCCCAAAAAGGGAACCAATGAATTAAGAATGTGCATTGATTACACTGGCTTGAACAAAGCATGTCCCAAAGATCCGTTTTCTTTGCCTCGCATTGACCAAGTCATTGACTCGACAGCTGGCTCGGAACTTTTGTGTTTTCTTGATGCATACTCAGGATACCACCAGATCATCGGACCAATTGGCCACTTCGTTCACTACCCCATACGACACGTTTTGCTATGTCACGATGCCCTTTGGGCTGAAAAACGCAGGTGCTACCTACCAGCGGACAATGCAATGCTGCCTCCACGACCAAATTGGTCGGAACGTTCATGCCTATGTGGACGATATTGCGGTGATGTGTAAAAAGTAAAATGACTTAATCTCCGACTTAAAAGAAACCTTTGATAATCTCCGGAAATACAACATGATGCTTAACCCTAAGAAGTGCGTCTTCGGGGTTCCAGCCGAAAAATTGTTGGGTTTCATTGTTTCACAACGTGGAATCGAGGTTAACCCAAAGAAAATCAAGGCCATCTTAAACATAAACCGTCTGACATGCCTAAAGGACATTCAACGACTAACAGGTTGGGTTTCAGCAGTTAGTCAGTTCGTCAGCCAACTTGGAGAGAAGGCCCTGCCGCTGTACAAGTTGCTGAAGAAGGCGGACAAATTCACATGGACAGACGAAGCAGATGCAACATTGAAGCAGCTCAAGGAGATTCTTTCCTCAGCGCCCATCCTTGCAGCACCCGAGCTTGGAGAGCCCCTGTTAATTTACATGGCGGCAACCAACCGGGTTATCAGCATCATTGTCATAATAGAGCGGAAGGAACCAGGCTATGAGCACGGAGTTCAACAACCAGTTTACTATGTGAGCGAGGTCTTGACGGAGTCCAAGCAGCGTTACCCGCACTACCAAAAGATAGATTATGGAGTATTCCTTGCTTCTCGGAAGCTAAGGCATTACTTTCAGGAGCACCCAATCATAGTGGTGAGCAAGACCCCACTGTTTGACATTATCAATAACAGCGACTCTACAGGAAGGGTCGCGAAGTGGGGCATTGAACTTGCCGCCTTCGAGATCACCTACAAGAGACGCGACGCTATCAAGTCACAAGCCTTGGCGGATTTTGTTGTAGATTGGACGGAGATGCCAGATGCTACTCCGTTGCCAGAACCAGAGTACTGGGTGATGCACTTTGACGGATCAAAGCTTCTCAACGGCTCGGGGGCTGGTGTATTTCTACCGTCACCAAAAGGAGACAAGCTACACTACGTTCTGCAGATCCACTTCGAGGCTACAAACAACATGGCGGAGGATGAAGCACTCATTCACGGACTACGTGTAGCCAAGGATATTGGCATCAAGCGCATAGTTTGCTGAGGAGATTCCGACTTGGTTGCCCAGCAGGTTGCTAGCACCTGGAATGCACGGAACCCTATGATGACGGCATATCGAGATGAAGTGGACGAGATAGCCAAGAGCTTCTTGGGCTACAAAGTCAAGTATGTACCTAGGGAACAAAACGAGGCGGCTGATCTGCTGTCTAAGCTTGGATCAGGTCGCAAGCAAATTCCGCTAGGAGTTTTCCTAGAGCACCTGCGCACAACATCCGTGAAGGGAGCCGACATCGACTACCCGAATAGAGCTAACTCTTTCGTCAACATGGTGACTAAGGTCCCTCCGGCTTGGACAAAACCGTTCATGGAATACCTCGAACATGGAACTTTGCCCAACGAAGAAGTCGAAAGACAGCAAATAGTACGACGAGCAAAGGGTTATACCATAATCAATGGGCAACTCTACAAAAGAAGCACTACTGGTGTATACCTAAAGTGTGTTTCCCAGCTAGAAGGTATGTAAATCCTACGTGAAATCCATCTCGGAGATTGCGGGCATCACGACGCTCCTCGATCGTTGGTCGCAAAAGCCTTCCAGCAAGGATTCTCATTGGTGACCGCAAGGCGACAAGCTGGTTGAGACATGCATGGGATGCCAGTATTATTCCTGACAACCACATGTTCATGCTGAAGAACTGCGAACAATACCAATAACTTGGCCGTTTGCAGTCTGGGGGCTGGACATGGTGGGACCGTTGCAGACCGCACCTTGTGGTTTTACGCATCTGATTGTAGCAGTTGAGAAATTCACTAAATGGATAGAAGCTAAACCCATTAGAAAGCTTGATGGGGCAACTGCCCTCAGGTTCATCCGAGATCTAGTGGTGAGATTTGGTCTCCCACACAGCATTATCACCGACAACGGCATCAATTTATCACTCGGAGAAGTGGAGGCTTATTGCTGGGAGAAAGGCATCCGACTTGACCTTGCATCTGTGGCACACCCACAATCCAATGGTCAGGTTGAGGGAGCCAATGGATTAATTCTGCACGGAATCAAGCCACGTCTTGAGGCACCACTGCATAGAGCAGTTGGAGCCTGGGCGGAAGAATTGCCATCTGTGCTGTGGAGTTTGCGAACTACACCCAACAGATCCACCGGCTACACCCCTTACTTCATGGTATATGGAGCAGAAGCAATCCTGCCTTCCGACATACTCCATGATGCACCAAGAGTTGTCGCCTACGATGAAGATGACGCTAAATAATCCAGACGCCTAGATGTGGACCTTCTCGAGGAGGAGCGCGTTTTGGCATGCCAAAGATCTGCCATCTACCAGCAGAAGCTACGCAGCTACCATAGTCGCCGCGTTCGGCATCGCTCGTTTTAAAAAGGGGGATTTGGTGCTCTGACTTAAGCAGAAGAAGTCACACAAATTATCCCCGCCATGGGAAGGACCGTTCATCATAATCAAGGCACTACTCAATGGGTCTTACTACCTTGTTGACAATCGTGAACTAAAGGATAGACCCAACGAGGATCATAAGCGTAAGCGACGTGACCCGGATGATGACTACCCGGAGCTTGATCGGCCATGGAACATATCACAACTACGTCCTTTTTACACTTAACATCTTTTATCTAATTGTGTATCTCTTATATGATCAATGAAATAAAGCTCTCTGGTTCACTCATATTTCTGAGTCTTTTACCTCCTTTAGTGTTCATTTTTGGATCATGTAAAAACCTTTATGCACAAGTCTTGCATTTGCACTTGTGAAAATTCCGCCTACGGGCGTTAGCTTAAGTTTTCTGGTCTACACGTTCTTTGTTGTTTTTATGTGGATTCTGGAGTAGTGACTTTTGGCACTTATTGTCATCGATTTTGTGCTCAGGTTATTGACGGTGCCATTGGGCATCATCACCTAAGCACATGGTTCCGACAACGAGTCTTCCGACTCACGAAAAGTCAAGCATAAGAACCAAAGTAATGGATAAGCCAGCACTTGCTTAAAAAATATATACATGCTGGAAACTAGTTCTTAAGTAGCAGGAAATAACAACCATTGTTTTCTGCCTTAAGTTACATCATCAAGTTTTTTTCCGCGCATACACCAAAGGTGAACCAAATATTACAAAGTTGTTTTTCATTCCTTTGGCGCATGAGACTTGGAAGCAGCATCGTCACCAGCCGGAGAATCACCCTCAACATCAGCACTATGGTGGGACTCAAAGGAATCTTGGTTGACGCTGTCAATGGTGTTCATGGGCACGAAGACGTCGATGTCCACCAACTCGGCAACTCTGGTGTCATAGCCCATGAGGGATGACAAGATGGCTTCATGATCAATATCTTTGCCGTCATCATCGACGTCGGGGATAGCATATGTCACCGTGTCGATGTTGGCACCTTCGTAGTGTGCCTTTACCATTGACAGCGACATCCTTGCGCCAGCCCGTGCACATGAAGCTTTCCAGCTTGTTACACGCTCGGGGGCTCAACGCAGAATCTCCGAGTACTTCACCACGGAGTCCGAGGCCTTGATGTGTATCTGAAGGGGCTTGGCAATCTCTTTGGCTTGGGTGATGGCGGTGTTGATAAAGTTGTCGGCCAGAATCATGCATTCCTTGTCCGAAGGAGGCGATCGGGTTAAACCCATTGGAGCTGCAAGTTCCGATAAGGAGCACATGAGTTCAATAAATTTAAAGTATCCAGACTACAAAAATACAAGGCAGAGGAAACTTACTGAAGATGCTGGCCTTAGCCTGCCAGAGCGTGTCCGCCAGGGATTCTTTCTCTTGTTGGAGGAGCTTATACGCCTCGTTGTGGCGTTGGTTTTGCTCATCAGCAGCTTGCTTCTGATCTTTTAAGATCGCAAGCTCCTCCTTCAAGCGATTGATTTCCGCGGAGGCGGAGTCCTGTAGGGCCTTCATGGAATCCTCATGCATTTTTAGCATTTCTTTCCTCTCCTCCTTAAGGATCTTGTTCTCCCTGTCCAGCTGCTGGATATGCTTGGACTGCTCGACAATGTCCTTGTCCTTGGCAACATGTTCTGCGAAGTCGAAGAAAACAAAGTACATAGTGAGTACTCGGAGAATGTAGGCACAAAACCAAGACGGAATGCGCAAAAAGAAAACAGACTCTTGTTTTTGATGATCTGTTCCTTCAAGATGGCAGTTTTACCCTTTTCGGCTTCAAGATCTGCGTACATCTTCTGGTACTTGTCGTTGTCCATGCCCCTCCGAGCATTCTCGTTCTGTGGAAAAAAGAAAAAAGTTAAACCGTTGTTTAGTCTACTTGGAGCATCTAGTCGGAAAATTTTCCACCTAGACGCTGGGGGGTACAGCGAGAGTTTTTTACTTAGCAATATGCTTAGCTTTTCTTTAAGCATCTAGTCGGAGCTAATTCAGTTCTCGATTAGAAGCTTGTGGGCTACAGTATAAAGTTTTTAACTCGGAATCTGCTTAACTTTTCTTTAAGCATCTAGTCGGAACTAATTCAGTTACAACTAGAGGCTTGGGGGCTACAGTATTGAAAAATTATAAAAACTGCGTATGCTACTCTTAAAGCCTCTAGTCGGAATAGTTCATTCCATCTAAATGCTTGGGGGCTAACATGAGAGTTTTTTCTAACTTAGTCACTCTTAGAGCATATAGATGCAAAACCTATGGTTTTCTGTCTACATCCTCGGGGGCTACAGTGGGATACTCATATGAAATGCAAAAGGCAAAGTAAACTTACAAGTGCGATTATCTTGAGGTTCGTAGCGCTCTCGGCTAGCAGCTTGCCAAAGGAAATGCTATTTCCTCGCAATATTTCTGCTTGTCGGAGGAGCTCCTCAAGACCGCATGTCGGAGATGTCGGTGCTGCTCCAGGAACCACATATGTGCTACTCGGTGTAAGCGTCGGGTAGACTATCTTTGGGAACTCAAAGGGTTTCTGGGGAGCAAGGGCGCCGCCTTTGGCAGAACTACCAGCTTCCACCATCGCCTTGCCGCCACCAATGGCATCCTTAGCCGAATATTCAACCATTTGTTGAGCGGCGCTCTCCTGTGTTGCCTGCTTGCCAACAACAGCAAGTTCGGTAGAAGTGCCAGAGTCCACTTCCATGGAGGAAGGTCCTGATGCCTCCTT
This sequence comes from Avena longiglumis, assembly GCA_030063025.1. NCBI lineage: Eukaryota > Viridiplantae > Streptophyta > Magnoliopsida > Poales > Poaceae > Avena > Avena longiglumis. Next base: position 423,813,343 of record CP125974.1, on the reverse strand, counting down.
AGCTTGTGAGCTTGTCGGGGCAGACGAGGGCTTGACGACTGGAGTAGCAGGGGAGATGGCGGGGGAGGCATCGCGATGCAGCATATCTTTGATATTTCAAGAAGCCCCCGGTGTCTTGGAGGTCTTCTTGAGACTGGTCGTGGCTTTCTTCCTAAAACATGCAAAATGCATAAGTACATGAACAGAACAGATAAATAGACAATGTCGGAGAATGAGAAACTTACACTAATGGGGGTGCTTTGGCAAAAATCCCGGTGGTTCTTCTCTTTTCCGCCACCAGGGCGGCGGTAGTCTTTTTGGAGGCTCCACCCTCCGTCTTCTTCTTATTGCCTCCGTCGGCAGCGTCAGAGGTGGAGCTCTTCCGCTTTCGCGCCAACGGGACTTCGTCGTCGGACACGACCGTGACTTCCTTCATCTTTGGATCGTAGATTTGGGCATCCAGGTTGCCCTCCTCTAGATCGCTAAGCTGTTAAGTAAGAAATCACTGTGTTAGACAAAATGACATTTGCAAGACGGAAGAACTGGAGTATATGTCATACACGGAAAATAAAAACCTACCTTTGGGCACTTGCCATTTACGAACATGTCGTAGGTGATGGTGAAGCCACGCTTCTTATCCTTCACCTTGATGATGTCCTTAAGGCGGAGCTTGACGGAGTCGCTCGAGAAGTTGTCCACGGAGATGCGGAGACTATCCCTTCTGTCGCTGGTATACTCGTGCACGTACTTCGCGCGGTGTTGCAGAGGTTGGATTCGCCTGATGAACCAGCACATGGCTAGGTCCAAGCCGGTCAAACCCGTCTCTACAAACCATTCGATCCGCCTTATAGCGCGAGAAGCGTCGAGGTCGGAGGGAAGGGAGGCTTGGGATCTCCATGTGGAAACTTCAGCAGCGGCTCCATCCACGAAGTCTGGGTACGTTAGTTCTCAGCCCGCCAGAGGAATGTCGAGGCCGTAAAAGTACGTCCGCTGCCAATTCTTGCAGGACTCATGGCCGATGATGTCGGGGAACCGCCGGCCAGGTTGAATCTTGAAGCTTATGGTGCCGCAGTTCCTAAGCTCCTCCTTACTATGTCTGGCTTCACGTTTGACAGTGAAGAAGTAAACAAAAAGGTCTAACCTAGGCCTTATCCCTAGATATCCATCGCAAAGTGCCACGAAGTTGCTAAGCACTAAGATACTATTGGGGAGAGGTTATGGGGATGGACCCTATAGTGGTTTAAGACGGAGAGGAAGAAGTGGGAGATAGGCAGGGAAACACCGCGTACCAGCTGAGCTTTTATGTACACCTTTTCTCCGGCTTGGGGAGAAGGAGTCACCTCGCCGGCCGACGCCGCCCGCCAGGCAAGACCCTCCGTCACGGGGAGGTAGCCTTCGGCGACCATCTCTTGGATATCGCGGTCGGTGATGTCCGAGCTGCGCCAGTCGCCCTTGTGCGAATCTGGCTCCTCCTCCAGTGGCTCTAGCGCCTCCAAATTTTGGTCGCCGCCGGTGGACTCGATCACCGCTGATGCGGGGATGACCAAGCCCTCTGGAGGCACGACGACGGAGCTCCCTGGTTTCGCCGCGGGTTCGCTCGACGCCGCCATTGATGGGGAGGTGCTGCTGGTAGCCATGGGGTGAAGGTTGGGTGCGACTGGTGCAGATGGGAGCTAGGGTTTTTTCGAGGTTTCTCGCGGAGAGCTCGAGGAGACGCGCGGCTAGAGGAAGAAGATGATGCAAGGAGAATGAGGTAAAAAGTGGAAAATTCCCCACGGTTACTATTTATCATCCTCGGCGTCAAGATTCGTGCAGCTTGATCGAACGGTTGCCGCGTAGACAACGTGTTCACGAACGTGCGCGGAAATTTCGCCACGTCTCCAACCGTCGCCGCCAACGGTTCGTATCGCTCGCGCGGGAAAATTGGATATGATTGTGTTCTCTGCATGTGTGAGTTACGAGGCGTCGCTGACCTAAGCCTTCGTCGTCCTAGCTGACATAGGTAGATGAGCCATCACGTCGAAGATTCCGACATAGACGGATTCAATCCGACTATGGAAGAGTACAATGGAAGATTCAGCATTTTTCCGGCTTACAAGTTGAAGACGGAGAAAACTTTGCAGGGTTCTTTGGGAGGACTACAATATATTGCTTGACGATTTGCGGACATGCAACTAGATGGAGCATTCATCTGAAGAGGCAAGATGGCGCAAGATCTCAGAGTTCTCCAGGGGAAACTGTTGGGGATATGCTATATGGGTATCCTCATAGCATGTCACTTATCCGGATAACCCGGGTGGCCCATAGTCGGTAGCATGGCCTATGGCCTGCTGGGCGGCCCAGTTAGATGGATCAAGAAGGGAGACCCATGCCGGATAAAGGAAGGCTACGGTGGAGTTACCAACGTACCCGGAGCCTTGGAGTGCAAGATACACAAGACTAGTAATAGACGGCGTAGGACTCTGTAACCTGCCTGGCTAGGACTTTTCCCTGTAACCCTAGGACCTAGCGACTATATAAGTCGGGCCTATGGGAGCCTTTAGGGCACAATCTCAGACGATAACTTAGACTTTCTAGTCACCTCGCACAGCGAACCAATCCCTGTAACTCGGCGTATTGCCCTTATAGTGATTTATAGTAGGAGTAGGATTACGCACGGTTGTGGGATTCGAACTGGTAAGCCGTTACCTGCACTACCAACCCTTCGCTTACACCACGTCTCTAAAGACGCACTGAGAGGACCCCTCCATGGCGTACTCGTTGGCAATACCACGACAATGGCGGAGTATGAAGCACTCATTCACAGATTACGCATAGCCAAGGATATTGGCATCAAGCGCATAGTTTGCTGTGGAGATTCCGACTTGGTTACCCAGCAAGTGGCTGGCACCTGGAATGCGCGGAACCCTATGATGGCGGCATATCGAGACGAAGTGGACGAGATAGCCAAGAGCTTATTGGGATACGAGTTCAAGTATGTACCTAGGAAGCAAAACGAGGCGGCCGATCTGCTGTCTAAGCTTGGATCAGGGCGCAAACGAATTCCACCAGGAGTTTTACTAGAGAATCTACGGACACCATCCGTGAAGGGAGCAGACATCGACAACCTAGATAGAGTTGACTCTTTTGTCCATATGGTGGCAAAGGTCCCTACGGCTTGGAAAAAACCGTTCATAGAATATCTCGAACACGGAACTTTGCCCGACCACGAGGTCGAAAGACGACAAATAGTACGTCGAGCAAAGGGCTATACCATAATCAATGGACAACTCTACAAAATAAGCACTACTGGTGTATGCCTTAAGTGTGTTTCCTAGCAAGAAGGTATTGAAATCCTACGCGAATCCATCTTGAAGATTGCGGGCATCACACCGCTCCTCGATCGTTAGTCGTGAAAGACCTCCGGCAAGGATTCTACTGGCTAACCGCGAAGGCGGACGCCGACAAGCTGGTTGAGACATGCATGGGATGCCAGTATTATGCACGACAACCACATGTTCCTGCTGAAGAATTGCGAACAATACCAATAACTTGGCCATTCGCAGTCTGGGGGCTAGACATGGTGGAACCGTTACAGACGACACCATGTGGGTTTACGCATCTGCTAGTAGCAGTTGATAAATTCACTAAATGGATAGAAGCTAAACCCATTAGAAAGCTTGATGGGGCAACTGCCCTCAGGTTTGTCCAGGATCTAGTGGTGAGATTTGGTCTCCCACATAGCATTATCACCGACAATGGTAGAAATCTATCACTCGGAGAAGTGGAGGCATATTGTTGGGAGAAGGGCATCCGACTTGACCTTGCATCTGTGGCACATCCACAATCTAATGGTTAGGTTGAGCAAGCCAATGGACTAATTCTGCAGGGAATAAAGCCACGTCTTGAGGCACTGCTACATAGAGCAGCTGGAGCCTAGGTGGAAGAATTTCCATCTCTATAGTGGAGTTTACGAACTACACCCAACAGATCCACCGGCTACACGCCTTACTTCATGGTATATGGAGTAGAAGCCACCCTACCTTCCGACATACTTCACGATGCACCAAGGGTTGCCCCCTATGACGAATATGACGCTGAAGAATCCAGACGCCTAGATGTGGATCTTCTCGAGGAGGAGCGCGTTTTGGCATGCCAAAGATCTGCCATCTACTAGCAGAAGCTACGCAGCTATCATAGTCGCCGCGTTCGACATCACTTGTTTAAAGAGGGGATCTGGTGCTCCGACTTAAGCAGAAGAAGTCACACAAATTATCCCCGCAATGGGAAGGACCGTTCATCATAATCAAGGCACTACTCAATGGGTCTTACTACCTCGTTGACAATCGTGAACTGAAGGATAGACCCAACAAGGATCATAAGCGTAAGCGACATGACCCGGATGATGACTACCCGGAGCTTGATCGTCCATGGAACATAGCACAACTACGTCCTTTCCACACTTAGCATTTTTTATCTAATTGTGTACCTCTTATATGATCAATGAAATAAAGCTCTTTGGTTCAGTCATATTTCTGAGTCTTTTTACCTCCTTTAGTGTTCATTTTTGGATCGTATAAAACCTTTATGCACAAGATTTGCAATTGCACTTGTGAAAATTCCGCCTACGGGCGTTAGCTTAAGTTTTCTGGTCTACACGTTCTTTGTTGTTTTTATGTGGATTCTAGAGTAGTGACTTTCGGCACTTATTGTCGGCGATTTTGTGCTTAGGTTATTGACAGTGACACTGGGCATCATCACCTGAGCGCATGGTTCCGACAACGAGTCTTCCGACTCACGAAAAGTCAAGCATAAAAGCCGAAGTAATGGATAAGCCATCACTTGCTTAAAAATATATACATGCTAGAAATAGTTCTGAAGTAGCAGGACATACACCATTGTTTTCCGCCTTAAGTTAACACATGGTTTTTTCCATATAAAACATTACAGAGGAAACAAATATCACAAGTTGTTTATATTCCTCTGGCGCAGGCAACTTGGAAGCAACATCATCGGCAGCAGGAGAGTCACCCTCGAAGTCGGAAGTATTGAGGGACTCGGAGGAGCTTTGGCCTTTGTCTTCAATGGTTTTCATGGGCACAAAGACGTTAACGTCGACCAACTCGGCGACTTTGGTGTCATAACCCACAAGCGACGCCAAGATAGATTCGTGGTTTATCTTTTGTCCTTCGTCGTCTATGTCGGGGATACTGGAGGTTACCGTGTCAATGTCGGCATTCTCGTAGTGTTCCTTCACCATTGACAATGCCATACTAGCACTGGCCCGTGCACATGAAGCTTTCCAGCTTGAAATACGCTCGAGGGCTCGGCGCAGGATCTCCGAGAACTTCGCTACTGAGTCTGATGCCTTGATGTTAATCTGGAGGGATTTGGCAATATCTTTGGTCTGCATGATGGCGGTGTTGATGAAGTTGCCGACAAGGACCATGCATTCCTTTGGCAGAGGAGGTGACTGGGTTAAACCCATAGGAGCTGCAAATTCTCGACAAAGGAGCGCATGAGTTCAAAAATTCAGAGTATCTAGACTACAGAAATCCAACACGGAGAATAACTTACTGAAGATGCTGGCCTCAGCCTGCCAGAGTATCCGCCATGGAGTCCTGTTCTTGTTGGAGGATCTTATACGCTTCATGATGGGATTGATTTTGCTCACCGGCAGCTTTCTTCTGATGTTTTAAGATCGCGATTTCCTCCTTCAAGCGGTTCATCTCCTCGGTGGCGGAGTCCTGCAGGGATTTCATCGATTCTTCATGAATTTTCAGCATCTCCTCCCTCTCCTTCTGAAGGATCTTGTTCTCGCTATCCAGCTGCTGAATGTGCTTGGATTGCTCGACAATATCCTAGCCTTGGAAATGGTTTCTGCAAGTCGGATAAAAAAAGTACACAATGAGTACTCGGAGAATGTTGAAACAAGACCAAGCCGGAGTGCGGAAAAAGAAAGGAAAAACAGACGCTTTCTCTTGATGATCTGTTCCTTCAAGAAGGCAGTTTTATCCTTTTCGGCTTCCAGATCCGCGCGCATCTTCTGATACTTGTCGTTGGCCATGCCCCTCCGAGCATTCTCATTCTGTGGAAAGAATAAATTTAAACGTTGTTTAGTCTACTTGGAGCATCTAGCCGGAAAATTTCCAGCTGGACGCTCGGGGGCTACAGCGAGAGTTTTTTAACTTAGCAATATGCTTAGTCTTTCTTTAAACGTCTAGTCGGAACTAATTCAGTTTTAGATTAGAAGCTTGGGGCTACAGTATAAAGTTTTTTTTAACTCGGACGTATGCTTAGCTTCTCTTTAAGCATCTAGTCGAAACTAATTCAGTTACAACTAGAAGCTTGGGGGCTACAGTATTGAAATTTATAAACACTGCGTATGCTACTCTTAAAGCATCTAGTCGGAATAATTCATTCCACCTATATGCTTGGGGGCTACAGTGAGAAGTTTTCTAGCTTAGTCACTCTTGGAGAATTTAGACGCAAAGACCTATGGTTTTCCATCTAAATCCTTGGGGGCTACAGTGGGATATTCATATGAAATGCAAAAAGGCAAATATAACTTACAAGTGCAATGATCTTGAGGTTGGTAGCACTCTCATCTAGCAACTCTCCGAAGGATACACTGTTTCCTTGTAAGATTTCTGCCTGGTGGAGAAGCTCCTCGAGATCGCACGTTGGAGATGTCGGCGCCGCACCAGGAACCAGAGAAGTGATACCCGGCGTAAGTACCAGATAGACTATCTTCGGAAACTCTATGGTTTTCTTGGGTGCGGGGGCGCCGCCTTCGGCAGATGTACCACCTTCCACCACCGCCTTACCGCTACCCATGGCATCCTTAGCTGGAGATTCAGCCATTTGGTGTGCGGCACTCTCCTGCGTTGCCTGTTCGCCGACAACAGCGAGCTCTGTGGAGGCTCCTGTGTCCACTTCCATGGCGGAAGGGCCATATGCTTATTTAGCTTGTGAGATTTTCAGAGCGGACGAAGGCTGTACGATGGGAGTGACAGGGGCAATGGCGGGAGATACGTCGTGATGCAGCATACCCTTGATGGTTCTAGAAGGCCCCAAAGTTTTGGAGGTCTTCTTCAAGCTGGTCATGGCTTTCTTCCTGAAACGTTCAAAATGCATAAGTATGGGAACAAGACAGACAAATGGACAATGTCAGAGAGAAAGAAGCTTACACAAGAGGGGGTGCTTTAGCAAAAGGGATCCTAGTAACCTTTCTTTTCTCCGCCTCCAGGGCGATAGTACTCTTTTTGGAGGCTCCACCCTCCGTCTTCTTCTTCTTCTTGCCTCCGTCGGCAGCATCAGAGGTGGAGCTCTTCCGCTTTCGTGCCAACGGAGCATCGTCGTCAGACACGACGACGACTTCCTTCATCTTTGGATCATAGATTTGAGGATCCATGTTGTCCTCGTCTATGTCGCTGAGCTATTAAAGTGAAGAACCACCGTGTTATATGAGATGGTAATGGCTAGATGGAACAACTGGAGTATATGTCATACACGGAAAATAAACAGTTACCTTTGGGCACTTGCTCTCTACGAACATGTCGTAGGTGATGGTGAAGCCACGCTTCCTGTCCTTCACCTTGATGATGTCCTTGAGGCAGAGCTTGATAGAGTCGCTCGAGAAGTTGTCCTCGGAGATGCGGAGGCTATCCCTTCTATCGTTGGAATACTCGTGCATCAGCTTCAAGCGGTGCTGTAGAGGATGGATCCGCCTGATGAACCAGCACATGGCTAGGTCCAATCCGGTCAAACCCGTCTCTACGAACCACTCTATCCGTCTTATAGCGCGGGAAGCGTCGATGTCGGAGGGAAGGGAGGCCTGGGATCTCCATGTCGAGGCTTCAGCGGTTGCTCCATCGACAAAGTCCGGGTACGTGACTTCTCGGCCAGACAGAGGGATATCTGGGCCGTAGAAGTACGTCCGCTGCCAATTCTTGCAGGATTCGTGTCCGACGATGTCGGTGAAGCGCCGGCCAGGCCGGATCTTAAAACTAATGGTTCCACAATTCCTAAGCTCGTCCTTGCTGGCTCCGGCTTCGCGCTTGACTGTAAAGAAGTATATGAAGAGATTTAGCCTAGGCTTGATTCCTAAATAACCCTCGCAGAGCGCCGCGTAATTGCTCAGCGCTAAGATGCTATTGGGGGAGAGGTTCTGTGGCTGTACTCGGTAATGATTCAGGACAACAAGGAAAAATTTGGATATGGGAAGGGAGACGCCGTGTACCATCTATGCTTTTAGGTACACCTTTTCTCCGGCTTAGGGAGAAGGTGTGACCTCGCCGGACGGTGCAGCCCGCCAGGCGAGCCCCTCTGTCATGGGGAGGTAGCCCTCGTTGATCAGCTCTTTGATGTCGCGGTCCATGATATACGAACCGCGCCAGTCACCCTTGTGCGAGTCGTACTCCTCCTCCAGCAGCTCCAGCGCCGCTGGATTATGGTCGCCGCCGGTGGTTTCGACCACCGCAGACTTGGGGATGACCAGACCCTCTGGGGGCACGACGACGGAGCTCGCCGGCTTCGCCCGATGCCGCCATCGAAGGGGAGGAGCTACTGCTGGTCATTGGGTGTGTTCGACGGTGACCCGGAAATATTGGAAAGCTAGGGTTTTTCACACGTTGCGCAGAGCGCTCGAGGAGGCGCTCGCTGGAGGAAGAAGACGATGCAGGGATAATGAGGTGAAAAAGTAAATTTTCCACCGCAGTTACTATTTATGGTCTCCGGCATCAAGATTCGTGCAACTTGATCGAATGGTTGCCGCGTATACGACGTGTGCGGAGACGTGCGCAGAAATTTCTCCACGTACCAACCGTCGCCGCCAACAGTTCGTATCGCTCGCGTGGGGAAAGTGGACATGATTGCGTTCTCTGCATGTGTGAGTTACGAGGCGTTGCTGACCTATGTCTACGTCGCACTAGATGTAATAGGCAGATGAACCATCACATCAGAAGATTCCGGCATGGACAGATCCAGTCCGGCTATGAAAGAGTATGATTGAAGATTCAGCAATTCTCCGACTTACAAATTGAAGACGGAGAAAACCTTGCAGGGTTCTTTGGGAGGACTACAAGATGTTGCTTGACGATTTGCCGACATCCATCTAGACGAAGCATTCAACATGAAGAGACAAGACGGCGCAATATCTCGGAGTTCTTTGGGGGCTACTGTTGGGTATATGCTATATGGGTATCCTCATAGCATGTATCTTATCCGGATAACCCGGGTGGCCCACAGTTGGTAGCATGGCCCATGGCCTGTTGGGCGGCCTAGTTAGATGGATCTAGAAGGGAGGCCCATGTCGGATAAAGGAAGGCTACGGTGGAGTCACCAGCGTACCTAGAGCCTTGGAGTATAAGACACGCTAGACTAGTAATAGACGGTGTAGGACTCTGTAACCTGTCTGGCTAGGACTTTTCCCTGTAAACCTAGGACCTGGCGACTATATAAGTCGGGCCTATGGGAGCCTTTAGGGAACAATCTCTAACGATAACTTAGACTCTCTAGTGTCACATCCCAAGATTTTCCAAATCTTGTAATGTGAAAATAAATGAATAAAATAAAACTTTGTTTGATTTTCAGGGCCAGCAGAAACTTTTTGAATTTAATTGGAACTTCAAACCAATTGGATTAAATAAAATCCTAAAGGGATTTAAAAAGATAAACATTTTAAAAAAAGGAAAATAAAATATTTTGGAGATACTATTTTGGAATCTTTTAATAAAAGATTTAGTTTTCAAAATAAAGGTGAATTTATAAATAAATATTATTTTATAAAGCCAAATTAAATCTTGGCCAAGCTTTTGAAATAAAACATTTTGATTTAAATAGTATAGGTTTATTTAAAATAAATTAATAAGGATTTAATATCCAAGTTTTAATTAATAAAGGTCTTACTATTTCCAAAATAACAAAACTAGTTTATTTATTTAAAAATAAGTTTTCCAATTATTTTATATTCCCAAATAAAAACCTACTGATTTGGTTTTGAAAATAATTAGATTTCAAAATGGAGTTTTAAAATAAACATCAAATTATATTTTGATTTAATAACAATGGTCTATTTATTTAATTAATAATGGACCTAAAAATAAAATTATTATTTTGGTTTGGAATTCTGGGTTATGTGACAAAAGAGAACCAAATCCAAAGTTGCAAAGTCTGGTGTTTGTTTGATTTGATTTGGACATTGTTTGGTTGTTTGAAAATTCAAAGCAGATTTGGAAATTAGAAAAAGTTTAGGAAGAAAAAAAAATAGAAGCCAGACTCAACCCAACCCAGAAGCCCAACTAGGCCCAGCAAGCCAGCCCAGTTTTCCTCCCCGAAGAAAACGGTTCACTCGATTCGACCCGCAGAGAGGCTGACCAGTGGACCTCCCCCTCATTTCTTTTCCCACTGACCAGCGGACCCCACTCCCCCTGTTCATCGTCCACACCCGCACGACCTGTTCTTCCCCCCCCCACGTCGCCGTTGCTGCCTCTAAATTACTCGCATCAATTCGAGTAAATGACTGAATGAATTCTCCCAGTAACCTCACACATTTAATCGCCCATGCTCCCTCCTCCTTTCCCCTTTGTCTCATTTCCCGAATGCGCCCCCAGGCTGCCTGAATCGAGCTTGCACACCCTCGGCTCCGACCACCGTCTCCGGTCAATTCCGGCTAACCTCTACCGCCCCTTGCCTCATCGACCACGCACACACACTCCCCAGACCTAGACGCATCTCCCTGTACCTCCCATTCAACCGCGGGCGCCCCAGAATGTCGTCTTCGACAAGCTCTGAGCGCCGCCGCGTCTGTCTTCTTCTCGATCATGCTAGCATCTTCGCCTTGGTCTTGCGCACCTAATTGTGCCGTCCATTTGGCTTCTCGTGATCGACAGCGTCGCCTCCGACCGCAACCAGGACCACCTGACGCCGTTCGCAACTCCGACGAGGAATTCCTGCAACCCTAGTGCGCCCCTTGATCAACCGCGAGTACCTTGAGCTTCGCCGTGTTCTCCTGAGCCTGGTGAGCATCTCCTTACACTTCCTTGCTTCCTGCTTCGCCAGCGCCGCCGCCATCTGGCCGCTCCGCCGCTCGCCGTTGACATTGCGCCGCCAGCTTATGGTCGGGGTACTGTGAACCGTTCAATCTAGATCGGGCGGGCACGATAGAGTCACTTAAACCGCGGAGGGGTATGCGCTCAGTACCGCATGATCTGACTTAATCCAACGCGCCAGGGAAGTCGATCCAACCGAAAGGGTATGGGCGAATCAGAAACAACCACGTGGACTGGATTTGTTTTAAAATAGAATTTTGATCTGATTTGAATGCAAATTTGTAATTGGTGTAACTTTCAAACCACACGTCCAAATTTTACAAATTTTATATGAATGGATTCAGTGGAACAAGCCCTAGCCAACCATGACCTTGGTTTAGTAAATAGTACCTGTTAATTTACTTGTTTTTGCAGATTCTTTTGTGTGCTTGTTTAGATTAGAAAAATTGTTTAAAAATGATTTTTAGATTAAAACTTTTGCAAAATGGTTTGTTGTGACCATACTGACCCTAGGAACCAATCCTTGGTGTTGAAAATGATTTTGGTAAAGTTTAGGTGGGATTAATTGACTTAACCATTTTCTAGCCAAATAAAATTATTGATTTTTATTATGGAAATGTTTTTGTAAAGAAAACTTTGGGAAAAATGTTTTGGACCAAATCTACTGACCCAAAACACCAAGTTTTGCAATAGCAACTCATTTGGTGAAAAACATAAAGTTTTGCTTTGATAAAACCATTTTCCACCACATAAAATGTTGAATGGATTTTAAAATAGTTTTTGGGCAAAACCCTCTAACTAATGACTTTGCCATTTTGGTAAATAACCAATTTGGAACTTACAAGGTTTAGAAGCCTAGTGGAGACCATCTTTACAAATAGGACCATCTTTTGCATGCTTGCATGCATGATTAAATTCCATAGTTTTATGTGTGTGTAAAATGTTGTTTGATTGATTATTTGGAATGCTAGTGATTTGGTGTTTGCTTGATTGATTGTAGTGAAATTAGCAAAGTGTGAGACTAGCAAGATCAAGGAGTGAGCCATCATTCCCTTCCAAAAAAAGTCAAGTGACACTATCATCTAAAGTCCTACTATTTTCATTATACTTAGTGGATTTTTGAAAACATGCATGAAAAGAATTTCTATACTTATGCTATGCTAAATCCTAATAGGATTCCCTATACATTTCTTAGTGAAAATAATGTAGTTGATACATGATTAGCCATGCTATATTTTGGAAAGAGATACATGTTGAGATTTTATGAGATTGAGAAAAGACTTATGTTTTATATAATAAAACAAGGACTCAATGAACCACCTGGGTGGACAAGGATACTTTGAGTTTTGGAGAAGGTGGCAACAAAAGGAACCATGACTATGGAAATCTCTTTGTGTTGTGCTCCAAAGGAAACCACCCAGGAAACTTAGAGATTGAACATGTTTCTCGACAAGGTTTCCGTGTATGTGACCACATGCTAAATGGGCTCTGGCTTAGTCAACTACATAGTGGAAGTCCCATGCATTGGCATCTTCAAGTTAACTAGATTTGTGTAAGGGAGTAACCCTACATTTGTGCCTGGTAGACAAGCTAGCATTTTGTATTGGGAGGACTCCTATGGAAAGACTTTGTCACATTCTCAATCTGCCAGTACTCCATCTTGGTGAGTACTTATCCAGCCACTGGTGGCATCAAGATGAGATTGTGTCATGTGGGTAAAGTGTACAACTTCTGCAGAAGATCAAAATTCTAAGTACTTAGCCGTGTCCCGGTTATGGACAATCTTGAGCAACTAAGGCTGAAGCTATGGAAGATCTCGACACTCTAATTTCTAAAAGAAAACTTTTAAAACTTGATGCACTTGGGGTTACCAAGGAGCTCAAGAGATTTTGACAAAACTTGATGCACTTGGGGTTACCAAGGTGCTCAAGAGATTTTGACAAGGACTTGAACACTTGAGTTTTTACCAAGGAGTTCAAGAGATTTTTGAAAGGAGATTTGACAAAGGACCAAAACCATTTTGAAAAGATAGGATAAAATATTGCTTTATGCAAATGAGCCTTAAACTCTACTTAGCCAAATATGCATGTATTGATAGAATCCACTTATATTCCACCTAGTAGTGAAACTTGCCAATACAATTCAAATGTATTGACCCTTGTGGCTGTAACTTGTAATATTGCAGGTTTGATTGTTTTTAGTGAAGATTGATTGATTAGGATTACAAAGTATACAACCAACATCTGCCTGTGGCACTTTGAAGATGAAGGACCCCATACTTATAGTTATTCCGCTGCAATGTAATGTAATAGCCATATGAGCTATGAAAGATGTAATAAAATTATGTTATTCCTGGTTATAAAGTTATATTATGACCTTTGTATCTTGATATTACATCTTAACTGTGGATGCTAGCTATTGATCCAGGGACTAGCATTGTAAACACAGGAGGAATCTACCTTATTAGGTTGAGACCCCTACATCTAGTCGCCTCGCACAGCGAACCAATCCCTATAACTCGGCGCATTGCCATTATAGTAATTTATAGCAGGAGTAGGATTCCGCCACCGTCGTGGGATCTGAACCTGGGTAAGTTGTGTGACCTCGTACCCGTCAACCGTCCGCCTTCCCCCATGTCTCTAAACACGCACTGTGAGGACCCCTCCATGGCGTACTCGTCAGCAATACCACGACAAGTAAGAAGGTCAAAGCTAAGTGGGATATTCTTGAAACAATTCAAAAAAATACCGAAGATTGGGATAACGACAAAGGTAAAGAACCAGGTATAAATTATGAGTATGATTGCATTAAGTCTTTCACGGAAACTGCTAATTTTCAAGAGCTTAGTTCTAAATATGGTCTTGATCCTCAAATTCTTGTTATATACTATAGAGCCTTTTGCTTCCCATATTAATTCTCCTAAAGAAAAATGGGACATGTATCATGAACCTTTTAAATACAATTGCATGGAAAATGAAAATGTTATTAATGATTGCAATAAACATGCTCAAACTTATGAAAGTACTATTTCTTATAAGAATGTTAATTTTTGTGGTATGCATAGACGTTGTGAGAAGAACCAAATAGAAGAATAATATTGTATCACCCACTGGAATGAAAAAACCAGAACGTGGTATAAGGCTCTAAATGATCTTGGTAAAAAAAATTGTGCCCTCTACCCTTTTATTTGTGAACTCTGCTATGAAGTGGGTCATTTCAATGCTCATGCCATATGAGTACTGCAAGCTTGTATTGTGATAACACGATCACTGATAATCAACATGATGAACTTACATTGTTTTTGGGGTGTGAAGAGTTATGAAGAAAAAGTTCTTTGGTAGACACGAGTGCTTTTGGTATGAATTGCGTCTTGCATGGGTGTCATATTTATTGTGTTGATAATTGCCACGCGAATACTTACATACAAAATCATATAAAAGATGATATTTTACTAAAATATGACAGGATTGATATGAGTTTTGTTCTTATTAATGAAAAGGAGGAATCCTCCAAAGTTTCTTCTATTGTCTCTAACAATAAGCCAGGGTATGTGGCAAAGCTTCCTTTCAAGCCTCTCCCTCCAAAAGAGGAGGAGGAGAAGAAGAAGAGGAGTAAAAGGAGAGAGGAAACAGTATCTTCCTCTAATCATGTTGCTCCTATCATAGTTTTTGCTGATGAGTCTGAACTAGATGATGTTCCTATGCCTGTTACCTATAGTAGTGATCATGATTGAGAAAAGCACACCACTTTTGATATTGAAAATCTCTTTGGTACCAATTCTGAAAATGATGATATTAATAATTGTTGTGCTATTAGTGCTATCCATGTTCCTTCCAATGATGATATGCTTACAAATGAACACACTTGGGAAGATAGCTATTATATTTCTTATGATGATACTAAACCTCCAATATATGATGATTACAATAATGAGTATGATATTGTCACATCCCAAATTTTAGATTTGGTATTGCATATCATTCATATCATTGCATCATATCTTTCCATGCAAAACCGTCGAGTAGAAAGGTTCGGCGAAACGCTATTTGCAAAACCCTATTTTACTTCGCTACGAGGTTCCCGCGGGAAGCTTTAGTAAGACTTGCGACAACCACCCTTGTAGGTTCGAGGTTTCTCTCAAACCTTGACGCTAGGTTGTTCCCCTCGACGATACGAACCCGTAGGCGCGAGAATCGCTCGAATCGGAGTTCGTACGGAAAAGCTTCGGACGTTTAAGTAAACCGCCGGAAAACGGTCCGAAAATCCGGACCGATTTCCGAGTTCTAGTACAACTCTGGACCGATTCGGTTTTGGACTCGCGCGTAGGGCCACAAAAGGGGACCACCCGGCCTCGATTTCCGTGCCCACCCAGCCGCCGCCTCTGCTCCCGATCGCGCGCCCCCGAGGCACTGCCGCCGCCGGCCATCACCGCCTCGCCGCCGCCAGCTTCGCCCGCCACCGCCTCGCCTCTTCCTCCTCTCCCTATTCCCGTCGTCGGCCGCCGCCTCCGCGCCTCCCGCCACCGACACTGCCGCCATCCCGCCACCGCCGCCGCGAGCCCGCGGATCACCGCCGCCCGTCAGACGGGACTCGACCGCCTCGCTGCCGCAGCCGCCGCTTATCGCCGCCACCGCCCGCGACCAAGGCAGCTACGCTTTCCTACACCGCCATGCAGCGCCGGGCCGCTGCTGCCGCTAGCTGTTGCGGCGCCACCTAGCGCCGTCTCGCTGCGTGCATGCATGCACGCATACACGCGACGCACGCTGCCGCCGCTGGCGTAATTTTTCTCGACCGTAGTTGACCGTGTGTCTGCATGGGGAAGAACCTCGTCGCGCCGGAGGTGATCGTCGCCGCCGTCCGAACTCGCGAGTCCGCTTCGCATTCCGCTTCCCAGAAGATAAGCCACCGCCGATCTCAGATCAGCGCTTAGATCGTTAGTTGACCGGTCGACTCAGCGGTGACTAGTCGACGCCTGATCGCCGGTCAACAGACGCTTTGACGATCAATGCACACAATTGACTGGTCAATTTCGTTAATCCTTTTAGTTGGCAGATTTCGGTAGGATCTTGTAAATTGCGTAGTAATTAAACCGCTTGAATTGCAAATAAAATATGTGTAGATTCAGTGAGTCGTGTAGAATTTCTCTGTACCTTTGGTTCAGGCTTTTACTGCAAGGTTTAGTACAGTTTAATCAAACTAGTTAGTGGCCTTTTCGGAGTAATAAATTCGTAGAAAAAGATCCGTAGCTCCAAAAATCGCGTATGATATGTCCCTGGATTCAGTGGAACGAGGGGAATCTCATCGTGAATTAAAAAGGTAGGCTTACAGTAAAAACTTCTGCAGAAACTGTCTATTGGCTTTCTGCAGTGTTTTAATTACTCGGGGAGTTTTATAATTCCTTTTCGAGTAATTCCAATTGGTGCTGTTTCTAATTAGCGATGCCCATACTGTAGATTTTTCCCAAGATTTTACAAACAGTATTCTACCGGTAGTGAATTATTTAAGTTCTAGCTCTAGTTTGTAGCATTACTTTTACTTAATAGTTTTCCTAGCGCTAAAACTATTTTCCATGCATGCAATCGGTAGTGTTATGTTATAGGATGTTGTGGTGCAGCTGTAGCACCAATTCACTTGTCATTGATGCATTCATGCATCATATTTGTTGCATATGCTTGTGCATTGTTTGTTTATGATTGCAATTGTATCGTGTAGATTGTGTTGAGTGCAACGCTTGCTCGTGTGAGGATTGTGCTCCAGACCGCTACAACCAAGGCAAGTAGATGCTACTTTGTTCATGATATCGTCCTACTATTTTCAATGCATTGTCGTGTATTTTGTAGATGCATGTGTAGGATGATACTATCACTATGCTTTGTCCTATTATGTGGTAGGGCCTTCCTTGTAGATGAACCACCGTTGATAGATGTGCTTAGCCATGCTATGTTGAATGAGGGCTGGGTTACATCATGATACTTGTTTTCTCAAAGTATTGATTTGTGAAAACTAAAAACAACTTAATCAATGAACCCCCTGGGTGTGATGGTATTGATAATTTTTGGTGGTTTCATTGCGGAAAGGCACCCAGGTATCAAGAGAGAATGATTGGCTTCTTTATTGTGTAGCTTACGTGTACAACCATGTGCCAATAATGAAATGGGCGGTTGGTTGGACTTAATTAGTAGGTTGTGGTAACTCGAACCCGCGTATCCAGATATGTAGAATTTTGGTAGGTTGGACCGGTGCGCGTCGGGATTGAGGAGCTACTTCCCGAATAGTCACTTCTTGGACTTCTCCCTATCATCACCCAAAATGAGAGTGATGGTACGAGCTGGGCTGGCCAAGTCACATGGGTAAAGTGTACTAACCTCTGCAGAGTGTATAATCTAATCGATTAGCCGTGTCCCCGGTTATGGACATCTGAGTTGCTAGATATTGACTCCATGACATGTTTCTCGCTCATTCTAATTTCATAATTGCTTTAACATTGTTGGGTTAACTTAATTGGGATCTTTTTAAATAAAATTGAAAACGGTTTATGAAAGTAGGACAAAAGTATTTGCAAATGCAAGCCAGACACAGCTCCACTTGCCAGATATGCATGTAGATGTTAGTACTATTGTCTCCTTACTAGCTCTACTTGCCATACATTCCATGTATTGACCCTTTGGGGCTGCTACGTTTCATGTTGCAGGTTATTCCGATTCTGATTGATCGTTATAGGCCACGGTACTCCACTCGGCACTTGTTCACTTGTGGGCAATTTGAAGAATGGAGGATTTACTTGTTTTTGTTGCTACCTGAATAATTTGAGCTAGCTTTATGATAAGCTTTTATTGTAATAATGGTACTCTGGATATTTGTAGAACATGATACACGGATATTGTGTTATGTTATCTATCTTACTCTATTGTGGGCCAATGAACCGATCCAGGGATTGGCATGTCACATAGAGGCCACGGTCTTTTCAGAACCGGGGTGTTACAGGATGGTATCAGATCCCGTGTGTCGACTGTAGGATCGTGACCTAGGAT
The DNA here is from genome assembly GCA_030063025.1 of Avena longiglumis. Taxonomy (NCBI): domain Eukaryota; kingdom Viridiplantae; phylum Streptophyta; class Magnoliopsida; order Poales; family Poaceae; genus Avena; species Avena longiglumis. Next base: position 423,795,303 of record CP125974.1, on the reverse strand, counting down.
TGGATTAGAAAGCCATAGAATTATTAAGCCTATATTAACTCTGTCTTTCCTCTTATGCCTTTCACCCTCGTAAATTCTTACCATATGCTATTCTCACACTTTCCTCTTTTACTTGATAGATGGGAGACGTCAGGACTAAGTATGTCACCATGGAGTCACCAAGGCCCTTTGCAAGGCAGTTAGCTCAGCTCTCGCAGTCATTGGGATTGCCACTGCCTATGTTCAAGGGAAGAATGCTGTACACCTATGGATATGGAGAGGATGCATGGGAGATCACTACCTTCATATTCAGAGATGCCGCCTTGCCAAACCCTGCGCACTTGGTCTACACCAAGATATACTGCAACTGGGGACTTGGAATCAACTTGGCCATACATGAAGCCCTGTCTCGCCAGTGCCACTACGTCCGACACCCGCTGCCTGAAGATTCACCCTACCGTGACTATGGAAGGCGTGATGAGTATGGGAACATTGTGGTTACCCCGGGCGACAGGAACAACATGCCGCCCCGTCGGAGGCACATAGAGGACATGGAAAGGGAGAATGGAGCTCTAGCAGAGAAGGTGAGGATGATAAAGGAGATTGCAGATTTTACTAGCAATGGAATGGTGGTCCAAGGACAGGAGATAGACACTTTGCATGAAGCTGCAGGAGTTCTGGAGAATGCCCTGATAGCCAGAGATGAAACCATAGCACATCTTCATGGTACGGTGCAAGAGAACACCCAACATACAACAGTTGCAAGGGACCGTCCAGGAAAGGGACCAAACCATTGAAGCTATGACAGCCCAGATTGTCGCTCTCCAAGCACAGCTGAATCCACCCTCTAATGATGACAATGGAGATGATGGCAACAATGGGGATGATGATGACAGTGGAGACGATGATGATGATGATGATGAGGACGAGGATGATGATGATGGAGACGATGATGGTGGAGGAGATGAAGCTATTGCTGTTGTAGCTGAGAATGAAGAAGAAGAGGAGGATCCAGAAGAGGTGGAGTTTGAAGTCTCAAGTGATGGTTCAGGAGAGGTGTACACTCCGCCGCCATGGTTGTACCGCGAGCCGAAGCGCCAACGCATCACCACAAGGACCTACCTCAATCTCTTCAAGAAGTAGATAGAAGTCCACCAATTAGTCCTCGTTAGGTAAACTCGTTAGGATTAGTCTCGATCGTTGTGAAGCTTAGTTCGTGTTAGTTTAAGAGTGTTTAGTTGCTTATTTGTGTACTCCTATATCCCAGGATTTATTTGTGCGAATTTTAATGAAAGAGTTATGGCAATTTGGTTATCATCCGTGTTATTTTCGCTGCAGTTTTTCTGCTGATACAGCAGTACTGCGTGATTTTTCATATTTTTCTGGTAACTCATAAAAATCTGAAAAGAATTGGGCTGATGCGAAACTCTCTGTGATATATGCACAAAAATCAGCTAAATTTTCTGACGAGTTTAAGTCAGACGGAAAAATTTGTGAACGCTGCTGGACTGTTCTGGCAGATTGCTGTTTTGGTTGTGTAGTTGATCTATTGTTTAGTTAACCATTGCCAAATCTTATAAAACTATTTCAGTAGTTATATACTGCTAGGATAACACCTGGGATGTTGCTGGATCGCTTGTTTGTCGATGTGTTGCATGCTTGTGATTGTCTGCCTTCGTTTGTTGTTGTTTGATCATATGCATGGGTAGAATCCTATTGTCGTAGTTGATTCTTTCTAAACTTACCTATGCTGAACCGCAGATGCCTCCCCGCCGCCAACCCACTGAGATGGAGCAGCTCATGGCAGCTCAGGCACAGCTGACCCAAGTGATGACTCAGTTCATGGCGAATCAGAACAACAACAATGGAAACAACCAGCCTTAGGGAGATGCTCTCACCAGATTTCTGAGGTTAAGGCCAACTAAGTTCTCTACTGCAACGGAACCAATGGTTGCTCTCGACTGGTTGCGTTCAGTCAACAAGGATCTAGTAACTGTTGGATGCACTAATGCTGAGAAGGTGAGGTTTGCCGCTCACCTACTGGAGGGACCAACCGCTTCTTGGTGGGACACATTTCAGATCACCCACCCGCTGGATACAGTGACTTGGGCAATGTTTGAGGAAGGTTTCAGGACCAACCACGTGTCTTCAGGAGTTCTGAGCCTGTAGAGGAAGGAGTTCCGCAACTTGCGCCAAACCAATCGCATCGTGGCCGAGTATATTGAGGAGTTTAACAACCTGTCCCGTTATGCACCTGAGCATGTTGACACTGATGCCAAAAGGAGGGAGAGATTCCTGGATGGCCTCAGTGATGAGCTTTCGATGCACTCTTGGTGGTTTACTGCCCCACTTTCCAGGAGCTTATGGACAAGGCTAGGATCTTGGAGGGGAAGCACAAGCAGGTGGAGAACCGCAAGAGAAAGAGCAATACTCATCACTCTGGTTCGCACCACAAGACTCGCACTTCATATGATGGATACTCCAAGCATGGAGGAAGTGACCATGGGAGCCATGACCACCGCGATGGACATCGCCATGACAACCACAGGAGCAGCCACCACAGCCACAAGGGAGGACACTCTCACCACTCTGGAGGACACGGTGGACATGACCGCAACCGTGATCGCAGCTTTGTGAAGAAGGCACTACTAGAGAAAAGGCTATAGGAGACATGCTTATGCGAGGCACATTTAGCATATGCGCCTCCTATAAAAATAGGCGAGGCGCACTTTAAGATATGCGCCTCTAGTATAAAAATAGCAGAATGCGCCTCGCATATTTTGTGTGGGCCCGCGTGTTGGTAGGTGCACGAATATGCGAGGCGCATATGGCTATATGCGCCTTCTATATTTGATAATATGCGAGGCGCATATGACCAGAATGCGCCTCGCATATTCTGTGTGGGCCCGCGTGTTGGTAGGTGCACGAATATGCGAGGCGCATATGGCTATATGCGCCTCCTATATTGGACAATATGCGAGGCGCATATGACCAGAATGCGCCTCGCATATTCTGTGTGGGCCCGCGTATTGGTAGGTGCACAAATATGCGAGGCGCATATGGCTATATGCGTCTCCTATATTGGACAATATGCGAGGCGCATATGGCCAGAATGCGTCTCGCATATTCTGTGTGAACCCGCGTATTGATAGGTGCACGAATATGCGAGGCGCATATGGCCATATGCGCCTCGCATATTGGACAATATGCGAGGCGCATATAGCCATATGCGCCTCAAGTAACTCATGCTATGAATCTGGCCAAGAAACCGGCACGGACAAACCGGCCAGCTAATCCATCCCAACAGAGAAGCCAAGCCAGGCCAAAATGGGCGGCTTCTTCTCGTCGCTCTGGACCACTCCCCCCGCCGACGACGGCGACTCCGCCGTCGTCGCCGTCCACTCCAAGGCCGCATGGGACCAGCAGTTCGAGGCCCACCGCAACGCCGCCAAGCTGGTCAGCCCTCTTCCTCCTCTTACCTGTTTAGTCCGCTCGTCAGCGTGTCGTGTTCCTCCGGACGACGGATCAGCTTCGCATGTATGTTGCTTTGACGCAGATGGTGATCGACTTCTCGGCGTCCTGGTGCGGGCCCTGCCGCTTCATCGAGCCCGCCTTCAAGGAGATGGCCTCCCGCTTCACCGACGCCGTCTTCGTCAAGATCGACGTCGACGAGCTCGGGGTACGTGCCTTTCTCTCTCTCTCTCTCCTGAGCTACCGATGTAGTAGTGTCTTCAGTTCAGAACACTAAATTAGCGTCTAATTTGGCCTCGACTCGTCGAATTGGGAAGGGGAAAGGCTGTTTGATCCTCCTGGGACAAGCCCGGCCCTAGCCAACGCCTTCGGTTCAGCGAATTCCATCCAAGTTTTGCACGATCGGCCAGTTCAGGAGGGATCATTCGTCGGTAGTGCTGCTGCTTCGAAGAGATTTTGGGATGCATCCTTGTGTTAGGGCCGCCAGACAGTCAACTGCTTGCAATATTTAAACAGAAGATGTGGAGCTCACGGTGGTGTGGTGGCACTCTTGCACTGTCCCGGGTCCGCTTTACATGCGTTGAATTGGGACCGCTGCTGAATCGCTTTTCTAAATTTGGATTCCACTTGACTCTAATTTAAAATTTCTCCCACTAGGCTCACCAAAGTTGAATAAATACACGTATAGAGGTTTTCCTTGTTTTGTTTAAAACACATTCTTCTCTAGTCAAGTCTTTGGCGAGGAACATTAAGGCAAATTCGAGATGATTGTAGAACCTAACATACACATCCATCATCTATGCGTACTAATTTTAGATAGACGAACACTGTTCTAAAACAGGGCCACCTAGACAACACATGTTCTAGAAACCATACTCTGTCTTGCCTTATGCAGCCACATAGCCCCGACAAGTAGCAACTAGACTGCGCATACCCGATCGCTTAGCACGTAGCACTTCTCGACCAAACCACTCTGAACACCTAATTAGTACATATATAATCTGGCTTCACTGTGGACCGTAAGCGTAAAGGCTCGATTCGCTTTTCTTTTGGAGTAATGAATAAAATTACTTCTTTGGTTAAATGTCTTTGATCCAAGTTTCGCATCGTCCAAAGAAAAAAACCTGTCCCACTATATATTTAGGAGGAACCGTCGAAGGTTCTGCTACCGGTAGATTTGGGTACATTCTTGTGTTAAGCCAGATTTTAAATTTCTTCTTGTGGAGTGAAATCAGATGTGGAGTTTCTGTAATGGCACTCTTACATTTTTGTAGGACACCTCGGATACATTGAACTGAAGCAGTGCGAGGTAGCTGCAGTTTGTACATTTGGGGTTTCATGCCGCTTTAAGAGTTTGCCCGATAGGGTCAACTAAGAAGTGAATACTCATTTTGAGGCTTGTTCTTGCTATTGTGCTGTTTAAACACACATTGCACATATTTTATGCTCTTGAAGATGGCATAGGGAAGATAGATGCCAATTTGAGACGAGTCTAGATATAAATATTCATGATTTTTAGTACTGTTTGTGGACAGAATTTTTATTTTAAATTTGTCCACCTAGGTCACCTTGGCACTAGGCACCACATGTTTTACCTATCTAGCCACCGTGCAACCACATTGCACGACTAGTTAGTAGTGTGTATAGCTATAATCGACATTGACTCGTGAAATTGGGAAAGGGAAAGGCTTTGATCTAATGATCTTGGAGAAAAGCTTATGCCTTGATTTAATGAATCCATTGTGCCCAAATATCCAAAACAAATTCTCGTGCCACTATATTTAAGAATTGTCACAAGAATGCTCAATTCCAGTTGAATTGGATGCATCCTTGGGTTAAGCAAGATGTGGGATTGTATTAAGCAAGTCAAGACTTAGTATGGTGGGGACTGGATCAGATGTGGAGCTCACGTGGTACAAACTTGCTGAATCTAGTGAACAACTTCGGGCAACAGCTACCAAGGCTATGAGAGTAGAGGTGGCGGAAGAGAAGTGGAGGAGGCATGGAAGGAAGAAATGGAGGAACTTCCTCGTGATCACCACCTTGTTGCTCTTCATTGTAGGTTGTGTTCTACTTCATCTAGGTAGAGCTACGTCGTTGGAGTTGTAATGTGAATTGTGAACTTGTACTCAAGGTGTAATGTGATTGTGAACTTGTACCGATCGGAGGTGTGAACTTGTGGCACAAACACTTGATGTATGAACTTGTATGTCATGATTGATGTGTATTCATGTTGGTTCTATTATGCTTTGGCAAAATGCAAGTTTTGAAAAATTCTGTGGACTATATTGTATATTTGAATATCTGTATATTATTTATATATAGTGGTCTCAAAACTTGAATTTGAAAATATTACCGGGCGCATATAGGATACTATTGAGGCATATACTATAAATACCCGAGGCGATTCTCAAACATATGAGGCGATATACTATAAATACCTAAGGCATTCTCAAACATATGCGAGCGCATATACTATAAATACCAGGCGACTGAAACATATCTGGCGCATCGATATCGCCTCCTATACTTCACATATGCAGGCGCATATCGATATCGCCTCGCATATGTGAAGTATAGGAGGCGCCAGATAAGAAATACCCGAGGCTTGAAGCTAGAGGCACATGTGATATGCGCCTCGGATAGGCTTTTTGGTGCACCTCGGATAGGCTTTTCTCTAGTAGTGAGGATCTGAGTGAGGTGACGTGCTTCAAGTGTAAGCAGAAGGGACACTATGCTGACAACTGTCCGGAGAGGAAAGGACTCAAGCCAACCAACAATAAGAAGGCCACAGTGAACCACATGAATGTGGAGGAGATTCCAGATGAGCCTGACCTTGTGATTGGTAAGTTCCCAATCAACACTTACCCTGCACTTATACTTTTCGATACTGGTGCATCGCATTCATCCATATCAAGGGCATTTATGGATAAGTATAAGTTACCTACTGAGTCTATGAAAAGGTCATTTAGAGTGAGTTCACCTGGAGGAGATATGATAGCTAGCGCAGGATGTCGCGACTTAACTGTGAGGATTGGAACACACAACTTCATTGCACATCTAGTAGTACTGGATTCACAGGGATTAGATGTCATTCTGGGTATGGATTGGATGTCTATGCATGGGGGACACATAGATTGTGCACAACGAGCTGTTTCACTCAAAACCCCGGATGGTAAGAGGATTAGATTCAAGTCAGCTGTACGACCAGGAAGGTGTAAGTTGAATTCTCTTAAGGGGGTTAGCATGGATACTGTGCCAGTGATTAGGGATTACCCCGACGTGTTTCCGGAAGAGCTGCCAGGTATGCCACCTGACAGGGATGTGGAGTTTCTTATCGACCTGATGCCGGGAACATGACCTATAGCAAAGAAACCATATAAGATGGATGTGGATGAGATGAAGGAATTGAAGAAGCACTTGAAGGAGCAGCTGGAAAAGGGATTCATTCAGCCTAGTTCGTCGTCATGGGGTGCACCTGTTCTGTTTGTGGAGAAGAAAGATAGCAGCAAGAGATTAGTGGTGGACTATCGCTCGCTGAATGAAGTAACCATCAAGAACAAGTACCCTCTGCCGAACATAAATGATTTGTTTGACCAACTGGAAGGAGCAAAGGTGTTCAGCAAGATTGATCTGCGATCAGGCTACTTCCAATTGAAGATCCGAGAGGAGGATGTACCAAAAACCGCCTTCACCACTAGGTATGGTTTATATGAGTATCTGATTATGTCTTTTGGACTAACGAATGCCCCGGCATACTTCATGACCATGATGAACAAGGTATTTATGGAGTACTTGGACAAGTTCGTGGTGGTGTTTATTGATGACATACTGATATATTCCAAGGATGATGCTGAGCATGAGAAGCATCTGAGACTGATTATGGAGACACTGAGGGAACACAAGCTGTATGCCAAATTCAGCAAGTGTGAATTCTGGCTTAACACTGTTGGGTTTCTTGTACACGTAGTGTCAGGAGAAGGAATTGCTGTTGATCCAAACAAAGTGACTGCAGTAACTGAGTGGAAAGCACCCAAGAATGCGGGAGAGATTCGAAGCTTTTTGGGACTTGCTGGATATTACAGGAGGTTCATTGAAAACTTTTCCAAGATCACAAAGCCGATGACTGAACTTCTGAAGAAGGAGAGGAAGTTTGAATGGTCAGACGTATGTGAAGCTAGCTTTCAGGAACTGAAGCGTCGACTTGTGACCGCGCCTGTTCTGTGTTTACCAGATCTTCAGAAGGATTTCCAAGTGTACTGTGACGCTTCACGACAGGGACTTGGGAGTGTGCTAATGCAAGATGGGAGAGTAGTGTCATATGCCTCGCGACAACTCAAGCACCATGAGAGTAATTACCCCACACACGACTTGGAGTTAGCGTCAGTGGTTCATGCGCTCAAGGTATGGAGGCATTACTTAATGGGAAAACACTGTGATGTGTACACCGACCACAAGATCCTGAAATACATATTTACACGTATGAAGGCGAACATGAGACAAAGGAGATGGTTGGAGCTTATCAAGGATTATGATATGAATCTACAATACCACCCAGGAAAGGCCAATGTAGTAGCAGATGCTTTGAGCCGGAAGGTTTATGCCAATGGATTGACAATTGGTGAATTGCCTGAGGATTTGTGCAAGCAGTTCAAGGACCTTAGACTGGAAGTAGTATCTGAAGGATACTTAGCAACAATGGAAGTCCAACCAACGCTGCAAGATAGAATCAGGAAGGCTCAAGTGGGAGACAAAGAGATAGATGAAGTTAAGGAAAAGATGTAGGAAGGTCGAGCAAGGGAATTCCGCGAGTATGAGCAAGGAACCCTGTGGTACGGAGATCGTTTGTGCGTTCCCAACGATCCTGAGATAAGGAGTTGATTCTGCAGGAAGCTCATGACTCGCCGTATTCCATACATCCGGGCAATACGAAGATGTATATTGACCTAAAGGACAGATTCTGGTGGAACAACATGAAGGGAGACATCGCGGAGCATATTGCCCTATGTGATGTATGTAGCCGAGTGAAGGCAGAACACCAGAAGCCAGCAGGACTGCTACAGCCATTGCCTGTGCCGGATTGGAAGTGGGATAGAGTGGGTGTAGCATCCCAGTTGTCTAACCCCTGTAATGCTACTAGTTATAATAATAAAAAGGGCCACTTCCAACATATAATTGTTGCATCATCATCACATCATGCTCATGTCATCATGTCCCCTTGCATTTGAGCATCATATAAAACCTTTTTCTTGATTGGTTCTTATCTCATGTGCATAATTAATTGTATTTGCCTCTTGATATTGTATTTGGGTCTTAGTAAATTGCTAAATGCCCAAGTTGAGTTGGGGGCATCTCTCTTTTTGACTCCACCACCTTATCTTTCACCACCTTATAATTCCACCATCCAATAATATGGGCTTGGCATTTTATTGAGTTAACTCTATCCCATGTTGTTGGTTGGATCCACCCATAACCTTTGCTTGGCCTTGCCCACCTTTTGGGAATGCATATGGATAATGCCATGATTGTAATATTGTTTTCACAAGGATAACTTGGCATTAATTATCTTGCATGGGCCATGCAAGTACCACTTTCTCTAGATTTTGGTTTTTGTTTGAATCTTAGTTGGATCTCCTTCCTTGGTTAAAATCATGTGTTGGCTTGAAGTTTGTTTCTCCTTATCTCCTCTCCCTCTTCATCCCTTAGCTAAAACCCACCCCATGTCTCATGCCCACCTGTGCTTATGTGGCATGCCCCCTCTAAACCCCCCCCCTCTCTCTGGATCTTGCTTGTTCTTGGTTGGATCATGCATGAACTAAAGTAGAACCCCATCACCATAAGGCCATCTTCCTCCCCTCTCCCTCTTTGCTTGTTTGATCTTGCTAGGGCCAGTTGGAGCTTGCTTGGTCAACTAGTACCACTCCCCATCCTCACCCTCTCTAACCAAACCTTCATTCCTACCTTCCCTAAGCTAAACCCTAAGCTTAACACAACCACATGCTAGCTAAACTTAAACCCTCCCTAGTCTAAGCATAACACAAGTGCTCCCTCTCTCTCTCTTTTTACCCTAAACCAACACCCCAATTACATCTATCCTAAAACTAAACCCTAACCTAAACAAAAACCTAAACTACCTTTATCCTCTAAATCAAACCTAGCTACCATCTACCCCTCTCCCTCTCCCCTTCTAGCTTCCATACATGTTCTTCTACACCTCACCTAGCTCGACCTTCCCCCTTCCATGCATGCCCCACCCCCAGCTCGCCACTCCCCTCTCTCTACCTGCCCCCACACGTGACCAGGACCTCCCCTAGCTATCTAAACCCTAGCCCGAGCCGGCCTCTCCCCTCCTCTCGTTTCTCTCCCTCAGGCCCACCTGCGCCCCCAAGCTCCCAGTCCCACACGCCAGCCCCTCCCTCCCGGCTTTGCCGCGCCACCACAGCCCCATCTTTGGGCACGTGAGGGAGGTGCATAAAGCGGCCGAGTCGACCTGCCTCCCCCACTCAAGCCCTCACCTCGCCTCGTTCCTATCCTCTTCCTCCCCCTCTCTGGCCTCCCCAGATCCCATCCCAGCAGCTCTACCTCGCTCACCTCCTCTGCCTCCTCCTCCACCGCCCCACAGTTCCCTCGCCGGCCACGCCGGTCTACCCCATGCCCCTGTCGTTCTAGCCGGAGTCGAGGTGCTGCAAGGTGTCGAGGAAGGTCCGGAGCGAGTCTGCGTCGCCCCCGTACAACCCGCGAGGAGGAGCAAGCCCAGACGTTCCCCAGGCCGAGCCGCCCCGACAAACCCTAGCTACGGCCGCCGTCAGCCTCGCCGTGGATCGCTACCACCCCTGCCCGAACCAAGCACGCCTTCGGCCCCGCGGTAAGCCCCTGGTCCTCCTAGACATCGCCCCGTCCTTGATCGCTTCCTGGATGCGCGGGTCACGGCGTCGAGCACCCTCAGTGCACGGTGGGATCGTCGTCAATGCGCTCCGGTAGCGCGCCAACACCCTAGCTAACGCGGCGACCCTCTAACACCACCGGCCCAGCCACGGTGCTCAGCGTCCCGCAAGCACCTCATGTCGCGTTCGAGCCCGGCATCCTTTTCCCCGTCGAAGCGAGTTCAGTTTCGTCAGGCGGGGAGAAGATCCACAGTAGCGCGTGGCGTTTTTGCACATAACCCCCTGCCATCTCTTTTGCTCAACCCGCGGTCCAGCCTGGTCCCTTGTCAGCGTCTGTTGCAACTTTGCAAAAAGGCTCCTGGCATTTGCTGTAATAAACCCGCGGTCCCTGCGTTCCTCAGCCTCTGCCGTGTGGGCCTGCAAGCCTCAGGGTCCCACTTGTAAGCGTCGGAGGGCAGGTGTAGCCTGTGTATAAAGACTGGTTGTGTCTGTTTGAATTCAAATTCAGTTTAAAATAAATCAAATTCAAATTTCCAAATCAGATTTCAAATAACTTTTAATTTGTAAAGCCAAATTTGACAAATGATATATGTTTTCAAATCAGAAAAATAAGAGGATTTCAAATATGCCATCCAATTTGACTTTTGCACAACTAAAATTCCAAGTTTGTTTAAATTACATCAATTGCCACTAGAATTTAATAATTTAATAACTTTTGTTATAAAACTCCAAATTTAGCAAATGATATGTCTAAATTGATCAGCTCGACGAGACCTTTCTGTTTATGCTATCCATTACTTCAATTGCAGCATGCATCATATAAATATATATTGAACAACAATTGTTATGGCAACAAAATGTGACTAAAAAACCAATTCAAATGTATTTTCTGTCCTCCACACCTCACCCATGCCATGCTACCTTACTTGCCATGTAATTTGTGCATTATTCATCATGGCATGATTGTTTGCTTGACGCATCTTATTCATATGCTTGTGCTCTATATTCATGTTGGCCTTGTTTGTTTGGTTTTTCTCGGATAGACACTGAGAAGGGGTTGTATCAAGAGAACCAGGAGCACTACCCAGTTCCGTCCCTTGCTTCAACAGAGATACCAGGCAAGCACTACCACATGCTTGCATACATACAGTACCTATTGCCTCTATCTTATTCTTGCATCATTGAGTCACGATTGCATTAAATTGAATCCCAAGTATGCATAGCCTTTACTTTTCAACCCCACTAAGCTTGTTCCTCCATCCCATGAGCCACTACTATAGGAGTTGTTTGAGCCATGCGAGTCGAGAAACGATGTGTAGGGTTTGTGAGAGTCATTGGATAATGAGGTACTTAAACAACTTAACTTTGAGTAGTTCGGGATAACTAAAGAAAGTGGCACGGTGAGCAACATGCTATTTGGTTTTTCCTGCTCACTTGTGTCCGTAAGACCCCGAGTACTTGATTCCTGTTCCTTGATTTATCGTGCTATCCACATCCGGGAGGTATATGGGACCCCCAGGCGAGCTTGATTCCGTCTATTTCTTGGGGCCACAAACTAGTTTGAGGTTTTATTTACGATCCACTTATGCCATGCTACTTCCTGTATTTAAATTGTGCGAGGAGCACACTTTGTCTTTAGGTCGGTGAGTGTTTTGCGGTATCGACAAGCCCATCCACACTTTCGGGTTCCCATCGTTCTGACCATCGACGCAAACCTTGAGCCGTCTCGAGTCGGCTATCTCCGTTATGGGGTCTACTTGAGGGTGGCCCCTGAAATATTTCTGAATCCTGTGATTGTTCAGTCGTGAAAGCCTCGTTGGGTTTTGATTTGGTTTTTCCGAGGTTGATCGAGCGTGTGTTGCTATTGGTGCACCCCGGCCGGGTAAAACTTTCTGAAATCCGTGTCCGCGGATATGGACGACTTGGAGCACAGTTTCTTGATCATAGACAAGCATAACTAAAGTACCGCTTTTAATCTGACTAAAGTAACTTGACTAGTAAATAGTGCAATACTCATGGAATGGTTAATAAAATTGCCAACGGATGGGGGGTTGTTCGTCCGCTTCCTTGTTGGTAAGCAGGGAGGAGGATGGATCGGATGAGATTACCATTATAACCGTTGTTCTTCAATTCACGGACATCCGTCTATTATTGGTTAGGCGGATGGTTAGCGTATATCTGTAGAATTGCTAGGGTTTATCTTTCGCTGCAATTGCGTCACCCCAGGTTGTGTCCCCTTTAGAGGCATTAAGTCTTGCTGAGTACCCTTAGGGTCTCACACGATAAATTCTTGATTCAGATGAACAGGTACCTTCTCAGGACGGATACTGGGTGGAAGAAGCCGAAGATGTGGGCAACGATCGTATGGTGTAGAGATTCCGGGAACGGGGATCCGTGAGACCTGTAGTTGGGATGTGCTTATTTCTATGGCATCTTATGCCGATTTGCTTCTTATCCGTACTCGGATTCTGTTTGCCGCTTCCGCATGATACTCTGATGTGTGTTGTATGAGGAGTTATCCTAAAATATAGATCTATCTAGGTCATTTGAATCTTGCCGTATGGCGTTGCTATATTTTCTTTCTTTCTAGATGGGATGGCTGTGATGTACTCTTGTATGGTGGCTTGCGTACATACCCACTTGTGTACGTAGTTGATCCCTTCGCCGACTCGCCGCCCGTCTGAGTCCCGTTGAGAGGGTAGCGGTTGGGACGTCTGAAAGGACTACCAGTGAGTGGCTTTTGGGGCCCCACCGTACTATTTCAACCGCTATCACTCATCCAGGCTTGTATCTAGGAGCGTAGTTCACCGAGGTAGTTACAGTGGGAATGGACTTTATCACAGGATTGCCCAGGACCAGGTCAGGATATGACTCTATTTGGGTAGTGGTCGACCATTTGACCAAGGTAGCCCACTTTATACCGGTGAAGACGACCTATACGAGTGCAAAGTTGGCTAAGATCTACATGGACAGGATTGTGTGCCTACATGGAGTTCCCAAGAGTATCATATCTGATAGAGGCACCCAATTTACCTCACACTTCTGGCGCCAGCTGCACGAGTCACTTGGTACTAGGTTGGAGTTTAGCACAACGTTTCACCCACAGACTGATGGACAGACCGAGAGGGTGAATCAGATTTTGGAGGACATGCTAAGAGCTTGCGCTTTGGCTCATGGTTCTAGTTGGGATGAGAATTTGCCTTATGCTGAGTTTTCCTACAACAACAGATATCAAACCAGCATCAAGATATCACCGTTCAATGTGCTATATGGGAAACGGTGCCGAACACCATTGCTATGGGATGGAGTAGGAGAACGCTAGTTGTTTGGGCCTGATTTGATCAAGGACGCTGAGGAGAAGGTCGCCTTGATTAGGTATAGGCTAAAGGTAGCACAATCAAGGCAGAAGAGATACGCTGACGCCAAGCGCAAGGAAGTGGTGTATGAGATAGGTGATAGAGCATACCTCAGAGTATCGCCACTTCATGGAATCAAGAGATTTGGAATTAAGGTAAGCTGGCACCTCGATTTATTGGACCGTATTGAGTCTTAGCACGCAAAGGAGAAGTTGCTTATAAGTTGGAGTTGCCAGAAGCTCTGTCCGCTGTTCATAATGTGTTCCACGTGTCCCAGCTGAAGAAGTGTCATCCGGAGATGGTGGATACACCATTGAGAGACACTGTACCACTAGAGGAGGTTCAGCTTGAGAATGATTTGACCTATGAGGAGAAACCGGTCAAGATTCTGGAGACAGCAGAAAGGACTACCCGTACCAAGACAATCAAGTTTTGCAAAGTACAGTGGAGCCACCACACTAAAGAAGAAGCCACTTGGGAGCGTGAGGATGACATCCGAGAGGACTACCCACACCTATTTGCTAGCCGCGCCGAATCTCGAGGACGGGATTCATCTTAAGGGGGTTAGTCTTGTCACATCCCAAATTTTAGATTTGGTCTTGCATATCATTCATATCATTGCATCATATCTTTCCATGCAAAACCGTCGAGTAGAAAGGTTCGGCGAAAAGCTATTTGCAAAACCCTATTTTACTTCGCTACGAGGTTCCTGCGGGAAGCTTTAGTAAGACTTGCGACAACCACCATTGTAGGTTCGAGGTTTCGCTCAAACCTTGACGCTAGGTTGTTCCCCTCGATGATACGAACCCGTAGGCGCGAGAATCGCTCGAATCGGAGTTCGTACGGAAAAGCTTCGGACGTTTTAGTAAACCGCCAGAAAACATTCCGAAAATCCGGACCGATTTCTGAGTTCTAGTACAACTCTGGACCGATTCGGTTTTGGACTCGCGCGCAGGGCCACAAAAGGGGACCACCCGGCCTCGATTTCCGTGCCCACCCAGCCGTCGCATCTGCTCCCGATCGCGCCGAAACCGCGCGCCGCCGCCGCCGCCGCGCCATCGCCCGCCACCGCCGCCAGGTTCGCCCGCCACCGCCTCGCCTCTTCCTCCTCTTCCTATTCCCGCCGTCGGCCGCCGCCTCTGCGCCTCCCGCCGCCTACACCGTCGCCATCCCGCCACCGCGCATGAGCCCGCGATCACCGCCGCCCGTCGCTGGGACCACACTCCGCCCGCCGCCGCCGCCACCGCCCGCCACCATGACCCGCTGCCGCACCGCCGCCATACGCCGCGCCGCGCGCCAGCGCTGCCCGCTGCCGCAAGCCAGCGCCGCTGCCGCTGCGCAAGGCCGCGCCGCCGCCTCGCGCCACCGCCTCGCTGCGCATGCATGCACGCATACACGACGCGCCGCCAAGGCGAGATGTAATTTTTTCTCGACCGTAGTTGACCGTGTGTCCGCAGGAAGAACCTCGTCGCCGAGGTGATCGCCGCCGCTGTCCGAACTTCGCCGAGTCCGTCCGCTTCCGGTAAGACAGCCACCGCCAGATCTCAGATCAGCGGCTTAGATCGTTAGTTGACCGGTCAGACTCAGGCGTTGACTAGTCAGACGCCCAGTCAGCGCCCAGTCAGCAGACGCTTTGACCAGTCAACAGACACAATTGACTGGTCAATTTCGTTAATCCTTTTAGTTGGCAGATTTCGGTAGGATCTTGTAAATTGCGTAGTAATTAAACCGCTTGGCCAAAAATTGCAAATAAAATATGTGTAGATTCAGTGAGTCGTGTAGAATCTCTCTGTACCTTTGGTTCAGGCTTTTACTGGAAGGTTTAGTACAGTTTAATCAAACTAGTTAGTGGCCTTTTCAGAGTAATAAATTCGTAGAAAAAGATCTGTAGCTCCAAAAATCGCGTATGATATGTCCCTGGATTCAGTGGAACGAGGGGAATCTCATCGTGAATTAAAAAGGTAGGCTTACAGTAAAAACTTCTGCAGAAACTGTCTATTGGCTTTCTTCAGTGTTTTAATTACTCGGGGAGTTTTATAATTCCTTTTCGAGTAATTCCAATTGGTGCTGTTTCTAATCAGCGATGCCCATACTGTAGATTTTTTCCAAGATTTTACAAACAGTATTCTACCGGTAGTGAATTATTTAAGTTCTAGCTCTAGTTTGTAGCATTACTTTTACTTAATAGTTTTCCTAGCGCTAAAACTATTTTCCATGCATGCAATCGGTAGTGTTATGTTATAGGATGTTGTGGTGCAGCTGTAGCACCAATTCACTTGTCGTTGATGCATTCATGCATCATATTTGTTGCATATGCTTGTGCATTGTTTGTTTATGATTGCAATTGTATCGTCTAGATTGTGTTGAGTGCAACGCTTGCTCGTGTGAGGATTGTGCTCCAGACCGCTACAACCAAGGCAAGTTGATGCTACTTTGTTCATGATATCGTCCTACTATTTTCAATGCATTGTCGTGTATTTTGTAGATGCATGTGTAGGATGATACTATCGCTATGCTATGTCCTATTATGTGGTAGGGCCTTCCTTGTAGATGAACCACAGTTGGTAGATGTGCTTAGCCATGCTATGTTGAACGAGGGCTGGGTTACATCATGATACTTGTTTTCTCAAAGTATTGATTTGTGAAAACTAAAAACAACTTAATCAATGAACCCCCTGGGTGTGATGGTATTGATAATTTTTGGTGGTTTCATTGCGGAAAGGCACCCAGGTATCAAGAGAGAATGATTGGCTTCTTTATTGTGTAGCTTACTTGTACAACCATGTGACAATAATGAAATGGGCGGTTGGTTGGACTTAGTAGGTTGTGGTAACTCGAACCCGCGTATCCAGAGATGTAGAATTTTGGTAGGTTGGACCGGTGCGCGTCGGGATTGAGGAGCTACTTCCCGAACAGTATCTTCTTGGACTTCTCCCTATCATCACCCAAAATGGGAGTGATGGTACGAGCTGGGTTGGCCAAGTCACATGGGTAAAGTGTACTAACCTCTGCAGAGTGTATAATCTAATCGATTAGCCATGTCCCCGGTTATGGACATCTGAGTTGCTAGATATTGACTCCATGACATGTTTCTCGCTCATTCTAATTTCATAATTGCTTTTACATTGTTGGGTTAACTTAATTGGGATCTTTTCAAAGAAAATTGAAAACGGTTTATGAAAGTAGGACAAAAGTATTTGCAAATGCAAGCCAGACACAGCTCCACTTGCCAGATATGCATGTAGATGTTAGTACTATTGTCTCCTTACTAGCTCTACTTGCCATACATTCCATGTATTGACCCTACGGGGCTGCTACGTTTCATGTTGCAGGTTATTCCGATTCTGATTGATCGTTATAGGCCACGGTACTCCACTCGGCACTTGTTCACTTGTGGGCAATTTGAAGAATGGAGGATTTACTTGTTTTTGTTGCTACCTGAATAATTTGAGCTAGCTTTATGCTAAGCTTTTATTGTAATAATGGTACTCTGGATCTTTGTAGAACATGATACATGGATATTGTGCTATGTTATCTATCTTACTCTATTGTGGGCCAATGAACCGATCCAGGGATTGGCATGTCACATAGAAGCCACGGTCTTTTCAGAACCGGGGTGTTGCAGATATTTTCAGTCCACCTACTATAGAGGAGAAAATTTATTGTGATTACAATATGCCTCCTATAGTTGATTATTATGGTGATGAGAATAGTAATGATAGATATTTTGTTGAATTTGCTCCCACTATAATTAATAAGAAAAACTATGCTTATGTGGAGAGTAATAATTATTATATGCATGTGGCTCATGATAAGAATGTTTGATGTGGTAGTTATATTGTTAATTTCATTCATGATGCTACTGAAAGTTATTATGAGAGAGGGAAACATGGTTTTATGCATCTCAAAAATATTAAGTTTCCCCTCTTTATGTTGAACATTTTTAAGTTGCACTTGTTTTGTTTTCCTATGCTTGTTGCTTTGTGCTTTCATGACTTTTTTCTTTACAAGATTCCTATGCATAGGAAGTGGGTTAGACTTAAATGTGTTTCGAAATTGCTTCTTGATGCTCTCTTTTACTTCAATTCATATTTCTTATGTGGGCACCTTCTCAAACTATCAAGCCTAACTTAAAGGCGTTAAAGAAAAGTACTTGTTGGAAGTTATTACTTCAGTAATGACCTCTCCTTATCCTTTTTGTTTGCTTTTTGTGCCAATAATAACCTCTAATGAGAGGGAAGTAAGATTTGGGGAGTTGCTGTCCCGAAACAGATTTCTGTCCTCCACCATAAAAATTCGTGAGGAGTCTCTGTAACTTGTATTGAGTTGAAAGTTAATGAATAAATACCCAGTATGTTATCTAACTTTTGATAGTTCAACACTTTTTGATTTGATCAACAAAATAATTTCGAAAAAAATGGTTTCTACCTCCTGGTCTGTTTTGACAGATTTCTGCCATTATTTGCATTTGCTTCTTATTGATTCCTTTTTGAGTTCTCTTTTGGGGAATTGAGCTTTTTAACGGAGTTTCTACAGTATCTTGTGTTTTTAGTGAAAATTTTCTTTTCTAAAGCTAAACCCAAGGGTCTATTATCTTTTGAATAAACTAATGTTGCTAATGAAGATTGTGTGAAGTTTTGTATGAAGGAAAAATTTCAGGTGTAGAGAGAGAATGATGTAATGAGATGAAGAATGGACAAAATCTCAAGCTTGGGGATGCCACCCCGGTGTCACCCCAATAAATATCCAAGAGGTACAAGCGTAAAAGCTTGGGGATGACCAAGGCATCCCCTTCTTCAATAATAAAAATATCAGGTCTTTCTAGACACTTCGTTTTTATTGTTTCATGCATTGTTGTGTTGTTCTTGGAGCGTCTTAGTTTTCATTTTTGGTTTTCGTTTTCTTAGTTTGCTTGAGTAAGTTGGTTGGTTGGTTACACCACACTTCTTTTGGAGAGAGACACACTCTGTTTTCATTGCCTAGAACACTCTAGTTTTCACTCTTATTGTTTTGTGAGCGTTCACTTTTGCTAGCACTGCGTTCAACCTTAGTTTTCTTGTGCTTTCAACTTATAACATTTTAGTTCTTCTTTGTGGATTTGTGAGACAAGCTCACTGATCTTTATTGATTATTATCTTTGTGAGTTGTTTCAAATAAGTTGTTTGGTGTTGGAAAAGAGTAGAAAGCTTCATGCTATTAGTGGTACAAAAGGGAGCTTGTTTTGACTGTGGCTTAGACTTTATCATGACATGATAGGTGTTGTTTTGACCTTATGCTTAGTTATTATTGCTGTAGCATGACTTGTTCCAAACAATTAGGATTGCTTAATGTGCCTTGAAGGAATCCTGTGTTGTTTTAGCATACAAAAGCATAGTATTGTAGTATTCTCCTTTGATGCTTTATTTGGGTTGACTTGGCACATGCTCACACCATGTTATGACTATGAACAAGTCACCATAGCCTCTATGATCATTTAGTCCATGACTTGTAGTACCACTCTATGCTTTGATTAGTAATGTTTTGTTGCTGTGCATGATTATGGCCATTATTGCTCTCTTAGTTGGTTGCTCCCAGTCTTTTGCTAGCCTCCACTTGTATAAGTAAGATCTACTCATGCTTCTAACTCCCAAGAAACCAAGTTATTCCAAAGTGTCCACTATAAATTCCTATGCATGGTGTGTTACACCATTCCAAGTACATTCTTGTTTTCATCTATCTTCCAATTAAAAACTATTTTGTTATGTGAAAACTTAGTGATTAAAGCCCTCACAAACTTGATGGCACACTTTATATTCTTTGCCCCTAATAAACTTGAACCATTGTGTCGTCTATGTTGTATATGCTTGCACTTATACGTTGGAATTTGCAGAACCATGCTGTCATGGGGAACGTTTTCAACATTGCACTTGTACTTTGTACTCAGTTAATATCATGTTCTTTTGTCTATGGATATCACCGATGTGAAATAAAGAGGGAACTTGTAAGTCCATGGAGTTTGTATTTTGTGTTAGAGAAATGTCTGGGCCGCTAGCCTAAGCCATGCCTAATCATGGTGGAAACTTGCAGCATCACCATAGTGAGCGATCTATGAAGCATCCTCAATAAAAAGCTATGCATATAGTAAATAAAAAGATCGCTGAGATGCTCATTGTCTGCTTGCCTTGTCATTTTGGTTATGGGATAGCTCATGTATCATGTGCAAGGGGTACCCCGTTGGCGGTTCTCTATGATATGAAAATACTTACAATGACAAGAACTTACATGTGACTGAAGTTGAGTTGCATGAGGTGTGGCCCTCGTATTCAAGGGACTTGAGATTTCCAACTTATACTTTGTCAATCATATACTCCATAGTTTGTTCACTTTAACCTTAATGACTTCAAGATGCTTATGATAGGGGCAATGAGGGCTGAAATCTAAGAAGTACCATAATTTTTGGAAGCTCTTTTTGAGACTTGAAATACCTGCTTCCCTTTATGAAGGGCACTTCTTCAGATATTATTGAGTCTCCACGTTGTACCTTTAGACACCATTAAGAGAGCATAGTTGTCATTCTGTGTGCAGTGTCCCAAAACTTATTGATTAATGCATATTATTGTGATATTACTTGTTCTTGTGCTACTTGTTTCTAGTCACCCTTGTGAACTTTGAAGGTGTCCTATGCATCTATTTGATACTCTATGAGGGAAAAGGTGAATGCCACTATGCCATGTTTTCTGTATGTGAAACAAACAAACGTTTTTAAATGCATGTTATTCATGATCTTTGTTTGTAGCCTTTCATGTTGCATGCATAGTTACTTTGTCTTATTGTTATAACTCCATCTTTCATGCACATGTCTAGAGTTCTTTGATCCCAACTTTCAATGCTTGCAAATGGTTTGAACTTAATTTTTATGGTCCATGTCACCTAAAAAATTATTCTTTTTATCACTTACCTACTCGAGGACGAACAAGAGTTAAGCTTGGGGATGCTTGATACGTTGAAAACGTATCTATAATTTTTGATGCTCCATGCTTGTTTTATATCATTTGTCTTATGTTTTGTCTATACTTTGAAGTGTTTTTATATCTTTTCTGGAACTAACCTATTAACAAATTGCCACAGTGCCAGTTGCCTATTTTCTTTTGTTTTTGGTTCCAGAAAGGCAGAAAATCAATATTCTCGGAATTGGACGGGACAAAAGCCAATGTCATTATTTTCCCGGAGCAACACGGAACCACGAAGCAGAGCCGGAGGGGGGCCACAGGGTGCCGCACCCTCCTAGGCGCAGGCAAGCCCTGGAGGCGCCCATAGGGGGTGTGGGCCCCCTGGCCCTCCACCGACCTTGCCTCCTTCGCCTATAAGAAGCCTCTGACCCAAAAACCCTAAATAATCTGGCGAAAATCTACGAAAACCTCCACAGCGCTGCCTCCACCGAAGGGGAGATTCAGGGGACAGAAAGTCTCTGTTTCGGCACCCTGCCGGGACGGGGAAGTGCCCCCGGAGCCATCTCCATTGATCTCCACCACCATCTCCATCACCGTTGCTGATTCCCATGATGAGGAGGGAGTAGTTATCCTTCGAGGCTAATGGCTCTACCGGTAGCTATGTGTTCATCTCTCTCTCTATGCATGATCTTATGGTCATGATCTTTGTAATCAAGTAGATCTACCTTGCTACGCAAGTGCTTTAATATATATGTGCTCTCCCCATGTGTGTGAAAGTGACAGCGTGCACACCATGGTGGCACTTAGGCTTGAGTCTACATAAATACTCTTTGTGCTTTAATAGGTCTATGCTTTTACACACGTGTGTGAAAGTGACAACGGGCATACTGTGTGTGTGGAACTTTGGCTAGATTGAATATTTGTTATAAGTTATATTTGGAGCTGGATGTATCTATGAAATTGTGGTGTTTGTTGGAACCATCTAGCGCTCAAGGTGACAGTGTGGGGTTTTCTAGATTGGGGAAGGCAGACTTTGAGGTGTGCTGTTATAGCCTACCATGGATTAGAGTGTCCAACCGGAGAGTAGTTAAGAGTAGTATCATGAAGAGAGGATATTTGTATGAGAGAGTGTTCAGTAGTGAAAGTATGATCCCTAGGCCTTGTTTCTATGCATTGAAACACCGTTTTCTACTAGATCTGTTGCATGTTTGCTTGCTTCCTTCTTGTTGCCTTTAGTCTTTACCTCAGCATCAAGATATTTTCTAGCACCGTTACCACTTGTATTTCACTATCTCTTCGCCGAACTAGTGCACCTATATTGGGTGTGTTGGGGACACAAGAGACTTCTTGTATCTTGATTGCAGGGTTGCTTGAGAGGGAATACCTTTGACCACTTCCTCCCTGAGTTCGATAAACCTTGGGTAATCCACTTAAGGGAAACTTGCTGCTGTTCTACAAACCTCTGCACTTGGAGGTCCAACAACTGTCTACAAGAATATAAGTGCGTAGACATCAGAAACGCCTGGGCCCCTAGCCTAAGACATACCTAATCATGGTGGAAACTTGCAGCATCACCATAGTGAGCTATCTATGAAGCATCCTCAATAAAAAGCTATGCATATAGTAAATAAAAAGATCACTGAGATGCTCATTGTCTGCTTTCCTTGTAATTTTGGTTATGGGATAGCTCATGTATCATGTGCAAGGGGTACCCCGTTGGCGGTTCTCTATGATATGCAAATACTTACAATGACAGGAACTTACATGTGATTGAAGTTGAGTTGCATGAGGTGTGGCCCTCGTATTGAAGGGACTTGAGATTGCCAACTTATACTTTGTCAATCATATACTCCATAGTTTGTTCAGTTTAACCTTAATCATTCAAGATGCTTATGATAGGGGCAATGAGGGATGAAAGCTATCAAGTACCATAATTTTCGGAAGCTCTTTTTGAGACATGAAATACCTGCTTCCCTTTATGAAGGGCCCTTCTTCCACTATTATTGAGTCTCCACCTTCTACCTTTAGACACCATTAAGAGAGCATAGTTGTCATTCTGTGTGCAGTGTCCTAAAACTTATTGATTAATGCATATTGTGATATTACTTGTTCTTGTGCTACTTGTTTCTAGTCACCCTTATGAACTTTGAAGGTGTCCTATGCATCTATTTCATACTCTATGAGGGACAAGTTGAATTCCACTATGCCATGTTTTCTATATGTGAAACAAACAAACGTTTTTCAATGCATGTTATTCATGATCTTTGTTTGTAGCCTTTCATGTTGCATGCATAGTTAATTTGTCTTATTGTTAGAACTCCATCTTTCATGCACATGTCTAGAGTTCTTTGATCCCAACTTTTAATGCTTGTAAATGGTTTGATCTTGATTTTAATGGTGCATGTCACCTCAAAAATTATTCTTTTTATCACTTACCTACTCGAGGACGAACATGAGTTAAGCTTGGGGATGCTTGATATGTTGAAAACGTATCTATAATTTTTGATGCTCCATGCTTGTTTTATATCATTTTTCTTATGTTTTGTCTACACTTTGAAGTGTTTTTATATATTTTCTAGAACTAACCTATTAACAAATTGCCACAGTGCGAGTTGCCTATTTTCTTTTGTTTTTGGTTCCAGAAAGGCAGAAAATCAATATTCTCGGAATTGGACGGGACAAAAGCCAAAGTCATTATTTCCCGGAGCAACACGGAACCACGAAGCAGAGCCGAAGGGGAGCCACAGGGTGGCCGCACCCCCTAGGAGCAAGCAAGCCCTAGATGCGCCCATAGGGGGTGTGGGCCCCCTGTCCCTCCACCGACCTCGCCTCCTTCGCCTATAAGAAGCCTCTGACCCAAAAACCCTAAATAATCTGGCGAAAATCCACGAAAACCTCCACAGTGCCGCCGCCACCGAAGGGGAGATTCGGGGGACAGAATGTCTCTATTCTGGCACCCTGCCGGGACGGGGAAGTGCCCCTGGAGCCATATCCATTGATCTCCACCACCATCTCCATCACCGTTGCTGATTCCCATGATGAGGAGGGAGTAGTTATCCTTCGAGGCTAAGGGATCTACCGGTAGCTATGTGTTCATCTCTCACTCTATGCATGATCTTATGGTCATGAGCTTTGTAATCAAGTAGATCTACCTTGCTACTCAAGTGCTTTAATAGATCTCTGCTCTCCCCATGTGTGTGAAAGTGACAGTGTTACCGCTTGTGTTTCACTATCTCTTCGCCAAACTAGTGCACCTATATTGGATGTGTTGGGGACACAAGAGACTTCTTGTATCTTGATTGCAGGGTTGCTTGAGAGGGAATACCTTTGACCACTTCCTCCCTGAGTTCGATAAACCTTGGGTAATCCACTTAAAGAAAACTTGCTGCTGTTCTACAAACCTCTGTACTTGGAGGCCCAACAACTGTCTACAAGAATATAAGTGTGTAGACATCAGAAACGCTTAGGCCACTTGCCTAAGCCATGCCTAATCATGGTGGAAACTTGCAGCATCACCATAGTGAGGTATCTATGAAGCATCCTCAATAAAAATCTATGCATATAGTAAATAAAAAGATCACTGAGATGCTCATTGTCTGCTTGCCTTGTCATTTTGGTTATGGGATAGCTCATGTACCATGTGCAAGGGGTACCCCGTTGGCGGTTCTCTATGATATGCAAATACTTACAATGACAAGAACTTACATGTGACTGAAGTTGAGTTGCATGAGGTGTGGCCCTCGTATTCAAGGGACTTGAGATTGCCAACTTATACTTTGTCAAGCATATACTCCATAGTTTGTTCTCTTTAACCTTAATCACTTCAAGATGCTTATGATAGGGTAATGAGGGCTAAAAGATAAAAAGTACCATAATTTTTGGAAGATCATTTTGGAATTTGAAATCCCTGCTTCCATTTGAAGGGCCTTTCTTCCACCACTACTATTGAGTCTCCACCTTATACCTTTAGGCACCATTAAGAGAGCATAGTTTTCATTCTGTGTGCAGTGTCCCAAAACTTATTGATTGATGCATATTGTGACATTATTTGTTCTTGTGATATTTGTTTCGAGTCACCCTTGTGAACTTTGAAGGTGTCCTATGCATCTATTTCCTACTCTATGAGGGACAAGTTGATTGCCACTATGCCATGTTTTCTATATGTGAAACAAACAAATGTTTTTCAATGCATGTTATTCATGATCTTTGTTTGTAGCCTGTCATGTTGCATGCATAGTTACTTTGTCTTACTGTTAGAACTCCATCTTTCATGCACATGTTTAGAGTTCTTTGATCCCAGCTTTCAATGCTTGCAAATGGTTTGATCTTGGTTTTGATGGTGCTTGTCACCTCAAAAATTATTCTTTTTATCACTTACCTACTCGAGGACGAGTAGGAGTTAAGATTGGGGATGCTTGATACGTCGGAAACGTATCTATAAATTTTGATGCTTGTTTAGTATCTACTTTTCTTTGCTTTGTCTACACTTGGAGGTGTTTTTATATCTTTTCTAGTAATAACGTATTAACAAGCTGCCACAGTGTCGGTTGCCTGTTTTCTTCTATTTTTGGTTCCAGAAAGGCAGAAAATCAATATTCTCGAAATTGGATGGGACAAAAGCCAAAGTCAATATCTTTCCGTGGGGAACACGAAGTCCAGAGGAGAGATGGAGGAGGGCCTCGAGGGGGCCACACCCCCTGGCCACGCGGGTGGGCTCACCCTGCGACTAGGGGGGTGTGCAGCCGCCTAGGGCACCCCCTCGGCCTCCCTCTTCCCCTATAAGAAGCCCCTGATGTGAAAATCCTAGGAACCCGATCAAAACTCCATGAAATCGTCTGTAGACGCCGCCACCATCATCCCTAGATTGGGTGATCTGAAGTTCTTCCCGGCACCCTGCCGGAGGGGAGATCATCCCGGAGGCCTTCTTCCCCGGTATGATGCGTGAGTAGTTCCACCTTGTACTATGAGTCCATGTAGTAGCTAGATGGTTGTATCTCCTCCTTGTGCTTTCATGTATAGATCTTGTGAGCTCCGTTCATGATCAAGATCTAATTTATTTTTAATAATGCATGTTGTGTTTGCGGGGATCCTGTGGATATTGAGATTATTATGTCAGTTTGGTTAATGGTTTTGTCTTTATGATTCTATCATGTCTGTGTTGTTTGTGATCTTGCATGCTCTCTGTTGTTAGTAGCTATGTTGGCCGAGTAGTTGCTAGTGACTCCAAGGGTTCATGCCTCTAGTTTCCAAGGGAAGTGACAGAAATCTCTTCGATTGTAGATGTGCTATTGCTACTAGGGAGAAAACAACGGTCTGTTGTCCATGGAACACGTGGATTGTTTACCTTACACACTTTGCTTAAAGCAGTTGTCTGTTGCTTGCAACTTAATACTGGAGGGGGTTCGGATGATAACCTGAAGGTGGACTTCTAGTCATAGATGCAGTTGGATGGCGGTCTATGTATCTTGTTGTATTGCCCAATCGAATCTCATAGGATCTTTCTGACTAGTATTGCATTGTTATGCCTTGCTCAGTTCCTGTCAATTGCCCTGCTGTAATTTGTTTACCCTTCATGCCATGTTGTTTATCTAAGGAGAGCACCTCTAGTGAACTATGGACCCCAGTCCAATCTTTACAATTGATACATCTTCCACTGTTACTGTTTACTTGCTGCAAACCACCATTACCTTCCACACCATACAATTAATCCTTTGTTACAGCAAACCAGTGAGCTTGACAACCTCACTGATTCGTTGGGACAAAGTCTTGAGTTTGTGTTGTGCAGGTCTCCATGTTGTTTGCAACACCCGTGTGACGTTTCCTTCCTCCTTATAGTTCGATAACCTCAGTCTCTATTGAGGGAAACTTGCTGATGTGCTCATCACACCTTGCTATTGGGGTTCCAACGAAGTGTCCCACATCAACACTGGGTGCACGCATCAGTTATTAATAACAAGGTCATATCATTAGAAGAATGATGTGATGGACACACTCCTATAGTAAGAATAGCATAAGATCAAGTTATTAAAGTTCGTTTGCTACAAAGCTTTTAAATACATAGTAACCTAATACTTCGACCATGAGATCATGTTAATCACCATCACCGAATGGATGCTTTCATGACATCAAACACCACTTCCATAACTGGGTGGTTATAAAGGTGGCATTAGGTATTCTGAAAGTATGTGTTGAAGCACATGGATCAAGAGTGGGATTTGTCCATCCATATGACAGATAGATATACTCTGGGCCCTATCGGTGGAATGTCATCCAATTGGCTTGCAAGCATGTGACTATGTCACAAGGTATGTCATATCATGAAACGAGTAAAGAGTACTTATCAGTAACAAGGTTGAACTAGGTATATAGATACCAACGATCAAACCTCAGATAAGTAAAGTATCACGCGACATAGGGAATCGGTATCGTATGTAAATGGTTCATTCGATCACGAAGTCATCGTAGAAATATGTGGGAGCCATTATGGATTTCCAGATCCCACTATTGGTTATTGATCGGAGAGGTGTCTCGATCATGTCTGCATAGTTCACGAACCGTAGGGAGACACACTTAAGGATTCAATGTTGTTTAAAGTAGATATGGAATGCGAGTTGGAGACCAAATGTTGTTTGGAGTCTCGGATTGGATCCAGGACATCACACGGAGATTTATGACCCACAAGTATAGGGGGTGTATCGCAGTACTTTCGATAAATAGGAGTGTCGATCCCAACGAGGAGCAGAAGGTGTTGACTAGTGGTATGGAGCAGGAACTCTCTGTAAATACTTAGCAAACGGATTTTTAGTGGTTTTCTGGTAAGGCAACAAAACAAGGTGCAAGTAATAAAGACAACAAGAAAACGCAGCAAGTGGCCCAATCCTTTCTTAGCAAAGGACAAGCCGGTGGAAATACTTATAAGGACCAAACGTTCTCGAGGACACATGGGATTTCAGTCAAGTGCTTTCTCTTCAGATAGCTAAGTACTCTTTTTTGGTGTTGTAAGTGTTGTGTGGGTGAACCTGTGCTAATGTACCTAACTTACTTGGACTAATACATACTTGTGATTAAACCCCCTACAAGAATCCGCAACTACAGGAAAGTAATTAAGATATAAACCTAACCACAGCCTTAAACTCTGAGATCCTACACTCCCTTGTGCAAAGGTGTCCTAACGGGGGTTCAGGTTTCTGTCACTCCGGCAACCACACAATTAGTATCTAAATACACAATGGATTCCCCTAGGCCCATAAATGGTGAATTATCATGTATTCGATGTTCACATGACACCACTAGAAGAATAGCACCACAACTTAAATACTAAACCATTGAATAATAACTCAACACAAATTCACTACTAACAACATGACTTCTCCCATGTCCTCAAGAACTAAACGAACTACTCACGAGATATCATATGGATCAAGATCAAAGATGATACGATAATGGATAAGAATCTGAACATAAACAATAATACAATGGTTCCACTCACAAGCATCAACTACAATAGTAATCAACACCGGGAAAGTTTCCCCTAATGAACTAAGCAAGTATTCAACATGATTGTTATAGCGGGATGGAGTAATGGTGATGGTGTTGGTGGAGATGATGGTGTGGATGATGATGATCCCGATGAAGTCTAGCTTGATGATGGTGTTGATGGCGACGATCTCCCCTCTCCGGGAAGGAATTTCCCCAGCAGAAATCTATCTGCCGGAGAGATATTTCTCTCTTGGTGTTTTCTGCCCTGCAGAGGAGGCGGAAATCTATGTGTGGTTGCTCCTCCGGTATTAGGATTCCGAGAGAAATATATAGGCGAGAGGGCGGAGTCGGAGGCCGGCCAAGTGGGCCACACCTTCCCTAGGCGTGGCCTAAGGGGGACCCATGCCTAGGGGGTGTGGGCCCCCTGTGGCCCAGCTAAGCCTCCCCTTCTGGATCCCTTCGTCTTCTGGGAAAATATATTTTTCCAATATTTTTCTGGTATTTTTCTGATCTTCGCAAAATTGCATGAAAACACCTCTTCTTCCGTCAGAATCCTGACTCCGGCAGTTCATCCTCCAAGAATCATCCAATATGCAAAAACAGAGGAAAAGACATAAGTAATACCTCATAATAAGACATATATCAATAAAAAGAGGCAAATTATGATATAGAATGGTGATGCAAATTGGATGTATCAACTCCCCCAAGCTTAGACCTTCGCTTGTCCCTAAGCGAGAACTGAGCTCATTAAACATGTACATGGGTTTATGGAGTGAAGTGTCGATAAAAGAATACAGACAAGAAGCATCACACTTACCATTGCACAACTCATAGAAGAAAGAAACTCACCATTATATAACTTAGTTTGCAACAAGTACAAGAGTCACAATAGAGATGCATAAAGATAAATCATAATTGTAATTGGCAAACTTTGTTCTTGGTCAGAGAACACCTGGCAAAAAGTTTCACAAAAAGCTTTTGTAGAATTTTTACAACAGGAGCACTCTTTGCTCAAAAAGGGTTTTCACAATGAAGGCTTTCAAAGTAATACTCAATAGATAAGAGTTTTGTGCAATCAAGGAAGATAAAGAACATGATTGAATAAATCACCATATGAATGCTTGAACACAACAACTCAAATGCTTGCTGGAGATAGAGAGGAAGTAGGTTTACTGACTCAACTTGGAAAATAGGAGAAAGGTCCCTTTATAGAGGGAATCAGGGATTTCAAGTCATAAAGAGCTTCCAAAAGATTATGGTACTTACTAGCTTTGAGCACTCATTGCCCCTATCATAAGCATCTTGAGATGATTAAGGTTAAAGTGAACAAGGATGGAGTATATGATTGAATAAATATAAGCTGGCAATCTCATGTCCCTTGAATATGAGGGCCACACCTCGTGCTACTCAACTTCAGTTACCGGTAAGTTCTTGTCATTGTAAGTACATGCGTATCATAGAGAACCACCAACGGTGTACCCCTTGCACATGGTACATGAGCTATCCCATAACCAAAATGGCAAGGCAAGCAAACAATGAGCATCTCAGTGATCTTTTTATTTACTATATGCATAGATTTTTATTGAGGATGCTTCATAGATAGCTCACTATGGCGATGTTGCAAGTTTCCACCATGATTAGGCATGGCTTAGGCTAGCGGCCCAGACATTTCTCTAACACAAAATACAAACTCCATGGACTTACAAGTTCCCTCTTTATTTCACATCGGTGATATCCATAGACAAAAGAACATGATATTAACTGTGTACAAAGTACAAGTGCAATGTTGAAAATGTTCCCCATTACAGCATGGTTCTACTAATTCCAACGTATAGATGCAAGCATATACAACTTAGATGACACAATGGTTCAAGTCTATTAGGGGCAAGAAAATAAGGTGTGCCATCAAGTTCGTGAGAGCCTTACTAACTAGTTTTCACATAACAAAATACTTTTTAATTCGAAAGATAGATGAAGCTTGAAAATTTTCTTGGAATAGCAATAATGCTAATAGGTAGATATGGTGGACACAAATGGCATAGGTTTTGGTTCAAAGGGATTGGAAACATGAGAAGTATGCCTTCTCAAAATAGGTTTTTGGCTAGCAAAGCTGGGTAGCAAGCAAAGGAGTTGAAAGAAACAAGAAAACATACAAGTTATAAAGCCAAACATGCAATCTTCCTTGAAGACACAAAAGATCTTAAATAAAGAATACTAAGCTTATGAGCCAACAAGAAAGAAAACAAATGATACAAAATACCTGTAAGCTTTTTCTCTTTTCCTTTCAAACCCCAAAAAGTGTTGCTACTGACCAGAGATTGGTTTGCCAAAACCAATTTAGATCTACTTGATGCTCCCAAAGTGATGCCAATATTGATCAACAAGATCCATCATATAATAGAGATTGCAAACTAAAATAAGAAGTGCAAAAAGTAAAAGACGAGACTTCTCATTAATATTCCATAAAGGCACTCACACCAAGGGATACATAGATAATCAACTAAAAGGAGAGATACTTCCACATGCAAACCAACCTATAAGATAACCTCTCTACCAAAGATATGAATCCACTAAAAAGGTAAAAGATAAAAGATAATGATGGTGATACCGCGACACTCCCCCCAAGCTTGGAACAAGCCAAGGGGATGCCAAACCTGATGACGAATTACTCCTTTTGTGGTGGTGGTGGTGTTCCCTTGATAAGTTCTTCAATAAGTTTCTTCAAATCCTCAAATTGGAAGGTCAGAGTACAAATCAACTCCGAGTTTTGCTCAATGCGGTTCATGATCATGTCAGACCGAGGATCCCAGTCCTTGTTATTCTTTCCCCACTCTTCCTCCTTAGAGTGTTCCTTCTCTGCATGGTTAGAACGATGCATATCCCAAACCTAGGGAAAGTTCCATTTGGACACCTGTTGGTATTGATGCTCATGGATAAGAGTATGGAAGGGTCTCTTGGTACGTGGAGGAGATGACCGTAGATTGTAGATAAGACGTGGAGGTCTCCCTCCTGTAGACATCCATGTTGTGATCCTAAGCTTGGTAGGTTTTGCCACCACTCCAATGCTTGCGACGGTAGTGCGGGTGTCCGTATTCTCGTCCTCCTCCATGTATTCTTCATCCCCAACCAAAATATCCTCCTCCTTGGGGTCTTGAGGATCATCTTCCTCGGGCTTCTTGCCTTTGTCGTTGGCGAAGACCATGGTTCTCTAAACTTGAGAAGATTTCCTGACAGAAATAGATCAAAACGAAAACACGAGGAGAACACGATGCACGAACCTCGGGGGATACGGGGGGTTATATATTACGAAGTGTCAATGCATAAGGAAGGTACTGGTACGAACACGAGGCGGAGACGGAGCTCGGGGGGCTCACACCCCCCTCAGGCGTGGCCAGCTGGGGCCCGCGCCTGGGGTGGGTTTGGCCACCCCGGCCTCCGTTTCCTCCTCTCTTCCATCTCGTAATCTTCCATATGTATTAAAAACATCAAAAATATAAAAAGATTAGGCTTTCACGAACCTTCTGTTTTCACCACTTTTACCTATTCAAAGACGGACTCTGTAGACTCCTTTTCTCCTTCTCCCAAAAATTCCTTTCCTCACAAGGAAATACACAAACTTCAATGGCAACATTAGTGTAAACAGAAACAATAAACCTTTAGGTTCACACTTCAACTGAAATCCATCAAAACAAAGGATTCTGTAAGAGGCAAATGCAAATGATGGCAGAAATCTGTCAAAACATACCAGCAGGTAAAGATTGATTTTTTTCGAAAACCTTCTGTTGCTCAAATCAAAAAGTGCAAAACTAATGAAAGTTGGGTAACAACTTGGAGAACAAGCACAGAAAAAATGCAGCTCCATCCGAAGTACTGAGATTCCTCACGAATTTTTACAATGCAGCACAAAAAATCTGTTTCAGGACAGCCACTTTTCACAATTCCTCTACTTCACAAAAGTAGTTGAACTTGACACAAAAACCAAAACAAAAAGGATAAGGAGAGGTTATTACTGAGGTAAAAATCCAAGACTCTAGAAATCTCTTGGGATACCTCCCAACATGTACTTTTCTTTAATGCCTTTAAGTTAGGCTTGAAAATTTCACAGATGCTCACATAGGAGATAAATATTTGAAGTGAACGAGAGCATCAAGAAGCAAATAACCAACACATTTGAGTCTAACCCACTTCCTATGCATGGGGGTATCATGAGAAAACTAATTGTTGAAACAAAAATCCACTAGCATAGGAAGACAAAACAGATGCAATTTCAAAGCTTTCAACATAAAAACGGGGAAATTTAACATTATTGAGATGCATAAAACCATGTTTCCCTCTCTCATAATAACTTTCAGTAGCATTTGGAATAAAGTTGACAATATAACTATCACTGACAACAACTTTATCATCAGAATAAGCATACTTATAGTCATCAAAAAGAGGTCCAAGGTCATAAACTGGATCAATAGAAGAAAGTTGTTCCATCCTGAAATCTTTATTAGGCAAACTATTTTCACAAGGAGCTTTAGAAAATTTGGAAAAGTTAAAATCATAAGAATCTCCATCAAACTTAGTTAAAACTTTCTCCTTCTTATAATCTATAATGGCTCCACAAGTGTTCAAGAAAGGTCTACCAAAAATGATAGGACAAGTTTTGCTAGCTGATGAATTAAGCACTAGAAAATCGGCATGATACTTAATCTTACCACAGAGAACCTCAACATTTCTTACAATTCCAATAGGGCAAATACTCTCCTTATTAGAAAGGTGAATAACCACATCAATGCCCTCAAGCTCACAAGGACCAATCTCATGCATAGTTTCCCTGTAAATCTCATAAGGAATAGCACAAGAACTAGCACCAATATCACATAAACCATAGTAGCAATGATCACCAATTTTTACAGAAAGCATAGGAACACTAGCTTTACCAGGATGAGAGATAATATTTGAAGCGTCTTCACAGAAGACAATGTGCTCATCCTCTATATTTCTAGTGACAGGGTCTTTCACAATAGCTACCATAGATTCATTATTCATTTGCTCATCAAGCTCCACATTTTTCTCAGTACCTTTGTTATTCGCACTAATCATCATAGAATACTCCTTTACCATAGCTGGGAGAGGTATTTTCTCAACTTAAGGTTCAGGCACAATATGATCAATAGTACAAACTTCAGTGCTTCTAACAGGGACACACTACTAGGAAAACGGCTATAGGTAATCAGCACATCCGTGGCTCACATGGTTGAAGTGCCCCACGGCTAAAACATGACTAAAAACATCTTTATAAGGTGCATGGTACTTATTCCACTTGTTCTTGGGAATTTCTATGTAAGAGGCAAAGGCCTTAAAAAAGTTGGCAATACTTTGGGAGTCAAGACCAAACTCATTACTAATATCACGAAAGTCATCAGTTCCCATAAAATATTTAATGCATTCATAATCATAGTTTATACCTGACTTTCTTCTTTTGTCATTCTCCCAAGATTCAGTGTTCTCTTGAATATGGTCTAGGAGATCCCATTTAGCTTCTTCCTTAATACGTGTGAATGATCCAGCACAAGAAGCATCTAGTAAATCTTTATCATGAAGAGAAAACCTAGCATAAAAGTTATTGATAATAATATTGCTAGGGAGTTCATGAATAGGGCATTTAAGCATTAGTAACTTCAATCTCCCCCAAGCTTGAGCTGTACTCTCTCCATCACGAGGACAAAAGTTATATATCAGATTTCTATCCTTATGAATCTCACTGGGAGGATAAAATTTAGAATAAAAGAGAGATGCCATTTCCTCCCATTCCATGGATTGTCCATTCTTCAGCAGCTTATACCATTCTTCAGCTCTCCCTTTCAAAGATATGGAGAGTAACTTCTTCTTCACATGTTCATTTGTGATACCTGCACACTTAAACAACCCGCATAATTCATGGATAAAAAGCAAATGATCACCAGGGTGGACAGTTCCATCCCCTAAATAATAATTATCCATAACACGATCAACAATACTTGTAGGTATCTTAAAAGGATCTATCTCAACAGGTGGTGGTTCATTTAGTAACCTAATAGTGGTAGTAGTTTTCCCAAACAGAAAACCAAGTGGGTTATCCATATTGGAAACAAAGCAACAAACAGAAACAAAAACAATACTCATAGTAGAAGTTTCCTTTACCAGTTCCACTCTTCAATAGCGCTTCACTCCCCGGCAACAGCGCCAGAAAATAGTCTTGATGACCCACAAGTATAGGGGGTGTATCGCAGTACTTTCGATAAATAGGAGTGTCGATCCCAACGAGGAGCAGAAGGTGTTCACTAGTGGTATGGAGCAGGAACTCTCTGTAAATACTTAGCAAACGGATTTTTAGTGGTTTTCTGGTAAGGAAAAAAAACAAGGCGCAAGTAATAAAGACAACGAGCAAACACAACAAGTGGCCCAATCCTTTCTTAGCAAAGGACAAGCCTGTGGAAATACTTATAAGGACCAAACATTCTCGAGGACACATGAGAATTCTGTCAAGTGCTTTCGCTTCAGATAGCTAAGTACTCTTCTTTGGTGTTGTAAGTGTTGTGTGGGTGAACCTGTGCTAATGTACCAAACTTACTTGGACTAATACATACTTTTCATTAAACCCCCTGCAAGCATCCGCAACTATAGGAAAGTAATTAAGATATAAACCTAACCACAGCCTTAAACTCTGAGATCCTACACTCCCTTGTGCAACGGTGTCCTAACGTGGGTTCAGGTTTCTGTCACTTCGGCAACCCCACAATTAGTAGCCAAATACACAATGCATTCCCCCAGGCCCATAAATGGTGAAGTATCATGTAGTCGACATTCACATGACACCACTAGAAGAATAGCACCACAACTTAAATACTAAACCATTGAATAATAACTCAACACAAATCCACTACTAACAACATGACTTCTCCCATGTCCTCAAGAACTAAACGAACTACTCACGAGACATCATATGGATCAAGATCAAATATGATATGGTAATGGATAACAATCTGAACATAAACAATAATCCAATGGTTCCACTCACAAGCATCAACTACAGTAGTATCAACTCCGGGAAAGTTTCCTCTAATGAACTAAGCAAGTATTCAACACGATTGTTACAGCGGGATGGAGTAATGATGATGGTGCTGGTGGAGATGATGGTGGATGATGATGATGATGATCCCGATGAAGTCTAGCTTGGCGATGGTGTTGATGGCGATGATCTCCCCTCTCCGGGAAGGAATTTCCCCGGCAGAAATCTATCGGCCGGAGAGATCTTTCTCTCTCGGTGTTTTCCGCCCCGTAGAGGCGGCGGAAATCTATCTGTGGTCGCTCCGCCGGTATTAGGGTTACGAGAGGAAGATATAGACGAGAGGGCGGATTCGGAGGCCGGCAAGGTGGGCCACACCTGCCCTAGGCGTGACCTAGGAGGACCCGAGCCTAGGGGTGTGGGCCCCCTGTGGCTTATCTACGCCTCCCCTTCTCGCTCCCTTCGTCTTCTGGGAAAATATAATTTTCCAATATATTTCTGGTATTTTTCCGATCTTCACAAAATTGCACTAAAACACCCCTTCTTCCGTTAGAATCCTGACTCCGGCAGTTCATCCTCCAAGAATCATCGAACATGCAAAAACAAAGGAAAAGACATAAGTAATACCTCATAATAAGACATATATCAATGAATAGAGGAAAACTATGATATAGAATGGTGATGCAAATTGGACGTATCAGAGATCCGTAATGGTCTGGAGAATAAGATTCATATAAGGAAAGTGGTTTTTCGGGGTTCAGAAATGTTTTTGATGTTTTGACCGGAAGGTTCTAGAATGTTCGGGAAGGTCCACCACCCCGGGAAGGGTCACTTGGGATGTGGCATGCCCTAGGGGCTAGCCACACCAAACTCTAAAGGGACAAATTTGGCCAAGACTGGTAGAAGGGTCAAACCCTAGTTTGAAAAGTCAAATCCTAGTTTGAAAAGTCAAACTCTAGTTTTTGGTAAGAAGGAAGACTTGTTGGAAAAGTTTTCAAGCTCTTCTCTTGGTGGCTGAGTTGGGGAGGGACTCAACTAGGGATGGGAAAACCCTTGGCCTACCCCCACCTATATAAGGAGGGGTGGGGGCGCACCCCTGTACCCTTGTCCCTGGCGCCTAAAACTCTAGCCGTCGCCTACCCCTCTCTCCTTGATGGTGCCCGGTGTTGATGTAGGCGCTTCATTGGAAGACCCCAAGAGCAAGGTATGATGAGCATAGAAGGAAGTTTTCCCTCAGTAAGAGACTGAGGTTATCGAACCAGTAGGAGGAAGGAAATGACTCAAAGGTGTTGCTAGCAACTTGGAGACCTGCACAACACAAACTCAAGACTTTGCCCCAACGAACAGTGAGGTTGTCAATCTCACTGGTTTGCTGTAACAAAGGATTAACTGTATGGTGTGGAAGGAAATAGTAGCTTGGCAAAAAGTAAACAGTAACAATGGAAGATGTATCAATGGTAAAGATTGTACCGGGGTCCATAGTTCACTAGAGGTGCTCTCCTTAGATAAACAAACATGGCATGCAGAGTAAACAAACTACAGTAGGGCAATTGACAGGACTGAGCAAGGCATAATAATGCAATACTAGACATTCATGATCCTATGAGATTCGATTGGGCAATACAACAAGATACATATACCACCATCTAACTGCATCTATGACTAGTAATCCACCTTCAGGTTATCATCCAAACCCCCTCCAGTATTGATTTGCAAGCAACAGATCACTGCTTTAAGCAAAGTGTGTAAGGTAAACA
Organism: Avena longiglumis; assembly: GCA_030063025.1. Lineage (NCBI taxonomy): Eukaryota > Viridiplantae > Streptophyta > Magnoliopsida > Poales > Poaceae > Avena > Avena longiglumis. The sequence continues at coordinate 423,758,412 of CP125974.1, read as the reverse complement.
ATCCACTTGTTCCATGAACAAGAGACCGTTGTTTTCTCCCTATTGGCAACATCACATCTACTACCTTAGAGATTTCTGTCACTTCCCTTAGGTTAAATAGAGGCATGAACCCACTATCAAGCATAAATACCCCCTCTTGGAGTCACTAGCATCTACTCAGCCAAGAAAGCTACTAGAAACGGAGAGCATGCAAGATCGCAAACAACACAGACATGATAGAATCATAAAGACAAAACCATTAATCAAACCAACATAATAATCTCAATATCCATCGGATCCCCTCAAATACAACATGCATGATTACAAATAGATATGCTCTTGATCATGAACGGAGCTCACAAGATCTAAACATGGTAGCACAAAGGAGGAGATACAACCATCTAGATACTACATGGACCCGTTGTCCAAGGTGGAACTACTCACGCTTCATATCGGAGAAGAAGGCCTTCGGGATGATCTCCCCTCCGGCAGGGTGCCGGGAAGAGATTCAGATCCCTCCCGATCTAGGGATGATGGTGGCGGCGGCTACACACTGTTTCGTGGAATATTGATCGGGTACTTAGGGTTTCTGCATCGGGGGAACTTTTTAGGCCAAGAGGCAAGGCAGGGGGCGGCCAGGGTGGTCACACCCCCTGGCGCAGCTAGGTCTAGGCCGCGCCGCCAGGGGGTGTGCCCCCCTGGTGCCCCCCTCCGTCTCGTACTCTGGCTCCATGTTCCCCACGGTAAAATATTGACTTTGGCTTTCGTCCCGTCCAATTCCGAAAATATTGATTTTCTGCCTTTTCTGGATACAAAAACAGAAGAAAACAGACAACTGGCACTGTGTCATCTTTTTAATAGGTTAGTCCAAAAAACATATAAAAACACCTCAAAGTAAAGACGAAGCAAAGCAAAGTAGATAATAAACAAGCATGGAGCATCAAAAATTATAGATACGTTTCCGACGTATCAAGCATCCCCAAGCTTAACTCCTGCTCGTCCTCGAGTAGGTAAGTGATAAAAAGAATAATTTTTGAGGTGACATGCACCTTCACAATGAAGATCTAACCATTTGCAAGCATTGAAAGCTAGGATCAAAGAACTCTAAACATGAGCATGAAAGACGGAGTTATAACAATAACACATAGCAACTATTATTGCAACATGAAAAGATACAAACAAAGATCATGAATAGCATGCATTTAAAAATGTTTGTTTGTTTCACTTACAGAAAACATGGCATAGTGGCATTCAGCTTGTCCCTCATGGAGTAGCAAAACATAATTGCAAAGTACACCTTCAAATTTCATAAGGGAGACTAGATACAAATAGCACAAGAACACGTAATATCAACAATATACATCAATCAATAAGTCTTGGGACAATGCACATAGAACTAAGAATGGCAACTATGCTCTCATAATTGGTGCCTATGGATAGAAGTTGGAAACTCAATATAATAGTGGAAGAAAGGCCCTTCATAAAAGGTAAGTAGGAATTTCAAGTTTCAAAAAGAGCTTCCAAAAATTATGGTACTTGTTAGCTTCCAGCTCTCATTGCCCCTATCATAAGCATCTTGATGTGATTAAGGTTATAGTGAACAAACTATGGAGTATATGCTTGAATACGAGGGCCGCTCCTCATGCTACTCAACTTTAGTTACCTGTAAGCTCTTGTCATAGTAAGTATATGCGTATCATAGAGAACCGCCAACGGGGTAACCCTTGCACATGATACAGGAGCTATCCCATAATCAAAATGACAAGGAAAACATACAATGAGCATCTCAACAATCTCTTATTTACCATGTGAATATGGTGCTTTTTTCTCTCTTTCCTCCAATATGTATCTTTTTTATATAAGAAGAAAGCTTCATAGATTGCTCATTATGGTGATGCTGCAAGTTTCCACCATGATTAGGCATGGCCTAGGCTAGCGGCCCAGGCGTTTCTCTAACACAAAATACATAACTCCATGTACTTACAAGCTCCCCTTTTATTTCGCACCGATGACATCCATAGACAAAATAGCATGATATCAACTGGGTACAATGTACAAGTGCAATGTTGAAAGCGTTCCCCATGACAACATGGTTCTGCTAATTCCAACATTTAAGTGCAAGCATATAAAACATAGATGACATAATTCAAGTTTATTAGGGGCAATAAAAATAAAGTGTGCCATCAAGTTCGTGAGAGCTTTCACTATCTTTTCACATAACAAAATACTTTTTAATTAGAAGATAGATGAAACAAGAATATACTTGGAATGGTGCAACACACCATGCATAGGAATTTATAGTGGACTCTTTGGAATAACTTGGTTCCTTGGGAGTTGGATGCATGAGTAGAGCTTACTCAGCAAAAGTGAAGGCTAGCAAAAGACTAGCAGCGACCAACTAAGAGAGCAATAATGGCCATAATCATGTAGAGCGACAAAACATTACTAATCAAAGCATAAAGTGGTACCACAAGTCAAGGACTAAATGATCATAGAGGCTAATGGTGAATTGTTAGAGTCATAACATGGTGTGAGCATGTGCCAAGTCAACCCAAACAAAGCATCAAAGGAGAATACCACAATACTATGCTTTTGTATGCTAAAACAACGCAAAAAAATTTCAAGGCACACTAAGCACTCTCAATGACTTGGAGAAAGTCATGCTACATCAATAATCACTAAGTATAAGGTCAAAACAACACCTAGCATGACAAGATAAAGTCTAAGCCACAGTCAAAGCAAGCTCACTTTTGTACCACTATAAGCATAAAACTTTCTACTCTTGGCTGACTCCAACCTTTTTTTGTAAACAACACATCGAAAGAGGGGGTCCAAACTAATTTATTCAATAAAACTAAGCAAACAAAAACCAAAAATGAAAACTAAGACGCTCCAAGAACAACACAATAATGCATGAAACAATAAAAACGAAGTTTTTAGAAAACCTTAGCTTTTTATTGATGAACAAGGGGATGCCTTGGGCATCCCCAAGATTTGACACTTGTACCTCTTGAATATTTCTTGTGGTGACACGGGGTGGCATCCCAAAGCTTGAGATTTTGTACATTCTTCATATCATTACATTATTCTTCCTTTACACCTGAAAATTTTCCTTCATACAAAACTTCACACAATCTTCATTAGCAACCTTTGTGTATTCAAAAGGTAATAGACCCTTGGGTTTAGCTTTAGAACAGCAAAAATTTCACTAAAAACACAAGCTACTGTAGCAACTTCCTTTAAAAAGCTCAATTTCCCAAAAACAACCCAAAAAGGAATCAATAAGAAGAAAATGCAAATAATGGCAGAAATCTGTCAAAACAGACCAGCAGGTAAAAACCGATTTTTTCGAAGACCTTCTTTTGCTCAAATAAACAAGTGTTGAACTAATGAAAGTTAGCTAATATACTAGGGAATTTATTCGTAAAATATCAGCTCAATCCAACTTACATAGATTTCTCACGAATTTTTATGGTGGAGCACAAAAATCTGTTTCGGGACAGCAACTCCGCAAATCTTACCTCTCTCTCTCATTAGATGTCATTCTTGGCACAAAAAGAAAATAAAAAGGATAAGGAAACTCTTGGGTTATCTCCCAACAGGTACTTTTCTTTAACGCCTTTAAGTTAGGCACAAGAAGCAAGAATCAAGTATTTTCAAATGAGGAAGCATTAACATCAAACCTTGCTTTCAAACGAGGAGCAAAAATCAACTTCTCTCTCCTCATAGGGAAGTGTTCAATACCTTTCTTGAATGGGAATTGATATTTAATGGTGTCTTATTTCATATCAATGATGGCATCAACTGTTCTAAGAAAAGGTCTTCCCAAAGTAATATGACAAGAAGCATTGTATTGAACATCCAAAACATAGAAATCAACAGGGACATAAGCATTGTTAACCATAATAAGAACATCATTAACACTCCCCATGAGTTTCTTTTTAACATTATCATCAAGTGGGACATCCAAATAACAATCTTCCAAAGGTGGCAAATCAAGCATTTCATAAATCTTTCTAGGCATAATAGAGACACTAGAACCAAGGTCACATGAAGCTTTGAGATCAAAGTCATCCACTTGCATATTAATGATGGGTTCCCAACTATCTTCTACTTTCCTAGGAATAGAGGCTTTATGTTTCATCTTTTCTTCCTTAATTTTAACAAGAGCATCAGTAATGTGTTTGGTGAAAGCTACATTCATATCAGTAGCATCAGGACTTCTAGCAAGCTTTTGTAAGAACATAATCACTTCCGAAATATTGCAACCATCAAGATCAAAATCAAACTTAGCATCACAAGTAGTAGGCTTGGGAGTAGTGGTAGGAGGAATATGGACTTCTTGTGGTTTAGTAACATCCATATTGGTGGTGGTAATTGTGCACACACTAGTGTTTCTAGAAATTTCAGCTTCTCTTTCCCACTTAGCATGTAGTTGGGCTAACAATCTAACATTTTCATCAATAGTAACTTGTATGGCATGAGTAGTAGCAAAGGTACTTCCCAAAGTTTCAGGTTTAGCAGCCATTTTATTAATCAAAGAGGATTGTGCTTCAGACAAAGAGGAAATATTTTTCTCAGCACTCAAAATTTTGGACTGTAAACTAGGTATTTTCCTATTCAAATTCTCAAGTTGATGACTAATATTTTTAAAAATAGTAGATTGTTCTTCCATAGTTTTAGTGAATATTTTGTTCTACTCATATTGCATTTGCATAAAGTTTTTGGTGGATCTTTCAATCTCTAGAATCCTATCTTCACTAGGCATTCCAGATCTACCATGATAAGTATTGCTATTATTAGGAGGATAAGGCCTATAGTTATTACCATAGATGTTGTTGCCAAAGTTATTATTTCTAATGAAGTTCACATCCACTTGCTCTTTTGATAAACCAAAGAGGCTAAGGGAACATTATTAGTATCTAAAGGAGCTTTTCCATTAACAATCATAGCCATTATAACATCTATCTTATCACTTATCTTATCACTCAAAGAGGAGGTTTCTTCAACATAATTTACCTTCTTACCATGTGGAGCTCTCTCAGTGTGCCATTCAGAGTAATTAACCATCATATTATCAAGGATCTTGATGTTTACGCACTTCTATTCTTGTAGACAGTTTTTGGGCCTCCAAGTGCAGATGTTTGTAGAACATCAGCAAGTTTAACTTAAGTGGATTACCCAAGGTTTATGGAACTCAGGGAGGAAGTGGTCAAAGGTATCCCTCTCAAGGAACCTTGGAATCAAGATACAAGAAGTCTATTGTGTAACCAACACACCCAATACACTTGTTAGGTGTATAGGTGCACTAGTTTGGCGAAGAGATAGTGAAATACAAGTGGTAACGGTGCCAGAAAAGAGCTTCTGAATTGTTGTTGACGTGGGAGAGACTAAAGGCAAACTGAAATAAAGATGGAAGCAAGCAAACATGCAACAGATCTAGATGAAAATGGTTTCAATGATTAGAAACAAGGCCTAGGGATCATACTTTCACTAGTGAACACTCTCTCATATAAATATCTTCTGTTAATAATACTACTCTTAACTACTCTCTGGTTGGACACTCTAATCCACGGTAGGGCTATAACAGCACTCCTCAAAGTTCGCCTTCCCCAATCTAGATAACCCCACACTGTCACCTTGAGCGCTAGATGGTTCCAACAAACACCACAATTTCATAAAGACATCCAACTCCAAATATAACTCATGATAAATATATATATATATATATATATATATATATATATATATATATATAAAATCTAGCTTAAGTGCCACACACGGCACGCACGCTGTCACTTTCACACACATGGGGAAAAGCATAGATCTATTAAAATTATTGAGTATTTATGTAACCTCTAGCCTAAGTGCCACCACGGTATGCATGTTGTCACTTTCACACACATGGGGAGAGCATAGATCTATTGAAGCACTCGATTAACATAGTAGATCTACTTGATTACAAAGCTCATGATCATAATATCATGCATAGAGAGAGATGAACACATAGCTACCGGTAGAGCCCCTAGCCTCGAGGAAGAACTACTCCCTCCTCATCATGGGAATCAGCAACGATGATGGAGATGGTTGTGGAGATCGAAGGAGATGGCTCCGGGGGCACTTCCCCGTCCCGACAGGGTGCCAGAACAGAGACTTTCTGTCCCCGAATCTCTCCATCGGTGGCGGTAGCGCTGCGGAACTTTTCGTGGCTTTTTGGTCGACACTTTAGGGTTTCTGAGTCGGGGGCTTCTTATAGGCGAAGGAGGCAAGGTCAGTGGAGGTCCAGGGGGCCCACACCCCCTGTGGGCATGGCTAGGGTGGTCCCCGTGCCCACCTAGGGTGTGGCCACCCTGGTGTCCTCCTCTGTCTCGTCTTCGATTTTCCTTATCATTCAGGGAAAAATATGAACTTTGGCTTTTGTCCCGTCCAATTCCGAGAATATTCATTTTTTAGCTTTCTGAAATCCAAAATAGCAGAAAACAGGCAATTGGCACTGTGGCATCTTGTCAATAGGTTAGTTCCATAAAGTGTATAAAAATACCTCAAAGTGTATGAAAAACATAGAAAAGTGGATACTAAACAAGTATGGAACATCAAAAATTATAGATACGTTTCCGACGTATCAAGCATCCCTAGGCTTAACTCCTGCTCGTCCTCGAGTAGGTAAGTGATAAAAAGAATGATTTTTGAGGTGACATGCACCATCAAAATCAAGATCAAACCATTTGCAAAGCATTGAAAGCTGAGATCAAAGTACTCTAAACATGAGCATGAAATATGAAGTTCTAACAATAAGACAAAGTAATTATGCATGCAACATGAAAGGTTACAAACAAAGATCATGAATAACATGCATTGAAAAACGTTTGTTTGTTTCACATACATAAAACATAGCATAGTGGCAATCAGCTTGTCCCTGATAGAGTAGCAATTAGATGCATAGGACACCTTCAAAGTTCATAAGAGTGACTAGATACAAATAGCACAAGAACAAGTAATATCAACAATATGCATCAATCAATTAGTATTGGGACAATGCACATAGAACTAAGAATGGCAACTATGCTCTCTTAACTGGTGCCTAAAGGTAGAAGGTGGAGACTCAATATAATAGTGGAAGAAAGGCCCTTCATAAAGGGAAGCAGGGATTTCAAGTCTCAAAAAGAGCTTCCAAAAATTATGGTATTTGTTAGATTTCAGCCCTCATTTCCCCTATCATAAGCATCTTGAAGTGATTAAGGTTAAAGTGAACAAACTATGGAGTATATGCTTGGAAAAGTATAAGTTGGCAATCTCATGTCCCTTGAATACGAGTGCCACTCCTCATGCTACTCAAGTTTAGTTACTTTCAAGTTCTTGTCATAGTAAGTACACATGTATCATAGAGAACCGCCAACGGGGTACCCCTTGCACATGGTATAGGAGCTATCCCATAACCAAAATAACAAGGCAAGCAGACAATGAGCATCTTAGCATTCTTCTTATTTACCATGGGAATATGGTGCTTTTTTTTCTCTTTTTCCTCTTTTCTCAATATGTCTCTTTTCCTCAATCTATTTTTTATAAGAAGGATGCTTCCTAGATGTCACTATGGTGATGCTGCAAGTTTCCACCATGATTAGGCATGGCTTAGGCTAGCGGACCAGGCGTTTCTCTAAAACACATACATAACTCCATGGACTTACAAGCTCCCCTTTCATTTCACACCGACGACATCCATAGACAAAAGAACATGATATCAAATGTGTACAAAGTACAAGTGCAATTTTGAAAGCATAGAGTGGTAATACAAGTCAAGGACTAAACGATCATAGAGGCTATGGTAACTTGTTCATAGTCATAACATGGTGTGAGCATATGCCAAGTCAACCCAAACAAGCATCAAAGGAGAATACCACAATACTATGATTTTGTATGCTAAAACAACACATGATTCTTTCAAGGCACACTAAGCAATCTCAATTGTTTGGAACAAGTCATGCTACAAAAATAATCACTAAGCATAAGGTCAAAAAAACACCTAGCATGACATGCTAAAGTCTAAGTCACAGTCAAAGCAAGATCCTCTTGTACTACTAAAGCAAGAACTTCCTACACTTTTCCAACACCAATCGACTTATTTGAAACAACTCACAAAGGTAATAATCAATAAAGATCAGTGAGCATATCTCACAAATTGATACGTCGGAAACGTATCTATAATTTTTGATGTTCCATGCTTGTTTAGTATCTACTTTGCTTTGCTTTGTCTACACTTTGAGGTGTTTTCATATATTTTCTGGTATTAACCTATTAACAAGTTGCCACAGTGCGAGTTGCCTGTTTTCTGCTGTTTTTGGTTCCAGAAAATCTAGTAAGGAAATATTCTCGGAATTGGACGGGACAAAAGCCAAAGTCAATATTTCACCGAGGAGAACACGGAATCCAGAGGAGAGACAGAGGGGCGCCACACCCCCAGGCGCAGCCTAGGGTGGGCCCACGCTTATGTAGGGTGTGGGCCCCCTGGCTGCCAGCCAGCCTCGCCTCTTCGCCTATAAGAAGCCCCGGATGCCTAAACCCTAAGGACCCGATCAAAATTCCACGAAACAATCTGTAGCCACCGCCACCACCGTCCCTAGATCAGGGGGATCTGAAGCTCTTCCTGGCACCATTCCAGAGGGGAGATCATCTTGGAGGCCTTCTTCTTCATCATGCCAGCCTCCGGTATGAAGCGTGAGTAGTTCCACCTTGGATTACGGGTCCATGTAGTAGCTAGATGGTTATATCTCCTCCTTGTGCTTTCATGTCTAGATCTTGTGAGCTCCATTCATGATCAATATCTCATCTATTTGTAATCATGCATGTTGTGTTTGCGGGGATCCGATGGATATTGAGATTGCTATGTCAGATTGATTAATGGTTTTTTCTATTTGATTCTATCTTGTCTGTGTTGTTTGTGATCTTGCATGATCTCCGTTGTTAGTAGATATCTTGGCCAAGTAGTTGCTAGTGACTCCAAGAGGGGGTATTTATGCTCGATAGTGGGTTCATGCCTCTACTTAATCAAGGGAGGTGACAGAAATCTCTTCGGTTGTAGATGTGTTGTTGCCACTAGGGAGAAAACAACGGTCTCTTGTTCATGGAACATGTGAACTATTTACCTTACACACTTTGCTTAAAGTAGTTGTCTATTGCTTGCAACTTAATACTGGAGGGGGTTCGGATGATAACCTGAAGGTGGACTTCTACTGATAGATGCAGTTGGATGGCGGTTTATGTATATTGTTGTATTGCCCAATCGAATCTCATAGGATATTTTTGTATACTATTATGTTGTTTTTCCTTGCTCAGTCCTGTCAATTGCCCTACTATAATTTGTTTACCCTTCATGTCATGTTTGCTTATCTAAGGAGAGCACCTCTAGTGAACTATGGAACCCGGTCAAATCTTTACCATTGATACATCTTCCACTATTACTGTTTACTTGCTACAAACCATTAACACGTCGAAAACGTATCTTTAATTTTTGATGTTCCATGCTTGTTTAGTATCTACTTTGCTTTTCTTTGTCTTTCTTTGAGGTGTTTTTATATATTTTTCTGGAACTAACCTATTAACAAGTTTCCACAGTGCCAGTTGCCTGTTTTCTTCTATTTTTGGTTCCAGAAAGGTAGAAAATCAATATTCTTGGAATTGGACGAGGCAAAATCCAAAGTCAATAACTTTCCGTGGGGAACACGAACTCCAGAGGGGAGACGGAGAGGCAAGCCAGGATGGCCACACCCCCTAGGAGTGGCCAGGGGTGGTCCCACACCTAGGCAGGGTGTGGGCCCCCTGGTCGCCTCCTCGGCCTCCCCCTTCGCCTATAACAAGCCCCCGATGCAGAAACCCTAAGTACCCGATCAAAACTCCACGAAACCGTTTGTAGCCGCCGCCACCATCATCCATAGATCGGGGGGGGGGGGATCTGAAGTTCTTCCCGGCACCCTGCCGGAGGGGGTGATCATCCCGGAGGCCTTCTTCTCTGGTATGATGCGTGAGTAGTTCCACCATGGACTATGGGTCCATGTAGTAGATAGATGGTTGTATCTCCTCCTTTGTGTTTTCATGTATAGATCTTGTGATCTCCGTTCATGATCAGGATCTAATCTATTTGTAATCATGCATGTTGTGTTTGCAGGGATCCGATGGATATTGAGATTATCATGTTGGATTGATTAATGGTTTTGTCTTTATGATTCTATCATGTCTGTGTTGTATGAGATCTTGCATGCTCTACATTGTTAGTAGCTATCTTGGCCAAGTAGTTGCTAGTGACTCCAAGAGGGGGTATTTATGCTCGATAGTGGGTTCATGCTTCTAGTTTCCAAGGGAAGTGACAGAAATCTCTTCGGTTGTAGATGTGTTGTTGCCATTAGGGAGAAAACAACGGTCTCTTGTTCATGGAACATGTGAACTATTTACCTTACACACTTTGCTTAAAGTAGTTGTCTATTGCTTGCAACTTAATACTGGAGGGGGTTCGGATGATAACCTAAAGGTGGACTTCTAGTCATAGATGCAGTTGGATGGCGGTCTATGTATCTTGTAGTATTTCCCTATCAAATCTCATAGGATCTTTCTGACTAGTATTGCATTGTTATTCCTTGCTTAGTTCCTGTCAATTGCCCTGCTGTAATTTGTTTACCCTTCATGCCATGTTGTTTATCTAAGGAGAGTACCTCTAGTGAACTATGGACCCTGGTCCAATCTTTACCATTGATACATCTTCCACTGTTACCTGTTTACTTGCTGCAAACCACCATTACCTTCCACACCATACGTTTAATCCTTTGTTACAGCAAACTGGTGAGCTTGGCAACCTCACTGTCTAGTTGGGGCAAAGTCTTGAGTTTGTGTTGTGCAGGTCTATGTGTTGCTTGCAACACCTGTGTGATGTTTCCTTCCTCCTACTGGTTCGATAATCTTGGTTTCTTACTGAGGGAAAACTGCTGCTGTGCTGCTAAACACCTTCCTCTTGGGGTTCCCAACGAAGTGCTAACCAGCACCATCAAGCTATTTTCTGGCACCGTTGCCAGGGAGGCTAAGTACGTCTTGACAAGGGGAGTCCTCCACTTCCTTTCTCTTTACTTTGTTTTTAGTTTGCTTTGTTTCTTTTGCTTGGTTTCGTTTACCTCTTTCCAAAAAACCCAAAAAAATGAGTTTAGTTTGGTTTGCTTTCTTTATTCAAAAACACACAAAAATTAGTTCCTGCTCTAGTTGCTGGTCTGTTATTACCTTGCATGGTCATGCTTTCTATCAATGGATGGTTTCTTTGAAACTAGTTCTTATTGGCAAGGTGGGTTCACGGAAGAACAAAAGTATTATTATAAGGAACACCGTTTTTCACAAAAAGGGAAACACTTATGGGAACAAATTGATAAGTTGAATACTATTGCTAGAGAGGTGTGCTCTACATATAATGTTACTTATTCCTTTGATAACACTTGTTGCTGTAGGAGGTATAAACACCTCCCTTTTCAATGGGAGTATAATGATAATGTTACCATATCCTCTTATGTTAAAGTAAATTATGATGTTTATGATGTGGAACAAATTGAAGAATTTATTGGTTGAAAGGGTGCATTTGAACTTGCTAGTTTTCTTGAAAATACTGATGATTCACCTTATGAATATGAGGTTTATGAGATACTTAAATTTTTCTTTGATAATTACAAGGAAGAAAATGGCTATATTCTTGAATATTTTAATAGATGCTTTCCACAAAAGGAAGAGACTAATGCCTTGCAGGAGCCTATGGAAGAAGAAATTGCTGAAACAGGAAGCTCATTAGATGAAAAATAGGAGGATGAATGTTATGCTCCTGTGGATTCTTTTGAAATATCTACTATGGGTAAAACTTGTGATGATGTTGCTATGCCTGTTACCTATAGTAGTGATCATGATTGGGAAAAGCACACTACTTTTGATATTGAAAATCTCTTTGGTACCAATTCTGAAAATTCTATTGCCTATGATGATACTTTACCTCCAATTTATGATGATTACAATGATGATATTGATATTTCCAGTCCACCTACTATTGAGGAGAAAAATTATTGTGATTACAATATGCCTCCTATATTTGATGATTATGGTGATGAGAATAATAATGATAGCTATTTTGTTGAATTTTCTCCCACTACTTATGTGGAGAGTAATAATAATTTGATGCATGTGGTTTATGATAAGAATGTTTCATGTGATAGTTATATTGATAATTTTATTCATGATTCTACTGAAAGTTATTATGAGAGAGGGAAACATGGTCTTATGTATCTCAACAATATTAAGTTTCCCCTCTTTATGTTGAAAATCTTGAAGTTGTACTTGTTTTGTTTTCCTATGATTGTTGCTTTGTGCTTTCATGACTTGTTTATTTACAATATTCCTATGCATAGGAAGTGGGTTAGACTTAAATGTGTTTTGAATTTGCTTCTTGATGTTGTCTTTCACTTCATTTGATATTTCTTATGTGAGCATCTTCTCAAACTATTGTGACTAACTTAAAGGCGTTAAAGAAAAGTACTTGTTGGGAGATAACCTAAGAGTTTCCTTAAGTCTTGGAATTTATTAATTCATTAATGACCTCTCCTTATCCTTTTTGTTTGCTTTTTGTGCCAAGAATGACCTCTAATGAGAGGGAAGTAAGATTTGGGGAGTTGCTGTCCCGAAACAGATTTCTGTCCTCCACCATAAAAATTCATGAGGAGTCTCTGTAACTCGGATTGATCTCAAAATTTACGAATAAATCCCCAAGTATGTTAGATAACTTTCGTTAATTCAGCACTTTTTTATTTTATCAACAGAAGATTTTCTAAAAAATCGGTTTCCGCCTGCTCGTCTGTTTTGACACTGCCATTATTTGCATTTGCTTCTTATTGATTCCTTTTTGAGTTATATTTTGGGGAATTGAGCTTTTTGAAGGATTTGCTACAGTAGATTATGTTTTTAGTGAAAAGTCTTGCTGTTCTAAAACTTTTCCAGAGGTCTAATATCTGTTGAATACACTAATGTTGCTAATGAAGATTGTGTGAAGTTTTGTATGAAGGAAAAATTTTAGGTGTAGAGAGATAATGATGTAATGAGATGAAGAATGGACAAAAGCTAAAGCTTGGGGATGCCACCATGGTGTCACCCCAAGAAATATTCAAGAGGTACAAGCGTCAAAGCTTGGGGATGCCCAAGCTCACGTCTGTCTAGACACTTTGTTTTTATTGTTTCATGCACAGTTGTGTTGTTCTGGGAGTGTTTTAGTTTTCGTTTGCTTTGCTTAGTTGTTTAGGTTGCTTGAGTAGTTTGGACCCCCACTTTCGCTGTGTTTTGTTGCAAATAAGTTGCTTGGTGTTGGACAGGAGTAGGGAGTTCCTTCTTGAAAGTGCAAGAGGAGCTTGCATTGACTATGACTTAGACTTTATCATGCCATGCTAGGTGTTGTTTTGAATTTATGCTTAGTAATTATTGCTGTAGCATGGCTTGCTCCAAGTCATTGGGATTGCTTAGTGTGCCTTGAAGAAATTATGCGTTGTTTTAGCATGCAAAAGCATAGTACTGTGGTATTCTCCTTTGAGGTTTGTTTGGGTTGACTTGGCACATGCTCACACCATGTTATGACTATGAACAAGTCACCATAGCCTCTATGATCATTTAGTCCTTGACTTGTAGTACCACTCTATGCTTTGGTTTGTAATGTTTTGTCGCTCTACATGATTATGGCCACTATTGCGCTCTTATTTGGTTTCTCCTAGTCTTTTGCTAGCCTCCACTTGTATGAGTAAGCTCTACTCATGCTTCCAACTCCCAAGAAACCAAGATTTTCCGAAGTGTCCACTATAAACTCCTATGCATGGTGTTTTACACCATTCCAAGTATATTCTTGTTTTCAGCTATCTTCCAATTTAAAACTATTTTGTTATGTGAAAACTTAGTGATTAAAGCCCTCACAAACTTGTTGGAACACTTTATATTCTCTAGAGGTCCCAACCTTTAATAAGGTAGAGATCCCTGTGTTTACAATGCTAGTCCCTGGATCAATAGCTAGCATCCACAGTTAAGATGTAATATCAAGAAACAAAGGTCATAATAAAACTTTATAACCAGGAATAAAATAATTCATTACATCTTACATAGCTCATTTGGCTATCTCATTACAATGCCGCGGAAATAACTATAGCATGGAGTCCTTCATCTTCAAAGTTCCACCGACAATCATGTTGGTTGTAGACTTGTAATCCTAATTAACACACTTCACTAACATCAAACAAACCTGCAACATAATAAGTTACAGCCACAAGGGTCAATACTTTTGAATTGTATTGGCAAGTGATACTATGGTAGTACATGTGGTAACTATCATATATATGCATTTGGCTAAGTGGAGCTTAGGCTTGCTTTGCTCAAAATAGATTTTCCTTATCATTTGAAAACACTAAGTTTTTGTTTGTCAAAATCACCCAAGGCATCTACCAATAGACATTGGTGATCCTTTATCATTGTTCAACCACAAGTTTTAACTTAGAAATTGGGATGAGGAGATTCTTGATAGCTTCCATGTCTTGATGCTCAAACTGTCCATTGCCAGGGACACGTCTAAGTACTTAGAATTTACTCTCTCGAGAGGTGGTGCACTTTCCCCACAAGACTTGACATGCATCGAGACAAGATCTTTCAAAAGCCTTCCCTTAGACCAAAATGGACGCGCTCCAAACCTATCATCCCCTACCACCAACTGTCCATTTGGCTAAGTTATTGCAACCTATATGATCCAGGCAGAGCCCAAAATTCCAAGTGGATACACTTGAAGCTTCTCAACATTTGACATCTCAAATCTCTTTGTTCCTGGGTGGTATTCCACAAGTCAGATACACAGGGTAAACCATTGAAAAATGGGCCCTGGTAACCACTCAACAAAAATCCAACCAAGCAATTACCATTCCACCCAGGTGTTTCATTCACTTAGTTGTTTTATTAAACAAAACATAAGTCCTTGACTTAGAAATATTCCATAGCATGAATATAATCCACCCTTGTTTTCTACTAGCTAAGATAAGCATGATAGTAGTAGGAATCTTAACTTAGGAAAATTCTACTAAGGTTTCATCTACTAGGATTTCCCATGGCATAGTTTATACTTAGAAAATTCCATGCAAGTCCTACTCAAAACATCACTAATGCATAGTGAAAATAATAGGACAAAAGTATGAAGCACCACTTGCCTTTTGGTACATATTATAAGTTCACTCCTTGATCTTGTAATAGTCACACTCTTCAAATTTCACTACAATTCAATCAAGGCACAAATTCAATCTACCATTCAAGCAATTCATCACATAGAATAATAAAAACAAAGCAATGCATGCAAGCATGCCAAAGATTATTTTATTTGGAAATGTGGTTTCCAATAGGTTATAAACATTTTAAAACACCTATTGGTCATTTATAAAAGTAGTAAAACCATTTGATATTAAGTTAGTGAAAATGGCCATTTAAATCATTTTTGTTTTGCTAGAAATGATAAAAATCCAAGGAATATTTTCTAGTGTTTGCCAAATATATTTTTAAACACAAATGTTAGTGTTTTAAGGTCAAGTGTTTAATATTAAAACCATTCGCAAAAGGTTTTACCTATAAGCCATTTTTAAATCAAAGCCATATTTTATTTTGTTGGAAATGCCTTTAAACAAGGTAATGATCTTATAGGGTTCACCAAATATATTTTTAAATCCTAAAACTTGGTGTTTAGGGTCAGAGAGTTTAATTCAAACCATTTTCAAAAGGTTTTACTCAAAAAGCATTTTTAAAACATAAACAATATTTTTTATTTAACTAGAAATGCTTTTATTCAAAGATTTATTCCTTAGCTTCACAAAATACACTTTAAATCTACAAGTTTTTTCTATGGTCAGTAGGTTCAAAACAATCCATTTACAAAAGATTGTACCCCTAAATCATTTTTAGAATAAATTTTATACACAAAATAGGCCTAGACAAGTTTCTGCAAAAACAACTAATCTACCAGAAGCAATTCATTAAACAATGTGCATGGTTGGAAACTACTCTTTTTGATGATTCCATTGATATAAAATTTATAAAATTTGGACGTGTAGATTTAAAGTTATGATTTCTTCAAATCTAACATCTAATAGACATGTTTTCTGTTTTTAAAACAAACTCGAGGCCACGTGTCTTGTTCTGATTCGCTGATACCGGTTTGGCAGGATCGATCAATGTGGGCTGTTGGATTAAAATGGGATTGCACGGCTCAGATCTAGCATACCGTTTCACTTAAGTCAATCTATCCTAACCATGCAATCGTGATCTGACTGCTGCAGTGCGTGTGACCAAGGATGGGCGGCGCTGGCGGCGGCGAGTGGCGGCGGCGTGCTCGGGCAAAGATGTTCCGGAGAATTTAGGACGCAAGGGAGAGGGGGGGGTTGCTCACTGGGTTCACCGCGACATGCTGAAGCTCAAGGTGGTCGTCACGGGGACATGGGAGCATGGACGGGTCGACAATCTCTCGCCGGAGTGGTTGCTGACGACGGGTTCGCTCTGGTGTCATCGATGACGAGGCTACAAGGCATGGGAGAGTGAGAGAAAGGGTCCGTTAGATGCACGAGAGAGAGGAGGTTGCAGGGGTATCGTCCAGAGAGGAAGGGGAGGTCGGGATTTACCAGAGAATATCGCCGGAGTCGAGGCAGTGGTCGGCGACGTTTGGTCTTGGTCGTTGCCGACGTTCTGGGGCACGCACAAATGAGCTGGAGCTATTGGTAGATGCGCCCAAGGCTGGAGATCAAGCTCGTGGGATCTGGGAGGCAAGGGGCGATGATGTCTGGCCAGAATCGGAAGAAAAGTTTGCCGAAGACAGAGAGGTTTCGAGGCGAATTCAAGGCGGCCTGGGGGCGGAGAGGAAATGGTGTCTAGGGGGAAAGGTAGAGAGGGCATGGGCGTTTAAGGGGGTGTCGTTATTAGGAGGAATCAATCAGCCATTACTCGTGAATTTACGCGGAGGTTCAGCGGCAAAAACGACCGGGGAGGGCATGGTCTATGGCGGGTGAAGACGATGACTGTCAGGAAGGGTGGGGCCAGGCGATCAATGTCTGCGCAGGTGCACTGGTGAGTGAAAAATAAAACGATTCGGGGGAGGAGAGAGGTGGGCTGTTGGGCTAGATGGGCCAGGTTGGGCTGGGCTGGCTTATTTCCATTTTTTCTTTCCTGTTTTGTTTTCTTTTTCTGATTTCTTTTTCTGTTTTGTATTTATTCAAATGATTCCAAATACTTGTTTGAATTCAAACTCTTCACAACTTTCAGTAAGTTTTATACTGGTTTATTATTGTATTTTAAGGACAATTTTAGAATGATTATTTTATTCACATATGGTTTATTATTTATTTAAAATATGTACTTGCCTTTATTTAAATAGGATTTTAATTATATTTTCAAACTCTTATTTAAATTCAAATTTTCACCAAACCTTTTTCAGAAGGTTTTATTTATTTAATAGGGTGTTAAATAATTCATTTTGAATTATTTGAAATATTTTTAATATAATTTATTAATCATTTAAATTGAGCATTTGTCTTCATTCAAATAAAATCCAATATGGTTCTAAATCCATATAAATTTTTATTCAAATGATTCTTTTATTCCATTTAAGTTAATTAAATAACTTTTATTTCATTTGGGAAAACTCCAATTTATTATCTTCTCATGATTTAATTAATCATTTCTATTAGGGATTTTTGTCTCCATTTAAATTTAATTAGAATATGGTTTCGTCCCATATAATTTTATTTGAATATTCTTTATTTCTTTATTTTAATTGGAATATCTTTATTTCATTTGCTTATGGATTTAACTCAAGGTTTTAAATTGTTTTCTAAATAATTCCTTGGGATTTATTATTTGGGCAAATTGTCTTTAAATAAATTTGATATTATTCAATCCTTATGATTTTATTTAAATAACCTTTTACTCTTATTTATTATTCAAATAATCTTTCATTTCATTTCTTTGGCCAAGATTTTAATTTTCTTTTAAATATTCCTTATTTATTTATTTCTTTCTTTGTCTTATAAAATCCATATCTTTTTATTTATAGCTCCAAAATTGGTGATTCCAATTTGTGGAATTTCATTTAATATTTTTTTATCTTTTTAAATCCTTTTAGGATTATTTTTCTCACAATTTGGTATGGATTTTGGATAGGAGCTTTATCAGCTTTGGAAATTATTTCCTTTCATCTTATTAAATACATAAGTTTTTATTTATGGCTTCAAATTAAGTGAAACCAATTTCTATGGTTTTATAATATTTATATTTGTCATTTTTGATCATTTATAAATGTTTTTTGACAAATTTTTATATGGCTCAAATACATAGTGTTTGAGGTATCTTGGAAATGATTTTCTTCCTTTAAGGTTTTGGGTTTTGGTTTATTTTTCCCAAGTTTGAATTTCAAGATACATTAATTGATGAATGCATTTCACTTGATTGAAATTTTGTTGGATTCAATTTTCATTCAAAGTTTGTTCAAGTTGGGTTTTTGATGTTTCCATCTGGAATCAAAAAGTTTCTTTTCACCCTTTTTTTTGAGGGTAAAACAGTAGGGCAAAAAACCCCACTGCAATTTTTATATATCATAGAGTGTTACAAAGAATATTTACAATCTTAATCCACCTCAAAAAGAGGGATAACATTCTAAGCAACTATCTCCTGTCTAAATTATTTTCAATCCAAACTTTGAGTCCCTGATAATACTTCTTCTTAATTCTATGCATGACCCATCTTAATTCCTGAGCTACAATAGCTCTCCATTCCTCAAGCGAAGCATGCTTGTTGTTGAAGATTTCATTGTTTCTGCAAATCCAAATGCCCCAAGCTCCAAGTATAAGAATTTCCATTTCAAAAGGGACATTAAGATCTTTTTTAATACTGGCTAAAGCTTCAAAAAGATTTTGATGAGCCACTTGGACATGCGAGATTTCAGCCCAGCAGGCTCTTGCAAAAGGGCAGTCCCAAAATAAATGTAGAATGGTTTCTTCACTGATGCAGCCATGGAACACACATTCATAAGATGCTAGAGAAAAACATTTCCTTTTCAGAAGGTTTCTTGTGTTTAGCCTATCAAGCAGTAAGAGCCAGAAGAAGAATTTGTGCTTTTGCTGACAAGAGGATTTCCACAACCAAGAGAAATGTGGCTGTACAGGTTGGCAACCAGATAAGGAACAATAAGCCTCTTTGACCGAAAAATTACTACCCCAAATGTAAATCCAATTATCAGCTTCCCCCTGCCTGTCAGTACTAAGAATTTTCTCAAGACTTTGATATTCCTGGTAAGCTTGTTGTGACAGAGGGAGGAAAAAAAGGTCCTGAGTATTATTTGTCTGCAGGAACTCACTGACAGAGATGTGTGGGTTTTTTGCATAGGAGAGGAGATGAGGAAGCTTATGTTGAAGACACCTATCATTCCACATATCAGTCCAGAGAAGTGTGGATTTTCCATCTCCCACCAAGCACTTTGCAATTCCTTTAAAAATGTCAATCAATTTCAGATGACCTTTCCATCAAAAGGATCCCTCAAGACTTCTTCCAGGGAGTTTATCATTACAGTAATAAGTGTTCCATATAAGGTGAACCCAAGGGATATCCTTGTGATTATAAAATCTATCCAAATTCTTCAAAAGAAGTGCAGAGTTTTGGATATTAAGGTCAAGAACTCCCAATCCCCCCTGGTTCTTGGGTCTACAAACTTTCTTCCATGCTACAAGAGCATTAAGTTTCAACAATTACTTATTTTGTTTATTTATTTTTCACATTTCAAAATTTGGAAAATTTTGGGATGTGACGGGCTACCACCCTTAAAAGAAATCTCATCCCGAGATTTGGGGAGGCTAGAGGTTACAAGTTGGCTTCAAGGCAACTAGGGTACTACCACCCTTAAAAAGGTTTTCAACTAAATTACATCTTGGCTTACTTGGGACCCTGATGAAACTTCTCTGGACAGACATCTGCATAGTGTCCTTTGTTTCCACACTTCAAACATGTGACAAGAATGAGATCCTTCATAGGCTTGCTTGTCTTGTACTTCTTCTTTTCTGGACAATTGCTTGCATAATGTCCTTGGTCACCACACTTATAACATGTGACAAGGTTTAGTTCTTCACGTATATTCTCTGGACAAGTTGATATATAATGGCCTAGCTCTTTGCAGTTGTTGCACCACACTTGGCTAATTTCCCTATTCTTCTTCTTCTTCTTCTTCTTCTTCTTATTCTTATTCTTGGGTTTCTCCAAAGCTAGGATTTCTTCTAGTTCGTGGTCTTCATATCTCACCTCAAAGGTGGGAAAATTTCCTCGGTTCCTTGAATGATTCCTTGGATAATATCTATGTTTCCTCTTTTGTCCATCAAGGTGATTCCTAATGTATGGAGGTGCAATCTGAGGTTTGCCTTTGTCTTCATCCTGCTTGATAGAAGTTGTTTCCTCACGAGGGTTACCAAACTTTTGATGCATTCCACCTTGTTTCCTTTGTTGAACTATAGGGTATATGGGGCATTGGATAGGGACATGATTATTTACTTCACATAGGAAACAAGTCACTTGATATGTGGAGCATTGTTTAGTTGGATGTTTCTCTTCACAATTAGGGCATTGATCTTCATGCTCTTTGGAAGTGTGATCCATGTCTCCACAAATATTGCAAGCTTGAGTTCCTTATATAATATCATCCTTGACATCATTGTTGTCACAAACTCCTTGGGAAAGTTTGTCTTTCATGTTGATCATTTGAGTGGTCATACCTTGCAACAATTGGGATTGGATTTCCAAAAACTTTTGCATGGTTGGGTCTAAATCATTGTCGTTGGCTAAAAACTGAGTTGTCATCTGATTCAACTGGGTTTGGTTTGCTAGTAGTTGTTCTCTCATGTGCATCTCTTGGTTGTTGTTGTTGTCACCATTCTTGATGTTGGAGTTTCTTGGAGAAGTCATCTGTTTGGGTTGGATTGGGATTAGAGTAGGCAAAAGATTTATAAGGAAAGAATTCTAATCACACACAACAGTTTCACACAAACAAATGTGCAAGCAATCAAAATCAAACACTCCACTCAAACAACAAAGGTTCAAGCACATTTTTAGGCAACAAAATATTTTTGCTACACTACATAAGTTGGTGTGTTTGATCTAAACATTAGTATGGTGGTCCAACTATATGGTTTCCTTGAGATCATTTCATTCTTCTTAGTTGTTTTCTTCATGGACAAGGTCATGGTTGCCTTGGAAAAATTCTTGCATCTTGGTCGCAAAACTTAAAAGGTGATGATGGTTCCTTCTAAGTTGTGTTTCCTTAATCTTCAAGTCTTGAGTATTGTTCTTGTCTCACTTGTAGTCCTTAGTGATGTCCAAGTTGAAGTCTTTGATGATGTTGAAGTTGAAGTCATTTGAGTTGGTGAAGTCCTTTGCTCATTGTTAAGGTTTTGTCCATCATGTTGAAATATAAGAGATGTAGAATCAAAACCAAAATGGTTGAGGAAAGAGTTTACAAGATTGTTTGTAAATAAGTTTTGGAACAAATACGACTCCTATTTTTTCTAAGGGTTTTTGTCCAATCCCAGGGTTACAATCCTACAGGTAACAGAGTGCTCTAATACCATCTGTAGAGGTCCCAACCTTTAATAAGGTAGAGATCCCTGGGTTTACAATGCTAGTCCCTGGATCAATAGCTAGCATCCACAGTTAAGATGTAATATCAAGAAACAAAGGTCATAATACAACTTTATAACCAGGAATAAAATAATTCATTACATCTTACATAGCTCATTTGGCTATCTCATTACAATGCAGCAGAAATAACTATAGCATGGAGTCCTTCATCTTCAAAGTGCCACATGCAATCATGTTGGTTGTAGACTTGTAATCCTAATCAACACACTTCACTAACATTAAACAAACCTGCAACATAATAAGTTATAGCCACAAGGGTCAATACATTTGAATTGTATTGGCAAGTGATACTATGGTAGTACATGTCGTAACTATCATCTATATGCATTTGGCTAAGTGGAGCTTAGGCTTGCTTTTCTCAAAATAGATTTTCCTTATCATTTGAAAACACTAAGTTTTTGTTTATCAAAATCACCCAAGGCATCTTTTGTCACATCCCAAAATTTTCCAAATTTTGAAATGTGAAAAATAAATAAACAAAATAAATAATTGTTGAAATTTAGGGTAAAAAGAAACTTTTTATTTCTAAATGGAAAAATCAAAACTCATCTTGAACAAACTTTGAACAAATTTGAATCCAACAAATTTCAATCAAGTGAAATGCATGCAATAATGAATGTATCTTAAAATTTAAACATTTGGAAAAGTAAACCAAAACTCTAAAACCCTAATGGAAGAAAATCATTTCCAAGATCTCTCTCAGACTATGGACTTGATCCATATAAAAATTTGTCAACAAACATTTATAAATGATCAAGAATGATAAATAAAAATATTATAAAACCATAGAAATTGATTTCATTCAATTTAGAACCATAGATAAAATCTTATGAAGCTATTAAGATAAAAGGAATTTATCTTCAAAGCTAATAAAGATCCTATCTAAAAATCCATACCAAAGTATGAGAAATATAATCCTAAGAGATTTAAAAGGATAAACAAGTATTGAATAAAATTCTACAAATTGGAATCACCAATTTTGAATCTATAAATAAAAATATATGGATTTTATAAGATAATGAAAGGAATAAATAAACAAGGAATATTTAAAAGCTAAATTAAATCTTGGACAAACAAATGAAATGAAAAGACTATAGAATAATAAAAAGATTAAAAAATTATTTAAATAAAATCATAAGGATTGAGCAATATCCAGTTTTATTTAAATAAAGACAAATTGCCCAAAACTAAATAATAAATCCCAAGGAATTATTTAGAAGACAAATTAAATCTTGTCCAAATCCATAAGAAAATGGAATAAAGATAATCCAAATCCAAATAAAATAAATGGATAAAGAATATTCAAATAATAACATATAGGATTAAACCATATTCAATTCTATTTGAATAAAGACAAAATCCCTAATGCAAGTGATTAATTAAATCATAAGAAAATAATAAGGTGGAATTTCTCAAGGTGAATATAAAAGTCATTTAATTAACTTAAATGAAGTAAAAGAATCATTTGAATAAAAATTTATATGGATTTAAAACCATATTGGATTTTATTTGAATGTAGACAAAAACTCAATTTAAATGATTAATAATTCATACTAAAAATATTTCAAATAATTCAAAATGAATTATTTAACACCCTATTGAATAAATAAAACCTATTGAAAAAGGTTTGATGAAAATTCGAATTCAAATAAGAGTTGAAATTATGTTTAAAATTTTATTTGAATAAAGGCAAGTGCCTATTTTAAATAAAATATAAACCATAAATGTCGTGGGAATGACCACGGCAGATGTTGCAATCAGCAACGACTAGTAGAACGAAGGGCAAGGGCGGCCATCCATCTGCGGTGCGAGATGAGGGCGGAGACACAGGGTTTTACCCAGGTTCGCCCCCCGGAGGGTAACGACCTACTCCTGCTAGATTGTGTTATGATGGAGATACAATGGGGCGAGCTCGGTGGCGAGTCGCTTGGGTGGATGATGGAACGTACGTTTACACGCCCTGTAGGGAGGTTTATATAGACTCACCCTCCCTAGGGTTTACATATCTCAACTGAATTAGTTAAGGTTTCGGCACTCGTTTAACCTAATCCGACTGGGCCTATCTACTCTCCTGGGCCTTCAACTTCCAGTCGCTTGGATCCACGCCAAGTCTTGATCCGCCGCTGCCTTGCAGCCCAATCACCGTTCATGGGCGCCGGAACGCCCACTGGGTATACCCCGGTAGGCATATCCCCATCAGTAGTCCCCGAGGCCGTCGTCGATTGGACGCAGGTGGCTGCTGGCAGTCGGAGCATACGGGTCCAATGCGGACACCCAGTCAAATCGGTGGCGGGCTCCTGAATAAAGGAAAAAACTAGTCATTCTGGTCGCAGCTCGGCGAACGGGTCGGCGAAATATTTAGTCACTGTCGTAGTGATCGGGTCGGCGAGCCGAGTGGATGAAGTTGGACCGTCAAGCACAGTCAAAACTAGCCGTTGGGGTAATCCAACGGTAACTTTTGGCATAATACTGCTATATAAAGGGAATGGTAGGCGATCGAAGAACCATCTCCTCGTCATTTCCTCCGATTGCGTATACCTCCATTCTCCTCCGCAGCGCGATCCAGCCGATCAAAAATCCTCCGACCCCCACGAACCTTTCCGCCAATGGCCCCCTCCACCGAACCATGGGGCAGGTCCAAGTATACGAGAGCGCTACTGGCATCTTTCGAGGAGGCCGGGATCTTGCGCGCCGGTAGGTGGCGCATCCCCGCGGTCGGAGAGGTGACTCCGGACCCGCGCGAGGGAGAATTCGTCTGCTTCACCAGCCACCTGGAACGGGGGCTGGGATTCCCCACATCCCTCTTCTTCCGGCTCTTCTGTGCCTTCTACGAGATCCAGCCATCGGACCTGGGCCCGCACAGCATCGAGCAGCTCGCCATTTTCGTGGCATTCTGCGGGTGCTACCTGGGCTGCAGGCCCTACTTCCCCCTGTGGCAAGATCTGTTTCACGGGAGGATCAGTCGCGAAGAAGCAGGCGGCCCAATGCTTGTTGCTGGCGGCCTGACATTTTAGTTGAAGTTGAAGGCCTCTTTTTTTGACCTGATGCTACCTGCCAAGGCGGCGAGTGAGTGGAATAAGTCTTGGTTTTACGTCACCGAGGCGACTCCAGACGGCGAGGTGACAATTCCGAGATACTCCGCCGATCGGCCCGAACCGCGCTGACTCCAAGTAGGCAAGCTTCCAACGGACCAGCGGATGGTCGTGGATGAGATGCTTCAAACCATCCCCGGTCTGAAGAAGATGGGTCTTCAGACCATTAACTTTTACAACTGCTGGCTCGGGCGGCGACTCGTTCCCCTGGCCCGTCGTGACCATTATATGTATGAGTACTCGGGCCGGGAGGACTCGACGAAATCCTGCCTCGCCGAGTGGCAACTTGAGGACTACCTCCCGACGTTGAAGAAGATCACCCAGGCGGCGTACCTGGACGCAAAGGCTGGGGTCGCCCCCTACACCGCGAAGCATCCAGCCCCGACGGTAAGTCATTTTTCTATCATTCGCAATCGCAGTTGATGTTGTCGCGGTTGTATTGATACTGTCTCATGCCTATTGCAGTTATTTCAAGTGGTGGAAGGGTGGCTTCCGCCCGCGGACGACGAGAATTTGAGCTCATCCGTCCAGGACGGGGGCGAATCGCCTCCTGCGAGGGGTGGCGTCGAGAGTGACAGGAGCGGCGACGACGACGAGTCCGAGGAAGAGGTGGCCCCGCTGGTTCGCAAAACTCGCGGACAGCGTCAGCGTGAGCTCGAAGCGAGCAGAAGCCTCGAACGTCATGATGATGACGACGACGAGCTCCCCGAGCACACCTCGCGTCGTGAGGCTACTCCTTAGAAAAAGAAGAAGAAGAAAGAAGTGAAGGCCCCTCCGAAGAGGAAGATGAAGCCGGCGAAACAAGCATCTCCGCCTCGTTCCGCGAGTAGCTCCGACGGCATCAGCCCGACCAGGGACGAAGCGCTAGAGACGACGGCAGCACCGGATGCCACCGTCGTCCTGAATGAGGTGCCTCTGGCCTTGATTCCTCCCCCATTCGCCTCAGTCTCTGGGTCAGGGGTCGCTCCAGCCGCGGCAGCTTCGCCTCCCAGGAGAGTCCCTACCGAAGACGTTGTGGAGGCTCCTGTCGCGGCCTCATCGACAAAGAGGCCATCTGTGTCTTGGGCGCATGATGTCCTGGAGATGGGCCTCAGTCGACGACTGGGCCCCGAACTGAAGAAGCCGGCTGGCATCCGCACGGGGCTGCGGTTCATTCCAGTCGCCAAGTAAGTTTTATTCACCTGCTTTATTTTTCATTGTAGTCGAACCACTTTGCTCATATACTTAATTTCCAGGACTGGGGTTAAAAAGATAGGCCATCCGTCTGTGGCCAAGGTTCCTCCAGTCGTTGCCAAGGAGGCCCCCTCTCGGAAGAGGAAGGCTGATGAGGTCGCTGCCCCCACAGACAGTGCCAAGAAATCCAAAAGCGACGAAGTCGTCATGGTGTTTGACAATACGACGATTGCTCTGAGTGATCCTGCGGCGGGGGCAGCCTCGGTGACCAAGGAGGGTGCTTCCTCGCTTGGTATGGCCGAGCCAGCCTCTGTTGGTGCCGGCGCATCCATCGCGACCTTCCCCCGTTTCATGGCCAGAGCGGCCACGGCGAGTGGTACCACGCCATCGAGCCGCGCACCTGGGGTCGCCGAGACGGAGGTCAAGCAGCGTCGCGGGCACACTTCGGCTCTTCTCACATCCGTGGACGCACTACAACTTCATGGCATGCTGGGCGCAGCCATCCAGGTATGTCCAGTCCCCGAGGATCGGGCCATTGAATTGCAGTGGTCAGATTCTTTTGGTTCTTTGATTTTATTTCTTGCACCTAGTCCCCGAGTGTGCATTCGCTGAATTTCAGCGGGTGGGCGCTCAGGATTTTTGATCGCCAGTCCCCGAGTGTCTAGTCGCTGAATTTCAGTGGGTAGGCACTTAGGATTTTTGGTCTCCAGTCCCCGAGTGTCCAGTCGTTGAATTTCAGTGAGTGGGCATTATAGGATTTCGTTTTTGCTAACTGTTGGAGTTTTGCATAGGGTTTACAGCGTGAATCAGCCGGCCGGCTTGCTGCGAAGTGTCGCGCGGAGAAGGAACTTGTCGCCGTTCAAGAGGTGAACAAGGGACTCCAAGCGATTGCTGCGAAGGCAGAAGAGGTTCGCCAGAGCCTTGTTCCGGCGAGTGAGCTAACGGCGGTGCAATCGGCGTTGAGTTTGACGGAGAAGCGGATCGCCGACCTTGAGCGCGAGATTGCGGACGCGAAGGAGGAGGCGAGCTCGGCGGATGGGCGAGCTAAGGCTGCTGTTACGGCCGCCGCTGAGGAGCGTAAGGTCTCCGACGCCCTTGTTGCTGGGCTTCAAGACGACTACTCCTCTCTTCAAAACTTCATCACGGAGCTCTCCCGCCCTTTGATTGGTATGTGTGCCGCCTCTGCCTGTAATGTTTTCATTGTGTGATGTTTGATGTACTCAGTACCCCTCCTGTCCACAGGTCGGATTATTGATAGCGCGGAAGAGGCGCAGTCATTCGACGCGCGGAAGTGTGTGGCCACTTTGGTCGACTTGGCCACGCTGTCCGCGACTTGTATTCGGGCATATCTTCAAGAGATGTCGCCAACGGAAGTGATTCCCAGCAACCTCGTCGAAGTGTGGCGGTACTTGGAGAAGGCGCTATCAGTCGTCGAGTTCATGACGCGGTCGGCGTTCCGGCGCGGGGCGGCGACATCGCTGAGCCTTGGGCTCGCCCACTTCCCGAAATATTTCGATCTGGACGACGTGACGAGTGGCTACCCGTCGTCGACGTGCTCGGTGGAGATCGCTGAGGTGCTGAAGCTGACGGACCGTGCCGCGGTATACTCCGATCGCGTCTGGGCGATGGGTGATCTCCTTCCTTATCAGGAGACGATCGTCGCACCCAACGATCCCGATCCGTAGCACCGGGACTTCAAGATCGAGCAGCCCTTCCGTGCGGCGATGGCGGGTGAGCTGACGACGCACCCGTCAAACCCGTACACTCCCTTCATTCACAACCACAAGGGTCGCGGCGAGTCGTCGTTGAAGCCTGCGGAGTAAAACATTGTGCCCTGGGGCGTTTAGTAGCAGTTCTGCCGTTGGGCATACTTTGTATTTTGTGACAATTGTGACATGCTATAATGATATATCGTGGTGTTTTGTACTTTGACTTGCGTTTGAGATTGAGGGTTGAACGAGTCCCCGAGCGCGTCCGCCCTTTTTATGGGGTTTACCTCGTTTGTTATGTGTTTGCGGTTTTGAATGTTTTGTTATTGAGATCGACTCGCCCGAACTTGGAAAGCCAGTCGCAAGGCGACTCCCATGAGTGCTCTGTACTTCACCGTTTTCCCTTGCGCGAACGAGGTAGGGTAGCCGAGTCCCCGAGCGTGGTACTTGGTTGTTCTAGGCACGACTCTAGGGTGGGTGAGGACTTGGCGCGTTAGGGTGAGCGCATCACTCCTGCCTGGCCCGTCGGGTCAGTCGCATGGCGAGTCCTGGGCATGCTCTCATACTTGGCATTTTCCCTAGCCGCTCGCGTGGAACTGGTCATCAGTCCCCGAGCGTGGTACTTGGCCGTTCGAGTCGCTGTGTCGAGGATGCGGAGGATCATGGTCGCTGTGAGGAGCAAAGGCAGTTGTCTTGGCTCGTTAAGCCAGTCGAGCTAGGCGACTCCAATGGGGCTCCGGGTAGGCGTTTTTCATGGACGTTACAAGACCTGGGGTACCCCAGTGCCCTTGTATCTCACTACTTGGCCATGTCGATCGCTGTACCAGAGGTTGACTCCTGCAGTTAGCTTGGTGATGTTACTACGAGTGCGAGTGGCACAAGACACGGAGAGTGGACGCAATTTGCGGTAACCAATATTTTTATTTTATAGCGACTGGGGGATACATATGTGGAGTTCTAGGAGTAGAACTTCCGTAGGAGGTTTACATTCCATGGTCGCTTGATGTCAAGTTTGCCGTCCCCGCGGACGTCGATGAGGTAGTAGGCGTCGTTGCCGAGTACTCGCCCGATGGCGAATGGTCCCTCCCATGGGGGGAGAGCTTGTGCATGCCCTTCTTGTCCTGGATGAGGCGTAGCACCAGATCGCCTTCCTGGAAGGTGCGAGTTTTCACCCGCCGACTATGGTAGCGGCAGAGTCCTTGCTGATAGATGGCAGTGTGAGAGCGAGCTAGG
This sequence comes from Avena longiglumis, assembly GCA_030063025.1. Lineage (NCBI taxonomy): Eukaryota > Viridiplantae > Streptophyta > Magnoliopsida > Poales > Poaceae > Avena > Avena longiglumis. Next base: position 423,729,488 of record CP125974.1, on the reverse strand, counting down.
TCACGTGCCTCGTCGAGTTGATCGACTCTGTCCTGATGTGCGAGTTCGTTCGCAGCCTCCGTGTAGTGGACGATCCTTGGCGAGTCGTGCTCGAGGTCGGTGGGCATGACTGCCTCGGCGCCGTACACCATGAAGAAGGGGGTGAACCCTGTCGACCTGTTGACCGAGGTGCGGATACCCCAGACGACGGAGGGTAGATCCTCGACCCAGCACCTGGTGGTGCGCTCGAGTGGTACTTGGAGTCGTGGCTTCAGACCATGGAGGATGCTCTTGTTGGCCCGTTCCGCCTGGCCGTTGGACTCCGGGTGGGCGACTGAAGCGAGGTCGAGCCGGATGTGGTGTTCCTCGCAGAACTCGGCCATGGATCCTTTGGCGAAGTTGGTGCTGTTGTCCGTGATGATGCTGTTTGGGAACCCGTAGCGATATATGAGCTCGCGTAGGAATTTTGTGGCGGTCTTCCCGTCGCATTTCCGGACTGGCTTGGACTCCACCCACTTGGTGAACTTGTCGACCGCGACCAGGAGGTGGGTGATGCCGGAGGGGGCCTTTTTGAAGGGGCCTACCATGTCCATGCCCCATACGGCGAATGGCCAGGTGATGGGGATTGTCTTGAGTGCTGAGCTCGGCACGTGTCTCTGATTGGCGTACTTCTGGCACCCGGCGCACCGTTGGACAATGTCGACCGCATCGGCATGTGCGGTGGGCTAGTAAAAGCCGTGCCGCATAGCCTTTGCGACCAGAGAGCGGGCTCCAGCGTGGTGGCCGCAGTCGCCAGAGTGGATGTCGTGGAGGATCTTGCGTCCTTCGGAGGGTTAGACGCAGCGTTGGAACACGCCGGTCACACTGCGTTTGTGGAGCTCGCCGTCGATGATGACGAAGGACTTGCATCGTCGCGTTATCATCCGGGCGTCTGTTTCGTCTGCCGGCAAGGTGCCTCCCTCCAGGTAGGCCATGTATGGCCTGGTCCAGTCTTCTGGCTCGGCGATGAGTGCGACCAGGGCTGCCTCTGGTTGCAGCGGGACTTCGATCTCGATCTCCCTTGGGGTAGAGACGGACAGCTTAGTGATCGTGTCGAGGAAGACGCCGGCGGGTGGTGCGAGTCAAGCCGACCCGATGCGGGAGAGTGTGTCGGCTCTTCGTTCTTCCGCATGTCGATCCACTCGATGGAGTAGCCTGCGAAGTGTCTGCCGAGATTGTCTACTGCCTGGCGGTACGCCGCCATGGTGGGAGAGACGGCGTCGCAGGTGCCAGCAACTTGCCCAACGACGAGGTCAGAGTCTCCGTAACAGCATAGGCGGTTGACGTTCATCTCCTTGGCAGCTCGCATGCCATGGAGTAGTGCCTCGTACTCGGCCATGTTGTTCGTGCAGGGGGTGAAGTCGAGGCAGAGGACGTAGCGGAGCTTGTCGCCCTTCGGGGAAGTCAGCACGATCCCTGCTCCTGCGCCGTCCGCGTTCTTGGAGCCGTCGAAGCGCAGGCTCTAGTAGTGGAGGTATGGCAGCTTTTTCGACTGCTGGGCTTCTTCCCAGTCGGCGATGAAGTCCGCGAGAGCCTGTGAATTGATCACCTTTCGTGGCTCGTACTTGATGTTGTGGACGCCGATTTCGAATGCCCACTTGGCGACTTGCCCGTTCGCCTCACGGTTGCGGATGGTGTCCTGCAACGGTGCTGAGGAGACGACCGTGATCGGGTGCTCCTGGAAGTAGTGCGACAGTCGCCGCTGTGCTCTGAAGACTGCGTATACCAGTTTCTGGTATTGCGGGTACCGCTGGCGTGACTCGGTGAGGACCTTGCTGATATAGTACACCGGTCGTTGTACCGGGCGCTCGTTTCCTTCCTCCGGCCGCTCGACGACCATGACGCCGCTGACGACGCGCTCGGAAGCCGCGACGTAGACCAGCATGGGTTCTTTGTCGACGGGGGCGGCGAGTAGAGGTGCTGCGAGTAGCACCTTCTTGAGGTCGCGGAGGGCTTCGTCCGCCTCCTTATCCCACTGGAAGGTGGGGTTCTTCCGCATCAGACGGTATAGGGGCATCGCCTTTTCGCCCAATCGGGGGATGAAGTGGCTGAGAGCCACGACTCGCCCAGCCAGCTTCTGGACGTCGCGCAGGAACTCGGGTTTGCCGATTCGAGCGATTGTGTCAATGTTGGTGGCGTTCGCCTCGATCCCACGTTTGGAGACGACGTACCCCAGTAGTTTCCCTGCTGGTACACCGAAGGTGCATTTTCCTGGGTTTAGCTTTATCTTGTATTTCCGCAGGTTGGCGAATGTTTCCGCCAGGTCGGCGAGTAGATCGCCCTGGCGAGCGGACTTTACTACCACGTCGTCGATGTAGACGTGGATATTGCGGCCAATTTGGCTCGCAAGGCATTCCTGCATGCACCGCTGGTAGGTCGCCCCGGCGTTCTTGAGGCCGAAGGTCATGGCGGTGTAACAGAAGGCTCCGAATGGCGTGATGAACGCCGTCTTTTCCTCGTCCTCGACAGCCATTTTGATCTGGTTGTATCCAGAGTAAGCATCGAGGAAACACAGCGACTCCGAGCCCGCGGTGGAGTCGATTATTTGGTCGATCCGCGGGAGGACGGATTGCTCCTTCGGGCAGGCGCTGTTTAAGTTTGTGTAGTCGATACACATCCTCCAGGTCCCATTTTTCTTCTCGACCAGGACTGGGTTTGCCAGCCATTTGGAGTATTTTATTGGCCGAATGAAGCCTGCAGCGATTAGACGCTGCACCTCCTCGGCGTTGGCTCGGCGGCGCTCTTCATTGAAGGGCCGTAGCGACTGCTTGACAGGTCACACTTTGGGGTCGGCGTTGAGTTTGTGCCCAGCGAGTTCCCTAGGGACACCAGGCATGTCAGAAGGTTTCCATGCAAAAATGTCCCTGTTCTCACGGAGGAACTCGATGAGCGTGCCTTCCTATGTTGGGATCATGCCCGTCCCGACCGTCACCGCCTGGATGGAGTCGCCTGGGATCAGCTCGATGGTGCGGGTGTGCGTCATCGCCTCGAAGGCTGAGGTGTTGACGCCCTCCGAATTGGGCTTCTTGAGTATGGTGGGGTCGTCATTGTTGACCCCGCTTGCGTATTTGGCGAGCTCGTCGGCGTGGTTGGTCTCTGCCGCGATGACGGCGTCGGCGAGCTCGGCTCCTTTGGCCTCGCACTCGGCGGCCATGTCGGGGTCGCCATTGATGGTGATGACGCCGCGCGGCCCGAGGAGCTTCATCGCGTTGTACGTGTAGTGGGGCGCTGCCATGAACTTGGCGAACGCCTGGCGCCCCAGGACGCAGTGGTAGGGGCTGTCATAGGGTACCAGCTCGAAGACGATCCGCTCAGTGCGGAAGTTTGCTAGTGTGCCGAAGGTGACTGGCAGCGTGATCTTGCCGATCGGGTACGCCTTCCGAACGGGGACGATGCCGTGGAACGTGGTGTAGGTCATTTCGACCATCGACTGTGGGAGCCGCAGTCGCCTGAAGGTGTCCAGGTACAGGATGTTGATGGAGCTGCCGCCGTCCATCAATGTCTTGGGAGCCGAGTCTCCACCTTGGGCTTGACCACCGGGCGACTTCGCCCGGGTACTGGCGTGGCGAGTGGTCCTGGCGGCTCCAGGTGATGGGCTGCTCCGACCAGTTGAGGAACTGGGGAACGTCCACCTGGGCCACCGCGTTGACGGCGACGGCGTGGGCGATGACCTTCTTCTCGCGCTTCGTATTGAAGCCTGTGAAGGTGTGGTGCGAGCCGGCCACACTTCCGAATTTTCCGCCGTTTGGCGGGTTGTTGTCGGGGTCCTCCCGCGCTCGTCGTGCCTTCTCAATCTCCTTGAGAGAGTGGCAGTCGGCGGTCGTGTGCGTGGCGGGCTTCCCTTCCCTGCTGTGAAACGCACAAGGTTGGTTAAGGAGGGCCGCGGGGTCGAACCTTGATTTCGCCTTGTAATTGCCGCCGTCGCGGCATTGCCCTCCGTCGCGGCGGAAGCTCTTGGGCTCGCGCTGCGCGTGCCCAGCATTGGCGACGAAGTCGACTCACCCGTCACTGCGGCGCTTGCCGGTGAGGCGAGTGTTGTTGTAGCGTAGGTCGGATCGTCGTCCGTTGTTGGTGCCATTTGTGCGGCGTTGACCCCCCGACTCGTCGTCAGTTTCCTGGTTTGGGTCTTCCTCCGCGTATCTCTTGGTGATCTCGAGGAGATCCGGTATGTTGTCGAGTGTGCGGGAGTGTCGTTTGAGCTTGGCGACCAGGGGCTCGTAGCGGCACGAGGTCTTGAAGCAGTGGATCGCGGTGTCCGGGTGGATGCCGACCGCGTTGTACCATAGTTCTTGCCACCGCTGGACCCAGCTGCGGGTCGACTCGCGGGGTCCCTGGACGCATCGTTCCAGGTCCTCGATGGTGGTGGCACGGGTGTAGGAGCACTCGAAGTGCCTGACGAAGGCATCGCGCATTTCTTCCCAGGAGTCGATGCTGTCCGGGGGAAGAGTGTTGATCCACTGCCTGCACGTTCCCTCCATCATCAGGGGGAGGTAACGGGCGGCTAGCAGGTCTGTGTGGCTAGCGATCCCCATCGCCATGAGGTAGGTGTCCAGCCACACGGAAGGGTCGTACGAGGGGTCGTACTTCTCTATTTCCTTCGGCGCTTTGAAGTTCGCCGGATATTTTTCGCCTCGGATCATCGGTCCGAAGCACCGGGGTCCGGTCGTCTTAGCGACCCCATTGGTTCGCCGTCGCGGCGATTAGTTAGGGTGTGTCGCAGGTCGTCGGGCTGGCGTGCGCGCCAGCTTTGGTTGTTGATGATGTGGGTGCGGGCTTCGACGGGCTGACCGTTGGCGGCGACGAAGTTGGTCGCTGGCCTGGGGTCGTTGGTGGAGACAGCCGCGTTCGCGGGTCGGTGTTGGAGCTGCAATGGTTCGGGTGGCGGGCAATTGAGGGTGTTTGCCGCCAATGGGCGGCCGCTTGAGGCCGCTCTACTGCCCGAAGAACGCGAGTACACCCGACCATGCGAGTCGGCGCCTGCGTTTTGCTGCTCGACCGCCTTTGCGAGCAGGGCCCTGACGTACTGGATCTGTAGGGCGCCGTTGCCGATGGCTGTGATGTTGTCGGCCGCTGCTCGACCTTCCACGAGGTTATCCATCGGGGTGGAGAACAGTGGTAGGCCGTTCGCATCTCGCTCCCGTGAGGAGACCACTATCCGCGGCTGATCCCTGGGGGGTATGCGGTTGGGTGGAGATGGTGCTCCCATCGCCGTCGACCCTGGTGGGGGCCGGGTGCTTCCTCCTGGTGGCGAGTTCTCGCAGATCGCGCGCTCGGCCACGCGGGCCGGCTCGTTCTCGTCGTCGAAGTTCAGGGCGCGCCCCTGGACGGTGGGGTTCAAGCGCGACCTACCCGCTGGTGGTAGCGACAGCTCTGCCACACCGCCGAGGCGAAATTTTGGCCGCCGCTTGCCTGCGGACTGCCTCCGCCAGCTTCAGGCGGAGTTCCTCGACCTCCATTGCCATGGCGTTAGGAGGGATCGGGGTGGAGACGGGATCCTCCGGCGGATCGGTGCCAATCATCATGTAGGTCACGGCGTGGCGACCGGTCCCGTCGCGGAGGTCGGCGGAGTTTTCCTACCCGGAGTCGAAGTCGAAGATCACAAGGATGGAGGGATCCTCGAAGTCTCCCACGTTGGACACCTGGGTGATGGAGCCTGCAGGCGAAGCCGCGGTGATGGATCCAGCGAGTGACGCCGGGGTCGCCGAGCCAGCGTCGTCGTTGAGGGTCGCGTCTTTCGCGGCCGCGGAGTTTTCGGCCACGTTGCTGTGGGCCGAGTTGTACTCAGAGGCGAGGCGATGGATCGTGCGGACCTGGCTCTTGGAGAGCCGGTCGCGTGGCGGCGACTCGCGGATGCGAGCCGAGTCCTCCGAGACGATGACGTCGGTGAGGCCGACGAAGAGGCTGATTGTGCCGACCGGCAACATCATGCTGTGCTTGACGGGTCGTGCCACCGGGACGTAGCTGCTTGGCAAGATCTGGAGCATCTCGCCGATCGCTATCATGCGGCCGGTGGCGACCGACTCGTTGATGGGCAGATTGGATCTCGCCGCAGAACACCGGCCAGACCGGCCAGGCCCCATGGTGGGCGCCACTGTCGTGGGAATGACCACGGCACGCCGCTGTCGGCAGTGTAGTAGAACGAAGGGCAAGGGCGGCCAGCCATCAGCGGTGCGAGATGAGGGCGGAGACACAGGGTTTTACCCAGGTTCGGCCCCCCGGAGGGTAACGACCTACTCCTGCTAGATTGTATTATGATGGAGATACAATGGGGCGAGCTCGGCGGCTAGGCGGCGAGTCGCTTGGGTGGATGATGGAATGTACATTTACACGCCCTGTAGGGAGGTTTATATAGACTCACCCTCCCTAGGGTTTACATATCTCAACCGAATCAGTTAAGGTTTCGGCACTCGTTTAACCTAATCCGACTGGGCCTATCTACTCTCCTGGGCCTTCAACTTCCATTTGCTTGGATCCACGCCAGGTCTTGATCCATTCGCAGTCTTGCAGGCCCAATCGCCAGTTCATGGGCCAGTCGGAAACGTCCTGCTGGGTATACCCCGGTAGGCATATCCCCATCAATAAAAGAATAAAAGAATTATTCCTAAAATGGTATTTAAAATACATGTTTAAACAACATTAAAACTTATTGGAAAGTTTGGTAAATATTTGAATTCAAATGGTGTTTGAATTATTTGAACAAAAATCAAAACAGAAAAATAGAAAAGGAAAAAGAAAAGGATTCAGAATAAAAACAAGGGAAAGAAACAAACCAACCCATCAGGCCCCGTCCAGCCCATTTCCCAGCCCACCTTCCTCCCCGCATGAAGCTTTTTTTACTCTAACTTAAACCCGCGCAAACGCTGACGCCTGGACCCTACCGTCTCCCTCTCTCACTCACTGACGATGCTACCCCACAGCCCAGTCATCATCGTCTTCACCCCCCGCGCTGACCTCGCCTCCCCGGCCGTTTCTGCCGCTGAACCTCCGCATAAATTCACGAGTAATGGCCGATTGATTCCTCCCAGTAACTACGCTCCCTTAAACGCCCACGCCCTCTCTACCTTTCCCCTAGACACCATTTTCTCTCCGCCCCCAGGCCGCCTTGAATTCGCCTCGAAACCTCTCTGTCTCCGGCGAACTTTTCTTACGATTCTAGCCAGACACCGTCGCCCCTCGCTCCCTGACCTCCACTAGCCTACTCCCCACCTCCCTACGCACCTCCAAGCACCAACCACTCACCCGTGCGTGCCCCCTGTCATCGAAAACGTCAACGCCAAAACGCCACCGCCTCCTGCTCCAACTCCGGCGAGCTACTGACGCCAACTTCGTGCGCCCCGCGTGTTCTGGTGAGTACCCCTACAACCCCCGAGACCGTGCGCATCCTCGTGACGTTTTCCCTCTCTCGCTTGCATCCCAGGCTCTCTTCTTCGACCACGGCAGTGAATGCCCGACGCAGACACGAACTCAGGTGAGAAATTTCTGTCGTCCTCGTGCGCCCCTGTCCAGGAAAAGACCACCTCGAGCATCCCCACGCCACAGAAAACTCGGTGAGCATCCTCCCTTTCTCTCTCGCTTCCTGTATCGCCGGCGACGCCACTGACAGAGCGCATCCGCCGCTCGCCGCCACGCTGTAACATCCCAAAAATCCTAAACTTCGATCATCAAACTCTAATCATCAAAATTAGGGTTAACAAAAACTTTTCCAATTAAAAATATTAAAGCATTCATATGTGTATGTATTAAAATTTGGATTCTTTTGAATTGCCATGGTTCTGTGTTTCTTTGCTTGTAAAATGATTCTTAGGTGAAATAAACATCATCTAAACAATCCCCAAACTTTTCCCAAAGACAAAAAAGTCAAAACAAACAAATTAAGTGAATGGTCACTTTGGCCAAATTAACTCCCATGCCTACTTTGGTTATCCCTAACTTTCAGAACTTAACAAAAACATGTATGGATCTTTGCACCCCTTGATAGTACTCATAACAAGGTACCAAGGCCCACTTTGTGATAATCCAAAAACATTTAAATGCTTAGTTTAAATGACAATTTAAAATTTAATCTATTTCATATGGGAAGATCCCACTATTTCAAAAACCACTCAAACAAGCTCAATTTTCAAAACCCAAGCATCCACAGAATCCTCAGCACATGCCTAGGACAACCACCAAAAATCTTTTCAAAATTCAAAACTCAAGTTCATGCGGCCATTTCATCAAACAGGTTGCGGATTCAAATCAACCAAATCAAATTCACTATTTTTAAATAGTGTTTTGGGCCTAACTCGTTCCCTCTCTGGTTACAACTAGTCCTTACTAGATCATCTAGCTCTTTTAACTATCCTTAGCACCACTGTAAGCAAGCCTAGCCATCAATGGTGAGCAGACCGAGAGCACACTTGCCACCTCGTTGTCGCAGGCGAGCTAGAGGACACACTAGCCTCGCCAGCACCCCACCGCCACTCCCTGTCCTAGCCTGGACCAATGCCAGCTACTGGACCACACGCCCAAGCCATCCCAAGCCTCTCTGCGAGCATGCCGAGAGCGCGCCCATGCGCCACCCTCGGCCTGCGCCCACGCCCTGCGCGTGCACGCGTGATCACCACCACCCAGCAACCCCGCAGACACGCCCGTTCGCCGCCATGCGGACCACGCGTGCTGTGCGCCATCAAAACCTCCGTCGGACCCGCTCAGAGCGCCTAAGCGTTCCGACCGATCACCATGCCGTTGAGCTTCGCCAGGGAGCACAGCACCGCCCCCTACCGTCGCCCACGCCGATAGCCCTCTGTGCCGTCAACCACGACGATCTCAGCCCGCGCCCGTCGGTCCCCTCTGGCCACTATAAATAGAGGCCTCCCCCACTTGATTTCTTCACACCATTCCACTCCCCTCTCACCCAAAACCACCTCACCTCACTCCCGGAGCAAGGCGAGCAGCGCATCGCCAGAATTTCACCGGAGCCCGCCGCTGCTGGAGAAGAAGGAAGCCATCAATTGGAGTCGCCCCAGGAGGAGCTGCCGGTGCCAGGAGAATCGCCGTCGTCGACTTCGTCGTTTTCCCCCATCACCGACCCTCGCCTGAGCCCCAGTGAGCCTCCCACGACCCCACCTGCCGCGTTAGGGTTCTGTCTCGCCGGCGCTGCCCGACGTGGACGATGAGCCATAGCCGTTCGATTAGACTTAGATCGTGCGGCCGAGATCGCCCCGTACCACTTCACGTGTGATGAGCCACTGACTGGTGGAACCCCCCTGTCAGCTGAGCCACGCGCTGCGGAGTGACACTGGGCCGGCCCATTAACCTTTCCCGCGCAGCCCACTCATTTGAATTTAGCTTTTTCTATTTATAGTCAAACTCAGTTCTGTACCTAGTTTCAAAACTCAACCCAGCTCGATTTAGTGAACCAAATTGAATGAAACCAATTTTGTTAGAAAGGTATTGAAATTCTTAATCCAAGACCGTTGGATTCAAATCATTTGGATCTATAGATCAACCTTGGTAAAAATAACAAGGCAGAAGCTTTTCTGCATTCAAACAGTTTTCAAATTTCAACCGTAATAGCTTTTGAATTGATTCCAACTCTCAAAAATCATATTTGAACATACCTTTCAGAATATATAAAAACATATGTGTTTACTTACAGAAATAATGTTCAAGTAATAAAAGAATTCCACATAGGCATTTCTAGTCACTTATGTTATTTCAACTACAAGGTTAAATCTTATTAAATTGTGACACCACTTTAAATCACATTCTCATGTACTGAAATATGTGGTGATGACATGTGTCAACATGATCCCATGTTTTTTTTGGAGAATATTAAACCTTAAGTAGTTTTTCAATGAGTAGAGATTACTTTTCTAAAATAAATAAATGATACCAAAGCTTTAATCTTGAATGTTAGTGATGATTCTAGATCATCTATAGTGCACCTTTGTGTGATGATTGAAAACAGTTAAGTATTGTTTGGTGATTGTGTACCTCGTATTTATTCATAGACACTAGTACCGACCAAGGATACGAGGAGGAAGGAGGGTACTACGAAGAAGAAGCCGAGGAGAACTTCAACCACTTCTCTGCTCAAGGCAAGCCTTACTAATCAAGTTGACCTATGCAAGCCTAATACTACTAGTTGATTGAGCAAGCTAACACTTGCAATTATGAAAGTTAGATAACCTATGCAATGCACTAAGCATGCTTGGTTAGACATATGTGATGATACCCCCTCCTAGTTTTACTTGCAAGCTTTCTACTTTATTTCTTTATCAAAGCTATTTATTAGAGTCTACTTAAGTGACTTGTAGATTCTAGGAAGACAATTGAAGGTTGCATAAAGAGCATTAAATTTGGCCTAAGCTATATAATCTTGATGTCACCCTAAGGCATGAGATTGAACTTAGTTAAACTCCACTTGTTTACCAACCCTCATTAGTACTCACCCCCACTTTTAGATGCTAGTGCTAAGCATCAAACTTGATCAACTTTAGATGGGAATACTTGGTGGAAAATGGTTATGAAAACCTTAGAATGATGAGTCATTCTAATGAGATGTTTTGACATGTGTTCCCGAACACCAGATGATTTTGATGATGAAAATGTTAAGGCATGAGCCTTAGCCCTTTATAAAACTGATGGTTGTCTGGATGCGATACCATTCCAATTTTACCGTACAACCACAATACCCGAAAATTGGGTAGGGCTTGACTTGAAACTTATATATCTTAGTATGTGTTCCCTAACGGCCTAGGTCTGAGTTGAGGCTACCTTATGAAGATTGTCCACCTGTGTAGTACCCAAGATGACAGTTGGTCATGGTTGGGAGGCCAAACTCACAGGTGCCTATACTAGGGCTTGTAATTGAAAGGTTAGGATTGATTATCCGCATACTGAGTATGGTGAATTCAGGATTTGTTCCTGACGGATGTATCGAATGTTGTGGTGAAAGTGTACAATCTCCTGCAGAGTGTCAAACTATTCGAATAGCCGCGTCCACGGTTATGGACCGTTGGAGTGGCCATATTGTTCCCCCGTCAGATGTTTTCAAAATGACTCGTGAAATGAATTGAGATTTTGACTTGACCACAATAGAGTTGTGATACGAAATACAAGTTCCCACTTAGGTGTTATAAAATTTCAACTAGCTTTTCTTGCTTCTGAACTTAGTAGGGGTAAATCTGGCTTTTTGCAAAACAACCCTAGAGCTTAGTGTCCTATTACAAAAACCCCCTTCTCTTGTTAGTATTAGTTTGCGAGTACTTAAAGAGTACTCATGGATTTGTCCCTGGCTATTCCCGTGGCCAGACTATGAAGAGGGGTACCAGGATGAAGGACCCCAGGAAGGTTACGACAACTAGGATCATCTCCCATCGTCAGCATTTCCTGTGACCCCGAAGATGGAGCTTCGCCTACGCTACCTTTATTATTACATATTTCCGCTGCTTGAGTTGTATTAAGAACCAGATCATGAGATCTTTATTTGTGTAAGACCTTATGTATGGTTTGTAATGGATGATGTACTGTGGTATCCAAATCTGTTATGTCTTGCAAAAATGGTAATCATGGGATTGCGATGTATGGCATAACAGGCATCTGGGATTAAAAATCCGGGTGTTAATAAGTTGGTATCAGAGCCATCCTGACCTTAGGAGACCCTAGTTAGACTGGACGTTGAATCAAAAACTTAGTTTCAAAAACCAAAGGAAGCAAATATTTACAAAAACTTATTCCCATTCTTATCACCTTGTTTCTTTCATAAAAATTCATGATCCTCAAACACTCTTGCAAATTACCTAAAATTCGACACACTTGATCACTCTACTCACTTACTCATCCTATATTCTTATAGATGGACGTGAAGTACAGCAAGTTTTATCAGTTGGGGAATGGAGGAGACCTTATCTTTGAGCGGGATCTGGACCAGCTTTCGAAACTTCTGGAGCGTCCGCACCCCGAGTTCTTTGGAGCTCAGCTCAATGATCAAGGAGGAGAAGATCTGCCGTGGCTAATTGTTGCAAGTCTCCGAGGAAATATTGAACCTTCCACTGTTGAGGGAATTCAGTTCACCTTAAGAGAAAACAACTGGCTCGATGGACTTGCTAGGACCATGCAGGAAGCTCTTGCCTGTCTGTGTGGGTAGAGTATCAAACAGATCAAGGGTACCCGCTTTGAGTTTTGTCCAAGGCGTGATGCTATGGGACAGCCACTGGAAGCCCCATACCACCCCGAGCTGAAGACTCAGTTGGACCACCTCAGCTTCATGATGTATGATCGTCATCAAGAATTTGATAATTGCTATGACTACTCCAACCACAAGTCCGCCATCATCAAGTCGAAGGATCAGACCATCGCCATGCTAGCGAAGGATCGCAAGTCTCGCCGCTGTCAGCTAGACAAGAAGGAGCGCATCATTGCCCGTCTTTGCCACCGTATCTCGGATTTGGAGGAGACCATCCACGAGAGAGACATGCAGTTGGAGGAAAGGGAGAACGCCGGAGAGGATCTTCGTAGAGACCCCTACTCCTATCTCAGCGATGATGATGATTTTCTGGCGGATCAGGCTATGGACTTCTTCACTGATGAGGATGATTTCGCCTTCATCGATGATGATGAGGATGATGAGGATGACGACTACACCGACTCCAAGGAGTAGTAGCACTTGAGCACTAGCGTACTAAGTTGTATTCGGTCCCACTGTATCGTAGTTTCCAGAATGGTTCTTAAAACCATCTGTTTTTCTTGATTTGTGGTGTGTGTTTGTACCGTGTGCTATGAATGAATGAATGAAAAACAAGTTGCTAGAAAATCTGAGTCAAACTTTAAAAACTTTACAAAGTCCCTGAACCTTAGAAATTTCCCTATTTTCTCATGATCTATCTCAATCTTCAGATGCCACGCGGAGGAAGTGGTTCATCCCCAGACTCGATGTTGCAGATCCTGCAAATGTTGGTTTCTCGACATGGTTGAAAGAGCCAAACGTCAAGCCAACCTAGCCACCCTTCAGCAGATAGCCCAGCTGGCCCACAACAATCAAGGCCAAGGAAATCAGGACAACCATTTATATAAGCTCAAGAATTTCCAGAATACCAACCCACCTGTTTTCACTAAGTCGGAAGAGCCCCTAGATGTAGACGATTGGCTGCAAACCATGGAAAACAACCTAGAAGTCACCGGAGTGGAAGCTAACGAGAAAGTTCTGTTCGCCACCCACTATCTAGCCGGAGATGCAAGAGCATGGTGGAACAGCGTTCGTGCAATGACCGGAGGACAGATGATGACCTAGGAGGAATTCAAGGTCAAGTTCAGCAGAACCCATGTGCCACCGGGTTTTATCAAGAGAATGAGAGATGAGTTCAGAGAACTGAAGCAAGGAAGGATGACCGTAGTGGAATACCGTGACAAATTCTTGTAATTAGCTAGGTATGCCCCGGATGAGATCGACACCGAAGCCAAGAAGAAAGAGAGATTCTTGAATGGTCTGCACGATGAGATGCATACTGTGTTGGTCAATATCCCCTTTGCGAATATTGAAGCCCTTGTCGACTCTGCCATCCAGATGGAAGGAAAGATCAACCAAGCCAATGAGAACCGCAAGCGTCGCATGATGCATCAGCCAGGAACCCATCAGACCCCAAAGTATCGCCCTAACCCATCTCCAGGATTTTCCTCGAGAACCAACAGATCCCCGATGAACCGTCCGACCTATCCCAACCGTGGAAACCCGAGGCCCGGAGGAAATCACAACAACCCCGGCAACTCTAGCAATTTCAACTGTGCACCACCCAAGTTCAACAACAACAATGCTACCGCCAACACCAACAATGCCCCGAGGACTAGAAGCAATGTTGTGCCTGTTGCAGCAAAGGAAAAGTCGCAAGTAACTTGTTATGACTGTGGAAATAAGGGTCACTACTCCAATGAGTGCCCCAAGAAGAATGCCGCAGCCCCAATGCAACTGCCCCAGCTTAGCAACAACGTCATGTTCATCCCGGAAGAAGGTTTTCCCCAGGGAATTCACTCAACCGCAACTGCCGTCTTTTTCTCATGCATGCTGAAGAAGCCCAGGAAGCGCCAGACGTCGTGCTGGGTATGTTTTATGTTAATTCATTACTCGCTAGAGTGTTGTTTGATTCAGGTGCATCGCACTCATTTGTCACCGAAGAATTTGCATGCACTAGTAAGATTCAACCAACCAAACCGAAGCATGTTATGATGGTTCAAATCCCCGGTTCAACCACCAAATCTAGGCAAATTTGCAAAGCCGTCCCTATCCGAATCCATGGCATAGATTTTTATGCTAATCTAATAGTACTTGGAACTAAAGGTTTGGAAGTAGTAATAGGAATGGATTGGATGTCCAAACATAAAGTATTGGTTAACTGTGCCAAGAAAGCCATAACCATGACCAGTATAGCCGGAATATCAGTCGAGCATGTATCTGAAACCTTACCTAATCAATTCAAGTGCAACAAGAGTATAGCCCAACCTACAATTGACCAAGTCCGAATAGTCTGTGAATACCCCAATGTATTTCCAGATGTTTTGCCCGGTATGCCCCCAGATCGGGATATCGAGTTTATCATTGAACTAATCCCCGGAACCGGACCCATAGCCCAGAGACCATATAGTATGAAACCGTCTGAACTAGCAGAACTGAAAAACCAACTGGATGCCATGCTGGAAATTGTATTGATTCAACCAAGTGCGTCACCATGGAGATCACGTGTCTTATTTATGGACAAGAAGGATGGAGGTAACCGTTTGTGTACGGATTATCGGAAGTTGAATGATGTCACTGTCGTGGTATTGCCGATGAGTACGCCATGGAGGGGTCCTCACAGTGCGTGTTTAGAGACGTGGGGTAAGGAGGACGGTTGACGGGTACGAGGTAACACAGCTTACCCAGGTTCAGATCCCACGACGGTGGCGGAATCCTACTCCTGCTATAAATCACTATAATGGCAATATGACGAGTTACAAAGACATGTTCGCTGTGTGAGGTGTGTGTAAAACGATGTTAGGTTGTGCCCTAAAGGCTCCCATAGGCCCGACTTATATAGTCGCCAGGTCCTAGGGTTATAGGGAAAAGTCCTAGCCAGACAGGTTACAAAGTCCTACACTCTCTATTACTAGTCTTGTGTATCTTGCACTCCAAGGCTCCGGGTACGCTGGTGACTCCACCGTAGCCTTCCTTTATCCGGGATGGGCCTCCCTTCTAGATCCACCTAACTGGGCCACCCAGCAGGCCATAGGCCATGCTACCGACTATGGGCCACCCGGGTTAGTCGGATAAGAGACATGCTATAAGGATACCCATATAGCATATCCTCAACAGTAGCCCCCGGAGAACTCCGAGATCTTACATCGTCTTGCCTCTTCATATTGAATGCTCCATCTAGATGGATGTCGGCAAATCGTCAAGCAATATCTTGTAGTCCTCCCAAAGAACCCTGCAAAGTTTTCTCCGTCTTCGAATGGTAAGCCGGAGAAATTTTGAATCTTCCATCGTACTCTTCCATAGTCGGATTAAATCCATCCATGCCGGAATCTTCGATGCGACGGCTCATCTACCCGTGGCAGCTAGGACGACGTAGGCTTAGGTCTGCGACACCTCGTAACTCACACATGCAGAGAACACAATCATATCCGATTTTCCCGCGCGAGCGATACGAACCGTTGGCGGCGGCGGTTGGAGACGTGGCGAAATTACCGCGCACGTTCACGAACACGTAGCCTACGCGGCAACCGTCTGATTAGCCGCACGAATCTTGACGCAGAGCATGATAAATAGTAATCGTGGGACACTTGCCACTTTTTACCTCATTCTCTCGCGTCATCGTCTTCTTCCTCCAGCCGCACGCCTCCTCGAGCTCTCCACGAGAAACCTCGAAAACCTTAGCCTCCCTCTGCGTCGGTCGCATCCTTCCAGCACCCCATGGCCAGCAGCAGCTTCTCCCCCTCGATGGCGGTGTCGAGTGAAGCCACGGCGAAGCCGGCAAGCTCCGTCGTCGTGCCCCCAAAGGGCCTGGTCATCCCCGCATCGGCGGTGATTGAAACCACCGGCGACGACCATAATCTGGCGGCGCTAGAGCCTCTGGAAGAAGAGCCAGACTCACACAAGGGAGACTGGCGCGGCTCGGACATCACCGACCGCGACATCCAAGAGATGGTCGCCGAAGGTTACCTCCATGCTACGGAGAGGCTCGCCTGGCGGGAGGCGCTGGCCGGCGAGGTGACACCTTCTCCCTAAGCCAGAGAAAAGGTGTACCTCAAGGCTCAGATGGTACGCGGCGTTTCTCTGCCCATCTCCCACTTCTTTCTCTCCGTCTTGAACCACTACAAGGTCCAACCCCATAACCTCTCCCCCAATAGCATCTTAGTGCTTAGCAACTTCGCGGCACTTTGTGAGGGTTACCTAGGGATTAGGCCTAGGTTAGACTTGTTCGTGTACTTCTTCACCGAAAATGTGAAGCCGGACACGGTAAGGAGGAGCTTAGGAACTGCGGCACCATAAGCTTCAAGATCTGACCATGCAGGGGGTTCCCCGACATCGTCGGCCACGAGTCATGCAAAAACTGGCAGCGGACGTACTTCTATAGCCCCGACATTCCTTTGGCGGGCCGAGAAGTAACGTACCCGGACTTCGCGGATGGAGCCGCCGCTGAAGTTTCCACATGGAGATCCCATGCCTCCCTTCCCTCCGACCTCGACGCTTCTGGAGCAATAAGGCGGATCGAATGGTTCGTAGAGACGGGTTTGACCGGCTTGGACCTAGCCATGTCCTGGTTCATCAGGCGAATCCAGCCTCTGCAGCACCGCGCGAAGTTCATGCACGAGTATACCAGTGATCGAAGGTATTCCCTCCGGATCTCCGTGGATAACTTCTCGAGCGACTCCGTCAAGCTCCGCCTGAAGGACATCGTCAAGGTGAAGGATAAGAAGTGTGGCTTCACCATCACCTACAACATGTTCGTAGACGTCAAGTGCCCAAAGGTAGATATCTATTTTCCGTGTACAACATATACTCCAATTTCTCCGTCTTGCCATTACCACTTCATCTAACACGGTGATTTCTAACTTAACAGCTTAGCAATCTAGATGAGGACAACCTGACTACCCAAATCTATGATCCAAAGATGAAGGAAGTCATGGTCGTGTCCGACGACGATGTCCCGTTGGCGCGAAAGCGGAAGAGCTCCACCTCTGACGCTACCGACGGAGGCAAGAAGAAGACGAAGGGTGGAGCCTCCAAGAAGACTACCTCCGCCCTGGAGGCGGAAAAGAAAAGATCCACCGGGATTTTTTCCAAAGCTCCCCCATTAGTGTGAGCTTCTCATTCTCCGACATTGTCTGTTTTTATCTGTCTTGTTCCTGTACTTATGCACTTTGCACGTTTCAGGAAGAAAGCCAGAACCAGCCTCAAGAAGACCTCCAAGACTTTGTGGGCTTCTAGAAATATCAAAGATATGCTGCATCGCGACTCCTCCCCCGCCATCGCCCCTGCTACTCCTGTCATCAAGCCTTCCTCTGCCTCGAAAATCTCTGCCCAGGAAGCACTAGGTCCTTCCGCCATGGAAGTGGATTCTGGCGCTTCTACCGAACTCGCTGTTGTCGGCGAGCAGGCGACGTAGGAGAGCGTTGCTCTACAAATGGCTGAAGCTCCGGCTAAGGATGCCATCGGTAGCGGCAAGGCGGCAGTGGGAGCTGGTACCTCTATCGAAGGCGGCGCCCCTACTCCCCATAAACCCTTCGAGTTCCCGAAGATAGTTTACCCGACGCTGATGCCGAGCAACACAACTCTGGTTCCTGGAGGAGTGCCGTCATTTCCGACGTGCGGTATTGAGGAGCTTCTCCGACAAGCAAATATCTTGCGGGGAAATAGCATTTCCTTTGGCAAGCTGCTGGCCAAGAGTGCTACAAACCTCAAGATTATTGCACTTGTAAGCTTTACTTTGCCTTTTGCATTTCATATGAGTATCCCACTGTAGCCCCCGAGGATGTATACGGAAAACCATAGGTTTTGCATCTATATGCTCTAAGAGTGACTAAGTTAGAAAGAGCTCTCACTGTAGCCCCCAAGCATTTAGATGGAACAAACTATTCCGACTATATGCTTTTAATAGTAGCATACGCAGTGTTTATATTTTTCAATACTGTAGCCCCCAAGCCTCTAGTTGTAACTGAATTAGTTCCGACTAGATGCTTAAAGAAAAACTAAGATTTTCCGAGTTAAAACTTTATAATATGGCCCCCAAGCTTCTAATCGAGAACTGAAGTAGCTCCGACTAGATGCTTTAAAGAAAAGCTAAGCATATTGCTAAGTTGAAAAACTTTCGCTGTAGCCCTTGAGCGCCTAGATGGAAAGTTTTCGGCTAGGTGCTCCAAGTAGACTAAACAACAGTTTTAACTTTTTCTTTTGTTTCATAGAACGAGAATGCTTGGCGGGGCATGGCCAACGACAAGTACCAGAAGATGCGTGCATATCTTGAAGCCAAAAAGGGTAAAACTGCCATCTTGAAGGAACAGATCATCAAAAACAAGATTCTGTTTTCTTTTTTGCGCATTCCGTCTTGGTTTTATGCCTTCCTTCTTCGAGTACTCACTATGTATTTTGTTTTCTCCGAATTGCAGAGCATGTCGCCAAGGCCAAGGATATTGTCGAGAAGTCCAAGCACATCCAGCAGCTGGACAGCGAGAACAAAATCCTTAAGAAGGAGAGGGAAGAGATGGTGAAGATGCACGAGGATTCCACGAAAGCCCTGTAGGATTCCGCCACCGCGGAAATCAATCGCTTGAAGGAGGAGCTTGCGATCTTAAAGGATCAGAAGCAAGCTGCTGATGAGCAAAACCATCGCCATAGTGAGTCATTTAAGCTCCTCCAACAAGAGAAGGAATCCTTGGCGGACACCGTCTGGCAGGCTAAGGCCAGCATCTTCAGTAAGTGTCCTCCGCCTTGTATTTCTGTAGTCTGGATACTTAGAGTTTATTGAACTCATGTGCTCCTTGTCGGAATTTTCAGCTCCTATGGGTTTAACCCGCTCGCCTCCTTCGGACAAGGAATGCATGGTTCTTTACGGCAACTTCATCAACACCGCCATCACCCAAGCCAAGGAGATTGCTAAGCCCCTCCGGATATATATCAAGGCATCGGACTCCGTGACGAAGTACTCGGAGATTCTGCGCCGAGCCCCCGAGCGTGTTACAAGCTGGAAAGCTTCATGTGCACGGGTCGGCGAGAGGATGGCGCTCTCAATGGTGAAGGCACACTACGAAGATGCCGACATCGATACTGTGACCTCTGGCATCCCCGACGTTGATGATGATGGCAAAGAGATTGATCATGAAGCCATCTTGTCATCACTCGCGGGTTATGACACCAGAGTCACCGAGTTGGTGGACATCGACGTCTTCGTGCCCATGAACACCATCGACAATGTCAACCAAGATTCCTCCGAGTCTCATCACAGCGCCGACGTTGAGGGTGATTCTCCGGTTGGGGACGATGTAGACTCCAAGTCTCCTGCGCCCAAAGAATGAAAATCACTTTGTAATTTATGTTTCACCTTTGGTGTGTGCACCGGTAAAACTTGGTGATGTAACTTAAGGAGGAAAACAATGATTGTTATGTCCTGCTACTTAAGAATTAATTCCCAGCATGTATATATTTTTTAAGCAAGTGCTGGCTTATCCATTACTTTGGTTCTTGTGCTTGACTTTTCGTGAGTCGGAAGACTCATTATCGGAACCATGCGCTTAGGTGATGATGCCCAATGGCACCGTCAATAACCTGCGCACAAAATCGCCGACAATAAGTGCCGAAAGTCACTACTCCAGAATCCACATAAAAACGACAAAGAACGTGTAGACCAGAAAACTTAAGCTAACGCCCGTAGGCGGAACCTTCACAAGTGCAAACGCAAAGCTTGTGCATAAAGGTTTTATATGATCCAAAAATGAACACTAAAGGAGGTAAAAGACCAAGAAATATGAGTGAACCAAAGAGCTTTATTTAATTGATCATATAAGAGATACACAATTAGATAAAAAATGCTAAGTGTAAAAAGGACGTAGATGTGCTATGTTCCATGGCCGATCAAGCTCCGGGTAGTCATCATCCGGGTCATGTCGCTTACACTTATGATCCTCGTTGGGTCTATCCTTTAGTTCACGATTGTCAACAAGGTAGTAAGACCCATTGAGCAGCTCGTTGCTTAGGATGAACGGTCCTTCCCATGGCGGGGATAATTTGTGTGCATTTTTCTTCTTAAGTCGGAGCACCAAATCCCCCTCTTTAAACGAGCGATGCCGAACGCGGCGACTATGGTAGCTGCGTAGCTTCTGCTGGTAGATGGCGGATATTTGGCATGCCAAAACACGCTCCTCCTCGAGAAGGTCCACATCTAGGCATCTGGATTCTTTAGCGTCATCTTCGTCGTAGGCGGCAACTCTTGGTGCATCGTGGAGGATGTCGGAGGGCAGGATGGCTTCTGCTCCATATACCATGAAGTAAGGGGTGTAGCCGGTAGATCTGTTGGGTGTAGTTCGTAAACTCCACAGCAGAGATGGCAATTCTTCCGCCCAGGCTCCAGCTGCTTGATGTAGCGGTGCCTCAAGACGTGGCTTGATTCCCTGCAGAATTAATCCATTGGCTCGCTCAACCTGACTGTTGGATTGTGGGTGTGCCACAGATGCAAGGTCAAGTCGTATGCCTTTCTCCTAGCAATATGCCTCCACTTCTCCGAGTGATAAATTGCTGCCATTGTCGGTGATAATGCTATGTGGGAGACCAAATCTCACCACTAGATCCCGGACAAACCTGAGGGCAGTTGCCCCATCAAGTTTTCTAATGGGTTTAGCTTCTATCCATTTGGTGAATTTATCAACTACTACAAGCAGATGTGTAAACCCACAAGGTTCCGTCTTTAACGGTCCCACCATGTCTAGCCCCCAGACTGCAAACAGCCAAGTTATTGGTATTGTTCGCAGTTCTTCAGTAGGAACATGTGGTTATCGGGCATAATACTGGCATCCCATGCATGTCTCAACCAGCTTGTCGGTGTATGCCTTCGCGGTCAGCCAGTAGAATCCTTGCCAGAAGGCTTTCGCGACAAACGATCGAGGAGCGGCGTGATGCCCGCAATCTCCGAGATGGATTTCGCGTAGGATTTCCATACCTTCTAGCTGGGAAACACACTTTAGGTATACACCAGTAGTGCTCCTTTTGTAGAGTTGCCCATTGATTATGGTATAACCCTTTGCTCGTCGTACTATTTGCCGTCTTTCGACTTCGTCGTCGGGCAAAGTTTCGTGTTCGAGGTATTCCATGAACGGTTTTGTCCAAGCCAAAGGGACCTTAGTCACCATGTTGACGAAAGAGTCAGCTCTATCCGGATTGTCGATGTCGGCTCTCTTCACGAATGGTGTGCACAGGTGCTCGAGGAAAACTCCTGGAGGAATTCGCTTGCGCCCTGATCCTAGCTTAGATAGCAGATCATCCGCCTCGTTTTGTTCCCTAGGCACATACTTAACTTCGTAGCCCAAGAAGCTCTTGGCTATCTCGTCCACTTCGTCTCGATATGCTGCCATCATAGGGTTCCGCGCATTCCAGGTGCCAGCCACCTGCTGGGCAACCAAGTCGGAATCTCCACAGCAAACTATGCACTTGATGCCAATATCCTTGGCTACACGTAGTCCGTGAATGAGTGCTTCATACTCTGCCATGTTGTTTGTAGCCTCGAAGTGGATCTGCAGGACGTAGTGTAGCTTGTCTCCTGTTGGTGACTGTAGCAATACGCCAGCCCCCGAGCCATTGAGCAACTTTGATCCGTCAAAGTGCATCACCTAGTACTCTGGTTCTAGCAACGGAGTAGCGTCTGGCATCTCCGTCCAATCTGCAATAAAATCCACCAAGGCTTGTGACTTGATAGCGTCGCGTCTCTTGTAGGTGATCTCGAAGGCGGCGAGCTCAATGCCCCACTTCGCGGCCCTTCCTGTAGTGTCGTTGTTGTTGATGATGTCCGACAATGGAGTCTTGCTCACCACTGTGATTGGGTGCTCCTGAAAGTAATGCCTCAGCTTCCGAGAAGCAAGGAATACTCCATAAGCTAACTTTTGGTAGTGCGGGTAATGCTGCTTAGACTCCGTCAAGACCTCGCTTACATAGTAAACTGGTCGTTGAACTCCGTGCTCATAGCCTGGTTCCTTCCGCTCTACGACGACGACGATGCTGATAACCCGGTTGGTTACCGCCATGTAAATTAACAGGGGCTCTCCAGGCTCGGGTGCTGCAAGGATGGGTGCTGAGGAAAGAATGTCCTTGAGCTAGTTCAATGCTGCATCTGCCTCGTCCTTCCACGTGAATTTGTCTGCCTTTTTCAGCAACTTGTACAGCAGCAGGGCCTTCTCTCCAAGTTGGCTGATGAACCGACTAACTGCTGCAACACAACCTGTTAGTCGTTGAATGTCCTTTAGGCATGTCTGACGGTTTATGCTTTAGATGGCCTTGATTTTCTCCGGGTTGACCTTGATTCCACGCTAGGAAACGATGAAGCCCAACAATTTGCCGACTGGAACCCTGAAGACGCACTTCTTAGGGTTGAGCATCATGTTGTATTTCTGGAAATTATCAAAGGTTTCTTTCAAGTCAGAGATTAAGTCGTTGGATTTGTTAGACATCACCGCGATATCGTCCACATAGGCGTGAACGTTCCGACCAATTTGGTCGTGGAGGCAACGTTGCATTGTCCGCTGGTAGGTAGCACCTGCGTTTTTCAGCCCAAAGGGCATCGTGACGTAGCAAAACGTGTCATATGGGGTAGTAAATGAACTGGCCAATTGGTCTGACTTCCTCATCTTGATTTGGTGGTATCCTGAGTATGCATCGAGAAAACACAAAGTTCCGAGCCAGCCGCTGAGTCAATGACTTGGTCAATGCGAGGCAAAGCAAACGGATCTTTGGGACATGCTTTGTTCAAGACGGTGTAATCAACGCACATTCTTAATTCATTGGTTCCCTTTTTGGGGAAAAGTACAGGATTGGCCACCCATTGGGTGTGAAGGACTTCTCGGATAAATCTAGCCTTAAGTAACCTAGCTATCTCTTTGCCAATGGCACGTCTCTTCTCATCTCCAAAGCGTCATAGAGGTTGTTTCACTGGTTTGGATTTTGGATCAATGTTTAAGCTGTGCTCGGCAAGTTCCCTAGGTACACCTTTCATGTCGGCAGGTTGCCAGGCAAAGATGTCCCTGTTCTCACGGAGGAACACGACGAGCGTGCTTTCCTATTTGGGATCCAGGTTCGTCCCAATGGCGGTTACCTTGGAGGAATCGCCTACCACAAGTTCCACCGGCTTGGTCTCGATGGCGGCCTTGAACGCAGGAGCGGAGTCGGAGATTTGTTTCTTCGACGCGGGCATCTCTGAGTCATCGACCTTGCTCTGGATATCTTTGAATTCTTCGCTATAGAGGACAGCTTCTGCAACGGCTGCTTCGTTGATCTCGCAGTCCCTTGCATTGGTAAAGCTTCCGGATACGGTGATGATGCCGTTTGGTCCGGGTATCTTGATTTTGTTGTAGACGAAGCATGGTTTGGCCATGAACGTGTGGAATATGTCATGGCCGAATATGACATGGTACACGCTCTTGAAGGGGACCACCTCAAAGGTCATGCGTTCTTGGCGGTAATTATTAACATCGCCAAAGGCTACCTGAAGTGTAATACACCCAAGGGACCGAGCCTCCCGACCAGGAACTACGCCGTGGAAAACGGTGTTGGTCCGCCTTAGGTTTGCCTCCGTCAAGTTCATCTTCTGCAGTGTATCCAGGTACATGATGTTGATGCTGCTTCCACTATCCACCATGCACTTGGCGTACTGGTTCTCCGTGGGCACAAGGTCTGGGTGGTCCGTCCTGTCCCACGATATTGGAACCTCCGACCAGCGCATGTACTGAGGGACTGGGGGGGGGAGTAGCCATTAGGATCCTCAGAGATGTCTTCTGTTGTCGGAAGGCGGGGGTGCCAAGGAAAGTGTGGTAGACTAGGGCCTTCTTCGCGAAGGGGTTCTTGCCCTTGTCGTCTCTCTTGGAGGCGTTCTTGGGGTCAACATCTTCGTCCATGTCACTTGAATCCTTGGACTCCTCCTCCTTGTTCTTCCCCTTGCCCTTGCCGCGCAGTCTGTTCTTCTGACTTTGCTTGTAGCCGGACTCCGGGTCTTCCTTGAGGTCGTTAACAAACTTGCAGTGTCGATTGGTATGGGTGGACTTGCCGTTGGAGTCGAGGTGTACGAGGCACGGCATATCATGGTACTCCTCGTATGTTTGGGGAACGCGGAGCAGCGCCGAGGTGGTTTCACTTCCTCGTTGCTGCTCGCGGCCAGCTCCCCTTCCTCGGCCACGTTGTCCACCTTCGCCTCGTCCTGCAAAAGTCATAGCGACCATGTCGGTAGATTGCTTTTCTTCTGGAACGGTTTTCCTCTTTGTACTGCTGTTCCTCCGAGCTTGAGTTGGAACGGTTGTTGCCGGCAATGAGCCACAAGCATCGTCGTCGGCAGCTGCGAACTCACTAGCCAACTGAATCATCTGGTTCAAGTCTAGCTGGTGATTGTCCTACAAGCGCTTCATCTTATGTCGGAGAAACGTACGCCTTTCCAACCCATCGATGAAGGCGGCCATCGCGGTTTGAGTGTGCACTCCTGTGCAGGAATTCTTCATATCCATCCAGCGGGAGAGGTAGGCGCGAGATGTCTCGTCTTTCTCTTGAATGCACCGCTGTAGATCGCCCACAGTGCAGGGACGCTTGTATGTACCCTCAAAGTTCTTGGTGAACGCTTCTTGCATGTCCAACCAGTTGTAGATAGATTTCTCCGGCAAGTCGTCAATCCACTGACGGGCCGTACCCGCCAACATTAATGGGAGGTACTTGACGGCGACGTTGGGGTTGCCTCCAGCAATCTCCACTGTGTTGCCATAGTCCTTCAACCACATGGCTGGCTTGGCGGTACCGTCATAGGGTTTGATGGTCTTGTCAATCTAGAAGCCTTTGGGGTAAGTTGCGGACCGTATTGCAGGTCCAAAGCAACGTGGTCCCAGGTATGGTCCTTCCCAGGCCTCGTGGATCTTGTCGATCCACGAACGTGCATCGTATGGCTCCGGGTTCTTCTTCTTTTTGTCAACAGGGGATGGGCTGCGCGAATGACGCAGGCCTCCTCCGCCATGGTGACTACTTGGTGGTGAAAGAGGCGGAGGTGGCGGTGGGTTATCCTTATTGCTATTACCCTCCTGCGACGCCTCGCGTTTGTCACGGTTGCTTGTTGGACGCGGAGGGTCATGGTGCGACCTGCTCTTATGTCATTCGTTGCGCTTTCCGTCATGACGGGTCTTCTCCGTGTTGTCGCGGATGACGATACCACACTGCTTTGGTGGGGGCATATCCGTTTGATGATGAGCATTGTAATATTCGCAATGTCGGGGAGACCGGGGCGGTGGAGATGGGCAACGAGGTCGGGCCTTTTCTCCGTGGTCAAAGGATATTGGGATGGCATCCTTCCTGTTGTGTGCATCCCTCCATCTTTGTTCTGAGGAATCCGTCTGGGACCCGACATCAAGAGGAGATCTGTCCCTTGGCAGTTTGTACTGGCTAGAATGGCAGAGCACTGGGTTAGACTCAAGCCTCTAGGAGGTGGCCTTTTCCTGGTGCTTCACCGCCATGGCCACTAGGTCGTAGACCTGTTCCACTGCCTCAGGCGATCTATCCTGCTCCAGAAGGGTTTTGGCAACGACAAGGTTAAGGAGTGGGGTGGGCATCACCTGTTTGCCTTCACTGTCAATGTATGGCTTGGATTTTTCCGGCTTCGAGGGAGCCCATCCTAGGTTGCGCCGTACACCAGGATCATTGATGACGCGAGCCGGATCTTTCTTAGCCTTCTGCTGCTGTAGAAGCGTCTTGTACTCGACCTCCATTGCTCTAGCTTTCTCTATGGACTTCTGCGCGTTGACCAGATCTCGATCTAGCTTAGCGCCTTGCTACGCGATGTCTTGCGCTTCCTCCAGCAGCTGCTGGCATTTCTCATCAAGCTGGGTCATGTTCCGGATATGAGCAACGGTTAGTGGCTCGACGAGGAGATTGACGTACATCACTCTATCGGCTGGAGTAACCTAGGCTGCTGCAGACGTAGATGCTGGAGGTGGCAAGTTTGCGGTGTTGTTGTTACTCGGGCCGATGCCGAGTTCCTGCGGATGCTGCGCTGGGTTGGGCGGAGGAGGCATGTCTTTTGCGTGATCATCGTCAGCAGCAATAAGTGGCCCCTTCCCCTTTTCTAGTGCCGTAGACGGAGCTCGTCCGAGTTGATCTTCATCCATCACCGTCCCAATGGTGATGAACACCCCTCGGGACGCGACAACGTTGTTGGCCTGTTGTCGCGCGAGTACTCCTCCTCCATCTCCTGCATAGCGGAGTCTAGCTCCTCTGGACTAAAGTCTATCTCTTCCGAGTCTACACTAAAATCAGCATAAAGTGCGTCAATGACAGAGTCAGAGGGTGCTAGGACTTCCTCGATGACGGGCGGTGGAGGTGCAGCGGCCTTGACGATGACTGGAGGTGGTGGCGCTGCTATGACGATGGCGGCCGGAGGCGGTGGTGGTGGTGGCTGAATCAGAGGGCCTCCGTCAATGAGCGCAAGAGCTGTCTGAGCTGCCGCTTTGGCCTCCGCGTAGTTGTTGACGGTGCTCACCATCTCTTCGAGGGTGAGGCATCCTGTCGCCTGCTGCCGTCTTAAAGAATGTCGGAGAAGCGTGCCACGGTCCAGTCCTTCCACGAAGTGATACAGAGCGGTATCATCGTGGTAGTGGGCTAGGTCAGCTCGTATGCGGAGCCACCTGTCCAGGTAATCGAGGGGGTTTTCGCCCTCTCTCTGAACGCAGCGCGCCAGATCGAAGATGGTAGCCACGCCGACGAACTTGGATCTCTGCTGTCCAGACGCACGGACTAAGGCAGCGGATTTGCAGTGATCTTCCACCTTTATATCCTGCATAGGGGCGGTTTGGGTGGGCCTTGAAATTTTCCGATCTTTGCCGGCAAGCTCCGAAGAGAGATCCGACATCGATCCTTCCGCGAACGTATCCTGCCCGTAGGCGGTCCGTGTGGGTCTTGATGCTCCTCCGACTCCCAGGGAACTAGTGCCCGAGTCGATTTCGCCGATGAAGAGGTGGATGTCTCTGATAGGAACGATCGAACGGGTTCGTCTTCGCCGGGATCCAGAACTCGCCGGGAGGGACGATCGGAACGTTGCCGGAGAAGAGAACACGGCCGATGGCTACGGTTTCGCCGATTCCTGCGAAGATCTTGGTCCTCGCCCGCTGAAGAGCCTGAAGTGCCTCTTGGCCCACGGTGGGCGCCAACTGTCGTGGTATTTCCGACGAGTAAGCCATTGAGGGGTCCTCACAGTGCGTGTTTAGAGACGTGGGGTAAGGCGGACGGTTGACGATGCAGTAACACACTTACCTGTTCAGATCCCACGACGGTGGCGGAATCCTACTCCTCCTATAAATCACTATAAGGGCAATACGCCGAGTTATAGAGATAGGTTCGCTGTGCGAGGTTGTATGAGATTGTATAAATCGATGCCCTAAAGGCTCCCATAGGCCCGACTTATATAGTCGTCAGATCCTAGGGTTACAGGGAAAAGTCCTAGCCAGACAGGTTACAGAGTCCTACACCGTCTATCACTAGTCCATGGTCCAGTCCTTCCACGAAGTGATACAAAGCGTTATCATCGGGGTAATTGGCCAGGTCGGCCCGTATACGGAGCCACCTGGCGAGGTAGTCGCGAGGGTTTTCGCCCTCTCTCTAAACGCAGTGCGCCAGGTCGAAGATGGTAACCATGCCGACGAACTTGGATCTCTGCTGTCCAGGCGCGTGGATAAAGCCGGCGGATTTGCAGTGATCTTCCACCTTTATATCCTACACAGGGGCGGTTTGGGTGGGTCTTGAATTTTTCCGATCTTTGCCGGCAAACTCCGAGGAGAGATCCGACATCGATCCTTCCGCGAACGTATCCTGCCTATAGGCGGTCCGTGTGGGTCTTGATGTTTCTCCGACTCCCAGGGAACTAGTGCCCGAGTCGGTTTCGCCGATGAAGAGGTGGATGTCTCCGATAGGAACGATCGATAACCGTGTAGGGTTCGTCTTCGCCGGGATCCAGAACTCGTCAGGGGGGACGATCGGAACGTTGCCGGAGAAGAGAACACGGCCGATGGCTACAGTTTTGCCGATTCCTGCGAAGATCTTGGTCCTCGCCCGCTGAAGAGCCTGAAGCGCCTCTTGCCCCACGGTGGGCGCCAACTGTCGTGGTATTGCCGACGAGTACACCATGGAGGGGTCCTCACGGTGCATGTTTAGAGATGTGGGGTAAGGCAGACGGTTGACGGGTATGAGGTAACACAACTTACCCAGGTTCAGATCCCACGACGGTGGCGGAATCCTACTCCTGCTATAAATCACTATAATGGCAATACGCTGAGTTACAGAGATACGTTCGTTGTGTGAGTTGTGCATAAAATGATGTTAGGTTGTGCCCTAAAGGCTCCCATAGGCCCGACTTATATAGTCGCCAGGTCCTAGGGTTACAGGGAAAAGTCCTAGCCGGACAGGTTACAGAGTCCTACACCGTCTATTACTAGTCTTGTGTATCTTGCACTCCAAGGCTCCGGGTACACTGGTGACTCCACCGTAGCCTTCCTTTATCCGGCATGGGCCTCCCTTCTAGATCCACCTAACTGGGCCGCCCAGCAGGCCATAGGCCATGCTACCGACTAAGGGCCACCCGGGTTAGTCGGATAAGAGACATGCTATAATGATACCCATATAGCATATCCCCAACAGTCACTATCAAGAACAAATACCCATTGCACAAGATAGAAGATTTGTTTGATCAGTTGACCGGTGCCAAAGTGTTTTCTAAGATTGATCTTAGAACAAGCTATCATCAACTCAAGATTCGTGTAGAGGATATTCCAAAGACTGCCTTTACCACCAGATATGGATTATACGAGTATATTGTCATGTCTTTTGGATTGACCAATGCCCCCGCTTATATCATGAATCTCATGAATAAGATTTTTATGGACTTCCTGGATAAGTTTGTCGTTGTTTTCATCGATGACATACTGATTTATTCCAAATCAGAAGAAGAACATGAGGTACACCTAAGGACCATTCTTGGAACCCTTAGAGAGCATCAGTTGTATGCCAAGTTTAGCAAATGTGAATTCTGGTTACAGGAGGTAGGATTCCTCGGCCACATTGTATCAATCGGAGGAATTGCCGTTGACCCTGCAAAGGTGAAAGATGTCGAAGATTGGCAAGCCCCAACCACTCAAACCCAAGTTTGTGAATTTCTCGGATTGGCGGGATACTACCGCAAAGTATCGCCAGACCCATGACCCAATTTCTAAAGAAGAACAAGAAGTTTGAATGGACCGACAAATATGAATCGAGTTTTCAAGAACTCAAGAGAAGATTGATTTCAGCCCCAATCTTAATCATGCCCGATATGACGAAGCCCTTTGACGTGTATTGTGATGCATCCAAGATCGGTCTCGGATGTGTGCTAATGCAAGAAGGCAAATTTATATCTTATTTATCCCGACAACTGAAACAACATGAGCAAAATTACCCAACCCATGACCTCGAGCTCGCAGCCGTAGTTCTAGCCCTGAAGACATGGAGGCATTACCTGATGGGAAACCGTTGTGAAATCTATTCGGATCACATGAGCTTGAAGTATATATTCACTCAGAAGGAGCTGAATATGAGACAGCGAAGATGGATTGAGCTAATCAAGGATTACGACCTGGACATTCATTATCACCCCGGTAAAGCCAATGTGGTAGAAGATGCCCTTAGCAGATTGCTGTGCCGCTTGAACTCCATGATTTTGAAGGAGCAACCAAGCTTGCACAAAGAGATGGAAGATTTCCGAATGGAATTAGTAAGTGAAGGATTTTTGGCTAGCATAGAACTTCAACCCACTTTGATCAGCCAGATCAAAGAGGCGCAGAAAGGAAATGCTAGTATTGATGGAATCAAGCGTCGTATCGGTACAAGCAAAGTACCCGGATTCACCGAAGACGAAGAAGGAGTTCTGTGGTACAAAGGACGCCTTTGTGTACCAGCAGATTCTGAGTTGAAAGAAGTTATTCTGAAGAAAGCTCATGATACCCTTTATTCTATCCACCCCGGAGGAAAGAAGATGTATCGAGATTTGAAAGAGCAATTTTGGTGGCATAAGATGAAGAGAGAAACCGGAAGCTATATCGCCAAGTGTGATATATGTCAGCGAGTCAAGGCGGGATATCAAAGACCCGCTGGATTGTTGCAACCATTGCAGATTCTGGAATGGAAATGGGATTCCGTTGGAATGGACTTTATCACCGGATTGCCTACTTCTAGTAGGGGAAATGACTCTATCTGGGTCATAGTGGACAAATTGTCCAAAGTCGCCTATTTCTTACCCGTCAAGACCACATATCAAAGTTCGAAGCTAGCGGAGTTATACATCGCTAGAATCGTCAGTTTGCACGGAGTCCCTAAGAACATCGTATCGGATCGAGGAACTCAGTTTACCTCGAGATTCTGGAAGAAAGTCCAAGAAGGTTTAGTAACCCGACTAGATTTCAGCACAGCTTATCACCCTCAGACCGACGGACAAACGGAGAGAGTAAATCAAATACTCGAAGATATGCTGAGAGCATGTGTGTTAGAGTATGGATCAAAATGGGAAAACTGTCTGCCGTTTGTAGATTTTTCGTACAACAACAGTTATTAAGCCAGTTTGCAAATGGCCCCATTTGAATTCATGTATGGAAGGAAGTGTCGCACCCCTTTGAATTGGTCGGAAGTAGGAGAGAGTCAAATTTTCAGACCCGGTATCCTAAGAGAAGCAGAATAGAAGGTTCACAAGATCCGTGAGCACCTCAAGACAGCCCAGTCAAGGCAGAAGAGTTACGCTGACAAGAGACGTCGAGACCTCTCCTTCAACATAGGAGATTTTGTGTATCTGAAAGTGTCGCCATTGAAAGGAATGCAGCGTTCCAACTGAAAGGAAAGTTAGCCCCCAGATATATAGGCCCCTTCAAGATTCTGAATCATCGAGGAGAAGTGTCGTATCAATTGGAACTACCCAAAGAGATGTCAGTCGTGCACAATGTGTTCCATATCTCATTACTTCGCAAGTGCCTCGAAGTTCCAGAGAAGACTGAAGTGTTCAAGAATATCGATCGCCCGACCATAGAAATCAACGATGACCTGACCTATCCTAAAGTACCCATCCATATTTTGGAAGAAGCTTTCAGAACTACCAGAACCCGAAGCATCAAGTTTCTCAAGATTCAGTGGAGCAACCACACAGAAGAGGAAGCTACCTGGGAGCGCGAAGATCACATCAGGACGGAGTTTCCCGATCTCTTCAAATCCTAGGTAATCTTTTTCGTCCTTCTTCAAATCTCGGGACGAGATTTTGTTTAAGGGGGGAAGGTTTGTAACATCCCAAAAATCCTAAACTTGGATCATCAAACTCTAATCATCAAAATTAGGGTTAACAAAAACTTTTCCAATTTAAAATATGAAAGGATTCATATGTGTATGTATTAAAAGTTGGATTCTTTTGAATTGCAATGTTTCTATGTTTCTTTGCTTGTAAAATGATTCTTAGGTGAAATAAAAATCATCTAAACAATCTCCAAACTTTTCCCAAAGACAAACAAGTCAAAACAAACAAATTAAGTGAATGGTCATTTTGGCCAAATTAACTCCCATGCCTACTTTGGCTATCCCTAACTTTCAGAACTTAACAGAAACATGTATGGATCTTTGCACCCCTTGATAGTACTCATAACAAGGTACCAAGGCCCAATTTGTGATCATCCAAAAACATTTAAATGCTTAGTTTAAATGACAGTTTAAAATTGAATCTATTTCATATGGGAAGATCCCACTATTTCAAAAACCACTCAAACAAGCTCAATTTTCAAAACCCAAGCATCCACAGAATCCTCAGCACATGCCTAGCACACCCACCAAAAATCTTTTCAAAACTCAAAACTCAAGTTCATGCGGCCATTTCATCAAACAGGTTGCAGATTCAAATCAACCAAATCAAATTCACTGTTTTTAAATACTGTTTTGGGCCTAACTTGTTCCCTCTCTGGTTACAACTAGTCATTAATAGATCATCTTGCTCTTTTTACTATCCTTAGCACCACTGTAAGCAAGCCTAGCCATCAATGGTGAGCAGACCGAGAGCACACTTGCCACCCCGTTGTCGCCGGCGAGCTAGAGGCCACACTAGCCTCGCCAACCTTGTTTGGGAGCTAGCCAGCACCCCACCGCCACTCCCTGTCCCAGCCTCGAGCAATGCTAGCTACTGGACCATACGCCCAAGCCATGCCAAGCCTCTATGCGAGCATGCCGAGAGAGCGCCCGTGCGCCACCCTCGACACACGCCCACAGACCGCGCGCCGCCCTTGCCGTGTGCACGCATGATCACCACTACCCCAGCAACCCCGCAGACACGCCCGTTCGTCGCCGCGCGGACCACGCGCGCTATGCGCCATCGAAACCTCCGTCGGACCCGCTCAGAGCGCCGAAGCGTTCCGACCGATCAGCACCGCCCCACGCCTCGCCACCATGTCGTTGAGCTTCGCCAGGGAGCACAGGACCGCCCCCTACTGTCGCCCACGCCGATAGCCTTTCTGTGCCGTCAACCACAACGAGCTCACCCCACGCCCTTCGGTCCCCTCTCGCCACTATAAATAGAGGCCTCCCCCGCTCGATTTCTTCACACTATTCCACTCCCATCTCACCCAGAACCACCGCACCTCACTCCCAAAGCAATGCGAGCAGCGCATCACCAGAATTTCATCGGAGCCCGCCGCTGCTGGAGAAGAAGGAAGCCATCGACTCGAGCCGCCCCAGGAGGAGCTGCCAGTGCTAGGAGAATCGTTGTCGTCGACTTCGTTGTTTGCCCCCATCGCGGACCCTCGCCTGAGCCCCGGTTAGCCTCCCACGGCCCGCGTTAGGGTTCTGTCCCATCGGCGCTGCCCGACGTGGACGATGGGCCGTAGCCGTTCGATTAGACTTAGATCGTGCGGCCGAGATCGCCCCGTATCGCTTCGCGTGTGATGAGCCACTGACTGGTGGAACCCCCCTGTCAGCTGATCCCCGCGCTGCGGAGTGACACTGGGCCGGCCCATTAACCTTTCCCGCGCAACCCACTCGTTTGAATTTAGCCTTTTCTATTTATATTCAAACTCAGTTCTGTACCTAGTTTCAAAAATCAACCCAGCTCGATTCAGTGAACCAAATTGAATGAAACCAATTTTGTTAGAAATGAATTGAAATTCTTAATCCAAGCCCGTT
This sequence comes from Avena longiglumis, assembly GCA_030063025.1. NCBI lineage: Eukaryota > Viridiplantae > Streptophyta > Magnoliopsida > Poales > Poaceae > Avena > Avena longiglumis. Next base: position 423,696,064 of record CP125974.1, on the reverse strand, counting down.
GGATTCAAATCATTTGGATCTATAGATAAACCTAGGTAGAAATAACAAGGCAGAAGCTTTTCTAAATTCAAACATTTTTCAAATTTTAACCATAATAGCTTTTGAATTGATTCCAACTCTCAAAAATCATATTTGACAATACCTTTCAGAATATATAAAAATATATGGGTTTACTTACAGAAATAATGTTCAAGTAATAAAAGAATGCCACATAGGCATTTCCAGTCACTTATTTTATTTCAACTACAAGATTAAATCTTATTAAATTGTGACACCACTTTAAATCACATTCTCATGTACTGAAATATGTGGTGATGACATGTGTCAACATGATCCCATGTTTGGTTTGGAGAATATTAAACCTTAAGTAGTTTTTCAATGAGTAGAAATTAATTTTCTAAAATAAATAAATGAGACCATAGCTTTAATATTGAATGTTAGTGATGATGCTAGATCATCTATAGTGCACCTTTGTGTGATGATTGAAAATAGTTAAGTATTGTTTGGTGATTGTGTACCTCGTATTTATTCATAGACGCTAGTACCGACCAAGGATACGAGGAGGAAGGAGGATACTACGAAGAAGAAGCCGAGGAGAACTTCAACCACTTCTCTGCTCAAGGCAAGCCTTATTAATCAAGTTGACCTATGCAAGCCTAATACTACTAGTTGATTGAGCAAGCTAACACTTGCAATTATGAAAGTTAGATAACCTATGCAATGCACTAATCATGCTTGGTTAGACATATGTGATGATACCCCCTCCTAGTTTTACTTGCAAGCTTTCTACTTTATTTCTTTATCAAAGCTATTTATTAGAGTCTACTTAAGTGACTTGTAGATTCTAGGAAGACAATTGAAGGTTGCATAAAGAGCATTAAATTTGGCCTAAGCTAGATAATCTTGATGTCACCCTAAGGCATGAGATTGAACTTAGTTAAACTCCACTTGTTTACCACCCCTCATTAGTACTCACACCCACTTGTAGATGCTAGTGCTAAGCATCAAACTTGATCAACTTTAGATGGGAATACTTGGTGGAAAATGGTTATGAAAACCTTAGAATGATGAGTCATTCTAATGAGATGTTTTGACATGTGTTTCCGAACACCAGATGATTTTGATGATGAAAATGTTAAGGCATGAGCCTTAGCCCTTTATAAAACTGATGGTTGTCTGGATGCGATACCATTCCAATTTTATCGTACAACCACAATATCCGAAAATTGGGTAGGGCTTGACTGGAAACTTATATATCTTAGTATGGGTTCCCTCACGGCCAAGGTCTGAGTTGAAGCTACCTTGTGAAGATTGTCCACCTGTGTAGTACCCAAGATGATAGTTGGTCATGGTTGGGAGGCCAAACTCACAGGAGAGGTGCCTATACTAGGGCTTGTAATTGAAAGGTTAGGATTGATTATCCGCATACTGAGTATTGTGAATTCAGGATTTGTTCCTGACGGATGTATCGAATGTTGTGGGGAAAGTGTACAATCTCTGCAGAGTGTCAAAATATTTGAATAGCCGCGTCCACGGTTATGGACCGTTGGAGTGGCCATATTGTTCCCCCGTCAGATGTTTTCAAAATGACTTGTGAAATCAATTGAGATTTTTAGTTGACCACAACAGAGTTGTGATATGAAATACAAGTTCCCACTTAGGTGTTATAAAATTTCAACTAGCTTTTCTTGCTTCTGAACTTAGTAGAGGTAAATCTGGATTTTTGCAAAACAACCCTAGAGCTTAGTGTCCTATTATAAAAACCCCCTTCTCTTGTTAGTATTAGTTTGCGAGTACTTAAAGAGTACTGATCGATTTGTCCCTGGATATTCTCGTGGCCAGAATATGAAGAGGAGTACCAGGATGAAGGACCCCAGGAAGGTTACGACAACTAGGATCATCTCCCATCGTCAGCATTGCCTGTGACCCCGAAGATGGAGCTTCGCCTACGCTACCTTTATTATTACGTATTTCTGCTGCTTGAGTTGTATTAAGAACCGGATCATGAGATCCTTATTTGTGTAAGACCTTATGTGTGGTTTGTAATGGATGATGTACTGTGGTATCCAAATCTGTTATGTCTCGCAAAAATGGTAATCATGGGATTGCGATGTATGGCATAACAGGCATCTGGGATTAAAAATCCGGGTGTTAATAAGTTGGTATCAGAGCCATCCTGACCATAGGAGACCCTAGTTAGACTGGACGTTGAATTAAAAACTTAGTTTCAAAAACCAAAGGAAGCAAATATTTACAAAAACTTATTCACATTCTTATCACCTTGTTTCTTTCATAAAAATTCATGATCCTCAAACACTCTTGCAAAATACCTAAAATTCGACACACTTGATCACTCTACTAACTTACTCATCCTATATTCTTATAGATGGACGTGAAGTACAGCAAGTTTTATCAGTTGAGGAATGGAGTAGACCTTATCTTTGAGCGGGATTTGGACCAGCTTTCGAAACTTCTGGAGCGTTCGCACCCCGAGTTCTTTGGAGCTCAGCTCAATGATCAAGGAGGAGAAGATCTGCCGTGGCTAATTGTTGCAAGTCTCTGAGGAAAGATTGAACCTTCCACTGCTGAGGGAATTCAGTTCACCTTAAGAGAAAACAACTGGCTCGATGGACTTGCCAGGACCATGAAGGAAGCTCTTGCATGTCTGTGTGGGTAGAGTATCAACCAGATCAAGGGTACCCGCTTTGAGTTTTGTCCAAGGCGTGATGCTATGGGACAGCCACTGGAATCCCCATACCACCCCGAGCTGAAGACTCAGTTGGACCACCTCAGCTTCATGATGTATGATCGTCATCAAGAATTTGATAATTGATGTGACTACTCCAACCACAAGTCCGCCATCATCAAGTCGAAGGATCAGACCATCGCCATGCTAGCGAAGGATCGCAAGTCTCGCCACCGTCAGCTAGACAAGAAAGAGCGCATCATTGCCCGTCTTCGCCACCGTATCTCGGATTTGGAGGAGACCATCCACGAGAGAGACATGCAGTTGGAGGAAAGGGACAATGCTGGAGAGGATCTTCGTGGAGACCCCTACTCCTATCTCAGCGATGATGATGATTTTCTGGAGGATCAGGCTATGGACTTCTTCACCGATGAGGATGATTTTGCCTTCATAGATGACGATGAGGATGATGAGGATGACGACTACACCGACTCCAAGGAGTAGTAGCACTTGAGCACTAGAGTAGTAAGTTGTATTCGGTCCCACTGTATCGTAGTTTCTAGAATGGTTCTTAAAACCATCTGTTTTTCTTGATTTGTGGTGTGTGTTTGTACCGTGTGCTATGAATGAATGAATGAATGAAAAACAAGTTGCTAGAAAATCTGAGTCAAACTTTAAAAACTTTACAAAGTCCCTGAACCTTAGAAATTTCCCTCTTTTCTCATGATCTATCTCAATCTTCAGATGCCACGCGGAGGAAGTGGTTCATCCCCAGACTCGATGTTGCAGATCCTGCAAATGTTGGTTTCTGACCGCGAAGCTGAAAGAGCCAAACGTCAAGCCAACCTAGCCACCCTTCAGCAGATAGCCCAGCTGGCCCACAACAATCAAGGCCAAGGAAATCAGGACAACCATGGATATAAGCTCAAGAATTTCCAGAATACCAACCCACCTGTTCTCACTAAGTCGGAAGAGCCCCTAGATCTAGACGATTAGCTACAAACCATGGAAAACAACCTATAAGTCACCGGAGTGGAAGCTAACGAGAAAGTTCTGTTCGCCACCCACTATCTAGCCGGAGATCCAAGAGCATGGTGGAACAGCGTTCGTGCAATGACCGGAGGAGAGATGATGACCTGGGAGGAATTCAAGGTCAAGTTCAGCAGAACCCATGTGCCACCGGGTTTGATCAAGAGAATGAGAGATGAGTTCAGAGAACTGAAGCAAGGAAGGATGACCGTAGTGGAATACCGTGACAAATTCTTGTCATTAGCTAAGTATGCCCCGGATGAGATCGACACCAAAGCCAAGAAGAAAGGGAGATTCTTGAATGGTCTGCACGATGAGATGCAGACTGTGTTGGTCAATATCACCTTTGCGAATATTGAAGCCCTTGTCGACTCTGCCATCCAGATGGAAGGAAAGATCAACCAAGACAATGAGAACCGCAAGCGTCGCATGATGCATCAGCCAGGAACCCATCAGACCCCAAAGTATCGCCCTAACCCATCTCCAGGATTTGCCCCGAGAACCAATAGATCCCCGATGAACCGTCCGACCTATCCCAACCGTGGAAACCCAAGGCCCGGAGGAAATCACAACAACCCCGGCAACTCTAGAAATTTCAACCGTGCACCACCCAAGTTCAACAACAACAATGCTACCGCCAACACCAACAATGCCCCGAGGACTAGAAGCAATGTTGTGCCTGTTGCAGCAAAGGACAAGTCGCAAGTAACTTGTTATGAATGTGGAAATAAGGGTCACTACTCCAATGAGTGCCCCAAGAAGAATGCCGCAGCCCCAATGCAACTGCCCCAGCTTAGCAACAACGTCGTGTTCATCCCGGAAGAAGGTTTGCCCCAGGGAATTCACTCAACCGCAATGGCCGTCTTTTTCTCATGCATGCTGAAGAAGCCCAGGAAGCGCCAGACGTCGTGCTGGGTATGTTTTCTGTTAATTCATTACTCGCTAGAGTGTTGTTTGATTCTGGTGCATCGCACTCATTTGTCACCGAAGAATTTGCATGCACTAGTAAGATTCAACCAACCAAACTGAAGCATGTTATGATGGTTCAAATCCCCGGTTCAACCACCAAAGCTAGGCAAATTTGCAAAGTCGTCCCTATCCGAATCCATGGCATAGATTTTTATGCTAATCTGATAGTACTTGGAACTAAAGGTTTGGAAGTAGTAATAGAAATGGATTGGATGTCCAAACATAAAGCTTTAATCTTGAATGTTAGTGATGATGCTAGATCATCTATAGTGCACCTTTGTGTGATGATTGAAAATAGTTAAGTATTGTTTGGTGATTGTGTACCTCGTATTTATTCATAGACTCTAGTACCGACCAAGGATACAAGGAGTAAGGAGGATACTACGAAGAAGAAGCCGAGGATAACTTCAACCAATTCTCTGCTCAAGGCAAGCCTTATTAATCAAGTTGACCTATGCAAGCCTAATACTACTAGTTGATTGAGGAAGCTAACACTTGCAATTATGAAAGTTAGATAACCTATGGAATGCACTAAGCATGCTTGTTTAGACATATGTGATGATACCCCTCCTATTTTTACTTGCAAGCTTTCTACTTTATTTCTTTATCAAAGCTATTTCTTAGAGTCTACTTAAGTGACTTGTAGATTCTAGGAAAACAATTGAAGGTTGCATAAAGAGCATTAAATTTGGCCTAAGCTAGATAATCTTGATGTCACCGTAAGCATGAGATTGAACTTAGTTAAACTCCACTTGATTACCACCCCTCATTAGTACTCACCCCCACTTGTAGATGCTAGTGCTAAGCATAAAACTTGATCAACTTTAGATGGAATACTTGGTGGAAAATGGTTATGAAAACCTTAGAATGATGAGTCATTCTAATGAGATGTTTTGACATGTGTTCCCGAACACCAGATGATTTTGATGATGAAAATGTTAAGGCATGAGCCTTAGCCCTTTATAAAACTGATGGTTGTCTGGATGCGATACCATTCCAATTTTACCGTATAACCACAATACCCGAAAATTAGGTAGGGCTTGACTGGAAACTTATATACCTTAGTATGGGTTCCCTCACGGCCAGGGTCTGAGCTGAGGCTACCTTGTGAAGATTTTCCACCTGTGCAGTACCCAAGATGACAGTTGGTCATGGTTGGGAGGCCAAACTCACAGGAGAGGTGCCTATACTAGGGCTTGTAATTGAAAGGTTAGGATTGATTATCCGCATAATGAGTATGGTGAATTCAGGATTTTTTCCTGATGGATGTATCGAATGTTTTGGTGAAAGTGTATAATCTCTGCAGAGTGTCAAACTATTCGAATAGCCGCGTCCGCGGTTATGGACTGTTGGAGTGGCCATACTGTTCCCCCGTCAGATGTTTTCAAAATGACTTGTGAAATGAATTGAGATTTTGACTTGACCACAACAGAGTTGTGATATGAAATACAAGTTCCCACTTAGGTGTTATAAAATTTCAACTAGCTTTTCTTCCTTCTGAACTTAGTAGAGGTAAATCTGGATTTTTGCAAAACAACCCTAGAACTTAGTGTCCTATTACAAAAACCCCCTTCACTTGTTAGTATTAGTTTGCGAGTACTTAAAGAGTACTCATGGGTTTGTCTCTGGCTATTCCCGTGGCCAGGCTATGAAGAGGAGTAACAGGATGAAGGCCCTAGGAAGGTTACGACAACTAGGATCATCTCCCATCGTCAGCATTTCCTGTGACCCCGAAGATGTAGCTTCGCCTACGCTACCTTTATTATTACGTATTTCCGCTGCTTGAGTTGTATTAAGAACCGGATCATGACATCCTTATTTGTGTAAGACCTTATGTATGGTTTGTAATGGATGATGTACTATGGTATACAAATATGTTATGTCTCGCAAAAATGGTAATCCTAGGATTGCGATGTATGGCATAACAGGCATCTGGGATTAAAAATCCGGGTGTTGACACGCGCCAGCGCCGCCAGTTCTTGGCAGGATACTATGAGCCATCCGATCTGGATCCAAGCGCTGTGATAGATTCATTTAACGAAATGGTATAGAAGCATTGTGGCATCCCGCAAAACCACTACTAGAAAATCGCGTTAAATTTGTGCATTGCATCGTCATCATCATGCATTGTTTGCCAAAACTATGGTTGCAAAGCCCGTGTTGTTTTCTAAACGCCCCATCTTTTTCAAACACCGAAAACCGGGTCCCCGGAATATTTTGTTTTGCCCGAAATCGGTTTGCAAAAACCTTGTTTGTATTAAATAAAAATTATAATTATTTTAGCGGGGGCAGTCGAACGGGCCGTCCCGACCCGAACGACCACCCCCATATTTTCAGAACGGTCCACCCTGCCAGCCCTACCTAAATCCTAAACCTACCAACTACTCTACCCACCCCCAGCCTCCACCTTATCCCACCCAATGATCTGCTGCCACCTCAGCTTCCCTCTTCCCCTCTACCAATCCAGTGCCGCCACGTCACCCTGGCCTCTCCACCAACTCCCTCCCTCACCCGCTCTGGCCCACCACTTGACTCTCTCTCTCTTAGCACCCAGCGGCCCTGCGCGGCCCCACCCCTGACGCTGTCCCCTTCCTCCCACCTTCCTCACGCACGCCTCGCTCCTCCCCAGCACCGGCCGACGCCCGCACGCGCCGGCGACCCCCTTCCCCCCAGCGACCACCGCCACCACCCTCGTCCCCGACGCCGGCGCCGCCGCCTCCAGCACCCTCGCCTGCCCCTGCAGCGCCCGCTCCCGCCGCCCGCGCCTCCCCTACCTCGCCAGCGTGCCCTGCGCCGCCCAGCGCCTCCCTCCTCTCTACCCCTCTCGACGCCGCTCCGCCTCATCCTTCCTCCCCGCCGCCCTCGCGAGCTTGCTCAGCCCCATCAGCCGCCGGCGACGCGAGCCGACTCTCCGACGTCGCCCTCCGCCGCCTCCACGACGTCCGCCGGCCTGCGCTTCCCCGACGCCCCGCGCTCCTGTCCGCGGCCGCGCGCATCCTCCCTCCGCCGCCCGACCACGCGCCACCGTCCACCTCCGCCATCGCCACCGGAGCCCCGGCCCTCGCCCTCCGCCGCCTCCCGCTCAGGTCGCCGCCCTCCAAGCCGCCTCCGCCCGGCCCCTCCGCTCCCGTCGGCCTCAACCTTCCCGCAGCCGCCGGCCGCCCGTTGACCCTGCTGCCTCGACACTCCCTCGCCCCCGAGCGCCACGGGCCCCTTTGAGCTCGTCACCGTGCCCTCTCTCGGCCTTCATGAACCAGCTCCACGTCGGCGGCCGCTGTTCTCTCCGACGTCGCCCGCGTCCTCACGGCCGCACGTCGCTGGCAGCAGGCCCGCTCTTCCTCGGGCTTCTCGCGTGTCCTTCTCAAGCCTGCAGCCACCACCTTCGGTCCACGCCGCCCCTGCCGCCAAGCCCGGCCGCCTCGAGCACCTAGCCTCGCCGCGCCTCTGGTTCCCGTCTGCCTGGTTGTTTTGTTCCCAACAAGGAGACGTGGTGGTTAGTGGCACTACCCTGCTGAGGCTGTGGTGAAGGTGCTGCGTGTGTTGGAGTGAGGCATGTGAACGACCAAAGACCACGCGGCCCGTGTACATCTCGCCAGGATCTACCCCACGGAACGCCAAGTTCGTCAACATGGCAAGCCCGAACCACACCTCGACACGCCAAGATTCGTCGTGAGCCGGGCAAGTGCTCCTTTTCCGGACCGAAGACCAGGTTAAGTTCACCACCGACAAAGGCGGCTCTGAGATCTACTTCGGGAACATGCGACAAGAACTACCCGATCCGGAGACCAACCCGAATTCGAGTCCGACACCGACAACTAAAACCGTGGAACCGACAAGATCGACCTCACCGACGCCATGATCTCCCTCACGTAATCCGGCGCGGACCCGCCAAGACCTCGAGCGGAAAGATCGACCCGTGGGACCCGACAAGGTCTTCCCGACGACAGAACGACACCGCCGAAGGACCCGATCGCCCGACACGAACCAAGTCCGGCTTCCGAACGCCAAGATCCACCCGCTATCCGAACGCGTCCGTCGAACCCGAACCCAGATCCGTGAACCAGACCTCGGACCAGACCGACCCGAACCCGGAACCAAGATCGTCGAGAACCCTAATGTGTGAACCCCTTCCCGCAAACCCTATTTTATAAATGAAATATAACCTTGTCGCATATTAAACTGCCATTCATCTCTCATGCATAATCATGTGGTTTGGGGGCCTTATGCCGATTCACCTAATAATTAAATATGGGGCCCATATGCGGGCAAATCTAGCCTTATATTGGCCTCATTTAAACTTGTGTAGCGAACCGGTATCTTATCTTGCCTTGTTAAAACAACATTTAAATTGCGGGGAATCTAAACAACTTGAACCATCTAAGTAATTGTCGGGACCCCGGTTCCGCTTAATATTGACCTAATTGCATCGCATCCTTGGCCATGTCATCCATCATGCATGCATCATGCCGATCTTCTGCCGTTGTATTAAATATTGCATCCGGTGTTGTTCTAGTGTTTTGCTTCTTCGCGGATAAGGCCGTTGAGTTGATGTGAGCTTCGCCCCGATCTTCGGTTGAACCCTTCGGCAATGTTTTCAGGCGAGCATCTCCCTCTTTCTACCTATCTTACTTTTATAGTCTTTATTCCCTCCTGTTGATCTATTGCTATCTGTGTTGCGATGCTCTAGTTTCGTGCGATATATCCCTATGTTAGTATATTGCCTTGGACACACCCTATCACTGTTGTTTGGTAGTTAGTTGGACTTGCGTCGTAGTTGCTTGCTCAAGTCTTGATGTGTGTCGTCATATGCCACGATTCTTGATGTATTGCCGCATGTTGAGGTTGGATATGATTCTAGTTTTACTTATCGTCACTTTAATTTCTGTTTAACAACTAAAATTGAATAAGCGGAGGCATCGGTGGGTGATAGATAATATTTGGTTTCGAGCAGCCACTTGTGTCCCGTAAGACCCCGAGTACTTGATACTGTTCCTTGATTTTATGCGCTATCCACATCCGGGAGGTATATGGGACCCCACAGGCGAGCTTGATTCATTCTTATTTCTTGGGGCCACAAACTAGTTTGAGGTTTTATTTACGATCTGTACTTATGCCATGCTACTGCTTTATTTACGATTGTGCGAGGAGCACCTTTGTCTTGTTAGGATCAATGGCACGATTCATGTGTCGACAAGCCCAGCCACACTTTCGGGTTCCCGATCGTTCTGTAGTCCCCATAACCTTGAGGCCGTCTGGAGCTTGCTTACTCCGTTGATTCTACTCTAAGGGTGGCCCCGAAATATTTCGAATCTGTGATTGTTCATCGTGAAAGCCTCGTTGGGTTTTGATTTGGTTTTCGAGGTTGATCGGCGTGTGTTGCTATTGGTGCACCCGGCGGGTAAAACTTTCAAAAGCCGTGTCGCGGATATGGACGACTTGGAGCACGATATCTCGATCATAGACAAGCATAACTAAAGTTTACTGCTATTAATTTGACTTATAATGACTAGTAATCAGCTTCACTATAACGGAATGGCTAATTAATACTGCCCCCCCATTGCTTGTTTGGTTGTCGCTTGCGACAAATGTATCTGACTAGTAAGTATTGCAACTACAACGAATTGGCTGAATAAAAGTACCAACAACTGCTGGGTTTGGGTTTATATCATGTTATCTGTATCTGATTAGTAATTGCTGCAACTATAACGGAATGGTTAACTAAAAGTGCCCACTGCTTACTTTATCAGGACGATTATCTAAACCTGTCTAGTAAAGTGCCGCAACTATAACTGAACAAGTAAAACTGCCAACTGTGTGAGTTCCTCGGTTGACTTCCTCGTTTGGTTACGAGGGGGAAACACCAGGATGGGTTTGTTTGGTGTTAGCTTCAGGTTGGATCCGGATAGGACATTCTCACCCCCTCTGATAACCGCCAGTTGTATCGAGTCTCTATAGGTTGTTTAGTGCATGCTGCTTGCTTGATCCACCATACCTATGTGGCGAGGACCGCGGTCTAGCCTCGCGTGTCTTGGCCTCAAGATCGACGCTCCTTCTTTTTCCTTCGCCCTTTGTCGGCACCTCTTTTGTTTAAGCAGGTTTGAGATCGACGCCGTTAGCGAGGTTACCCTTCCGGCTTGGCACAGGGCAGTTATGGGCGCCATTGGTTATTCTTGGGGCTCTTAGCCCCATTTGATTCTTGTCAGAGTGACGCTCTACCGCTTTCAAGGTGATTTGGATCTTGGTATATTATATACGTAATCTTGACTCTACGAGTCATTGTATATATCTGCATGGGTCCCATCGAGGACTGTTGTGTAATGTTATTACTTCGTTTTCCACCCGCACGAAAGTGCCTGGTGGGCACCTTTGAATCGTTTCTATGCGGGTTTGGTGAATTTTGCCCAAACTTGCATAGGTCCGATTCTGAGGGTGTTACAGAGTGGTATCAGAGCTCAGCAGTTGCGATACCCCACAAGTCCAGCCTGTAGGATAACCTAGCTAACGGCCGAAGTAGAGTGTCAAAATTATTTTGAAAAATCAGTTGGATAGTTCTGATTAGGTCTGATTTACTCCTTACCCCTCTGCTGTTCTCCTCTTACCTTCGCGTGTTTTGAATCCGCTCTCGTCTTTTTCTTCGAGTCCAGGAATTCTCGTGGTTGGGTTTCCGTCGTACCTTCAGGGTTTCGCTTTCTCCCCTTTTGTAACGGAGGTGCTACGATCATCAATCCGCAGCTGGTCTGTTGTGCCCTTCATCCGATCTTTTGTTCTTGAGCTCCTTATCCATGTGTGTTCCTTGCTGGATATCAGTGTCGTTGAAAAACATATGAGAAGGACGAGCTTTGGTGAAGTTGGAGTCGACCTTGAGCACGTGTTGTTCATGCCAATGGAACCATCGCGAAACCTAATCAGTGTGTCTTTCATACGATTTCTGGCGACATCCCTTTGTTCGGATACCACCTATGAAGATCTTCGCCTAAATCTCGAGAGTTGAGTTGCCCGATTCTCCTACCCATGTATAGAGTTGATAGTTGGGTCCGGATGGACTGATCACCCTACCCGACTTCATCGCTTCGTTACATCGAACTGGTGGATCGATGTAACTTTTCCCTCTTCTAACGGAAGTTAGGGGTGGCCTTATCGTTGATGCCTCTATCTTCGTCCTTTGGTTCTCCGGAGTGCGCTCTCGACGATCAGGGACAACGACTCTTTGTTGGTGGTGTCGCCGATTTCAAGATGGAGGATGAACCTTTGTTAGTGGTGTCGCGAGGATCTACACAAAGCGAGAAGACGGAGAACGCCTACCTTCCTTCCGTTACCATGAGGCGGATCTCGAGGGCGAGATCCTTTGTTAGTGGTGTCGAATTGTGGCATCCCGCAAAACCACTACTAGAAAATCGCGTTAAATTTGTGCATTGCATCGTCATCATCATGCATTGTTTGCCAAAACTATGGTTGCAAAGCCCGTGTTGTTTTCTAAACGCCCCATCTTTTTCAAACACCGAAAACTGGGTCCCCGGAATATTTTGTTTTGCCCGAAATCGGTTTGCAAAAACCTTGTTTGTATTAAATAAAAATTATAATTATTTTAGCGGGGGCAGTCGAACGGGCCGTCCCGACCCGAACGACCACCCCCATATTTTCAGAACGGTCCACCCTGCCAGCCCTACCTAAATCCTAAACCTACCAACTACTCTACCCACCCCACCTCCACCTCATCCCACCCAATGATCCGCCACCTCAGCTTCCCTCTTCCCCTCTACCAATCCAGTGCCGCCACGTCACCCTGGCCTCTCCACCAACTCCCTCCCTCACCCGCTCTGGCCCACCACTTGACTCTCTCTCTCTTAGCACCCAGCGGCCCTGCACCCCCACAGCTGTCCCCTTCTCCCCACCTTCCTCACGACGCCTCGCTCCTCCCCAGACTGCCGACGCTCAAGCACGCATCCTTCCTCCCCCTCGCCCGCCTTTCTTCCTTCATCACGGCTCGCGAGCCGACTCTCCGTCGCTTCCGCCCACGACGCCCGCCGGCTCTGCGCTTCCCGACGCCCGCGCTTCCCGGCTCATGGCGCAGCCTCCTCCGCCCGACCACGCGCCACCTCACCTCGCCATCGCCACCGGAGCCCGGCCTCGCCCTCGCCGCCTCCGCTCAGGCCGCCCTCAGCCGCCTCCTGCCCTCGCTCCGTCGGCCTCAACCTTCCCGCAGCCGCCGCCTGCTGACCTGCTGCCTCGACACTCCCTCGCCCCCGAGCGCCACGGGCCCCTTTGAGCTCGTCACCGCGCCCTCTCTCGGCCTTCATGAACCAGCTCCACGTCGGCGGCCGCTGTTCTCTCCGACGTCGCCCGCGTCCTCACGGCCGCACGTCGCTGGCAGCAGGCCCGCTCTTCCTCGGGCTTCTCGCGTGTCCTTCTCAAGCCTGCAGCCACCACCTTCGGTCCACGCCGCCCCTGCCGCCAAGCCCGACGCGCCGTCGCCCCCGAGCACCTAGCCTCGCCGCGCCTCTGGTTCCCGTCTGCCTGGTTGTTTTGTTCCCAACAAGGAGACGTGGTGGTTAGTGGTACTACCCTGCTGAGGCTGTGGTGAAGGTGCTGCGTGTGTTGGAGTGAGGCATGTGAACGACCAAAGACCACGCGGCCCGTGTACATCTCGCCAGGATCTACCCCACGGAACGCCAAGTTCGTCAACATGGCAAGCCCGAACCCGAAGACCACACCTCGACACGCCAAGATTCGTCGTGAGCCCGGAACGCCAAGTGCTCCTTTTCCGGACCCGAAGACCAACGGTTAAGTTCACCACCGACAAAAGACGGGCTACGAGATCTACTTCGCGGGAACATGCGACAAGAACTACCCCCGATCCGGAGACCGAACCCCGGAATTCGAGTCCGACACCGACAACTAAAACCGTGGAACCGACAAGATCGACCTCACCGACGCCATGATCTCCCTCACGTAATCCGAAGCGCGGACCCGCCAAGACCTCGCAACGGAAAGATCGACCCCGTGGGACCCGACAAGGTCTTCCCGACGACAGGAACGACACCGCCCCGAAAGGACCCGATGCGCCCCGACACCGAACCAAGTCCGGCTTCCCGGAACGCCAAGATCCACCCCGCTATCCGAGAACGCGTCCGTCGAACCCCGAACCCCAGATCCGTCGAACCCTGGACCCCGAGACCGACCCCGAACCCCGGAACCAAGATCGTCGAGAACCCTAATGTGTGAACCCCTTCCCGCAAACCCTATTTTATAAATGAAATATAACCTTGTCGCATATTAAACTGCCATTCATCTCTCATGCATAATCATGTGGTTTGGGGGCCTTATGCCGATTCACCTAATAATTAAATATGGGGCCCATATGCGGGCAAATCTAGCCTTATATTGGCCTCATTTAAACTTGTGTAGCGAACCGGTATCTTATCTTGCCTTGTTAAAACAACATTTAAATTGCGGGGAATCTAAACAACTTGAACCATCTAAGTAATTGTCGGGACCCCGGTTCCGCTTAATATTGACCTAATTGCATTGCACCTTGGCCATGTCATCCATCATGCATGCATCATGCCGATCTTCTGCCGTTGTATTAAATATTGCATCCGGTGTTGTTCTAGTGTTTTGCTTCTTCGCGGATAAGGCCGTTGAGTTGATGTGAGCGCCCCGATCTTGGTTGAACCCTTCGGCAATGTTTTCAGCAGCATCTCCCTTTCTACCTATCTTACTTTTATAGTCTTTATTCCTCCTCTGATCTATTGCTATCTGTGTTGCGATGCTCTAGTTTCCGTACCCGATATATCCCCTGCAGCCGTATATTGCCTTGGACACACCCTATCACCTGTTGTTTGGTAGTTAGTTGGACTTGCGCGTCGTAGTTGCTTGCTCAAGTGCTGATGTGTGTCGTCATATGCCACAGTTGCTGATGTATTGCCGCATGTTGAGGTTGGATATGATTCTAGTTTTACTTATCGTCACTTTAATTTCTGTTTAACAACTAAAATTGAATAAGCAGAGGCATCGGTGGGTGATAGATAATATTTGGTTTCCGAACGCCCACTTGTGTCCCGTAAGACCCCGAGTACTTGATACATTCCTTGATTTTGCGGCGCTATCCACATCCGGAGGTATATGGGACCCCTGAGCGTAGCTTGATTCATTCTTATTTCTTGGGGCCACAAACTAGTTTGAGGTTTTATTTACGATCCTGTACTTATGCCATGCTACTGCTTTATTTACGATTGTGCGAGGAGCACCTTGTCTTTATTTAGGATCAATGGCACGATTCATGGTGTCGACAAGCCCAGCCACACTTTCGGGTTCCCAGTCGTTCACAGCCGTCCCCATAACCTTGAGGCCGTCTCGGAGCTTGCTTACTCCGTTGCGGATTCTACTCTAAGGGGTGGCCCCCTGAAATATTTCTGAATCCTGTGATTGTTCAGTCGTGAAAGCCTCGTTGGGTTTTGATTTGGTTTTTCCGAGGTTGATCGAGCGTGTGTTGCTATTGGTGCACCCCGGCCGGGTAAAACTTTCTGAAAGCCGTGTCCGCGGATATGGACGACTTGGAGCACAGTATCTCGATCATAGACAAGCATAACTAAAGTTTACTGCTATTAATTTGACTTATAATGACTAGTAATCAGCTTCACTATAACGGAATGGCTAATTAATACTGCCCCCCCATTGCTTGTTTGGTTGTCGCTTGCGACAAATGTATCTGACTAGTAAGTATTGCAACTACAACGAATTGGCTGAATAAAAGTACCAACAACTGCTGGGTTTGGGTTTATATCATGTTATCTGTATCTGATTAGTAATTGCTGCAACTATAACGGAATGGTTAACTAAAAGTGCCCACTGCTTACTTTATCAGGACGATTATCTAAACCTGTCTAGTAAAGTGCCGCAACTATAACTGAACAAGTAAAACTGCCAACTGTGTGAGTTCCTCGGTTGACTTCCTCGTTTGGTTACGAGGGGGAAACACCAGGATGGGTTTGTTTGGTGTTAGCTTCAGGTTGGATCCGGATAGGACATTCTCACCCCTCTCTGATAACCGCCAGTTGTATCGAGTCTCTATAGGTTGTTTAGTGCATGCTGCCGCTGCCGCTTCAGTCCACCATACCTATGTAGGCGAGGACCGCCGAATTCTAGCCTCGCCGTGTACTGGCCTCAGTACTGACGCTCCTTCTTTTTCCTTCGCCCTTTGTCGGCACCTCTTTTGTTTAAGCAGGTTTTGAGATCGACGCCGTTAGCAGGGTTACCCTTCCGGCTTGGCCTGGGCAGGGTTATGGACGCCATTGGTTATTCTTCAGGGCTCTTAGCCCCATTTGATTCTTGTCCGTAGACGGACGCTCTACCGTTTTCAAGGTGATTTGGATCTTGGTATATTATATCTGTAATCTTGACTCTCTGAGTCGCTGTTGTATATATCTGTTCTGTGGGTCCCATCGAGGACTGTTGTGTAATGTTATTACTTCGTTTTCCACCCGCACGAAAGTGCCTGGTGGGCACCTTTGAATCGTTTCTATGCGGGTTTGGTGAATTTTGCCCAAACTTGCATAGGTCCGATTCTGAGGGTGTTACAAGCATCTGCTCTGTGCGATCTAAATGATATCCTGTGGTATGTGTTAGTCGATCCATCCAAATCGGTATCGCCCAATAGGATTGCTCCACGTGGCCTAGTCTGTGTTATAAAAACCAGAAACATTTCTATTAGTTGTTTGAATTTGTAAATTCCATAACTTTAAATCTACACGTCCAAAATTTACAAATTTTATATCAATGGAATCAGCAAGAAGAATTCTATCCAACCATGCCCTTTTTTAATGAATTTCTTCTGGAAAATTAGTTGTTTTTATAGAAACTTGTGTAGGCATATTTTGTGTATAAAATTTATTCTAAAATTGTTTTTAGGGTAAAATCTTTTGTAAATGGATTGTTTTGAACCTACTGACCATATAAACCAACTTGTAGATTTAAAAGAGTATTTGTGAAGATAAATAATAAATCTTTGAATTAAAGCATTTCTAGTTAAATAAAAATGTTGTTTATGTTTTAAAAATGCTTTTGAGTAAAACCTTTGGAAAATGATTTGAATTAAACTCTATGACCCTAAACACCAGGTGTTAGGATTTAAAAATATATTTGGTGAACCCTATAAAATTATTACTTTGTTTAAAGGCATTTCTAGCAAAATAAAATGTTGCTTTGATTTAAAAATGGTTTTTAGATGAAGCCTTTGGCAAATGATTTAATATTAAACACTTTGACCATAAACACTAACAATTGTGTTTAAAAATATATTTGGCTAACACTAGAAATTATTATTTGAATAAAATCATTTCTAGCAAAACAAAATGATTTAAAGTGGAAATTTTCACTAACTTGACTTAAAATGGTTTTGCCACTTTTGTAAATGGGCAATAGATGTTTCAGAATGTTTATAACCTATTAGAAACCACTTTCCCAAATAAAACAATCTTTGGCATGCTTGCATGCATTGCTTTGTTTTTATTATTATATGTGATGACTTGCTTGAATGGTAGATTGAATTTGTGCCTTGATTGAATTGTAGTAAAATTTGAAGAGTGTGACTATTCCAAGATCAAGGAGTGAACTTATATTCTCTACCAAAAAGGCAAGTGTTGCTTCATACTTTTGTCCTATTATTTTCACTATGCATTAGTGATATTTTGAGTAGGACTTGCAAGGAATTTTCTAAGTGTTAACTATGCCATGGGAAATCCTAGTAGATGAAACCTTAGTAGAATTTTCCCTAAGTTAAGATTCCTACTACTATCATGCTTAGACTATCTAGTAGAAAACAAGGGTGGTTTATATTCATGCTATGGAATATTTCTAAGTCAAGGACTTGTGTTCTGTTTAATAAAACAACTATGTGAATGAATCACATGGGTGGAAAGGGACTTGCATGGATGGATTTTTGTTGAGTGGTTACCAGGGCCAATTTTTCAATGGCCTACCCTGTGTATCTCACTTGTGGAATGCCACCCAGGAACAAAGAGATTTTAGATGTCAAATGTTGAGAAGCTTCAAGTGCAACCACTTGGCATTATGGGCTCTGCCTGGATCATATAGGTTGCAATAACTTAGCCAAATGGACAGTTGGTGGTAGGGGATGATAGGTTTGGAGTTCGTCCATTTTTTTCTAAGGGAAGGCTTCTGAAAGATCTTGTCTCGATGCATGTCAAGTCTTGTGGGAAAAGTGCACCACCTCTCGAGAGAGTAAAATCTAAGTACTTAGTCGTGTCTTCGGCAATGGACAATTGGAGCATCAAGACATGGAAGCTATCAAGAATCTCCTCATCCCAATTTCTAAGTTAAAAACTTGTGGTTGAACAAGGGTTAAGGGATCACCAATGTCTATTGGTAGATGCCTTGGGTGATTTTGACAAACAAAAACTTAGTGTTTTCAAATGATAAGGAAAATCTATTTTGAGCAAAGCAAGCCTAAGCTCCACTTAGCCAAATGCATATAGATGATAGACTCCACTATACTACCATAGTATCACTTGCCAATACAATTCAAATGTATTGACCCTTGTGGCTGTGACTTATTATGTTGCAGGTTTGTTTGATGTTAGTGAAGTGTGTTGATTAGGATTACAAGTCTACAACCAACATGATTACATGTGGCACTTTGAAGATGAAGGACTCCATGCTATATAGTTATTTCTGCTGCATTGTAATGAGATAGCCAAATGAGCTATGTAGGATGTAATGAATTATTTTATTCCTGGTTATAAAGTTGTATTATGACCTTTGTTTCTTGATATTACATCTTAACTGTGGATGCTAGCTATTGATCCAGGGACTAGCATTGTAAACACAGGGATCTCTACCTTATTAAAGGTTGGGACCTCTACATCTACCAATAGACATTGGTTATTGTAACATCCCAAAAATATTAAACTAGAATCATCAAACTCTAATCTTCAAAATTTGGGTGAACAAAAACTTTTCTAAATAAAAATATGAAAGCATGCATGTGTGTATGCATTCCATTTTGGATTCTTTTGAATTGCCTTGTTTATGTGTTTCTTTGCTTGTAAATGGATTCTTAGGTGAAATAAATATCATCTAAACAATCCCCACACTTTTCCCAAAGACAAATAAATCAAAACAAACAAAATAAGGGAATGGTCATTTTGGCCAATTTAACTCCCATGCCTACTTTGGTTGTCTCTAACTTTCAAAACTTAACAGAAACTTGTTTGGATCTTTGCACCCCTTGATAGTACTCATAACAGAGTACCAAGGCCCACTTTGTGATCATCCAAAAACATTTGAATGCATAGTTTAAAAGACAGTTAAAAATTGAATTTTTATCATATGGGAAGATCCCACTTTTGCAAAAACCACTCAAACAAGCTCAACTTTCAAAACCCAAGAATCCACAGACTCACCAGCACATGCCTAGTACAACCACCAAAGATCTTTTCAAAATTCAAAACTTGAATTCTTGCGGCCATTTCATCAAACACCTTGCAGATACAAATCAAACAAAATCTAAACACTACAGTGAGCAGTGATTTGAGCCTAACTTGTTCCCTCTCTAGCTCACAGCAACCTCAGTAGAGCATCTAGCCAACTTAACTAAAAGCACTAGCCCCACTGTAAGCTTGGCAGTGTCATCAATGGTGAACAGCCGAAGCCACCCATGTCACCCCAGTGTGGACAACAGGCTAGAAGAAGAACTAGCCGTGCCAACCTTGTTTGGGAGGTAGCCCATGCCTCACCGTCCCCTCTCGACCAGGCCTGCCTCGCAGACAGAGACCAAAACCGCCAGGAACGCCGCGCCCGTGCCACTGTCAACCATGCCGAGCATGCGCCAGAGCGCCACCCTCGACACGCGCCCACAGACCGCACGCCGCCCTCGCCGTCAAATGTTTTCAAAATGACTTGTGAAAGGAATTAAGACTTTGGCTTGACCACAACAGAGTTGTGGCATGAGATACAAGTTCCCACTTAGGTGTTATAAAATTTCATTTAGCTTTCTCTTGCTTCTAAACTTAGTAGAGGTAAATCTGGCTTTTTGAAAAACAACCCTAGAGCCTAGTGCCCTATTACAAAAACCCCCTTCACTTGTTCGTATTAGTTTGCGAGTACTTAAAGAGTACTCATGGCTTTGTCCCTGGCTATTCCCATGGCCAGAATATGAAGAGGAGTACCAGGATGATGGACCCTAGGAAGGTTACGACAACTAGGATCATCTCCCATCATCAGCATTGCCTGTGACCCCGAAGATGGAACTTCGCCTACGCTACCGTTATTATTACATATTCTGCTGCGTGAGTTTTATTAAGAACTGGATCATGAGATCCTTATTTGTGTAAGACCTTATGTATGGTTTGTAATGGATGATGTACTGTGGTATCCAATTCTGTTATGTCTCGCAAAAATGGTAATCCTGGGATTGCGATGTATGGCATAACAGGCATCTGGGATTAAAAATCTAGGTGTTGACAGTGATCCTTTACCCTTGTTCAACCACACATTTTTAACCTAGAAATTGCGATGAGGAGATTCTTGATAGCTTCCATGTCTTGATGCTCAAATTGTCCATTGCCGGGGACACGGCTAAGTACTTAGATTTTACTCTCGAGAGAGGTGGTGCACTTTCCCCACAAGACTCGACATGCATCGAGACATGATATTTTAGAAGCCTTCCCTTAGACCAAAATGGACGCTCTCCAAACCTATCATCCCCTACCACCCACTGTCCATTTGGCTAAGTTATTGCAACCTATATGATCCAGGCAGAGCCCATAATGCCAAGTGGCTGCACTTGAAGCTTCTCAACATTTGACATCTCAAATCTCTTTGTTCCTGGGTGGCATTACACAAGTGAGATACACAGTGTAAACCATTGAAAAATGGGCCCTGGTAACCACTCAACAAAAATCCAACCAAGCAATTACCATTCCACCCAGGTGTTTCATTCACTTAGTTGTTTTATTAAACAAAACATAAGTTCTTGACTTAGAAATATTCCATAGCATGAATATAATCCACCCTTGTTTTCTACTAGCTAAGCTAATCATGATAGTAGTAGAAATCTTAACTTAGGAAAATTCTACTAAGGTTTCATCTACTAGGATGTCCCATGGCATATTTTATACTTAGAAAATTCCATGCAAGTCCTACTCAAAACATCACTAATGCATAGTGCAAATATCAGGACAAAAGTATGAAGCACCACTTGCCTTTTGGTATAGATTATAAGTTCACTCCTTGATCTTGTAATAGTCACACTCTTCAAATTTCACTACAATTCAATCAAGGCACAAATTCAATCTACCATTCAAGCAATTCATCACATAGAATAATAAAAACAAAGCAATGCATACAAGCATGCCAAAGATTGTTTTATTTGGAAATGTGGTTTCCAATAGGTTATAAACATTTTAAAACACCTATTGGTCATTTATAAAAGTAGTAAAACCATTTGATATTAAGTTAGTGAAAATGGCCATTTAAATCATTTTTTTTGCTAGAAATGATATAAATCCAAGGAATATTTTCTAGTGTTTGCCAAATATATTTTTAAACACAAATGTTAGTGTTTTAAGGTCAATTGTTTAATATTAAAACCGTTTGCAAAAGGTTTTACCTATAAACCATTTTTAAATCAAAGCCATATTTTATTTTGTTTGAAATGCCTTTAAACAAGGTAATAATTTTATAGGGTTCACCTAATATATTTTTAAATCCTAAAACTTGGTGTTTAGGGTCAGAGATTTTAATTCAAATCATTTTCAAAAGGTATTACTCAAAAAACATTTTTAAAACATAAACAATATTTTTCTATTTAACTAGAAATGCTTTTATTCAAAGATTTATTCCTTAGCATCAAAAAATACACTTTTAAATCTACAAGTTGGTTTCTATGGTCAGTAGGTTCAAAAAAATCCATTTACAAATGATTTTACCCCTAAATCATTTTTATAATAAATTTTATACACAAAATAGGCCTAGACAAGTTTCTGCAAAAACAACTAATTTTACAGAAGTAGTTCATTAAAGAAAGTGCATGGTTGGAAAGTACTCTTTTTTCTGATTCCATTGATATAAAATTTGTAAAATTTTGACGTGTAGATTTAAAGTTATGAATTTTTCAAATCTAACATCTAATAGACATGTTTTCTATTTTTAAAACAAACTCTAGGCCACGTGTCTTGTTCTGATTCGCTGATACCGGTTCGGCTGGATCGATCAATGTGGGTTGTTGGATTAAAAGGGGATTGCACGGCTCAGATCTAGCATACCGTTTCACTTAAGTCAATCTATCCTAACCATGTGATCGTGATCTGACAACTGCAGTGCGTGTGACCAAGGATGGGCGGCGCTGGAGGCGGCGAGTGGCGGCGGCGCACTCGGACAGAGATGTTCCGGCGAATTTAGGATGCAAGGGAGAGGGGGAGGTTGCTCACTAGGTTCGCCGCGACGTGCTAAAGCTCGAGGTGGTCGTCGCGGGGACAGGGGAGCACGGACGGGTCAGCAATCTCTCGCCGAAGTGGTTGCTGATGACGGGTTCGCTCTGGTGTCATCGGTTACGAGGCTACAAGGCACGTGAGAGTGAGAGAAAGGGTCCGTTAGATGCGCGCGAGAGAGGAGGTTACAGGGGTATCGTCTAGAGAGGAAGGGGAGGTTAGGATTTACCAGAGAATCTCGCCGGAGTCAAGGCAATGGTCGGCGATGTTCGGTCTTGGTTGTTGCCGATGTTCTGAGGCACGTGCAAATGAGCTAGAGCTACTGGTAGATGCGCCTGAGGCTGGAGATCAAGCTCGTGGGATCTGGGAGGCAAGGGGCGACGGTGTCTGGCCGGAATCGGAAGAAAAGTTCGCTGGAGACAGAGGGTTTCGAGGCGAATTCAAGGCGGCCTGGGGGCAGAGAGGAAATGGTGTCTGGGGGAAAGGTAGAGAGGGCGTGGGCTCTTAAGGGGGTGTCGTTACTAGGAGGAATCAATCAGCCATTACTCGTGAATTTACGCGGAGGTTCGGCGGCAGAAACGGCCGGGGAGGGCGTGGTCTGCGGCGGGTGAAGACGACGACTGTCAGTGTGGGGCCACTTCATCAGCGTTAGAGAGAGAGGAAGGGTGGGGTTAGGCGATAAATGTCTGCGCGGGTACGCTGCTGAGTGAAAAAGAAAACGATTCGGAGGAGGAGAGAGGTGGGTTGTTGGGCTAGATGGGCCAGGTTGGACTGGGCTGGCTTATTTCCATTCTTTCTTTCCCGTTTCTTTTCTTTTTCTAATTTATTTTTAGATTTTGTATTTATTCAAATGATTCCAAATACTTGTTTGAATTCAAACTATTCACAACTTCAATAAGTTTTATACTGGTTTATTATTGTATTTTAAGGACCATTTTAGAATAATTATTTTATTCACATATGTTTTATTATTTATTTAAAATAGGCACTTCCCTTTATTTAAATAGGATTTTAATTATATTTTCAAACTCTTATTTAAATTCAAAATTTCACCAAACCTTTTTCAGTAGGTTTTATTTATTTAATAGGGTGTTAAATAATTCATTTTTAATTATTTGAAATATTTTTAATATAATTTATTAATCATTTAAATTGAGCATTTGTCTTCATTCAAATAAAATCCAATATGGTTCTAAATCCATATAAATTTTTATTCAAATGATTCTTTTATTCCATTTAAGTTAATTAAATAAATTTTATTTTATTTGGGCAAACTCCAATTTATTACCTTCTCATGATTTAATCAATCATTTCTATTAGGGATTTTTGTCTCCATTTAAATATAATTAGAATATGGTTTAGTCCCATATACTTTTATTTGAATATTCTTTATTTATTTATTTTAATTGGAATATCTTTATTTCATTTGCTTATGGATTTAACTCAAGGTTTTAAATTGTTTTCTAAATAATTCCTTGGTATTTATTATTTGAGCAAATTGTCTTTAAATAAAATTTGATATTATTCAATCCTTATGATTTTATTTAAATAACCTTTTACTCTTATTTATTATTCAAATAATATTTCATTTCATTTGTTTGGCCAAGATTTTAATTTGTCTTTTAAATATTCCTTATTTATTTATTTCTTTCTTTGTCTTATAAAATCCATATCTTTTTATTTATAGCTCCAAAATTGGTGATTCCAATTTGTGGAATTTCATTTAATATTTGTTTATCTTTTTAAATCCTTTTAGGACTGTTTTTCTTAAAATTTGGTATATATTTTGGATAGGAGCTTTATCATCTTTGGAAATTATTTCCTTTCATCTTATTAAATATATAAGTTTTTATTTATGGCTTAAAATTAAGTGAAACCAATTTCTATGGTTTTATAATATTTCTATTTCTCATGTTTGATCATTTATAAATGATTGTTGATAAATTTTTATATGGGTCAAATCCATAGTCTTTGAGGTATCTTGGAAATGATTTTCTTCCTTTAAGGTTTTGGGTTTTGGTTTATTTTTCCCAAGTTTGAATTTCAAGATACATTCATTGATGAATGCATTTCACTTGATTGAAATTTTGTTGGATTCACTTTTCATTCAAAGTTTGTTCAAGTTGGGTTTTTGATGTTTCCATTTGGAATTAAAAAGTTTCTTTTCACCCTAAATTTCAACAATTATTTAATTTGTTTATTTATTTTTCACATTTCAAAATTTGGAAAATTTTGGGATGTGACATATTCTTTGCCCCTAATAAACTTGAACCATTGTGTCATCTATGTAGTATATGCTTGCACTTGTATGTTGGAATTAGCAGAACCGTGCTGTCATGGGGAACGTTTTCAACATTGCACTTGTACTTTGTACTCAGTCGATATCATGCTCTTTTGTCTATATGTCACCGATGTGAAATAAAGAGGGAGCTTGTAAGTCCATGGAGTTTGTATTCTGTGTTAGAGAAACGCCTGGGCCACTTGCCTAAGCCATGCCTAATCATGGTGAAAACTTGCAACATCACCATAGTGAGCTATCTATGAAGCATACTCAATAAAAAGCTATGCATATAGTAAATAAAAAGATCGTTGAGATGCTCATTGTCTGCTTTCCTTGTCATTTTGTTATGGGAAAGCTCCTGTACCACGTGCAGGGGGTACCCTGTTGGCGGTTCTCTATGATATGCAAATACTTACAATTACAAGAACTTATAGGTGACTGAAGTTGAGTAGCATGAGGTGTGGCCCTCGTATTCAAGGGACTTGAGATTGCCAACTTATAATTTGTCAAGAATATACTCCATAGTTTGTTCACTTTAACCTTAATCACTTCAAGATGCTTATGATAGGGGCAATGTAGGCTGAAAGCTAACAAGTACCATAATTTTTGGAAGCTCTTTTTGAAACTTCAAATCCCTCCTTCCTTTATAAAAGGCCTTTCTTCCACCACTATTGAGTCTCCACCTTCTACCTTTAGGCACCATTAAGAGAGCATAGTTGTCATTCTTAGTTCTATGTGCAGTGTCCCAAAACTTATTGATTGATGCATATTGTGATATTACTTGTTCTGGTGCTATTTGTTTCTAGTCACCCTTGTGAACTTTGAAGGTGTCCTATGCATCAATTTGCTACTCTATGAGGGACAAGCTTATTGCCACTATGCTATGTATCTTGTCATGTTGCAACAATAGTTGCTTTGTCTTATTATTAGAACTCCATCTTTCATGTTGATGTTTAGAGTTCTTTGATCCCAACTTTGAATGCTTGCAAATGGTTAGATCTTTATTGTGAAGGTGCATGTCACCTCAAAACTTATTCTTTTTATCACTTGCCTACTCGGGGACGAGCAGGAGTTAAGCTTGGGGATGCTTGATACGTCGGAAACATATCTATAATTTTTTATGTTCCATGCTTGTTTAGTATATACTTTGCTTTGCTTTGTCTTTCTTTGAGGTATTTTTATATGTTTTCTGGAACTAACCTATTAACAAGTTGCCACTGTGCCAGTTGCCTATTTTTTCTGTTTTTGGTTCCAGAAAGGCGGAAAATCA
The DNA here is from genome assembly GCA_030063025.1 of Avena longiglumis. Classification (NCBI taxonomy): domain Eukaryota; kingdom Viridiplantae; phylum Streptophyta; class Magnoliopsida; order Poales; family Poaceae; genus Avena; species Avena longiglumis. Next base: position 423,670,382 of record CP125974.1, on the reverse strand, counting down.
ATATTCTTGGAATTGGACGGGACAAAATCCAAAGTCAATAACTTTCCGTGGGGAACACGAAGTACAGAGGGGAGACGGAGAGGCAAGCCAGGGCGGCCACACCCCCTAGGCGCAGCCAGGGGTGGTCCCACGCCTAGGCGGGGTGTGGGACCCCTGGTCACCTGCTTGGCCTCCCCCTTCGCCTATAAGAAGCCCCCGATGCAGAAACTCTAAGTAGCCGAACAAAACTACACGAAACCGTCTATAGCCGTCGCCACCATCGTCCCTAGATCGGGGAGGGGGGATCTGAAGTTCTTCCCGGCACCCTACCGGATGGGGAGATCATCCTGGAGGCCTTCTTCTCTGGTATGATGCATGAGTAGTTCCACCTTGTACTATGGGTCCATGTAGTAGCTAGATGGTTGCATCTCCTCCTTTGTGCTTTCATGTATAGATCTTGTGAGCTCTGTTCATGATCAGGATCTAATCTATTTGTAATCATGCATGTTGTGTTTGCGGGGATCCGATGGATATTGAGATTATTATGTTGGATTGATTAATGGTTTTGTCTTTATGATTCTATCATGTCTGTGTTGTTTGTGATCTTGCATGCTCTCCGTTTTTAGTAGCTATCTTGGCCAAGTAGTTGCTAGTGACTCCAAGAGGGGGTATTTATGCTCGATAGTGGGTTCATGCCTCTAGTTTCCAAGGGAAGTGACAGAAATATCTTTGGTTGTAGATGTGTTGTTGCCACTAGGGAGAAAACAACGGAATCTTTTTCATCGAACATGTGGACTGTTTACCTTATACACTTTGCTTAAAGCAGTTGTATGTTGCTTGAAACTTAATACTGGAGGGGGTTCGGATGATAACTTTAAGGTGGACTTCTAGTCATAGATGCAGTTGGTTGGTGGTCTATGTATCTTGTTGTATTTCCCAATCGAATATCATAGGATCTTTCCGACTAGTATTGGATTGTTATGCCTTGCTCAGTTCCTGTCAATTGCCCTCTGTAATTTGTTTACCCTTCATGCCATGTTGTTTATCTAAGGAGAGCACCTCTAGTGAACTATGGACCCCGTTCCAATCTTTACCATTGATACATCTTCCACTGTTACCTGTTTACTTGCTGCAAACCACCATTACCTTCCACACCATACATTTAATCCTTTGTTACAGCAAACCAGTGAGCTTGACAACCTCACTATCTAGTTGGGGCAAAGTCTTGAGTATGTGTTGTGCAGGTCTCCATGTTGCTTGCAACACCTGTGTGATGTTTCCTTCCACCTACTGGTTCGATAACCTTGGTTTCTTACTGAGGGAAAACTGCTGCTATGTTGTTTCACACCTTCCTCTTGGGGTTCCCAACGAAGTTCTAACCAGCACCATTAACTATCATCACCTTCCACACCATACAGTTAACCCTTTGTTACAACAACCGGTGAGATTGACAACCTCACTGTTAGTTGGGGCAAAGTCTTGAGTTTGTGTTGTGCAGGTTTCCACATTACTTGCAACACCTTTGAGACGCTTCCTTCCTCCTACTGGTTCGATAACCTTGGTTTCTTACTGAGGGAAGACTTGATGTTGTGTTGCATCATACCTTGCTCTTGGGGTTTCCCGACGAAGCGCTCTCAAGCGCCATCAATAAGTTTACTGGCGCTGTTGCCGGGGAGGCTAAGGACATCTTCATAAGGGGAGTCCTCCTCAACCTTTTTCTTTACTTTGTTTTTAGTTTGCTTAGTTTATTTTGCTTGGTTTTTTTTTGCCTCTTTTTATCAAAAACTCCAAAAGAATTAGTTTTGTTTTGTTTGCTTTCTCTTATCAAAACCCCAAAAAAAATTAGTTCCTACTCTAGTTGTCACCTTGCTCTAGCTCACCATGTTGTTCCCCAAGTTCACCGTGAAGGACCTTTCAATAGGTAGTGGCTCCATAATTTGGAAAGATAATATTGAAGAATTCTTTAATCATATTAGAAAGCATGAGGATATTGAGGATAGATTATAGCAGAACTTTCTCCTAATTATGAATTAGCTGCAGCTTCTTTAGTTCATATATTGGAGGCTAGGTTTGTTAGCCTTAACCCCATGATGCAAATTTTGTTCCTAAAACTAAAAGAAGAAAAGAATGGTGAAAAGAGAGAATTTATTCTTGAAACTTTACTAAAAGAGTTTCATGATGTTGCTAAGGAAGCCAAAAAGTTCTTTGCGCATTTTAATATGCTAGGCTCATGTGTAGATGTTGTGGTATGCATGAAGCCTAGAGAGGAATTCAAGATACCCATAACATTTAAGCTTGTTGGGATGCATGAAGCCTTTGAAAAGAATTTTGATTGGATTTTTCCTGAAAATCCTTTTGATGAAAGTACTAAACCAAAGAGAGATGCGAAGGGATACTCCAAAACTCATTTGGATGAGATACATTTCATAGTTGAATACTTTGCAAGTATTGATCTTAATGCTTCTTCATTTGAAAATACTTGATTTCTTGCTTCTTGTGCCTAACTTAAAGGCGTTAAAGAAAAGTACTTGTTGGGAGATAACTCAAGAGTTTTCTTGAGTCTTGGAAGTTATTACTTCAGTAATGACCTCTCCTTATACTTTTTTGTTTTCTTTTTTTCCAAGAATGACCTCTAATGAGAGGGAAGTAAGATTTTGGGGAGTTGCTGTCTCGAAACAGATTTCTGTCCTCGACCATAAAAATTCATGAGGAGTCTCTGTAAGTCGGATTGAGCTAAAAATTTACGAATAAATCCCCCAGTATGTTAGATAACTTTCGTTAGTTAAACACTTTTTGATTTGAGCAACAGAAGGTCTTCGAACAAATCGGTTTCTACCTTCTGGTCTGTTTTGACAGATTTCTGCCATTATTTGCATTTGCTTCTTATTGATTCCTTTTTGGGTTCTTTTTGGGACATTGAGCTTTTTGAAGGAGTTGCTACAGTAGCTTGTGTTTTTAGTGAAAAGTTTTGTCGTTCTAAAGCTAAACCTAAGGGTCTATTATCTTTTGAATACACTAATGTTGCTAATGAAGATTGTGTGAAGTTTTGTATGAAGGAAAATTTTCAGGTGTAGAGAGAGAATGATGTAATAAGATGAAGAATGGACAAAATCTCAAACTTGGGGATGCCACCCCGGTGTAACCGCAAGAAATATCCAAGAGGTACAAGCGTCAAAGCTTGGGGATGCCCAATGCATCCCCTTCTTCATTAATAAAAAGCTTAGGTCTTTGTAGACACTTCATTTTTATTGTTTCATGCACTGTTGTGTTGTTCTTGGAGTGTCTTAGTTTTTGTTGGCTTTGCTTAGTTTGTTTAGTTTGCTTGAATAAAGTAGTTTGGACCCCCGTTCTCGATGTGTTGTTTCAAATAAGTCAATTGGTGTTGGAAAGGAGTAGAAAGTTCTTGCTTGAAAGTGCAAGAGGGGCTTGCTTTGACTGTGACTTAGACTTTAGCATGTCATGCTAGGAGTTGTTTTGACCTTATGCTTAGTGATTATTGTTGTAGCATGACTTTCTCCAACTCATTGGGATTGCTTAGTGTGCCTTGAAAGAATCATGCGTTGTTTTAGCATACAAAAGCAAAGTATTGTGGTATTCTCCTTTGATGCTTTATTTGGGTTGACTTGGCACATGCTCACACCATGTTATGACTATGAACAAGTCACCATATCCTCTATGGTCATTTAGTCCTTGACTTGTAGTACGACTCTATGCTTTGATTAGTAATGTTTTGTCGCTCTGCATGATTATGGCCATTATTGCTCTCTTAGTTGGTTGCTCTCAGTCTTTTGCTAGCCTCCACTTGTATGAGTAAGATCTACTCATGCTTCCAACTCCCAAGAAACCAAGTTATTCCAAAGTGTCCACTATAAATTCATATGCATGGTGTGTTACACCATTCCAAGTATATTCTTGCTTTCATCTATCTTCCAATTAAAAAGTATTTTGTTATGTGAAAACTTAGTGATTAAAGCTCTCACAAACTTCATGGCACACTTTACATTTCTTAACCCTCATAAACTTGAACCATTGTGTCATCTATGTTGTATATGCTTGAACTTATAAGTTGGAATTAGCAGAACCATGTTTTCATGGGGAACACTTTCAACATTGCACTTGTACTTTGTACATAGTTGTTATCATGCTCTTTTGTCTATGGATGTCGCCGGTGTGAAATAAAAAGGTAGCTTGTAAGTCCATGGAGTTATGTATTTTGTGTTAGAGAAACGCCTGGGCCGCTAGCCTAAGCCATGCCTAATCATGGTGGAAACTTGCAGCATCACCATCATGAGCAATCTGTAAATCATACTCAATAAAAACCTATGCAAATAGCAAACAAAAAAAATCGCTGAGATGCTCATTGTCTGCTTGCCTTGTCATTTTGGTTATGGGATAGCTCCTATACCATGTGCAAGGGGTACCCATTTGGCGGTTCTCTATGATATACATGTACTTACTATGACTAGAACTTACAGGTGACTAAAGTTGAGTAGCATGAGGTGCGGCCCTTGTATTCAAGGGACATGAGATTGCCAACTTATACTTTGTCAAGCATATACTCCATAGTTTGTTCACTTTAATAGAAGAATTTTGGAACTCTACGATGATTCCATTGATAGCCCACGGGGGTATAAATAGTACAAAGTACAACAAAAAGGCTATATCCTAGTACATGTAGAACGTGGAGATACTGGGCGCGTGGAACACGCACGGCATGGCCGTTAGGGGAGCGTGGTGCCGAGGGACTCGGGATAGTGAACGTTGAGTCCACAAACTCTTTCCAAAAGCCCCCCGTAGTCGCAACGTGGTCCTCGACGATGTCGAGACTGGACCGGAATTCGGAGAAGACGTTCCCAGGCAAGCCTTTCGTAAAGATGTCGGCAAATTGGGACACCGTGGGCACGTGTAGAACATGGACGTCACCAAAGGCGACGCGTTCCCGGATGAAGTGCAGATCAATTTCGACGTGCTTTGTGCGCTGGTGCTGGACAGGGTTTGAAGACATGTTCATCGCAATGATGTTGTCGCAGTAGATGATGGTGGCACTGGACGGTGGACGCTGCAGCTCTTGGAGAAGTTGCCACAACCAGCATGACTCGGCGAAGACATTGGCCACCGTGCAGTACTCCACTTCCACGCTGGACCGCGACACTGTTTTTTGTCGCTTGGAGCTCCAAGAGACGAGGTTGTCCCCGACGACGACGCAGAAGCCTGATGTCGATTTGCGCGTGTCCGGGCACCCTGCCCAATCAGCGTCGGAGTAGGCGGTGAGCTGCTACCTGGAGGAGCGCCGCAGATGGATGCCCATATGTGACGTGCCCTTCACGTACCAGAGGATGCGCTTCAGAAGGGCGAAGTGGGTGTCGCGGGATCGTGCATGAACATGCAGACCTGCTACACGGCGTAGGAGATGTCCGGTCGGGTGAGCGTCTGGTATTGGAGCGCCCCGGCCAAGCTGCGGTACAGGGACGGATCGGCGACGACACGGCCATCGTTGGCTGACAGCTTGGACTTGGTATCGATGGGCGTGCCAATGGGCTTGTAGTTGCTCATGGAGGCGCGGTCGAGGATTTCGAGTGCGTATTGCTGCTGCGAAAGGAACATGCCCCGATCGTTGTGGTGGACGTTGATGCCGAGGAAGTGGTGGAGCTCGCCCATGTCCTTCATGGAGAACTCGCGACGAAGGCAGTCGATGACGTGACGTATAAGCGTGGCGAATCTCGCGGTGACGATGATATCATCCAAGTACAAGAGCAGGTAGGCAAGCTCGGTGCCACGGCGCAAGTTGAAGAGCGAGGTGTCAGTCTTGGATGCGACGAAGTCGAGGCCGAGGAGGTAGGTGGTGAACCATTGAAACCAGGCGCGCGGCGCCTGTTTTAGCCCGTACAACGACTTTTTGAGCTTTTAGACGTGGTGAGGATGTGTGGTGTCGACAAAACCAGCAGGCTGCTGGCTATAGACGAGCTCGTCGAGGGTGCCATGAAGAAATATGTTCTTCACGTCGAGCTAATGCACAACCCATTTGGAGGAGATGACGAGGCTGAGGACAACGCGCACGGTGGAGGGCTTGATGACCGGGCTGATGGTCTCCCAAAATCGATGCCCGGTTGTTGTGTGAAGCCACGTAAGACCCATCTGGCCTTGTAGCGCGCGATGGAGCCGTCGAGATTCAGTTTATGCCTGAAAATCCATTTGCCGGACACCAAATTGACACCTGCAGGACGCACAACCAAAGACCAAGTGTTGTTTTGCAACAACGCATTATATTCGTCAAGCATTGCATTATACCAGTTAGGATCTTGTAGCGCCTGGTTATATAAAGAGGTTATCGAGGAAATATTGTTTGTAGAAACGAAAAGGGAGAGAAGTTTCCTAGGCTGAAGAAACCCTGATTTGGATCGGGTGCGCATTTTGTGTAGGTTATGGGGTGGCGCTACTGGTTTTGCATTCGGTGGCAGAGGACGACCAAGTGGTGACGCGGGAGAGGGTGAAGTAGGCGAGGTGGGGTCCAGGAGCTGAGGTGGTGAGCCGTGTGCCATGGCGTGGGGTGAGTGTGCTGCGGGACCAGGGAGAAACCGCGTGGGGGAGATTCCTCGTGCACGGGCGACGAGGTGGATCGACTGGGCATGTGGGGATCAGGCAGATGCAGGTCCGAGGTAGGTGCGGCGGGCGATCCGAGGTGGATCAGGTTTGGTGGGATCCTGCACGTGGGATTCGATGTGGCGACGGGAATGGGTGACGGGGTGTGCCGTGGTTCCGAATAAGGGAATTGGGACTCGTCATAAATAACGTGTCTAGAGATAAATACCCGGTGAGTTTCTAAGTCCATACATCGACGCCCTTTGTGCTCTAGAGGGAGTCCTAGGAGGACACAACGACGTGATCGAGCAGCCAATTTGTGGGGAGTAGTGGCATAGAGGTTGGGAAAACAGAGGCACCCAAATACTCGAAGATGATCGTAGGAGGGTGCGGCGTCGTAGAGCATGAAGTGAGGCGTGTTGCCGCGAATGGCGCGAGAGCGATGAAGGTTGAGCAGGTGTGTAGCAGTGTGAAGGGCTTCGACCCAATATTCAGCAGGCATGTGAGCATGGAGAAGGAGAGTGCGAAGTATATCGTTGGTAGATTGGATGGCCGTTCAGCCTCCCCGTTTTGAGGTGACGTGTGAGGACAAGATAAGCGGAAGGACACCCCATGATCGACAAAGAATTGTCGTAAACAAGAGTTGATAAACTCCCCCCCATTGTCACATTGTAAGCACTAAATATAGACGTGAAATTGCGTAAGAATAAAGCGGTAGAAGCGTTGAAAAATGCAAGCAGTTTCAGATTTGCATCGCATAGGGAAACTCCATGAATAATGGGAAAAATCACCAATGATTATTAAATAATATTTGAAACCGGAATAACTGGGTACAGGCGATGTCCATGGATCGCAGTGAACTAATTGAGAAGGGAAAGTGGTAAATGTAGTAGAATGGGGAAGAGGCAAGCGTGGTTGCCGTCCTAATTGGCATGCCTCACAAACACTAGATGTGGCAGGGATTTTATTACATAAAGTGGGAAGGAAATCTGAAGCTAAACAGGAGAGCGAGGCACGGCTAGGGTGCCCGAGCCATTGATGCCACAAATCGCTAGCACTGATGGTGAAAGCCGTTGATGCTGATCCGAAGAACGAGTAGAGAGGGTCGGAGCTGTTAGACCTCATGATCAGCATCTTGGTTGCTAGGTCCTTCATAGCAAAACCGAAAGGATCAAATTCAATTGCGAGAGATTTTTCAGTGCTAAGTTGACGAACAGATAGGAGATTCTTAACAATTGTAGGAGAAACTAAGACATTGGAGAGTTTAAAATTGCGGGAGGAGTGAGGTAGGATTCTAGAACCGGTGGCAAGGATGGGAATGCGAGATCTGTTACCGACAATGATGATATCAGAAGAATACGAAGGTGCAAAGCAAGAAGAGGCTAAGGTACCTGCGTTGCCAGTGACGTGGGATGATGCGCCACTGTCCATGTACCACTCGCCGTTGGATCCGTCGTCGTTCTGGATGGACATCTTGCTCATGGCGGCGTTGATCATGCTGGACTGATCCAAAGATGGAGGGGCATGCTGATTCTGCACGGGCGCCCCGTTGTAGAAGACGGGGTAGGCCTGAGTCGGAGCGCTGGGGAGAGCGCCGAGCACACCAGCGATGTTCGGCGGGATCCAGGGCGCGCACACTTGAGGAGGGAAGGGAGCTCCCCATGGGGCGAAGTACCCCATCCAGGGCATTTGTGCCCCGTTCTTCTGCTGGCCGCCACGGCCACCTCCGTTGTCGTTGCCGCCGTTGGCGTTGGCGTTGGCATTGTCGTTGTCGTGGCCTCGGCCGCGTCCGCCAGGCCACCTCCGTTTTGACCGCGGCCGCCATTGCCACCATGTGGTGGCTGAGGTGGGTTGCCGCTGCCTCGGCCACCTCCATAGTTGTTGCCGCTGTTGCCGTTGCCTATGATGAGAGCGGTGTTTCCCTCGGCTCGCTCGCGAGCATTGAGGGTGATCTCCTCCAGGAACAGGCGAGAGCACGCCTGCATGAACATGGGGAAGGGAATCTGCATGGGGAGCAGAGTGGCCATCACCTAAAACTGGCGCGAGAGGCCATTGATCATCTGTAGGGTGAGGGACTTATAGGAGATGTGCTCGTCGACCTCCTACAAGGCCTCGGTGAGCGTTTTGAGACAGCGGAAGTACTCGGCGATGCCCATGTGGCCCTGGACGGTGGCACGGAATTCCGCGTCGATGTGGATGGCACGGCCTGCCTGGTTGTCACGGAAGAAGGACTGCAACAAGTTCCAGGCTTGGTACACCATGTTCTCCGTGGTGGCGATGACATCGTACAGCTCGTCGGAGACGGTGGCGTACATCCAGAGGAGGATCGTGAGGTCGTCGTGCCGCCAGCGGACATCCTGTAGCAGGGGCGGCGTGAGGACATCGACATGTCCTTGGGCGTCGTGCTTGGACAGCACGCAGTACATGAGCTTTATCCACTTGGTTAAGTTGTCACCGGTCAGATCAAGCTTGAATTCGATGTAGTCCATGATATGCTCGCCGTCGAGGGTTTTGACGGCCCTCGGGGATGACAAAGAAGAGGCGGCGGCCAGGGGCAGGCTGGGTAGGTTCTGGGGCAGCACAGACAGAGCGTCAGTAGGAGGTGCAGTAAGGATGGGGAGGGAGTGACTTGCCGATGGGAGGATGGGCGCCGGTGGCGCGCTGGCCTGCGGAGCGTCAGAGGACGCGATTCCGGAGGAGGAAAAAGCGTCTGTCGTAGAGGGAGGTAGAGTGCCGAACACGAAAGGCGCAGCGGAGCTAGTGGTGTCGGACATGGTTGAAGGTGGGGAAGGAGTGGAACTCTCTCTGATACCAAGAAGAATTGTGGAACTCTACGATGATTCCATTGATAGCCCACGGGGGGTATAAATATTACAAAGTACAATAGAAAGGCTATATCCTAGTACATGTAGATCGTGGAGCTACTGGGCGCGTGGAACACGCATGGTATGGTCGTTAGGGGAGCATGGTGCCGAGGGACTCAGGCTAGTGAACGTTGAGTCCACGGACCCTTTCCAACATTAACCTTAATCACTTCAAGATGCTTATGATAGGGGCAATGAGGGCTGAAAGCTAACAAGTACCATAATTTTTGGAAGCTCTTTTTGTAACTTGAAATCCCTGCTTCCCTTTATGAAGGGCCTTTCTTCCACTATTATATTGAGTCTCCACCTTCTACCTTTGGGCACCAATTATGAGAGCATAGTTGCCATTCTTAGTTCTATGTGCATTGTCCCAAAACTTATTGATTGATGAATATTGTTGTATTGCTTGTTCTTGTGCTATTTGTATCTAGTCACTCTTATGAACTTTGAAGGTCTCCTATGCATCTATTTGCTACTCTATGAGGGACAAGCTGAATTCTACTATGCCATGTTCTATGTATGTGAAACAAACAAATGTTTTTGAATGCATGTTATTCATGATCTTTGTTTGTAGCCTTTCATGTTGCATGCATAGTTACTTTGTATTATTGTTAGAACTCCATCTTTCATGCACATGTTTAGAGTTCTTTGATCCCAGCTTTCAATGCTTGCAAATGGTTTGATATTGGTTTTGATGGTGCATGTCACCTCAAAAATTATTCTTTTATCACTTACCTACTCGAGGACAAGCAGGAGTTAAGCTTAGGGATGCTTGATACGTCGGAAAAATATCTATAACTTTTGATGTTCCATGCTTGTTTAGTATCTACTTTGCTTTGCTTTGTCTACATTTTGATGTGTTTTCATATTTTTTCTAGTACTAACCTATTAACAAGTTGCCATGGTGTCAGTTGCCTATTTTCTGCTGTTTTTGGTTCCAGAAAAGCTAGTAAGGAAATATTCTTGGAATTGGACGGGACAAAATCCAAAGTCAATATTTCACCGAGGAGAACACAGAGTCTAGAGGAGAGACGGAGGGGCTCCACAAGGTGGCCACACCCCCCAGGAGCGGCCCAGGGTGGGCCCGCGCCTGGGCAGGGTGTGGGCCCCCTGGCCGCCTCCCAGCCTTGCCTCTTTGCCTATAAGAAGCCCACGATGCAGAAACCCTAAGCACCCGATCAAAACTCCACGAAACCGTCTGTAGCCGCCGCCAGCATCGTCCCTAGATCGGGGGGATCTTAAGTTCTTCCCAGCACCCTGTCAGAGGGGAGATCATCTCGGAGGCCTTCTTCCCCGGTATGAAGCGTGAGTAGTTCCACCTTGGACTACGGGTCCATGTAGTATCTAGATGGTTGTATCTCCTCCTTGTGCTTTCATGTATAGATCTTGTGATCTCCGTTCATGATCAAGATATCATCTATTTGTAATAATGCATGTTGTGTTTGCGGGGATCCGATGGATATTGAGATTACTATGTCAGATTGATTAATGATTTTGTCTATTTGATTCTATCATGTCTGTGTTGTTTGTGATCTTGCATGCTCTCTGTTGTTAGTATCTATCTTGGCCAAGTAGTTTCTAGTGACTCCAAGTGGGGGTATTTATGCTCGATAGTGGGTTCATGCCTCTAGTTTCCAAGGGAAGTGACACAAATCTCTTCGGTTGTAGATGTGTTGTTGCCACTAGGGAGAAAACAATAGTACCTTATTCATCGAACAAGTAGATTGTTTACCTTGCACACTTTTCTTAAAGCAGTTGTCTATTGCTTGAAAATTAATACTGGAGAGGGTTCAGATGATAACCGGAAGGTGCACTTCTAGTCATAGATGCAGTTGGATGGCGGTCTATGTATATTGTTGTATTGCCCAATCGAATCTCATAGGATATTTTATGTCTAGTATTGCATTGTTTTGCCTTGCTCAGTCCTGTCAATTGCTCTGCTGTAATTTGTTTACCCTTCATGCCATGTTTGTTTATCTAAGGAGAGCACCTCTAGTGAACTATGGACCATGGTCCAATCTTTACCATTGATACATCTTCCAATGTTACTGTTTACTTGTTGCAAACCATCATCACCTTCCACACCATACAGTTCATCCTTTGTTACAGCAACCAGTGAGATTGACAACCTCACTGTTAGTTGGGGCAAAGTCTTGAGTTTGTGTTGTGCAGGTTTCCACGTTGCTTGCAACACCCTTGAGATGTTTCCTCCCTCCTACTGGTTCGATAACCTCGGTTTCTTACTGAGGGAAGACTTGCTGCTGTGTTGCATCACACCTTGCTCTTGGGGTTTCCCGACGAAGCGCTCTCAGGCGGCATCACAAATCCACAAAGAACTAAAAAGTTCTAAGCAAAAAGAATAAGAAAACTAAGTCTAAACACAGTGCTAGCAAAAGTGAACACTCACAAAACAATAAGAATGAAAACTAGAGTGTTCTAGGCAATGAAAACAAAGTGTGTCTCTCTCTAAAAGAAGTGTGCTGGGACCCAACCAACTTATTCAAGCAAACTAAAACCAATAACCAAAAACGAAAACTAAGACGCTCCAAGAACAACACACCAGTGCATGAAACAATAAAAACAAAGTGTTTAGAAATACCTGAGATTTTTATTGATGAAGAAGGGGATGCCTTGGGTATAACATCCCAGCATTTAGGAACCAACAAAGTGTAGATTTAGGAATTTGTGATAATGCATGCATTCATCTGTGAAAATGTGGGTGAATTTTTTGCCAGATAAAAACCTAAAGTGATCAAAGTTTCTTTCATGCTTTGAGATTAGGTATAGTCTTGAAGGATGATTGTTATAGACTTTGATATGATCTTTGTGGATTAGAGTGTTTTGGGAAATGAAATTTGAATTTAAAACTTGAGTGTTTGAATTATAATTCAAAAGGATTTAGAATTATGTTTGAGTATTTTGATTTAGTCAAGAGAAGATGATTAGTAGCTCAAATCTTAAATTAATAACATAATCAATAAAATGAATATTTATTCCATAATTTTAATAAATAAGTTACAAAAATGTAACTTATGTAAATGAGCAACAAACTTTACAATAGTAAATAAATAAAAGAATAATCTTTATATATTAAGTAATAGTACAATCTTTATTACAAAAGAATAAAATAAAAAGTACAAAAGAATAAAATAAAGATTACAATTGAATCAGAGAAATATTACAAGTAATTATTTATCAAGAAAAGGAAAATCTAATCTAAATCTTGATCTTCAAGTCTGGTACCTGCAAAACAAACACAAACAAAAAAAAAGTTAAAGTTAAAAATGTTTTACTCTCAGAATTGACAGTGAAGTGCACTGTTCAAAGTTCATCATTGAGTAATCATTTAAGGGGCAAGTTTCACCAATATGAAAGAATATATATTTCATAAATTAAGCCAGAAGTCAAATAACTCCAAACAGCAAGGAGGGGCAAATTTCACCAAGACAAGTAAATGTAACCAGATAGAAGTAATTTCATATCCAGAGAATATCCACAAGGTGTGCAGCAGGCACATAGGTAGCACACACACCAAACTTCATGGTGTGTGATGTCAGCACAGCAGCAACAACCACACACACACAAAACTATCAGCACAGCCGTGGGAAGCCACCCCACACCATTTCTATGTTCTTGCACACCAAGAACACACTCAGCTTATCAAAGCCAAACCAGATCACACCAACCAAACTCTGGATCATCTCACCAAGATGGTGACATAAGGAGGGGGTAGATCAGGTGGAGATGTAACACCCCGGTTCTGAAAAGACCGTGGCCTCTATGTGACATGCCAATCCCTGGATCGGTTCATTGGCCCACAATAGAGTAAGATAGATAATCATAGCAAAATAACCGTGTATCATGATCTACAAAGATCCAGAGTACCATTATTACAATAAAAGCTTAGCATAAAGCTAGCTCAAATTATTCAGGTAGCAACAAAACCAAATATATCCTCCAATCTTCAATTTGCCCACAAGTGAACAAGTGCCGAGTGGAGTACCGTGGCCTATAACGATCAATCAAAATCGGAATAACCTGCAACATGAAACGTAGCAGCCCCGAAGGCTCAATACATGGAATGTATGGCAAGTAGAGCTAGTAAAGGAGACAATAGTACTAACATCTACATGCATATCTGGCAAGTGGGGCTGTGTCTGGCTTGCATTTGCAAATACATGTGTCCTACTTTCATAAACAGTTTTGATTTTCTTTGAAAAGATCCCAATTAAGTTAACCCAACAACATTAAAACAATTATGGAATTAGAATGAGCGAGAAACATGTCATGGGATCAATATCTAGCAACTCAGATGTCCATAACCGGGGACACGGCTAATCGATTAGATTATACACTCTGCAGAGGTTAGTACACTTTACCCATGTGACTTGGCCAGCCCAGCTCGTACCATCACTCTCATTTTGGGTGATGATAGGGAGAAGACCAAGAAGAGACTGTTCGGGAAGTAGCTCCTCAATCCCGATGCGCACCGGTCCAACCTACCAAAATTCTACATCTCTGGATACGCGGGTTCGAGTTACCACAACCTAATAAGTCCAACCAACCGCCCATTCCATTATTGGCACATGGTTGTACACATAAGCTACACAATAAAGAAGCCAATCATTCTCTCTGGATACCTGGGTGCCTTTCCGCAATGAAACCACCAAAATTTATCAATACCATCACACCTAGGGGGTTCATTGATTAAGTTGTTTTTAGTTTTCATAAACCAATACTTTGAGAAAACAAGTATCAATGATGTAACCCAGCCCTCGTTCAACAAGCATGGCTAAGCACATCTACCAACGGTGGTTCATCTACAAAGAGGGTCCTACCACATAATAGGACATAGCATAGCGATAGTATCATCCTACACATGCATCTATAAAATACACGACAATGCATTGAAAATAGTATGGCGATATCATGAACAAAGTAGCATCTACTTGCCTTGGTTGTAGAGGTCTGGAGCACAATCCTCACACGAGCAAGCGTTGCACTCAACACAATCTACACGACACAATTGCATTCATAAACAAACAATCCACAACATATGCAACAAATATGATGCATGAATGCAAGAACGGCAAGTGAATTGATGCTACAGCTGCACCACAACATCCTATAACACAACACTACCGATTGCATGCATGGAAAATAGTTTTAGCGCTAGGGAAACTAATAGACAAAAGTAAAGCTCACCACTAGAGCTAGAACTTAAATAATTTACTACCGGTAGTATACTATTCCAAAAATCTTGGGAAAATTCTACCGCATAGGCATCGCTGAATAGAAACAGTACCAATTGGAATTACTCAAAAAGGAATTATAAAACTCCCCGAGTAATTAAAACACTGCAGAAAGCCATTAGACAAATACTGCAGAAGTTTTTACTGTAAGCCTATCCTTTTAATTCACGACGAGATTCCCCTCGTTCACACGAGTTCAGGGACATATCACACGCGATTTTTGGAGCTACGGATCTTTTCCTACGAATTTATTACTCCGAAAAGGCCACTAACTAGTTTGATTAAACTGTACTAAACCTGACAGTAAAAGTCTGAACCAAAGCTACAACGAGATTCTACACGACTCACTGAACTCGTATATATTTTATTTGCAATTTTTGGCCAAGCGGTTGAATTTCTACGCAATTTACAAGATTCTACCGAAATCTGTCAACTAGAGGGATTAACGAAATTGACCGATCCAAGCGTATGCATTTGACTGGTCAGCGTCTGACAGGCCCGAAAGGCGTCTGACTAGTCAACGCCTGGGATGCTGACCAGTCAACGAACGATCTAAGCCGCTGATCCGAGATCGGCGGTGGCTGCTGTTTACCGGAAGCGGATGGCGAATCGGACTCGGAAGGTGCGGCGAGCTCCGGACGGCGGTGGAGATTGTTCGGCGTCGAGACTCTCCCCGCATGGACGCGTACACGGTCAACTACGGTCGATAAATAAACTTGCGCGGCGGCAGCGCGCGTCGTATATGCGCATGTATGCATGTCTTGCGCGATGCGATGACGTGCGCGTGTGCGGCGTAGTGGCGCGTAAGCGACGGCGGCGGCGTAGCCGCGGCAAAGCAGCGCGGCAGCAGCAGCGGGCGCTGGCGAGCGCGCGCCGCGCGCTGGCGCGGCGCAAGCGGCGATGGCGGTAGGCTCGCGTGCTCGCGGTGATGGAGGCGGCTGCGGCTGTGGCGGCGGCGGCCATGGCAGCGGCGGTAAGGCGGTCGCGGCGGCGGTGGCGTCTTGCGGCGGCGGATGGCGGTCTTGGTGGCGGTAGAGAGAGAGAGGAGAGACGGCGCACTGGCGGCGGCCGGCGGCGGCCAAGGCGAGAGGCGGCGGCGGCGATCTGCCTCGGGAGGCGCGCGCGGGTTGGGAGATCGAGGCGGCGGGGTCGGCGCGTGGGGGCAAGAGTGCGGGCACGGGAATCGAGGGCCCAGGTGGGGTCCTCTTTAACTAGTCCTGCGCGCTGGAATCCTAAACAGAAACGGTCCAGAATTGGACACGAACTCGGAAATCGGTCCAGATTTTCGGACAGTTTTCCGGCGGTTTACTAAAACGTCCGAGTCTTTTGCATACGAACTCCAATTGGAGCGATTCTCGCGCCTACGGGTTCGTATCGTCGAGGGGCACAACCTTCAGTCGAAGTTTGCACGAAAACTCGAACCTACAGGGGTGGTTGTTGCAAGTCCCTCTAAATCTCCCCGCAGGAACCTCGTAGCAAAACAAAATAGGGTTTTGAATATAACGTTTCGCCGAACCTTTCTACTCGACGGTTTTGCATGGAAAGATGTGATGCAATGCTATGAATGATATGCAAGACCAAATCTAAAGTTTGGGATGTGACAAGACTAACCCCCTTAAGATGAATCTCGTCCTCGAGATTCGGCGTGGCTAGCAAATAGGTGTGGGTAGTCCTCTCGGATGTCATCCTCATGCTCCCAAGTGGCTTCCTCTTCGGTGTGGTGGCTCCACTGTACTTTGCAAAACTTGATTGTCTTGGTACGGGTAGTTCTTTCTGTCTCCGAATCTTGACGGTTTCTCCTCATAGGTCAAGTCATTCTCAGTGAACCTCCTCTAGCATGCGGTGTCTCTCAATGGTGTATCCACCATCTCCGGATGGCACTTCTTCAGCTGGGATACGTGGAACACGTTATGAACAGCAGACAGAGCCTCTGGCAACTCCAACTGGTAAGAAACTTCTCCTTTGCGTGCTAAGACCCGATACGGTCCAATGAATCGAGGTGCCAGTTTACCCTTAATTCCAAATCTCTTGATTCCACGAAGGGGCGATACTCTGAGGTATGCTCTATCGCCTATCTCGTACACCACTTCCTTGCGCTTGGCGTCAGCGTAGCTCTTCTGCCTTGATTGCGCTACCTTCAGCCTGTCCCTAATCAAGGCGACCTTCTCCTCAGCATCCTTAATCAAATCAGGTACAAACAACTGGCGTTCTCCTACTCCATCCCATAGCAATGGTGTTCGGCACTGTTTCCCATACAGCACATCGAACGGTGACGTCTTGATGCTGGTTTGATAGCTGTTGTTGTAGGAAAACTCCGCATACGGCAAATTCTCATCCCAACTGGATCCATGAGCCAAAGCGCAAGCTCTCAGCATGTCTTCCAAAATCTGATTCACCCTCTCGGTCTGTCCATCAGTCTGTGGGTGAAACATTGTGCTAAACTACAATCTAGTGCCAAGTGACTCGTGCAGCTGGCGCCAGAAGTGTGAGGTAAATTGGGTGCCTCTATCAGATACGGTACTCTTGGGAACTCCGTGTAGGCACACAATCCTGTCCATGTAGATCTTAGCCAACTTTGCACTCGTATAAGTCGTCTTCACCGGTATAAAGTGGGCTACCTTGGTCAAATGGTCGACCACTACCCAAATAGAGTCATATCCTGACCTGGTCCTGGGCAATCCTGTGATAAAATCCATTCCCACTCTATCCCACTTCCAATCCGGCACGGGCAATGGCTGTAGCAATCCTGCTGGCTTCTGGTGTTCTGCCTTCACTCGGCTACATACATCACATAGGGCAATATGCTTAGCGATATCTCCCTTCATGTTGTTCCACCAAAATCTGCTCTTCAAATCCATATACATCTTTGTGTTGCCCGGATGTATGGAGTATGGCGAGTTATGAGCCTCCTGCAAAATCAACTCCCTTATCTCCGGGTCGTTGGGCACACACAAACGATTCCCATACCACAAGGTACCATGTTCATCCTCGCGAATATCCTTTTCCCGGCATCAGGTCGATAAGAAACTCAACATCCCTGTCAGGTGGCATCCCTGGCAGCTCTTCCGGAAACACGTCGGGGTAATCCCTAATCACTGGCACAGTATCCATGCTAACCCCCTTAAGAGAATTTAACTTGCACCTTCTCGGTCGTGCAGCCGACTTGAATCTAATCCTCTTACCATCCGAGGTTTTGAGTGAAACGGCTCGCTGTGCACAATCTATGTGTCCCCCATGCATAGACATCCAATCCATACCCAGAATAACATCTAATCCCTGTGAATCCAACACTACCAAGTGTGCAATGAAGTTGTGTGTTCCAATTCTCACAGTTAAATCGCGGCATCCCGCGCTAGCTATCATATCTCCTCCAGGTGAACTCACTCTAATATACCTTTTCATACACTCAGTAGGTAACTTATACTTATCCACAAATGCCCTTGATATGAATGAATGCGATGCACCAGTATCGAAAAGTATAAGTGCAGGGTAAGTGTTGATTGGGAACTTACCAATCACAAGGTCAGGCTCATCTGGAATCTCCTCCACATTCATGTGGTTCACTGTGGCCTTCTCGCCGTTGGTTGGATTCAGTCCTTTCCTCTCCGGAAAGTTATCAGCATAGTGTCCCTTATGCTTACACTTGAAGCACGTCACCTCACTCAGATCCTTCTTCACGAAGTTGCGATCACGGTTGCGGTCATGTCCACCGTGTCCTCCAGAGTGGTGAGAGTGTCCTCCCTTGTGGTTGTGGTGGCTGCTCCTATGGTTGTCATGACGATGTCCATCGCGGCGGTCATGGCTCCAATGGTCACTTCCTCCATGCTTGGAGTATCCATCATATGAAGTGCGAGACTTGTGGTGTGAACCAGAGTGATGAGTATTACTCTTTCTCTTGCGGTTCTCCACCTGCTTGTGCTTCCCTTCCAAGATCCTGGCCTTGTCCATAAGCTCTTGGAAAGTGGGGCAATAAACCAAAAGTAGCTGTACTGAAAGCTCATCACTGAGGCCATCCAGGAATCTCTCCCTCCTTTTGGCATCAGTGTCAACATCCTCAGGTGCATAACGGGACAGGTTGTTGAACTCCTCAATGTACTCGGCCACGGTGCGATTGGTTTGGCGCAAGTTGCGGAACTCCTTCCTCTTCAGGCTCGAACTCCACGAAGACACGTGGTTGGTCCTAAAACCTTCCTCAAACATAGCCCAAGTCACGGTATCCAGCGGGTGGGTGATCTGAAATGTGTCCCACCAAGAAGCGGCTGGTCCCTCCAGTAGGTGAGCGGCAAACCTCACATTCTTAGCATCAGTGCATCCGAAAATTACTAGATCCTTGTTGACTGAACGCAACCAGTCGAGAGCAACTATTGGTTCCGTTGCAGTAGAGAACTTAGCCGGCCTTAACCTCAGAAATCTGGTGAGAGCATCTCCCTGAGGCTGATTGTTTCCATTGTTGTTGTTCTGATTCGCCATAAACTGGGTCATCACTTGGGTCAGCTGTGCCTGATCTGCCATGAGCTTCTCCATCTCGGTGGGTTGGCGGCGGGGAGGCATCTGCGGTTCAGCATAGGTAAGATTAGAAAGAAACAACTACGATAATAGGATTCTACCCATGCATATGATCAATCAACAACAAACAATAGCAGACAATCACAAGCAAGCAACACATCACCAAACAAGTGATCCAGCAACATCACAGGTGTTATCCTGGCAGTATATAACTACTGAAATAGTTTTGCAAGAGTTGGCAATGGTTAACTAAACAATAGATCAACTAATCAGCAAAACAGCAATTCTGCCAGAACAGTCCAGCAGCGTTCACGAATTTTTCCGCCTGAATTAAACTCGTCAGAAAATTAAGAAAATTTTTGTGAATATAGCACAGAGAGATTTGCATCAGCCCAATTTTTTTCAGATTTTTCCGAGTTACCAGAAAAATATGAAAAATCGCGCAGTACTGCGGTATCAGCAGAAAAACTGCAGCGAAAAACACACATATAGTAACCAAATTGCCATAACTCTTTCATAAAATTCGCACAAATAAATCCTGGGATATTGGAGTACACAAATAAGCAACTAAACACTTTTAAACTAACACTAACTAAATTTCACAACGATCGAGACTAATCCTAACGAGTTCTCCAAACGTGGACTAATTGGTGGACTTCTATCTACTTCTTGAAGAGATTGAGGTAGGTCCTTGCAGTCATGCGTTGGCGCTTCGGCTCGCGGTACAACCATGGAGGCGGAGTGTACACCTCTCCTGAACCATCACTTGAGACTTCAAACTCCACCTCTTCTGGATCCTCCTCTTCTTCTTCATCCTCAGCTGCAACAGCAACAGCTTCATCTCCTCCACCATCATCGTCTCCATCATCATCATCCTCGTCTCCACAGTCGTCATCATCCCCATTGTTGCCATCATCTCCATTGTCATCATCAGAGGGTGGATTCAGCTGTGCTTGGAGCGCGGCAATCTGGGCTGTCATAGCTTCAATGGTTTGGTCCCTTTCCTGGACGGTCCCTTGCAACTGTTGTATGCTCTGGGTATTCTTTTGCATAGTGCCATGAAGATGGGCTATGGTCTTATCTCTGGCTATCAGGGCAGTATCCAGAACTCCCACAACTTCATGCAAAGTGTCAATCTCCTGTCCTTGGACCACCATTCCATTGCTAGTAAAGTCTGCAATCTCCTTCAACATCCTCACCTTCTCTGCTAGAGATCCATTCTCCCTTTCCATGTCCTCTATGTGCCTCCGACGGGGCGGCATGTTGTTCCTGTCGCCCGGGGTAACCACAATGTTCCCATCTTCATCACGCCTTCCATAATCATGGTAGGGTGAATCTGCAGGCAGCAGGTGTCGGACATAGTGGCACTGGCGAGACAGGGCTTCATGCACGGCCAAGTTGATTCCAAGTCCCCAATTGCAGTATATCTTGGTGTAGACCAAGTGCGCGGGGTTTGGCAAGGCGGCATCTCTGAATATGAAGGTAGTGATCTCCCATGCATCCTCTCCATATCCATAGGTGTACAGCCTTCTTCCCTTGAACATAGGCAGTGGCAATCCCAATGACTGAGAGAGCTGAGCTAACTGCCTTGCAAAGGGCCTTGGTGACTCCATGGTGACATACTCAGTCCTGACGTCTCCCATCTATCAAGTAAAATAGGAAAGTGTGAGAATAGCATATGGTAAGAATTTATGAGGGTGAAAGGCATAAGAGGAAAGACAGTGTTAACATAGGCTTAGTAATTCTATGGCTTCCTAATCCAATCCTAGGTCACGATCCTACAGTCGACACACGGGCTCTGATACCATCCTGTAACACCCCGGTTCTGAAAAGACCGTGGCCTCTATGTGACATGTCAATCCCTGGATCGGTTCATTGGCCCACAATAGAGTAAGATAGATAATCATAGCAAAATAACCGTGTATCATGATCTACAAAGATCCAGAGTACCATTATTACAATAAAAGCTTAGCATAAAGCTAGCTCAAATTATTCAGGTAGCAAAACTAATTATATCCTCCAATCTTCAATTTGCCCACAAGTGAACAAGTGCCGAGTGGAGTACCGTGGCCTATAACGATCAATCAAAATCGGAATAACCTGCAACATGAAACGTAGCAGCCCCGAAGGGTCAATACATGGAATGTATGGCAAGTAGAGCTAGTAAAGGAGAAAATAGTACTAACATCTACATGCATATCTGGCAAGTGGAGCTGTGTCTGGCTTGCATTTGCAAATACATTTGTCCTACTTTCATAAACAGTTTTGATTTTCTTTGAAAAGATCCCAATTAAGTTAACCCAACAACATTAAAACAATTATGAAATTAGAATGAGCGAGAAACATGTCATGGGATCAATATCTAGCAACTCAGATGTCCATAACCGGGGACACGGCTAATCGATTAGATTATACACTCTGCAGAGGTTAGTACACTTTACCCATGTGACTTGGCCAGCCCAGCTCGTACCATCACTCTCATTTTGGGTGATGATAGGGAGAAGACCAAGAAGAGACTGTTCGGGAAGTAGCTCCTCAATCCCGACGCGCACCGGTCCAACCTACCAAAATTCTACATCTCTGGATACGCGGGTTCGAGTTACCACAACCTACTAAGTCCAACGAACCGCCCATTCCATTATTAGAACATGGTTGTACACGTAAGCTACACAATAAAGAAGCCAATCATTCTCTCTGGATACCTGGGTGCCTTTCCGCAATGAAACCACCAAAATTTATCAATACCATCACACCTAGGGGGTTCATTGATTAAGTTGTTTTTAATTTTCATAAACCAATACTTTGAGAAAACAAGTATCAATGATGTAACCCAACCCTCGTTCAACAAGCATGGCTAAGCACATCTACCAACGGTGGTTCATCCACAAAGAGGGTCCTACCACATAATAGGACATAGCATAGCGATAGTATCATCCTACACATGCATCTACAAAATACACGACAATGCATTGAAAATAGTAGGACGATATCATGAACAAAGTAGCATCTACTTGCCTTGGTTGTAGCGGTCTGGAGCACAATCCTCACACGAGCAAGCGTTGCACTCAACATAATATACACGACACAATTGCATTCATAAACAAACAATCCACAACATATGCAACAAATATGATGCATGAATGCAAGAACGGCAAGTGAATTGGTGCTACAGCTGCACCACAACATCCTATAACACAACACTACCGATTGCATGCATGGAAAATAGTTTTAGCGCTAGGGAAACTAATAGACAAAAGTAAAGCTCACCACTAGAGATAGAACTTAAATAATTCACTACCGGTAGTATACTGTTCGAAAAATCTTGGGAAAATTCTACCCCATAGGCATCGCTGAATAGAAACAGTACCAATTGGAATTACTCAAAAAGGAATTACAAAACTCCCCGAGTAATTAAAACACTGCAGAAAGCCATTAGACAAATACTGCAGAAGTTTTTACCGTAATCCTATCCTTTTAATTCACTATGAGATTCCCCTTGTTCATACGAGTTCAGGGACATATCACACGCGATTTTTGGAGCTACGGATCTTTTCCTACGAATTTATTACTCCGAAAAGGCCACTAACTAGTTTGATTAAACTGTACTAAACCTGACAGTAAAAGTCTGAACCAAAGCAACAGCGAGATTCTACACGACTCACTAAACTCGTACATATTTTATTTGCAATTTTTGGCCAAGCGGTTGAATTTCTACGCAATTTACAAGATTCTACTGAAGTCTGTCAACTAGAGGGATTAACGAAATTGACCCAGTCAACTGTGTCTGTTTGACTGGTCAAGCGTCTGCTGACTGGGCGCTGACTGGGCGTCTGACTAGTCAACGCCTGAGATGCTGACCAGTCAACAAACGATCTAAACCGCTGATCTGAGATCTGACGGTGGCTGCTGTCTTACCGGAAACGGATGGCGAATCGGACTCCGGAAGGTGCGGCGAGCTCCGGACGGCGGTGGCGATTGGTTCCGGCGTCGAGACTCTCCCTGCACGGACGTACACACGGTCAACTACGGGTCGACAAATAAACTTGCGAGCGAGGCGGCGCGCGTACGTGCGTGTATGTGCGCATGTATGCATGTGCGCATGCGATGACGCCGCGACGCACTTGTGTGCGGCGGCGTAGCGCGCTGCGGCGGCGAGGCGGCACGGCGCTGGCTGGCAAAAGACGCGGCAGCGGCGCGGCGAGGCGGCGCGAGGGCGGCGCGCGGCGCTGGTCGCGAGGCGGCGCGGCGATGGCGGCGGTAGCGGTGGCGGCGGCGGCGAGCTCGCGTGCTCGCGGGGTGATGGCGGCGGCGCGGCGGCGGCGAGGCATAAGCGGCGGTAGGAGGCGGGTCCCACGGCGGCGGTGGCGTGCTGCGACGGCGGCGGATGGCGGTCTTGGTGGCGGGAATAGGTAGAGGGGAGAGAGAGGAGGCGGACGGCGCACCTGGGCGGCGATCGGCGGCGAGGAGGGGCAGCGGCCAAGGCGAGAGGCAGCGGCGGCGATCTGCCTCGGGAGGCGCGCGCGGGTTAGGAGATCGAGGCAGCGGGGTCGACGCGTGGGGGCAGGAGTGTGGGCACGGGAATCGAGGGCCCAGGTGGGGTCCTCTTTAAGTAGTTCTGCGCGCTGGAATCCTAAACAGAAACGGTCCAGAATTGGACACGAACTCGGAAATCGGTCCAGATTTTCGGACCGTTTTCCGGCGGTTTACTAAAACGTCCGAGTCTTTTGCATACGAACTCCGATTGGAGCGATTCTCGCGCCTACGGGTTCGTATCGTCGAGGGGCACAACCTTAAGTCGAAGTTTGCGCGAAAACTCGAACCTACAGGGGTGGTTGTTGCAAGTCCCTCTAAAGCTCCCCGCAGGAACCTCGTAGCGAAACAAAATAGGGTTTTGAATTTTACGTTTCGCCGAACCTTTCTACTCGACGGTTTTGCATGAAAAGATGTGATGCAATGCTATGAATGATATGCAAGACCAAATCTAAAGTTTGGGATGTGACAGGAGAGCAAGGACAAGATCAAGCCACCAGGACTAGGAGGTGGAGAGCTAGATCAAGGACAAGTCCAGGATCTAGAAGTATCAGGAAAAGCACCAGATCAAGCTAGCCACAAGATCAACAACTTGCAACAACAACACCCAATTGTGGTGAGCATCATAAAGCATCCACATATTCTGTTCATCATCTTCAAACAGAAAAGCACGTGTTGTTTTACAAATTAAACCTCTCGGTGATCACCCAAGTGAGGTGAACCTATCATAGAGGAGATTTGAAATATAAGGCCAGTAGTAAACTCTACCAAACCCACCAGGATCTCAGACCAGCATCATAGATCCTTTTGACCATCAAAAACTTATATATATTCCAAAATGTTCCCATATATCTTATGAAATTTGGGCACATCTCCTAATGGAGTAGCTCCACAGATTTCATAAAACTATATGCACCAACATTAAGCTATAAGCAAACAAATCATTTTAGCTAACCAGGATCCAAGATCCAATGAACAACCTTGATACTTAAGCATATCTATAAGGAACAGTAGGATAGGAATTTAATTCCTAAGCCTCAGACCAGCATCATAGGCATTGGTCTTTTAAAGAAGGAAGCTTACAATTTATTTCAACAGACATCCAATCTTAAGCACTGCTAAGTAAAAGCCCAGCTGTAGAATCACTACTTGTGTGCCATCCTAGGATGGTGTCACAAGAACTAATTCTAAAACAAGCCAACAATCATTGAGCTTTCATAAATAAACCAATAAATTAATAACCATCATATTCCTGGAAGGAATAATCAGGAATCAGGATCAGGTTTACATGTGTGCAAAGTGTTACTATAAGGAACTAAGTAACTTCTATCTGCACATCTCCACTGACACTGCTACTACCAGTACTGGAGTACTAACAGTAGAAACACTCACTAAGCCTCAACTTAACTAACAAGGTTTCATAGTTAAATCATCATCTTAACCAAGCTTTGCCACCATTTATAGGCAACACTACTAAATCACCAGCATCAGATCAATAATATCATCAGGTAATCAAATCATGACAGAATGCACTGAAGTGTAGTGAGCACAATCTTCAATAGTCACTACTACCAAATCAAACCATCATCTTACAAGCACAAACAGGGATAAATCATAGAACCAGGGAAGAACCCTAGAACAAAGATGAACCCTAATGAGGAATGGCCACTAGTTACACACATATGAACTCAGAGGAAGTAGAGGTACGAGGAAAAACTCAAGGATCAACTTACCTATGGTCCTTGCTGAAGAATAGAAGAGGAAGGCCGACGAACACGGCGGCATGGGGAGCACCCCAAGGGGGCGCTACGACCCACACAACGCCACAACATCGACCATAGCCATGCCTGGAGGCAAGGACCACCACCACAGCACACGGCAGCAATAGCGGCGACAACAACCGCATCACCCCAAACCCTAGGGTTCGGGATGAGACTAGTTTGTCCACAAGAAAGCTCCATAGCCAAATCGAATTGGACATAAGGGTAGAGCATGGTCAACAACCTCGCGCTGCATCACGGCAGCGGCTAGGGAGGACCACGGCAGCGACTAGAGCATGGTGGCGACGCCATCGACCACGGGGTCGAGGAGGGAAGAGAAGGATAAGGTCGAGCAAGTGATAGAGGGAGTGGGCTGGACTGGGCCAAAACCCCTTCGGGGTGTGGTTTTGGTTCTGTCCTATTGGGCCACCAGGGCACAATAAACCAAACAGGCAGGCCATTTACCTAAAGGCTATTTTTAATAAATAGGAAAAGACCAAAATGCCCCTGAACTTAAATAAATTCTAGAAAATGAAATAAAAATCCAAAAATTATATATAAAATATTTTTGGATTCACAATAATCCAAACTATCCAAATAAATTAAGAACTAAAATTTTAGACATATAAATTTTATTAAGAATTTTGTAATATATATTCCTTATGGAATTTTACAAAATTATTGAAAGATGATAAAAATAAATAAAAATCACTTTCATTATATATTAATATTGTAGTATTTTAAAAAATACTAAAAAAATATTTAATATCAATTTTTGTATTTAATAATAATTCTTAAAAGAATTATTAAGTAAATAAAATACAAATAAATTGAAATAAAATAAAAGAATACAATATTCAATAAATATTAAAAATTAATATTTATAAATTCTTTATTATTAAAAGAATTTTTATAATTTAAATAAATGGGGGAGAATACATATAAAGCTAAAAGATGCATTACATTGCTTTGCATAATCATTTTGCTTCTTTAAATATTGTCCTTACCGGGCAATAATGATGTTTTTGTAGACATAGAAGCTCAAGGTCCAGTGCAAGCATCCGACTTCACTACCTTGCAATCACAAGGCAAGTTCATCACTTGCTCATGTCCTTTGAAGAGTCTTTATCAAAGTATTTGCGAATTGTGTGTTATCATCTATATTATAGAAAAATAGAACATTATTTTCTCAAGATACTAAATCTTAGATATCATCCTAAGTGATGATATGATGGAGCAATAGAACTTAGGGTTCTAATTGCAATAATGATGAACCATTAGGGATTAATAACCCATGACATCAGTGATTCTAGCACCGTATATTACGAGTTAACCATGAGATTTGGAATGGGACGGAGAAGTCAACTGTATCCTTTTCCTCTTATATGGAGGCAAGACGACCTTAACGTGATGTTGTGATTCCTTGTGCAGATCCAACATATGGGTGGGCACCCTTATGCCCCGCACTTTTGGTGTCTAGATTATCCATGAATGGTGTTTAGGGATATAGTCCATGTAAATGGTACTATTCCGGGCATCACCAGGTCATAGAGTCTTCGGGGTTTTAGCCTGCCCGAAAGGGAGCTTAACGAAGGTGAGCCAGCCTGAAGGATCATGCAGACATATGAGGTCGCGGAGAGGGCAGTGATTGGCTTGGACCAACTACTAGGCCCCACATCATAGAATTGTGGACGGGAAAGTACGCCCGGTTGTGCAACAAGGAGTTGATCTCTCATGGGAAAAGTAACGCACCTCTGCAGAGTGTAAAAATTGTAACTTGTTACTCCCTGTTCCGGGAAGGAGCTACGAAAGCGACAGGAAAGGAACTCCATGAAAGTTCTGGTCAACCTGTGAAGGCTGATGGTCATAGATTTCTTTTTGTAATAAAATCAATCTTTGAATAAAGATTTACAAAAATTGCATAGTGCCAAAGACTGATAGTCCGAGGTGGTAGATAGAGCATCAAACTTCCTACCTTTCATATAATGAATTTTCTGGGTAATGCTGTTACTCATCCTTTCCTTTGAATCCTTTCTTACACTCTGAGAATCCCGAAGATACTCCAATGTATGCATCTGAGAGCAAAGAGGAGGTCTTCTATGAAGAGCCCAACCTGTATGGAGTCGTAGAAGGGGAGGACTACGATCTCTTCTACGGAGGAGAGTTACAAGAGTCCGAATAATTACTATAGTTCTAGTAGACACTTGGGCCGAGCAACATGAACAATATATAGCAATAAGTTGCTAAGCTCAATTTGGAGTTTAAGTTTTAAATTTGAAACTTCCGTTGAAACACTTATATTTTGGTTTGTAATTTGAATCTTTTGGAAGTCTTGAACTTCCGGTATTATAATAATAATAACGTGTGTATGTTTGTAATATGGGCCGGCAATGTTTCTGTTGTACCACTCCGAGGGATGTGATATTTACGGAACGGTGTTCTCTAGATGTCATGTCAACGACTATAGTGTACTACACATGCAGTGGTATGCTGGGTCACCACATTGGGCATCCCCAAGCTTTGACGCTTGTACCTCTTGAATATTTCTTGGGGTGGCATCCCCAAGCTTGAGCTTTTTTCCATTCTTCATCTCATTAAATCATTATCTCTCTACACCTGAAAATTTTCCTTCATACAAAACTTCACACAATCTTCATTAGCAACATTAGTATATTCAAAAGATAATAGACCCTTGGGTTTAGCTTTGGAACAGCAAAACTTTCAATAAAAACACAAGCTACTGTAGCAATTCCCTCAAAAATCTCAATTTCCCAAAAAGAACCCAAAAAGGAATCAATAAGAAGCAAATGCAAATAATGGCAGAAATCTGTCAAAACAGACCAGTAGGTAGAAAACGATTTTTTCGAAGACCTTCTATTGCTCAAATCAAAACGTGTTAAACTAAGGAAAGTTACCTAACATACTGGGGGATTTATTCAGAAAATATCAGCTCAATCCAAAATATAGAGATTTTACACGAATGATTACGGGGGAGAACAAAAATCTGTTTCGGTGCAGCAACTCTCCAAATCTTGCTTCCCTCTCATTAGAGGTCATTCTTGGAACAAAAAGCAAATAAAAAGGATAAGGAGAGGTCATGACTGAAGTAATAACTTCCAAGACTCAAGAAAACTCTTGGGTTATCTCCCAACAAGTACTTTTCTTTAACGCCTTTAAGTTAGGCTTGATAGTTTGAAAACATGCTCACATAAGAAATATGAATTGAAGTAAAAGAGAGCATCAAGAAGCAAATTCAAAACACATTTAAGTCTAACCCACTTCCTATGCATAGGAATCTAATTTTCAACATAAAGAGGGGAAACTTAATATTGTTGAGATACATAAAACCATGTTTCCCTCTGTCATAATAACTTTCAGTAGCATCATGAATAAATTTAAAAATATAACTATCACATAAAACATTATTATCATGAGACACATGCATAAAATAATTATTACTCTCCACATAAGCATAGTCATTCTTATTAATTGTAGTGGGAGAAAATTCAATAAAATAGCTATCACTATTATTCTCATCACCATAATCATCAATTATAGGAGGCATATTGTAATCACAATTGATTTTATCCTCAATATTAGGTTAACTGAAAATATCATATTCATCATTGTAATCATCATAGATTGGAGGTAAAGTATCATCAAAGTAAATTTTCTCCTCCGTGCTTGGGGGACTAAAAATATCATGCTCATCAAAACTAGCCTCCCCGAGCTTAGATGTTTCCATAGCATTAGCAATAATGGTGTTCAAAGAATTCATACTAATAACATTGCTATTAGTATGCAAATAAATTTCCATAGGTTTTTTAGTTTTGTCTTCAAAGACTTCATGTCCTAACTCAAGATAAATACTATAAAGCTCTCTATTTTTTTTCATTAAGCCTAACTAGTGAAAACAAGAAACAAAAAGAAAAAATTGCAGAATCTAAAGGAAATAACTTCGAGCACTCACACCAGAGGATGTGAGTACCTTTTACCACACCTCCCCGGCAACAGCGCCAGAAAATAGCCTGATGTCTACACACTTCTATTCTTGTAGACAGTTGTTGGGCCTCCAAGTGCAGAGGTTTGTAGAACAGCAGCAAGTTGCCCTTAAGTAGATTACCCAAGGTTCGAACTCAGGGAGGAAGTGTTCAAAGGTATCCCTCTCAAGCAACCCTGCAATCAAGATACAAGAAGTCTCTTGTGTCCCCAACACACCCAATACACTTATCAGGTGTATAGGTTCACTAGTTCGGCGAACAGATAGTGAAATACAAGTGGTAACTGTGCCACAAAAGAGCTTCTGACTTGTTGTTGACGTGGGAGAGACTAAAGGTAACCTGAAATAAAGATGGAAGCAAGCAAACATGCAACAGATATAGATGCAAAAGGTGTTTCGATGCTTAGAAACAACACATAGGGATCATACTTTCACTAGTGTACACTCTCTCATATAAATATCTTCTCTCAATGATACTACTCTTAACTACTCTCCGGTTGGACACTCTAATCCACGGTAGGGCTATAACAACACTCCTCAAAGTTTGCCTTCCCTAATCTAGATAACCCCACACTGTCACCTTGAGCGCTAGATGGTTCCAATAAACACCACAATTTCATAAAGACATCCAACTCCAAATAAAACTCATGATAAATAGATATATAATCTAGCTTAAGTTCCACACACGGCGCGCACGCTGTCACTTTCACACACATGGGGAAACGCATACATCTATTAACACAATTGAGTATTTATGTAACCTCTAGCCTAAGTGCCACCACTATATGCACGCTGTCACTTTCACACACGTGGGGAGAACAGAGATCTATTGAAGCACTTGAGTAATAGAGTAGATCTACTTGATTACAAAGCTCATGATCATAAGATCATGCATAGAGAGAGATGAACACATAGCTATCGGTAGAGCCCTAAGCCTCGAGGAAGAACTACTCCCTCCTCATCATGGGAATCAACAACGGTGATGGAGATGGTGGTGAAGATCGAAGGAGATGGCTCCGGGGGAACTTCTCCCGGTAGGTCTTAAGAGACTTTCTATCCCGAATCTCCCTTCGGCGGCTGCGGAACTTTTCATGGCTTTTTGGTCGACTCTATAGGGTTTCTGAGTCGGGGGCTTCTTATAGGAGAAGGAGGCAATGTCGGTGGATGTCCAGGGGCCCACACCCCCTATGGGCGCGACCAGGGTGGGCCCCGCACCCACCTAGGGTTGGCCACCCTGGTGTACTCCTCCGTCTCGTCTTCGATTTTTCGTATCGTTTAGGGAAAAATATGAACTTTGGCTTTTATCCCGTCCAATTCCGAGAATATTCATTTTTTAGCTTTCTGAAACCAAAAACAATAGAAAACGGGCAACTGGCACTGTGGCATATTGTCAATAGGTTATCCAGAAAGTACATAAAAATACCTCAAAGTGTATACAAAACATAGCAAAGTGGATACTAAACAATCATGGAACATCAATAATTATAGATACGTTTCCGACGTATCAGAGCTTTGTTGCAGCCCCCAAGGTAATGGTCATAAAGGTACCTCTAGAAGCAGAATCCAACAAGTTTCTTGAAGAGAAGTTCAAACCTGCATAAAAAGTCTGTATCATCCAAGCAGTAAGTCCATGAGTGGGACAATTCTTAATCAAAGATTTCATTATTTCCCAAGCTTGAGCAACATGTTCATTATCAAGTTGTTTAAATTTCATAATATCACTTCTCATAGATATAATCTTAGCAGGAGGTTAGTACTTTCCAATAAAAGCATCGTTGCACTTAATCCAAGAATCAATACTATTTTTAGGCAAGGATAGTAACCATTCTTTAGCTTTTCCTCTCAGACAAAAAGGAAACAACTTAAGCTTAACAATATCTCCATCTATATCCTTATACTTTTGCATCTCACAGATTTCAAAAAAGCTATTAAGGTGGGCAGCAGCAGCATCAGAACTAACACCAGAAAATTGCTCTCTCATCACAAGATTCAACAAAGGAGGCTTAATTTCATAAAAGGTAGCATCAGGCATATGTGGAGCAATAGGTGTACTCAAGAAATCATTGTTGTTGGTTCTAGTGAAGTCACACAATTTGGTGTTCTCAGCAGAATTCATTTTTGCAAAGGTGGAGTAGGCACATAGCAGCAGCAGCAGCTAGAGCAGGAACTAATTTTTTTGAGTTTCTGATAAGAGAAAGAAAACTAAACTAAAATATTTTTTTTTGGAGTTTTTGATAAAATGAGGCAAACAAAACCAAGCAAAAGAAACTAAGCAAAACAAAAACAAAGTAAAGAGAAAGGTTATGAAGGACTGCCCTTGTGAAGACGTCCTTAGCCTCCCCCACAACAACGCCAGAAAACTTGATGGCGCCCGGTGTTGATGTAGGTGCTTCGTTGGAAGACCCCAAGAGCAAGGTATGATGAGCACAACAACAAGTTTTCCCTCAGTAAGATACCGAGGTTATCGAACCAGTAGGAGGAAGGAAATGACTCAAAGGTGTTGCTAGAAACTTGGAGACCTGCACAACACAAACTCAAGACTTTGCTCCAACAAACAGTGAGGTTATCAATCTCACCGGTTTGCTATAACAAAGCATTAACTGTATGGTGTGGAAGGAAATAGTAGCTTGGAAGAAAGTAAACAGTAACAATGGAAGATGTATCAATGGTAAAGATTGGACCGGGGTACATAGTTCACTAGAGGTTCTCTCCTTACATAAACAAACATGGCATGCAGGGTAAACAAATTATAGCACGGCAATTGACAGGACTGAGCAAGGCATAATAATGCAATACTAGACATTCATGATCCTGTGAGATTCGATTGGGCAATACAACAAGATACATAGACCACCATGCAACTGCATCTATGTATCATCCCAAAAATATTAATCAAGGTTATCAAGTTCAAATCACCCAAGTTTAGGGTTAAAAAAACTTTTGTTAATTAAAATCAATATGAATGCATGTGTGTATGTGATGAATGCATGAATTATTTCAATGACTTGTTTGATTTTTATGAATGGCAAGGAATGGTTTAAAGATGAAAACAACATCATATAAATCATTTCCAAGCAGAATCAAATCAATAGAAATTCAAATATAAACAATATGAGCTAATGGTCATTTTGACCAAAGTTAACCACTAGACCAATTTGAGTGTTTCTAGTCCAAGTTTCCTAACAGAAAAAAATCCAATTCTTTTCACCCCTTTCTAGACAAAGTGAAAGTGAACCCAAGCCCACCTTGCAAACCAATAGAAACATTTTGCAAATCTATGCCAAGGACAATTCAAAATTGAATCTATTCATATGGTAAGATCACCATTTCTCAAAACCTAACCAAACCAGTTCACCTTGACAAATCCAATCAACAAGATACTACCCAGTATGTGACTAGTACACCCACCAAAATTCATTCAAAATTTTCAATCTTGACTTCTTTCGGCCATTTCATCAAACACCTTGCAAACACAAATAAACATGCCTAACTATCACTGTTTTTTATCAATGCCTTGTTCACTCTTTAAACCCTACTCTCACCCCTTGTTCACCCCAGTGACAACCACAACATTGATCAGCGTAGAACCCTACCATTGCACCATGCCATGCATGCCCGACCACCCCCTTTTCCACCTCAACGTTGACAGCAAGCTACAAGCATCGCCAGCCTCGCCAACCTTGTCTAGCATGATGCCCGTGCCTCACTGCCCCCTCTAGACCAGCCCTAGCTCGAAGACAGAGCAAGAAGACGCCGGAAACACTATGCTCACGCCGCTGTCGACCATGCCGACGCGCACCATAGAGAACGCGCCGTTCCCACTCAACCCGACCACCTCGAGCTCTCGCCGCCCGTCTACACGATCACCACCGTCCCATGAGACCAAAGGACATCCCGTTCCCTCGACCGTGCCCCGTAGCCGCCTGTAACATCCCAAAAATATAAAACAAGGATCATCAAACTCTAATCACTAAAATTAGGGTTAACAAAAACTTTGATTAATTAAAATCATATGAATGCATGTGTGAATGAAATGATTTGACCAATGCATGAATGGACTTGTGTGATTAACCTAAATATCAAGAAATAGTTTAAAGATGAAAATAACATCATATAAAACATTTCCATGCAGAAAAAAATCAAAAGAAAATAAAAAACAAAGCAAATAAAGCAAATGGTCATTTTTGCCAATCTTGCTCACTAGGTCACTTTGAGTTCTTATAGTCCAAGATTTCAAACAGAAACTTTCCCAATTATTTTCACCCCTTGATAGAACTAGTAAAAGTGAATCAAGGCCCACCTTTCAAGCTTGCAGAAACATTTGGCAAACCCATTCAAATCACAATTCAAAATTGAATGTTATTCATATGTGAAGATCATCCATTTTCAAAACCCAACCAAACCAATAACCTTGACTAATACAACTAACCAGACACTCCCTAGCATGTGCCTAGCAAACCCATAAAGTTTGAATCCAAAATTCAAATTTAAACTTCTTGTAGCCATTGCATCAAACACCTTGCAGATTCAAATCAAACAAACATCAAACACTACGGTGTGTAGTAAAATTGGCCTAATTTGTTCCCTCTCTGGTTTCAACTAGCCCTTAGTAGATCATATAGCCTCTTTAACAATCTTTAGCACCATTGTGAGCAAGCCTAGCCATTAATTGCAAGCATGCCGAGAGCACCATTGCCACCCTAGTGTCGACAGCAACCTATGAGCCACACTAAGCCTAGCCAGCATGTCTAGCAAGCACCCCACCGTCCAGCGCCACTCTCTATCCCAGCCTCAAGCAATACCAGCCCATGGACCAAACAGCACTACCATGCCAAACCTCTCTGCGCGCGAGCCGACAGCGCGCCAGTGTGCCATGCTCGACCAGCACCCACAGATCGTGCGCCGCCCTCGTCGCTTGTAGGGATGATCACCAGCACCACAGTACCATGCCAGACATGCCCGTTCACCGCCACGCGGACCACGCACGCTGTGCGACATTAAAACCGTCGTTAGACCCGCTCAGAGCACCGCGACGTTCCGACCGATCAGCACCGCCCCACGCCGCAAGGACACGCCGTTGAGCTTCGCCAGGGAGCAAAGCACTGCCCCCTACCGTCGCCCATGCCAGTAGCTTCCTATGCCGTCGACCACGACGAGCTCAGCCCTCGCCCGTCGGTCCCCTTCCGCCACTATAAATAGAGGCCTCCACCGCTCGTTTTCGCTTTCGCCAGTTCCTCCCGAACCACCTCACCGTGTTAGGGTTACGCCTTCCCGACGTGGACGATGAACCGTAGCCGTTCGATTAGAGTTAGATGATTGTGGTTTGTAAACTAAAATAGAGTCCCTAGTAAAGCCTCTTTATAATACTAGCTTGTTGGTTAATAAATGATTGTGGTTTCCCTATCATGAACATTGAGATGTTATTAACAACAAGATCATATCGTTAGGAGAATGATATGGTGGACATACTCCTATTGATAAGCGTAGCATAAAGATCAAGTTATTTTAATAGTTCAATTGTTGTATGCTTTCTGATACATAGTAACCTAATTCCTTCGACCATGAGATCATGCATATCACCTTCACCGGAAGGATGCTTTGATGACATCAAACACCACACCGTAACTGCGTGGCTATAAAGGTGGCATTGAGTGTTCGGAAAGCATTGGTTGAGACACATGAATCAAGAGTGGGATTTTTCTATCCATATGACGGATAGATATACTCTGGTCCCTCTCGGTGAAATGTCATCCAATTAGCTTGTAAGCTTGTGACTGGCTCACAAGGGATCACATATCACGGGAACGAGAAAAGAGTACTTATCAGTAACGAGGTTGAACTAGGTATGCAGAGATACCGACGATCATAACCTCGGATAAGTAAACTATCATGAGACAAAGGGAAATTGGTATCGTATGTAAGTGGTCAATTCGATCGCAAAGTAATCGTAGAAATATGTGGAAGCCATATGAATTTTCAGATTCCTCTATTGGTTATTGATCGGAGAAGTGTCTCGATCATGTCCGCATAATTCACGAACCATAGGGAGACACACTTAAGGATTCGACGTTGTTTGAGTAGTTATGGAATGATGAGTAAGAGACCGAATGTTGTTCGGAGTCTCTGATGAGATCCGGGATATCACGAGGAGATCCGGAATGGTCCGTAGAATAAGATTCATATAAGGAAAGTCCTGTTTCGGGGTTGGAGACTAGTTCCGGTGTTTTCATCGGGAATGTTCTAGAAGGTTCCGGAATGTCCGGCACTCCAGAGGGGAAGGGTACATGAATGTGTCATAACAAGTTGGAATGATTGCATCATGTACTAGGTGTCATCGCTGAACAAAATAAAGGGTTTAATCAAATCCTAGTTTGAAAAGTCAAACGCCAATTTGAAAAGTCAAACGGCTATTTTGTGAGGTGGAGGGGAAGTAGGAAACCTACTTGGGGAGGAGTTCCCTCCCTCCACCGCCGGCCCACTTGGAGACCGAGTTGGGGAGGGACTCCCCTCCCCTGGCACGCCCCCTCCACCTATATAAGGAGGGGCAGGGCTGCCCTTCCAAGCACACAAGACCACGCCCTCTAAACCCTAACCCTAGCCGCCGCCCACCATAGCCGCCGCCGCCTGGGGCAAAACCTAGCCGCCGGCCTTGCCCCTCCTTGGTGCGTCTAAACCCTAGATTGTTGAGGATCTCTCTCATAGTCCACCATACTCGCTCCGTCTTAAGGCGAAGCCCTGCGAGATCTCCCCTCTACTTCTGGTACCACGCCGTTGTGCTGCCGGAATAGCGAGGAGAGTGCTACAACCTCCGCTGCCTGATGGAATAAGGGAGAGGAAGGTCTTCATCAAGTACCGAACGTGTGACCGACTGCGTAAGCGCCGCCGGAACGCAGCGCCGGAAGGATCGTCTACGCGATCTTGAGATCGGAAAGAGTATGACTACATCACCCATGAGAATCCTCTCTCGTTAAACACTTTGGAATCTTCGAGGGTGAGTTATACCATCGACTCATTGCTACAATCTAGTAGATAGATCTTGGCTTGTTTGTTTGTATGCGGTAGAAAATTTTTGTTTTCCATGCTACGAAACCCTACAGTGGTATCAGAGCCGTGTCTATATGTAGATCTGTTGCACGAGTAGAACAAAATGGTCATTGTGGGCGTTGATGCTTTTGTTGTCGATTGCTTCTTGTGTACTTTGCATCTTGCGGGATGGTGGGATGAAGCGGCCCGGGCTAACCTTACATGACATCGTTCATGAGACTTGCTCCACGCTTGACATGCAACTTGTATTGCATAAGTGGCTTTGCGGGTGCCTGTTTCTCCCAACATAGTTAAGATTCAATTTACAACGGGTGATTGACAATACTAGTATCAATGTTGTGGTTCTTGTTCGTAAGTTAGAACGACACTTATTGAAAGCCCCAAACCACGTAAAACATGCAAAGAAAGTAGAGGCGTCTAACTTTGTTTTGCAGGGGTGTGCTGTGATGTGATATGGCCATGATTGTGATTATATTTGATGTATGCAATGTTCCTTATTGTAAGTTGGCAACCGGCAGGAGCCATATGGTTGTCTTTAAATTCTGTTAAGA
The DNA here is from genome assembly GCA_030063025.1 of Avena longiglumis. Classification (NCBI taxonomy): domain Eukaryota; kingdom Viridiplantae; phylum Streptophyta; class Magnoliopsida; order Poales; family Poaceae; genus Avena; species Avena longiglumis. The sequence continues at coordinate 423,633,317 of CP125974.1, read as the reverse complement.
CCCGCGTGTCTATTCAAAGTAGTTGTAATAGTTGAAGCCGGTGGACGACAACCATGGAGCAGCGTCATTGACCTTGATGCAATGCCTGTGATGATGGAGATCATGTTCGTGCTTGAAGATGGAGATCGGAAGCACAAAGAAGAAAGGCCATATCATATCACATATTATGAATTGCATGTGATGTTAATCCTTTATGCATCTTGTATTGCTTAGTTAACGACGGTAGCATTATAAGATGATCCCTCATGCACATGAATTTCAAGTTCTAAAGTGTTCATCCTTAGTAAGCATCGTTGCTAAAGCTTTTTGTTTCGAAGCACCACGTGATGATCGGGTGTGTTAGATTCCGCAAGTGTATACAACGTGAGCAAGCCAGATAGATTGTTATTTGGTGCCTGCGTTAAGCATGAACATTATATCGGGATCTTGTTTATTGCGAGACGGTTACTTGTTTAAGTCCGAGAATAATGGTTGTTCGATTTATATGAGTAATATTTTTATGCACATGCACCTTTGATAGATGGTCTATTCTTATTGAATCTCGATAGTGGAAATACACATATTAATAACATTGAGGCTAAACGTTTGAAATCAAACGATAACTCGACCTATATTTGGCACTATCTTCTTGGTCACATTGGAGTGAAGCGTATGAGGAAACTCCATTCCGATGGACTTCTTGAATCACTTGATTTCGAATCACTTGATAGATGCGAAGCATGTCCGATGGGTAAAATGACTAAGACTCCATTTTCTGGTATGATGGAGCGAGCTAAGGACTTATTGGAAATCATACATACCGATGTGTGTGGTCCAATGAGTGTAGCATCGCGCGGTGGTTATCGTTATGTTCTTACCTCAACGGATGACTTGAGTAGATATGGTTATATCTATTTCATGAAACATAAGTCCAAAACTTTCGAGAAGTTTAGGGAATTTCAAAGTGAGGTAGAGAATCAACGTAACAAGAAGATTAAATTTCTACGTTCTGATCGTGGAGGTGAATATCTAAGTTACGAGTTTGGCGAGCATTTGAAGAAATGCGGAATACTTTCACAATTGACACCGCCGGGAACACCACAGCGTAATGGTGTGTCCGAACATCGTAATCGAACTCTCTTAGATATGGTTCGTTCTATGATGTCACTTACAGATTTACCGCTATCATTTTGGGGTTATGCATTAGCAACAGCCGCATTCACTTTAAATAGGGCACCATCTAAATCCGTTGAAACGACACCGTATGAATTATGGTTTGGGAAGAAACCTAAATTGTCGTTCCTTAAAGTTTGGGGTTGAGAAGCCTATGTAAAGAAGTTACAGCCCGACAAGCTTGAACCCAAAGCGGAAAAATGCATCTTCATATGATATCCGAAGGAAACTATTGGGTATACCTTCTATCATAGATCCGAAGGCAAAATATTCGTTGCCAAGAATGGATCCTTTCTAGAGAAGGAATTTCTCTCGAAAGAAGTGACTGGAAGGAAAGTAGAACTCGACGAGGTTGTCGAACCTTCTCTCGAACTTGCGAGTAGCGCAGCACCGGAAGAAGTTCCTGTGGTGCCTGCACCAATAAGAGAGGAAGCTAATGATGATGATCATGAAACTTTGGTTTTAGTTGCTACAGAGCCTCGCAGGTCAACGAGAACTCGTACCACTCCTGATTGGTATGATCCCGTTATGAGTGTCATGTTGGTGGACAACACCGATGACCCTGCGACATATGAGGAAGCGATGATGAGCCCAGATTCCAATAAATGGCAAGAAGCCATGAAATCCGAGATTGGATCCATGTACAAAAACCAAGTTTGGACTTTGGTGGACTTACCGGATGGCCGGAAGGCTGTCGAGAACAAATGGATTTTCAAGAAGAAAAACAGATGCTGATGGTAATGTTACTGTCTATAAAGCTCGACTTGTCGCAAAAGGGTTTCGACAAATTCAAGGAGTTGACTACGATGAGACTTTCTCACCGGTAGCGAAGCTAAAGTCTGTGAGTATTATGTTAGCAATTGCTGCATATTATGATTATGAGATATGGAATGTGGATGTCAAAACAGCGTTCCTCAATGGAGACATTGATGAAGAGTTGTATATGATGCAACCCAAAGGTTTTGTCGATCCTAAAGATGCTAACAAGGTATGCAAACTTCAACGGTCCATCTATGGATTGAAGCAAGCATCCCGAAGTTGGAATCAACATTTTGATAAGGTAATCAAAAGTTTTGGTTTTATACAAACTTACGGAGAAGCTTGTATTTACAAGAAAGTGAGTGGGAGCTCCGTAGCATTCTTAATACTGTATGTAGATGACATATTGTTGATTGGGAATGATGTAGACCTTCTTAATAGTGTCAAGGAATATTTGAATAATAGTTTTTCAATGAAAGATCTTGGCGAAGCAGCTTACATATTAGGCATAAAGATTTATAGAGATAGATCGAGACGCCTAATATCATTGTCACAAAGTACATATTTGGACAAAGTTCTAAAGAGGTTTGGAATGGAAGATAGCAAGAAAGGGTTCTTGCCCATGTTGCCCAATACGACCTTGAGTAAAAATCAAAGTCCGACAACGGCAGAAGATAGAGAAAGGATGAGTAAAACTCCCTATGCCTCAGCCATATGATCTCTAATGTATGCCATTCTATGTACCAGGCCCGACATTGCATATGCTGTTAGTTTAACTAGCAGATATCAAAGTGATCCAGGAGTGGATCATTGGACAGCGGTCAAAAACATCCTTAAGTACTTGAGAAGAACTAAGGATATGGTTCTTTCTTATGGAGGTGATGAACAGCTCGTTGTTAATGGTTACACCGATGCTAGTTGGAACACCGATCTGGATGATTCTAAATCACAATCTGGATACGTATTTACTTTGAATGGTGCAGCAGTTAGCTGGAGGAGTGCAAAGCAAAGCGTTGTGGCGAGATCTTCAACTGAATCGGAATACATGGATGCTTCGGAGGCTTCACAAGAAGCGATATGGATGAAAGAGTTCATTACAGAGCTGGGTGTGGTTCCTAGTGCGCTAGACCCAATGTCTATCTACTGTGATAACATAGACGCCATAGACAATGCGCAAGAACCAAGGTCACACAAGAAGCTGAAGCACATCAAGCTACATTTTCACGCTATTCGAGAACATGTCCAAGATGGGGACATAAAGATTTGCAAAGTACACACAGATCTGAATGTGGCGGATCCTTTGACTAAACCTCTCCCGAGGGCAAAACATGACCAACACCAAACTGCCATGGGTGTTTGGTATATTGCCATGTAATCCAGATTAAATGACTCTAGTGCAAGTGGGAGACTGTTGGAGATATGCCCTAGAGGCAATAATAAATGTAGTTATTATTATATCTTTGTGTTTATGATAAATGTTTACATTCATGCTATAATAGTATTAACAAGGAAACATTAATACTTGTGTGATTTGTAAACTAAAATAGAGTCCCTAGTAAAGCCTCTTTATAATACTAGCTTGTTGGTTAATAAATGATTGTGGTTTCCCTATCATGAACATTGAGATGTTATTAACAACAAGATCATATCGTTAGGAGAATGATATGGTGGACATACCCGTATTGATAAGCGTAGCATAAAGATCAAGTCATTTTAATAGTTCAATTGCTATATGCTTTCTGATACATAGTAACCTAATTCCTTCGACCATGAGATCATGCATATCACCTTCACCGGAAGGATGCTTTGATGACATCAAACACCACACCGTAACTGGGTGGCTATAAAGGTGGCATTGAGTGTTCGGAAAGTATTGGTTGAGACACATGGATCAAGAGTGGGATTTGTCCATCCATATGACGGATAGATATACTCTGGGCCCTCTCGGTGAAATGTCATCCAATTAGCTTGCAAGCATGTGACTGGCTCACAAGGGATCACAATCACGGGAACGAGAAAAGAGTACTTATCAGTAACGAGGTTGAACTAGGTATGCAGAGATACCGACGATCATAACCTCGGATAAGTAAACTATCGTGAGACAAAGGGAAATTGGTATTGTATGTAAGTGGTTCATTCGATCGCAAAGTAATCGTAGAAATATGTGGGAGCCATAAGAATTTCCAGATTCCTCTATTGGTTATTTATCAGAGAAGTGTCTCGATCATGTCCGCATAATTCACGAACCGTAGGGAGACACACTTAAGGATTCGACGTTGTTTGAGTAGTTATGGAATGATGAGTAAGAGACCGAATGTTGTTCAGAGTCTCGGATGGGATCCGGGATATCACGAGGAGATCCGAAATGGTCCGGAGAATAAGATTCATATAAGGAAAGTCCTGTTTCGGGGTTGGAGAATAGTTTCGGTGTTTTCATCGGGAATGTTCTAGAAGGTTCCGGAATGTCCGGCACTCCAAAGGGGAAGGGTACATGAATGTGTCATAACAAGTTGGAATGATTGCATCATGTACTAGGTGTCATCGCTGAACAAAATAAAGGGTTTAATCAAATCCTAGTTTGAAAAGTCAAACGCCAATTTGAAAAGTCAAACGGCTATTTTGTGAGGTGGAGGGGAAGTAGGAAACCTAATTGGGGAGGAGTTCCCTCCCTCCACCGCCGGTCCACTTGGAGACTGAGTTGGGGAGGGACTACCCTCCCCTGGCGTGCCCCCTCCACCTATATAAGGAGGGGCAGGGTTGCCCCTCCAAGCACACAAGACCACGCCCTCTAAACCCTAACCCTAGCCGCCGCCGCCCACCATAGCTGCCGCCGCCTAGGGCAACTCGCCGCCGCCGCCTTGGGGCAAACCCTAGCCGTCGGCCTTGCCCCTCCTTGGTGCGTCTAAACCCTAGATCGCCGAGGATCTCTCTCATAGTCCACCATACTCGCTCCGGCTTAAGGCGAAGCCCTGCGAGATCTCCCCTCTACTTACGCCTGGTTGTCTTCGGAATCGAGGAGAGTGCTACAACCTCCGCTCTTTGGAACAAGGGAGGAAGGTCTTCATCAAATGCAGATGTGACCCATGAAGCGCTGCCGGAACGCAGCGCCGGAAGGATCGTCTACGCGATCTTGAGATCGGAAAGAGTATGACTACATCACCCACGAGAATCCGCTCTCGTTAAACACTTTGGAATCTTCGAGGGTGAGTTATTCCATCGACTCATTGCTACAATCTAGTAGATAGATATTGGCTTGTTTGTTTGTATGCGGTAGAAAATTTTTGTTTTCCATGCTACGAAACCCTACATTACCCAAGATGACAGTTGGTCATGGTAGGGAGGCCGAACTCATAGGAGAGGTGCCTATACTAGGGCGTGTAAATGAAAGGTTAGGATTGATTATCCGCATACTGAGTATGGTGAATTCAGGATTTGTTCCTGACGGATGTATCGAATGTTGTGGTGAAAATGTACAATCTCTGCAGAGTGTCAAAATATTCGAATAGCCGCATCCGCGGTTATGGACAGTTGGAGTGGCCATACTGTTCCCCCGTCAGATGTTTTCAAAACGACTTGTGAAATGAATTATGACTTTGACTTTACCACGACAGAGTTGTGATATGAAATTCAAATTCCCACTTAGGTGTTATAAAACTTTCAACTAAATTTCTTGCTTCTGAACTTAGTAGAGGTAAATCTAGCTTTTTGCAAAACAACCTTAGAGCTTAGTATCCTACTACAAAAACCCCCTTAACTTGTTAGTATTAGTTTGCGAGTACTTAAAGAGTACTCATGGATTTGTCCCTGGCTATTCCCGTGGCCAGACTATGAAGAGGAGTATGAGGATGACGGACCGCAGGAAGGTTACGACAAATAGGATCATCTCCCATCGTCAGCATTGCCTGTGACCCTGAAGATGGAGCTTCGCCTACGCTATCGTTACTATTACATTATTCCGCTGCTAGTATTGTATTAAGAACTGGATCATGAGATCCTTATTTGTGTAATACCTTATGTATGGTTTGTAATGGATGATGTACTGTGATATCCAAATCTGTTATGTCTCGCAAAAATGGTAATCCTGGGATTGCGATGTATGGCATAACAGGAATCTGGGATTAAAAATCCGGGTGTTGACAAGTTGGTATCAGAGCCATCCTGACCATAGGAGACCCTAGTTAGAATGGACGTTTGAATCAAAAACTTAGTTTCAAAACCAATGGAAGTGAGTATTTACAAAAAACTTATTCCCATTCTTATCACTTGGATTCTTTCATGAAAATTCATGTTCCTCAAGAATTCTTGTAAAATACATAAAATTTGACACACTTGATCACTCTACTAACTTACTGATCATATATTCTTATAGATGGACGTGAAGTACAACAGGTTTTATTAGTTGGGGAATGGGGGAGTCCTCATCTTTGAGCGTGACTTGGACCAGCTTTCGGAACTTCTGGAGCGTCCGCACCCCGATTTCTTCGGAGCTCAGCTCAATGATCAGGAAGGAGAAGACCTGCAGTGGCTAGTTGTTGCAAGTCTCCGAGGAAAGATTGAACCTCCCACTGTAGAGGGAATTCAGTTCACCTGAAGAGAAAACAACTGGCTCGATGGACTGGCCAGGGCAATGCAGGAAGCTCTTGCCCGTCTGTGTGGGCAGAGTATCAATCAGATCAAGGGTACCCGTTTTGGGTTCTACCCAAGGCGTGATCTTATGGGACACCCACTGGAGGCCCCACATCATCCCGAGCTGAAGACTCAGTTGGACCACCTCAGCTTCATGATGTACGACCGTCAGAAGGAGTTGGACAATGCTCGTGCCTACGCCAACCACAAGTACGCCATCGCCAAGAAGAAGGATCAGACCCTCGCCATGATAGTGAAGGATCGCAAGTCTCGTCGCCGTCAGCTCGACAAGAAGGAGCGCATCATTGCCTGTCTTCACCACCGGATCACGGATTTGGAGGAGACCATCCACGAGAGAGACATGCAGTTGGAGGAAAGGGATTTGGAGGAGATCACGGATTTAGGGTTTAGGGTTTAGGGTTTAGCGAGGGATTAGTGAATCATGAGCATGTACCTAAAACACAATTAAGTACACTATGGTCCCCAAACAAATTGGGTCCAAAGTAGTTAGTGAAACTACAATACATAGGAGAGCCCCCACACAAATATGTGCATATTGATATGAAATTGAATTTCATGCACATCTTAGCCCATTAGGATTTGGTGGAGTTTCCCCTATATATTGGATCAAAGAAAGCGAGCATGCCATAATATATACAAGAAGTAAATATGCATGCATAGGCTTTCAAGAACCAAAAGGAGATACAATTTGAACAAAAACACCAAGTAAACCAATAAGACACACACAAAAGTGTGACTTGACAAAAGGTGTCCAAATTGTATCAAAGAGCCAAATCAACACATGAAAGAACACAAGTTCAACAAATGAACTCGAAAGAGCCAAAGAAAAAAGGATAAGAAAAATACCAAGGCTCAAGGATTTATCTCATCCTAAAAGAACCAAGTGAAACGGAATGAGATAAATCCAACTCCCAACGAGAGCAAGGAAAGAGTAACCAAAACAAACTCTTCACACTTTTCATGATGGCACACAAAGTACCAACACAAAAAGGATCGAGCTTCCAAGCAACAAGTATCAAATCAAGAAGCATAAAACAATGTTCTAGATAATATAGGAGAGCTCCCCCATAAGTAGAGCGTTATATATAATTTTGCCTTTGAATGCAAAATGCCCACAAATGAGATCATCACTACTAACTACACTAAATAAAACACAAGGGGAGATAAATAAAATAAGAAGATCCACAAGAGGCAAGGAAAGCTTGGGAGCAAAAATAAAAACATTTTATTGGCCAAAGATAATATAAATAAGAAAAGGCCAAAACGAATATGATCAAAGAATCCTGCCATATATTAAATACTAATTGTCCAAGGACAAAAAGTAATAGGGATAATTTTCCCGAGGTAGTTTGCAAGGATATCCAAGATCATATTCACACAAAGAAGCATATAACAAGATAGGAATTAAGCTTGATGCTTCGAAAGAGATTCTTGATTGCTTCAAATACTCACACAATCACTAATGATTGGATTAAATAGAAGCAAGTGATTCCCATGAGGATATGTAGATCCAAATATGAGGAAACACATACCAAGAATCACTATCACGAACAAGATCCAAAAGATGAGCAATAAAAACATTTAAGCAAATTGGAACTTGTATGAGAAAATGTGCCACATAGGAACTAGATAATTCTCAATATCAAATCTAAGTGGCACTACCTCAAATGTCCACATTTTCTAGGTTTGTAATATGCACAAAGCATATGACTCCCCCATAATGTGATAAACCAAGAAATCTCAACAAGAGGCAAAAAGATCAAACTAGAGGTATTAATGGACATTATGGAAACTTAAGTTTCTCATGAGAGAGACAAACCACATAGAGACAACAAAATGACTACTAAGTGGTTTTTCTCATGTACACACATTTTAGGATTGTGGAATGCCCAAGCATGACACTCCCCCCAAAATGGAATAGTCCATTAATCCCTCACAAGAGCCAAATAAGATACCTACTAGAAACAATAAAGGCTCAAAACCAAGAAACACAAATACATGATGTGCCAACCAACATACGCAAAGATAATTCATAGGTCAATATAAGTAAGTGGGAAGCACAACATGTACAAGCACATACAAGGTACAAAACCAACACATGCACAAGGGAGCAAGTAACTATAAATGTAAAGGAGTTTAGCACAAGTTACCGGAAGGAGGAACATTGGATAAGGAATAGAAGCATGATAACCAATGACTTGACTTTGACAACAAGAATATAATGAAGATCCCTCAATTCTTCATAAGGTAGTCAAGTCTCCAATGCCCTCCAAAAACACCTATTGATCAAGTTTTAGCTTGTTGGTACCCAACCAAGTTGGGTCCTAAGAAGTTAGTCACAATAGGCTTGGCCACCCAAATGGTTCTTCTCTTGACACCACTTTGGGCACCAACAAATTTGGCAAACACATTGCCCATCTCATCCTTACGAAGAAAATAAGCATCATCAATCAAAATAGGATGAGATGAGGAGATACCCATGGTGCATGAGGAAGAAAGGTGCCCCTTCTCACGGCAAATGTAGCAAGTTCTTCTCTTGCCGTCTTTCTTCTTGGGAGGAGCTGCACCATGAAGAAGAGCTCGAGGCTTCTTGGGAAGTGGCCCTTCTTGAGCTTGTGGAGGAGCTTGAGGCCGCTTCCCCCGTTGCTTCTCACTAAGAGGCTTCTTCTTCAATGGGCAATCCCTCACATGATGCCCTTCTTCCTTGCACTTGAAGCACACAATGTTGGTCGGATTCTTCACCTGTCCTTGGCCCTTCTTCTTATTGCCCTTGTGCTTCAACGAGTTAGTGGGCTTGCTCTTGGTGTTGGAGTTGAATCCAAGCCCACTCTTGTCACTTGGGGGTTGTCGCACACTCAACATATTCTTGAGCGTGGTCTTCCCTTCATGACACCTTTTCAAGTCATTCTTCAAAGAAGTGACTTGAGCCTTGAGCTCTTTGACTTCCTCTACATGGTTAGTATCAACAACAATACTAGAGGAAGTAGAAGCTTCATTGTTAGAGCAACAAGGCAAATGATGCAATTCATCACAAGATTTAGCATGGTTGTGAGAGGATGAATTACAAGGACTAGCACATGGCAATATAGCATTAGGGGTAGATGTAGTGCTAATGTCCACATGAGGCCCACTAGATGTTACCTTTGACACAATGGCCTCATGAGCTAACTCTAGCCTACCATGGGAGAGTAGAAGATCCTCATGCGAGCTTGAGAGCTTGGCATGACTTTCTTCTAATATCCCATAGTTGCTTGTTAGCAAAGCAAGTTGAGCCTTTAGCTCAACATTCTCCTTCAAGGTAGATGCTTCACATGAAATAGAGTTAGTAGCACAAGCATCATCAATTAAAGCAAGTGGTGAGGGCAACTTGGAAAGGTCTTTAGAATATGAAGCTTTAAGTTGCTCATGTAACTCGGTGAGTTTGATAAGCTCACCCTTGATGACCATAGAGCCATTGTTGAGGTGCTCAAAATCCTCAAGGAGTTTAGCATAGGCAACTTCAAGTTCATCATTTTTAATTTGAAGAGCACTTGCCACCTCAAACTCTCTATCATGAGATTTCCTTACTCTAGACAGCTCTAGAGCAAAGGCCTCCTCAAGAGATTCCTTAGTGGTTTGTTCCTCTTCAAGAGCTTCATTTAGGTTGGCAATTTCATTAGCATACTCACGCTCAAGACTACTTATTTTATCTATTTTATCCTCATGCTCATATATTAGTTGCCTACTTTCAATAGCACAAGTCAAGATTTCAATGAAAGTAGAGCAAGCATTTTTATTAGGATGAAGAGCACGAAGGACTAGCCCCCCCTTCTCTTTTAAGGAAGCAACATCATCATCTACTTCTATATGATCAACATTCACATCATCATGAGATATATTGGAGTACAAAGGAGAGGTTACCTTTGAACCCTTAGCCATGAGGCACAAGTGAACATTGGAAGAGGATGATGATGAGGGAACACATGAAGCTCTAATGACAACATTGCCTTGGCCCACACAATCTTTCCTCTACATGGTTAGCAACACAAGAACTAGAGGAAATAGAAGCACATTCATCATGGCAACAAGGCAAAGCAAGCATATCATCATGAGACATATTCAAGGAATTTATACATGATATGCAAGGGCAATCAACACTAGGATGTAAAACACATGTGGTCCTACAAGTGTTCATGCCCAAAGATACACCATTGCAATGAGATAGAGACAAAGGATCATGAATGGAAATCTCACTATCTACATTACAAGATCTATCACCACTCACCATATCATTACCTTGAGATAACTCATATGTTGGTGAAGTGGAAGAAGATGAGAACTCATCGCGGACGGAGGTGGAGGGACCATAATCATCCTCATTAAGCTTGGACACATCATATTTTTCTTGAAGCTTGGTCCAAATATCATGAGCATTCCGGAAAGGCATGATTGAGGAAAGAACTAACAAGCTCACAACATTAACAAGCACATTAGATGCTTGAGCTTCGAGATAAGAGTTTGTCTTCTCCTCCAAAGATAGATTTTGGGAATCCTTAGGAGGAGACAAGCCCATATCTAGAATTCGCTCAATGGTTGGGTCAATGGCCCGAAAATGACTAAGCATGTGAGTACGCCAAACATCATAATGTGTGCCATCAAAAGCAAATGTGTGAGAGTGCACTAAACCCCTAGGAGACATCTTTACTCTCGAGGCGGTGAAGCCTAAAAGCGAGAGACCTTGCTCTAATACCAATTGAAAGTACAAAGGAAGTCGCCTAGAGGTGGTGAATAGGCTTTTAAAATAATTACGGTTTAGGCTCAAGTAAATGCGGAATAAAACTAACGTTTAATTTATTGAGCACAAAAACCTAGCCACTAAGTTCACCTAGGTGCACCAACAACCTATGCTAAGCAATACAAGCAACAAGGTGATAGCAAGGTATAAATACTTCAAGCACGATGGCTATCACAATGTAAAGTGCATAAGTAAAGGGTTCGGTTGAGAGATAACCGATGGACGCGGAGACGGAGATTTGTTTCCCGAAGTTCACTTCCAAAGAATCTACGTCTCCGTTGGAGAGGTGCGATGGCGCAATGCTCTCCGAACGCCACAAATGGCTCACCTCGAGGTGTGGTGGCTCGATGCTCACCCAACGCCACACAAGGCCTCACCCCGGATGCGTAAGCACGCAACTCACCGACGCCACAAAAGGCTCACCCTATTCTCCCAAGTGCGCACCACAAAAGGCGGGCACTTGATCCACTATGGGACGCTTGAGGGCGGTCACCGAACCCGTACAAGATTGGGGATAACTCCACAACTCAATTGGAGGCTCCCAACAACAAAGCCACAAAAGGCCAACAATGCCACAAAAGGCCAACAATGCCACAAAAGTCCAACAACGCCACAAAAGGCTACAAGACCACAAAAGGTCAACAAGACCACAAAAGGTCAACAATCCAACCACACAACCGTCTAGGGTTCCAAGGAACCCAAGAGAAACAAGCTCACAAGCTTGAACTCGCCGAATCTCCGAGGAGAACTCAAACCTATGCACCAAATGCAAGGGCAAGTCCTTCTCCCCCAAATTCCAACAAAGCTACAAAAGCTATTGGGGGAATAAGGGAGGAAGAACACAAGAGTAGAACTCAAACCTATGCACCAAATTCAAGGGCAAGTACTTCTCTCCCAAATTCCAACAAAGCTACAAAAGCTATTGGGGGAATAAGGGAGGAAGAACACAAGAGGAGAACACAAAACTCTCCAAGATCTAGATCCCAATGATTCCTTCACAAAAAAGGGATTTGACTTGGGGGGATTGTGGATCTAGATATCCTCTCTAAAATCCCTCAAAAATATGCAAGAATCATAGGAAGGGAAAGGGAGAGGGAAAGCTTCTTCAAGGTTGACAATGGAGGAGAGAGAGAAAGCCAAGAACCAAGAAGAAAAGCTAGTACCCATGAAGGGGAAGAGGATCCCCTTTTAAAGGGCTCCCAGATCTGCCCGTTATGGGCATTCACGACACCTGGCCGGAACTTTCGGTGGGAGGCCGGAAGTTCCGGTGGCACCCAGCCAACGGACGAAAACTGCGGAGCGAGAAACTGAAAAAACGAAACATGGCCGGAACTTCCGGCTCTGGGGCGGAAGTTCCGCCCAGCCTGGCTCCAACGGTCATCAGACCGTTGACGCCCGCTCCAGAAGCGCAACCGGAAGTTCTGGTCAAAACAGACCGGAAGTTCCGGTGAACTTCCGAGCAAGTTCCGACAAAGTTCTGGCAAATAGAACGCTTCAAAACAGAAGGTTCTTGGCGTGGCGGAAGAAGACCGGAACTTCCACCGGAACTTTCGGCAAGGATGCCCTAGCGGAACTTCCGGTGAAGCCGGAACTTCCGTCGAGAAATTCGAAACCGTAAAAAAACCGAAGCAATAACTTTTGCATCCGAACTCCAAATGTGATGAAACCAATTTTGTTGGAAAGATAACGACGAAATATTGTGTATCACCTTGGGAGAAAATATCATAAATATATATGTGAAGTATCCCCCAAGGTGTGGAGCCGGAAAACTCGCAAGATCAAAAACCGCAATAAGATATGCAAGTGAAATCCTTAGATGATGAACTAGAGCTTGTTATGATGATGACCACAAGCTCTAGATCCTCTCATGGACAAGAACCAAATAACAACCAAGAAAGATGATGCTATGAATGCAAAGGTTTGAGCTCTCTCTGAACGATGCAAACGAGACACCCGCTTGAGAGCCCCTCTTGATAGTACGGCTATCTATCCTAAACCCGGTCTCCCAACTAACAACACGAGACCGGCAAAAGAGAAGCCCTATCAACATACCTTTGCCTTGAGCGTCCCACTTGAACTTGATGTAGACCGTCTTGTTCTTCTATAGTGGGAACACCTTTCTTGTTTGCTCTTGCTTGCTCTTGCTTGATGAAGACTTGCAAAATTCTCCCCCATATTCCATGGGGAAACCTCTTCTTTGAACTTGTCTTCATCATTCCATGAGCACGAGGATGGCAAGCTTCAAGCATGAGATCTTCTAGAGATGGCACATCTTGAGCTCGTCCTTCTTCATCCTTACTTGAGGTTGATCCATCTTGATGCAACTCTTTGCACATGCCTTGATCGACCTTCAAGCTCCTTCTTTCTTCATGATTCCAATGGGCACAAAGCCCTTGGACATTTCTTCATCTTCCAACCTTGAGACCAACACATGGCCCAAGCGATGCCAATGGACAAACCTACAGGTGAAACTCAATTTACACATTAGTCCATAGAGATTGTCATTAATTACCAAAACCACACATGGGGGCATACATGCCCTTTCAATCTCCCCCATTTTGGTAATTGATGACAATCCCTTAGCGAGGGTTTAAATATGACAATTAACGACCAAAGCGGTTTCCCCAACATCAAATACTACACAAGTATGTGATGTTGGTACAACCACAATATATAGAGCAAACTCCCCCACAATCTATGCATGTGTGATGAACTTGAATTTCATTGCATAGATTGCCAACCGTTACCGTTGGTTGAGTTTCCTCTATATATTCAACATGCAAAGCAAACACAAAGATGCAAGAGCATGAGAGGCAAATGCTTAAGAACATACTCAAAGCAAAGGCCAACTTCCCTTAAACCCTCCAAAACTTCTCCCCCATTGGCATCGATTGCCAAAATGGGTGAAAAGTTCTAGACGGCCAACATAGTGAGAAAGCAAAACTATATTGAGGAACCAAAGAAAGCAAAAAGAAAAGAAAGAAAAGAAAAGGGCTTCAACAAATGAAGCGAGCAATCAAAAGATCCAAAAGAAACAAATGAAACACCATCAAATGATGTCAAAAGGAAACAAAAACCAAAAAAGTGTTTAAATAAAAATAGAGAAGCTCCCCAAAATTTGTGCAAAGATTAGAATACATGTATTGAATACAATATGCACAAATATGGAATCCTTGCTCCCCCATAAGCATTTAAACCACAAGAAACGAGAAAGAAGGAACATGTGCATCATTAAATGAATTATAAAAGCTCCCCAAAGATTGTGCACGAATTATAGTAATTATATTTGGAAACAACATGCACAACCATGGAATCATCACTCCTTCAAAACCACTTAGTAATGCACACAAAATACAATAATTTGGAAACCACCGAAGAATCAAGATGAAGTAAGAGGTGATTTCCAAGAAATGCAAAAACAACCAAATATTGATCTTATCTTGTGTGTATAAATTTTTTAGGTGGAAAATATCACAAAGACATATAACCACAAAGAAACATGCACACACAAAATAGATACTCAAGAAAGCACATGAAGACCCAAAAAGAAGTCATAGAATACACCAATAAGATGTTTTTCTTGAAAGCATGCCCAAGGGCTCAAATATATCTTATTGTACATCAATGAGCTTCAAACAACAACATACCCCCTACAACACAACTATTCTCAAGGTAAGAAGAGGATAGAAGGAATATATGGGGAAAGGCAACAAGTATCACAAAATAGAAATCAACTTGGCAAAAATTCTGACTATTGCACATGAGGGATATTGAGGAAACGATATGCAACAAAATTGCTAGATTGACATATTTGGGATTAGTGAATCATGAGCATGATTTAGTATAGTCCCCATTATATGCACTCATCTCAACATACACACATTTGCAATAGAGAGAACTCTTCAAAGCCAAAGAAAGAAATCCTACACATGGAAGAACACAAATTCATGCCAATAAGCAACCTACACAAGGTTGGGAACAAGATATGTATGCATGAGAGAGAGATACTTGTTACCGAGATATAATTGGTAGGATGAAGATGATATGAATTCGTTGATCATCCTAGCTTGCATCCAACTAACATGTAGACGCCACTTCTTCCTTGTTCAAGATACAAGCACCCAATATATATCTCCAATGTACCTAAAGCACAATTAAGTACACTATGGTCCCCAAACAAATTGGGTCCAAAGTAGTTAGTGAAACTACAATACATAGGAGAGCCCCCACACAAATATGTGCATATTGATATGAAATTGAATTTCATGCACATCTTAGCCCATTAGGATTTGGTGGAGTTTCCCCTATATATTGGATCAAAGAAAGCGAGCATGCCATAATATATACAAGAAGTAAATATGCATGCATAGGCTTTCAAGAACCAAAAGGAGATACAATTTGAACAAAAACACCAAGTAAACCAATAAGACACACACAAAAGTGTGACTTGACAAAAGGTGTCCAAATTGTATCGAAGAGACAAATCAACACATGAAAGAACACAAGTTCAACAAATGAACTCGAAAGAGCCAAAGAAAAAAGGATAAGAAAAATACCAAGGCTCAAGGATTTATCTCATCCTAAAAGAACAAAACAAGTGAAACGAAATGAGATAAATCCAACTCCCAACGAGAGCAAGGAAAGAGTAACCAAAACAAACTCTTCACACTTTTCATGATGGCACACAAAGTACCAACACAAAAAGGATCGAGCTTCCAAGCAAGAAGTATCAAATCAAGAAGCATAAAACAATGTTCTAGATAATATAGGAGAGCTCCCCCATAAGTAGAGCGTTATATATAATTTTGCCTTTGAATGCAAAATGCCCACAAATGAGATCATCACTACTAACTACACTAAATAAAACACAAGGGGAGATAAATAAAATAAGAACATCCACAAGAGGCAAGGAAAGCTTGGGAGCAAAAAAGAAAAACATTTTATTGGCCAAAGATAATATAAATAAGAAAAGGCCAAAACGAATATGATCAAAGAATCCTGCCATATATTAAATACTAATTGTCCAAGGACAAAAAGTAATAGGGATAATTTTCCCGAGGTAGTTTGCAAGGATATCCTAGATCATATTCACACAAAGAAGCATATAACAAGATAGGAATTAAGCTTGATGCTTCGAAAGAGATTCTTGATTGCTTCAAATAGTCATACAATCACTAATGATTGGATTAAATAGAAGCAATTGATTCCCATGAGGATATTTAGATCCAAATATTAGGAAACACATACCAAGAATCACTATCACGAACAAGATCCAAAAGATGAGCAATAAAAACATTTAAGCAAATTGGAACTTGTATGATCAAATGTGCCACATAGGAACTAGATAATTCTCAATATCAAATCTAAGTGGCACTACCTCAAATGTCCACATTTTCTAGGTTTGTAATATGCACAAAGCATATGACTCCCCCATAATGTGATAAACCAAGAAATCTCAACAAGAGGCAAAAAGATCAAACTAGAGGTATTAATGGACATTATGGAAACTTAAGTTTCTCATGAGAGAGACAAACCACATAGAGACAACAAAATGACTACTAAGTGGTTTTTCTCATGTACACACATTTTAGGATTGTGGAATGCCCAAGCATGACACTCCCCCCAAAATGGAATAGTCCATTAATCCCTCACAAGAGCCAAATAAGATACCTACTAGAAACAATAAAGGCTCAAAACCAAGAAACACAAATACATGATGTGCCAACCAACATACACAAAGATAATTCATAGGTCAATATAAGTAAGTGGGAAGCACAACATGTACAAGCACATACAAGGTACAAAACCAACACATGCACAAGGGAGCAAGTAACTATAAATGTAAAGGAGTTTAGCACAAGTTACTGGAAGGAGGAACATTGGATAAGGAATAGAAGCATGATAACCAATGACTTGACTTTGACAATAAGAATATAATGAAGATCCCTCAATTCTTCATAAGGTAGTCAAGTCTCCAATGCCCTCCAAAAACACCTATTGATCAAGTTTTAGCTTGTTGGTCCCCAACCAAGTTGGGTCCTAAGAAGTTAGTCACAATAGGCTTGGCCACCCAAATGGTTCTTCTCTTGACACCACTTTGGGCACCAACAAATTTGGAAAACACATTGCCCATCTCATCCTTACGAAGAAAATAAGCATCATCAATCAAAATAGGATGATATGAGGAGATACCCATGGTGCATGAGGAAGAAAGGTGCCCCTTCTCACGGCAAATGTAGCAAGTTCTTCTCTTGCCGTCTTTCTTCTTGGGAGGAGCTGCACCATGAAGAAGAGCTCGAGGCTTCTTGGGAAGTGGCCCTTCTTGAGCTTGTGGAGGAGCTTGAGGCCGCTTCCCCCGTTGCTTCTCACTAAGAGGCTTCTTCTTCAATGGGCAATCCCTCACATGATGCCCTTCTTCCTTGCACTTGAAGCACACAATGTTGGCCGGATTCTTCACTTGTCCTTGGCCCTTCTTCTTGTTACCCTTGTGCTTCAACGAGTTAGTGGGCTTGCTCTTGGTGTTGGAGTTGAATCCAAGCCCACTCTTGTCACTTGGGGGTCGTCGCACACTCAACATATTCTTGAGCGTGGTCTTCCCTTCATGACACCTTTTCAAGTCATTCTTCAAAGAAGTGACTTGAGCCTTGATCTCTTTGACTTCCTCTACATGGTTAGTATCAACAACAATACTAGAGGAAGTAGAAGCTTCATTGTTAGAGCAACAAGACAAATTATGCAATTCATCACAAGATTTAGCATGGTTGTGAGAGGATGAATTACAAGGACTAGCACATGGCAATATAGCATTAGGGGTATATGTAGTGCTAATGTCCACATGAGACCCACTAGATGTTACCTTTGACACAATGGCCTCATGAGCTAACTCTAGCCTACCATGGGAGAGTAGAAGATCCTCATGCGAGCTTGAGAGCTTGGCATGACTTTCTTCTAATATCCCATAGTTGCTTGTTAGCAAAGCAAGTTGAGCCTTTAGCTCAACATTCTCCTTCAAGGTAGATGCTTCACATTAAATAGAGTTAGTAGCACAAGCATCATCAATTAAAGCAAGAGGTGAGGGCAACTTGGAAAGCTCTTTAGAATATGAAGCTTTAAGTTGCTCATGTAACTCGGTGAGTTTGATGAGCTCACCCTTGATGACCATAGAGCCATTGTTCAGGTGCTCAAAATCCTCAAGGAGTTTAGCATAGGAAACTTCAAGTTCATCATTTTTAATTTGAAGAGAACTTGCCACCTCAAACTCTCTATCATGAGATTTCCTTACTCTAGACAGCTCTAGAGCAAAGGCCTCCTCAAGAGATTCCTTAGTGGTTTGTTCCTCTTCAAGAGATTCATTTAGGTTGGCAATTTCATTAGCATACTCACGCTCAAGACTACTTATGTGGCATCCCGCAAAACCACTACCAGAAAATCGCGTTGATTTTGTGCATTGCATCGTCATCATCATGCATTGTTTGCCAAAACTATTTCGCAAAAACCAGATTTGTTTTCCATACGCCCCATCTTTATTCAAACGCCAAACCCCGGGGCTCCGGAGTATTTTGTTTTGTCGCTATCGGTTTGCAAATGGTCCAATTAACACAAATTAAATTTATAATTACTTTAGTAGGGGCAGTCGAACGGGCCAACCCGACCCGAACGACCGCCCCAGATTTTCTAAACGGTCCAACCTGCCTACCCCATCTAATCCTAAACCCACCTAAAAATCTACCCACCCTACCTGGCCACATCACTCCCCCCAATCACATCTTGCCATCTCAGCGCCCTCTCCCCTCTACCCAATCCCCACCTGACACTTGTCCCATGCTCACTCCCTCTCTCTCACCAACCCCCCCAGCTGGCCCCTTCCCCCACTCTCACTGCCTGGCCCACCTCACCACAGCCAGCCTCTTTTCCTGAACCTTCCTGCCCTCACTGTCAGACGCCCCATGACCCACCTGCAGGCCCACGCGAGCCAGCCCTCCTCTCCCCCGTCGTCTTCCTCCAACGCCCACCACGCCACGCTCCTCCCCTTCTTCCTCAGCCGCCTCCCCGCACCCTCGCTGCGCTGCAAGGCTGCTTTCCTCTCAAGGCCCGCTGCGTCTGCTGCCGCTGAGCCCGCCACAATCACAGGCGCCGTCTGGCCGTCTGCCTCCTTCCTCCGTGTTCTCCCTCGGCCAGACGAGTCCGGCCCGCCAAGGCCCGCCGAGCTCGCCTCAGCCGGCCCGCCTCCTCGCGCTAGCCCCGGCTGCACGCCTTCGCTGGCCGGGCGAGCCCCGCCAGCGAGCTCACCAACCGCCACCAACCGTCCTCGCTGCGCCCGCTCGAGGCCGCTGTTGCCGCCACGCGTCGCCCGCCTCAGCGACCTCGCCGCGGTCCTCATCTCCGCCGCCCCAGCGCCACCTCGCCTGAGCCACCCGCCTCCAGCGCTGGCGCCACCGCCGACCTCCGCAGACGCCGTCGTCGCCCGCCGAACCCCGTCCACCCGGCGCCAACGACGCCGCCAAGAATGATCGGCAAGCCGCCCGCTGCAAGGGCTCGCTTCCAGCGCCTTCCCTCTGCCGCGGCCTGACGCGAGCCGCCCGCCGCCTGCCCGTACTGCTGCCGCCTTCCTCGCTAGCTGGGTTCCTGCCTCGTTGAGACATCCTCTAGTACCGGAAGTTGGCTTCAGCGTTTTGTGTTGGGCTTGTCCATGAGCATGGTTTGTGCAGAGATGTTGCGATGGCGGCCGTGTGAAGATGGGTCGGTGGTGTTTGATCTAACTTCAGCGACCTCCAGTGAACAAGTCTGACGAGTACCTCACCGGGACAGCAAGACCGACCCTTAACAAGTTCGCCGACCCCGTCGCCAAGATCTCGTGCACAGAAAACCCGATGCTTTCAACCCGGCACCATCAAGGCCTTCGTCACGGAACGCCGAGACCCTGAAGACCCCGAAACCGAAGGTCAACTTCAAGGGACGTCAAGCTCGTCGAGATTGCGGAACGACAAGCACTTCACCCCGGATGTCGAGGTCGACCTGTGGGACTCGACAAGATCTGGCCGACGACAAGAACGACACCGACCCAAGTTCTGCCCCCGGACATCGAGACCCCGGATGCGACAAGTACCTCCCCGTTACCGAGAACGACCCCGGAGCCGAGAACGGACCGTCGAACCCTGGACCCTGTCGAACCCCGAACCCCCGGACCAAGATCGTCGAACCCCTAATGTGTGAACCCTTTCCTCAAACCCTATTTCACAACATAATAACAACTTGATTGCATATTGATTTGTCATACCCGCATGCATATCATGTGGTTTGGGGGCCTTATGCCGATTCACCTAATAACTAAATATGGGGCCCATATGCGGGCAAATCTAGTCTCATATTGGCCTCATTTAAACATGTATAGCGAACCGGTTCCATCTGTTGCATTGTTAAACAACATTTAAATTGCGGGGAATCTAAATAACTTGAACCGTTTAATTAATTGTCGGGACCCCGGTTCCGCCTAATCTGACCTAATTGCAACGCACCTTTGCCATGACATACATCCTACATGCATCATGCCGATCTTTTGCCGTTGTATTAAATATTGCATCCGGTGTTATTCTAGTGTTTTGCTTCTTCGCGGATAAGGCCGTTGAGTTGATGTGAGCTTCGCCCCGATCTTCGGTTGAACCCTTCGGCAATGTTTTCAGGCGAGCATCTCCCTCTTTCTACCTATCTTACTTTTATAGTCTTTATTCCCTCCTGTTGATCTATTGCTATCTGTGTTGCGATGCTCTAGTTTCCGTACCCGAAATATCCCCTGCAGCCTTATATTGCCTTGGACACACCCTATTACCTGTTGTTTGGTAGATAGTGGGACTTGCGCGTCGTAGTTGCTTGCTCAAGTGCTGATGTGTGTCGTCATATGCCACAGTTGCTGATGTATTGCCGCATGTTGAAGTTGGAGATGATTCTAGTTTTACTTTTCGTCACTTTACTTTCCGTTTAACAACTAAAATTGAATAAGCAGAGGCATCGGTGGGTGATAGATAATATTTGGTTTCCGAACGCCCACTTGTGTCCCGTAAGACCCCGAGTACTTGATACCTGTTCCTTGATTTTGCGCGCTATCCACATCCAGGAGGTATATGGGACCCCCCTGAGCCAGAGCTTGATTCAGTCTTATTTCTTGGGGCCACAAACTAGTTTGAGGTTTTATTTACGATCCTGTACTTATGCCATGTTTTACCGCTTTATTTACGATTGTGCAGGTAACGCACATCGCATCGCTTTTGGAAGCGGAATGTTTACACGGTGTCGACAAGCCCGCTTTGGGGTTCCCGATCGCTCAGACCATTGTCGCAGACCTTGAGGCCGCCTCGGAGCTTGCTTACTCCGTTGCGGGATCTACTTAAGGGGTGGCCCCCTGAAATATTTCTGAATCCTGTGATTGTTCAGTCGTGAAAGCCTCGTTGGGTTTTGATTTGGTTTTTTTTGAGGTTGATCGAGCGTGTGTTGCTATTGGTGCACCCCGGCCGGGTAAAAACTTTCTGAAAGCCGTGTCCGCGGATATGGACGACTTGGAGCACAGTATCTCGATCATAGACAAGCATAACTAAAGTTTACTGCTACAAATTTGACTTATAATGACTGGTAATCAGCTTCACTATAATGGAATGGCTAATTAATACTGCCCACAATTGCTTGTTTGGTTGTCGCTTGCGACAATTGTAACTGACTAGTAAGTATTGCAACTACAACGAAATGGCTGAATAAAAGTACCAACAACTGCTGGGTTTTGGGATTATATCATGCTATCTGTATTTGATTAGTAATTGCCGCAACTATAACGGAATGGTTAACTAAAAGTGCCCACTGTTTACTTTATCAGGATGATTATCTAAACCTGACTAGTAAAGGCTGCAACGGTAACTGAATAAGTAAAACTGCCAACTGTGTGAGTTCCTCGGTTGACTTCCTCGTTTGGTCTCGAGGGGGAAACACCAGGATGGGTTTGCTTGGTGTTAGTTTCAGGTTGGATCCGGTTAGGTCATTCTTATCCCTCTCTGATAACCGCCAGTTGCATCGAGTCTCTATAGGTTGTTTAGTGCATGCTGCGCCGCCTCGATCCACCATACCTATGTAGGCGAGGACCGCCAATTCTAGCCTCGCTGTCTTGGCCTCGATCGACGCTCCTTCTTTGTTTTCTGCTTTGCCTTTGTCGGCACCCTTTGTTAAGCAGGTTTTGAGATCGACGCCGTTAGCGGTTACCCTTCCGGCTTGGCACGGGCAGGTTATGGACGCCATTGGATATTCTTCGTGGCTCTTAGCCCCATTTGCATCTTGTCCGTAGCTGGACGCTATATCGCTTTTCAAGGTGATTTGGATCTTTGTATATTATATCGTATTCTTGACTCTTTGAGTCATTGTTATATATCGCTCGTGGGTCCCATCGAGGACTGTTGTGTAATGTTATTACTTCGTTTTCCACCGCACGAAAGTGCTGGTGGCACCTTTGAATCGTTTCTATGCGGGTTTGGCGAATTTTGCTCAAACTTGCATAGGTCCGATTCGAGGGTGTTACTGAGTGGTATCGAGCTCAGCGATACCCCACAAGTCCACTTTCAGGATAACCTAGCTAACGGCCGAAGTAGAGTGTCAAAACTATTTTGCAAAAATCGGTTGGATAGTTCTGATTAGGTCTGATTTTACTCCTTACCCCTCTGCTATTCTCCTCTTATCTCGACGTGTTTTGAATCCGCTCTCATCTCTCTCTTCGAGTCCAGGATTTCTCGTGGTTGGGTTTCCGTCGTACCTTCAGGGTTTCGTTTTTCCCCTTTTTGTCACGGAGGTGCTACGATCATCAATCTGCAACTTGTCTGTTGTGCCCTTCATCTGATCTTTTGTTCTGGAGCTCTTTCTCCTTATGTGTTCCTTGCTGGATATCAGTGTCGTTGAAAAACATATGAGAAGGACGAGCCTTGGTGAAGTTGGAGTATACCTTGAGCATGTGTTGTTCATGCCAATGGAACCACCGCGAAACCTAATCAGTGTGTCTTTCATACGATTTCTGCTGGCAACACTCGCTTGTTTCCGAACCTCGCTTGTCCAGATCTTCAGTCTAATTCCGAGAGTTGGATGCTTAATCCGCTTATTCGTGTGCAGAGTAATGTTATGAGTGTGGGATGGAGTAGCTACCCTACCACTGCTCTTATCATTCGCTCTTGTACGTCGAATCAGTGGATCCAGCAATCTTACTCCGTCCACGGAAGTAGGGGTGGCTTTATTTGCGATACCTCTACCTTCGACCTTTTGTTCCCGGAGTGTTCTCTCGAGGATCAGGAACAACGACCCTTTGTTGGTGGTGTCGCCGTTTTCAAGATGAAGAAGGAACCCTCGTTAGTGGTGTCGCGAGGATCTACATGAAGTGTGAAGACGCCGACCACCGACCTTCTTTCCGGTACCATGAGGCGGATCTCGAGGGCAAGATCCATTGTTAGTGGTGTCGAATTGTGGCATCCCGCAAAACCACTACCAGAAAATCGCGTTGATTTTGTGCATTGCATCGTCATCATCATGCATTGTTTGCCAAAACTATTTCGCAAAAACCAGATTTGTTTTCCATACGCCCCATCTTTATTCAAACGCCAAACCCCGGGGCTCCGGAGTATTTTGTTTTGTCACTATCGGTTTGCAAATGGTCCAATTAACACAAATTAAATTTATAATTACTTTAGTAGGGGCAGTCGAACGGGCCAACCCGACCCGAACGACCGCCCCAGATTTTCTAAACTGTCCAACCTGCCTACCCCATCTAATCCTAAACCCACCTAAAAATCTACCCACCCTACCTGGCCACATCACTCCCCCCAATCACATCTTGCCATCTCAGCGCCCTCTCCCCTCTACCCAATCCCCACCTGACACTTGTCCCATGCTCACTCCCTCTCTCTCACCAACCCCCACCGCCCTTCCCCACTCTCTTGCCGCCTGGCCCACCACCCCCACCACCCCCCTCTTTTCCTGAACCTTCCTGCCCCGCCTGTCAGACGCCTCACACTCCGCAGCCCACGCGAGCCAGCCCTCCTCTCCCCCGTCGTCTTCCTCCAACGCCCACCACGCCACGCTCCTCCCTTCTTCCTCGGCCGCCTCCCGCACCCTCCCTGCTGCGGCAAGGCTGCGGCCTCTCTCCGCGTCTGCTGCGTCGGCCGCCAACCGCTGCCTTGAGCCTCCTCGCCAACAGCGCGCCGCCCGCCGGCCGTCTCCCCTTCCTCCGGTGTTCTCCCTCGCGGCGCCAGACGAAGTCCGGCCGCCATACAAGGCTTCCGCCGAGCCAGCCCGCCTCCTCGCGCTAGCCCGGCCCCTTGGCGCTCCCGGCAGCAGCCTTTCCGCCGCCAGCGAGCCCAGCGAAGCTCACCAACCGCCACCAACCGTCCTCGCTGCGCGCTTTCGAGGCCGCCGTCGTCGCCCAGCGCGTCGCCCGCGCAGCGACCTCGCCGCGGTCCTCATCTCCGCCCGACCAGCGCCACCTCGCTCGGAGCCACCCGCCTCATGGCCGCTTGGCGCCACCGCCGACCAGACGCCGTTGCCGCCCGAACCCGTCCACCCGGCGCCAACGACGCGCAGCAGCGATCGGCCCCGCGCCGCTGCGGGCTCGCTTCCACCGCCTTCCTCTGCACTGCCGCTGACGAGCCCGGCCCGCCGCCCGTGCTCGCCATTGTCGCCTTCCCTGCTAGCTGGGTTCCCTGCCTCGTTGAGACATCCTCTAGTACCAGGAAGTTGGCTTCAGGCGTTTTGTGTTGGGCTTGTCCATGAGCATGGTTTGTGCAGATGTTGCGATGGCGACCGTGTGAAGATGGGTCAGTGGTGTTTGATCTAACTTCAGCGACCTCCAGTGAACAAGTCTGACGAGTACCTCACCGGGACAGCAAGACCGACCCTTAACAAGTTCGCCGACCCCGTCGCCAAGATCTCGTGCACAGAAAACCCGATGCTTTCAACCCGGCACCATCAAGGCCTTCGTCACGGAACGCCGAGACCCTGAAGACCCCGAAACCGAAGGTCAACTTCAAGGGACGTCAAGCTCGTCGAGATTGCGGAACGACAAGCACTTCACCCCGGATGTCGAGGTCGACCTGTGGGACTCGACAAGATCTGGCCGACGACAAGAACGACACCGACCCAAGTTCTGCCCCCGGACATCGAGACCCCGGATGCGACAAGTACCTCCCCGTTACCGAGAACGACCCCGGAGCCGAGAACGGACCGTCGAACCCTGGACCCTGTCGAACCCCGAACCCCCGGACCAAGATCGTCGAACCCCTAATGTGTGAACCCTTTCCTCAAACCCTATTTCACAACATAATAACAACTTGATTGCATATTGATTTGTCATACCCGCATGCATATCATGTGGTTTGGGGGCCTTATGCCGATTCACCTAATAACTAAATATGGGGCCCATATGCGGGCAAATCTAGTCTCATATTGGCCTCATTTAAACATGTATAGCGAACCGGTTCCATCTGTTGCATTGTTAAACAACATTTAAATTGCGGGGAATCTAAATAACTTGAACCGTTTAATTAATTGTCGGGACCCCGGTTCCGCCTAATCTGACCTAATTGCAACGCACCTTTGCCATGACATACATCCTACATGCATCATGCCGATCTTTTGCCGTTGTATTAAATATTGCATCCGGTGTTATTCTAGTGTTTTGCTTCTTCGCGGATAAGGCCGTTGAGTTGATGTGAGCTTCGTCCCGATCTTCGGTTGAACCCTTCGGCAATGTTTTCAGGCGAGCATCTCCCTCTTTCTACCTATCTTACTTTTATAGTCTTTATTCCCTCCTGTTGATCTTTTGCTATCTGTGTTGCGATGCTTTAGTTCCCGTGCAAATATCCCTGAGCCTTATATTGCCTTGGACACACCCTATTACCTGTTGTTTGGTAGATAGTGGGACTTATGCGTCGTAGTTGCTTGCTCAAGTCTTGATGTGTGTCGTCATATGCCGATTCTTGATGTATTGCCGCATGTTGAAGTTGGAGATGATTCTAGTTTTACTTTTCGTCACTTTACTTTCCGTTTAACAACTAAAATTGAATAAGCGAGAGGCATCGGTGGGTGATAGATAATATTTGGTTTCGACGCCCACTTGTGTCCGTAAGACCCCGAGTACTTGATACTGTTCCTTGATTTTGCGCTATCCACATCCAGGGAGGTATATGGGACCCCCGAGCCGAGCTTGATTCAGTCTTATTTCTTGGGGCCACAAACTAGTTTGAGGTTTTATTTACGATCTGTACTTATGCCATGTTTTACCGCTTTATTTACGATTGTGCGAGTCTGCTTGTCTTTATTTGGAAGCGGAATGTTTACGCGGTGTCGACAAGCCCGTTTGGGGTTCCGATCGCTCCACGCCATTGTCATGAACCTTGAGGCCGCCTCGAGCTTGCTTACTCCGTTGCGGGATCTACTTAAGGGTGGCCCCTGAAATATTTCTGAATCTGTGATTGTTCATCGTGAAAGCCTCGTTGGGTTTTGATTTGGTTTTGAGGTTGATCGGCGTGTGTTGCTATTGGTGCACCCGGCGGGTAAAACTTTCGAAAGCCGTGTCCATGGATATGGACGACTTGGAGCCGATATCTCGATCATAGACAAGCATAACTAAAGTTCTTGCTACAAATTTGACTTATAATGACTGTAATCAGCTTCACTATAATGGAATGGCTAATTAATCGCCCACAATTGCTTGTTTGGTTGTCGCTTGCGACAATTGTAATCGACTAGTAAGTATTGCAACTTCTAACGAAATGGCTGAATAAAAGTACCAACAACTGCTTTGGGTTTTGGGATTATATCATGCTATCTGTATTTGATTAGTAATTGCCGCAACTATAACGGAATGGTTAACTAAAAGTGCCCACTGTTTACTTTATCAGGATGATTATCTAAACCTGACTAGTAAAGGCTGCAACGGTAACTGAATAAGTAAAACTGCCAACTGTGTGAGTTCCTCGGTTGACTTCCTCGTTTGGTCTCGAGGGGGAAACACCAGGATGGGTTTGCTTGGTGTTAGTTTCAGGTTGGATCCGGTTAGGTCATTCTTATCCCTCTCTGATAACCGCCAGTTGCATCGAGTCTCTATAGGTTGTTTAGTGCATCTTTGCGCTTCGATCCACCATACCTATGTGGCGAGGACCGAATTCTAGCCTCGCCGTGTCTTGGCCTCGATCGACGCGCTCCTTCTTTGTTTTCTGCTTTGCCTTTGTCGGCACCCTTTTGTTAAGCAGGTTTTGAGATCGACGCCGTTAGCGGTTACCCTTCGGCTTGGCACAGCGGGTTATGGACGCCATTGGATATTCTTCAGGGCTCTTAGCCCCATTTGCATCTTGTCCGTAGCTGGACGCTATATCGTTTTCAAGGTGATTTGGATCTTTGTATATTATATCTGTATTCTTGACTCTTTGAGTCGCTGTTATATATATATCTGTCCTGTGGGTCCCATCGAGGACTGTTGTGTAATGTTATTACTTCGTTTTCCACCCGCACGAAAGTGCCTGGTGGGCACCTTTGAATCGTTTCTATGCGGGTTTGGCGAATTTTGCTCAAACTTGCATAGGTCCGACTCTGAGGGTGTTACAACTTATTTTATCTATTTTATCCTCATGCTCATATATTAGTTGCCTACTTTCAATAGCACAAGTCAAGATTTCAATGAAAGTAGAGCAAGCATTTTTATTAGGATGAAGAGCACGAAGGACTAGCCCCCCTTATCTTTTAAGGAAGCACCATCATCATCTACTTCTATATGATCAACATTCACATCATCATGAGATATATTGGAGTACAAAGGAGAGGTTACCTTTGAACCCTTAGCCATGAGGCACAAGTGAACATTGGAAGAGGATGATGATGAGGGAACACATGAAGCTCTAATGACAACATTGCCTTGGCCCACACAATCTTCACTTTCCTCTACATGGTTAGCAACACAAGAACTAGAGGAAATAGAAGCACATTCATCATGGAAACAAGGCAAAGCAAGCATATCATCATGAGACATATTCAAGGAATTTATACATGATATGCAAGGGCAATCAACACTAGGATGTAAAACACATGTGGTCCTACAAGTGTTCATGCCCAAAGATACACCATTGCAATGAGATAGAGACAAAGTATCATGAATGGAAATCTCACTATCTACATTACAAGATCTATCACCACTCACCATATCATTACCTTGAGATAAATCATATGTTGGTGAAGTGGAAGAAGATGAGAACTCATCGTGGATGGAGGTGGGGGAACACAATCATCCTCATTAAGCTTGGACACATCGTATTTTGCTTGAAGCTTGGTCCAAATATCATGAGCATTCCGGAAAGGCATGATTGAGGAAAGAACTACAAAGCTCACAACATTAACAAGCACATTAGATGCTTGAGCTTCGAGATAACAGTTTGTCTTCTCCTCCAAAGATAGATTTTGGGAATCCTTAGGAGGAGACAAGCCCATATCTAGAATTCGCTCAATGGTTGGGTCAATGGCCCGAAAATGACTAAGCATGCGAGTACGCCAAACATCATAATGTGTGCCATCAAAAGCAAATGTGTGAGAGTGCACTAAACCCCTAGGAGACATCTTTACTCTCGAGGCGGTGAAGCCTAAAAGCGAGAGACCTTGCTCTGATACCAATTGAAAGTACAAAGGAAGTCGCCTAGAGGGGGGGTGAATAGGCTTTTAAAATAATTACGGTTTAGGCTCAAGTAAATGTGGAATAAAACTAACGTTTAATTTATTGAGCACAAAAACCTAGCCACTAAGTTCACCTAGGTGCACCAACAACCTATGCTAAGCAATACAAGCAACAAGGTGATGGCAAGGTATAAATACTTCAAGCACGATGGCTATCACAATGTAAAGTGCATAAGTAAAGGGTTTGGTTGAGAGATAACCGATGGACGCGGAGACGGAGATTTGTTTCCCGAAGTTCACTTCCAAAGAAGCTACGTCTCCGTTGGAGAGGTGCGATGGCGCAATGCTCTCCGAACGCCACAAATGGCTCATCTCGAGGTGTGGTGACTCGATTCTCACCCAACGCCACAAAAGGCCTCACCCTGGATGCGGAAGCACGCAACTCACCGACGCCACAAAAGGCTCACCCTATTCTCCCAAGTGCGCACCACAAAATGCGGGCACTTGATCCACTATGGGACGCTTGAGGGCGGTCACCGAACCCGTACAAGATTGGGGCTAACTCCACAACTCAATTGGAGGCTCCCAACAACAAAGCCACAAAAGGCCAACAATGCCACAAAAGGCCAACAATGCCACAAAAGGCCAACAATGCCACAAAAGGCCAACAACGCATACAAAGGCTACAAGACCATAAAAGGTCAACAAGACCACAAAAGGTCAACAATCCAACCACACAACCGTCTAGGGTTCCAAGGAACCCAAGAGAAACAAGCTCACAAGCTTGAACTCGCTGAATCTCCGAGGAGAACTCAAACCTATGCACCAAATGCAAGGGCAAGTCCTTCTCCCCCAAATTCCAACAAAGCTACAAAAGCTATTGGGGGAATAAGGGAGGAAGAACACAAGAGTAGAACTCAAACCTATGCACCAAATGCAAGGGCAAGTCCTTCTCTCCCAAATTCCAACAAAGCTACAAAAGCTATTGGGGGAATAAGGGAGGAAGAACACAAGAGGAGAACACAAAACTCTCCAAGATCTAGATCCCAATGATTCCTTCACAAAGAAGGGATTTGACTTGGGGGGATTGTAGATCTAGATCTCCTCTCTAAAATCCCTCAAAAAGATGCAAGAATGATAGGAAGGGAAAGGGAGAGGGAAAGCTTCTTCAAGGTTGACAATGGAGGAGAGAGAGAAATCCAAGAACCAAGAAGAAAAGCTAGTACCCACGAAGGGGAAGAGGAGCCCCTTTTAAAGGGCTCCCAGATCTGCCCGTTATGGGCATTCGCGACACCTGGCCGGAACTTCCGGTGGGAGGCCGGAAGTTCCGGTGGCACCCAGCCAACGGACGAAAACTGCGAGCGAGAAACTGAAAAAACGAAACATGGCCGGAACTTCCGGCTCTGGAAGTTCCGCACAGCTCCAACGGTCATCGACCGTTGACGCCCTCGAAGCGCAACGGAAGTTCCGGTCAAACAGACCGAAGTTTGGTGAACTTCCGAGCAAGTTCACAAAGTTCGGCAAATAGAACGCTTCAAAGCGAAGGTTCCGGCGTGAGCGGAAGAAGACCCGGAACTTCCACCGGAACTTTCGGCGGCAAGGATGCCCTAGCGGAACTTCCGGTGGGAAGCCGGAACTTCCGGTCAGAGAAATTCCAGAAACCAGAAAACCAGAAACGCAATAACTTTTGCATCCGAACTCCAAATGGGATGAAACCAATTTTTTTGGAAAGATAACGATGAAATATTGGGTATCACCTTGGGAGAAAATATCGTAAATATATATGTGAAGTATCGCCCAAGGTGTGGAGCCAGAAAACTCGCAAGATCAAAAACCGCAATAAGATATGCAAGTGAAATCCTTAGATGATGAACTAGAGCTTGTTATGATGATGACCACAAGCTCTAGATCCTCTCATGGACAAGAACCAAATAACAACCAAGAAAGATGATGCTATGAATGCAAAGGTTTGAGCTCTCTCTAAACGATGCAAACAAGACACCCGCTTGAGAGCCCCTCTTGATAGTATGGCTATCTATCCTAAACCCGGTCTCCCAACTAACAACACGAGACCGGCAAAAGAGAAGCCCTATCAAAATACCTTTGCCTTGAGCGTCCCACTTGAACTTCATGTAGACCGTCTTGTTCTTCTATAGTGGGAACACCTTTCTTGTTTGCTCTTGCTCGCTCTTGCTTGATGAAGACTTGCAAAATGCCCCCCCCCCATATTCCATGGGGAAACCTCTTCTTTGAACTTGTCTTCATCATTCCATGAGCACGAGGATGGCAAGCTTCAAGCATGAGATCTTCTAGAGATGGCGCATCTTGAGCTCGTCCTTCTTCATCCTTACTTGAGGTTGATCCATCTTGATGCAACTCTTTGCACATGCCTTGATCGACCTTCAAGCTCCTTCTTTCTTCATG
This sequence comes from Avena longiglumis, assembly GCA_030063025.1. Taxonomy (NCBI): domain Eukaryota; kingdom Viridiplantae; phylum Streptophyta; class Magnoliopsida; order Poales; family Poaceae; genus Avena; species Avena longiglumis. The sequence continues at coordinate 423,601,888 of CP125974.1, read as the reverse complement.
ATTCCAATGGGCACAAAGCCCTTGGACATTTCTTCATCTTCCAACCTTGAGACCAACACATGGCCCAAGCGATGCCAATGGACAAACCTACAAGTGAAACTCAATTTACACATTAGTCCATAGAGATTGTCATTAATTACCAAAACCACACATGGGGGCATACATGCCCTTTCACTATGCAAGATGCATTAGGCATATTTGGTTATACCACCTTGATTATACCAAATCCCAGTTTCACTTGCAAGTTTTATTATTTTATTTCTTTATCAAGATTCTTTGGTTACTTTTACTTAGTGACTTGTGAATCTTGGAAGGTTATTATAGGTATCATAAAGATAATAAAACTTGGCCTAAGTTAGATAGAAATAGATGTCATGCTAAGGCATGATATTAGATTTAGATAAGTCACACTTGATCAGCACACTCATTAGTGATTACCCCCAACTTTAGTGGCTAGTGCTAAGCATAAAACTTGATCACTTTAGATGGGAATACTTGGTGAAAATGATTATGAAAACCTTAGAATGATGAGTCATTATAATGAAATATTTTCACATGTGTTATGAACACAAGATGACTTAATGGTGAATATATTGAGGCATGAGCCTTATCCCTTTATAAAACTGATGGTTGTGTTCCGATGCGATATCATTCCAATTTTTACCGTACAACCACAATACCTGAATTCGGGTAGGGCTTGACTGGAAGTTTATATATCTTAGTATGGGTTCCCTTGCGTCTGAGGTTTGAGTTGTGGCTACCTCGTGATGATTGTCCACCTGTGCAGTTCCCAAGATTACAGATGGTCATGGTTGGGAGGCCAAACTCATAGGGGAGGTGCCTATACTTGGGTGTGTTATTGAAAGGTTAGGATTGATTATCCGCATACTGAGTATGTTGAATCACGATGGTTCCTGACAGATGTATCAAATCTTGTGGTGAAAGCATACCACCTCTGCAGAGTGTCAAACTATTCGAATAGCCGCGTCCACGGTTATGGACAGTTGGAGTGGCCATACTGTTCCTTCGTTGCATGTTTTCAAAATGACTTGTGAAATTGACTTGACTTGACCACAACAGGGTTGTGATATGAAACTTAAGTTCCCACTTAGGTGTTGTAAAACATTAAACTAGTTTTCTTTACTTCTAAACTCAGTTAGAGATAAATCTGGCTTTTTGCAAAATAACCTAGAGCTTAGGGTTCCTACTTGAACCACTTTACTTGTTAGTGAAAGCCGTGAGTACTTAAAGAGTACTCATGGCTTTGTCCCTGGCTATTCCTATGGCCAGACTATGAGGAGGACTACCAGGATGGTGGACAACAGGAAGTCTGATGATCCACAAGTACAGGAGGTGTATTGTAGTACTTTCGATAAATAGTAGTGTCGATCCCAACGAGGAGAAGAAGGTGTTGACTAGTGGTATGGAGCAGGAAATCTCTGTAAATACTTAGCAAACGAATTTTTAGGGGTTTTCTGATAAAGAAAATAAACAAAGTGCAAGTAATAAAGACAATGAACAACTGTAGCAAGTGGCCCAATCCTTTCTTAGCAAAGGACAAGCCGGTAGAAATACTTATAGGGACCAAACGTTCTCGAGGACACATGCGAATTCTGTCAAGTGCTTTCACTTCAAATAGTTGAGTACCTTTCTTTGGTGTTGTAAGTGTTGTGTGGGTGAAGTTGTGCTAATGTACCAACCTTACTTGGACTAGTACATACTTGTGATTAAACCCCCTGCAAGCATCCACAACTATAGGAAAGCAATTAAGATATAAACCTAACCACAGCCTTAAACTCCGAGATCCTACACTCCCTTGTGCAAAGGTGTCCTGGCGGGGGTTCAGGTTTCTGTAACTCAGGCAACCCCACAATTAGTAGCCAAATACACAATGCATTCACCTAGGCCCATAAATGGTGAAGTATCATGTAGTCGACGTTCACATGACACCACTAGAAGAATAGCACCACAACTTAAATACTAAACCATTGAATAATATCTCAACACAAATCCACTACTAACAACATGACTTCCCACATGTCCTCAAGAACTAAACGAACTACTCACAAGCCATCATATGGATCAAGATCAAAGATGATATGGTGATGGATAACAATCTGAACATAAACAATAATCCAATGGTTCCACTCACAAGCATCAACTACAATAGTAATCAACACCGGGAAAGTTTCCCCTAAGAACTATGCAAGTATTCAACACTATTGTTACAGCGGGATGGAGTGGTGATGATGGTGCTGGTGGAGATGATGGTGTGGATGATTATGATGATCCCTTTGAAGTCTAGATTGACGATGGTGTTGATGGTGAAGATCTCCCCTCTCCGGGAAGGAATTTCCCCGGTAGAAATCTGTCTGCCGGAGAGCTCTTTCTCTCTCGGTGTTTTCCGCCCCGCAGAGGTGGCTGAAATCTTTTTGTGGTCGCCCCCTGGTATTAGGGTTCTGAGAGGAAGTTATAGGCGAGAGGGCGGAGTCGGAGGCCGGCCAGGTGGGCCACACCTGCCCTAGGCGCGGCCCAGGGGGGCCACGCCTAGGGGGTGTGGGCCCAGCTAGCCTAGCTCCGCCTCGCTTCGCCTTCACGGGAAAATATAATTTTCCAATATTTTTCTGGTATTTTTTGATCTTCGCAAAATTGCATCAAAACACCTCGTTTTCCATCAGAATCTTGACTCCGGCAGTTCATCCTCCAAGAATCATCCAACATGAAAAAACAGAGGAAAATACATAAGTAACACCTCATAATAAGACATATATCAATGAATAGAGGCAAATTATTATATAGAATGGTGATGAAAATTGGACGTATCAACTCCCCCCAAGCTTAGACTTCGCTTGTCCCCAAGTGAAAACTGAGCTCAGTAAATATGTCCACAAGTTTATGGAGTGAAGTGTCGATAAAAGAATACGGACAAGAAGCGTCACACTTACAATTACACAACTCATAGAAGAAATCAACTCACCATTATATAACTTAGCTTGCAACAAGTACAGGAGTCACAATAGAGATGCATAAAGATAAATTATAATTGGAATTGGCAAACTTTGTTCTTGGTCAGAGAACACCTAGCAAACAGTTTCACAAAAATCTTTCATAGAAGTTTTCACAACAAGAGCACTCTTTGCTCAAAAAGGTTTTTCACAATAAAGGATTTCAAAGTAATACTCAATAGATAAGAGTTTTGTGCAAACAAGGAAGATAAATAACATGATTGAATAAATCACCATATGAATGCTTGAAACACAACAACTCAAATGCTTGCTGGAGATAGAGAGGAAGTAGGTTTACTGACTCAACTTAGAAATAGGAGAAATGTCCCTTCATAGACGGAAGCAGGGATTTCAAGTCATAAAGAGCTTCCAAAATATTATGGTACTTACTAGTTTTGAGACCTCATTGCCCCTATCTTAAGAATCTTGAGATGATTAAGGTTAAAGTGAACAAAGATGGAGTATATGCTTGATGAAATATAAGTTGGCAATCTCATGTCCCTTGAGTACGAGGGCCGCTCCTCATTCTACTCAACTTTAGTCACCAGTAAGTTCTTGTCATTGTAAGTATATGTGTATCATAAAGAGCCACCAACAGGGTACCCCTTGCACATGATACAGGAGCTATCCCATAATCAAAATGACAAGGCAAGCAGACAGCGAGCATCTCAGCGATCTTTTTATTTACTATTTGCATAGATTTTTATTGAGGATGCTTCACAGATTGCTCACTATGGCGATACTGAAAGTTTCCACCATGATTAGGCATGGCTTAGGCTAGCGGCCCAGGCGTTTCTCTAACACACATACATCACTCCATGGACTTACAAGCTCCCCTTTTATTTCACACCGTCGACATGCGCAAACAAAAGAGCTTGATATCAACTGGATATGTATCCATAAGTGTTGAAAGCATTCCCCATGACAGCACGGTTCTGCTAATCCCAACGTATAGATGCAAGCATATAAAACTTCGATGACACAATGGTTCAAGTCTATTAGGGGCAAGAAAATAAGGTGTGCCATCAAGTTCGTGAGAGCTTTACTAACTAGTTTTCACATAACAAAATACTTTTTAATTCGAAAGATAGATGAAGCTTGAGAATTTGCTTGGAGTAGCAATAATGCTAATAGGTAGACATGGTGGACACAAATGGCACAGGTTTTGGTTCAAAGGGATTGGAAGCAAGAGAAGTATGCCTTCTCAAAACAGGTTTTTGGCTAGCAGGCTGGGTAGCAAGAAAAAGAGTTGAAAGAAACGAGCAAACATACAAGTGATAAAGCCAAACATGCTATCTTTCTTGAAGACACAAAAGATCTTAAATAAAGAATACTAAGCTTAAGAGCCAACAAGAAATAAAATAAATTATACAAAATACATGTAAGCATTTTATGTTTTACTTTCAAACCTAATAAAGTGTTTCTACTGACTAGAGCTTGGTTTGCCAAAACCAATTTAGATCTACTTGATGCTCCCAAGGTGATGCCAATACTAATAAACAAGATCAATCATATAATAGAGATTGCAAACTAAAATAAGAAGTGCAAAAAGTAAAAGATGAGACTTATCATTAATATTCCATAAAGGCACTCACACCAAGGGATACATAGATAATCAACTAAAGGATATATACTTCCACATGCAAACCAACCTATAGATGACCTCTCTACCAAACATATGAATCCACTAAAAAGGTAAAAGATAAAAGATAATGGTATGATACCGCGGCACTCCCCCAAGCTTGGAACAAGCCAAGGGGATGCCAAACCTGGTGATGAATTACTTCTTCGGTGGTGGTGTTCCCTTGTAATCATGAGAATTCCAAGGTAAAGGTTCCCCATCCAAAAAGGATGTCTTGGTTTCCACAATCCTGAAACTAGCAGCAGAGCTTATGAGATCAAATCTAGCCTCATACTCACAGTTTTGGTTTTGTATGTCGTACAGTTGTGCTTGTAATTGGTTGGTGGCCTGATGGAGTGAAAGGATTTCATCCCGGAGCTTGTCAACCTCCTCTTGTGCTTGGTGATGAGTTCTGAACTTATCTTATGGATGATATCCACTTCGCGTTCCGCCATCTTCTTGTACCTGAAAAATTCCTGTTCCAATGCTTCCATACTGCCTTCTCCTTTAGGGCCTTGAACCTCTTTCATCTGCACCTTCCCATCCTTGAGAATCAACTCCTTGGGATGAATCTTCAACTCATACATCTACGGGTTGATGGCACCCAAGGAGGAATCCTCTATGGGTGATCCAGAGGAAGACATTGTAGCTCCAAAACTGAGAATCTGCCTGACAAAAACAGATCGAAGCGAAAACACGACTAGAACACGATGCATGAACCTCGGGGGATCCAAGGGGTTATATATTACGAAGTTTCAAAGCATAAGGAAGGTACTGGTACGGAAACGAGGCGGAGACGAAGCTCGGGGGGCTCACACCCCGTCCAAGCGTGGCCAGCTGGAGCTCGCGCCTGGGGTGGGTTTGGCCACCCCGGCCTCCGTTTCCTCCTCTGTTCCATCTCGTAATCTTCCGTATGTATTAAATTCATCAAAAATATAAAAAGATTGGGTTTTCACGAACCTTCTGTTTTCACCACTTTTACCTATTCAAAGACGTACTTTGCAAATTCTGGTGTTTGGTTTCTGATAAATTCTTCTGGAGTCACCATTTGAATAATATCAACATCTTCGTTATAAGAATCTCCAGAAATATAATGTTTTAATCTTTGACCATTCACTACCTGTGTTTTGTCATCCTTCAAAGAAGATATTTTGGTAGCACCTGAACGATATACTTCCTTAATAACAAAAGGTCCTTCCCATTTTGAGAGTAGTTTCCCTGCAAAAAATCAGAGATGAGACCTATACAAAAGAACTTTCTCACCAACATGGAACTCCCTTTTGAGAATTCTCCTATCATTCCATATTTTTACCTTTTCCTTAAAGAGTCTAGCATTTTCACAAGCTTCACTTCTCCACTCATATAAGGTACTCAAGCCGAGCAATCTTTTCTCACCAGCAAGTTTAAAATCTCTATTCAATTCTTTCACTGCCCAATAAGCTTTGTGTTCTAATTCTAAAGGCAAGTGACAAGCTTTCCCATAGACTATTTGTAAGGAGACATCCCCATAGGATTTTTATAAGCGATTCTATAATCCCATAAAGCGTCATTCAAATTTTTAGCCCAATTTTTCTGTAACATCCCAAAAATACTAAGCTTGGATCATCAAGCATTAGTCACCAACATTTAGGGTTAACAAAAACTTTTCTAAATAAAATTATGACTGCATGCATATGAGTATGCATGGATTTTGAAATTCTTTGGAACCACCTTGTTTGATTGTTTCATTGCTTGTAAAATGTTTCTTAGGTGAAATAAACATCATCTAAAACATTCCCCACACTTTTCCTAAAGACAAGTAAATCAAAACACATATATTAAAAAAATGGTCACTTCGACCAATTTAACTCCCATGCCTACTTTGGCTATCTCAAACTTGCAGAACCTAACAGAAACTTTTCTGGATCTTTGCACCCCTTTAATGTACTCCTAACAAAGTATCAAGGCCCACCTTGTGATCATCCAGAAACTTTCAAATGCATAGTTTAAATGACAATTCAAAATTGAATCTTCATCATATGGGAAGATCCTACTTTTTCAAAAACCACTCAAACAAGCTCAACTTTCAAAACCCAAGCATCTGCAGACTCACCAGCACCAACCTAGCAAACCCACCAAAAATATTTTCAAAATTCAAAACTTGAATTCATGCGGCCATTTCATTAAACAGGTTGCAGATACAAATCAAACAAACATCAAACACTATAGTGTGCAGTAAAATTGGCCTAACTTGTTCCCTATTTAGCTCACAACCAGCTCAGTAGATCATCTAGGAAGATTAACCAAGCACTAGAACCACTGTGAGCTTGCCATTGCCATCAATGGTGAACAGCCGAGCACACCCATGTCACCCCCATGTCGACAGCAAGCTAGGAGGAGACACAAGCCTAGCCAGCATGTCTAGGAGGCAGCCCACCGTCCACCGCCACTCCCTGTCCACCGCTCGAACCTTGCCAACCACTGGACCGCGCCCAGACCGCCAGAGACCATGTCGAGCGTGCGCCAGAGCACCACCCTCGACCGAAGCCCACAGACCGCGCGCCGCCCTCGCCGCGTGCATACACAATCCCCACCGACCCAGGAGACCGCCAGACATCCCCGTTCGCCTCCCCGTGACGTATAGCCTCTGCCACGCAGAGCGTCGCATGTTCCAGACCAAACCGCACCGCCCCACGTCTCGAAACCATGTCGTTGAGCATCGCCAGGGAACACCGCACCGTCCCCTACCATCGCCCATGCCAATAGCCTCCTGTAACATCGCCCCCGACGAGCTCACCTTGCGCCCCGTCGGTCCCCTCGCTCGACTATAAATAGAGGCCACCCCCGCTCGATTTCTTCACACCATCTCACTCCCCTCTCGTCACTGATCGTGCCACACAGTTCCTAGAGCAAGGCGAGCACCACCTCGCCGGAATTTCACCGGAGCCCGCCGCCTCTGGGGAAGAAGGGAGCCATCGATTTCGTCAACCCCAGGAGCTACCGCGACCACCCCTGAGTTCGCCGTCGTCGACTTCGTCATTTGCCCGCCTCGCCGACCCTCGCCAGCACCCCTCACTGGCCGCGCTAGGTTTCTTTCTCGCCGGCGTTGTCTCGCGTCGACGATGACTCCCAGCCGTTGGATTAGAATCAGATCGAACGACCCACGTTGCCCCGTACCGCTTCGCCCCTCCCTGTCTCACTGGCAAGTGGGGACACCCACTTAAGCAGCCCGCGGGAGCACTGCGCTTAGCAGGCCGGCCCAGTAACTTTTCCCGCGCAGCCCAGTGATTTGAATTAAATCTTTTTCTTTTTAATTCAAACACACTTCTGTACCCAACTTCAAAAATCAACCCAGATCGATTCAGCGCACCAAATTGAGTGAAACCAATTTTGTTGGAAAGGTCTATGAATGCTGAATCCAAGCCCGTTGGATTCAAGTCATTGGGATCTATAGATCATCTTTAGTAAAAATAACAAGGCAGAAGCTTTTCTACATTCAAAAAATTTTCAAATTTAAACCATACTAGCTTTTGAGTTAATTCCAACTCTCAAAAATCACATTTAACCATACCTTTCAGAATATATAAAAATATATAGGTTTACTTACAGAAATAATGTTCAAGTAATTAAAGAATGCTACATAGGAATTTCTAGTCATTTTATTGAAATAAAATAAAAGGGTAAAACCTTATTAAATTGTGACACCACTTTAAATCACATTCCCATGGACTAAAATATGTGGTGATGACATGTGTCAACATGATCCCATGTTTGGTTTGGAGAATATTAAATCTTAAGTAGTTTTTCAATGAGTAGAAATTACTTTTCTAAAAATAAAAGGAATTAAACCAAGCCTTAAACTTGTAATGTTAGAGATGATGCTATATCATCTATAGGACCCTTGTGTGTGATGATTGCTAGTAGTTAAGTATTGTTTGGTGATTGTGTACCTCGTATTTATTCATAGACGCTAGTACCGACCAAGGATACGAGGAGGAAGGAGGATACTACGAAGATGAAGCCGAGGAGAACTTCAACCACTGCTCTACACAAGGCAAGCCTAATACTACTAGTGAATGTGCAAGCTAACCCTTGCAAGATATTCTACTGATGCAAACAAACCCTTACTTGTTACCATGCCTACTATATACTTTAAGCATATATGATTATACCCACTTGATAACCCAATCCTAGTTTTATTTGCAAGCTTCCTACTTTATTTCTTTATCAAAGCTACTTCCTTAGAGAGTACCCAAGTGACTTGTAGATTCTAAGGAGATATTTGAAAGTTGCATAAAGACCATAAAATTTGGCCTAATCTAGATAATCTTGAGGTCATCCTGGGGCATGAGATTGAACTTAGTTGAAACTCCACCAGTTTACCACCCCTCATTAGTGCTCACCCCCACTTGTAGATGCTAGTGCTAAGCATAAAAATTGATCAACTTTAGATGGGATTACTTGGTGAAAATGGTTATGAAAACCTTAGAATGATGGATCATTCTACTGAGATGTTTTGACATGTGTTTCCAAATACCAGATGATTATGGTGATGAAAATGTTGAGGCATGAGCCTTAGCCCTTTATAAAACTGATGGTTGTCTGAATGCGATACCATTCCAATTTTATCGTACAACCACAATACCCGAAGATTGGGTAGGGCTTGACTGGAAACTTATATACCTTAGTATTAGTTCCCTCACGACCAAGGTATGAGCTGAGGCTACCTTGTGAAGATTGTCCACCTGTGTAGTACCCAAGATGACAGTTGGTCATGGTTGGGAGGCCAAACTCACAGGAGAGGTGCTTATACTAGGGCGTGTAATCGAAAGGTTAGGATTGATTATCTGCATACTGAGTATGGTGAATTCGGGATTTTTTCCTAACGGATGTATCGAATGTTGTGGTGAAAGTGTACAATCTCTGCAGAGTGTCAAACTATTCGAATAGCGGCGTCCGCAGTTATGGACAGTTGGAGTGGCCATATCGTTCCCCCGTCAGACTTTTCAAAATTGATTTGTGAAATGAATTGAGACTTTGACTTGACCACAACAGAGTTGTGACATGAGTTACAAGATCCCACTTAGGAGTTATAAAATTGTGACTATCTTTGGAACTTAGTACAGATAAATCTGGCTTTTGCAAAACAACCCTAGAGCCTAGTGTCCTATTATCCAAAAACCCCTTTACCTGTTAGTATTAGTTTGCGAGTACTTAAAGAGTACTCATGGCTTTGTCCCTGGCTATTCCCATGGCCAGACTATGAAGAGGAGTACCTGGAAGACGGACCCCAGGAAGGTTATGACAACTAGGATCATCTCCCATCGTCAGCATTGCCTGTGACCCGAAGATGGAGCTTCGCCTACGCTACCGTTATTATTACGTATTCCGCTGCTTGATGTTGTATTAAGAACTGGATCATGAGATCCCTATTTGTGTAAGAACTTATGTACGGTTGTAATGGATGATGTACTATGGTATCCAATTCTGTTATGTCTCACAAAAATGGTAATCCTGGGATTGCGATGTATGGCATAACAGGCATCTAGGATTGAGAAATCCTGGTGTTGACATTTTCCTAGATCTATTGACAGTCTTTTGCAAGATGGATTTAATTTCCCTATTGGAAAGTTCCACTTGTCCACTGGTTTGGGGGTGATAAGATGAAGCAATTCTATGGTTAACATCATATTTAGCGAGAGTTTTCCTAAAACCACCATGAAAAAATGAGAGCCTCCATCAGTCATTAGATATCTAGGCACACAAAACCTAGGAAAATAACATCTTTAAGAATTTTTAAAAAGGTTTTACCATCAGCACTATTTTTAGGTATGGCCTCTACCCACTTTGTAACATAATCAACAACAACAAGAATATGAGTATACCCTTTTGAAGGAGGAAAAGGGCCCATAAAGTCAAATCCCCAACAATCAAAAGGTTCAATAACAAGAGAATAATTCATAGGCATCTCATTGCGTCTAGAAATGTTACCAACTCTTTGACATTCATCACATGATAAGACAAACTTCCTTGCATCCTTGAAAAGGGTAGGACAATAAAATCCATATTGTAAAACCTTTTGTGCAGTCTTATCCCCAGCATGATGTCCTCTGTAAGCACTGCCGTGACATTTTATCAACATCTCTTGTTGTTCAAATTCTGGAACACATCTTTGCATAATACAATCTACTCCTTCTTTATATAAGTGTGGGTCATCCCAAAAGTAATGCCTTAGATCATAAAAGAATTTTCTTCTTTGCTGGGCTATAAAGGTTGGAGGCAAATACTTGAAAACAATAAAGTTAGCATAATCAGCATACCAAGGACTCTCATGCGGACTTACCCTTATTGCAGCCAAGTGCTCATTTGGAAAACTATCATTAACAGGCAAAGGGTCAAAAGAAATGTTTTCCAAATGAGATAAATTGTCAGCAACAGGATTTTCAACACCTTTCCTATATACAATATGCAGATCAAACTCTTGTAAAAGCAAAATTCATCTAAGAAGCCTAGGCTTAGCGTCCTTCTTTGTCATAAGGTACTTGATAACAGCATGATCAGTATGAATAGTAACCTTTGAATCCACAAAATAAGGTCTAAAGTTATCACAAGCAAAGATTACAGCTAAGAACTCTTTTTCAGTAGGAGCATAATTCTTTTGAGCGGCATCTAGATTCTTCCTAGCATAATGAATAACATTCAACTTCTTATCAACACGTTGCCCAAGGACAACACCCACAGCAAAATCACTAGCATCACACATAATTTCAAAAGGTAAACTCCAATCAGGTGGTTGAACAATAGGAGTAGTAGTCAAAGATTTCTTCAAAGTTTCAAAAGCTTCCTTACAATCATCATCAAAAACAAAAGGTACATATTTTTGAAGAAGATTAGTAAGGGGCTTTGAAATTTTGGAGAAATCTTTAATAAACCTCATATAGAAACCATCATGACCAAGGATACTACGAACACCTTTTATATCTCTAGGACAAGGCATCTTCTCAATTGCTTCAATTTTGGCTCTGTCAACTTCAATGCCCCTTTCAGAAATTTTGTGTCCAAGAATAATCCCTTCATTAACCATGAAATGGCATTTCTCCCAATTAAGAACAAGGTTGGTTTCTTCACATCTCTGCAAAACTTTATCAAGGTTCTGCAAACAGTTATCAAAAGAAGTTCCATAGACGGAAAAATCGTCCATGAAGACCTCCACAATTTTTTCACAAAAACCATGAAAGATAGCAGACATACATCTCTGAAAGGTAGCAGGAGCATTACATAAACCAAAAGGCATACACCTATAAGCATAAGTGCCATAAGGACAAGTGAAAGTGGGTTTCTCTTGGTCTTGCGCTTTCACGGCAATTTGAGAGAACCCAGAATAACCATCAAGAAAACAAAAGTGGGTCTTTTTAGACAACCTCTCAAGCATTTGATCAATAAAGGGCAAAGGATAATGATCTTTCTTAGTAACTTTATTAACCTTTCTAAAATCAATGCACATACTATACCCAACCACTACTCTTTGGGGTATAAGCTCATTATTTTCATTAGGCACAACGGTAATTCCCCCTTTCTTTGGACCACAATGAACAAGGCTAACCCATTGACTATCAGCAATAGGGTAAATAATACTAGCATCAAGGAGTTTTAATTTCTTACCACATCCTTCATCTTAGGATTTAAACGGCGTTGGTGCTCAACAACTGGTTTTGCATCATGTTCTATATTAATAGCATGCTGACATATAGTAGGAGAAATTCCTTTTAAATCATCAAGAGTATAGCCCATAGCTCCTCGGTGTTTCTTCAATATCTCCAATAACCTCTCTTATTCCTTTACTGAAAGTTTAGAGCTAATAATAACATGATAAACTTTCTTATCATCAAGATAAGCATATTTAAGATCACCAGGTAAAGGTTTTAATTCGAAAACAGGGTCCCCTTTGGGTGGTAGTGTGGAACCCAAATCTTCCACATGTAGGTTATGCTTAAGTAACTCAGGCTGACGAAGGAAAACCTCGTCAATCTCATTTGTTTCCTTCATGAAGACATCGCTTTCATGATCTTCCATAAACTGCTGCAAGGCATTGTTAGGAGCAAGAGAAATAGCAGAAAGTTGTTCAACCCTGAAATCCTCATTAGGCAGTTCATTTTCATAAGGAGATTTAGCAAATTTGGAAAAATTAAACTCATACGACTCTCCATCAAACTTAGTCAAAACTTTTCCTTCCTACAATCTATGATAGCCCCACAAGTATTCAAGAAGGTTCTACCAAAGATAATAGGATAGGTTTTACTATCTTCTTTACCAAGTACTAGAAAATCAGCATAATATTTAATCTTACCACAAAGAACCTCCACATCTCTTATGATGCCAATGGGACAGACTGTCTCTCTATTAGCAAGGTGAATAACCACATCAATGTCCTCAAGCTCACAAGGACCAATTTCATGCATAATTTCCCTGTAAATCTCATAAGGAATAGCACTAGAACTAGCACCAATATCACATAAATCATAATACCTATGATCACCAATTCTAACAGAAAGCACATGGACACTAGCTTTTCTAGCTTTTTTAGGATGAGAGACAATATTAGAAGCGTCTTCACAGAAGACAATGTGCTCATCCTCTATATTTCCAGTGACAAGATCTTTCACAATAGCTACCACATGTTCAATAGTTATTTGCTCATCGGGTTCCACAGTTTTCTTTGTACTTTTGCTAACAATATTAGCTATGATATAATTTTCCTTTACATTAGCAGGAAAAGGTATTTTCTCAACATAGGGTTCGGGCAAAATAGTATCAACAGTACAAACTTCTATGCTAGCAGGAACATGAGTAACAGTGTCTTTAAAAGGAGCATGGTACTTGTCCCACTCCTTTTTAGGAATTTCAATATAAGAGGCAAAGGCCTCAAAACATTTTTCAAGAACTTGAGAGTCAAGACCCTACTCATTGCTAATATCACGAAAGTCATTAGTTCCCATAAAATATTTAATGCATTCATAATCATAGTTTATACCTGACTTTCTTCCTTTGTCATTCTCCCAAGATTCGGTGTTCTTTTGAATACGGTCAAGGAGATCCCATTTAGCTTCTTCCGTCATACGTGTGAATGATCCAGCACAAGAAGCATCTAGTAAAGCTTTATCATGAAGAGAAAGCCTAGCATAAAAATTATTGATAATAATATTGTTAGGGAGTTCATGAATAGGACATTTAAGAATTAGTAACTTCAATCTCCCCCAAGCTTGAGCTGTACTCTCTCCATCACGAGGCCAAAAGTTATATATCAGATTTCTATCCTTATGAATTTCAGTGGGAGAATAAAATTTAGAATAAAAGAGAGATGCAATTTCCTCCCATTCCATGGATTGCCCATTCTTCAGTAGCTTATACCATTCTTAAGCTCTCCCTTTCAAGGATATAGAGAGTAAGTTCTTCTTCACATGTTCAGTTGTGATACCTGCACACTTAAATAACCCGCATAATTCATGGATAAAAAGCAAATGATCACCAGGATGGACAGTTCCATTCCCTAAATAATAATTATCTATGACACGATCAACAATACTTGTAGGTATCTTAAAAGGATCTATCTCAACAGGTGGTGGTTCATCTACTACCCTAACAGTGGTAGTAGTTTTCCCAAACATAAAACCAAGTGGGTTATCCATATGGGAGACAAAGTAAAAAACAGAAACAAAAAGCAATACTCATAGTAGAAGTTTCGTTTACCTGTTCCACTCTTCAATAGCGCTTCACTCCCCGACAATGGCGCCAGAAAATAGTCTTGATGATCCAAAAGTATAGGGGTTGTATCGTAGTACTTTCGATAAATAGGAGTGTCGATCCCAACGAGGAGCAGAAGGTGTTGACTAGTGGTATGGAGCAGGAAATCTCCGTAAAACTTAGCAAACGGATTTTTAGGGGTTTTCTGATAAAGCAAAGAAACAAAGTGCAAGTAAAGACAAAGAACAACTACAGCAAGTGTCCCAATCCTTTCTTAGCAAAGGACAAGCCGGTGGAAATACTTATAGGGACCAAATGTTCTTGAGGACACATGAGAATTCTGTCAAGTGCTTTCACTTCAAATAGCTGAGTACCTTTCTTTGGTGTTGTAAGTGTTGTGTGGGTGCACCTATGCTAATGTACCGACCTTACTTGGACTAATACATACTTGTGATTAAATCCCCTACAAGCATCCGCAACTACAGGAAAGCAATTAAGATATAAACCTAACCACAGCCTTAAACTCTGAGATCGTACACTCCCTTGTGCAAAGGTGTCCTAACGGGGGTTCAGGTTTCTGTCACTCCGGCATCCCCACAATTAGTATCCAAATACACAATGCATTCCCCTAGTCCCATAAATGGTGAAGTATCATGTAGTTGACGTTCACATGACACCACTAGAAGAATAGCACCACAACTTAAATACTAAACCATTGAATAATATCTCAACACAAATCCACTACTAACAACATGACTTCTCCCATGTCCTCAAGAACTAAACGAACTACTCACGAGACATCATATGGATCAAGATAAAAGATGATATGGTAATGGATAACAATCTGAACATAAAAAATAATCCAAGTGTTCCACTCATAAGCATCAACTACAATAGTAATCAACATTGGGAAAGTTTCCCCTAATGAACTAAGCAAGTATTCAACACGATTGTTACAACGGTATGGAGTAATGATGATGGTGCTGGTGAATATAATGGTGTGGATGATGATGATCCCGATGAAGTCTAGCTTGACGATGGTGTTCATGGCGACGATCTCCCCTCTATGGGAAGGAATTTCCCCGGCAGAAATCTGTCTGCCACAGAGCTCTTTCTCTCTTGGTGTTTTCCGCCCCACAGATGCGGCGGAAATCTTTCTGTGGTCGGCCCCTGGTATTAGGGTTCCGATAGGAAGTTATAGGAGAGAGGGCGGAGTCAGAGGCCGGCCAGGTGGGCCACACCTGCCCTAGGCGCGGGTGTGGGCCCCCTGTGGCCCAACTACGCCTCCCCTTCTGGCTTCCTTCGTCTTCTGGGAAAATATAATTTTCCAATATTTTTCTGGTATTTTTCTGATCTTCGTGAAATTGCATCAAAACACCTCTTTTTCCATCAGAATCCTAACTCTGGCAGTTCATCCTCCAAGAATCATCCAACATGCAAAAACAGAGGAAACGACATAAGTAACACCTCATAATAAGACATATATCAATGAATAGAGGCAAATTATGATATAGAATGGTGATGCAAATTGTACGTATCAAAGTCTATGACAAGTAGGATCATATCCCATCGTCAGCATTGCATGTGACCCTGAAGATGGAGCTTCGCCCATGCTACCGTTATTATATTATTCCGCTGCGTTGATTGTATTAAGACTGGATCATGAGATCCTTTATTTGTAAGACCTATATTATGGTTTGTAATGGATGATGAACTATGATACCAATATGTTATGTCTCGCAAAAATGGTAATCCTGGGACTGCGATGTATGGCATAACAGGCATCTGGTATTAAAAATCCGGGTGTTGACAAGTTGGTATCAGAGCCATCCTGACCATAGGAGACCCTAGTTAGAATGGACACTTGAATGAAAAAAAAAACTTAGTTTCAAAACAAAAGAAGTGAGTATTTATGAAAAACTATTCTCATTCTTATCACTAAGATTATTTCATGAAAATTCATGTCCCTAAAAAATTCTTGCAAATTTAAATAAAATTTGACACACTTGATCACTCTACTAACTTACTCATCCTACATTCTTATAGATGGACGTGAAGTATAGCCAGTTCTATCAGTTGGACAATGGAGGAGAGCTCATATTTGAGCGTGATTTGGACCAACTCTCGGAACTTCTTGAGAACCCACACCCCGAGTTCTCCGGAGCACAGCTCAACGATCAGGAAGGAGGAGATTTACAATGGCAGATAGTTGCAAGCCTCCGAGGCAAAATGGAAGCACCCACCTCGGAGGGAATCCAGTTCACCTTAAGAGAGAACAACTGGCTAGATGGACTCGCCAGGGCTATGCAGGAAGCTCTTGCCCGTCTGTGTGGGCAAAGCATCAATCAGATCAAAGGCACGCGCTTTGAGTATTACCCAAGGCGTGATGCTATGGGACAACCATTGAAGATGCCAGGCCACCCGGAGCTGAAGCATCAAGTGGACCATCTCAGCTTCATGATGTATGATAGGAAGAAGGAGTTGGACAATGCCCGCGCCTATGCCAACCACAACTATGCCATCACAGCCAAGAAGGACCAAACCATCGCCATGCTTGTGAAGGATCGCCAGTCACGTCGCCGTCATCTTAACAAGAAGGATCGCATCATTTCTCGCCTTTGTCACAAAGTGACGGGTTTGGAGGAGACCATCCATGAGTGGGACATGCAGCTTGAGGAAAGGGAGAATACAGGGGAAGACATCTGTGGAGACCCTTACTCCTACATCAACGATGATGATGACTTCCTGGAGGACCAAGCCATGGACTTACACACTGATGACGATGATTTCGCCTTCATTGATGATGATGAAGACACCGATTCTGAGGAGTAGTAGCACTTGAGCACTAGCGTTAGTGAGTTGTATCCGGTCCCACTGTATCGTAGTTTCACAGAATGGTTCTTAAAACCATCGGTTTCCCTTATTGTGGTGTGTGTTTGTATTGTGTGCTATGAATGAATGAAAAGCAAGTTGCTAGTTAGCAAAACCATAGTCAAACTCAAAGTTTAAAAACTTTTCAAAAACAAACCCCTGAACCTTAGAAATTTCCCTTTTTTCTCATGATCTATCTTAATCTTCAGATGCCTCGCGGAGGAAGCAGTTCATCCCCAGACCCAATGTTGCAAATATTGCAAATATTGGTTTCGGACCACGAAGCTGAAAGAGCCGAACGTCAAGCCAACCTAACCACCCTTCAACACATAGCTCAGATGGCCAACAACAATCAAGGCCATGGAAACCAGGACAACCATGGATCCAAGCTCAAGAACTTTTAGAACACCATTCCACCCATCTTTAGTAAGTCTGAAGAGCCATTAGATGCTGATGACTGGCTGCAGACCATGGAGAACAACTTAGAAGTAGCAGGAGTGGAGGCCAATGAGAAAGTATTGTTTGCCACCCATTATCTGGCAGGAGATGCAAGAGCTTGGTGGAATAGCATTTGTACCATGAATGGAGGACACATGATGACTTGGGATGAATTCAAACTCAAGTTCAGCAGAACCCATGTGCCACCGGGTTTAACCAAGAGGATGAGAGATGAATTCCGAGAATTGAAGCAAGGGAGGATGACAGTAGTTGAGTATCATGACAAATTTCTGTCATTAGCTAGGTATGCACCAGATGATATTGACACTGAAGCCAAGAAGAAGGAGAGATTCTTGAATGGACTGCATGATGAGATGCAGACAGTATTAGTCAATATTCGATTTGATGACATTTAATCCTTAGTGGATTCTGCCATTCAGATGGAAGGCAAGATCAACCAAGCCAATGAGAACCACAAGCGTCGAATGATGCATCAACCAGGAACCCACCATACCCCAAAGTATCGCCCCAACCCATCTGCAGGATTTGCCCCAAGAAACAATAGACCCCCGGTGACCCATCCAAACTATACCAACCGTGGAGGAGGAAACCCAAGGCCCGGAGAAAACCAAAACAACAACCCCGACAACTCCAACAATTTCAACCGTGCACCGCCCAAGTTCAACAACAACCCCACCAACACCAATACTTCCCCGAGGACTGGAAGCAATGATATGCCTGTTGCGGGAAAAGACAAGTCTCGTGTTACTTGTTATGAATGTGGATTCAAGGGTCACTATTCCAATGAGTGCCCCAAGAATCTTGCAGCAGCCACCAATGTGAATGCCCCAGATCAAAAGCAGCGTCGTGTTCAGCCTGGAAGAAGATTTGCCCCAGGGAATTTGCTCAACCGCAACGGCCGTCGGTTTCACATGAATGCGGAAGAAGCCCAAGAAGCGCCAGATGTCGTGTTGGGTATGTTTTCTGTTAACTTAGTAATTGCAAGAGTGTTGTCTGATTCTGGAGCATCACACTCGTTTGTTACAGAAGAATTTGCATGCACTAGTAAGATTCAACCAACAAAACTGAAGCATGTTATGATAGTTCAAATACCTGGTTCAACAACCAAAGCTAGGCAAATTTGCAAGGCCATACTTATCAGAATCCATGGCATAGATTTTTATGCTAACCTAATAGTACTCGGAACCAAAGGTTTGGAAGTAGTACTAGGAATGGATTGGATGTCGAAACATAAAGGATTAATCGACTGTGCCAAGAAAGCCATAACCATGACTAGTACCACTGGAGTATCAGTAGAGCATGTATCTGAAACCTTGCCACGTCAATTCAAGTGCAACAAGAGTCTAGCCCAACCAACCATTGACCAAGTCAGAGTAGTCTGTGAATACCCCGACGTATTCCCAGATGTTTTGCCTGGTATGCCCCCAGATCGGGATATCGAGTTTATCATTGAACTAATCCCTGGAACTGGACCCATAGCTTAGAGACCTTATAGTATGAACCCATCAGAATTAGTGGAGCTGAAGAAGAAACTGGATGCTATGTTGGAGATAGGCCTGATTCAACCAAGTGCGTCGCCATGGAGATCACCTGTTTTGTTTGTGGATAAGAAAGATGGAGGTAACCATTTGTGTACGGATTATCGGAAGCTGAATGATGTCACCATTAAGAACAAGTATCCACTGCCGACGATAGAAGATTTGTTTGACCAGTTTACTGGTGCCAAAGTGTTTTCTAAGATTGATCTTAGAACTGGTTATGATCATCTCAAGATTAGCATATAGGATATTCCAAAGACTGCCTTTACCACCAGATATGGACTGTATGAGTACACTGTCATGTTTTTTGGATTAACCAATTCCCCCGCTTATTTCATGAACCTCATGAATAAGATATTTATGAACTTCCTGGATAAGTTTGTCGTTATTTTCATTGATGACATTTTGATATATTCCAAATCAGAAGAAGAACATGAGCTACACCTAAGGACCATCCTGTAAATCCTTAGAGAGCATCAGTCGTATGCTAAGTTTAGCAAATGTGAGTTTTGGTTATAGGAAGTAGGATTCCTCGGACATATCGTGTTGGTCGGAGGAATTTCTGTCGACCCCGCCAAGGTTAAAGATGTGGAAGAATGTCAAGCCCCAACCACTCAAACCCATGTTCTTGCATTTCTCGGATTAGCGGGATATTACCGCAAGTTCGTAGAAGGATTTTCGAGCATCGCAAGACCCATGACCCAATTGTTGAAGAAAGATAAGAAGTTTGAATGGACGGAAAAATGTGAAGCAAGTTTTCAAGAGCTCAAGAAGAGATTTATCTCAGCCCCAATCTTGATTATGCCGGATATCACGAAGACTTTTGATGTGTTTTGTGACGCACCAAGATCGGTCTCGGATGTGTGCTGATGCAAGAAGGCAAAGTCATATCTTATCTATCCCGACAACTGAAGCAACATGAGCAGAATTACCCTACCCATAACCTTGAACTAGCAGTCGTAGTTTTAGACTAGAAGACATGGCGGCATTACCTCGTGGGTAACCGTTGTATTTATTCGGATCACAAGAGCCTGAAGTATATTTTCACCCAGAAGGAGCTGAATATGAGGCAAAGGAGATGGATAGAGCTAATCAAGGACTATGACCTTGACATTCACTATCACCCCGATAAAGCAAATGTGGTATCAGATGCTCTTAGAAGATTACCGTGTCGCTTGAACACCATGATTCTGAAGGAGCAACCAAGTTTTCACAAGGAGTTGGAAGATTTCATAATAGAACTAGTAAGTGAAGGATTTTTGGCTAGCATAGAACTTCAACCCACTTTGATCAGTTAGATACGGGAGGCGCAGAAAGGAAATGCTAGTATCGATTAAATCAAACGTTGTATTGGTACAGGAAAAGTACCCGGATTCACCAAAGATGAAGAAGGAGTTTTGTGGTGCAAAGGACGTATCTGTGTTCCAGCAGATTCAGAGTTGAAGCAAGCTATTTTGAAAGAGGACCATGATAATCTTTATTCTATCCACCCCGGAGGAGCAAAGATGTATCAGGATTTGAAGAAGCAATTTTGGTGGCATAAGATGAAGAGAGAAATCGGAAGCGACATAGCCAAGTGTGATATCTGTCAGAGAGTCAAGGCGGGACATCAGAGACCCGCAGGACTGTTGCAACCATTGCATATTCCAGAATGGAAATGGATTCAGTAGGAATGGATTTTATCACCGGTTTGCCTACATCTAGTAGGGGAAATGACTCTATTTGGGTCATAGTGGATAGACTGTCCAAAGTCGCTCATTTCTTACCAGTCAATACCACTTATCAGAGTTCGAAGCTAGCAGAGTTGTACATTGCTAGAATAGTCAGTTTGCATGGAGTCCCCAAGAACATCGTGTCAGATCGAGGAACCCAGTTTACCTCGAGGTTTTGGAAGAAAGTCCAAGAAAGATTAGGAACAAGACTAGATTTCAGCATAGCTTATCACCCTCATACTGATGGACAAACGAAACGAGTAAATCAAATACTCGAAGATATGTTGAGAGCTTATGTATTAGAATATGGATCAAAATGGGAAGACTGTCTGCATTTCACAGAATTTTCATACAACAACAGTTATCAAGCCAGTTTGCAAATGGCCCCATTTGAGTTCATGTATGGAAGAAAGTGTCGTACCCCTTTGAATTGGTCGGAAGTAGGAGAGAGTCAGATTTTCGGACCCGACATCCTACGAGAAGCCGAAGAGAAAGTTCACAAGATCCGTGAGCACCTCAAGACCATCCAATCCAGATAGAAGAGTTATGCCGACAAGAGACGTCGAGACCTAGCCTTCAATATCGGAGATTTTGTATACCTGAAAGTATCACCCCTGAAAGGAATACAACGTTTCCAAGTCAAAGGAAAGTTAGCTCCCAAATATATCGGACCCTTCAAGATCTTGAATCGCCAAGGAGAAGTATCGTATCAACTGGAACTGCCAGAGGAGATGTCAGCCGTGCATAATGTGTTTCATATCTCGATACTTCGCAAATGCCTAGAAGTCCCGGAGAAGACCGAAGTTTTCAAGAATATTGATCATAGAACCATAGAGATCAACGTTGACCTGACATATCCCGAAGTACCCATTCATATTTTGGAAGAAGCCTTCAGAACCACCAGGACCCGGAGTATCAAGTTTCTCAAGATCCAGTGGAGTAACCACACTAAAGAAGAAGCTACCTGGGAGTGAGAAGACTTCATTAGGACGGAGTTTCCAGATCTCTTTAAATCCTAGTTTTCTCTTTTTCTCAAATCTCGGGACAGGATTTTGTTTAAGGAGAGAAGGTTTGTAACATCCCAAAAATATTAATCAAGGTTATCAAGTTCAAATCACCCAAGTTTAGGGTTAACAAAAACTTTTGTTAATTAAAATCAATATGAATGCATGTGTGTATGTGATGAATGCATGAATGCTTGCAATGACTTGTTTGATTGTTATGAATGGCAAGGAATGGTTTAAAGATGAAAACAACATCATCTAAATCATTTCCAAGTAGAATCAAATCAATATAAATTCAAATATAAACAATATGAGCTAATGGTCATTTTGACCAAAGTTAACCACTAGACCACTTTGAGTGTTTCTAGTCCAAGTTTTCTAACAGAAACAAATCCAATTCTTTTCACCCCTTGCTAGACCAAGTAAAAGTGAACCCAAGCCCACCTTGCAAACCCATAGAAACATTTTGCTAATCTATGCCAAGGACAATTCAAAATTGAATCTAGTTCATATGGTAAGATCACCATTTCTCAAAACCCAACCAAACCAGTTCACCTTGACAAATCCAACCAACCAGATACTACCCAGTATGTGAACAGCACACCCACCAAAATTCATTCAAAATTTTCAAACTTGAATTCTTTCGGCCATTTCATCAAACACCTTGCAAACACAAATAAACATGCCTAACTATCACTGTTTTTGATCAATGCCTTGTTCCCTCTGTAAGTACCGACTTGATACGACTAGAGGGGGGTGAATAGGCGTCTACCCAATTTTAATTTGTTTCTCACTTTTAGGCTCAACGATAAAGGAAGTTATCTAAAGATGCAACTAAGTGGACAACCTAAAGCAAGAAAACAAACACCAACCACAAAAACAGTAAATAGCAAGGAGTAAAGGAAGGGAACGAAGTAACCGGAGAGGGGACACGGAGATGTAATTCCCATAGCTCACTCCCAAGGAGCTACGTCTATGTTGGAGAGGTGTCGGGGCCACACAAGGTCACCCGAGCGCCACAAAGGCCTCACCTTCTTCTCCGGTGAGCTCCCCCACAAAGGAGGCCTCACAATCCACTAACCAGTGACCTTGAAGGCGCCAACCGAAACCTTTACACCAAGGTTGAGGGGGAGGCTCCACAACTCAATTGGAGGCCCTCAACGACACCTCGAAGCTTTACAAAGCAAGCCTTAGCTCCGAGGATTCCCTACACCGTCTAGGGTTCCAAGAAACCCAAGAGCAACAAGATCCACAAAGGATGGGTGGGGGAAATCAAATATTCTTTGGTGGAAGTGTAGATCTAGGTCACCTCCCTCACCTCTCAAAAGATCAGGTCATTTGAGTGGCTAGAGAGAGAGATCTAGTGAGGTGAAGCTCAAGCATTAATGGAGGAGAGAGAAAAAATTCGAGAGAGAAAGGGAGGAAGAAGAGGGGTGCCTTAAATAGGCCCCCTCGCGCTGAACCGTCTGACAGCATGACCTCACCGAAGTTCGGTGATAGGCCAGTTCCGACTGGCTCCAACGGTCATTAGACCGTTGACGCGCTCGAGCATAGCCGAAGTTCCGGTCAACAGGCCGGAAGTTCGGTGAACTTCGACAAGTTCCGACCAAGTTCGCAAATAGAACACTTCAAAGCGAAGGTTCTTGAGCCTTCATGAACTTGGAGCGGAACTAGGGGAATTTCTGGTCTGAACCGAATCTGGCCGGAAGTTCCGGCGGCTGGGCGGAAGTTCCGCTCAGGACCTTTTGGCAGGACAAGTTCTGATGCAAGTTCCGGCCCAAGTTCAGGCAAATAGAACACTTCATACAGAAGGTTACTGATCCACCAACGGAACTTGGGGCGAAACTAGCGTCAGAACAAAGCTTAGAACAGCCCGCAGAAAAAGCCTGAGCGGAACTTTCGGCGCCAAGCCGGAAGTTCCGGTGAGACACAGAAGGCTCCAACAGACCAGGAACTCACTCTCTCATGGAATAGTAGGATGGCTGTGGCGGTGCATATAGGTTTGTGCAAGAACAAGTGATTTCCCATAGCCTTCCAAGATGGACCCCCTCTTAATAGTACGGTGACCTAAAAACAACAACCGGAGAGAAACTAGGAGAAAACTAAAAGGCCATCGTCTTCATGATATCCCAAGAGAGCATCCACCACAATTGAAGGAGACATCAACAACGTTTCCCCTGAAACTCAAGCGCACAATTAAAACACAATTGGGGTTATCATTAACACCAAAAACAGCATGGGAAGATATAGTCCTTTCAATCTCCCCCTTTTTGGTGTTAGATGACAATCCCAAAGATTTGCATAGAATCAAAGAAATCTTTGCAATGGACGAGACAAGCTCCCCCTGTATGTGTGCAAGGTAGAGGAAAACTCTAAGGACAAGACTGGCAACACATACAAGGAGGCTCCCCCTACCAATTGCAAAGATAGCACAAGTGCAAGGTACAAGAAAGGATAGAGATCATACCAGAACCAACCAAATGTGGTGGAGACAAAAGGAGTGGAAATAACAATAAGAGCTATGAGGATCCACCACCATATGCATATGCCCATAAGATGACAACAAGATACCACACGCACGGCATTGCATAAGATATCACATAGTCTCGAACATAACAAGGTCCACAAGCACACATAAGTTCACGGACATAAGGTCACAAGCACACAAATAAAACTAGAGAGTTCGCGAGCACGAAAATATCAAAGGCAAGAACAGGCTCGCGACTCAACCCATGCAAATCCCGTAGATAACCTAATAGACATCTTTCTCCCCCTTTGGCATCGAGACACCAAAAAGGAAGAAAAGATCAATCTAATCGTCGGAGCCATGAGAGGAGGGAGGAGAAGACTCAGGGACCCAAGGACCCCACTCAGGCGATGGACCAGTGCCTCCTCCTTAGACTCATCCTCGGACCAGTGGCAGTTGTCGCGAATCCAATCATCCTTGGGAATAGTGACAGAGCTTGTGATCGGAGAGCTGGGAATGTTGAGGGCTGCCATGATGGCCTTCTGGCGCTGAATATTGTGACGCTGATCAACATAAGCCTGATACTCGCGGTCCTGCAGAAAGCAGAATGTTTTCTTCACCTTCCCAAGCAGCTTCTTTGCCCAATACAGCTGCCTCTGGAGAGAAGGACCACCAGCACTAGAGCCACCAGGAGCAGAGGAGGGACCACCACCAACATCTCGAGCCTTCTTGAGTTCAGCTTCCTTTTCTTCTTGAGAACGAGGCTTTTGGTGCTTACTCACACGTAGCTTCTTCTCTTCATGAATGGTGATGTTGTCTTGAGGAAAGCGGGTGCCAGTCGTCTCAAGCCACTTGTGATTGATGAGAGTCTGTATGTAGGGAGCATAGATGTAGGAGCTCTTTCAATAAGAGCCGCCCACATCTCTGAGTAGATGAAGTGCATAATATCCATTGACCTGTCAGAGTCACGGCGAAGATAAGTTTGATGCATGAGGTCAACCTGAGAGCCATGAAACTGATCAAAGTTGCCAGCCTTGGGAGAGATGGTGTTCAAGTACACCCTGCGCATGATGTCAAAAACTGGCAGCAGATGATTCACAAACCCAACAGTTCCCCACCCTTCAATATAGAGAGGCTCCAGGACCTCAGGAGCAGCAGCTTCAGGACCATGAACATGCCAACCATTTGCCCCGCGGCCAGGCTGAAGGGGATAGCCAAGAAGCTCAGCAAACTCAGACCAAGTGGCGGTAAGAAACACGTCCCTAGTCATCCACTTCAACACACCTTCAGTAGAGGACTGCATGTGAATAAACAGAGTTGAGTAAAACTGAGCAATAGCAGTCACATCAAAGTTCTGACGGTGCTCCATGAGGGGAACCAGCCCAAACTTCTGGCAAATATCAAGAGCCTCGCCAAAGTATTCATGCTTCTCTTCCATGTGAGTCACATTGATGTACTTTTGAGGAACAACCACGAACTTCCTCTTCGATGCATAGATTTCTTCATATATATGTTCCTGACGGCAGTTGTGAAAGTGAGGGTCCAAGCAAAGACGGTCACGAGCCACGAGGTAGGGATCCGTACTCCTGAATGCAGAGTAAGCTTTCTGAGACCACTTGGAAATCTTGGCTCTGGTCATGTCTGGCCCAGCAGCAGTGGCCTTCTGAGCAAGAGCAGGCCTTTTCCCTGCAGCAGCAGCACGGCGAGCAGCAGCCGCCTTCTGACGACTAGTCTGAGTGGTTGGACGCACAACCTCAACATCTTCTTCATCAATCTCAGGAGGAATGTTAGAGGATGGTCGACGTGTACGCTTGCCTTGGCGAGTACCTCCTTGCCCTGAGAGGAAAGCATAATAATAGGGAGGGAAGGTGGGTTAAGTGCACAAGTTTGGAAGAGGAAACAAAAGAGATAGATTGGAAAAATACAAACAGGAAAAAGTTGCATTGTCGTCGGAACTTCCGCTGAATCGCCGGAACTTCCGGTGAAAATGGTCCACCGGAAGTTCCGGCCGTGGCTCACCGGAAGTTCCGGTGAGGCCACGAACTGACGGTTCCAAACAGCATTCCACTAGATCTAGATCTAAAAGCCACAAGTGCAAAGATTTTCAAGAATGTATTGGACCAATCTACTCTAGGATGATACCCTAGGCCTACCAAGATCTCCCAACAAGTTCTAGCCAAAGAACTAGCCTAGACATGGTGTGCCCTAACTCAAGCCATGGTGAGAGCAAGATCTCCATTAATGGAGGGAGTTGAGGGCAAATATCGGAGTCCATGGCGGGAGATCGAGGTGGGGAAGGTTCCCACGGAGCAGATCTGCGGAGGAGTAGCCGGAGACGAAGGGGCCGGAGCACCTTTGCGGAGAGGTCTTGGCCGGCGGCTGCTCCAAATAGAGGATGGGTCTTGGGGGAAAAGGAAGAAGATCTCGTTTTCCCCCAGGGCCCACCTTATATAGGACAGGGAGCACCACCGGAAGTTCCGGTCAGGGACCGGAAGTTCCGGTGGACCGGAAGTTTCAGTCGACGAACACGTTCAGTCGTGGTGGTTCAGACGAACAACCGGTGAAGTTCCGACATCGGCCGGAAGTTCCGTGGCCTTGAAGACCTTCTCAGGTTTGGAAGATAACAAGGAAGAACTTGTGCAGGGAATAGAGAGGGCTGGAGGAAATGAAAGGCTTAGGATAGAGAGCTCAAACTGAGAAGAACCAAAGCCAACAAAAACCAAGAAAAACACAAAAAGGTCAAAGACACAAATAAGAACGAATTGTCGAGGCCACCTTATATAAGAGTAAATGGCTTGACACCGCGAAGATATATCTTGGGTTCATTACCAACACTCATCATGAAGCTCAAATGGTCTCCTTTAGAGACTATAGAGTATGAAAACTTTAATGTGCGCATAATAGGGATAGCGTTTGTTCATAAGAGGAACTACACTCCCCCTAAATCCATGCCTACATCCAAACAAGATACACATTGAGATGCGGGTAGGTGTGCAAGGTACTCAAGCAACATTGCTCGAATCGATGATATTTAGCTCATGCCTTAACTCCCGGAACTTTGCTTCATCAAGAGGCTTCGTGAAAAGATCCACAAGATTTGCCTTGGTGGGAAAATACTCCAAAGAAATGTCTCCTCTAGCAACATTGTCCCGAATGAAATGATGACGAATCTCAATGTGCTTGGTCCGGTTGTGTTGCACGGGATTGTGAGAAATAGCAATTGCACTCTCATTGTCACAAAGAAGAGGCACCTTGTCAAAAGATAGTCCAAGATCCTTCAAGGTTTGCTTCATCCATAGCAATTGAGCACAACAGCTTGCGGTAGATATGTACTCAGCTTCGGCAGTGGACATAGACACACAGTTTTGCTTCTTCGAGGACCAACAAACCAAAGATCTTCCGAGAAACTGACAAGCTCCGGAGGTTGAATTTCTTCCCACTTTGTCACCAGCCCAGTCCGAGTCCGTGTAACCAATAAGATCAAAGCTTGCTCCCTTGGGGTACCACAACCCAAAGTTTGGGGTATGAACTAAATATCGGAAGATTCTCTTGACCACCACCAAGTGACTTTCCTTTGGTGCGGCTTGAAATCTTGCACACATACCCACACTCAACATAATATCCGGTCGGGATGCACAAAGATAGAGCAAAGAACCAATCATAGATCAATAGAGTTTTTGATCCACTTCCTTACCCTTGGGATCGAGATCAAGATTAACCTTAGTTGGCATGGGAGTCTTGGCACCTTTGACTTGATCAAACTTGAACTTCTTGAGCATGTCTTGAATGTATTTGTCTTGGTTGATGAAGGTCCATTTCCTCAATTGCTTGACTTCAAATCCAAGGAAAAACTTCAACTCCCCCATCATGGACATCTCGAAGCGGTTGGTCATGAGCTTGGCAAAATCCTCATTAAAAGTTTTGTTAATAGACCCAAAGATAATGTCATCAACATAGATTTGACATACGAACAAGTGGCCTCCAACTTTCTTAGTAAAAATAGTAGGATCAATGAGACCCACTTCGAAGCCACGGTCTAACAAGAGCTCCCTAAGGCAATCATACCACGCACGTGGGGCTTGCTTGAGGCCATATAGTGCCTTATTGAGCTTGTAGACATGGTTCAGAAAAAGTGGATCCTCAAAACTTGTAGGTTGCTTGACGTATACCAACTCTTTCAAAGGACCATTAAGAAAAGCACTCTTAACATCCATTTGATGCAACTTAAAGTTATGATGGGTAGCGAAGGCAAGAAGCATACGAATGGATTCAAGGCGAGCAACGGGGGCGTAAGTCTCACTGTAGTCGATTCCCTCAACTTGTGAGTATCCTTGGGAAACTAACCTTGCCTTGTTGTGCACGACAATTCCATTTGCATCGCACTTGTTATTGAAGACCCACTTG
Organism: Avena longiglumis; assembly: GCA_030063025.1. Taxonomy (NCBI): domain Eukaryota; kingdom Viridiplantae; phylum Streptophyta; class Magnoliopsida; order Poales; family Poaceae; genus Avena; species Avena longiglumis. Next base: position 423,573,087 of record CP125974.1, on the reverse strand, counting down.
GTTCCAATGACGTTTTGACAGTCTTTGGGCCGCTCAACCAATGTCCAAACATTGTTCCTCTTGAATTTGTGAAGTTCCTCGTTCATAGCATCAAGCCAATCATCATCTTCAAGAGCTTCGAAGACTTTATATGGTTCCACAAGAGAGATAAACGCATGGTGAGAGCTAAAGGAAGCTAGTTGCCTCCTAGTAGTGGAACCTTTATTGAAATCTCCATAGACATTATCAAGGATATGGCCATCTCGAACAAGCTTGGCGAGACGATAGGCTTGACGGCGGGCTTGTGCTTCAACTCGAGATTCTTGAGCTACCACTTGGTCATTGCCACCAATTGAGTCGCCGCCTTGACTATAAGCACGAACAGGAGGGTCATCTTCATCAATTTCTACTTAGGGGGAGTCATCACTTGGAGCGGATCCTTGAGGATCATTGACTGGCTCTTGATCTCGACGAGCTTGACCTTGGGGAGAGTCGTGACCTTGAGGAGGAGCCCCATCTTGGGGAGGTTGATGAGGTTGGTGAAGAGCTTGTCCATGGGAGGTGCCTTGAGGAGGAGCCCCATCGTGGGGAGGTTGATGTTGTTGATGAAGAGCTTGTTCTTTGGAGCTTGGAGAGTCATGAGCATGGGAAGCTTCGGAAGAGCTTGAGGGAGCTTGTGCCAAGAATGTAGGTCCTTGTAGAAGTCCCAACCTGATAAGGTAGAGTCCTCCTGTGTTTTACAATTCTAGTCCCTGGATCAATAGCTAGCATCCACAGTTAAGATGTATTATCAAGATACAAAGGTCATATTATAACTTTATAACCAGGAATAACATAATTCTATTACATCATACATAGCTCATTTGGCTATTACATTACATTGCAGCGGAATAAATATAGTCATGAGTCCTTCATCTTCATAGTGCCACAGGCAGATGTTGGTTGTAGACTTTGTAATCCTAATTAAACAATCTTCACTAAAATCAATCAAACCTGCAACATACAAGTTACAGCCACAAAGGTCAATACATTTGAATTGTATTTGCAAGTTTCACTACTTGTATAATATGGGTGGATCCTATCAATACATGCATATTTGGCTAAGTAGTGTTTGAGGCTTATTTGCATAAAGCAATATTTATCCTATCTTATCAAAATGGTTTTGGTCCTTTGTCAAATCCCTTTTCCAAGTTCCTTGAACTCCTTGGTAGAAACTCAAGTGTTCAAGTCCTTGTCAAAATTCCTTGAGCTACTTGGTAACCCCAAGTGCAACAAGTTTTATGAAATCTCATGAGTTCCTTGGTAACCCCAAGTACATCATGCCCTTGAGCACCTTGGTAACCCCAAGTGCAACAAGCTTTACAAAATCTCTTTGAATTCCTTGGTACCCCCAAGTGCATCAAGTTTTTATATTAGAAGTTGGAATGTCGAGATCTCCCATAGTTCAAACTTTAGTTGCTCAGTATTGTCCATAACCAGGGACACGGCTAAGTACTTAGATTTTATTAACTTCTGCAGAAGGAGTACACTTTACCCACATGACACAATCCCATCTTGTTGCCACCAGTGGCCTACTGGATTAGTGCTCACCAAGATGGAGTACCGGCAGACTGAGAGTGTGACGAAGTCTTTCCAAAAGGTCCTCCCATACATCATTGCTAGCTTGCCTTCAGCCCCCATGAAGCATTCCAGATCCCCATGTCCGGTAACTAAAGACAATGTATGGGTCTTCCTAATGTAGTAGACTAAGCCAGAGCCATAATAGCATGTGGTTGTACACGAAAGCCACAATTGGAGAAACATGTTCAATCTCTAAGTTTCCTAGGTGGTTTTCTTTTGGAGCACAACACAAAGTGATTCCCATAGACATGGTTCCTTTTGTTGCCACCTTCTCCAAAACTTTAAAGTATCCACCACCTAGGTGGTTCATTGAGTCCTTGTTTTATTATGTAAAACACAAGTCCTTTTGTCAATCCTTTGTAAAATCTCAACATGTATCTCTTGTCAAAATAAAGCATAGCTAGGCATGTACAACTTTATTACTAAGGAGTGTATAGGGAATCCTATTAGGATTTTTAGCATAGCATAAGTATAAAATGTTTTTTTTTCATGCATGTTTTCATAATCCACTAAGTATAATGAAAAATAGTAGGGCATTTGTATGATAGTGTAACTTGCCTTTTTGTTAGGGAATGAGAGTTACTCCTTGATCTTGCTAGTCTCACACTTTGCTAATTTCACTACAATCAATCAAACAAGCATAGTATCAAGTAGCATTCCAAACCAATATTCAAACAATAATTCCCACACACAAAGCAATGGATTCTAAGTTATGCATGGGAACATGCTTAAGATGGTTCTATTCACATAGAAGGTCTCCACTAGGCTTATAACTTTGTAAGGTCCACATTGGTCATTTACCAAAATGGCAAAGTCATTAGTTAGAGGGTTTTGCTCAAAATCTATTTTAAAATCCATTCAACATTTTATGTGGTGAAAATTATTCTTTTCAAAGCAAAACTTTATGTTTTTCACCAAGTGAGTTGCCCTTGGCAAGGCTTGGTGTTTTGGGTCAGTAAGTTTGGTCCATAACATTTTCCCCAAGTTTTCCTTGCAAAAACATTTCCATAATAAAATCAATGAGTTTATTTGGCTAGAAAAGGGCTAAGTTAAATAATTCAACCTATATTTCACCAAAACCATTTTTAACACCAAGGGTTGGTTCCTAGGGTCAGTAAGGTCACACAAATCCATTTTTCAAAATATTTAATCCTAAAAATCAATTTTAAACAATTTTTATACTCTAAACAAGTACACAAATGTTTCTGCAAATTCAAACAAGCTAACAGTTACTATTTGTCAAACTAAGGCCATGGTTGGCTAGGTCTTGTCTTGCTGATTCCAACGACATAAAGTTTGTAATTTTTGGACGTGTGGATCAAAAGATACAAGGGTTTGAAAATGGCAAAAGTTTCTGTTTTCAAATTCTGTTTTAAACAGAACTGGGGACACGCGGCAGGATTCTATTGGACGGTACCGCTTCGCTGCGGATCACGCTCTGTAGCCGTTGGATCTAAATGAGATCGTGCGGCGCAGGACTCGTACCTCTTCGCGGTTAAGTGATCTATCGTAACCGTCAGATCCAGATCCTACGGTGCTAGCGTGCTCGACCATTTGCGAGCGGCGCTGCGGTGGCTACCGGCGGCGGAGCGGTCGGTCGATGACGGTTCCGGCGATACAGGAAGCGAGAGAGAAAAAGGGCATGCTCACCGGGCTCAGGGGGTCACAGCTGGCTTCAGTACCGCTGGCTTGACAAGGGCGCCAGAGGCGATCTAATTTCTCGTCGGAGTTGGGAACGGCGACGGACGGCTCTGTCCGCGGTTGAAGACGATGCTACAAGTCAAGATAAGACAGACCGAAGGCAGGGTTAGACGCAGGAGATCATGATGGGGCTGTGAGCGTGAACAAGAGGGATCGGGGCGGTCGAGGCTTACCGGGGAACGTCGCCGGAGAAGAAGCAGACACGGCGGCGCTCTGTGCTTGACGAAGGCGAAGATTGGGGGCGCCCTAAGACAAACGGAAAGTGCTGTTAGGTTCGTCTGAGCTTGGAGATCATCATCGTGTTCTCGGGGAGGAGAGGGGTGACCGGAATCTACCTGTGGGGCTCGTCGGAGAAAGAGGCAGACGGTGGTGATGGTGGTCGAGGTGGTTGTCGACGCTCTGGGTCGCTCGGGGGCAAGCTGGTGCTACGGGGATGATCGCCAGGAGGTGTGGATCACGAGAGCATGGTCGAGGAGGCAAGGGGCGGCGAGGGGCTGCCGGAATTGCTGCGACAGCTCGTCGGAGCAGAGGGTGCTCGGGGAGGAATTGAGGCAGCCTGGGGGCGAGCTTGGGGAAGGGGTCTGAGGGAAAACGGAGGAGAGAGCGAGGCGATTAAAAGGGCGTGGTCGCGACGAGGAATTTACGCGGCGTTAAGGCGAATTGATCTCGGCATTCATGGACAGCAACGGCAGCGTCGTCTGGGGGAGACAGGGTCGCGCGGGGAAGAAGAAGGAGGAGGCAGTGGGGTCCTCTGTTCAGTGGGAAAAGGAAGGAGGGAGGGGTCCACTTGCCAGTCTCTTTGCGGGTTGTTTAGTTGGTGAAGAAAAACGGTTCCTTCGGGGGGGAAGAAGACTGGGCTGGACTGGGCCTTAGTGGGCTGCTGGGCTGCTCTATTTTTTTTTCTGTCCAAACTCTTTTTCCTTTTTCTAATTCTTTTCTGTTTTGAGTTTCAACCAATTAATCAAGCAATCAAACAATATTCAAATCAAATCAAACAGACAACAAACTTTTCATTTGAATTTGGTTCTGTTTATCAACATAATCCAAAATCCAAAATAAAATAATATTTTTAAATCTTTTTAGCTTCCATTTATTAATTAAATAAAATGGTCCTTAGTTATTAAATCAAATAGGATTTGTTTTATTGAGATATTTATTTTTAAAATCTAAAATAAAGCCTAAACACTTTAGTAGGTTTTATTTGTGAATATCAAATATTAGAAAAACTTATTTTAAATAATTTAATAAGTTTTAATGTTTCAATTTAAATTGGTAAAACCTTTTATTTAAATAAGGTTGGATATTAAATCCTTATTAATTATTTAAATAAACCTTTGCAAATTTTATTTAAAATGTTTTAAAACCCAAAGTTTGGCCAAGGTTTAATTTGGCTTTATTAAATATTCTTTATTTATAAACTTCTATTTCATTTGAAAATAAATCTTTTCACTCAAGAGTTTCAAAATAGTATTTCCAAATGTTTTTTTATTTTTCCTTTTATTAAATGTTTATATTTTTAGATCCCTTTAAGTTTTATTTAATTCAAATGGGTTTGAAGTTCCAATTGAACTCAAAAAGTTTCTTCTGGCTCTGAAATTTAAACAAAGTTTTATTTTATTCATTTATTTTCACATTACAAGGTTTGGAAAATCTTGGGATGTGACAGTCCTTGAGGGGCAAGATGATCTTGTGAAACTGAGGGCTCAACTTGAGTAGAGCTTGGTCCTTCTCCTTCGTCCATAAGGGGATCCTCAATGGGAAGGTGGAAACCCACACCCATTCTTCTTATGGCCTTGGGAGGAATTTCATCACTTGGATCACAAACACCATCTTGCCTAACAAGAGACTCATGATTTTCATCAAACTTCACGTTGCTCGTTTCTTTAACTCTTCCATTGGCTTTGTTGTAGACTCTATAAGCATGGGACTGATTTGAGTAGCCAACGAAAATTCCTTCTTGAGCCTTGGATTCAAACTTGGACAAACAAACTCCTTTCTTGAGAATGTAGCACTTGCAACCAAACACCCAAAAGTATCTAACATTAGGCTTTTTCCCGGTGAGAAGTTCACAGGGGGTCTTGTTCTTTTCTTGCGGAGATAAAGCCGGTTGGTTGCATGGCAAGCGGTGGAGATGGCCTCGTCCCAAAAGTTGAATGGAGACTTGAACTCAGCTAGCATAGACCGAGCCGCATCCATCAATGTGCGATTCTTCCTTTCGGCAACTCCGTTTTGTTGAGGGGTGTAGGGAGTGGAGTATTGATGCTTGATTCCTTCATCACTGAGAAACTCATCCAAGGTATAGTTTTTGAACTCGGTGCCATTGTCACTTCGAATTGACAGAATAGTTGCATTGTGCTTCTGTTGAATCTCATTAGCAAAGTCGATGACGGTTTGTTGAGTCTCACTCTTGTACTTGAAAAGAACACCCAAGTGTATCTTGAGAAATCATCCACAATGACCAAGCAATACTTCTTGCCTCCAAGGCTATCATGAGAGGGAGGACCAAAAAGATCCATATGCAAGAGCTCCAAACACCTCTCGGTGGTGATCTGATTGAGTGCTTTGTGAGGAGTTTCATGCATCTTCCCTTCAATACAAGCCCTGCAAACACGATCTTTGGCAAAAGAAACATCGTTAATTCCAAGGATGTGGCCCTCGGAGTGAAGTCTTTGTAAAGTTCTCATGTTAACATGGGCTAGGCGGCGATGCCACAACCATCCCTTGTCGGCTTTAGCATAGAGACATAGAGCATGAGGAGTAGTGGTCCATGAAAAGTCCACCACATACAAGTCATGTTCTACATATCCTACAAAAGCCACCTTGAGAGACTTGCTCCACATGAGGACCACGGTATGAGAATTAAAGAAAGAAGAAAGACCCATAAGAGCAAGATCACAAACTGAGAGTAAGTTGTAACCAAGAGTTTTGACAAGCATGACGTCAACCAAGGATACATCCGGGGTTACCACCACTTTGCCAAAACCCAAAACCTGAGAGCTTGTTTTGTCACCGTAGGAGACCATGGTGTTGGCAATATTGGGCCTCAATTCGCTAATAATAGACTTTCTTCCGATCATATGACTCGTGGCACCACTATCAAGCACCCATTTTCATCCACCGGAAGCATAGTCCTACAAGAAAAATCAAGCCTTGGTTTTAGGTACCCATTTTGCAATGGGTCCCACTTTGTTAGTGACAAGAGCCTTTGGCACCCAAATGGCCCAATGATAATCATGCGTGTAAGACGTTCCCATGTATCTAGCATATACATGACCATCATAAGATTTGCAAAGAATATAAGAGGGATTGTTCTTTCCGGCAAAGTTGTCACTTTGCAAGAGGGTTAGGCCATTTGGTACCCCTTGGGCCATGCCCTTGTTCTTTTTGTTCTTCTTGTTCTTCTTCTTCTTAGTTTTGGCAAGTTGATCCTTCAACACCTTGACTTCCTGTATGAGATGCTCATGCTTGCAACAAGGATTAGGAGTGCTAGACAAGTCTATAATTTGCACATCGGAAGACTTAGAGAGATCACAAGTTAATTGAGTTTGAAGCTGTTCATGGGCTTCAAAAAGATTTGAGAATTTACTCTCCAAGGCTTTGTGTTCCTCTTTGAGTTTCTCAAGATCCTTTTGAGTCCTATCATGACCACCCACAAACTCAGCATTTTCTTTCTTGAGAACCTTAATCAAAGCAAGAGCATGGTCACGTTCTTTAATTGTAGAGCACAAAGTGTTGTTAAGATCATCTACAAGCTTAGACACATTTTCTTCAAGATTAATTCTCATATTTTGTTCATCTCAAGACTTTGAGTGAGAGAGGCAATTTCATCGGCGGCATCTCTTTCATTTTTACTTAGCAAGTCAAGAAGTTCTTCCTTTTCATCTAAGGCATATCTAGCCTTGTGAAGTTGTGCAAGTAAGGACTCAAAGCAGTTTTTAGTTTCTTCATCTAAGGTAGCAACAAATTCACACATGTCAATCATCTCTTTCTTCACCTCTAGACCAACAAGATCAAGAGAGGAAGGCCCACTAGAGATAGGTTGAGGAGTGGGTTTCGGTGTTACCTCGGTGGCCTTGGCCATGAAGCACTTTTGGTTGGAGAAGATGACATTTTCATTTGGAGAGTCGAAGAGGGATAGACGTGGAGTTGAGGTAGTGGCAATAGAAGCAACGCCCATAATCTCTCCACCATGAACTTCATCATCATCATCTTCATCCGTGCCCGAAAGGTATTCTTCATGGACCACAATTGCTCGTTCCTTGTTAGTGGCGTTCTTGACGGCGTAGTTCTTGTTCAAGGGATGAGGAGGTCTTGACTTGATCTTGCGGATGAGACGACCACCATTGTCTTCATGGTTCTCAAAGGGACACTTGGCCACGAAGTGACTCTTGTCGTTGCAATTGTAACATGACCTTGCCTTGGGAGACTTGTTGGGTGAGTTGAATCTTGAGTTGTCCCTTGATCTTGACTTGAATCTGGACTTGTTCCAAAAGGCCCTTGAAGAGAGAGCAAGATGTTTGTTGAAGGCACATTTGAGGTCCTCTTGAGACCACTCACTTGATGTATCATCGTCATCAACTTCAATAGCCTTGGCCTTCAAAGCAAGATTCACTTTGTTTGACCCAATGGCTCTAGCTCGAGCGGACTCCGCATTCTTCTTGGCAACAGTCATGGCAATTACTTCACTCAAGACTTCTTGGGAGGTCATTAGGTGAAAGTTGGTTCTTCCCTTGATAGATTTGAGCTTTCGTTCTTCAAATGGGAGGAGAGCTTGAATGAACTTCCTCTTCATAAACTTGTCATCAACATAGTGAGCCCCAAGGTCCCTCATAGTGGAACAAAGGACCTTAAGGCGCCTATAGATGTCTTCGAGGGTCTCATCATCTTGCATTGCGAAACCATCGCACTCGTTGTTGATCTCATCAAACTTGGAGCTTTGGATGCTTGCATTCCCAACAAAGAGCTCGGTGAGTTGATCCCAAGCTTCCTTGGCGGTGTCAAATTGGCGAATGTGAGCAAAATCCTTTGGAGTCAAGGCTTTTTGAATCATTCCCAAAGCTGTGGTATTGAGTTGCTTTTCCACCACTTCACCTCGTGTCAACTTCTTTGGGTCATATGGAGAGAATCCATCCTCCACAATCCTCATTAACTCAATAGAAGAGCTGGAAATATGTGAGCGCATTAGATATTGCCAATTGGCGAAATTAGAAGTATCTAGCATGGGTGGTGCTCCTTGAGGTATAATGTGTGGCATGGGGATGGGTGGATCCGGAGTGTACTTCGGCGGTGGGGGTACCGCCGAGTAGTGTTGGAATTATGCCCTAGAGGCAATAATAAAGATGTTATTATTATAATTCTTGTTCATGATAATGTTTATATTCCATGCTAGAATTGTATTAAGCAGAAACTTTAATACTTGTGTGGTTTGTGAACAACACCGTGTCCCTAGTACACCTCTATGGACTAGCTCATTGATTAATGATGGTTAAGGTTTCCTAACCATGGACATGAGTTGTCGATTAATAATGAGATCATATCATTGGGAGAATGATATGGTGGACAGACCCAAACTAAGCGAAGCAATTAGATCGTGTCGTCGTGTTCGTCTTTGCGAAGCTTTTCTTATGTCAAATATGGTATTCCTTAGACCATGACATAATACAACTCCTTGGTATCGGAAGAAATCTTTGAGGTCACCAAACGTCATCCTATGAGAGGATGATCATAAAGGTGTCTCTCAGGTGATCGGAAAGTATCTGTTGGGTTGTATGTATCGAGATGGGATTTGTCCCTCCCAAGTCGGAGAGATATACTTCGGTCCCACTCAGTAATCGATATCAACAACGCTTGCAAGCATGTGGTTAAGGAGTTAATCACAAAGTGATATCGGATTACGGAACGAGTAAAGTACTTGCTGTGAACGAGATTGAACTAGGTATGACGGTACCGACGATCGAATCTCAGGCAAGTAAAATATCGCGAGACGAAGGGAATATATATATGGGATTGATTGAATCCTGGCATCGTGGTTCATCCGATATGATCATCGATGAATGTGTGGGAGTCAATATGGGTTTCCAGACCCCGCTGTTGATTATTGATAGAAGATCATGTCTGCATATTCTCGAACCCGCAGGGTCACACACTTAACGTGTCTCGACGCTAAGATAGATCGAATAATTTGGTTTATGAGTTTTTGTTCAGAGTCTCGGATGGGATCCGGGACATCACGAGAGGTTCCGGAGTGCTCCGGAGAATAAGATTCATATAAGGCAGTGCAGTTTTTGGAGTTCGGAATTGTTCCGTTAATCCATTATCGAAAGCTTCTAGAACCTTCCGGAAGGGGACCAACGTGGCCCCACCTTCCGGGATGGGGCATGGGCCTATGAGGGAGTGCCCTGGCCGCATTGGGCCAGGGGCACAAGGCCCCATAGGGCCCAGCCGGCCAAGAGAGTTTTAAACTCCAGATAGACCTTCTGGAAGGGGGGGTTTCCTTGCCCCCCACTCCTTATCCTTTGGGGCCGCCGGTTTGGGCTTGGGGGAGGGGCTAGGGCTGCTCCCCCCTCTATATAAAGAGGGGTGGGGGAGCACCAACCCCCCACACCTTCCCCTCCAACCCTAGCCGCCCCGCCTCCTCTCCTCCCGACCGCTTGTGGCGAAGCCTGCCGCAGAATTCTTCACCAATTGCACCGTCGTCGTTGTAGATCCAACCCATCTCTCCACCATACTTGCTGGACCAAGGAAGGAGGAGACGCCGAGGTGCTGCACGTGCATCTCAGAGGCACCGCCACTTGTGGTGCTAGATCGGATCGGATCGCGAGGAGAAGCGAGTACGACTACATCACCCACGCCCGACGAACGTTCACTGTGCGAATCTTCAAGGGTATGAAGATCTAATCCAATCTCTCTCATTGTTTGCATCTCCTAGATTAGATCTTGGCTTTCCTCTGCTCGCATCCTTAGAAAATTTTGATTTACTATGCCGTGAAACCCTTCAGGTATCGAGCTAGATCTATGCGTAGATGTGTTTCACGAGTAGAACGCAACATGGTTGTTGCGCGTTGATGTTTTCTGTTGCAAGCCTCTTGTTTGTGTTCTTCTTATGACGCGGATAGTGAGATTGAAGCGGTCCAGGCCAACCTTACGCGACGCCGTCATGACCGCTCCGCACTTGACGTGTGGCTTGTTCCACACATGCGGCTGGTGGATGTCAGTTTCTCTCACTATAGTTGTCATGGGATTAACACCGGAGTTTGGCAACCATAATATCACCGTTGTGGCTTTTCGTAGGTAAGAATCGTTCCTAGCATCTACTCCCATAAGCCACGTAAAACATGCAACAACAAAGTAGAGGCGTCTAACTTGTTTTTGCAGGGAGTGTTTTCTGTGATATGGTATGGCCCAAGATGTGATGTGTATAATGTATGCGATGATCATGTTTTGTAATGTTTCACGACTTGCATGTCGATGAGTACACAACCGGCAGGAGCCATATGGTTATCTTTATAATTGTGTATGACCTGTGTGTCAACTTCTTATACGCCATGTAATAGTTTCACTTTATCGCTAAGTAGATAGCAATAGTTGTAGTTACTATTCGTGGTGGAGGCAATCATGGTGGAGTGATGGAGATCATGCCGGCACGCACAAGATGGAGATCATTGCGCGAAGATTGGCTATACCATGTCACATAAAGTTATATGCATGTGATGTTTATCCTTTTATGTATCTTTTTATGCTTAGATCGCGACGGTAGCATTATAAGATGATTCCTCACTTAAAGATCAAGATAAAACTGTGTTCTCCCTGAGTATGCACCGTTGCGAAAGTTCGTCGTGTCCAAGCATCACGTGATGATCGGGTGCTATAGACTCTACTCTCACATACAACAGGTGCAAGCCAGTTTTGCACACGCGGAAATACTTGGGTCTAACTTGACGAGCCTAGCATGTACATACATGGCCTCGGAACACATGAACCGAAAGGTTAAGCATGAGTCATATGAATGATATGATCGACACTTCGTTGTCCACCATTGAAACCACATCTCTTCTCGTGATGATCGCATTAGGTGTGGTGAATTTGGATCGTGTTCACTAAACAACTTGAGGGATGTTGAATTTAGTGGGAGTTCATCTAGTAATTTGATTAAGTTGAACTAGTTATCATGAACATAGTCTAATTTGTACTTGCAAATACTGTAGATCAAATGGCTAAGTCCAACTTCAACTTCGACGTTTTTGCTGAGAAGGAAAAGCTTAGAAACAATAGGTCTAACTTCACCAATTGGTTCCGCAATCTAAGAATCATTCTCTCTGGCGGTCAAAAGGACTATGTCCTTGGGAAAGCGTTAGGTGACCCCTGCAATCGCTACGGTGATGAGAAAGTTGTCTATCGACAAGAAAGATGATTATGGTGTGATTAAGAGCACCATGTTGTTTGCTATGGAACCGAACTTCAAAATCGCTTTGAAGACTATCCCGCCCTTTGAGATTCTCAAGAGCTGAAAACCATGTTTCGACTCAGCTCGCTCGAGAGATATGAGATCTCCGAGAAGTTCTTTAACGCAAGATGGAGGAAGGGAGTTCCGTTAGTGAGCACGCCATTAAGATGACGGCTACACTCAACGCTTGAGCAACCGGAATGCACGATTCCAGAGGAGCTCAAGATTGACAGGTTCTGCAATCACTCCTCCTAGCTACAAAAGTTTTGTAGTGACTCATAATCGATTGGTTCCATCGATACGATCACCGAGCTCTTCGCAGTCAAGGCTGCGGAGGTGGACATCAAAAAGGATAATCATGTGTTGATGGTCAACAAGCCATCCTTTAAGAAAGGTAAGGGTGCAAAGAAGCCCTTCAAGAAAGGCGGCGGCAAGCGCGTTGCCCCTGCTGAGAAGAATCTCAAGTCTGGTCCTAAGCCGGACACTGAGTGCTTCTATTGCAAGGACAAGGGTCACTGGAAGCGCAACTGTCCGAAGTACTTAGCGGACAAGAAGGCTGGCACCATCAAAGGTATATTTGATATACATGTTATTGATGTTTTCCTTACTGGCCCTCGTTGTAGTGCATGGGTATTTGATACCGGTTCAGTTGCTAATATTTGTAACTCGAAACAGGAGCTACGAAATAGATGGCGGCTTGCGAGGGATGAGGTGACGATGCGCGTTGGCAACGGATCAAGAGTTGATGTGATGGTCGTCGGCATGCTCTCCTTAGTTTTACCTTCGGGATTAGTTTTAAACCTTAATAAGTGTTATTATGTGCCTGCGTTGAGCATGAACATTATTTCTGGATCTTGTTTATTGCAAGACGGTTATTCATTTAAATCAGAGAATAATGGTTGTTCTATTTATATGAGTAACATATTTTATGGTCATGCACCTCTTCTGAATGGTTTATTTCTTCTAAATCTCGAAATGGATGAAACACACATCCATAACATTGAGGCTAAGAGATGCAAAGTAGATAGTGATAATACTACTTATTTGTGGTAATCTTGCTCAGGTCATATTGGTGTAAAGCGCATGAAGAAACTCCATTCTGATGGACTTTTGAAGTCTCTTGATTTTGAATCATTTGACACATGCGAACCATGCCTCATGGGCAAGATGATCAAAACCACGTTCTCCGGTATGATGGAGCGAGCAACGGACTTGTTGGAAATCATACATACCGATGTATGCGGACCGATGAGTGTTTCGACGCGCGGTGGATATCGCTATTTTCTCACTTTTACGATGACTTAATTAGATATGGGTATATCTATTTAATGAAACATAAATCTGAAACGTTTGAAAAGTTCAAGGAATTTTAGAATGAAGTGGAGAACCATCGTAACAGAAAGATTAAGTTTCTACGATCCGATCGTGGGGGCGAGTATTTAAGTTATGATTTTCTCACGCATCTTAAAGCAAGCGGAATTGTTTCGCAACTCACGCCACCCGGAACACCACAGTGCAATGGTGTGTCTGAACGCCAGAACCGAACCCTATTAGATATGGTCCGATCAATGATGTCTCTTACTGATTTGCCGTTATCATTTTGGGGTTATGCATTAGAAACCGCTGCATTCACTTTAAATAGGGCACCATCTAAATCCGTTGAGACGACACCGTATGAACTGTGGTTTGGTGCTAAACCTAAGTTGTCGTTTCTTAAAGTTTGGGGATGCGAAGCTTACGTCAAGAAGTTGATGCCGGACAAGCTCGTACCCAAAGCGGAGAAATGCGTCTTCATAGGATACCCTAAGGAAACTATTGGGTATACCTTCTATTACAGAGCCGAAGGCAAAGTGTTTGTCGCAAAGAACGGTTCCTTTCTTGAGAAGGAGTTTCTCTCAAAAGAAGTGAGTGGGAGGAAAGTAGAGCTGGACGAGGTTATTGAAACTTATCTTGAATTGGAGAGTAGCGCAGCACCTGAAATTGTTCAAGTGCCGCCTTCACCAACAATAGAGGAAGCTAATGACAAGGATCATGAAGCTTCGGACGATGCTGCTACTGAACGTCGTAGGTCGACAAGGTCGCGTGCCCCTCCTAAGTGGTACGGCAACCCTGTCTTGACTGTCTTATTGGTAGAAGACAGTGAACCTACGAACTATGAGGAAGCGATGATGAGCCCAGACTCTGAGAAATGGCTAGAAGCCATGAAATCCGAATTGGGATCCATGAGCGAAAACCAAGTATGGACTTTGGTGGACCCTCCTAGCGACCGAAAGGCCGTTGAGTGCAAATGGATCTTCAAGAAGAAAATGGACGCGGATGGTAATGTTACCGTCTATAAAGCACGGCTTGTCGCGAAAGGTTTTCGACAAGTTCAAGGTGTTGACTACGATGAGACTTTCTCTACCGTAGCGATGTTTAAGTCCATTCGGATTTTATTAGCAATTGCTGCGTTTCATGATTATGAAATATGGAAGATGGATGTCAAGACTGCGTTCCTCAATGGCAACATTGATGAAGAGTTGTATATGATGCAACCCGAAGGTTTTGTCGATCCTAAGGATGCTGATAAAGTATGCAAACTTCAGCGTTCCATTTATGGACTGAAGCAAGCATCTCGGAGTTGGAACCTTCGTTTTGATCAAGAGCTTTGGATTTGTTCCAAATTGCTACGAAGCTTGCATCTACAAGAAAGTGAGTGGGAGCTCGGTGAAATTTCTGGTACTATATGTGGATGACATATTGATTATTGGAAATGACATCAACATGCTTAACGATGTGAAGAGTTATTTGAACAAGTGTTTTTCAATGAAATACCTAGGTGAAGCTGCTTATGTATTGGGCATCAAAATCTATAGAGATAGACAAAGACGCCTAATAGCTTTAAGCCAGAGTACATACCTAGACAAAGTTCTGAAAAGGTTCAGAATGGATAAGGCAAAGAAAGGTTCAGTGCCTATGTTGTCAGGTAAGATATTGAGCAAGGCTCAGTGTCCAGCTACGGTAAATGATAGGGAAGCTATGAGCAAAGTGCCTTATGCCTCGGCCATAGGTTCTATCATGTACGCCATGCTGTGTACTAGACCGGATGTGTCCAATGCTCTTAGTTTAACGAGCAGATATCAAAGTGATCCAGGAGTGGAACAATGGACAGCCGTGAAGAACATCCTAAAGTACCTAAATAGGACTAAAGAAATGTTCTTAGTCTATGGGGGTAATGAACAGCTCGTCATAAAAGTTTACGTCGGCGCTAGTTTCGACACCGACAAGGATGATTCTAAATCTCAGACAGGATACGTTTATATTTTGAATGGAGGAGCTGTGAGCTGGAGAAGCTGCAAGCAAAGCGTGATCGCGGATCTATGAGAAGCGGAATACATGGCTGCCGCAGAAGCGCCAAGTGAAGGAGTTTGGATCGAAACTTTATCATCGAGCTTGAGTGGTTCCAAGTGCATTGGACCCATCGGAGATATTGTGTGACAACACCGGCGCCATAGCACTCGCTAAGGAACCAAGATATCATCCAAAGACCAAGCATATCAACAAGAAGTTTCATATAATCCGAGATTATATAGCAGATGGAGATCTGAAGATTAGCAAAGTACATACAGATCTGAATGTCACAGATCCATTGACTAAACCTCTTCCATGTGTAAAACATGATCAGCACCTCAGTGCCATGGGTGTGAGATTGTTGCCAGATGTAAACTAGATTATTGACTCTAGTGCAAGTGGGAGACTGTTGGAATTATGCCCTAGAGGCAATAATAAAGATGTTAGTATTATAATTCTTGTTCATGATAATGTTTATATTCCATGCTAGAATTGTATTAAGCGGAAACTTTAATACTTGTGTGGTTTGTGAACAACACCGTGTCCCTAGTACGCCTCTATGGACTAGCTCATTGATTAATGATGGTTAAGGTTTCCTAACCATGGACATGAGTTGTCGATTAATAATGATATCATATCATTGGGAGAATGATATGGATGTACCCAAACTAAGCGAAGCAATTAGATCGTGTCGTCGTGTTCGTCTTTGCGAAGCTTTTCTTATGTCAAATATGGTATTCCTTAGACCATGAGATAATACAACTCCTTGGTATCGGAAGAAAGCTTTGAGGTCATCAAACGTCATCCTATGAGAGGGTGATCATAAAGGTGTCTCTCAGGTGATCGGAAAGTATCTGTTGGGTTGTATGTATCGAGATGGGATTTGTCCCTCCCAAGTCGGAGAGATATACTTCGGGCCCACTCAGTAATCGATATCAACACCGCTTGCAAGCATGTGGTTAAGGAGTTAATCACAAAGTGATATCGGATTACGGAATGAGTAAAGTACTTGCTGTGAACGAGATTGAACTAGGTATGACGGTATCGACGATCGAATCTCGGGCAAGTAAAATATCGCGAGACGAAGGGAATATATATATGGGATTGATTGAATCCTGGCATCATGGTTCATACGATATGATCATAGATGAATGTGTGGGAGTCAATATGGGTTTCCAGACCCCGCTGTTGATTATTGATAGAAGATCATGTCTGCATATTCTCGAACCTGCAGGGTCACACACTTAACGTGTCTCGACGCTAGGATAGATTGGATAATTGGTTTATGAGTTTTTATTCGGAGTCTCGGATGGGATCCGGGACATCACGAGAGGTTCCGGAGTGGTCCGGAGAATAAGATTCATATAAGGCAGAGCAGTTTTTGGAGTTCGGAATTGTTCCGGGTTAATCGGTATTGTACCGGAAGCTTCTAGAACCTTCCGGAAGGGGACCAACGTGGCCCCACCTTCCGGGAGGGGGCATGGGCCTATGAGGGAGTGCCCTGGCCGCATTGGGCCAGGGGCACAAGGCCCCATAGGGCCCAGCCGGCCAAGAGAGTTTTAAACTCGAGATAGACCTTCTAGAAGGGGGGGTTCCTTGCCCCCCACTCCTTATCCTTTGGGGCCGCCGGTTTGGGCTTGGGGGAGGGGCTAGGGCTGCGCCCCCCCCCCCTCTATATAAAGAGGGGTGGGTGCGCACCAACCCCCCACACCTTCCCCTCCAACCCTAGCCGCCCTGCTGCCCTCCTCTCTCCCTCCCGACTGCTTGTAGGTGAAGCCCTGCTGCAGAAATTCTTCACCAATTGCACCGCGCCGTCGCGTTGTAGATCCAACCCATCTCTCCACCATACTTGCTGGACCAAGGAAGGAGGAGACGTCGAGGTGCTGCACGTGTGCATCTCACAGAGGCACCGCCACTTGTGGTGCTAGATCGGATCGGATCGCGAGGAGGAGAAGCGAGTACGACTACATCACCCATGTTCAGACGAACGTTCCGCTGTGCGAATCTTCAAGGGTATGAAGATCTAATCCAATCTCTCTCGTTGTTTGTATCTTCTAGATTAGATCTTGGATTTCCCTCTGTTCGCATCCGTAGAAAATTTTGATTTACTATGCCGCGAAACCCTTCAAGTAGTCCTTTCCTCCATTTTTCCTCTTTGGAAGTTGGGTTCTCGGGCTCCTCGATGTTCTCACTTGGAACCTTGGTAGAGGTTTGAGCAACAAAACCAAGTCCCAAGTGAGTGGTGGCAGCCGCGGGAGTTACCCCGGGGGCGGACACCGTAACGGTGGGAGGAACCTCATTGGGTTGGGGTGTGTCAAGAGCAACCATGGGGTTTGGCTTGAGAGACTGCAAGAGAGTCATCATTTCCTCGAACTTGGACATCATGGATGACTCCAATTGCTTGAGGTCATCCATAGTGGCCAAGTTCTTGGATTTTTCGGTTTCACTACCCCCTTCGTTGGCCATAGTCTCTTAGGCGGTAAAGCCCGAAATAAGAGCCTTGGCTCTGATACCAATTGTAAGTACCAACTTGATATGACTAGAGGGGGTGAATAGGCGTCTACCCAATTTTAATTTGTTTCTCACTTTTAGACTCAACGAGAAAGGAAGTTATCTAGAGATTCAACTAAGTGAACAACCTAAAGAAAGAAAACAAACACCAACCACAAAAACAGTAAATAGCAAGGAGTAAAGGAAGGGAACGAAGTAACCGGAGAGGGGACACAGAGATGTAATTACCGTAGTTCACTCGCAAGGAGCTACGTCTACGTTGGAGAGGTGTCGGGGCCACACAAGGTCACTCGAGCGCCACAAAGGCCTCACCTTCTTCTCCGGTGAGCTCCCCCACAAAGGAGGCCTCACAATCCACTAACCGGTGACCTTGAAGGCGCCAACCGAAAACTTTACACCAAGGTTGAGGGGGAGGCTCCACAACTCAATTGGAGGCCCTCAACGACACCTCGAAGCTTTACAAAGCAAGCCTTAGCTCCGAGGATGCCCTACACCGTCTAGGGTTCCAAGAAACCCAAGAGCAACAAGATCCACAAAGGATGGGTAGGGGAAATCAAATCTTCTTTGGTGGAAGTGTAGATCTAGGTCACCTCCCTCACCTCTCAAAAGATCAGGTCATTTGAGTGGCTAGAGAGAGAGATCTAGTGAGGTGAAGCTCAAGCATTAATGGAGGAGAGAGAAAAATTCGAGAGAGAAGGGGAGGAAGAAGAGGGGTGCCTTAAATAGGCCCCTCGCTACACTGACCCAGCGACCTCACCGAAGTTCCGTGAGAGGCGAAAGTTCCGCCAGCTGGCTCCAACGGTCATCGACCGTTGACGCCCGCTCGAGCGCAACCGGAAGTTCCGGTCAAAACAGACCGGAAGTTCCGGTGAACTTCCGACGCAAGTTCCGACCAAGTTCCGGCAAATAGAACACTTCAAAACAGAAGGTTACTGAGCCTTCAACGGAACTTGGAGCGGAACTAGGGTCGGAATTTCTGGGTCGCGAACCGAATCTGGTCGGAAGTTCCGACGGCAGGGTGGAAGTTCCGCTCAGGACCTTTTGGCAAGACAAGTTCCGATGAAAGTTCCGGCCCAAGTTCCGGCAAATAGAACACTTCATACAGAAGGTCACTGATCCACCAACGGAACTTGGGGCGGAACTAGCATCGGAACAAAGCTGAGAACAGCCCGCAGAAAAAGCCTGAGCGGAACTTCCGACGCCAGGCCGGAAGTTCCGATGAGACAAAGAAGGCTCCAACAGACCAGGAACTCACTCTCTAACGGAATAGTAGGATGGATGTGGCGGTGCATATAGGTTTGTGCAAGAACAAGTGATTTCCCACATCCTTCCAAGATGGACCCCCTCTTAATAGTACGGTGACCTAAAAACAACAACCGGAGAGAAACTAGGAGAAAACTAAAAGGCCACCGTCTTCATGAGATCCCAAGAGAGCATCGACCACAATTGAAGGAGACATCAACAACGTTTCCCCTGAAACTCAAGCGCACAATTAAAACACAATTGGGATTATCATTAACACCAAAAATAGCATGGGAAGATATAGTCCTTTCACCCTCTTTGCACCCTACTCTCACCCCTTGTTCCCCTAGTGACAACCACAACATTGATCAGCCTAGAACCCTACCATTGCACCATGCCATGCATGCCCGACCACCCCCTTGTCCACCTCAACATCGACAGCAAGCTACAAGCGTCGTCAGCCTCGCCAACCTTGTCTACCATGCTGCCCGTGCCTCACTACCCCCTCTAGAACAGCCCTAGATCGAAGATAGAGTGAGGAGACGCCGAAAACGCCGTGCCCGCGCCGCTATCGACCATGCCGACATGCACCACAGAGCACGCGTCATTCCCACTCAACCCGACCACCTCGAGCTCTCGCTGCCCGTCTACATGACCACCACCGTCCAGGAGACCAAAGGACATGCCCGTTCCCTCGATCGTGCCTCGTAGCCACCGCACGCCGCGGAGTTCGCCGCCAGTACCGTGCAGAGCACCAACATGTTCCAACCGTTATAGACCGCCATTGATGAGCCATGATGCCTGTGATGACCTCCAGGTGACCGCCCACTGTCCTAGCACCCGATCCATGTCGCTAGCCCACTATGTCGTTGCCTCCGACGAGCTCTTCCCATGCCGCTCGGCCTCTCTCACTCGACTATAAAAGGAGGCCTTCCCCAGCTCCAATTCGCCACACCATTCCACTCACCACTCCTCACAAATCCTCCCCACTTCTTCCCAGAGCAAGGAGAGCTCTCCCACGCCGGAATTTGGCCAGAGCCCGCCGCTGCTGGAGGAGAAGGGCGCCATCGATTGGAGCCACCACAGGAGACGTCGCTAGTACCAGGAGAACAGCCATCGTTGACAAACTCATTCGCCCCCATCGCTGACTCTCGCCTGAGCCCTGGTGATCCTCCCTCGACCCTCACTGGCCGTGCTAGGGTTCATCCCCATCGTGTTCTGTTCTGATGAGGACGATGGCCGTGAGCCGTTTATCCTTGATCTAATCCTACGGTCATAATCCCCCCATACCCCTTTGGCAACCCCCTGTCTCACTGACAAGTGGGGACACCACTTAAACCAGCCCGCGCGTGCTGTGCGTAGTGGGCCGGCCCATCTAACTCTCCCGCGCGACCCAGTAGTTTAAATTTAGAATTTTCCATTTAATTTCAAACCTAGTTCAGACAGTGACTATGAAAATCAATTCTGGGAGATTCACTGAACCAAATTTCATGAAACCAATTTTTTTAGAAAGGTATTGAAATTATTCATACAAGCCCGTTGGATTCAAACCATTTGAAATTATAGATCACCTATAGTCAAAATAACAAGGCAGATACTTTTTTGCATTCAAACATTTTTCTAAAATCAACCATAAATGATTTTGAGTTGATTCCAACTCCCAAAAATCACATTTGACAAGACCTTTCTGAATATATAAAAATATCTAGGTTTACTTGCAGTAAAAATGGACAAGTAATAAAAGAATGCCCCGTAGGCATTTCTAGTCGCTTTAATTAATTAAAATAATAATGTTAAACCTTATTAAATTGTGACACCACTTTAAATCACATTCCCAAGTATCAAAATATGTGGTGATGACATGGGTCAACATGATCCCATATTTTAATTGGAGAATATTAAATCTTAAGTAGTTTTTCAATGAGTAGAAATTACTTTTCTAAAATAAAATAAATAAGGCTAAGTCTTTAATTCTTGTGATGATTGTGATGATGATAGATCATCTAGTGTGAACCCTTGTGTGCCAAATAGAAGTAGTTATGTATTGTTTGGTGATTATATACCTCGTATTTATTTATAGACGCTAGTACTGACCAAGGATACGAAGAGGAAGGAGACTACTACAAGGAAGAAGGAGAAGAGAACTTCAACCACTACACTACTCAAGGCAAGCTAAAACTAGCAAGTTATCCTACCTAACAAGCTAATACTTGCAAGCCCCACAATACAAATTATCCTATGCAAGATGCATTAGGCATATTTGGTTATACCACCTTGATTATACCAAATCCCAGTTTTACTTGCAAGCTTTATTATTTTATTTATTTATCAAGATTCTTTGTTTACTTTTACTTAGTGACTTGTGAATCTTGGAAGGTTATTATAGGTAGCATAAAGAGCATAAAACTTGGCCTAAGTTAGATAGAACTAGATGTCATGTTGAGGCATGATATTAGATTTAGATAAGTCACACTTGATCAGCACACTCATTAGTGATTACCCACAGCTTTAGTGGCTAGTGCTAAGCATAATCACTTTAGATGGGAATACTTGATGAAAATTATTATGAAAACCTTAGAATGATGAGTCATTCTAATGGAATGTTTTGACATGTGTTATGAACACAAGATGACTTGATGGTGAAAATGTTGAGGCATGAGCCTTACCCTTTATAAAACTGATGGTTGTGTTCGTATGCGATACCATTCCATTTTTACCGTACAACAACAATACCCGAATTTGGGTAGGGCTTGACTGGAAGTTCATATATCTTAGTATGGGTTCCCTTGCGGCCGAGGTTTGAGCTGAGGCTACCTTGTGATGGTTGTCCACCTGTGCAGTTCCCAAGATGACAGATGGTCATGGTTGGGAGGCCAAACTCATAGGGGAGGTGCCTATACTAGGGTGTGTAATTGAAAGGTTAGGATTGATTATCCGCATACTGAGTATGGTGAATCAGCATTGTTCCTGACAGATGTATTGAATGATGTGGTGAAAGCATACCATGGTGTGTAATTGAATCAAGAGTGTCAAACTTTTCGAATAGCCGTGTCCGCGGTTATGGACAGTTGGAGTGGCCATACTGTTCCGTCGTCAGATGTTTTCAAAATGACTTGTGAAATGAATCATGACTTGACTTGACCACAACAGGGTTGTGATATGAAACTTAAGTTCCCACTTAGGTGTTGTAAAACATTAAACTAGTTTTCTTTACTTCTAAACTCAGTTAGAGATAAATCTCGCTTTTTGCAAAACTACCTAGAGCTTAGGATTCCTACTTGATCCACTTTACTTGTTAGTGATAGTTTGCGAGTACTTAAAGAGTACTCATGGCTTTGTCCCTGGCTATTCCTATGGCCAGACTATGAGGAGGACTACCAGGATGGTGGACAGCAGGAAGTCTATGACAACTAGGATCATCACCCATCGTTAGCATTGCTTGTGACCCTGAAGATGGAGCTTCACCCACGCTACCGTTATTATATTATTCTATTGTGTTGATTGTATTAAGACTGGATCATGAGATCCTTTATTTGTAAGACCTATATTATGGTTTGTAATGGATTATGAACTATGATGTCAATTTGTTATCTCTCACAAAAATGCTAATCCTGGGATTGCGATGTATGGCATAATAGGCATCTGGGATTAAAAATTCGGGTGTTGACAATCTATGAATAGTAATCCACCTTCAGGTTATCATCCGAACCCCCTACAGTATTAAGTTGCAAGCAACAGATCTCTGCTTTAAGCAAAGTGTGTAAGGTAAACAATCCACTTGTTTGATGAACAAGAGACCGTTGTTTTCTCCCTAGTGGCAACCGCACATCTACTACCTTAGAGATTTTTGTCACTTCCCTTAGGTTAAATAGAGACATGAACCCACTATCGAGCATAAATACCCCCTCTTGGAGTCACTAGCATCTACTCGTCCAAGATAGCTACTAGAAACAGAGAGCATGCAAGATCACAAACAACATAGACATGATAGAATCAATAAGACAAAACCATTAATCAATCTGACATAGTAATATCAATATCCATCGGATCCCCATAAACACAACATCCATGAATACAAATAGATATGAACTTGATCATGAACGGAGCTCACAAGATCTAAACATGGTAACACAAAGGAGGAGATACAACCATCTAGCTACTACATGGCCCGTAGTCCAAGGTGGAACTACTCACGCTTCATACCAGAGAAGAAGACCTCCGGGATGATCTCCCCTCCGGCAGGGTGCCGGGAAGAGCTTCAGATCCCTCCCGATCTAGGGACGATGGTGGCAGCGGCTACAGACTGTTTCGTGGAATATTGTTTGGGTACTTAGGGTTTCTGCATCGGGGGAACTTTATAGGTGAAGAGGCAAGTCAAGGGGCGGCCAGGGTGGTCACCCCCCCGGCGCGGCTAGGGCTAGGCCATGCCGCCAGGGGGTGTGTCCCCCTGGTGCCTCCCCTCCGTCTCGTACTCTGGCTCCGTGTTCCCCACGGTAAAATATTGACTTCGGCTTTCGTCCCGTCCAATTCCGAGAATATTGATTTTCTTCCTTTCCTGGAACCAAAAACAAAAGAAAACAGGCAACTGGCACTATGGCATCTTATTAATAGGTTAGTCTAGAAAAACATATAAAAACACCTCAAAGTAAAGACAAAGCAAAGCAAAGTAGATAATAAAAAGCATGGAACATCAAAAATTATAGATACGTTTCCGACGTATCACTCCTCCATCGCACTGCTTCGGCTTAAGAGTAGCCCTGCAGAAATCTCTCCTCCTCCTCCACCACCACCACCACCACACTGTCGTGTTGTTGGGATTCTATGGAGATCTACAACCTCTGCTGCCTGCTGGAACAAGGGAGAGGAAGGTCTTCATCGACTACCGTACGTGTGGTCGACTATGGATATTGGCAAGAGATCTACTACATCAACCATGAGAATCCAATCTCGTTAAACGCTTTGGATCTACGAGGTTTAGTTCTCTATAATCTTGTTGCACCGATCTCGTAGATTAGATCTTGGCTTTTGTGTGTTCTTGCGGTAGATTTTTTTTTGTTTTACATGCAACAAACCCTACAACAGAGTGGCAGTCTAGGTCTCTAGGCAGCATCAAAGAAAAAGAACCTCTATCCATCAATTTTTGCTGCACCCAAAACTAGATCTTCTCTTGTAGAACTTGTGGATCTAGGAAAGCCAAAAGCAAGCAAACAGTGGTAACCTTTAGACACCGACGGGAAGGGAACTAGGTAAGGGTAACATCAGTGGAACCAGAGGAGTCGGCTACCTTTCTTTGTTTCTAGGCAAGAAAGAGTCTCAAAAGAAGAGTTGTCTGCTGTTTTTTGAACTGGTAGATATATTAAGATTAACAGCCACACTACATCGTGGTTCCAAAAAAAGGAGCAAGACACAAGTAGAAAAGGTGGCACAACCAATAAATAGCTAATGATACCATAAGGCATCATCACCTAAGACTACATAAGAAACCAAATGAATAGGCACCGGAGGAGGCTAGGGAGTAGGAGGTAGCCAGGGCCATGGAGGCCAACCTCGACGCCCGCTACAGCGGCCGATAGGCCATCATCCCTGGCTTCAACGACCGGCTCACCGAGATAAACGCGTACCGGTCGTCCATGGCGGCCGAGGAAGCGCACTCGTTGACAAGGCTAAACCAGGAGAGGCCATCCAGAAGGGCTTCCGCATCGGGCCAACATACGAGAGCCAGACAATGCACAACCACGACGCAGCTATGGTGGCACGGGAGAGGTAGAGGATGTGCCTCGCGTCCCTTCGGCACGTCACCGCCTGGCGAAGGAGGCCATACTGGCTTGGATATGGGGCAGGGCCACCGTTCCGATGACGCCTAGGAGGACGACAACGTGGACGACCTAGCTCCCATGTAGATTAGGCTAATTTAGTTTAATTTCATAGTTAATTTTTTCTTATATTTGGTGTACCAGTTCCCACCAACTATATGTGCAATCAACTTATTTTCTTTCTATGACTATTGGGCCCGCGAGAGGACAAGCACTAACACAGGTGCTGTCTTCCCCCATAAACCCAGCCCAAAATTGGGCCGGGGATGCGCCAAAACGGAGTGATCCACCGGTCTAGCTCTGTTTGGGGGCACAGTTGGGCAGTGGCTTCATTCAGTTCAGACAGGTATGGACCGGTCCGATCCATTTAGGGGGGATTAGAGTTTCCATTATCACCCTCAAGCAGAGTGTGATGGAGCTGTGATACCTTCGATCCGGATTACGGATGTAGTATAGCTCTTTTTCCCTAGTATACCTAGGTTTATTGAATCCTCGGGAAGCATAAAGCAAAGTGAGATTACCTTAACGGACCTTCGAGAGTTTTAGAATTCCTATTGCATTTTCACTGGACCAAGAGTTTGCGATATTGTTGTTGTTGTTGTTGTTGACGATGGAGAGAGAAGGCCTAGGGTCTTCGGTTTTCATTAGTAGCTGTGCAAAACATCTGATGGGAATAATTGATAGTAATAAAGTACTCATGTAATTGTTAGAGCAAGATAATTATATGTGGGCAGTGCATCCATAAATGATATCGCCTCCGCAACCGCTTAAGGCAATAACCTACTAGTCTCATCCATGGAAGAAAAAGAACGCATCATATGCATGGTGATGTGATGTCTACGCACTTCTATTCTTGTAGACAGTTGTTGGGCCTACAAGTGCAGAGGTTTGTAGAATAGCAGCAAGTTTCCCTTAAGTGGATCACCCAAGGTTTATCGAACTCAGGAAGGAAGTGGTCAAATCTATTCCCTCTCAAGCAACCCTGCAATCAAGATACAAGAAGTCTCTTGTGTCCCCAACACACCCAAACACTTATCAGGTGTATAGGTGCACTAGTTCGGCGAAGAGATAGTGAAATACAAGTGGTAACAGTGCCAGAAAATAGCTTGACGATGAGGTAAAGACTAAAGGCAACAAGAAGGAAGCAAGCAAACATGCAACAGATCTAGTAGCAAATGGTGTTTCAATGCTTAGAAACAAGGCCTAGGGATCATACTTTCACTAGTGAACACTCTCTCATATAAATATCCTCTCTTAATGATACTACTCTTAACTACTCTCCGGTTGGACACTCTAATCCATGGTAGGCTATAACAGCACACCTCAAAGTCCGCCTTCCCCAATCTAGATAACCCCACACTATCACCTTGAGCGCTAGATGGTTCCAACAAACACCACAATTTCATAGAGACATCAAACTCCAAATATAACTCATAACAAATATTCAATCTAGCCAAAGTGCCACACACGGTATGCCCGTTGTCACTTTCACACACGTGGGGAAAAGCATAGATCTATTAAAGTACAAAGAGTATTTATGTAGAATCAAGCCTAAGTGCCACCATGGCGTGCACGCTGTCACTTTCACACACATGGGGAGAGCAGAGATCTAATGAAGCACTTGAGTAGCAAGGTAGATCTACTTGATTACAAAGCTCATGACCACAAGATCATGCATAGAGAGAGAGAGAGATGAACACATAGCTACTGGTAGAGCCCTTAGCCTCGAAGGAGAACTACTCCCTCCTCATCATGGGAATCATCAACGGTGATGGAGATGGTGGTGGAGATCGATGGAGATGGCTCCGGGGCACTTCCCCATCCCGACAGGGTGCCAGAACAGAGACTTTCTATCCCTCGAATCTCCCCTTCGGTGGCGGCGGCGCAGCGGAACTTTTTCTGGAAGTATGATGGATTATTTAGGGTTTTATCCCTGGGGGATTCTTATAGGCGAAGAAGGCAAGGTCGGTGGGGGCCAGGGGGGCCACACCCCCTGTGGGCGCGGCCTAGGGTGGGCCCGCGCCCACCTAGGGTGTGGCCACCCTAGTTTCCTTCTCCGTCTCGTCTTCGATTTTTTGTATCACTCAGGTAAAAATATGAACTTTGGCTTTTGTCCTGTCCAATTCCGAGAATATTCATTTTTTAGGTTTCTGAAACCAAAAACAGCAGAAAACAGGCAACTGGCACTATGGCATCTTGTCAATAGGTTAGTTCAAGAAAGTGTATAAAAATACCTCAAAGTTAAGACAAAGCATAAGACAATGATATAAAACAAGCATGGAGCATCAAAAATTATAGATATGTTTCCGACGTATCATGATGTCACCGTTAATCCCAAGTAAGTTCCTCACATAGAGCCGCACTACCCTTTCTGTCACTGGGGTTTCTATCCTGCAGATCGGTCATTTCTCACACTCCCTTTACCTGGATCAATCCTCGGGGTCTTGGATACCTGACAAGTCCTTAGATTGAGGCAAGAGAGGGTACTACAATCATCAAGTCATACAAACTAATACATGATCCCATCCATGATAAATAACATGCACAAAAGCTACATGGCTAGGCCAAAGCCCTTAGCCCAAAGAGAATTACTCACACATAGAGATCAAATCGACAATCATAAACATTATAATAGAGATCATAGAGTTGATAACAAATAGTCTTACAATGTCGTCAATTGGAGATGAAATATACTATTACAAGTGGTGGAAGATGGCTATGGTGGTGGAGAAGGGTTTGTAGGTTTAGATCTAGATCTATTCCTCCAGCGTGGCGGCAGGGAGGATTGAGGATGAAAGAAGCGATGTTGTGGAGTCGGGGCAGCCTGTTTCTCGTCACGTGAAGACTCTTTATATAGGGGTCCCTTCACGAAAGTTGTTCTGTTTGACCTAAGGAGGTTGGTGCCAACTATACAGCCGCAACTATACAGCGGCGGGCCGTATAGTTGGTCGTTAAACTCACAGACGCCTCCTCACGGCTCCTGGTTTCTTTGGCGTGTTGGAAATCTCATATCTTTGGCATTTATGTAGTGATTCCCTTCATAATACGTCATTATATGCGTAGGCAAAAATAGCAAGAAAGGATTGCATACCCCTCTGATCATTAGGCAAATGTGATTATTGAGAGTTGGAATCAACTCAAAAGCATTTATGGTTGATTTTAGAAAAAATTTTGAAGTTGTAAAAGTCTCTTCCTTGTTATTTTTACTCTGGGTGATCTATAAATCCAAACTGTTTGAATCCAACGGGAGTGTTTAGAGATTTTTATTTCCTTTCTAACAAAATTAGAGTCATGTAATTTGGTTTAGTGAATCTTCTTGAATTCAATTTCAAAGTCGCCTACAGAATAGGGTTTTGAATTAAAAGAAAAATCTACATTTGAATTCTCGGGCATCTTGAGAACATTCTTGGGCGGACCAACTACATGACGCCTTGTATGGGCTGCATTTGTGCTGGTCCCACATGTCAGCGGCTGTTCTAACACGAAGAGGTATGCTCTTGTGCTGGTCCCACATGTCAGCGGGCTGTTCTAACGCGAAGAGGTATGCGCTAATCCTAGCCGCACGATTAGAGCTCGATCAATGGCTCCGCGTCGTCGTCTCCCTCGCATGGCGCGCAAGGGATTCAACTCTAGCTCTATGGTGGGGGTCGTCGGGGGCTTACCAGGGCTCCATCTAGGTATGGCGATGCGGGCAAAGGAGCTAGTCGACGATGGCAGTTCGAACGGTGGTCGCGGGGGCTCCTAGGGCGGCTCCTAGCGCTGGCTCCGTTCCATCACTACGGCGGGATCCGGTGAAATTCCGGCGCTGCACGCTTCGGCTTACTCCAGGGATGGGTCAGAGAGGTTGCTGGGGGAGAGGTGAGTCGAGTGGGGTGCGTTTTGAGGAAGGGGGAAGGGTCTATTTATACCCCGGCGAGGGGAGCATCAGGGCATGGCTCAGGATCATCGGCGACGTTGTTACAGGGTGCTATGGGCATGGCGGAGGGTCTAGGCCGATGCAGGGCTCCTTGGCGATCGTCATGCGCACAGTGGCTCGACGAGGCGCGGTCACCATCGACCGAGGATGTCCATGCTCTGCTCCGGTACTGCAGGCATTCGTCACGGCGTACGGTGGTCACAGGGCACGCGGGGTCAAACGAGCATGTTTGGGAGGTCGCTGGAAAGGCAGCGGATGCATTGATGCAAGGGGAGAGCTAGGCGCGGCGTGGACGCGCGGGATTGCTCGGTGCTCTGGTGAGGTGCTCGGCATGGTCGGCAGAGAAATGGGCACGGCTGCGCTGGCGTTTCCACGGGCTGGCGTTGGTCGAGGCGTACGCTGGCGAGTGTGGTGAGGTCACGTCTAGCTTCTAGACATCGTGGGCGACGGCAGCGCGGCGTGTAGAAGTAAGTCCATGTTAGGGTGGCATGGGCGAGCTCGGGTACGAGTTTGCACTGGTCAAATGGTGAGTGGGAGAGGCTCAGCTGCACGGGCTGGTACTAGGGGTGATCATGGGCTAGTAATGGAGGTTGTATTGAGTACAAAGATGATCACAAGGTTGCTCCAAACAGTGTGTAGTCGGTAGCTATGTACTATGCCTGCTAAGTGTTTGATTAAATAGCCGCATGAACTGAACATTTGAATTTTTGAATTCTTTCTGGTGTGTGTGTTGGTGATATGCTGGAGTGTCTCTAGTTGCCAGGATTGGTCAAGTGGAGAAAGTTTGGATGGTTTTTGAGAAATGACCATCTTGATGCCTAGGATAGATTCAATTTTTAAAAGTCCCTCAAATGAATTTGAATTGGTTTCTGTAAGTTTTGAAAGCTCACTTATGTTCATTGTCACTTGGTCTAACAAGGTGAGAAAATAAATGGAATTGTTTCTATTTGAAATCATTTAATAGACATGCCCAAAGTGGTCTAGGTGTTAACATTTGCAAAAATGACCATTAGGTCATATTCTTTATATATTGATTTTCTTTTGCTTTGTTTTGGGTTTGATTTGTCTTAGATGATATTGCTTTGATCTTTAAACCAAACCTCATCATTTACAACAAACAATTCATGGCATAACAAGCATTCACCATCATTCATAAACACACTTGCAAACATAGTTTTAAAATTTAAAACTTTTGTTAACCCTAATTTTGGTTGATTGGAAATTGATATTATCATTATAATATTTTTGAGATGTTACAACAACTCCGGCGAAAAGCCATGGCTGAGAGATTCCCCGGCGACCCCGCGGCGGTGAACGGCTTCGGCCGTCGCACGCTGCATCCGTGGGAGGCCCGGATGCTCCAAGACGCGGGCTACATGGCGCAGCCGGACGTTCGTCTCCCCCCCCCCCATCAGCTGGAAGCTCAGCGTCGGTAGGATCCCAAATCCGCCCGTGCCGGCCAACGAGGAGATCATCGACAAAATCTAGGCCACCATCACAGCCATGGAGGACCCGGTTCTCGCCGAGGATCCAAGCAACCTCCATTTCTGGGAGCAGATATTCGCCGACAGGCAGCTCCAGGAGCTCGCTTGCCACAAGGGACCGCAAGGGTCGCCGCCGAAGAGGAACAACGCGGAAGGGCGATGTCGCTGGTAGAGCGCACCGGGCGAACCCTCAACACTGTGCTGGAGCACATCCACGCCGGCAACACCCCCCGCCTCGGCTTCCCCCGCAACCCTACGCTGACAACAAGGGCGAGGCGCCATCCTCTGGCCAACTGGCTACCGAGGAGGATGGCCAGCCTCAGCTCCTCCTCCTCTGTAGCCTCGGCCTCCCGCTCATTCGGGTCCACGCCGGCGATGTCACCGCCACTCCGGCCGATCAAACGCGAGCCAGAGACGCCGGTCCGCTCACCACTGAGGACAAGGGCACGCAGCATCATCATCAACGAGTCGTGCGCGCCCTCGACGCCCACTGGCCATCTCCGGCTTCGCCAGCCGAAGCCAGAGTCGGTCGAATGGGTGGTGCCTGTTGACGAGGACGCCTTCGCCTTGAAGATGGCGATGGAGCGGTCCCTCCGTGACGCCGCGCCACCGCCGCTGGAGCCTGCGTCGCCGGATATCCTCACTTGGTCCAGGGCGGACTGGGAGGAAACCGAGCGGCGACGTGTCTAGCGCCAGCAGGAGCAGGTCGAGCGCCAGGCCTGGTATGGCCGCGTGCTCGCCTACCAGGGGGCGCTGCTCGTCGTCCTGGACGACGAAGAGGAGGCTGGCCCCTCCTACCAGCCCTGGAGGAGCGGCGACGATGGCCAGGCAACTCCCGCCCACCGCAGACGCCGAGCGACGATGATGACCGGCAAGGCCGATCCCGGCTACACCTGCTTCTATGACAACTTCAACATGTAGAAGCGACGTCCAACATCGACATTGACGTCGGCCACGATGGCGGCCTTCTTATGTTTTCCTAGTTATTATCTAGCCTAAATATAGTTTAAATTCGATTTAATATATATGTATTCGTCCTAATTAATGAAATCCACCTATATTCTCCTAAATATCGCCATGTTCTGAATTTTAGCCGGACTTGGAACTCGGCCTGAGAACACAAGTGGAAAACTTGGTGGTTTCGGCAAAAACAAGTTTCGTTCTACCTAAAATAGATCCGGATTTTGGCGTGGAAACAGCCAAGCAGTAGGAATGCTCTTACTAGCAGTTTGGCCGTCATGCCGCGGTAAAAAAACAGCAGCGTGCCGCACCAAGTGCAAGTGGCAATGTAGAAGGAACAAAGCGAGAGGGTAACTGGTCGCTCCTGAAAAATAGGATCTCATGGGCGATCTCTTTTTGCCCCCAAACTCACCGCCGCCGCCTGTCCCTGCCTCCTCCGTTGGCTGCTCCGGCCACGGAAGGAGGTGGGGACCCGGTGCTTCGGCTTTGGCTGTAGTTAGGGTTGGTCTAGATTTTCCTTGGGGCGCCGATTTTATGGAGGAGAAGGCGCCGCGTCCGAATAATTTGCTCCTGCTTTTCCTCCATCTCGACGTCACTCCTACCGGTGGCATCGGGGGGCAGGTGGCCGGGTCATCTCGCCGGTCTCTGGATCCGGCGAGATTCGTGTCTGGTGGTCGACGTTCGGCACCCGCGAGACGTTCGGCACCCTCGCGGGTGGCGGTCACGTCGACTGCTACAGTTGTGTTTGACGTCTTGCAGTTGTGCGTGTGGAAGACGGCAGGCGGCAACGTTTCTTTTCTTCAACTGCGTTGGATGAAGATGACGGTGTCAGGATCTAGTTATCACGGGGAAGATCCCCGGCCGACATGCCACAAAGTCTCGGGTTCGGCGCTTGCGACGACTCGGTTCATCGGCTCGAAAAGCATACTTGTATGCGATGGTGCTCACCATGGTGGCGGTGGAGG
Organism: Avena longiglumis; assembly: GCA_030063025.1. NCBI lineage: Eukaryota > Viridiplantae > Streptophyta > Magnoliopsida > Poales > Poaceae > Avena > Avena longiglumis. Next base: position 423,541,123 of record CP125974.1, on the reverse strand, counting down.
ACGATGGACAACGGTTCGGCGAGGCATGAGTTTCTTCATGGGTAGAATTTTATTTTTACTGGCGGAGTTCTTTGTGCAAAATTGCTTGACAAGCATGTTTGTCTTAGGTGTTGACCATATATGTAATCTCTGGATTGTCTAATGAAATATATGGTTACTTAAAAAAAATTGCAAGTGGCAGGCCAACAGCGACGCAATATTTATAGCCTGGAGTTGTTCCAATTCAAGCATCACTCACGAACCCATAAAAAAACCAACGAGACAAGCAGCCGCCTTATACTAGCAGAGCAACACTCACCGCAGACACAGGATGCATCTAGCATTCTCATCCCATCCTCGCCCACCTCGACGACTGCATCCGCCGCTCAGGTCATGGTCGCCCAAAGCTGCTGGCCAAGCCTCCAGCATCGCCCTCGTGGCTGCCGTCCTGGCAGCACTCGGCGAACTCCTGGCGCTGCTGCAGGCTGCAGCAGCCCTTTACAACACGGCTGCCTGTGACCAATTCCTCAACAGGTTCCTTGTGCTCGCTGACGCCTACGCCAAATTCCAGTCAGAACTTATCACCCTCAAGCAGAGCATGCCAGAGGTGGCTTCAGCCACTGTGGAAGCATCGGAGGCCATCTTCATGAAATGTGCAGCAATGTCGCCGGAACTCATGCCCGCAGTAGCCCAGACTTCAACCAAGTGGCTGGCCAAGCTGAGCATCAGGTCTGCCGCTAAGAAGGCAGAGCCAGAGACATTGATGACAGCAATGGTGAGGTTGGTGAAGCTAGAGGAATGCATCCATGTGCTGGAGATCGGGAGCCAGCCAGTTTTCAGAAGACTGATGCAGTCTAGAGTTTCACTTCCGAACATCCACACTCCCTTGTAAATTTGCGGTGGTCTTGACTCTGTATATACACTCAAGATTTTAGAAGATGAAAGAAGAATGTACTAGGAGGAAATATCTGAGATGAAAGTAGCAGAAATGTGTAGGATAAACAATGACATACTCTACTGCATATAGTTTCAGTTGAGCAGGCTTCTCGGTATTCGCTTCTTGTGCAGAATCGACTCCCTTCATGTTGAATTAACCTTGAACCACCAACGGATCCCTTGGTACACACTGTTGATCTTAGCACGTAACCGGGTCACATACAGACATCAAAGTTCAGTGGCAACAGATTGACCAGAGTCCAAATTCAGAACTTAAATTGTAGATAATGACCGCTGGACCAATCGACTGACAACTGAAAACACACGGCTAACTGTGCAAAACTACAGGTTTCTCTTCTCCAAGAATTTGCTGCATTTTGTTCGTAGGCCCTGTGATGATCTCTCTAAAGCATCAGAGATGTGATGAATCACTTCCTGTTGAGACCCTTCAGCTCAGAACGGGCAGTAACAATGACAAACTCATTCATTAGGATCTGTAAACCAGTTTCAGTTCAGACCATCTCCAGAGAAATCCCGTGGTCTATAACACTTCATATAAGAGTCAAGGTTCTTCTTACTTCACATTTTACTCCGTCATATAATACTCTAAACCTGTTTTATGATAACTTAAAATGTTAAATTAAATACAAATTTTGATATGAAGAAATAACCATCAAGCTAGAAGGATAAGCGGAAGTATATGCAAGATCATGCTTGTGCAGTAAGCACTGTCTGTAATAAGAAGGCTAGCAGAACAGTTGAAGAGCACGAAATCTGAAAGCTAACAAAAATTAGATTCACCAACTTTGCTTATTAAAATATACAATGCTCTATCGGAGCAATCGAGTATATATCATATGCACGAATTATGATATTCTTAAGCAATACATGGATTTGCCACAACAAGAACAAAAACCTAGTACAAGAGAGGATGGGCTACATGGAGCTCGCTATTTAAAAAATTCTAAATCTTTATTTTTTAAGCCCAATTTTTTTTGAAAACAATTATACATGTGCATATAGATGTATATTGTGTATCTATAAAGTTTCAAAGAATCACGTTTTCACCTGTCACCTACACAAAAAATACAAATGACTACTTAAGAGCCGCATTTTTGTGTAGCCCAAAATACTAAGTAATTTTCAACAAAATTTTGCATGTCCGTATAAATCATTCTGCACAAAGAATTTCAGATTTGTTTTTTGGAACTTCATAAATAGCATTTGTTGAATTTTGAAAAAAGGGCTCCATATTTCTAAACTCCAAAACGAAGTCTTCCAAGAACATACAGTATACAATGCTAAGAACATGCACCATACAATAGAAATCAGGTTCCATCTAAAAAAAACAGGTGGCTCCTCTGTGATTTCAACAGGCAACTCTTACAATTGCAGACAGTAACCCAGTATCATCAAAGTTACTGAAGACACCAACCCACACAATCATACTAAAAGCATTTCTTGTGTGGTGATCATGTATTTTTCATGCCAAAGTAGTTTTGCCCATTCCACTATTCCCTAGGATGGTGACAACTGACAACAATGTTAGCACTTTGCATGCCTGTCAGCATGTCAATCAATTTACTCTTTTTATTATCAACATCACCAACTATATCATCATCAGGAACCACTACTTCAGAAAATTTAGATGTTTCATTATGGGTTTCCTGACTAGCTGATAGAAGACAATGTAGATCCAGGAGCCAGTGATACAATCTCCATTAATTAACTAAAAATAGAAATTTATGGATTTAATGAGAAGACACTCTCTTCTCCGAGCTCGCATCCAAAGTCACAGAGCTTGTTTCCGCCCCAAATAGCTTGGCAGAAGCAAGGTTGCAAGCAGTTTATCCAAATACATCCTGCAATGATCTCCTGCAGTTGGAATCGCCATTACACGGTTGCCACAGAAACATAGCAGAACAATTCCCAAAGCAATTTGCTTAAAACCAAGTTGATTGATGTAAAACAAAAATGAATCAATTTTATAAAGTGAGCATTAAGTGGAAAAGTAATAACTTGGAACAGCAATCTGATGTAAACCTCAAGCCACGTCAACAAAGCAATGTTAGAACCCTTTACTTAGACACACCTCCGCTAATCTATGGCATCGCTCGCGATAACCGGAAATCACAGCACCTGCCAGACCATAACTGCGAGTGCAGAGTAAGTTCACCAACAGGGTAACATATGCTGCAAACCCTCAAAAGAGCCAAAAACATAGATGTTGTATTTAAAATATAAGTAGCTCACTGGGTATGATTGCCTAGTTTAATGGCTTCATCTTTGCTGCTAAACTCTTTCACACACAGAACTGGACCAAAGACTTCCTCCAAATTTCATTGATGTGTTGATATCAGTAATGAATGTGGGTTCAATAAAGAAACCTTTCTCCATATGCTGCAAAACACAATAAATTAGCCGTTCTCAAATAGCATACGCATGCACATCAAACTGTGCACTGCAGCATTACCTTGGGCACTGCTCGATACTGAAGAAAGAAGAATGGTTATAATTAAATAAAATCTTCCATTAATATTAATAATTGAGAAGCTGATTACATCAAGAATAGCTACTCCCCTAAGATGTTGGTCTCGGTTACCAATTCAGACTAAGAATCAACTAAGTTGCATTCAACTCTGACAGCTACTACAATAAACACTAGCAATCCATCAGAGTTGAGTCTGAAATCTTAGCAGTTGCGCAGCTGGTTCAATTGCCCCAGACCAAGAAGGGGCAGACGACTCCCATGGTCGGCGTCCAGTTGCCACACCCCAAGAAGGATTTCCCCTGCATTGGACCTGGCACAGCTACAACGCCTCCCCTGCTCGGAACTCCACAGTAGCAGTAGCACGTCGCCGCCCCACCACACGGGCTTGCGTGAGGCTGCTGCTGGATCAGCGGCGGCGGCGCCCACGAGCCAGTAATCCCGCACGGGCTTATGCGAGGCTTCTGTTGCTGCTCCTCGATCAGTGGTGGCGGCTTCAGTGAGCCAGTAATCTCGATCTTGGCGCCCCGCCGCATGAGCTCGACAAGAAGGTGCGCCGTGTTGCGCGCGTCATCGAGCCCACAGTGTAGGTGGCCCTCCCACTCCAGCCCCGCCGCCCGGACTGCCTCCTGCAGGTTGGTCCGTCCTCCGCCACCGAGCGTCGCCTCGAAGGGGACCCTGAGGTTGATCCAGCGATCGAAGTAGGGAGGCTTTACGATCCCCTTGAAGCGGCACTCCGACTCCAGCATAGTACGGAAGTCCCAGTCTCCCCAGGTCACGACGGCCAAGCGGCCGCCTTTCTTGACCCCTGCCCCTGTCCCCGCCATCGCCGCCTCCAGCCACGCGTCGTGCAGCCGGAGCGCATCCCCGAGATCCACGCCTCCTTCGACGTCCTCCTGCCGGATGCCGGTGAGGTCCCTGCAAAACTGGGTCAGAATAGGGTTGTGCTTGGGACGGACGTACCTGCGGAACGCGGATTCGATGCGGACGGTGGCGCCATCGACGAGGACTGAGGGGAATTCGATGATTTCCTGCGGGTAAATCCGCTTGTCCTTCTCGCAGGTCGCCTCAAAATCCACCACCAAGAAGAAATCGAAAGCCTGAAGCTGATTTCCTGACGACGCTGTGCCCCCGCGCGCTGTCAACATGGATGTCACGTTCGACATCCTCCACGGCGCGAATCGGGATCGAGATCAGGATGGGGAATCGGGCACGAATCGGGATCGAGCGGGATGGGGAATCAGATGAGAGACAGAATCAGTATGCAAAGCAAAAACTAGGTTTCCAATCTGCGGGACTCTCGTGTGCCTTTAGAACGGGATCCAGATTGCGCTCGTGTCCGAGTTCGAACGGGATTCAGATTGCGTCGATTTTACGCGGGTTCCCATCGTTTTTTTCCTTCTGAAAATCGGGACGCCGCCTCGGCCGTTTTCCCTAGTGGGCCGCTCAAGCCCAATAATAAGGCCAGCCTCGATATTTCGATATTTTGTTTGTTTTTCTGTTTCTTTTTTTACTTTTATCTGCATATATATATATATATATATATATGTTTATTTTTCTGCTATAATTATATCCTTTATTTTATATTTCCTGCTTATTTTCCTAATTTTGTATTTTTTTTCCTATTTTCTTCATAACATATAAATATAGGTGCACATTTATTTCAATGTTTTATCTAATATACATGAACATATTTTTGAATACTTTTGATGGTCATGGACATTTTCAAGTTCTCTTTCATTCCTTTTTCTTTTTTATTTCAGTGTTATTATTTGTTTTACTCCTAATGGGGCAAGTGCAACCTAGAACATTTCATGTTGCATGTATATACAAAATTACTAGTATGAAAAGAAAATTATTGGAGTCCGCTCATAGAGTCGGTCAGAGAAATGTCAAACCAAGCGAGATCGTATTTAACTTTTTTTCTAAAATGGAGGTTGTACCCTGGCCTCTGCATCAATATGATGCACAAGTGTCTATACCTACAGGGTTATTTAGATAAAACTGGCTATGGAGTTATTGATGGCATGTCTTAAACCGAAAAATGGAGTAGATCATTCGCACAAATTAATCGACCGCCTCTTCTATGCATATCCATAGTTCATGAATGGAAAATGACAATGTAATACCTTCTTTACTGCTTTTTAGTAAATAAAACAACGAGTCGTGCTAAGATAGTAAGTTGACTCGGGCTAGACTTGGGCCCGTGGAAAAATACTACTCCCACGTTGGGCACAAAACCCTCACTCGGTTTGCCTAAAGAAACTGAGTGAAGTTTGGTCCTCATCACCCCCTCCCCTCGAGAAGCACGGTTATAATAAAGAAATGAATAATTTTGAATTTAAAAGTTTAAATATATAAGAAACTCGTGCTAACACAAATGGTATAATTTTTTGTTTCTTGGTGGTGAGACTTCTCGGTGGAATGTATGAGGTCATGAGCCGAACCCTGCCGTATTTAGGTTAAAAAAGGTCTAAGGGCAAACAAAAACTTTTGTCCTAGTAGAGTCTAAAGTATCCTGCTCGAGACCCATACAGCTCCATGTGCCAGTCAGGTTATCAGCCTAGGCTACGTGTTTTATACATGGGGGTATGGAGATCCTAGGGACCAATCCATCAAGAAATTTGCCACAAAATCCAAATATATGGTGCCTAAAATGGAAAAAAAATTGCGACTAGAAAGCATAACAATTAATCAATATATACACTTATCACCTATAAAATACTTTGGCCTACATCAACAATCCCTACAACGCGGCTGCCTGTGACCAATTCCTCGACAGGTTCCTTGTGCTCGCTGATGCCTACGGTAAATTCCAGTCAGCACTTATCACTCTCAAGCAGAGCGTGGCGGAGCTGTAGGTCGGAACAAGACGCGGGGACATCGTGATGCTCGCTGCATCGCTCCGTGCACACAGGGGGACAGAGAAGGGGCTGTGTCGTCTCGTCGCCACAATGCGACACGCCTCCAGATGCACTCCGCCTGAGGATACCACAGATAATGAGGTGGTCAGCATCGTGGCAGAGGTGGCTTCAGCCACTGTGGAAGCATCGGAGGCCATCTTCATGGAATATGCAACAATGTCGTCGGAACACATGCCTGCAGTAGCCCAGACTTCAACCAAGTGGCTGACCAGGCTGAGCGTCAGGTCCGCCGCTAAGAAGGCAGATCCAGAGACATTGATGGCAGCAATGGAGAGGTTGGAGAAGCTGGGAGAATGCATCAACGTGCTGGAGGTTGGGAGCTACCAGGTTTTCAGAAAACTTGCAGTCTAGAGTTTCACTTCTGAACATCCACACTCCTTTCTAACTTTGCAGAAGTCTTGACTCTCTATATACAATTGAGATTTTAGAAGATTAAAGAAGAATGTACTAGGAGGAAATATCTGAGATGAAAGTAGCAGAAATGAGTAGGATAAACAATGGCATAATGTGGTATATATAGTTTCAGTTGAGCAGACTTCTTGGTATTTGCTTCATATTGAATTAACCTTGAACCACCAACAGATCCCTTGGTACACACTGGTGATCTTAGCACGTAACCGGGTCACATACAGACATCAAAGTTCAGTGGAAATAGATTGACCAGAGTCCAAATTCAGAAGTTGAATTGTAGATAATGACCGCTGGACCAATCGACTGACAACTGAAAACACACGGCTAACTGTGCAAAACTACAGGTTTCTCTTCTCCAAGAATTTGCTGCATTTTGTTCATATGCCCTGTGATGATCTCTCTAAAGCATCAGAGATATGATGATTCACTTCCTGCTGAGATACTTCAGCTCAGAACAGGCAGTAACAATGACGAACTCATTCATTAGGTTCTGCAAACCGACTTCATTTCAGACCATCTCCAGAGAAACCCGGTGGTCTATAACACTTCATATAAGAGTCAAGGTCCTTGCTTAACATTTTAGTCCGCCGTAGAATACTTTAAACCTGTTTCATGACAACTTACAATGTGAAATTAAATACAAATTTTGACATGAAGAAATAACCATCAGGCTAGAAGGATAAGCGAAGCTAACAAAAATTAGATTCAACAACTTCCCTTATTAAAATATCAATGCTCTATCGGAGCAATCGAGTATATATCATATGCACCAACTATGATATTCTTCAACAGACATGGATTTGCCACAACAAGAACAAAAACCTACAAGAGAGGATGGGTCACATGGAGCCCATTATTTTAAAAATTCCAAATCTTTATCTTTTACTTCAAAAAATTCTGAAAACAATTATACAAGTGCATATAGATGTATAACGTTTCAAAGAATTATGTTTTCACCCGTCACCTACACAAAAAAGATAAATGCGAAGACGAACAAATGAATTTTCAAATGACTACTTAGAGCCACTTTTTTTTTTCGTGTAACCGAAAATACTAAGTAATTTGCAACAAAATTCTGCACGTTAGTAGAAATCATCTTCATGTATCTGCACAAAGAATTTCAGATTTTTTTTTGGAACTTCAAAATAGCATTTTTGGAATTTTGGGCTCCATATCACTGCACTCCTAAAAGAAGCCTTCCAAGTACTTCCTCTGTGTCAAATTAGAGTGTGCTAAAACGTCTTATAATTTGATACATAGGGAATACATAAAGTACAAAATGCTAAGAACATACACCATACAATAGAAATCAGGTTCCATCTCAAAACATTACAGGTGGCTAACACTTGATCAGAAATTTTAACATAACCTGAAAAACATGAAGCGGATGTCAAAATCCCAAATAAACATGAAGCAGAGTATCATATCAGCAACGCTTGAATGCTTTCCATACATACATTTATACAAATATCCCACAGCAATCCTAATCTGATCCATGGTTTTAAAGGCGTCGCCTAGGCGACGCTTAGGCTTCCAGGCGCTCCTCCTCCGCCTTGAAAAAATGGGCGCCTTAGGCGCCTAGGCGTCCAAAGCGCCCGCCTAGGCGTCAGAGCGCCCCTGCATCGCCTTATGATGCCTTAACGTCTTAAAAACCATGATCTGATCAATAATGTAAAAAGTAATTCTAGGCCTAGGTTAGCATATGGAAAACAACTGATATCCCTCATTAGATCTGTAACGATAAACACAGCAATAGATAGCAAACCAACGTACCTAAGACCAAATAGCATCACTCAAATAAAACCTATTTTAATTGGCATAATACAATCTTTCTAAACTGTTTTGCAGGGATAAAAGATATATTACCAGTAAACTAAGTGCTAGTAAATTTTAATCTTGACGTGCCACAAGCCTAGCTCAGAGAGATGCTACCTGAGACTGTGAATTGTAAGTATACTGACTCTAGCATATTATGCCAATTGAGTTGAACATGGAATACAGTGAGCATATCATCCCTGGAAAAACTCTAATCTTTATCACCATGTGGATGAATGAACTCCACCATCAGTGTATTTACCATCCAGGTTGGGCCAAGCACCTGCCTAACAGGTCATACTAAACAGGAATATCCATGAAATCCATCACTTCCTAGCTACTCCAATCCTCCAACTTCTGCGAATACATCAAACTATCAAACCTCTATTTCCTGCAAATCATTATCACTCTCTTTGGCATTGGCATTGTCACTTGAAGACATGTTGGCATTAGAATTAGCGTTTCCAAGCCCATGGCGGCGCAAGAGCATGAGGTCGACAAGCTTTCTTCGTGCCTCTGAAACATCATTTGGCTCAACAAGCTTGCCACGGTCATATGCTTCCCGCAGGAACACCGTATGCCGCTTTCCCTTTGCTGAGAGGTAAAATATCCCAGGATGATCCAAGAACACGTCCCCGACATTCACCTCGATCCCAAACCACTTACGGAACTGGCTGAATTTCTCCACCTCCACCATCTTCTCCACGGTCAAGCTTAGAAACTCGTGAGCAATTCCCACTGCCCTCTTCTCCATCTTCCTCCTCGCCATCTTCGACACCCTCTTGCTCCCCCCAGCAACCTTATGGTCCACAACCTCGTACGGCCCAGCATATGGCAGCAGCTGCCACTCCTTCACCTTCTTCCGGTACTCCTTGGTCAGCCTGAACCCTGGCGGGAACTGCAGCTTGAAAGCATACTTCTCCGTCCTGGTCTTGTCCACCACCGGGGTGAACTCCTCGCTCGCCTGACCGGCGACGAGGTGTAGAACGTGGGTTCTGGGCTCGGCGGGGTTGGGGGCGAGGCGGAAGAGGTGGGGATGCTGCGCGACGACGGAGTCCTCAAAGTCGTCGGGGAGAGCGAGCTCGCGCCAGACGCGGAAGACGGCGCGGAGAGGGACGGAGCGGGACGCGGACATGGCAAGGAGGCGGTGGAGCGTCCGCGCGGCGGCATCGGGGGAAGAGGCGACTGCGAGGAGTGATGCGGCGGGCGGAGTGAGCGAAAGGGAGAGCGGGAGCGGGGGGCGGAGGTCGAAGACGCGCGGGAAGAGGCGCAGAAAGTGGAGCGGCCCACGGCGGTGGAGGCGGAGCGGGAGGCGGCGCGCGAGGTCCGGGAGCGCGAGCGGCTCGGGCGAGGCCCGGAGAGCGTCGAGCAACGGCGACGCCGCCACGAGCGGCAGGCTGGAGGCCACTAGCTTCTCGAAGGTGTGGTCGAGGTGGCGCGCCGCCACATGCTGCGCCGCGGTGGTCTTGCCGCGCGCGTGCAGCAGCCGCGCCGGCAGCAGCGTCATCGGCGTCGGCGGCGCTGGGCGGCGCGGAGTAAAGCCAGCGAAATGCTGGGCCTAATGGGCTGCAATTGGATGCGGCGTCCTTCTCGTCCAAAGTGTTTCCTCTCGAAGCCCAACTAGACGAGTCAGCCGCCCGCACGAAGATTCAAACGATTCCTGGAACTGCCCCATCTTCGCCAACGCATTGCGGCTCGCAACAAACTCAGTGAAGATCATCGTAGCATCACAATTGAAGTAGAAACCGGCCTTCCTCTTGCTGCGGCCGACCCGGGCCACCTCCTCGTCGCCGGCGAGTTGTCCGGAGTCGAGGGACTACATACGGCCATGGCGCTTTTTTCTCTGATGATCGCACGAGGAATTCTGGGCGCCAAGACAAACCCTCGTCGGTAAGAAACCTCGATGCGGGTTTCCGCAGAAAGGAGAATTGTGAGTCACTTGTTTCAAAAAGAAATGTGCGTCCCCTTTTTCCGCTTGTTTCTTTTCTCCTTTTCAGATTCCATCACTGGCAGCCATGCCTCCCTTTTTCCGATTTCATGGTTTTATTTTGCTTTCTCGATGGATCTAAGAGTAGCAAGTGTTTCTACTTTTTCTACCATTTCAAAGTGACATGTGTACGGACAGTAAGATCCAGGTAAGTTCATGCGCAATACATGTAGAGAGGCTATATCATGTTTCTGTTTTGCTGATCAGATCCAAATTCAGTGATCTAGTGTGTTTGGTTTGAGCCCAAGTCAACAAAATTTGACTAGCCAGCAGTTTGGCCAATGTTGGCAAACAACATAAACTAGTTAGCTAGAGAGCATGGGAATGTCAAAGTATTGGAGTCAAATTTTAGTCATGGCCACTAAATTGGTGTGGTCCATTTTTTTTTTGAACGGTTACGGGTGCAAACGCACCCGACAAGCTGCATTGAAATCAACGGTGAAGGTACAAATTACAGGAGCAACCCCAAAGAAATAGAAAATTACAAAGCAGCCCTGCAATTTTACAAAGAGAACCCCGAGAAGACCGCAGGAAACGCGATCAAGTCCAGCGGAGCACCTGCCCAACACCGATGACGCCACGATCGCGCAAGCCGAGCACCGGAAACTTGCCAAGGACGGAGCCAGTTAGGAGCGATCGCCTTCACTTATTGGTCTGGCCGGCTACGGATGCCGCAGAAGCTCACGGAGATGCTCCCAAGCAGCTTCGACTTCAGGAACGCCATCAGCAGCCACCGCCAGTGAGGAGTGCCTCCATGGCTCGACAGCAGGCGAATGACACCAAGAACGCCCCTCTCCGACGCGAGCTCCTCCGGCCAGAGGAGAAGCAGCGGCAGCGAGGACCAAAGATCCAGATCGGGCCGCCGAGATCTGAACCAAGCTCCAAAACTATGGGCATAGAGCCCAAACCTAACCTACAAACTACTCCGGCGCCTCCCCTCCGCCATCTCCTGCAAGAAGCCACGAGAGGCTCGGTTCGCCCGTCCCATGAAAGCTTTCCTTTTGCTGTGGCGGGGAGGGGAGAGAGGGGGGCAGCTGTTTGGTGGGCGTAGGAAATGCCTAGCTAGCTATGTGGTCCATTTTGGTCATCTCTTGCTTAAACCGATTGTTTTTCCTCCATCTCTCTTAAAGTTTGCAGTAATCATTTCTTTTTCATTCCAATTCATGTCCTGAAGCTTTGCAAGGATCGAATGTTTTTCTTTTCAGATTGAGCAATCTCCAATCACCTTAACCAAAGTAGGATAGGCCAGTGGTTAGAGAGAGTCAGCCATTAACACACCCAGCTAAAACCTTCAGCTGAGTTATAATAGCGCATTTTTTATACAAGTCCTCCGCTTTTATCATAAGCTGGTCTGGGGCTTGTGCTGTTCAAGGTTGAAATTCTCCATACTCAAATATATTGTTTTGCGCTTTGCTCCACAGAGTCACGGTTGGAGAGAAATCCATGGAAGCATAGATAGGATTTAGGGCGTTGGGTCCTTCCAGAAAGCTGAAGTATTAACTGCCATGTTGGCTTAATCATTCATTTCTCGGATTAGAATGCCTAAAATATTCCAGTGAGATGCTTCTACAGGATTTATCTTGTGCCTAAAGAACATAGACCGGCTTCTAGAGAAAGGGAGATGCATCTTGTAGTCTCCATTCTCTCAGTTCAGCTCCCCTACCCACTATGCGATTAAAGCAGAAGACGAAAGCCATAATCCTATTAGTTTCAAGTTCCGCTTTGCCTTGGTGGAAGATCAGCCCTTACCTTTGTAAGATAACAACCCAGAGGAGAGCCTTCACAGTCAATAATCAAGGAATAATAAAGCGGGAAGGAGATAGAGGCTCCATAGCTGAAGGCCGAGATGAGTAGCCTTTGAATCAGAATAAGATTTAAACTAGAAAGGATCTCACTATGATCAAATTGTGAGAACGTGAAATCTGCATCTAGCAGACACCCGCGCTGAAAAAAAAAGTGGATAGTTCGGGAAACAGAAGAAAGAAAACTTCTGAATTCCACTTTAGCCGCTAGAGCCGCCTACTCCTCAACCTCTTCCCCAAAAGGAGGGAAAAAGCGGGCATCTGGCTATTTGTTTTGGGTTATTTTGGCGGGGAATATTCCTAACAAAGCTCCCCCTCCTCCCTGCCATGGGATTCCCGATTGATCGGGTGGATACACCGAACGAAGGAAAGAAGACAGCTTTTGAGTAGGCCGTCAAGTGGATTATAAGCAGATTTCTGCGGTTTCAGGTCGAGCTCTTCCTCTAGATGCGACGAATCCAATCTCTATTGAAATATGAATCTCAAGGGTTAAGACTAAACACATGAACGAGCGCCCTGAATGAATAAGAAATAGCTGCTATAACAGAGAGTTGACTGTTGCCCCAGATCTTACAATTACGAATTTTTTCTTGGTCATTGAGATTCGTGGATAATTTAGAGTACTATTTAGGGATAGATCGTATCTCTTCTTTTTTTATCACCTCGAACAAATCGAAATGATTGAAGTTTTTCTATTTGGAATCGTCTTAGGACTAATTCCTTAGAACCATAAATACTATCCGAAATAGTGGAGGGTGCTTGGTAATATTCCATTCCTTGAAAGCCAGTGGATACTAGAGCCAGTGAAACGGTTGCTACTAAAGCGTAAACTACTCGTTTTTCCTTCCCCGCGAGTATAGCATGATGACGAATCGCTACGCTTCGCTTCTTTCTATATGATAATATGCACCGTCGGTTGCTGCGCTCCCTGCGGGTAATAGCAAGAGAGTGAAGAACGAACGATCCTCAAAAAAGTCAGCAGTGAATGAGTCCGACTCGATACTTTAGCAGCTATGCGAAATGGAAGTTTCCTTTTTCTTGGTCGTTTGCCATGGAGAAGAGATTCTAAGGCCAGTTTATTTTTAAGACGCATTGGCGACGCTTCGCGATAGATGATACTAGAAAGAGCTAAAACGAAGAAAAGAAGCCTAACATTCGAACCTGCAGTCTTCAGGTCATGAGCCTGATGAGTTGACCAATTCCTCTACCCCGCTTCTTCCCCTGATCTTTCTTTCCCGGATAGAACCAGCGTTTAGGTTGCGGCTAGGCGCCGACAACTGATGGGCCGTACGCCCACTTTGATAGGGAGGGTCGCCTAGGGCAATCGGTGTAGGGGGGGACAAGCGAAGAATATTCGCTATCGGTAATTATGTTTGAAGGGCAAACCTCTTCACCCGGAAAATCAGTAGAGTTGAAGAGGCAATTTTTGATTTTGCAAAAACCTTCAATTGCACACTAGATTAGCTCAAATGTGTAGTTTTTATGTTTCCGCATGGAAATTCGGTTCTCGAGTGCCATTTTTTTTTTTTCTATTTTCATAATTTTAACTCTCATTTGTACTGTTGTTGATGATTATTTATATCGGTGGAATTTCACAAAAAAAAAAAAACTCATAGTATGCATTGGAAGGGCTTTTGGAGAAACCACAACATTGTTTCCTACCAATTTCCTTTCCAAGGTATCATACCAAAATAGAATGGGAGGTATGGTTGCATAGATCGCACTGCATTGTGGACCTCCCTGGTGGTCCATGCATTTTCATTGCACCGACACGGTTCTTTCTACCGTGGTATCATGAAGCCAGTACCCTTTCCATCCATGGCTGAGGCAGTACATATTTTTTTCAAGCCAAAAGGAAAAGCTGCAGGATGGTGGGAGCAAACGGAGGGCGGGCAATCTCTCCCCCTAAAACCTGTGCGGTGCTGTAGCCTTCCACCATTGACCAAATCCTGTCCACTCCGTGCAGGCAAAAACCAAGGAGGAGGAGAGGGGCAAAACAGGGCACAGCGTGTCCTGGGAGAAAATAAATGAAGGAATAGGCCCAAAAGGAGAGCCTTTTGGTTTTACCCTGCTTCTACTGCAAACGAACATCATTATGGGCAGGCAACAAAGCTGCTGCCCAGATCGATTGTAGATCAGGCAAGAGCCAGAGAGGGCACATCAAAATTGCTAGGTGGCAAGGGCGAACATGATTTGCGTCGGTGAATGGTGAAGGTATTCCCCGCTAGTTCTTGCCTTGTCCATTGGTTTTGTGGTGTTCATCATTTTCAATGTTGGAAGTTTAATTATGGTTTATTTGTTGATGGTGTTAGTTGGCATTGTTACATTCTGTTGCCATGGAAGTCTTACCCTGCATGCTGAATAAGCGATTAATTGTGTTGTGTTGAATTATTCATTGGGTCGACACCGTGAAAAAAGAAATCTTCCAATTCCTCATGTCGTAATGATTTGTACAAAACCAAATTAATACCAGATTTTTTTTGTAGAAACAGATTGGGCGAGGAGAGAAGAAGAATGTGCAACAAAATTTGCTAGAGGAGGCACTACAGCATTTCTATGTGGTAGGTCCAATTTTCCTCACAGAATGATAAACTCTCATCCATAACCTGAAACCACGGGACGGAAGCATTATCTTAGCACAGATAGGGAACCTGATTGGTTGCACGGAAGCACTACCATAGCATGAAAACGGGGCCTAATTGGTTCTTGTCTAAGACTTGTACTAGTCTGTAGCAGAAACACACGAATCCAGAGTAGATTGTCCAAATGTCAAGATGCTTCAAATTAGTCTTTTTTCAATGAGGTGTATCTTAGCATATTTTGATAGGAGCTATTAAAATTTAAGAAATAACTATTACAATGGGGTGTATCTTAGATGTTGTTTTTTAGAGAGATGTATCTTATATGGTGTGATTGGACTAGCCAAGTTTTTTTACCTATGATGATGATAGCGTGCAAGTGGTGTATCTTAGCTAAGATACAATAACCTTCTCTTTCATTATTAAATAGGTTGTCATATAAGCAATTTACCTAAGATAAAACGCTAAGAGACTACCACTGTAGGCTAGTTTAGACAAGTTCAAATAAATAAACTAGTTTCCCAAAAAATGATTTGTCAAAGCTTAGTTTATTTTTTTTACTAAGTAGGATAATGAATACCCACTGCCATCCTTACCTCAAATGTCAAAGATTGTTCAGAAACCAATAATAAACCAGCAATTTGCAAGCACGCAGTCCACCGAGGGACCTGAGATGGCACGCCAACATTTTGTGCAAGCTGCCTAAACCGCAAGGGCTAGAGACCTGTCCTGTTCTTCTCCATAAATTCCACGGACCAAAATCCGCTGGGGCTCCATAGCCATTTGCCCAGTGCCATTTACGTGAGCAAGGACAAGGAAAAGTATTTTATTCCAGTGTCGGCATGAGCTTTCTGCACTGTGGGTGTGGTGGCCTCCGTTTTCACACCTCTTTTACGAGAGGGCACTGGGATGGGGTGGGGACTGGGGACGGCGGGGTGGTGGTAGCAGCAGCAGCAGCAGCAGCAGCAGCAGGGGTGTGCTGCTCCTGACAGTGAGCGTGTTCGGCACCACGCCACTTCACTCCCTTCCATCTGCTCAAAGTGCTCACCGCCTTCCTCCCTCACCATTGTTGCAGAGCTCGCATAAATAGGCCTTGGAGCTTCGACGGGGGAGGGAGGCGTGGTCTCTGCTCCTTCTTCTTCTGGGTGCACTCCTCCTGGGGTGCGGTGGCTTCTTTACAGGTCTGCTACTAGGCTACTATCTTTGTCTTGCTTCTTGCTCACTACTGTTTCCTGGAGTGGTGCGGGTGAGTGGATCCATAGGTCTGGTAGCTCTGCTTTGCCATTTTATGAGCAAGAATTTTGGATTTCTCCTGTCTGGTGCTTAGCTGCCCCTTACCATGTAGTAGCTCCGACTGTGTCCTTCCGCGTGGAATCTTTACTGCGTACTTAGCGTCTTTCCCCTCTATCCCCTTCTCTTTTACCGCCTTGAGCAAGAAGCACACATCTGTCCTTCCGTGCCATAGCTGTTTGGAGAATTTCTCGTCATCGTCTGAAGCTCTTGTTGGTAAATTTTTGTAGTCCTACTGCTCCTTTGGATGCTCTGCGTATGTTTCTTTTGTGTGGCGTGGGATCTGGTTCTGGATTAATGGACAGACAATTGGTCGAGTGTAAGCTTTGTGATCTTGGTGTAGGATTTGTATTGAAGAAATTTGGCCTGGTACCTAACTTTCTGTGGACAGATTTTAGCATGATCTAATGTTTTGACAGATCGCATCCAACGATTTATGGTCAGTATGCTAATATAGTAGAACATGCCGAAACTTAGAAATGCTGATACCTCGCGTACGATTTTGCTTGTCGCTGATAGAAAATTCATTTATTGAGTGTTCCAAGTCCAATTCGTCCATGTAACAATTTGTATCCTCGCGTACGATTTCAACTTCCCTTTTCAGCCGAAACCCAAATGACAACATGATATATTTTCCAAAATTCGTCAATTTAATCCATCTATTCTTCAACTCTGGGAACCTAGTGAAGTTTGGTAGTACATTTCTGCCGTAAAACAAAGCAAGATTTTGTTAAACCCATGTAGTAACACCTCACTGGCCTTAAAACTTGCAGGAGCCATGGCTAAAGATTACCCTGCATCACCTAAGGCCCAGCACCTGCAGGAATCCAAGAAGCAGCGTCTCACCTATGTTCTCGTGGTGAGCAGCCTCTGTGTTGCCTTCTACGTCCTAGGCGCATGGCAGAACACCACTATGCCCAAGCCCATTGGCGATTCAGCAATCAGCCGAGTTGACTGTGACCCCGTGGCGCAGAAAGACGGCTCGGTGCCATCTTTTGGGTCTGCGTCTGAGAATGTGCTCGACTTTGATGCGCACCACCAACTGAACCTCAATGACACGGAGGCTGCGGTGCAGCAGTTCCCGGTATGCTCACTCAATTTCAGTGAGTACACGCCATGCGAGGACCGGCCACGAGGTCGGAGGTTTGAAAGGGATATGCTGATATACCGAGAGAGGCACTGCCCAGGCAAGGATGAGCAGATCCGGTGCCTCATTCCAGCTCCACCAAAGTACAAGAACCCCTTCAAGTGGCCGCAGAGCAGGGACCTTGCTTGGTTTGACAATATCCCTCACAAGGAGCTCAGCATTGAGAAGGCTGTGCAGAACTGGATCCAAGTGGAGGGAAACAAGTTTCGGTTCCCTGGTGGTGGCACCATGTTTCCACATGGGGCTGATGCGTACATTGATGAAATTGCTAAGCTCATCCCGTTGTCGGGTGGGAACATCAGGACGGCAATCGACACGGGCTGTGGGGTAAGGAAATAATGACCTTTTGGCCTCAGGTTTCTGTATGTTGTTATGGTGCTCATGATCTTGTATTGTTGAAGGTTGCTAGCTGGGGGGCTTACTTGCTGAAGAGGAACATACTTACCATGTCTTTTGCACCGAGGGACACACACGAAGCTCAGGTACAATTTGCACTGGAACGTGGTGTCCCTGCCATCCTCGGTGTGATGGGAACACAACGGTTACCTTACCCATCCAGGGCATTTGATATGGCCCATTGTTCACGCTGTCTGATTCCTTGGGCAGGATATGGTGAGTACTTCCATGCATCTGAAATTTCTCCAATATGTAGCTTATCCTTGGCTTTTCAAGCTGTTCTTAGGGAAAAGTGAACTGCCTAATTAACCGGTGTTATAAATTAATTTGTTAGATGGACTGTACCTAGCCGAAGTTGATAGAATTCTAAGGCCAGGGGGGTACTGGATTCACTCTGGCCCTCCAGTCAACTGGAGGACACACCACAATGGGTGGCAGAGGCCCGAGAAAGACCTGAAGAAAGAGCAAGACAAGATTGAGGATGTCGCGAGGAGCCTTTGCTGGAATAAGGTGGGTGAGAAGGAGGATCTCTCCATCTGGCAGAAGCCTAAGAACCACCTGGAGTGTGCCAACATTAAAAAGAAGTATAAGATACCCCATATCTGCAAGAGTGACAATCCAGATGCTGCCTGGTATTAAATTGCTTCTGCGTGGATTGAATAGCCCGATATTTATCTATTACTCTTGATCTGAATTGTTACCATGTTGTCTATAGGTACAAGAAAATGGAATCCTGTCTTACTCCTTTGCCTGAAGTAAGCAACCAGGGATCAATCGCTGGCGGAGAGGTTGAGAAATGGCCAGAGAGAGCTTTCGCAGTCCCCCCAAGGGTTAAGAGAGGTACAATTCCAGGGATAGATGGAAAGAAGTTTGAGGAGGACAAGAAGTTGTGGGAGAAGAGGTTGGCGTACTACAAACGGACCGCACCCATAAAAGAAGGGAGGTACAGAAATGTGATGGACATGAATGCGAACCTGGGCGGGTTTGCTGCTTCCTTAATTAAGTACCCTGTGTGGGTGATGAATGTCGTTCCAGTTAATTCAGATAAAGACACCCTTGGAGCAATTTATGAGCGAGGATTTATCGGCACATACCAGGACTGGTGTGAAGCTTTCTCGACCTATCCGAGAACCTACGACCTTTTGCATGCTGACAATTTGTTTAGCATCTACCAGGACAGGTAATAAACTTTCATGCTTCAGTTTCTGATTTTAAATCTGTTTACTTACATTTGTTCTGGTGTTCCATCACGGTGTCATCATCAATTGTGTTCTTGTTTTGTTGCATAGTTTTTTTCTAACTCTGAAAAGATATTTTAGTGGTCACTCTGTATCAATTTTCAGATGAAACCCAGATAGAGTGAACTGAAAATAAGTTATGCCAGACATAAAGGACCATGTTCACGGTATATTAAGTGATATAAGACTTTAGAAAGGGAATAGGAGCACAGCGTAGTAGTAAATGGGAATAAATAGTGTCATGGTCCTTCGTCCTTTTGCTAGATCATCGAGTCTGTAACATAAGATCATGGTTTGAATGTTTGACTTATATTTCTGAAATCACGTCATGATGCATTCAACCAATGCTTAATCCTGCAGTCACCTGGCCCTGCCTTAGCATATTAGTTCCCATTGTAAGCAACTGTGGAAGCACCGGTGGGAGAATTGTGATTGTAACAAACAGAATACTGGACAAAGTCTAAACAACATGCATTTGCTGAACTTTGCAGGTGTGATATAACTGACATCCTCCTGGAGATGGATAGGATACTGAGGCCAGAGGGCATGGCGATCATCCGCGACACAGTTGACGTCCTCACCAAGGTCCAGGCCATAGGCAAGCGGATGCGGTGGGAAAGCCGCATCCTGGACCATGAGGACGGGCCTTTCAACCCGGAGAAGGTCCTGGTGGCGGTGAAGACATACTGGACGGCCGACCCATCGGAGCACAGCTAGCTCTCTGAACTCTGAAACTAGCCGTGATGATGGAGTCTGAGTTTCGCCATCTCAGTGTAGTAGTATGAGACCACATGCATGGTCACTTGTTTCTTTCACCTTTTTTTTGTCTAATTCTTAGAGGAGTAGGCATGGGAAGAAATGCAGATCTTAAGTGCATAGGTTTGGACTTCCTATCTCGGATTCCCCAGTTTCGTACATTGAGCATAGCATAGATTTTGTAGCTTGTAATATGATGGGATCGAAAAGACATTTGTTACTATATCTTGAGCTTAACTGGAATAGGTATTTACTGAGTTTGCTTATCTAGCGCTTACGATTGTCGGAGCAGTTAATCCAAGGAGTTCTTTCATATTTCTTTGTACAGTACATGCATAGAGGACAACTCTGTGGGCTTTCAAGTTTATAGATAGATCATGTGGTCGCAGAATCTGCGTGTTTGGTGTTAATTTTTGGGAATATGTAGCTTTCATTTCGCATTCAGTGTTTGTTTTTTCAGAAAAAAAAAATCAGGGTCTTGTCTGGTTGAAATGTCGAGTCTAGGACTCAGAACCGATTGCACATGACTCGGCCCATGGACAGATGTTCAGTACCGGTGTATTCATAAGATGTCGGCCCATAAAAATAATTCAATAGTCGTTTTAGCAAACTGCAATTTGGAAGATCTTACCCAGCAGGAGATAGAATAATAATCGTTACAAAAACTAGTACTAGAACAGAACACCGAAAAAAAAACCTTCCTCGGCTTCCTTTCGCAGGAGCTTGTACGCAAAAACTACCCCACACAACAGAAGTGGAAGGGGTCGTGCTTCACTACGAGCATGTTTGCTTGCTCGTCAAGTGGTTTACCAACTCTAGTAAGGAAAAAAAGGGCACTTGGTTGCCCACGAAAAAAAGATTCTCTACATCACACGCTTTTTTAAAGTAGCCCAGAGCATGTACAAAGAGGAACGGCCCAATTTTTGCGCTTG
This sequence comes from Avena longiglumis, assembly GCA_030063025.1. Lineage (NCBI taxonomy): Eukaryota > Viridiplantae > Streptophyta > Magnoliopsida > Poales > Poaceae > Avena > Avena longiglumis. The sequence goes on along the minus strand of CP125974.1, from coordinate 423,520,443 downwards.
AAAGGAAACGCGGCGCCGAGCTCGCGCGAGAGATGGAGGAACTCGCTCGGGTCGGCGGAAAACCGGCAGGAAAAAATGGGTCACTTCCCGCTGATTAGTACCTTCTATTTACACCATATTACACGGTTCCGCCTCACCATCAAACCTCAGGTCACCGACGAGCAGGTAAGCGGTGTCATCTACTCCGGTCGGTGGAGCTCTACCGCGCCAAGTCTTCTTCCTCCACTTCTCCGAGTTGTCAACTTTGTCGTGTGATGGTCAGATTGTTGTGCGTAACATCTAACTCTAGCTCCAATAGCTTATATCTGTTAGCACGTGGTCCCTTTTGGTAGATCTGAAAATTGTATGAAAGATTCTACAAATCTTGCTTCATGATGTAGTGTGGAAAAGAGCAGCCCCTTCTCTAGGGTTTGGGGGCTCCGGTACAACTTACAAAATAAGGCCCTAAATTTTGTTAAAATCCAATAACTAGTAAAAGAAAATCATATGTTTACTTAATGGACGAGACTACACCTAGGTCGACTTTGATTTAAGCTAAACCGAGGTCGGTCGGAACTTTCCTTTTATGGTCCCCCGGGATCTTTCCCGATCTTATCGCGCGCCTCCACGCGAACGGGGGAACTACTGCCTCCACGGCATCTTCTTCTCTCGTCTCTGGTTCCATCCCTTTCTTCCTTTCTTCCTCCTCAAGAACATCCTAGATCTGAACATCCTCCTCTAGATCTACAAGATGCATCCTCCTCTAGATCTGCAAGATACATCCTCCTCTAGATCTTGATACATCCTCCTCTAGATCCCTGGCATAGATCCCTGGGTTTGATCCCTCTTCAGATAAATCTACAGAGTATACCTGGAGTGTATCATCTGTAGATCCCTAGAGATACATCTGGAGAACAGGGGTAACTGTGAACATTGGCAGACCAGAGTTGCACTGTACCTGGACATCAGATACATCTCCTTGAACTACCACCTGTAAGTTTTCCAGGGATCTTTTCTAGCTGGTTACATCTCCATAGCAAGCAAACATGACATATAGGGTAGACAAATGTATCTCCATATCAAGGAAACATGACATATAGGATAGATAGATGTATCAGCACACATGATATATAGGGTAGATAGATGTATGCAGCAGGAAAATAATAGTAGCAGATAGTTATACATTCATTGTCATCATGGCTGGTAGATAGATGTATCAGCACACAATGTAACAGTAGACACATCAGGATGTACCAGGGATATATAAGTGTAGCAACATGAAGATGTAGCAGTAGAACATGTAGTACTACAAGATGTAGTAGTACAAATACATCCACTTTTCATCAACACATACTAGTAAAACACGAAGATGTACCGGGGAGTCAATTCCAGTTACTAGTACCAAAGATAATAACTTGCTTGCTTTCTTGACTATTCCAGATTAGAAACTCATGACCTGTATTTCACAAAAACAAAAAAATTAGAAACAAAAAAGTTGCTAGTATGAAAAATAACAAAACTGGTTTTGTTCTTTTACAACATTTTACTGAAATCATTATTCTTTCATTGATAAACTATGTTTCATTTTTATTTGGCAGAATAAGTTGCTTTGATGCCGAGGAATTTTGCATGGTGGTTTGGAGATCTAGATCTTAACCAGCTAGCAGAAGATGGGTCTGATTTTGCTGATGGAGTTGGAACTTCAGGTCCATGTTCTACTCCGCATGTGGTACAAGATGCAACAGGTACTTCTGCAGATGTGGCGCAAGATGTGGCGCAAGACACAGCGGGTACTTCTGTTGGACCATCGAACAGGGGTGCACAAACAGGTGTGACACTGTCAAGCGAAGACAACAGTGATGATGAGGTTCAGTCGACGCCGGAAGGTTTCACTCCTAAGACTCCGTTTGTTGGGATGTGTAACACCCTCAGAATCGGCCCTATGCAAGTTTTAGCGAAACTCGCCAAACCCGCATAGAAACGATTCGAAGGTGCCCATCAGGCACTTTCGTGCGGGTGGAAAGCAAAGTAATAACATTACACAACAGTCCTCGATGGGACCCACGTAAGATATATACAACAATGACTCAAAGAGTCAAGAATACAAATATACGGTACAAAGATCCAAATCACCTTGAAAGCGATGGGCGTCCGACTACGGACAAGATGCAAGGGGCTAAGAGCCTCAAGAATAACCAATGGCGCCCATAACCCGCCTGTGCCAAGCCGGAAGGGTAACCCCGCTAACGGCCGATCTCAAAACCTGCTTAAACAAAAGGGTGCCGACAAAGGGCAAAGAAAAAAAGGAGCCAAGATCGAGGCCAGTACACGGCGAGGCTAGAATTCGGCGGTCCTCGCCTACATAGGTATGGTGGACTGAAGCGGCAGCGGCGGCATGCACTAAACAACCTATAGAGACTCGATACAACTGGCGGCTATCAGAGAGGGGTGAGAAAAACCTATTCGGATCCAACCTGATACTAGCATCAAACAAACCCATCCTGGTGTTTCCCCCTCGAGACCAAACGAGGAAGTCAACCGAGGAACTCACACAGTTGGCAGTTTTACTTATTCAGTTATAGTTGCGGCACTTTACTAGTCAGGTTTAGATAATCATCCTGATAAAGTAAGCAGTGGGCACTTTTAGTTAACCATTCCGTTATAGCGGCATCACTTACTAGTCAGATTCAATTAGCATGAGATAACCCAAAACCCAGCAGTTGTTGGTACTTTTACTTAGCCATTCCGTTGTAGTGAAGCTGGTTACTAGTCATATCGGATACAAGTCAATTTATAACAGTAACTTTAGTTATAGTTATCTATGATCAAGCACTGTGCTCCAAGTCGTCCATAACCGCGGACACGGCTTCTCGAAAAGATTTAACCCTGCAGGGGTGCACCAAAGTATCCACAGGCACTTGACCCTTTTGCCGATCGGTTAACATACACCCATCGGTATATCGGCGGGCCTAAGTCATGACGTTCCTGCACCAAAGCAAGCACGGGGCCACCCCACTAAGTCTACCCGCAACAAAGTCGGCCGGTCTCCGAGACGGACTTAGGGTTTGCGACAATGGTCAGAACGATGCAGATCCCCAATCGGGACCTGCCGATACATGAAAACATTCCGCTTACCTAAACAAAGACAAGTGCTCCTCGCACAAACGTAAATAAAGCGGTAAACATGGCATAAGTACAGGATCGTAAATAAAACCTCAAACTAGTTTGTGGCCCCCAGTACAATACTTTGAAATCAGGTAATAATCAATGGGGGGCCCATATCTCCCCACCTGTGGTTAGCGCGCTCGATCTCGGAACAGGTGTCAAGAACTCGGGTCCTACGGGACACAAGAGGGCGGTCGGAAACCAAATCTTACCTATCACCCACCGATGCCTCTGCTTAATTCAATTTTAGTTGTTAAACATGAATTAAAGTGAAACAATAATTAAAGACATGATCATCTCCAACATCAACATGCGGCAATCCTCCAACAATGGTGGTACTTGACGACAAGCAAAACACTTGAGCAAGCGACTACGACACGCGGGTCCGACTATCTACCAAACAACAGGTAATAGGATGTGTCCAAGGCTATATATGGCTGCCAGGGATATTACGGGTACGAAAACTAGAGCAACGCAACACAGATAGCAATAGATCAACATGAGGGAATAAATACTATAAAAGCAAGATAGGTAGAAAGGGGGAGATGCTCGCCTGAAAAACATTGTCGAAGGTTCAACCGAAGATCGGGGTGAAGCTCACATCAACTCAACGGCCTTATCCACGAAGAAGCAAAACACTAGAATAAACACCGGGTGCAATATTTAATACACGGCAGAAGATCGGCATGATGCATGTATGATGGATGACATGGCAAAAGTGCGATGCAATAAGGCCAGATTAAGCGAAACCGGGGTCCCGACATTTAATTAAACGGTTCAAGTTATTTAGATACCCCGCAAATTAAATGTTGTTATAACAAGGCAAGATAAGTTACCGGTTCGCTACACAAATTTAAATGAGGCCAATATGAGACTAGATTTGCCCGCATATGGGCCCCATATTTAATTATTAGGTGAATCGGCATAAGGCCCCCAAACCACAGACAAGGATGCATGCGAGATGAATGATTAATATGCAACAGTTGTTATTATGTTATGAAATAGGGTTTCGGAAAGGGGTTCACACATTAGGGTTCTCGACGATCTTGGTGTTCCGGGGTTCGGGGTTCGGCCTCGGGGCTCGGGGTTCGACGGATGCGTTCTCGGACTCCGGGGTCGTTCTCGGGTTACTGGGGTAGATCTTGTCGAGTTCACTGCAACGGCCTTGTGGTTCCGATGACGACCTTGGCGGTTATCTAGGAGAAGCTCTTGTGGTTCCGCGAGGAAGTACTTGGTCTGGCATCGGGGCTTCAGACTCGCCCTGGTTGATGTCGCTCTTGTCGTGGTGAAGCTCTTGTCGGGTCCGCGCCGTCGAGTCGTTCTTGGCGTCCGGGTCGCCGGTTCGGTTCCGTGTCGAAGTTTGGCGCCGCCTCGTGGTCTCGGGCGCCGAATCCGGGAAGTAAATCTTGGCGTTCGTGACGGGTTCTCGGCACGACCATCGGATTCCGGGTGGAAGAACTCGGGTTGTCGTGACGAAGATCTTGTCATAGTTCCACGTCGTCACCTCAGTGCATCCATCACCACCGTCTCTTCACATATCCCATACCACATCCACCCAACAACACTGCTAGCACCTGAGGTACCCACATCGCCGCCAAGGCGCAGGTGGCTCGGGCGCCGATCCAGGAGGAAGGACACCGGCGACCAGCAGCTCGAGCCGAAGAGGAGATGGCGTGCGAGGGCGCTGGGAAGGTTGAGCCGGGAGGACGGGCTCGCCGAGGACGCTGGAGAAGAAGGCCGAAGACGGCTCGTGGCGGGGTCCCTGGCGACATCCACGGCCGAGCTCGGAGGGGAGGGGGTCGCGGTTGCTGGAGATGGAGGGCGGCGCGCGGCCGGCGGTGCGCGGAGGTCGAGCGGGGCGGCGCAGGGAAAGTAGGGCGTCGGAGGTCGAACGGAGGACGGAGGGCCGGGGAGCGCGAAGATGGCGGTGGGGCGGCTCTCGGCGGCGAGCCGAGGAGGCGGCGCCGAGGGGCGCAAGGGCGAGCAGAGGCGGGACGACCGGGGCGGACTCGGGACGGCAGGCTCGGGGCAGGGGCAACGCGGGTCGGCGACGAGCGGAGCGGCTGGGCGAGCCGCCGGGAGCGGAGGCGAGAGGCGGGCGAGAGGGAGGGCTGGAGGTCGCGGGACGGTTGCGGGCGCGCGGAGCGAGGCTCGGCGTGGCGTGGAGGAGGGGGCTGCGACGGGAAGAAGGGCGCGGAGGTGAGGGCAGCGCCGGCGGGGCTGGAAGAGAGAGGGAGGAGGGAGGAAGAAGCAAAGGGCAGGGCTGGTCGCGTGGCTGGCGCGGCTGCCGTGGGTGGGGCCCAGGAGGGAAGGCGGTTACTGGGTGGAGAAGCCTGTCGCTGGGTCCGGGTGGCCCAGTGGGATCCCGAGGGAGCCCTGGTCGGGTCAGGGGCCTCAGACGCGTGCGTCTTGGTGAGTGTGTGGGCAGGTGTGTTGGGTGGGTTTGTGAGAGAGAGAGATAAGAGAGAGGGGTGAGGTGGCAACACCTGATTGGGTGGGAGGAGAGGAGAGGGTGAGGTGGCGCATGGAGATTGGCCAGGGTGAGGTGGAGGCTGGGCTGGGTAGGTTAGTTGGGTGAACTTAGGATTTAGAAGGGCGGGTGTAGGTGGACCGTTTGTAAAAACCTGGGGGTGGTCGTTCGGGTCGAAACGGCCCGTTCGACTGCCCCCGCGAAAAACAATTAAAGATTTTATTTAATTTGCGATGAACTTTTGCAAGTGGTTTTTAGACAAATAAAAATATCCTGCAGCACCGGGGGTTTGGCGTTTGAATAAAATACGGGACATTTAGAAAACAAAACGGGCTTTGCGAATATAGTTGTTGACAAACAACATATGATGATGACGATGCAATGCACAAATTCAACGCGATTTTCTAGTAGTGGTTTTGCGGGATGCCACAATTCGACACCACTAACAATGGATCTCGCCCTCGAGATCCGCCTCATGGTACCGGAAGGAAAGGTCGGCGATCTGCGTCTTCTCGCTTCGTGTAGATCTTCGCGACACCACTAACAAGAGGTCGTTGATCCCGTTCGTCAAGAGAACACTCCGGATAAACAAAGGACGAAGTTGAAGGTAAGGCCACCTCTAACTTCCATGGAAGGAGTAAATTGCATCGATCCACCATTCAATGTACATAAGCGAATGATAAGAGTAGTGGTATGGTCGCGACTCCATCCCGCACTCAAAGCATTACTCTGTACACGAACAGATAGATTATGCAACCAACCCTCAAGATTCAGACTGAAGATCTCGACAAGCGAGGTTCGGAAACAAAGGAGTGATGCAGACTCTGCATCGGAGCTGGCGTAGATGATGTCGTCGCGTCGGAAAACACCGGAAGGCACGAACAAAGAACAAAGATAAGTCCACCCGACGAAGGATCCCTCGGATAGCACGAAGACCAGATGTAGCAACACCGTTACCAAAGGAGGAAGCGAAACCCTGAAGGTACGACGGAAAACCCAACCACGAGAAATCCTGGACTCGAAGAAAAGATAAGAGAGCAGGTTCAAAACACGTCGAGATAAGAGGAGAATAGCAGAGGGGTAAGGAATAAAATCAGACCTAATCAGAACTATCCAACCGATTTTTGCAAAATAGCTTTGACACTCTACTTCGGCCGTTAGCTAGGTTATCCTACAGGCTGGACTTGTGGGGTATCGTAACTGCTGAGCTCTGATACCACTCTGTAACACCCTCAGAATCGGCCCTATGCAAGTTTTAGCGAAACTCGCCAAACCCGCATAGAAACGATTCGAAGGTGCCCACCAGGCACTTTCGTGCGGGTGGAAAGCAAAGTAATAACATTACACAACAGTCCTCGATGGGACCCACGAGATATATAACAATGACTCAAAGAGTCAAGAATACAAATATACGATACAAAGATCCAAATCACCTTGAAAGCGATGGGCGTCCGACTACGGACAAGATGCAAATGGGGCTAAGAGCCCAAGAATAACCAATGGCCCATAACCCTGCCTGCCAAGCCGGAAGGGTAACCCCGCTAACGGCCGATCTCAAAACCTGCTTAAACAAAAGGGGTGCCGACAAAGGGCAAAGAAAAAGAAGGAGCGTCGATCGAGGCCAAGACACGCGAGGCTAGAATTCGATCCTCGCCTACATAGGTATGGTGGATCAAGCGGCGTAGCGACATGCACTAAACAACCTATAGAGACTCGATACAATGGCGGCTATCGAGAGGGGTGAGAAAACCTATTCGGATCCAACTCGATACTAGCATCAAACAAACCCATCTCGGTGTTTCCTCGAGACCAAACGAGAAGTCAACCGAGGAACTCACACGGTTGGCGCTTTTACTTATTCGATTATAGTTGCGGCACTTTACTAGTCGTTTAGATAATCATCCCGATAAAGTAAGCAATGGGCACTTTTAGTTAACCTTTCCGTTATAGCGCATCACTTACTAGTCGATTCAATTAGCATGAGATAACCCAAAACCCAGCAGCTTGTTGGTACTTTTACTTAGCCATTCCGTAGTGAAGCTGGTTACTAGTCATATCGGATACAAGTCAATTTATAACAAGAACTTTAGTTATAGTTATCTATGATCAAGCAATGTGCTCCAAGTCGTCCATAACCGCGACACGGCTTCCGAAAAGATTTAACCTGCAGGGTGCACCAAAGTATCCACAGCACTTGACCCTTTTGCCGGATCGCTAACATACACCCATCGGTATGTCGGCGGGCCTAAGTCATGACGTTCCCTGCACCCAAAGCAAGCACGGGGCCATCCCACTAAGTCTACCCAAGAACGGCGGTCTCCGAGACGGACTTAGGGTTTATGACAATGGTCAGAACGATGCAGATCCCCAATCGGGACCTGCCGATACCGCGAAAACATTCCGCTTACCTAAACAGTACAGTGTGCTCCTCGCACAAACGTAAATAAAGCGGTAAACATGGCATAAGTACAGGATCGTAAATAAAACCTCAAACTAGTTTGTGGCCCCCAGTACAATACTTTGAAATCGGGTAATAATCAATGGGGGGCCCATATCTCCCCACCTGTGGTTAGCGCGCTCGATCTCGGAACAGGCGTCAAGAACTCGGGTCCTACGGGACACAAGTGGGCGGTCGGAAACCAAATCTTACCTATCACCCACCGATGCCTCTGCTTAATTCAATTTTAGTTGTTAAACAGGAATTAAAGTGAAACAATAATTAAAGACATGATCATCTCCAACATCAACATGCGGCAATCCTCCAACAATGGTGGTACTTGACGACAAGCAAAACACTTGAGCAAGCGACTACGACACGCGGGTCCGACTATCTACCAAACAACAGGTAATAGGATGTGTCCAAGGCTATATATGGCTGCCAGGGATATTACGGGTACGAAAACTAGAGCAACGCAACACAGATAGCAATAGATCAACAGGAGGGAATAAATACTATAAAAGCAAGATAGGTAGAAAGGGGGAGATGCTCGCCTGAAAAACATTGTCGAAGGTTCAACCGAAGATCGGGGCGAAGCTCACATCAACTCAACGGCCTTATCCGCGAAGAAGCAAAACACTAGAATAAACACCGGGTGCAATATTTAATACACGACAGAAGATCGGCATGATGCATGTATGATGGATGACATGGCAGAAGTGCGATGCAATAAGGCCAGATTAAGCGAAACCGGGGTCCCGACATTTAATTAAACGGTTCAAGTTATTTAGATACCCCGCAATTAAATGTTGTTATAACAAGGCAAGATAAGTTACCGGTTCGCTACACAAATTTAAATGAGGCCAATATGAGACTAGATTTGCCCGCATATGGGCCCCATATTTAATTATTAGGTGAATCGGCATAAGGCCCCCAAACCACAGACAAGGATGCATGCGAGATGAATGATTAATATGCAACAGTTGTTATTATGTTATGAAATAGGGTTTCGGAAAGGGGTTCACACATTAGGGTTCTCGACGATCTTGGTGTTCCGGGGTTCGGGGTTCGGCCTCGGGGATCGGGGTTCGACGGATGCGTTCTCGGACCGGTCGTTCTCGGTTATCGGGTAGATCTTGTCGAGTTCATCGCAACGGCCTTGTGGTTCCGGCGACGACCTTGGCGGTTATCTAGGAGAAGCTCTTGTGGTTCCGCGAGGAAGTACTTGGTCCGCATCGGGCTTCGGACCGCCTGTTGCCGCCGCTCTTGTCGTGGTGAAGTTTTGTCGTCCGCCGCCGAGTCGTTCTTGGCGTCCGGGGTCGTCGGGTTCAGTGTTCCGTGTCGAAGGCCTTGGCGTTTCGCCTCGTGGTGGTCTCGGGCCGAATCCGGGAAGTAAATCTGCCCGTGACGGGTTCTCGGCACGACCATCGGATGCCGGGGGGAAGAACTCGGGTTGTCGTGACGAAGATCTTGTCATAGTTCCACGTCGTCACCTCAGTGCATCCATCACCACCGTCTCTTCACATATCCCATACCACATCCACCCAACAACACTGCTAGCACCTGAGGTACCCACACTGCCAAGGCGCAGGCGGGCGCTGGGCGCCGATCCAGGAGGAAGGACACTGGCGACCAGCAGCGCTCCAGGCCGAAGAAGAGATGGCGTCCGCGAGGGCGCGCTGGGGAAGGTTGAGCCGGGAGGACGGGCTCGCCGAGGACGCTGGAGAAGAAGGCCGAAGACGGCTCGTGGCGGGGTCCCTGGCGACATCCGCGGCCGAGCTCGGAGGGGAGGGGGGCGCGGTTGCTGGAGGTGGAGGGCGCGGGCAGCGCGGAGGTCGAGCGGGGCGGCGCAGGGAAAGTAGGGCGTCGGAGGTCGAACGGAGGACGGAGGGCCGGGGAGCGCGAAGATGGCGGTGGCTCGTCAGCCGGGCTCTGGCGAGCGGAGGCGCACGCGGGCTGAGGGGGCGGCCAAGGGCGAGAGGCGGGACGACGGGGCGGACTGGGACGGCAGGCTCAAGGGCAACGCGGGTCGGCGACGAGCGGAGCTCGAGGCGAGCTTCGCCAAGGAGCGGAGGCGAGAGGCGGGCGAGGCGAGAGAGGGCCTGGAGGTCGCGGACGGCCAGGCGGAGCGAGGCGGCCCGGCACCGGGCGTGGCGGAGGAGGGGCTGACAGGGAAGAAGAAGCGGGCGCCGGAGGTGAGGGCCGTGGGCTGGAAGAGAGAGGAGGAGGAGGAAGAAGAAGCAGGCGAGGTGGGGCTGGGTCGGCGCGCTGCCGCTGCGGGGCCCAGGAGGGGCGGAAGCCTGGGGTGGGAAGCCTGGTCGCTGGGTCCGGGTGGCAAAGCGGGATCCCGAGGGAGCCTGCTGGTCGGGTCAGGGGCCAGACGTGGCGGCTGAAGTGAGAGTGTGTTGGGTGGGTTTGTGAGAGAGAGAGAGATAAGAGAGAGGGGTGAGGTGGCAACACCGATTGGGTGGGAGGAGAGGAGGGTGAGGTGGCGCATGGAGATTGGCCAGGTGAGGTGGAGGCTGGGTAGGTTAGTTGGGTGAACTTAGGATTTAGAAGGGCGTGTAGGTGGACCGCTTTGTAAAAACACGGGGTGGTCGTCGGTCGAAACGCTGCCTGACCGCCTCGCTAAAAACAATTAAAGATTTTATTTAATTTGCGATGAACTTTTGCAAGTGGTTTTTAGACAAATAAAAATATCCGGCAGCACCCGGGGTTTGGCGTTTGAATAAAAGACGGGACATTTAGAAAACAAAACGGGCTTTGCGAATATAGTTGTTGACAAACAACATATGATGATGACGATGCAATGCACAAATTCAACGCGATTTTCTAGTAGTGGTTTTGCGGGATGCCACAGTATGCCCTTTGATTCGCGTGATGCAGCACTTGCTCATTACAACAGATATGCTCATCATATTGGGTTTTCCGTGAAGATTGAGTCCTCCAGGAAGTGTGCTAAAGATGGGGAGAGAGTAAAAGTGTATTTGTTTGCAACAAGTCTGGTAAAAATCCTGTTTCAGAGGCTACTCGAGTGAAGCAAAGAAATCAAACTATCACAGTGTTGACTGATTGCAAGGCAAAGATGCGTGTCAAGAGGACAGGCACTAAGTGGGCAGTAACTCAATTTGTTGAAGAGCACACACATGATTTGGTGTAGAAATTTGCTTTAAAAAAATACTTGAGGTCACACAATAAAATTCCTAAGGAGGATAAGAAGTTTATTGAATTGTTGCATGAGGTAAACCTCAGTTCTGGCAGGATAATGCAAATAATGGGTGAGATATATGGGTGCAAGAAAAATATTCCATACAATAGTAAAACATTAGCAAATACACGGCTACTATAGATGACACTCAGAGAATAAGAGATATTCCTGAACTCTTGGAATATTTTGAACAGATCAAGAAAGAAGATCCAAGATTCTTCTACCGATTTAGACTAGACGCCGATGATAAAGTGGAAAACCTATTTTGGGTGGATGGCGCTGCAAGAGAAGCATACAAGCTGTACAATGATTGCATTTCAATTGATACTACATTCATGACAAATAAGTACAAAATGCCTTGCGCACCATTTATTGGAATCAACCGGTATGGCCAGTCAATACAACTAGGTTGTGGTTTTCTGAGGAATGAAAACATACCCAATTTTGTGTGGTTGTTCGAAGTTTTCCTAGAAGCAATGGATGTATTACATCCGGTCAACATCATTACTGACCAGGACCAATCGATTAGATCTGCTATCCTATTAGTGTTCATTGGTATATGGCATAGGTATTGCAGATGGCATATAATGCAGAAAGTACAAGAGAAGATTGGACCATTTGTTGCAACTCGAGATACTTTGCGAATAGAATTCAATGGCATAATTGACTATTCTGTGAGTGTTGAGGAGTTTGAACTGAGATGGGTAGAGATGCTTCAAAGGCATGATGTCGCTGATAACACGCATTTCCTTGACCTCTATGATCTGCGAGAATTCTTCGTGACAGCTTATTCCCGGCATCGATTCTTCCCATTCCTACAAACTACTGCTAGAAGTGAAGGGTTCAATACAGTGCTTAAGCAATACATCAGCCCGAATGACAGCTTGCTGCGTTTTTTTAAGCAATACATGAAATTGCAAGAAAAAATTGAAATTGCTGAACATTCTCATGAGTTTGTTGGTGAAGAGAAGATAGTTAGAGTGTGGTCAGAGTTTCCAATGGAGCAGCAAATATTACATACTTACACTCTGCCTATCTACAACCGATTTCAGGTTGAGCTTCGCAAAATTACGTCCTACAATGCTCGAGATTGTGGTGGTGGTATGTATGAAGCCTATCCAATTCAAGGATCTGTGTTTGGCTATGGTGCTAGGAGTTACATGGTTGATGTGGATTTTGCCAATGAAATCTACAATTGTCAATGTTATAAATTCAATAAAGATGGAATTCTATGCTGCCATGTCATGAAAGTTATGTCTTGCCTAGGTGCAGTGCTGAAAATTCCTGAGCACTACATACTTCCTAGGTGGTCGTTGCCCCCTCCTGATATTGTTGTACCTGATGCTGAACCGCAACAGTATCCTACTGGGAAGAAGCTCTCTAGGAAAGATATGAGGTTACTCCGCTACGGTAATCTCTGTAATGAATTCTCTAAGCTTGTTGTGGGTTTAGCATCTTCAGAGAAGACAAAAGAAATTGCAGAAAGACATATGCGAGCAATGAAAAGGGAGATGGATGACTTGAAGAAAGCTACTGCGGATGCTTCAAAGAGGAAGAAGAAAGGGAAAAGTCCAGTGAGCATCAATCCTGAAACTAATATAGCAGACAACCCGAATATGGATCAAGATCCTACAATTGCTGCAAATAGAAGAGCAAGAGATCCTCCCGTTACAACCCCTAAAGGAAGACCACCCCAGAAGAGGAAGAAGAGTGGTCTACAGTTAAAGAAGCCTCATACAACTAATTGCAGAATATGCAATGAGACAAATCATGATGCGCGCAACTGCCCTGTTAGGCTTGCAAACCCGGAAAATATCCAGTACTGTCACTATTCAATTAGTGTATGCTCAGGAAAATATTGTTTGTAATGTGCTCTGGGCTAAAAAGTTGTCTGCTACATTTACTTCATGTGCT